>LR991083.1:21547500-24047500 GCA_905163515.2 Lymantria monacha
CTACGGAAACCAAGTATTCTGGGCAAGAAGCTAATCTAAAAATCTATTAGGTAATAGTAGTAATAGTACAAAGTAGCGATCCATTACTGAAATAATATTAATAAAATCAGATCAGTAAATTTAGAGGACAAGCAAATTTACAAAGATAAAAACTTATATAATTCACCTTTTTATAATACCAATACATAACATCACAATATATACATATATATATGTACTTCAATTACGAGTAGGTATAATTTAACACAGAAAACTGATAAAATACTAAATATAAGGAAAAATAAAAATTAACGACAGTCGCGTTATTTTATGTATGCATATGAAACGTGAAAAGCTAAAATACGATATAAAAATTTCAGCTATGACAATACAGTAAATGATGTCGATTAAGCAAGTAACCGATAGGTGGCGGTAGATGAGAGGTCAACATCAACATAAAACTGTTATGATATGGCTTTAGCGATTTCCCAGAGGCGCGCAGGGGTGGTACGCGCCACCCAGGGGAAATTTCCCGGCGACTCTCTGTGGGGCCCCTACAAGTTTTATGGACGCGCAATACCTAGGGTTGCTACAATAATTCAACAAACGCAATTATAGATTAAAAATTATATTCATTTAAATTAAGATCTACGAAGAATAGTCGAAAAGAATAGTAGAATACAGTGTCTAAAATGGTGAAACTGATTTTGTATAGTCGCATATATTCCACCAAAACAATATTAGATTACTTATTCACGTCCCGAATTGAATCATCACCCGAGGTCCTGGTATTTATATGTTCATCATCATTCCAAAGCGGCAATCATTCCAAAGCGGCAATACACGGCTTGTGCCTCCTTCATAATAGGAGGGAAATTGGCCTACTTACTATACCACGCTGATCAAAATAGAGAATAATATAGGGTTATATTTCGAGATTGTCATCATCATCATCTCAGCTCACATATGTCCCACTGCTGGAGTCGAGCCTCCTTCATAATAGGAGGGAAATTGACCTACTACACCACGCTGGTCAGACGTGTGGCTATAAGGTTTTGTTTCGAGTTTTCCTTCTCTTGCATATATGTTATGTGTTTTATATCTCTTAGTCGTCTCTTACGATCACCCACGGGTAAGATAGGGGGGTGGTGAATTGTATTCTTACGCCGTCACCACACGGAAAATTTTTCGAGATAATGTTTAGAGATTTTACTCTAGCATAAATATTATATGCATATTAATCGTTTTTAGGGCACTCACGGATAAGATAGGGGGTTGTAAATTGTATTTATTCTAACTCTGCCACTCTCGATTCACACACGGGTAGTTAAAAAAAATCTTCTAAATCACATAGGTATTTGATGGCCATAGATTACTTTATTTAGACGGGTTGAATGAGACTAACCAAAAAAAAATCAGTTACAGTTTGATTGTCTAACAAAGTTAAATAAAAACTTATATAAAAACTAGCAGACACGCGTTGCTGTGGCTAAGTTAGCCTCAGTAACACATGGTGGTTATGCTAATAAATTGTAGCTTATATGAAACGTTTGTACGTTTAACATAGCGCCATCTATTAAATACTTACTCAATCCAGTCAACAGATACTGCCATCTGTTAGAATCTTTTGGAGATAACAGATAATTGTGACTGTCAAATAATAGACAAATAATTTGCAATAAAATAATATTGCGACTATAAATTGAGATGGAAGCTATCCTATCTTTTAAGTTGGATCAAACTACATATACTGTGCAAATTTGATTAAAGTCGGTTAAGAACCTTTAGGAGTCCATCGCGGACCAACAACGTGACGCGTAATTACACGCTTTTTATTAGCTTGACCTGTATGTTTGTAACCGACTTCTTTGGACTTGATTTTGACCCACTTCAAACGGTCAGATTTCATTTAAATTTAGTAGACTTATCAAGGACCAATGACAATGCAATAATTTAATAAGCTTACACCATTATCCTAATCAGTTATTGGGATAGTCAGGATTAAATTGTTGAATTTAAGTTTCCAATTTCGAATTACGCGCCTAGGGGGCGCTACCGTAAAACAGCAACCCTCTAACAATAACAATGTCTCCATATTTCGTGACATTAAGCCACTGTGTGTTTTTCCTGTTAGTTTCATATTAAATAGTTAATAAAACTCGAGCTACGTCGTTCAATTCATCAGGTTAAGAGCCCAGAAAAGCTCAGAAATAAAGACAGTGTGAAAGTGTGAAGTGAACATTAAAAACGAAACGTAGTTCGTGTAAAAGTTTTCTTGTTAGGTCTTTGCGAAGCATTTAAGTATTTGAATTGATATATCTATTTTAAAATGGCATTAAATAATACTCTCGCATTTATCGAAAACCGGTCTGGCCATACAAATTATGCAACCTGGTGTTTTGCAATGCATACTACAACATGAGGAACTCTGGGATTACATAGAAGACTTCTCAGAAAGTGTAGATAAGAAACGAGACGCTAAAGCTAAGACGAAGAAAATACTCTCAGTCAATCCAACAAATTATGTGCACATTCAAATCTCATGTATTTCCAAAAAAATATAGGAGAAATTGACAGGAATTATCTGTGCAGTCCTCAGGACAAGTAGTATAATGTTTTACATGTTCTCAAACTAGCAACCTAGCAATCTGATATCTGTGAATCAGATTATTCAAAGTGGTGGCCAAGTAAGATTTGACAAAACTGACTGTTATTATATACAGTAAAAATCAGATAACAACAGCTAATTTATAATCATTATTGATTATCGATTGATATTATGTATCGGCTGAACATGAATACAAGTCATTCACTTACTGGCTATGTTTTCATCAAGAACGGGGCGGCTGTGGCTTGGTACTACCAAAGACAACAAACTGTGGCTCTATCTGTACAGAGGCTGAATTTATGGCAGCTTGTGCTGTTAAAAAGAGGCCATGTGGATCAAACACTTTTTAAGTAAAGAGACAAACTGCTATCAGTGTCATTAAAAACATTAATTTCCATAAGAAGTGTAAACGACTTTTGACGGGAATTTGAAAACGTCATGTGGTGCTCTTGTATTATATTCGATATCTTAGTGTTTTAACGTGTTATATTAGATAATTTTGATGGCATTTTATGTAATGTGATTTGCGGAAATACTGGGATGTAGTGAATATCATATAAAAGTGCTTTACAACGTTTTCGTTTTCCATCAAAATTCCCACAAGATACCATTAACAGTGTGGCCATTGTACTGTTAATGGTGGCAATTTGACTTAGACAACGACTGACTTGAAAGAGTAAAAACGTGAAAATATTTATTACTTGACACTGGCACCAATAGCTCGTATATGTAGCTGATTGCCAATACATAAGAAGAAGAAGAAGAAGAAGTGTAAACATTTTGAAATTAAATATAACTTTATTAAAGAAAAGTATTATAAAAAGATAATTGTATTACAGTTAGTTGGTAGTGATTGACAATTTGCAGATATACTTACAAGAGCATTGTTTAAAGATAAATTTCAATATTTAAGGTCAAAGCTTGGAATGTTATCATATAACATAGTTTCCAACTGATTCAGTGCTTATGTGTAAAGTTAAAAATTAAAATGGTATTATATAACTTACTTTTGTGTTATTATAATATTTAAGATCTAAGCTTGGAATGTTATTATAAAACATATGTAGTTACTAATGCAGGACTAATGTAAAACTCAGTTTTTTAATAGTTCATTTGTGAGTTATTGTCTAATTTAAAAGAAGTACTGGTTTCGGCCATCTTAGTACCGTTTGTAAATACTTCAAATTTTAATCGATTGTTAAATACAATTAAAATTATATTTTCATATAATTTCTAAACATTAATATTTATATGAATTCAAATTTATAAATATTTGCACTTATTACATTTTTATGCAGTAGGTAAGTTGGATAGAAAATTGCTAAATATGGAACTGCTGAGAGACAAATGTTGCCATTGACATTCTAAGTTAGGCATCGAGCGTCCACAAGATTCAAGTCTGTACAGTTGATCATGCAGTCATTTATCTAGGCTCTCAACTGTTTGCTGCTGGACAAGCTTATGTAGCACTTAGTCATAGTCTTCGTAATCGAATCATTTCATCTAAAGCTTCTCTGTTACATAGCATTTGATGAAATGATTCAATTATCAAGTAACAAGACGACAATGTAAAAATATTTGAATGAATTTTAAAAATCGAGGGTTCACGATTAATACACCTGTACATATTTAATGATTTGGAAAATAATTACAGTTACTGATAGTAGTCACGGAATCATAGTAGATTAAAATAATTAAAATCGCGCTTCTGTATTTAGCGGAACTAAAAAATAGAAAATAAATAATAGTTTAAAAACTAAAAAAAAACACGCTTTTATATATAAATCAAACTTAAAAGTATAAAATAACTTTTTTAATTATTCAAGTTAAGGTAGAGTGATAAATAAAAGAAATTATTTTAATGTAAAAAAGCGTGGGGTGCAAAACACGGGTGGTAAAATCAGGCATCAGGCTTTTATTTATCACTCTACCTTAACTTGAATAATTAAAAAAGTTATTTTATACTTTTTAGTTTGGTTTATATATAAAAGCGTATCTTTTTAGTTTTTAAACTATTATTTATATATATTAAGGTATTATTGTTATATATATTCTTATTTAACTTTTCTGAAGAATATAATTTTGCTTATCTTCATCTACTGACTACGCCTGCGGTTTTACTTGTTATATCTGCTTGACTTGTTATTTCTGACGACCGTTTCAGTTATTTTCTGGACCATTTTTCTGGTTGAAAGGTAACCTTATATTCTTTTCTGTACGTGCTACGTACTTTTTATGTTACATTACGTAACATTTCATAATAATTAGCTAAGGATAGTTAAGACATGCACGTTGAACAAACTTACACCTGCATTTATAATATTAGTTACGATTGTATACTTACAATAAACGTATATAAGAATAAATAACTTGATTTTATTTATGTAATTAATATTAATTACTTGGATGTAGGCAACCCTGTAAACACCCCGTACCTTGGCCTCACCCTGCCTGTGCCATCAACTTCTTATCGTAATACAGAACAGAAACTCACAGTAATAAGCGCTTTGGCACTGTTCTGATTAAATACTATAAATTTCACTAAAATATACATAAACATTTTTCACACGAACATGTAAATTTATTTTCACTTTTATAGTCTACTAAGATAACAAAAAATGATGCTAAAATTATAATCAAAATAGTCTTTATTCATCAACCTAGCTACTCGTACGTCAATTTTAAACCTAAGCCTCTCAATAAATAATGACATTATCACCACGCTTTGCAAGCGGATCGATCGCTGTTGGTATTGTCTTTCAGATAGCCAATATGAGAAGTACCAACTTTCAAATAAAAAAAAAACATCAAAATCGCTCATCATCCCAGAAGTTACGAGGTTCTAAGTTACACATAAAAAGAATAAAAATAATTCTGAAGTCAGTTAAAAATTTACAGCTACTCGCGCTGTCATGTCGCGCAAAGAGTTATTTTAAGTGTTACCGATACTGGAGTATTCTAGATTCTTTTATTAACAAGATGCTGATTACATGATTTAAAATCGTTAAGTATATAATGTATAATATACGTAATGTTAAATACATAATATAGTGGACAATGTAACATGTCTTATAAAACTATAATAGTGGGATATCTTTTGAGAAGTAGAAGTAAGTCTAGAAGAACCATATTAACATAATCTGCGTTTGTTTTTCCGCATGTTTACGTTTTAAAAATGGAATATGTCACCACCTCTTCTTTTTGAGGTTCGGGTCTTAGATGGATCAGGAGACTACGTAATGAATGCAGATGACATCAATCCGAGAAAAAAAAAACTTTAAATAATAATAAAAATGGCAATCTCAAATGAAAAAAGAAATGAAAGTTACTGTCGTAATGAGGAAAGCCAATTTATTATTAAAAAGAATTGAGGAGGCTCATGAAGGAGGTGAAGTCTTATGAAGAAAGCTTTTGCATATCCCTTATATAGTGTGTTAGTTAGACATTTATGGACTGAACAATAAATAAAAAAAATAATATTAATGTTAGGCTGTATTTTATTAACTAGCCAAAAGATGAGCTTTGTTAGGACTCACTTAGTTTTGCTAACGGGTAATAATTTTTGAGACAATTTTTTTTAATATTCTTTTTTTATACACGATTATTGACATGGGCTTCGGTAAATAATTCATGCGACCAATCATATTTAGATATTTTTTTATTTATGAAACATTGGTTAGTACTTATATTAATGAAGTGGCAATCGGCAGACCATATAGCTCGAAGAACCGACAACCGCTGGGGAAGAAAGGCTCTAGAGTGGCGACCATGTACCGGACGACGCAGTATCGGACGACGCAGTATCGGACGTCCCCACTAGGTGGACCGACGATCTTTTTTTTTATGACGCTGTGGAAACGCATTTACGCGCTAGCTACCTCCGACCCGCCGGTGTCGAGACGTGGTCTTAGTGTGGGACTCTCGGGTTGGCTGTCGCACCAGCATACCCGCTAAAACCACAGCGACCCCTTTCCGCGCTTTTACGAGACGCCGGAGAGATCGTCTACTGACATTCGAACCCCGACGCCCCAACGCTTGGCCTTTTCGCCACGTCCAGTCGATCCTCAAGGCAGTGGGAGGAGGTGCGCGTAACGGTACCTCCTCCTCCCCGGTCGCGGCGGTGGAGCGAGTCAGCGGACGCAAGTGCCTCGCGTCCCCGCTCCGCAACCTCCTTCCTCTCCATAACGCCTCGCAAAAGGAGGCCATCGACGTCCAGCACCTGTCGCTGTCAAGCATCCTGGAGATGATGGTCGACAGTGATAGGTCTCCTTCAACGACCTCCGACAGGATGTGGCACTGGGCTCCCAGGCGGGGTATACCTTCAGAGTGTGACGCGCATCGTCTACTGGCGCGCTACATTCGTGACATCCTCGAGCCCTTCCCCTTCCAATTCTATGCAGGTACTTACCGAAGACCCCGTGTCACAAATCTATATGCGTGATAGATTTTCAGTAAAGTGTACTACAAAAATGCTCAGATCGTTGCATAATGTTAGGGCTCGCTTCGATCGCCCTCATTAAGTCAATATAAATTATCAATACATGTTGTAATGTTTTTATTATAATTTGTCCATCATAAACAACCTCTCTCAATTTTAAATTCGAATCAAATACATTAAGTTAGATCGTCAAAATATAATAATTAAAAAAGTGTGTGTGTCAGCTCCGACGCACGACTGGAGTTTACTCCTTAAGTACGATTTGATAATCGTCAGGTAGTAAACAGGCGCAAAAAAAGCTCATTTGACTAAAAATAATATATATATTTTTTTTGCATTTATTAAAATTGTTCAATGAAGTATTATCTCACGTCAGAAAGTGAAAGGTGTGCAGAAAAGGTTGCGCACCAAAAACGTAACGAGGTCATTCGATCACTAGATTTTACTCATCAATTTTTTCTCATACCGGGCGCCTTATATGAAAATCGATTCTTAAGGAGTAAACTCCAAAAGAATAACCTTTCATATTTAATACATTAACAAGATCAATACTAAAATTCAAGTGCATGAATAAATATGGCCGCAGGGGTGGTGACGGTGTTGGTATTAAATGCGTTTCTTTACGTGAGTATATGTGTAGGACTAAAATAAGTCGGTACATAACATCGTTAAAAGGTACAAAATCGTATGCCAAACCATCAAATTTAAGCAGGTAATTCTCTTCCTATTATGTTCTCGCATAATAATAGAACGTACCTCTACAGTTGACAGAAAAAGGTTATTGTATTTAATATTTTTCCTTTATTTACTTAATAATAATAATAATATATACTAATTATTAGATAACTATAGCAGATATCATAATTTAAAATTAAATAACAAATAACATTGTTAAAAGATCAAAGCCTAGTATAAGATGAATATGATAATAATGAAAATAACGATTATAGCTATACATTAAGGATATTATGTTAAATGATCATCAAAATACAAATATGCAGAGAATTAAAATCTGACAACTAAAATGAAATTAATTGTTTAAAGATGCTAACCTCAACTGCATTAGTCTAGTATAAACAATGAAACGCATAAGCCGAGTAGAAAAAGTTGACGTACGGATCCAAATTAACTTAACCCTCTTCAAAAGGCTTACAAATACGTCCATTCGAAGCTTTTACCTCGAATAAAATATTCATACGTTTTATTGTGATCTTTACACCTTCCACCCTCGCCTCGACCAATCTGCTGTTTCGTACACATTATGTAATTACAAGTTATGCATAACATGAGGCATTTTATATAGAGTTAAATATTTTGTGGTTTTGGAATCTAGAGAAGTTTGTTTCTTTTTTTTAATTTGATTACGAGAGACGAATTTTTTCGCTCGTAATTAACCATGTTAAATGCTATTTCAGTAATTAGAGAGGTTTTCTTTAAATTCCCTTTGAATATATATACCGCATATTTTCCGTTCGGTAAGGATTTAAATATACCATTCACCATCCCTTACCTTACCTTAGGGGTGTCCACTTTGAAAAAACATCGATGTTTTTATCGATTCGATAAATCGAAACTGTACATCGATGCATTTCGATGTATCGGATGAAAACATCGATGTTTTGTAAACATCGAGTACTTTTTCTAAAATATATTACAAAGCTAAAGTCATATCAAAAGTGATACTTCTAAAAAAAAAGGTCTTTTTGTGGCATTTATACCTA
The DNA here is from genome assembly GCA_905163515.2 of Lymantria monacha. Lineage (NCBI taxonomy): Eukaryota > Metazoa > Arthropoda > Insecta > Lepidoptera > Erebidae > Lymantria > Lymantria monacha. Next base: position 21,556,247 of record LR991083.1, read on the forward strand.
TTCCAATCCCTTATAAATCTGACATCTAAAAGAAAAAAAGAAAAACGTCTTTTTTGTGGCATTTATTTACAACTATTCCAATCCCTTATAAAACTGTAATTTATTATTAAAAAAAATATTTATATTACTTTGAAATATTATTGAATCATTTATTTAAACATAAATTTGAGTTTTTGTGACATTAACTGGTTATCATCGATTCGATGTTTTATGAAAAAACATCGATACATCGAGTAAATCGATAGCTTTTCAAAACATCGGATCGATTCGATATATCGCATTGTAAACATCGATGTTTTCGATGCATCGATGTATATCGAATATCCCTACCTTGCCTGTGGCAATCGTAAAATTTGAGTAAGGGATATATGCAAATAACACAACGCAAGAGAAAGAAAGTTCCAAATAAAAACCCTATACCAATCCGTCTGACCAACGTCGAGCAAAAGATTAATTTCTCTGCTATTTTGGAGGAGAATCGGGCCCAGCGTTGGGGCGTATATGAGCTGAGATGATGATGATGCCCTATACAGCATAAATTGTAGTGAGAATATTATTCTATTTGATTTCAAGTGGTGTATCTTTATATTTACGTCCATTCATGAGAGATCATCATAAGATTGAAGTTCGCTGTTGGACACGGGTCTCATCAATGGCAATAATCACCAAGATTGATAGGTAGGTTGTAGGCCATCACAGCTGATGTTACAAGTTTCCCAGGAGGAAGTCCCATTCTCCCGGCAATCCCTCAACTGATTTTTATTACTTTCATAGAAAAGTAAGGGGTGCTTACACATTGTATTCTTGACACGTCACGTTTATCGTCTCAGTGTATAAGGGACTAAATAAATTATTCCTCTTTATATTCCATATTTGTACGTCCCACAATCGGGACATAAGCCTCCGCCACAAAAGGAGAAAAATTAATCGAATAGGCTACCCTAATATGATGGATACAGTTCTTTTTCTTGCTTTCCTTTTTCAGTAGTTTTATCTGCTTAAATGATTTGATCGTCTCTTACTAGTAGACGACGTATTTTGTTATTGTTTTAATATATATTTTATAAGTTTGTGTTAACGAGGTATTTTGTTCTTAGTGTGTTTTGGAAGATATAGGTATTTAAAAATAATTAAAATAATTAATAAAATAATAAAAAGGCAAAAAATAATAAAAAAGGGAAACTAAGGATCCGAATAGAACTCCGATTTGTCTGGATTAGATTGTGCGATTTTGCTATTGATCTATTTCTATTCTTAATGACAGCGTCAAAATTTGATTTTTATATTTTAATAGTTTTCAGCCAACGAAAAATTATATGTTTCATTGCCTGAAAATATTGACTTATTTTCTATAATTCATTTATACCTAGCTAGATCGATTAATCGCCCCCGGAACCCCCTGCACTTATGAAAATAAATAATAGGTGCCGTTTCCAAGATTCAGATTTAATAGATTGGTAAATGTTACTTTTTATTTTGAGATAATAGGTCATTCCCAGAAGAAGTGAAGGGAAACATACCGCAAGCAATATCAGAAGAAGTTATCTTAATCAATAAGAAGTACTTGTTTTACTTCTTTTTACTCAAACTTCAACCTTTTTAATCTCGACCATATTTATAAGGAAAATGACGTACGACGTAGTTGAAGCTGGGCAGACGAGATGGCATAGGGTCTTATTTAGGCTTGCCTTCTGTTGTAGTGATTAAATGTCTTTTACAACTTTAAGGGCAAAGGAAGTGGTGATGAATTACATTCTAAGTCCATCACTACACAAAGAGATATAATTCTACCTTCTCAGTTAAAAATAACTATATAGGTTGGCAATTTAATTAGTAGAATCCGAAATCAGTAAAAAAATAGTACCTAAATTTTGATTAAATTGCCATACTGATAAGTGGTCAATACACTTGTACTATAAAAATTCGATGTAGGCATATACTGATGCGTATGACACTGAACTAGTAGGCAAATAATCCCGCTCTCGCTGCGCTCACCGCCGCACAGCTGGTCGAAATGTACCCACAGGTCAATGTACTGTTTACTGTGTACTGTTTTGATAAGAAACAAATCACTTTATCTCGGGATTAGGCAGAGCTAAGAGTCTGCAACTAACTTTAATGTTTTTTATGACGTCATTCCTACACCTAGTTTAAGTTATTGTAGTAATAAAATCGGCAACCTGTATAACGTAACTTATGTACAAATATCATTAAATTCCTGGAGAAATCGAATATTAAGACAGAAAATTTAAGTAAGCAATTCAAAGTATAGCTTTATGGCTTTATCCTGGCAGGAAAAGGATTAACATTTTCGCTGAATGTGAAATTTTAATTCCTCCGTATAAGGGACGGCGAGGTGAAATTGACGTGTTATTGGACCCTCGCGAATGGCTTGCCCACATACTGGCACATCATACGCACATATAAAACATAAATATAGAAATATATGGTTCAAATCAAATGGAACTCCAATTGGTTAGGTAAAACATTTATTACATTACATTTTATTTAGATCTTTTTTTTTAATAACAGGATTGTGCACGAAGGAACATATCCTTGTGTTGCAGAGGACTTTATAAACGTAGAATTAATAGATACAAATTACACCCGGACTTGGAAGAATAATTTGAGTATCGCAATAAGAATTATCCGGATCGGAATCGAGCCCTCTACTTTCGGCACGAGAAGTCGATACTCAAACCATTCTGTCATCTTTGCAATCATCTTATTTTATAATATTAAAGCATTTGCTTTAAGTTAATCTTTACTGCAAACGATGATCTTCATAATGTTCACTATAGTTCATCTAATCTAAGAAGTGCATTTTGACGTTTTGCATTTTTTAATACACAATTACCTCGGTCAAACGTATACACATGATTGTAAACAGTAAATCTGAAATTTTAAACAACTATTAAGTTATTTACATAATTAACATTGCGGGTGACTTTCTTGTACAATAATCTAATGTTGAAACTCGTAAAACTAATTTAAAATGAAAATTACATGGTAAATAGTAATTGTTAATGACGACCTAACAATGTCACATTATCACGTTCTATACAGTAGTGCTTGACAACTTCCAATTCACGAATATCCAAACAATCGGTAAAAGTATTAGAATAATAAAATTAATCGAATAAAGATTTTGACAGAGATGTACATTTCGACACTTCGATTGATGAGGAAATAATTATTAATGTTCGCGACGCTGGTAATTCAAGTAATAGTAGTAATTCTTAATAAATAACTATTTTCAAATTCAGTTTTTGTTTTTAATTAACCTAATCCTACTAAATATGATAAATAGATTCTATGCTGAAATAATTAAATTTGTTTAGTACTAATTTAGCACTTAATTTATTCTACACCTTTTCGAAAAATAAAAAATAAACCGATTATTAATTATAAAGAATCAATATCGATTTCTCAGTAAAATCGGATATTTTCGATAGCGATTATTTGGTTCACATACCTAGACAACTTACTCCGACAGCTGTCAAAGTGCACTTCTTAGATTAGATAGACTATAAAAATATATGAGTTTGATTTATATCATAAAATTATTTATTACAAAAAAAATCTGTGGTCAGATTTCGATTTTCATTTGAGTTTGACTTATGTTATGACATACATACATACATATCATCACGCCATTCGCAATAAGAATTATCCGGATAGGAATCGAGCCCTCTACTTTCGGCACGAGAAGTCGATACACAAACCATTCTGTCATCTTTGCAATCATCTTATTTTATAATATTAAAGCATTTACTTTAAGTTAATCTTTACTGCAAACGATGATCTTCATAATGTTCACTAAAAATATATGAGTTTGAATTATATCATAAAATTATTTATTACAAAAAAAATCTGTGGTCAGATTTGATTTTCATTTGAGTTTTACTTGTGTTATGACATACATACATACATATCATCACGCCATATCCCTTGCAGAGTAAGCAGAGAGAACAGAGTGCCAAAGAACTCTATCCTTGCATACTTCACTCGCTGCCTCAACATTCATAATTCTCTTCATACTCGCGCACCGGTTTCGGAGACTCTTGACTCCACCGTCCTTCAGTGCGTGACCAATCTGATCTAGGTAGGTTAGTCTCGGTCTCCCCCGGTACCGGTCCTTCCACTTTCGCATTGTATATCTTCTTAACCAGACGTTCGTTCGGCATGATGTGTTATGACGTCACCTATTATTAACGTGTTGTGGCATAGCGAAACAAAGGCCGTGTTCGTTACGAAATACCCTCCCCGGGTGTTAAGAATACAATGTGTTGATTGATTTGTTATAGTTGTCGTAAAACCTGGCTACGGAAGGAACAAGAAAAACAGAGAGAGAGATAGAGAGAGAACTAAAAAGAGGTATGGGTAACAACAACCTTCATCTTAGCAACAACATTAATTGCAAATACCAACCCGCCTGCCAAGCATTATTGCTCCTTCCCGACTAGAAATTTTTTCGTCTTCCTTAGCAGGACCGGGTCGGGCATGCCCGATCTGGACCAGATAAGGTATGTAACGCAGAAGATATATCTGGACCCGATCAGGAAAACCTTATCGGTCCAGATCAGGCATTCCTGATCGGGTCCAGATCAGGCGTTCCTGATCGGGTCCGGATGAAATTTTACTGATCGGAACCAAATCAAATCAATCATCTGCGTTATATATCTTGCCTGATCCAAAACGAATATGCCCAGTCTGGTCCTTTTAAAAAACATGAATATCATAAAGAACATGTTTAATAGGTAAAAATATAAATTAATATATGACGTAGGCAGCGAATGCAGTGCTATATTCTTATCATAGAGAGTCCCAGACTCCCAGTGAGCCGTTCCGATTATGGCGCAACCACCAGATGCTAACGACTGCAACTGTCGCCTGAATTTCTCATTCATAATTTTATTTTTTTTGTGTGTCTCGGTTGTTAGCCTCAGATGGCTATGACAACTTTACCCGGACTGTGGGTGAACGCTGAGGGCTCTCAACCCGTTTTCATTCATGACCTGATGGATCTGTTTTAATCTGATTCGATAACTACTAATTTAATATTAGGCCATGTCATTACGCTTCGGAGAATCTTAACACCGCGATTCAAATAATGACGTCATTTTACTAACGCCATCTATTTATTATTATTACTATCATTAAATGTTAGAATGGTTGTTACAATATAATATTTCTATCTATCTATGTTTTCAAATGTTAGGTACATTTATATATATATATATATATATATATATATATATATATATATATATATATATATATATTATTTATTTTTTACTTTAAATATAAATTATTTTTATATTATTAATTAAACATTATTATTATTATTAAATACATATGATTAATTAAAGATTTCAGATTAATCGCCTCTGATGCAAATACAATTTCACCGTGGCATAAATATGACAATCATGTCGCTTTTTTGAATTTTGATTGATATTGTTTTCGTGTTACGAAAACTGTTTCTGGTTCTGATATACTACAAGCCTTACTATATACTTGATGATATTTCACATCAGACTATCCTTATTTGGTCCTGATCTGGTCCTGATCCGGTATGCCTTACCATACTTGATGTTATGTCACATCAGGCTATCCTGATCAGGACCAGACCTGGTCCTGATAGGGTTTGCCGGATCCGGCATGCCTCATTCTGTCCTGATCGGGTCCTGATCCGGTATGCCTTACCATACTTGATGATATTACACATCAGGCTATCCTTATTTGGTCCTGACCTGGTCCTGATCCGGTATGTCTTACCATACTTAATGATATTTCACATCAGGCTATCCTTATTTGGTCCTGATCCGGTATGCCTTACCATACTTGATGTTATTTCACATCAGGCTATCCTGATCAGGACCAGACCTGGTCCTGATAGGCTTTGCCGGATCCGGCATGCCTCATTCTGTCCTGATCGGGTCCTGATCCGGTATGCCTTACCATACTTGATAATATTACACATCAGGCTATCCTTATTTGGTCCTGACCTGGTCCTGATCCGGTATGTCTTACCATACTTGATGATATTTCACATCAGGCTATCCTTATTTGGTCCTGATCCGGTATGCCTTACCATACTTAATGATATTTCACATCAGGCTATCTTTATTTGGTCCTGATCCGGTATGCCTTACCATACTTAATGATATTTCACATCAGGCTATCCTTATTTGGTCCTGATCCGGTATGCCTTACCATACTTAATGATATTTCACATCAGGCTATTCTTATTTGGTCCTGATCTGGTCCTGATCCGGTATGCCTTACCATACTTGATGTTATGTCACATCAGGCTATCCTGATCAGGACCAGACCTGGACCTGATCGGGTTCGCCGGATCCGGCATGCCTCATTCTATCCTGATCGGGTCCAGATACATGATCTGGTTGAACCACACTTTTTTTCTAGTCGGGTTGGTCGTCTAACAGTGGATATCGAAAGGTTGATAATTAGAAATAAACAAATATATTCTGATATTTATAACTGAAACAACGAATAGATGCATCATATTATTAGCAACGGTCATTAGTGGCCCAGAAATTTTAACATCTTAAGAAACTGCAAGAGCTTACTTGAATAATTAGTTGTTTGTATAAATGTTTTTACAGTATGGGAAGCGAAGTTACTTGACGGAGTCAGCAAGTATTTAAGCCAATACAATATCTAAGAAGGTCTTTATTGTTAATCAAATTAGGAGTACTGTGAATCCTAACTTGTGAAAAACAATTAAGACCTCGATACCCACGTGTGTATTTCACCTAGCTCTATGCAATAACATACTACGAATGAGCAATGTATTCTAATGTTCTGGCTCCTGGACATAGAAAAAAATAAAGTGAAAGTGTCGGCGATAACGTGAAAATTAATGCTACAGTTGTAAATTTTATTGAATATTTTTCTATTTTAATGTTTACTTTATTTAAAAAAAATATAGTTTTATGTAATATAATGGTGCTAAAATTTTCTCTATATGACATAACAGTGCTTTGCGTATGTTTTCAAAGGCTGTCATGTCTCAAGAAGCCATTGGATTCAGATAACATAGTACCATACTACGTGGAGGACAACTCTACGGACTAATTCCTAAGTCACTAGGTAAATAGAGACGAAAGAGACTCATACAATAATGCCTTGCCCTGAATAAGTTTACAAACGCTAGCTGCAAAACTCCAAACAGAATGAGTCAATTGGCAACATCTGTACGAAGCGACTCATTGTATATAGTAGCTCTTATTTTCACTATCCCTTAAGAATAAGTGAGCACAGCTGTTTATATGCGTCTCCGAACCAAAAATAAGGCGCCCAACGGTTCCCTATTCTAAGAGACAGTCCCGTAATGTAATCAGATAACATCAATATAAACTTTATAGTATAAAGGAAAGAAAACTCAAAACCATCTATATCAACCACCAATGCCAACCCATCTAATCAGAGTCGTGTAGTAGCTTAATTGTCGTGCCAAGAATGAAGCGTAAATAGTATATATTATCGTAATATTTATGAAACGCTATAATTGAGAAAATTTGTTCAAATTCAAAGTAAAAATTAATATTTTAATAATAAATTTCAAATGCCTCGCATGTTGTTTGCCTGCTATTTTAGTGCGAAGAAGAACTTTAATAATTGATCTCAATGCTTTTTCATCTCAATCTAGAAAATGTTTTGTGTGTCATCCAGAGATTTGATCATTTTATTCAAGAATATTTAAGAGTTTTTTTTTAAAGACATTAAAGAAATAATTCTTGTATAGCGGTGAACTTTATAAACATGCAGTTAACGCACACAAACCCAGACTTTGCTAGGTTGGTATCTTTACCACTACAGCAGTTATTTATGCAGTCATATATCTATGTCATCAGTGCAGTAAATTAATGGTTAGCAATGACAATGTATATGTTATAAATGTAAGAACTGTGGAGTTAGTATTGTATTAGGTATCCCTAGAGTCTGCCGGAGTCGCAGCATCCTCGCTCTCCCCACGGGACGCATTACGAAAGTACTAGACGCCACCAGGATCAATACATAAAGTTACTGCATTACATAGCTGTTAGTTTAATAACAAATAATATTGTTTTGTTACTTAGTGAACTATATAATATTTTATATCACTGTTTATTTAGTCGAACTTATTTAAAATCTATATTTTTTATTATAAATTTACTACACATTGAATAGCAATATAATACATACATACATACATATCATCACGCCATATCCCTTGCAGGGTAAGCAGAGAGAACATAGTGCCAGAGAACTCTATCCTTGCATACTTCACTCGCTTCCTCAACATTCATAATTCTCTTCATACACGCTCGCCGGTTTCGGAGACTCTTGACTCCTTCCTTCAGTACGTAACCAATCTGGTCTAGATAGGTGAGTCTCGGTCTCCGGTCTCAAGCAATATAATCATTGTTTTTTTTTGCACAGTAATAATACCAAGGGTTGCTTCGAGTTCAATCCGGATTCTTGTCGGATCTTTCTCAGTGTGGTTGCGTTCCGATTCGGTAGTAGCTTAATAGATTTGTTAAATTTTAAACTAAGAAATTGTCACATTATAATAATTATCATAAATTAAATGTTTAATAATAACTGATCATGAAGTCGGTTAATAAACAATATAAAATTGTATATATAGAATCATTTTCTTTTTGTACTGGCGATGAATATTTCGATTATATTATATAATTTCAGCCTACTTATAGCACACTGGCCAGTTGAGTAGGCGTTAAGATTTATCTAAAGGTTAGATCCGCTTCACCGATAACAAAGTTCGGGTACCGGTAGCCCGCTTGCACGGCGAAGAGAGGTGTTTGCAGGGTGGGTCTATGGGGTTGCGCGCTGCCTCTTCCGTCGCCCCGGGCCGATTTGGAGGGGCGCGACCACGTCCATAGTCCACCGCAAAAAAAAATAGGTTAGATCCGCTTATGTGCAATAATGGTATTAGATTAAGTTACTATTATAATAGTAGATATATGAGCTGAAATGAAAATAAAATTAAAGAATTTTATTGAGATTCCAACTTAAAAAGTAGTTTTCCTTATATTATTGCGTACATGCATTATTTAATGTACAGAACTTGATGAGTGAGTATGCATCAGTTAAGCTAACTATCTGCCCAGTGTAGAGGATGTATGAGCACGCGGTGGCAGTCTGCGGCCGCGACGAGTCACTGATAAAACGCTGATATTAGGGCGCCGCGACCGCAGCCACGTCCATCACGCCTACATCCGCCATCTCATTGAGCGCAGCCATTAATTGTTTACCTTACACTGTATAATTCTGTATCAAACTGGACAAGAGAACGAGTAATTTAGCAAAATATATACCCAGACTAAGATTAAATATCTTTGAATCGTACAAAACAAAATTGTGGTACTCGGGAAATAGATCACAGCTTAACTACCGCTATTTTTATTATTTTTAATAATGCATATTTCTTGTAATACTTTTTTATTTTCAATTTTAATAGTTATGCTGTATTTGTTTATAGAATATAAGAACATGTTGTGCCGACCCCACCTAGCTTGGAGGAGAGGCAATTGATGATCCTAATGGCATTCATAGTTTTTGTTGTTGTGGACGTTTAACGAGACAGGCGACCAAAGAAAAGACCGATGGACACCGTGAAGGATGATATAGACAAGCAGTAATCAGCACCGTGAAGGATGATATAGACAAGCTGAAGAGTTTGTTTGTTTGTTTAAACGCGTTAATTTCAGGAACTAATGATCCGATTTGAAAAATTCTTTCATTGTAGGATAGTCCATTTATCAAGAAAGGCTATAAATAACGAAGGTAACCACGGCAGAAGAACAATTTATTGCATGGAAAGACCGCCGCGTTAATATGGCCCAACTCCGTGCTTCTTAATCAATGCGAAATCGTCGAAACCTTGGGAATGTAATTGTTGACCAAAGGGCATCAAATGGAGTTGGCCGAGGTCGTTATAAGGCTCTTAGTCGTCTTATACGACATCCACGACCAAAGTAAGGGTTGGTAGTATTTGTAGCCGCTACCACACAGCTAAAAATAACTTAATAATTTTAAATTAATCGAAATCTGCTTATCTCATTCATTAACTGTTAGGCGGAACGAAGTGTGCCGGGTCCGCTAGTCTATATATATAAAGTTGGCAGGAGATGCTGGACGGTCTCGACCGTGGCCCCTGGGATCGCCCATATCGCGCGTCACTGAACATGCTTCGCGCGCAGCAATCACCGAGACCCTCCAGCCCGACTTCCTCTGTAGAGTGGTCGAGGAGTTGTTACCGCGGCAGTCGGAGCACACGCCCCCGGTCATGGCGTCGCCAGATCAAAACCGGGAGGCCGATGATAGTGTTCCGCCCGTGACGGAGTCGGAAATGGGGGCGGCTGTGGCAAGGATCCGTTCCGCCAACACGGCCCCCGGCCCGGACGGAATATCAGTCCGGGTGCTGACGTCTCGACGATTGCCCCGAGCCTCGCCTCAGGCAATTGCACAACGCTTGCTTGGCATCTGGACGGTTCCCTGAGTGCTGAAAGGAGGGGAGGTTGGTTCTCCTGCCAAAGCCGGGACGGCCCCCGGATTCGCCGTCGGCCTACAGGCCCATCGTGCTCCTTGACGATGTGGGCAAGCTGCTGGAGCGCATCCTCGCTGCCCGCATCGTCCAGCATCTGGGAGAGGTGGGGACCGATTTGTCGGACGTTAAATTCGGCTTTAGAAGGGGGCGTTCGACCATCGGGGCCCTGCTACGATTGAGGCAGACGGCCACGGAGGCAGTCGCCGGCGGAGGAGTGCTGTTGGCGGTGTCGTTGGACATCGCTAACGCATTCAATAGTCTGCCATTCAGCTGCATCAGGGAGGCGCTCCGATTTCATGGGGTGCCCTTGTACCTGAGGCGGCTGGTGGTCGACTATTTGGAGGGGCGCAGTGTCCTCTGCGCGGGTCCCGCAGGGGACATTGTACGGACGCCCATGTCGTGCGGTGTTCCACAGGGGTCGGTTCTGGGGCCGACTCTGTGGGACATCGGGTACGACTGGGCGTTGAGAGGGAGTCCCCCCCCCCCGGGCTGAGCTTGATATGCTATGCTGACGATACGCTCGTCACAGCCCGGGACAGGACACTCGAAGAGGCGGCGAGCCTGGCCACTCTCGGCACCGAGGAGATGGTCAGGCGAATCGAGGCGCTGGGGCTCAGGGTGGCCCTAAACAAGACGGAGGCCCTCCTATTCCAGGGGCCCCGTGTAAGGCCGCCTATCGGCACCTCGATAGTCGCCAACTCCATCCACATCGGTATCCAGGCCCATATGAAGTACTTGGGCCTGGTGCTGGACGGGTGATGGGCGTTCTGGGAGCATTTCCGCCGAATTGCTTCCCGGCTGGTCGGCGCGGCGTCCGCTCTATCACGGCTCATGCCGAACGTGGACGGACCCAGCTTTGAGGGCCGACGGCTGTATGCGGGGGTGATCCGCTCGATGGCCATGTACGGCGCACCCGTGTGGGCGAGGTCTCTGACCCTCCGGCTGAGGGCTTTTCTGTGGCGCCCTCAGAGAATCATAACGGTCAGAGCCATTCGCGGATACCGCACGGTGTCAACCGAGGCGGCAGACGTGTTGGCCGGGACACCCCCGTGGGACATAGAGGCAGAGATGCTCTCCGACCTATACCGGCGGGTGACCTCAGTGCGCGACGCAGGTGGCTCCCCATCGCTTAGCGAGATAGCCTCCTGGCGCGAGGACGCCCGCCGAGACGTCATCGCTCGCTGGGCTACGCGGCTGGAGAGGCCTATGCACGGTGTTCTTACCGTAGAGGCTCTCCAGCCCGTATTGACGGAGTGGATGGAGCGGCGGCACGGAGTCCTCTCTTTCCGGTTGGTGCAGGTGTTGTCGGGCCATGGGTGCTTCGGCAAATACCTGCACAAGATCGCAAGGAGGGAGTCGACTCCGTCCTGCCACCAGTGCGGCAGTGACGAGGACACGGCGCAACACACGCTGGAGGTCTGCGTGACCTGGGCCTCGTCGCTGTCATCGGTGCAGACCTGACGCTGCCGGCTGTCGCGAAAGCGATGGTTGACAGCATCAGGAATTGGGACGCGGTCGCCGCCTTCTGCGAGGCTGTCATCTCGCAGAAGAAGGCCGTGCAACGGGTCCGGGTGGATTCCCGGGACCCGGGCCGCCGCCAGCGGCCGGGACGGTGCAGGCGCGAGTATCTGCGCCTGATGCCGCCCTAACCGAGGCTTCGGGTGATCGGACCGGGGAATTGTCCGGTCACCCGACGTGAGGCCACCGCGTGAGGACGAGGCCCCGACGGCGAAAGCTGTCGGGGCATCGACAAGAGAGGAACCCGCAAGTGTATACCGCCGGGCGGGCCACCGAAGTCAAAGATCGGGTACCGGTGGCCCGCTCGCACGGCGAAGAGAGGAGTTTGCAGGGTGGGTTCATAGGGTTGCGTGCCGCCTCTTCTGTCGCCCCGGACGTTTTTGTCGGGGCGCGACCACATCCATGGTCCACCTTGCGAGAAAAAAAAAAGTCTATATATATAAAAGAAAGTTGTGTTAGTTACAACACTTATAACTCGAGAACGGCTGGACCAATTTTTATGATTTTTATGCTTTTGAGTTTTTTGTCGTCGGGAATAGGATATAGGATATTAAAATATGATATTAATTAACAAAAAAAAATCATTAAAAAAAAACATAAATTCTAAACGTTCATTTGTTAATGATGTAACAAAACGCAAACTGACAGCTCACGTAATGGTTTGTTTGGAAAATACCGCGAAAAGTTAAAATAAAATTTGACTAGTCAGTGATCGTTTTGTGCGACTGTTACGAATATTGTTATAATAAATCATACTGTGTCTATATTGTCATCAACAATGCCGCGACCAATATGATCAAATCTTTCCCGACAAAGCCATAACGCAATTAGAATTCGAAACATATCGAATTTAACCACCTCAGAAGAACAAGATATTGCCTGGGAAAACCGCCGGCGTTAATATGGCCCGCCTTCGTGCTTCTCAATCAGAAGAGCAAAGTGAGGCAGCCTGTGAAACGGCTCGGTTGACAATGTGAAATCGTGGAGCAAATCTTAGAAATCAACAATTTGATAATTTTTAACGCGCAAGAAGAAAAATGTCGTATTACACAAGGTACTTCTTCATCTTGCTGACACGTTACTAAAATAGTTGATTTTTATAATTTATATATTTTCATATGTATTATCATAATAAAAAAATAACTTAATAATTTTGAATTAATCGAAATCTGTTCATTCATTAACTGTTAGGCAGCACGAAGTGTGCCGGTTCAGCTAGTAGAATATAAAACAGTTTACTCATAAGAGCGTAGAAATAGCAGTAAATGTCAACGAAATGTTGAATAAACATGACAGTGGACACTTTAATGCGTTTTGTAGCGTGGGAATAATTGTTAATTATCATCAAATAATATTGTTATTTTTGTTCCTAATTACAGATGAAAAATTTAAACGCTATTCTTATCTATGATTTTATTTTTATCTCAAATAACAATGTGTATTGATGATAATAACAAAACATACAACTACTGGAAGGTAATTAAAGCATAAATCTTTTCATAATTTATCCTTTAATTACTTATAGTAAATATCTACTTTGGATATGAAGACCTTGTGGTCCATATACGCACATATTGATATCGTTTATTAAAAAAAACTAAAAATACCTTTTAAAGACCGCGGCTTAGCTTGTTTTCTTCGGGACATTCCTGGATCGCTTTATAAAGTAATAAACAGAGAATAATCAATCCATTTCACGTTTAACTGTCACTCGTAAGTACTCGGTATGATAAAGTCTAATTACTAGATTTCTTATCAAGTAACCGTAAAGTTTGTCGTAAAAGTATCACAAGTGTTGATCGTAGAAGACGCGATACACGTGGCCGACCGCGCGGCTCACCCCGCGCCAACTGAGCTTATTGGCGCCCAACAAGTGGCAACAATATTATTCTAACCTTGCGCGCAAACTCATAAGATAAATGCTGTGAACCAAAAGATATTAGTGTTAATTTAATAACGTCAAACAATTAATTTTTATTTAATTAGTTGCTTCTTACATGGATATTCCATGTCCGCATATCCGTATGCTGCTTAAATTTAGGAGTGTAGTACTTTCATGTACATATTTCTCACATAATTCTATTATTAAAAATGTTCCTTGTATTACAGTAGCACCGCGATTCATTTGTTAATGCAAGACCCTTTGTAATCTGAAAGTGTTCGGCTACCCATTAACAAGCTACTCATGCAATTAGGCGCATGAGAGCATCAAATCTAGTTTGATTCTGACAGTTATCACTTTAAATACAGTAATAGCAATTGGCAACTATTTACATTGCCGCAAAAAAGAAGTCGATTATCCGTACGCCGAGATTTACTCTTGACAAACCTAAGAACGATATTATACTGATCAGAATAAAATAATTTGCAACCGTAAATATCTATAGATCATTTTCACCGTATAATGATGGATTAAGAAAACATTGTGTTACCTCCTTACTTTCTCTAAGACGACATAAAAATTCGGCTGATTGATCACCATTAATAAAGTAACAACACCATACTACCTTCCAATCACGGCGATTATTGCTTGACTTTTGGGGAGGCAGATACGAACATCAATAGAATTATGGATAGATAAAGAGATAGCAAACCATTCCAATACCTTCTTTGAAATACTGCAATAAGTTCTAAATGAACAAAGCGCTATAATTATGATATCTGCACAAATATTCAAAATTCCTACTATTAATTAAAAATGAATAAGTCACGCGAGCTTCAAAAACGCCCTATGCAACACAAAACTCGGTGAGCATAACTCTCTGTGATAGTTACTGCTTATCTCGCCTGAATAGAAAGTCACAATCTAACTTATTATTGGAGTATTGCACTGCATGATGGCACGTACACGATACCTGAGGTGAATCTCTAAACAATTCTAAATTGAAGATGGTTAATTATAGCTGCAGAACTGATTTCAGATCGAATAGCTGGATCAAAAACAGTCCACCACACTCTGTAAGGCCTACTGATTAATTGTAAAGTTCCCGAAATTCAATGAAGTATTGGTCAGGCAGTAAATACTCGAAAGAATAAAAAACAGGACGGATGAATAAAGCAAAAAACCATACGAAACTGATAGTCCATGGAAAAGTTTTTCAAGAAATCGCACGAGGTTGTGGCGTCCGTCGTTAAACCGACCTAATACTGATTTGGTAAGATTGCGATTATCAAACCGAACACAATAAACAAGATAAATATGAAAATAAGAGCGAAGTTTAAAATTATGGTACCTACAGTTGTCGATTTCACCGCCAAAAACTTTAAGATCGAGATGGGAACCAAGTTCTGTAGACAATTCTGAAATTTATAAATTAGAAGAACTATAACATTCGTAACTAAATTTAAAACAAATTCTTGTTTTTTTATTTACCTGCTACACAATGTTTACTATTTAAATGTATGATTTATTAAATTCCAACACTTGATTTATTTAATTATATTTCAATAAAACAAATAACTTATGATCGATTGAACATTTGACCTGGTTAACTTCTACCAGTAATTCAAATAAAGTGCCATAAGTACCTAACCGCTTACGACACGTTCTATGATGCATCTTACAACACACTATACTATTCGGGTGATCGCTATGAAAATTTATTTAAAGAATGGTAATTTTAACGGTTAGGTACCTGAAAATTTTGATAGTTATAAAACTTTTTTTTTTTTGTTCTGTTCGTCCATTCGGACAGGCAAAGGGATCAAAGCCCATACAGCCAAGTCTTATTTCATTATTTTTCATATATGTTCATCATTTCTTCATATTATGTAGCTTTAATAGTCATTGTCTGTCAGTAAGTCAAGTCGTTACCATTAATCGGGTGCTGATAACCTAATCAATGGTTTTCTTCGAGAATTTTGGCAAAATATGAAAATACACGTAAACCACTATTATACCATATTCACTACACTTCAGCACTTTAACTGTACCATATTGCATAAAATACCAGCAAAATTATTCAATATAACACTACAAAACACTAAAAAAATGAATATAATACAAGAGCGTGACATGACATTTCCACATTCGCGCCAAAACCCTGATAGTTATAAAACGTTAATGATTTTTTTTCTATGTAAGGTTTTTTATTTTTTTGCGGGTGGCTACGGTGCCATAGAGCCGTCCCGCACTATACCTTTCCACGCCATACGAGAGGGCCACCGGAACCCAATATTTGTCTTCGGTAGCATTTAAGGTAAAACATTGTTCCTTCTGGTCAGGTTATTCTCAGCTAGTGTTTTTTTTTTAAATTTTGGGTTTTGCTTTGATGACCTGACTTTCAAAATAACTAGACTTAAAAATTAAGTCTAAAATAAATGCTTTTGTTTACTTATTTTAAGAATGTTTAAAAATAATATAAAGGTACTACTATATTAACATATACTACTACATTCCAGCAAGAGTACAGGACACCCAAAAATCCCTTCCGCCGTTCACACGACCACTGCGATCATTATAATCGCGGGGTGACAATTTCACCAATGGCATCTTGGTTTCACTCACGCTGTATTCGTAACGATACATCTACAAAAGTGCACGTAGATTAATACTCCATACCACTTGCGTTTGTAACGCAGAAGCAGATGACATGGTAAAATCCATGGTTTTGAATGTAAAAGTTGAAAACGCTTAGTGGAACGTATCAATGTTTAAATGTCAAATGCTGTACGTATTTGATTATAGCACGATTAATGGACAATTTAATATTTCACCCTTGATACTTGTTATTGACTTCCTCTACATAATATTGACAGTTTCTGTATCATTATTATTTATTTACACAGAGTTTTTTTTTATCAACGGTACTATTGATGTGAAACGCCATTTGTGGCTGAATGGTAATAATTATAATATGAAAGTATGGAGGGTAGGGTAAGAAGAATTACCTTATATAAGAATAGTTGAAAGTGTCCAGCTAAAAGCAGTAGGTATTCGTAACAAGTTTAAAAATTTCTCCAGAATAGCACTAGCGTCACCGGAGAGTATGAAATGAATTTAGGAGTTATATACGTCTATAAAGTAAAACAAAAATTTCCAAAAAAGAATATTATTGTTAGTGATTAAAGTAATAAGTAATGCGGTAGTACACAAAACCTCTAGTATTTACAGAATAAAACAGTAAATATAACCTCAAAAACTACTACGAATTTAACGTTATTGCTGCCATATTTTATGTTTGATTTTGAAAAGAGTGTTATTGAATTTTGAGAGAACATGCAAACGCACATTAAGCATTGTAATTTCATAAATACTATACTTTAGCAAATTCTCTACATTAAAAGGTCATCAAAATTATTTATACGATATACTAAAATGCACTGTAAAACTCTAAAATGTTGAATATATTCTGTAATTTAAGACCACTTCAACACAATTTCACATTCTCGCCCACGAAGTATTATATACTTCGTGTTCTCGTCAATGACCTTCATATAGAAACTTCGCTACGTTTCACTAAACGTTCGCGACGTTCAAAATATCCCTTCAGTAATTTCACATAGTGTTGAGTAGGACATACAAAAGGCAGTTGGCAGGCATTTGTCCCGTACATGACATCAAAATTTAAGAGCGGCTCAGCAATTCAAAAGTACTACTTCGGACTTTTGGCGGGAATCTAAAACGTCATGTTGTGCTCTTGTATTATATTCGATATCTTAGTGTTTTAACGTGTTATATTAGATAATTTTTATGGTGTTTTATGTAATATGATGTGACAGAACAGCTGGGATGTAGTGAATATCATATAAAAGTGCTTTACAACGTTTTCGTTTTCCATCAAAATTCCTACAACATACCATTAACAGTGTCACCATAGCAGTGTTGATGGCGACAATTCGACTGACTGACAGACAATGACTAACTTGAAGAGATTAAGAACGTGAAGATAATTATAACTCGACACTGGCAAAAATGGCTCGTATAAGTAGCTGACTGCCAATACATAAAAAGAAGAAGAAGAAGAAGCTGCAACTTAACTTTGACATGGTTTTTTGGCGCGAATGTGGAAATGTCATGGCACGCTCTTGTATTATATTCATTTCTTTAGTGTTTTGTGGTGTTATATTGAATAATTTTGCTGGTATTTTATGCAATATGGTACAGTTAAAGTGCTGAAGTGTAGTGATTATGGTATAACAGTGGTTTACGTGTATTTTCATATTTGTCCAAAATTCCCAAAGAAAATCATTGATTAGGTTATCAGCACCCGATTAATGGTAACGACTTGACTTACTGACAGACAATGACTATTAAGGCTACATAATATGAAGAAATGATGAACAATGTATGAAAAATAATTAAATAAGACTTGGCTGTATGGGCTTTGATCCCTTTGCCTGTCCGAATGGACGAACAGAACCAAAAAAAAAAAAAATTAACTTTGACATTGGCTTAAGTATAAACAGAGCCACAACAAAAAAAAAAAAAAAAAAGTACTACTTCACATTTTCTGTCGCAGTGGTCGCGCTAGTCGTAAGCGAGAGGGAGTACGGCATAGGTATACTTCAAAAGTCCAGAGTGAATGAAAGAGAACGCCTCGCGCCTCATTGTCGTGTGCCCCACTTCAGGTTCAGTACTGCTTCTACTCTTTAAAATGCTGGAACATGAATTTTATGAACGACGCTATACGCAATATTGCACTCTAATAATATTAACACGGAGTTGCAAATGGCGCAAGATGGTTTCATTATATTCGAGTGAATTAACTCTTCTCAGAGCTACAAAAGTACAAACGAGTGTTGGTTGGATTTTGGCGCGTTCTTTAACGATTAAGAGTATAAGTTGTTTCATTAGTTTTAATCAATAATTTAAGAAACAATCTCAAGAAAATTTAAGATTCTAGGTCGACTGGAAGTACTTTTTAGGATTTGATTCCCTTGCAAGTAGTTATTATAACTTAGAGGTATTATAGACCTGAGTATTTGATATGAATTTCAATTTAATACCTCTACACGTTCAGGAGGAAAAGGTAGTGAATTTAAAATTATTAAAAATATTTTTTATGTATGATGTAATTAATAATTTACGGTTTTCACAATTTTTCCTTTATCTGTGCTATAAGACGTTGTTTCGTATCAAATTTCAAGATTCTGAGTTTACGGGAAGTACCCTGTAGGTTTTGATTCCCTTGCAAGTGTGAAAATTTTGCAGAAATTTGCGACATAAACAGCTGCATCTTTTGATTGCGTTAGCTTAGAAGTTTGATTTTTTCACAGCTCGAAGGGACAGTAGACCTGAGTATTTGATATAAATTTCAGCTTGATACCTCCACGTGTTCCTGAGAAAAGGGGTCTTGACAGACAGACAGACGGACTGACAACAAAGTGATCCTATAAGGATTCGGTTTTTTCTTTTCTAGGTCCGGAACTCTAAAAATGCAACTTACTACGTACTCTCATACCCTCCTTGATGTCGCAACCGATGATTACGAGCTTATAGTATCCAAACATTCGTAGAAATCAAGGAAACTAAACAAAAACCTATACCAAACCCTCACATCAGCGTGGTACAATAGTTCAATTACCTTCCCACTATGGAGGAGACTCAATCTCATCATTGGGACGTAAGTAAGCTATGATATACAAAGTCAATTTATACATTTTTAGCCTACTCCAAATACTACATTAAAAATAGATGTTTATTAATTATAAGATGTGCAAATTGTAAGTAACCTGTTTTAGCCTTTGCTATAATTTTTCAAATTCATCTTATATAATGTTTACCCCAGTATTTACATCAATTAATACTCCATTCCACTGACAATAACAATTTTGTGTGTGTGGAACGGGTAAACCATGGTAGTTGCGTGAGCATTATGTATATGATCGCTTAGTGGAATGTAACGAATGTAATCTGTGATGTCATGTTTATGTCAAAGTCAGAAAAATTAAAAATACAAGTAAATTTTGCTAAGTAGTTGCAGTATGAAAGATACAAATTCTGTTCGATTTGAGAGCAAATAATTAATATTAATAATCTATTAGCATAGAACCAATGGAGATCCCATATGAGGTATGTTTAGTTTTCATCAAATATGTAAAAATAAAGAGATATATTTTTAGTTTCTTTGTTTGCTCTTTAGATAATATTTCACGTGATTATCGATCACATAGTTACGTTTTCATTATTCCTTTGTTGATAGTGAATGCGATTAAATAACTCGATATTTTTAGTTTTGATAATTATTAGGTATTAACTAATAATAATTCTTAAATAAAATATCTCATTCCTTTTGCAGGTGTTGGTTTATCTTTTCAAATATCTACCAAAATCGGATAGAAAAGCTGCAAGTGAAACTTGTCGCTCATGGCACTTAGCTGCCAATGATCAATGCTTTTTGAAAAATAAAGTAACTATCTTTTACAAATCAGTATTAAATGAAGCTGCATCACCTCTTGACATATTTGAAAATTCTATTAACATATATTATAATTACATATTTAATGAAGTAGAGATATCAAATAAACAGAATGAATTCTGGGATAAAATGGGTGAACACATAAGATGTTTGACTCTTAGAAACTGTGATATATGTGAAAAAGAATTTGTGTACATATTACAAAAATGTACTAATCTAGAAACATTAAGTATTGAAAGTTGTAAGGAATTGTTTATGTCGGGACGTTTATTAGAAGGTAAAACAGAAGGATTCTTAACTGAAAACCTTGAAAATTTAAAATCTTTAAGTTTATCAGGCAATCAATATTTAACTGATGCTTTGTTCAATAGATTTGTATCAGCAGCTCCAGCTTTAGAAGAATTGGATTTATCTGCCTGTTCATTACAATTCCATGCTGGTTTAGTCAAGAAATTTTATCCTCCTTCATGTGATATTTTCCGAAATCCATCTGAAAGTGTGTTAACATTTTTCTTTTTACAACAACTTATTAGTGCCAGACCCAGAAATATAAAACGTTTATATTTTTCATACACTCTCATTGATGGGTCAGCACTAAAATCACTGGCTGAAATTGAAAATTTGAAATTAGAATCCCTCCATGTCCATTCTTGTGATCAACTGACCAACACAGGCTTTTTTGCTTTGACTAATCATCAAATTTTTCTAAAAGAACTGGACATAGGGTTGTGCACCCGTGTTACTGATCAGTCACTTGTATATATTTGTAATAATCTAGTCAATTTAGAATATCTCAACATTCAAAGATGTCGGGCAGTTACTGATTTGGGTGTAATTGAACTACACAAATTAAAAAAGATTAAATCTTTGAACATATCACAATGTGAGTTGTTAACAAAAGAAGGCTTAGAAAAAGGCATTTGTGCAAAAGAAAATGAAACTTTAGAAGAATTGGACATCAGCTCACTAAACTTAGATCAAACGGGCCTTATATTGATATCAGAACGCCTACCAAGATTACGTGTTTGGAATTTAAGCTATTGTTTTAATGCAGTCACTGATACATCAATTCAAGTTATTTTTAAGAACCAATCACACTTGCAGGTTTTAAAAATGAGTCATTGTGATAAAGTGTCAGATGTTGGCTTAACTGGTATGGGCAAAGTGGAATCTCAGTATCAAGAGGATGTTCCAATAATGTCAAATTATGATGAAGCACAGTTACCTATTAAAATTCATTTGGGATCTAGAGCTGAAGAAGAAATTGTTCGTGATGCCAGACGAAAGCGTGATGTCATGCTTATGTGTGAAAAGCTATCAATGGATAGTTATTCAGGCTATTCGCTAGCTCGATTGAAATCAATAAAGGAATTAGATATTAGTGGATGCAACAGAATCACAGATGTGAGCTTGACCTATGCATTCCAATTCAAAGAATTAATCAATCTGAATTTAAGTAGATGTCAGCAAATCACTCATGAGGGATTGGAACATTTGGTTAAAAATTGTCCTAGCATAGAATATTTCAATCTTATTGATTGCTACAACTTGAAAGATGAAGCTGTGAATGAGATAGTTAAAAACTTGAGAAGATTGAAACAACTAGAACTACGGGTAACTAAAATTTATTTTTATCTGTGTCTATTTTGTCTTCCTTGTGGTGATGGAGTAAGAATACGATTCATTATCTTCTATCTTACCCATGGGCGATCGTAAGAGATGACTAAGGGATATAAAACGCATGTCGCAAAGATTTTATGCTTTGCGACAAAATGAAAATTCGAAACAAAACCCTATACCAACACATCTGACCAGCATGGTATAGTTAATTATTTTCCCTCACATTAAGGAGGAGGCCTGAGCCCAACAGTGGGACATATATGAGCTGAGATGATGATGATAATTTATTTTGTATTTAATTGGTTGTTAAATATATGTTTTATTTCAGGGTTGTAATCAATTAACAGACAGGAGTTTGGAAGCCATAAAGATGCATTGTGAAAGTCTTAGGTATCTAGACGTGCAAGGTTGTCGCAACATGTCTCCTGAATTGGCGTGTACCATTGGGTCTTTGCCTACTCTTCATACGGTATTAATGTCCAAACCTGGACCATACATTGCTGATGGTAAAAAAAATAGAGAGCCAGCACCTGCTTTTCTTCCTGCATTGATGAGAAAGTTACGACTTCATTAATGAAATTAAAACAAGTTATGGGCGCGTGATAAAATCAAGAGATTTTCATGAAAACTAATCATTCATTGGTAATAAGTTTAAACTTTCTTAAAATAGAAAAAAGTATATATTTAAAATGAAACTAATTTTCCAAATTTTTTCTCGTTTATTTTGTATTTAGTTTGCCTCCCATCACTACGAACATCGTCCATTATGACACTGATTATTTTAAAATAGTGATAGAACAAAATAAACGCGACAAAATAAAACTACTTTTATTTCTTAATACTCTGAATAAGTACATCGTTGTTAATTCTTTCATAATGCAAATTTTGGTATAGGTAATAAATATGAAATTTACGAATTACCATAACTAACGTTGTTAAATAAACCTGCAGGACTAGCATATACGCAACCACGCAGGTCAGGGAGAACGGGATACATTGGCGAAAAAGGAGCCTTATAATTTGCCAATAATTTGGTCGCTCGAAGGAAAGGTACCCTATATTTTATGCGAGCGACCAAATTCTGCTGCGATTGCAAGCAAGAAAAGTACCTCACCTAACCCATGTCATTATATGTATCTGTTCTTGCTTGCACAAATTCAGCCTTTCAGGCCGTCGTGTGCTGAAAGTAGGCCTTTTCACATTGAACGCCATATAAAACGGTCCTATGCAGCCTGTATCGTACGGCTATGACTGACAAAGTCAGTCTAGCTGGTAGAAGTCTTCAACACTGCGCCGTCCAATATGGTTGCTTTCCATTTAGTTAACACAGAGGGACTCCGCGGCACACTGCGAAACACTGCCAAACACTGTAAAAGTTTAAATGAAACAGCTAGCTGTTTCTTTTACAGTGTTTGGCAGTGCCTCACAATGCACCGCAGAGTCCCTCTGTGTTGTAAATGGAAAGCAACCTATATATTCGCCACACTAACCTTTCTTATAATATGAAATACCTTTGGACTGTGTTAGTTACATGCGTTATTCTACAAATTTATGTATAATTCGGTTTTTATTCTGTAAATAAATGCCGAGCATTCGGAATATTAATCGAGAAAATCTGCCTAAATTTTCCGAACGCTGGAATATGTGATTTTAAGATACTCAAGTACTTTCAAGATAATTATACTTGTCAAAGCAATTCATATGTCGGTACTTACATAAACCTGTAAACCTTCGACGAATTCTAAGTATGTATTAGGTAACACTATCCTTGTCAATGCACTCTTAATCTTGGGAACTTACGAATGATAAACCCTACACCGCTTTGGTTACGGGTATCACCTTCGCGGTAGAAGAGTAAGTTTCTAGATCGATAGATTATGCCCGCCACTTCTTGGCATTTCTGATACTTAATTCTATAATGTCGCAATAGGTTTTGCTCAATTCATATGCCACGTCAATGATTGAATTTGATGTGTTACTAAAGTCAAAAGTCTAATTTGCTAAGAAAAACTATAATTCTATAGACTTCTTCGAGGCGCTTTAACTTGGACATTGGCGAAATTGTTCCTACTGTGCAGCAGAAGCCAAAGAGATAAGAAAAAAAGTCAAAAGTTGTTTTTGGTAGTAACCGGACAATTAATTTACCAGGCATTCTTTACAACTGCTGCTTAGCTGTTAACGTACTCTCTATTATAGGCCCATAGAATGATACATTGCATTGTTTATCTGTTACTATACTGACGTCATATGCTTTACGTAATACCAATATGTAATTTTAATTTACGTCAATTCTCATAAATATTAGTTAAACATTGTCGATATTGTTATAGCATTGAAACATATTAAGGGACAGTTTGCTGAAAACAATCAAATCGAAAGTCAACTTGACCTTTTATGTTTGTATGTGCTGTAAGGTACATAGGACGCCTGTGCCGACAAATACTTTACTTTCACGCTTAGTATCAAGGTTGTCTGATATAGATGTTATTATAATTGTAAATATGTATTTAAGAATTTGATAGTGACATTTATCGTGATAAATCTACAAATATTGTGGGCCATACGTATTATTTAATAAAAAATGTCACAAACATGTATAAATTATTCATTTATTAGTTTAATGTAGGTATAATGGCGAAAACCCGAATTGGATTGATAAAAAAAAGATGCGAATAAACAATTTAGAACTTCATAAGACACCTGTTTTGAAATTTAAAATACATAGGCTAATAAAAAAAATCATGCATTTACGTGTTGTTGCTAGCGCATAATTAGGTACCTATAGGCAGAGTTGCAACCTCACTTCTTTCTTTAGTCGAGATGCGGGTCGCTTTGTTACAACATTTAAACGGATGATAGCTAATGCATTACCATAGCAATTACTTGTAATTTTTTATATATTAATATTTTATTTATCATTAATTTCGAAACTATTGAGGCAGCTCTTAAGGTAAATCTGTAGTACCTATAGTTATTATGAACATTTATATTTACTATATTGGATTATTGGCTAATAAAGTTGGTAGGCAATCCAAATTCGTGTAAACATTTAGATTCAAGAGCAGAATTCCATCCCAGTACCTAGGTACTGATTGCATAAATATTATAGATTTTCCACGAGAATAAAAACTTTTGTCAACATTAATTATTTAATATCCTGTTATTCTTAAAATTACATTCAAATTCAATAGTTATGATATTGTTTATACAAAATCAATTATTTATTATCGATTCGTTTTAAACTAAACCTACTAACTAGGCATCTACACTTTATTCTCTCATAAATACAGTGATTCAAATAGCAAATGATGAAAGTCTCTATTATGAGCTACAATAAATAATATATCTTATTTTGGTATAAATTATTTATCTTAATGAATGAATGTATCAGCTAATATAATTAGAACATTTTAGATAAAAATGAATGACGTTTCTCATTAAATTGCTGTTTAGTAATATTTTTATGATTTAAAGGAAGGTAGGGTACGCAGCAATCTAATGTAAAAAAACAGACGAATTACGTGCACAACTACACTTCCGTTCTATGTTACGTTTCAATAAATGACAAAGACAGGCAGTAGACGCACTGACATAGATTCGTTCAATTATTTTCACACGCACACACGATTTCCTGCTCCTGTTGCGACCGAGATGTCCGAGATCAAGAGCCGTCGGCTAATTTGACATGGCCTTGTTCGAGGCCATTTTCAGATCATATTTAGCTCGTTTTTTGTTTAGGTACGAATTGAATAGATATTTGGATAAACTTATTTGATTGCAAATATAGCCGAGAATGAAGACAATTTAAAAATGAGTAAATGCCGCATTGTAAGAAATATAATTCGTATCAATCCTTTTTTTTTTTTTTTTTTTTATTGGTGGGCTATGGGTGCGTCTCGCCCCGCTGAATCGGTCCGGGGTGACGGAAAGGCGGCGCGTGACCCCATAGACCCACCGTAAAACCTTCTCTCTTCGCCGTGCGAGCGGACCACCGGTACTCGATTTTAACTTCGGTGATAATTCGTATCAATCCTAGTATACCTACCCATCAGAGATCATTAGGTATGTTATTAATAACAAAGTGTTTGTTTTTATTTAAATTCTAACATGGACCTACTGTAACTGTGATAACAAATATCCTATATAATTATTGTCAAATATAATATATTAATCGAATAATAGTGTTTAATTTTTTTTAATAATTTTAATTTTAATCATCATTATTCAGCTTTTTGCAATCCACTGCTAGACGTGGACTTTGCCTATATTTCGTTACAAGGACCTACGCTGACTGCATCCAACGACTCCCAGCTACTTCCAACGACTCCCAGCTACTTCCAACGACTCCCAGCTACTTCGAACGACTCCCAGTTACTTCCAACGACTCCCAGCTACTTCCAACGACTCCCAGCTACTTCCAACGACTCCCAGCTACTTCCAACGACTCCCAGCTACTTCCAACGACTGCCAGCTACTTCCAACGACTCCCAGCTACTTCCAACAAGTCGTCGATCCACCTGATGCGGCACTGTTCCAAACTGCATCGTCTAATACATGGTCGAGAACCTTTCTTCTTCAGCGATTGTCGTTTTGTCGAGCCGAGATATATCCAACCATTGTTGCTATGCTTATTCTGTCTGTCTCGGTTACACTCGTGCTACATGAAATGCCGAGAATAGCACTGCACGCTAAATGATTTTGAGCTTAGGGGTGTCCATTAATTACGTGAGATATTCAAGGGGGTTTCGATCCGAATCTTACTAAATCTCACTTTTGGTTGGCAAATATCACGATTTTTTTTTTAACAGAAAATGATGTAGAACTGCGTAAAAGTTAAGTTAAATGAAAGTAAAAAACTATTATACCCAAGTACAAGTTTTAAAAAATCTCACGTAAGATTGGGGAAGAGGGGAGGCGATCGAGAAAACTCTTGACATCTCACCAATTGGTTCAAAAAATCCTCAAAAATGCCTCACGTAATTAATGGGCGCCCTTTAGTTATGAGAACATTTAGGGACCGCATCTCCGTGTCACCAGTCATCGCTGGTAACACAATGGCCATAGTCCTTGACTTTCAGATTGAGGAAAATTCTATGAGAAGAATTGCTTTCAAATTATTGCGCTAATGATGGCGTGGACTAAATTGATCCAACACCCATTGTAATCTTGCATAGCGATTGACAGATTGGAAATGCTTTAGCTGGGTAAGCACGTAATATTTAGTCTTTAAGATAAAATCTATGAGGAAAGCAACATTGAATCTAACGAACGAGAACCAAATGTAGATCTCACGATCATGAATGGCATGAATAGATCACTAGTTATCAAGTAGCCTTCTTTATAGAAAACATAATAACTAAGCTCATAATTTCTCCATTAAAATGTGATTACTTTAATATTGGATTTGGATAAGTATTCTAATCTGTGAACTTCTGTTCATCCATTGCATTTTAGAACAATTTGTTAATAGCTTGAATGTTCAATGAAGTTTTGCATTACCATACTATTAATTAACTGATATAACACTAATTTTATCAATATTTAAAGTATTAACTATTTATACACGTAATCAACATAAAAGTATACGTCGATAGCTGTCTCTTAGGTTCGGTTCTGGTAAGTGCGGACTGAAATTCGTCACTCGGAACGCTGTAGGCAGTTTGACTAAGCCTCCATATAGGTATGCTAAAAGTTTACTAATGTATTCATAGTAAACGAAATTACCTGATATAACTCATACTTCTGTGAATAAAAATAAAACAGATTTCCATTTCAATATTTTATTACATTGAATTTAAAAATAACTTATAATAAACGCAGGCTTAGTATTCTTATATACTTGATTCTCCTTAATTTAACTTACCAAAATTTGTTCATAAACAAAGTTTAACTTTATAATACAATGGCTACAATATGAAATAATGTAACCTAAACCCTTCTTATAGTGATTATTCAATAAATACATATATAACAATTATTTAACAAAATATTTTTAACTGTTATTTAGTTAGGACGTGGCCCAATATAATTTAGAAATGTATTATGCACTGAGACTATATGTACTATGTTATGCCCATAAATAACAATAAAAGTGTTAGAATACACAATTTTTCCTTTACTAATATGTAACAATTATATTTCTTTACTACAACACCCTGCGTTGAGGAATAAATCCTTCAACTGCAGGAGACTGCAAACATTTAATAAATAGACACAAAAACTCAGATCAATAGTTTGTGGATTGTACAACGAATTTTCCTGCATGGGAATCGAACCCAAAATAATCGCACTGGAGGTTATTAATTAGTCTCCTATGGCATTTGTGCATTTCCAAATATACATATTTCTTCGAGGCCTCATCATCAATAAATGATTTAGTTTTTGAAGATTAGAAATATCCAGATTAAAACCTAAAACATATCAAACATCCATTTCCTTAATTAATTTCAATGCAAGCCCTAACTATCCCCTGCTTTGAATGCGAATCCTAAAACACACCTTTAATAATGTTGTATTATTTACAAAATTGAAAATCTATATAAATACAATGGTTTAATTTATCAGACGGCGTAACGCAATTTTAAATCATACAAGAAGTATAACATATTTTGAATAAATGGTTTATTATCAAAAAAATAATTTATTTCACGCATTTTGTCGCTTTATCCAAACTGACTCGAGTACAGTCCGTCCATGACGGTAGGAAGTTCTTACTTTTTTCTGTAAAATGATTTCTAAACAGAGTAGCGATGTCTGATATTTATCAAAACAACCAAACACTTATTATAAAAATTACTATTAGTGTAGTTCTCTCTCTATTAAAGTGATCTATGTTTACTTTTAAGGCACCAAAGCGACACTCTGTGATGAATTCGTTAGTAGTGTTTGTATTAAAATTACATTGAGCTATAGCCGCTCATTATATAATACCCATAAAAATCATATATTTACATTGATAAATACACGATGTTAAAAGCCAAAGCATAATTTAAAACAAACCTATTTAGTGTCATCTTATCATGGCAGCTCATTGACGTTCTAATGACGAGATCGAGCCTCATCCGCAATGGAAGGAGAATTGACCAAGCTTTCCTTCTCTCTGCTAAACTATTTCTAGATTGCCTATTAGTGTTTTCAAAGCTGTTTATTAAGTCATCCTCAAGCCTAGACACAATTTAGATTTATAGATATATTTAGAGATATTCTCGAAACATCGATGAAGTATATACCTAATTTAAATTAATGTTCTATATCTATAGAACCAGAATCACATAACATTTTCATTAGTAAGAGCATAACTCTAGATAATAAAACGTTGATTAAGTAGGCCTAATCTATGGCAGACAAAATAAGTTTGCTTTAAATATTGCTGCTTTGATTAACGTATATTACTTCATAGGTAATATGGGGGAAAATATGTATTATTTTTCTATAAATATGTAGGATAATATTTACATACGAAGGCTCAGTATTAGGTTCCATTGCATAACAATATTAGTCAAATGACTACATTTGTCAAACTGTCATCGTGACAAATGTAGAGCGAGTCTAAATTATTTAATAAAGACAACATTTGATCTTTTTAGCAATGTATCCCGTATTGTATATATATATTTATTTATATAACAAGTTATATATTAAACTATTTCGTAATCGTAATATTGTAAATAATAAGTTTTAAACTGTACACAATAAAATTTACATTGTAATCAACACGAATCATATGTACAAAGTGGACTATGAGCTCTTGCTCTCATTGCCTTGGATGTAGGTAACTAAGCATAGGCGTATATCTCATCTCATATCTATCTCTTTTTGGCAAATTTTGGATTTAACGAAATTTGTTAAATCACATAAAACTGCTAAAAGTAATCTTTTTACGATACCTTTTGCAGCAGCATCGAAGATATACGTCAAATATCATATATACATTATAATAATACTAATACATTATAATAATTATAATTTAAATTATCTATATGTTTATAAAAACTTTTGTATCAATTTGGAAACAGCAAACATACCTTATACAATTAATAAACTAATAGTAGAAAACGGCACCTTAAACTGTATCCACATCTTATTATATATTTATTTATATACTATGCATAAACTATACTAATCAGTTATAAAGTCAGACCACAATATGTGTAATCACAGTAAGAGTTATTTTATAGATGATTTTATTTTCTTGTGGCGTCGCTTTTTATTATTAGGCTTTCCTCATGGTTTCATGGTATAGGTAGGCGATCGAACCTGCATCTGCGGCGTGTTGAGTGTTGAACTGCTAGGCGCTGGCGATACACAACCCTCTTGAGAGTTATCGCACTCCAAATCTGGCATGTTTATATCCTCAAAGTCTGGAATATTCCCTGTATACGAGATTAGCTGATTCCCTTCAACTGAAAGTTGCCCAAAAAAACAGCATTAATATTTGAAGCCAACCAATAACGACTGCAAATAAATTGCCAATTTTAAAATATATTATTTAAAACTAGAATCTAACATTAATTATAAAATTTTACTTATAAATAACATTAAATACACATTTTTCATGCAAATATTTTACAAGCGGTAACATATATAATAACTATATATTTAACAGTTCATAGTTAAATTGTACAAAATAATGTCAACGCTAAGATGACAGTAACATTTAACTTTAAAATAAATATCTATCTAGAATAGACAATTCCGACCAACACTAAAATAACAAACATAATTAAATACAAAAAAAAATATGAAATGCAATAACTATATAGAAAATATATATTTTATATGCACACTATATTACAGAAATCTTATTTATATGCAAATTAAAGGTAAAAAACACTTTGTCAGTTGAGAGATCAATATGGTTCACAACTTAAAAGCAGAAACTGATGATTAGTATTTCAAATTGCTTACAACCGCTATTATACGTCACAAAAAAATAATCATATTACGTAAAACAAATAGGATACAAATACAAATAATCAGCAGTTTCATTTAAATAATATCTATTAATTAAAAATCTAATGTAAAAATAACGTAACATAAAATATGTTTTAACTATATTTTACTTTTATTAAATTACTACTACCATTATCCTCTGAAAACAGTTGCTGGACACGATTGCCGTCACTGCTTACATTTGATATCTCACCTTTTTGTTTCTTCGCTTTAACTAACAATAACATATAATTAAATATAACACGTAACAATATAGGTACCTATTAATAACTATATTTGCCTTACTTTATTTATCAAACTACTTTTTGCATATAATTGTCATTAAATATTCCGTGTTGAAAATTATTGTCACTTATAGTTTATAAGTGATAAAGATAATTCGTGCATCATATTGTTATAAATATGTGTGATGTATTTTTTGCTGTGTGCATTTCTAATACTAATAATAGTATTTACTAATATAAAGTTACTTATAAAAATAACAATTTTGAAGCAGCATTTAAGCAGTGATTTAGTATATATTTTTAATCAAAAATTTCTAATGGAGCTGCTTAAAAGCTTTCTCAAAATTGAAAGCCGTATATAAATAAGACCGTTAATATTTTATTTAGTTAACCAAAAAGACGGTAAACGTACAAACATATTGTTTAAAATTTATTTGTTCCCTAAATAAAAGATGATATCTCTCATTATTCATTACAGCTATCCCACTTATGTGGGTACGTACTTTAGAGTCATGTAATGTCACTTTTGTTACAACACTATAACCCTAACCATAACACTGACCGGAACCACCACGGCTACGTAAAACCCTTTACCGAAAACATCCAACACGCCATGTGGCTGAGGTGTGGTCAGCATATCAAAATCTCTTGAAAGAAGAAGTAGCTACATGCTACTTTGGCGGTGAGGTCTCGCTGTTATTGATCAGCCAATCAAAATCAATCATCGGATACTGTTTGGTTGTATCTACAATTAATATAAACGTGAAATATAACTCGGAAAACACATGCATTTGATGCCTTTAATGATTGTTGGTGTAAGTCGGACGTGCATTCTGATCGGAGTAATGTAAAAGTATGCCGAATAACGCTTCGTCGACGCAAAAGCCTCGCGGGTGGACTATACCGTCGAAGTCTACCTTCTGTAACTAGTCGTCTAAGCTTGATTAGTATGTGCTCGAAGTAGGGCGATATTATAGCGCAATATATGGCAGAATGTGATATTATACTATATTAGATTAATCACACATAGGTTTAACAGTATACCCAAACGATTTCACATTAATATAATAACTTCATAACGTCACAAACAACTTTTACTTCAACAAATAACTAAGTTATGTAACATCATCTTAATTAAAACATATAATTTTACATACACATATTTCTTAAAAGCAAATTTTTGCGTAAAAATATTAGTAAAAAGTATTAATGATTACAACTAATAATTGATTAATACATTACTGAGCTTTGCTGTAAACAGTCTTCATTAAACAACTCATGCACGCAGTTCCGTTATCATCATATATATCCCCACTGCTGGACTAGGACATCTTCCATAATAGGAGGGTAATTAAACTACTATCCAACGCTAGTCTGACACAACTTGTCTGAGATGGTTTGGTATAGGCTCTTATATCGAGTTTTCCTTCTCTTGCATAGATGTTGTCTACATATTACATCCCTTTATCATCTTTTACGACACCCACGGGCAAGAAAGGAGGTAGTGAATTGTATTTTTCCTTCGTCACCACATGGAAAAAGTTTTTACGCTCGAAATATTTAAGGAAAATAAATAAATATAATATATTTTTCCTTATAAGAGTTTGTTAATGATAAAAGACATTGATGACACAATCTAAGTTGATTAACCGTATCAACCGCAACTTTTAACAGATATATTTAACACAAGTACAAAATATATAATAATATTAATTTGCAAGTCATTACGAAATTTCGATAAGATGATTAAGAATACAATTCCTCATGCCTTTCTTTCCCGCGGTTGCCGTAATACAATTAAAGATAAAGTCAATTGCATGAGCAAGAAAACTCGAAGCCAAAACCTACTCATCTGACCAGCGTGATATAATATCTTAGACAATCAATCCTAAATCGCACATAAAAACATAGAAAATTAATACAGCAAGATTTTTATGTCAAATATATAGCGGTTGTAAGTAAAGTTTAGCTAACTTGCCACATTGTTTACATTTTCTAAAGAAATGCGTCAAGTAATAACAATTTATGTTTGATAAAAGTATATATTTGAATACCCATTGCTTCTCTACTGCTATAGTTTTTAGAAAAATTAAATTTTATTCTATAGTTTGGGTGTTGTTTGCAGCTCCATGTGTTATTAATCTAATGTTCTATGAGTGCAATTAAAAGAGCTATTAATAGCAATATTCATTTTCACATAGCAATGACGCGCAATAAATAAATAATATATTGGCATATAATTTTAAACTTTTAAAGTAAATGTTACTTTTAATGAAAAAAATGAATTAAGTACATTTATAACTATGGTTACTTACCACTATTATTGGCTGTTTTTGCCCTCTCGTCCATCGCATTATAGGGCAGGCCATAAAATGGATCATCTGATCCAAATAACTAGAAGAATAAGTAATAAAAAAAATAATGAATTAGGATATCTATAAACAGAACAATAAAATTCAAAATGCACTGGCAACTAGTCAATAACAATTAGGTCCGGTACTACTGTAATTTTCTGTAGTAAATATACCTAGATTTCAAATACCCGTCGGTCGAGGGATTATCAATATATTTTGGTCGCTAAGAGAGCCCAGTTGATGGTAACCAATCGACAGTGCATATAGGCTCTAAGTTGAGTGATAATGAAAATAAAGATAATTTGTAATAACATAGATATATCAAAACACTAAGTATATGATATTTTATCACATGATCAATGCATTTTTTTTTTATGATAAGCATTAGTCATGGCATATATCAAACCAGCAGAGTAATTGCCTGTGGTAATATAATTAGTCGGAACTAGTTTTAGATGATATCTGATATTAAAGTATCCACAAATCAGTCTTTATCTAGCAACTAACACTCCTGCTGATAAAATGCAACTATTACATAATGTGTTGTAGGCTGACTGGAAGGAATAGCGACAGACATCGAAGGTAATAGTCTTCCATCAGCGCTCTATGGACAATACAAAAAACAGTTGATACATTATTCTTCTTCTCATATTTTTATATTACCTAGCGAAATTAATTAAAAGTTCATTAAAAATGGATCTACCTACATATTTATTACTTCATCACACTAAATATGCTGAACAAATTTTAATGTATTTTGCTCAGTAACAACTGGTATCTTCAGAATGACAATACTTTATCTGAAAATTTGAAGACACCCGATTCAACTGAATAGGCCTTTCCTTGTTAACAAAAAATATTAATCTATTTAACAAAAAATAGACTGATATTATACCCTTAACCCATCTTGAACTATCCAAAGCCACATGGAAAATAGCGATCATTAAATGCATATTTCAAAAAACTCGGGCTAACTCACAAATTGCGATAACAGATGTGTTTGTGTGCATGTGTGTGGAAAGTGTAGAAAATAGCGATAAGTACGAAGAAGTACGGCAAAATTAACCTATTTTTATTATTAATGAAATTTAATATTTACACTAAAATAACTATTGGAATCATTTTCTTTACCTGCCTACTGACAGTCCACATCGTATGAAAAATGTAGATTAAAATTAATAAACAATGCGTAAGTAAACAGTCTCAGTAATTACGATTACAAGTTGGACGTCAAAACGAAATTAAAACATAAAAAACTTCGGGAATATAATTTCATAATCTAATTGTAAACGTAAAGGTCTCTGTGTAAATTTTACCAAATTGAATCTCAGTCAAAATAACCCTGCTATTATATAAACTGACTCGATTCTAGTTGAATGTTTGTGAACCGGTCTTCGTTACGTAGGAACATTCGTCTGTGTGAGTGAGAGCACAAGGTTCTACACGCGGTCGAAACACATTGCCTGCAACGTGACTTCGACAATGCTACCAACTAACAAAAATAATATTGAATATAAATGTTTACGCTATGATGCGGATTATGCGAATGAACGACTGCATATTGGCGTGTACATGTGTGTGGGTGTGTGTGTGCATATGTAATTCTAATGGCAGCGTTCTTATATTCACATTCCGAGCAGCAACTGAAGATAAATAAAAGAAATTTGAATGATGAAACAAAGTCGCAAGGCACCTGGCCATTCTTTTTAAAATTGGAAAAATGAAATAAATTGTCAATTTAAATGATTTTTGTTTTGGCATCAATTTGTAACATAAAAAGGCATTAAGTACTTACTCCCAATAATGTGTTTGTATCAAATGCATAAGTATCACTTCGCAGTAGCTCTCTTAATGATTCAAGGTCTGTTTGCATCGCATCTAGATGATCATCAATATCATTTCTGCAACATATGTAATTTATCTTATAAAATAAAAATATACACAAAAATATTTCTGAAATAATTATCAACACATATTTTACAAATCTTCCAATATTGTTCAAATAATATTTCCAACAATTTAAGTAATAGTTAAAGTTAAATAAATGTCAAAAATAATAGTCTATACAATAAAGTGGATTGCATTTACTGTATAATTTCGATACAAATTATACTGTGAAATGTATGATATGATTCATCATCTTCATTTCGGCTCATACACATCCCACTGTTGGGCTTGAGCCTCCTCCAAATGGGAGGAATATTAAACTACTATCCAACGCTGGTCAGACGCGTTAGTATAGAGTCTTGTTTCGAGTTTTTCTTCTCTTGCATAGATGTTATATACGTTTTATATTAGTCTACTCTTACGATCACCCATGGGCAACATGGGTGGCGAATTATATTCTTATACCTTCACTGGAATACTATGACTACATAATAATAAATACAAATTTCAGCTTCTAATTGAAACATTCAGTACACCACAACAAACCAAGTTAAAATAAATGATTAAAAATTTAGCTAAACTTGAATATTTCTTGTGATACAAAACCTTTAGAATTTAAGTATTAAACAACAATACAGCTGCTAGTAGTCTTACTAAATGTTCCTAAGACCACTATAAATATTTATATTAAGTGTTTTCAACACTTCTGTGCTTATTCAGAATAATTA
This sequence comes from Lymantria monacha, assembly GCA_905163515.2. Taxonomy (NCBI): domain Eukaryota; kingdom Metazoa; phylum Arthropoda; class Insecta; order Lepidoptera; family Erebidae; genus Lymantria; species Lymantria monacha. The sequence goes on from LR991083.1 coordinate 21,592,472, forward strand.
TCATATATTTACACGTACTTGTTTGAATTTGTTCCAAAGAGGGAGGAGTATTCCTCCCGATTTTTGCTGATGTTATCTCTTCTATTCCTGAATATTGAAATTAGATATATATTAAACAGATATGTACATATATATTAGACAGCTATGTACAATGGACTTGCAACATTCTGATATTTATGAGCAGCATTAAGTCTATAAATATGACTTTATTTTTACTTCATCAAAAGCAGATTTGAAAACAATAATGAAATGAAAATGAACTGAAATATATGTTTATATAAATATAAATTAGGCAATATTAACAATGTTAACTATAACGATTCCCATTTACCTTGTCTGTAACTTATTCACATTAGTATTGTTGTTAAGCGTAGCCAGAGTCATATTACTCCAATCAAAATCATCTTCAAGTTCGGTTTTGATATCTGTGAGATTTAAGTTGGCGTCAGCATTCCTATTTAGCTTCTTAGACTTTTTACTATTAACCTTATCACTGTCCCCGAGTCTCTCTACTTTAATGTTGATTCCACCAAGCATTCTGTCTTTTGAATTTGTTAAAATTGATTCATCAACTAAATCTTGTAATGCATTTTGTGCATTCATATCTTCTGTTATGGGACCACCAATATCACTAACAGAATCATCACTAGCAAATATTTCAGCAGGTAGTTTCAAATCTGCTGAAGGGTTTAATGTGTTATAGCTATGAGGTGAAAGAAATCTTTTACCAGTTCCTGCACTAGTTTTATTAGAGGGATTGATTCCCTTTGATTTCTCTATTTGATCCATAACTGGTTGATCTATTGTACATGTGGGTGTTGTTGGCGTAGGAGATGCTGATGTAATTACTGGCAGACTCTCGCTAGTTCTTGGGGTACCACTGCTTCGACTAACTGGATACATTAGCTTAGCCCCACCTAAAAATATTTATAAATTACAATAGAAGCTTGCATATAATACAATAAGTAATAGTTAAGTATAACTCAAGGTACCTTCAGCATCATCTCCATCCGCCATGGTAACATGATATGTAGATGTAGAAGGTTCAGTGGGTCTAAAATTTGCAGAAACATTAGAGGCATGAGGTACTTCAATAACAAAATTATTTTCAGGAATGGAATCTTGAGTTCCTTCATTATGCAAAATATCATCATGTCCTAGTTCATGAATAGTTGGGCCATCTTCCTGTATAACATTTTCAGATTTTATTATATTTTAAATACTAGTAGATGTTATTTAAAAACATAAATAATAATTCATTCAATAAATCCAATAACAACTTACCAAATCCTCATTTAACTCATCAGGTAATACATCTTTATCCAATCTCATATTCTTTGCCCTGCCTGGATATAAACCATCTGAATTTGAATTGTGTGCTGCATTATTTATCATTAACTGATATGGCCTCTTTACACCAACATTATTTCCGCTAGCATTTGAGGGCCTAGCTGGTTGAACTAATGACATTAAAAATTGAATAAGCTAAAAAAAAACAAATGTTATGGTTAAAAAGTAATATACAATAGGTATATATATTACAACAAAAAAACAGCAGCAAGTGAATACTCTGAGCACATATAAACAAAATAAAAATAATATACTAACATTATTTACAATTTGCTGCTGCTTAATATGTTTTTGTCTAAGTATGGCAACTTCCCTCCAAAGAGCTTCATTTTCCTGTTTCATTGCACTAAATTTGGCATCCAAACTCTCTTGTTTCCCTTTCATTTGTTTTACATCGCCCAACATTTTATTCATTAATTCAGGTTTTAGAAGGATTTTCTCACCATTTTCACTACTAGTCACTATTGATTTTGGGTTGGCTATCTTTCTCTTGATATGCTCTAACAAATAAGCATGATTTTTCATGAAGCATTGATGAGAGAACTCAATTTCATCTTTCTCATAACGAAGACCTCCATTTTCTACTGATGTAATCTTATGAAAACCATACATATTTAATTGGCGAATAAAGCTAGCCATATTATTATGTTTGTAATATAAAGGCAATAGTTCTCTTGCAAAGTCTGATTGATTCTTTATGATAAATGTTTTCCCACCCTGAAATAAAAAGTCAATACTTCTGGTAAAAAACAATACTATGAACTTTATCAGTTATTGGAGAAGCAATAACTACATTCATTTCTTCAAGTTCAAATAAACTAAAGTAATGGCTGTTTGACCTTGAATAATATCTACATTGCATCTTAGCTTATTATGTAAGTAAATCAGAATAATTCACCATCATGTTGCTAACCATCTGATAACCTGCACCATCAAATGATGCAATATCATATGATAATTAGATGTAATACAAACCTGTTATTTACCATCTGTAATTGCATTGTCACTTATCATTAAAAATAATGTAGTCAAGTGTTGGCCTTCATAGATAAAATAAAATGGGATATGAAGCAATCAAATCTTTTCTAGTTCTAATGCCATACACAAAAACACACTAATTTAATTACGAAATATATCAGTTTTGCATTCACCAACCATGTTACATTGATAGACCATCATCATTCATTATTAGCCTGCTCTCATCCCACATGGTGTCAGTACATGTTGTTACCTTCAATAGACTCCTCTCAGCAATCATATTCACACTCAGTGCTTTCATATGCATTTAATCCTTGTTCACACAATCCATCCATCTTCTCTTGAGTCTCCCATGATTCTCGCATTCATCCACAATCATATTAAAATCCGCCTTTCACCCCTTTCACTCATCACATGGTCATACTAAGACAATCCCACAAACTTCAGTGTCACTGGTTCTTTCAGACTTCCCCTAATATCAAATATATATATATATATATATATATATATATATATCTTATCCAACCTTGTTACCTCACACATCCGTCTCATACTTCTATCTATGGATCTCAATAGCAAGCACTCTTCTCTCATTCTTCAATGCTCTCTCATCTTTTCGACGTCCAACATTCAAATCCATACATAGTGACAGGTATGATAGCACTCATATATTTTTCCATGTGTCACTCATATATCATATGTTTTTTACATATTGTTATAACGATATACCGCAATAGGAAATTGATAACATTATAAATATAGCCTCTATTTTTATAACACTAATGATTCCTTATTCTTTACTTGTTGATGAAATAAATTAATATGTATTAGTTGAAGACAGTTGTTGGGCTATCAACAATCATGCAACAGGCGATAGCAAGTGAGGTGCCCGTACACTGAATCCTGGCTAAAACAAAATGTATTTGCAAAAGAATCTCAATAGCAAGCAGTATTTTGAAATGCAATTATAAAAGGCTCGCCACTATTACGCAGTATTAAAATGAAAAGTTGATGGTCTGTTACATCTCTGCCTAACTCTGTGCGGATAAAAGTTTACCATTACAAAATAAAATTGTGTAAGGAGAACACAACTAAAACTTTATAATCCCAAGAGAATTCAATTTGAGACAATATTCAATAACAGCCGATCATCTACTACGTAAATTTTCATGATCACAAATTTCAACCTAATACCCCTTACTTGCGGTTCTAAATTAAAGTACGGTATATGAGCATGGTACAAAACGTGACCCCTAAACTATTTATTTATGTTTCATAGTCTATCATCTGGCGACATTTTAGGTTGTTTTCGTAATTACTTTCTAGTGAGATACACAGATTATTACATATTTTAGGACAATATCATTATTCGTATAGATGAAAATCGACTTTGATGAGCATGGATAACATAAGATACTTACAGGACTCCAAGAAATCAAGTGATTTGTCTCTGTATCATTCACTAATTTCCATAGTTTCCCAAGGAAAGCTGGAACGCTTGCCCCAATCTCTACAATGGAACGCATTTTAATCACAGTCTTTTATAACACTCTGTTTGAAAAGATTAATTAACTCTTCGTAACAACACACTTGAAGAAATAATGTTATTACACAGAATACGATCTACAATCAAAACGCCATTTTGATATCAACTCACACTACCGCAAAATTACAGATTAGGGGTGAGGCGTATATAGTGGTACAGGTCTAGAGACCCGGTATGAAGTTGGCAGTATGCGCACCCGGTATGTAGGGCAGATAGGTATTGCGGGTATGTCCCCCGCTCGCACCTATTAGAATCGCGTGCCAACGCACCGCCCCACGTACTGCCTCCCCGTGCGAAGCTGTCCCCGCGCGTGCCGCGTCATACAATAACCACGGGCCATATAGTATACGAACGAACTACGAAGTTACTCGAATGTTAACGAGACCACCCGATCGTGCATCCATTGTAACGTACGATGGCGTGGTGGTTTAAGGTACCGACCTACGTGCTAGTGAGTGGGTCGTGGGTTCGATTCCTACGTAGGAAAATATTTTTTGTTCGTTTTTGTTTTTTAGAAGACACTCCCTGCACTAAGGAAATAATCCTTGTATTGCGGGTGACTTTACAAATATAATTAAAGCAGACGTATTACATCAAAGAGTAAAGTTATTAAATTGAAAAAGAGTGGCAACTCGATGATAAAATATGCATGTATGGAAAGTGCTGCCACCCAGAGCTTAGGCGGTGAACTAAAGTTGAAGTAATATATATACATATCTACATGTGTATGTGTAATTATATAGAGTTTTCTTTTACTATGAAAGCTACCCTGAAATATAAAAAAAAACATATCAGCTGATAATTAAACAATAATAATATCAGCCTAACATTGAAACTTGAGATAATTTTCAGAAAAATATCAATAACCGAAAATAGATCGATGACAATAAGTACCTACGCTAGGAACAAAAAATAACAATTCTCAGTTGTCAAACGTTTGACAGGCAGGACAAAATGGCAGCAGTTAAGTTTGTACAACCAATCTGTAGGCGGCGCGACGGTCAGTAAAAATAAGTAATGTTTTAAGTGTGCCCCCCCAGTATTACACCCAAGCAAATAACAATAATTTAAATGGTAATAATTAACATCTATAACCACGTTCCCACTCCATCATCAGGTATTGAATATTACGCAGCGGTATACTACTCATTTCATGGAGTAAAAGTACGACGAGGACATCTTGAAGCGGTCATTAATTCCTGTTACTACGATCATGTCAAACAATATATTCCCCCTTCCCCCTCTTTATCGGACCAGCCCATGGTATCGTATTAAGAAATGCATTGTCATCCAAGTAATCATATAAAGGTCAACTCTCGCATGTAAGCATACTACATTTGATTGCTGGATTTTTTTTACTATAGTGCATCTCTACTCTATCAAAATGCTATTATCCTTTAAAAACGACTAAATAATTTTTACTTAAAAAACTATACAAAAATGGAAGTTAGAAAATTTTAATGAATAATACTTATATTATCCATACCTGAACGTATATACCCGTAAATACCCATACCCGTACTGCTATATACCCGTAAATACCCATACTTAAACATCCAGGTACGTACTAATAAAGACCTATAACTGATAATAAAGGTATGACACCCGGTACGAAGTACGGCCAGTATCATACCTGTATAAAACCTACAGGTATTTACTGGCCGTACGGGTACGCAACCAGTACGCGACGGTCTGACGTCATACCTGTTTGGGCCAGCAGGTATGACGTAGAGAGCTGCACGACCACGCACTGTACAGCTAACGAAGTTACCCGAACGGTTACGACTTACGACGTCCTTCGATCGTGCCCGTATTGAAACGTATGATTTAGACTTTCTAAACGAATTTGTTTTTTGTTACTTTAAATTTAAGGAAGTTAATTGCTTAATAATAGAAAGGATATATATATATATATATATATATATATATATATATATATATATATATCTATATATACATATATATATATATATATATATATATACATATATATATATATATATATATATATATATATATATATATATATATATATATATATATATATATATATATATATATATATATATATATATATATATTGAGTAACTTAATGTGTTATTTACGATTGATTATGAAGATGAAAGTAATTTTATGTAGATATTTGTAGAGTATATATATAGTCAATAAATAATTAAATTTTGATATAATTAGGCAAGACATTATAAGATTACCTTTCACTCATATAGATGACTTTTTGATAAATATCCGTATTTATTTCATATAATTATTGGTTTATTATTATCATACCTAACACAATGAATCATACAAATAACTATACGAATTCAAAAATATATTACAATCAATTTTAAATCAATAAATAGCATTTAAATTATTTTTTAATTGCTAAAATGTTTTTTTTTATATAAGTGACATCTAGCGAAGCTAGAATACATCATTTACATAATTCATCTTTCATAGAAATGTAACGCCATCTGTAAATTTTCAATACGTAATCAAATTATATTTTGAGTGAAAATATAATATACACCAAGATAAAGGGGACTAGGCTGGCCGACCGCATTCGTAACGACGTCGTAAGAGAGCGAGTAGGTATGAAAGAAAGTATTGGTGTAAAGATGCGAAAGGGAATGCTCCGATGGTTTGGACATGTGGAAAGAATGCCGAACGAACGTCTGGTTAAGAAGATATACAATGCGAAAGTGGAAGGATGTAGGTACCGGGGAAGACCGAGACTAACCTACCTAGACCAGATCGGTCATGTACTGAAGGAAGGTGGAGTCAAGAGTCTCCGAAACCGGCGAGCATGTATGAAGAGAATTATGAATGTTGAGGAAGCGAGTGAAGTATGCAAAGATAGAGTTCTCTGGCACTCTGTTCTCTCTGCCTACCCTGCATGGGATATGGCGTGATGATATGTATGTATGTATGTACCAAGATAAAAATATTCTTATATAAAATATATTTTATTGTGAATGTTTATTATCAGTTATTATAAAACTTTTATCGGTAACTATTGTTAGATGTAGAATTATTTTACAAATATCTTAAAAAGTATCCCTCGCTTTATACAAGAAAATATCATTCTTTGTTAATCAATTTAGATTTAATTTAAAATTAATGAATTCTATTTTTTACTTTTAGTTTTGTTTATCTATTAAAGCTTGTTTTTAGTTTGTTTTACTAATATTATTAAATTTTTAGTTCAATACTCAGAAATGATCGATTTTGCTTATGTGGTAGCGATTTCCCATATAATATCTATGGTTGCGATGTAGAAAATAGAGATATACCAAAGTTATTATATTACATAGTTTTCCACATGCCAAAAAGGTCGTTTCTTCTTTTTTTTATGTATTAGCAATAAGCTACTTATATGAGCCATTGTTGACGTAAACGTTGTAAAGCACTTTTATATGATATTCACTACATTCCAGCACTTCCATCGCATCCCATTACATAAAATGCCATCAAAATTATCTAATATAACACGTTGAAACATTGAGACAAGAGCACTACATGACCGTAGATACCAGCCCAAAAATAGAAAGGGCGTTAAGATGTTTTATCTTAACGACCTTTTTTTTTGTAGCCTTAAACATACCTATAGGTATTCAGAGCCCGGGTTTTTGCACCGGGTATTTGGCCATACCCGTACCTTCCAGACCGGGTATGGAATATTGCAGGTATATCTCATGCCTATTACAGATGTTGTCATTGTCACACATGTATATTATTTACCAATAAGGAGTAGAAATTCTATTTTGTACATACACAGCTAAATACTATACACTAAATAAAGCCAACGTAACGATAATCGCCTGCGTTCATGATTTTCAGATTTGAACTAATATTTTCCACTACGTCTATCATATTAGTGCACTTTTTTGTGTACTTTGTACTTAATATTTTGTCAATAAATGTATGATAAAAATGGATATCATAAATCATCTATAATATCTATTTATTTTTTCATATTGATCTCTTTCTATTATATTATTTATTATTATTACATAAACACGTATACAGTAATAAACATTAACAAAATAGTAATATTAATTTAGAATGATACATGTGATTCTGTTGAGTCAGTCAAGTTGAGTCAATCTATCAACCTTCACTATTGCACATAAGCCTCCCAAGGAGGGATAGCGGCATTATCGCCACGCTAGGCCGGTGGATTGGCGATCGCAATTGTGGTCACATGTTTCCCAAGAGAATGCTGCTGCGCATTCATCTAGTCATTCCACACCCAATTTTTACGACCCCCATAGAAAACAAAGGCAACGTCATATTCTTAGCCCGTCACCACACGGGAGCTTGTTGAACATAATCTATATTAACATAACTGTAAAGAGGTAACGTAGTATATTATTTTATTCTAAACGGTAGAGTTTATGAATTTGGTTGTAATAGTAATCTATGAAAGTATAACTTAGATTATTGATAGATCTCCGCGCGCTCCGATTAGATACCGCACTACCTAAAAACAATCGCTCTGTAGATGCGACAACTTTATATTTTAGTGTGTATGAGATTATTACTGTCACATGTATTTAGTCTTCAATAAAGTTTATTATTATTAATATATTATCATTTTCGTAATGTTATAGCATTAATAATGAGTGGGTACCTATATATTTATGTAAAAGGCTATATTTTAAATGTTTTAAGGTAAGCTGGGGGGGCACACTTAAAACATTATTTATTTTTACTGACCGTCGCGCCGCCTACAGATTGTTTGTACAAACTTAACTGCTGCCATTTTGTCCTGTATGTCAAACGTTTGACAACTGAGAATTGTTATTTTTTGTTCCTAGCGTAGGTACTTATTGTCATCAATCTATTTACGGTTATTGACGTACTTTCTGAAAATTATCTCAATTTTCATTGTTAAGCTGATATTATTATTGCTTCGTTATCAGCTGATATGTTTTTTTTTATATTTCAGGGTAGCTTTCATAGTAAAAGAAAATTCTATATATTTACACATACACATGTAGATATGTATATATATCACTTCAACTTTAGTTCAGCGCGTAAACTCTGGGTAGCAGCACCTTCCATACATGCATATTTTATCATGGAGTTGCCACTCTTTTTCAGTTTAATAACTTTACTCTTTGAAGGTAAGTAAGGAACCTACATTTATTTAAATTTAATAATAAATGGAAAATGTATTTATAATAGTTTAATTTATTCAAAGTTTTACTTGCCACTGATCAACATTTAAAGAACGCAAAAATTATAAGCTCGATAACCACCGTGAATTTAACCTACTATAACTTTCTAAAAGTGTGGATCCAGCACGATAAAACAGTCATTCAAAAGACACTTATTATAAAAAAGAAAACATTGCCATTGTTTGATACGATACATTGATCAACATCGATGTAATAATTTTCTAGGAATACCATCTCCACAAATTTCATTTCGCCTTGACTTGTAGGAAGGCATCTAAAGTAAGGGTAGGAAATTGCGCACACCACAGATTTTGCACGCCTCCACGCCTCATAATGCGAAGTGCTTTACTCTAGTCTTACTGGAATCAAGCAATAGCTCGAACCAAAAAGTCTGTATTCTATTCCACGGAGCAAATACAAAGAGGAGACGGCCTAAGTAACTGTGCACTGTGATTCTCAAGTAGGCCGTGACGTCATCACGTTAACATCAATAGTAGGCGTGGCCTATTAGTCTTCTGTCGTCGCTGCCGGTGTTCGCACGGTGCATAAAATTATATTTTTGGTGTATTTTTATGTTATTACGAAGAAAACCATGATGTGTTGTGTTTTATCATGTAAAAACTACTCCGATAAACGTACAGATCCTATGGAAAGAATCACATTTCATTTGTAAGTATATTTATTCATAATTTATCAAAATAATTTCTAGAAAGTTCTTTTGACGGTATCATATTCAAAAATAATTTTACTCAACGTTAGATGGCACCACTGTACGTAATAGGACCTAGAACAATAAAAGCACATACAGTTCAAACTATTAAGATTATTGTAATAACTAATAACCATGAGTATTAAAATTTATACCCAAAGCCTTTTACCTCGACAAAAATATGAGTTTTATATGTAGTTAATAATTATTTTGTAAGCAATACGCCAGCTGTCATTAACTATGAAGAACTATAAAAGTGTCAAAAATCCAGAGTCGTAATTAGAATATAATTATAACATTCGGATTTTTCATCAAAGAAAAATATTTTTTACACTACTTTAAATGAACCTATTATAATTAAACTGTAAATTTTGTATGTTTTAGAATACCGTCCAATGACGATGTTAAGAAGCAATGGATTTCAAAAATTAATAGAAAAAACTGGCCTCCTACGAAATATACAAAGATTTGTTCTTCTCATTTTAACAATGAAGATTTCGTAGTAACAAGCAAAGGCTTTAGAAAACTAAACAAGGGAACAGTACCTTGTTTAAATCTAGATTCATGTGTTAGTTCCTTAGCAGTTTGTATTATCAGTTACTGTTATGTTTAGAGGCTGCTAACTTATTATAGAATATATTATAGAGTTAGTCCATCACTCTCCGAGAGGCCAACCGCGCGAGGAAAGACCGACGTCCTCCCCGAGGTGGGGGACGTCGGTCAAGGAGAGGGTGCTCCTCAGGGGGTATTCCGTCAGGCCGACCACTGACGTCGAGACATTCTGCTCCGGTGGTCGGCCCAACGACAGAGGCGACATGCCAGGACTGGGTTACGGGTGTGCGTGCTTACAGACAAAACAGAGAGGCTCTGTCGCCCCTGACAGAGTGGTGCGAGGAGTGCGCCGACCATGACCCACCCGCCAAAAAAGAAAGAGGCTGCTAATTTCATATTTTTTTATTATTTATGTTGTAGCTTAGAAAGAAGTTACCGGAGCCTAGCCTAGCCTTCCCTAAAACAATCCATATGATTGGCAGTGAAGAATTTTCCCATTGAAAGAGTGCGTGCTTCTACAACTGGCATCCACGTTTAAAGGACTGTATTGCAGCCAATGGAAACCACTTCGAACAAGCTTTTTATATTTTAAATTGTTTTATATTTATGTATTAAACTAACACTGTAAAAGTAATAAATATTTTTTGCAATAGAAAAAGGTTTTTCTTTGTTACAGTATTTAGGGCAAGACTAGGTATAGCTCAAGAAATATATGATACAAAAGAGTATTTCATTTTTATTATTGGAACCAATATCGCTCTTTCTCCTTTATTTATTAATAATGTAATTGCACTCGATGCAATTTCTTGATAAGATTAACGAGGTTGAGCACGTCACAAAAATATTCAAAATGGTGGTGGCGTCGAAGACCGGGTCTTCAAGTTAATTTTGGCATGGCTAAGTTTTAGAAGGATGTAGGTACCTAAGGAGACCGAGACTAACCTACCTAGACCAGATCGGTCATGTACTGAAGGAAGGTGGAGTCAAGAGTCTCCGAAACCGGCGAGCGTGTATGAAGAGAATTATGAATGTTGAGGAAGCGAGTGAAGTATGCAGAGATAGAGTTCTCTGGCACTCTGTTCTCTCTGCCTACCCTGCAAGGGATATGGCGTGATGATATGTATGTATGTATGTAAGTTTTAGATGGCCCGTGCGTCAATGAAACGGCTGTTACCAGGGGGGGCTGGTCTGCTCGCTTGAAATACTCGTTTACATATCTTGGTCATTGACACTATTGTTGCATTATCAATTGTATAAAACCTTATTTTAATAGAGTGGTTTAATTCTTTTTTATATGGAAAAGACAAAAAGGAAGGAAATAATACCGTGTAACTAACATATTTACTAAAAGTCCAACTACTTTCATTCGACAATTTGTTAGAAATCCAAACAAATAATTGTATTATTTGGTCGTATGAAAAGGACACAAATATGAAGAAAAAAAAAAGGTTTCTAAACTTCTGAGTTTATCAGAATGACAGTAAAGAAAAGATGGATTTTTCATAAAATATTAACATTATGAACAATGCTGACAAGCCTTATAAAGAAATTTGCGGTTAAAAACAGTAGTCATTCACCTATTCGCTATGCAGAATTATTTGATTATAAACATTTGTATTTGAATAGAGCAAACAGCTAATAAGATTTGTTTGTATCTTTGAAATAAAAAAAAAATAGCACTCCTTGATATAGGTAAATTCTGAGTACGTCCCTGTTACACCATACACTTACTGACATCTAATGCAAGATTCATTGCATTAGATGTCAGTAAGTGTATGTTCATTGCTCAACTGCATACAATATACGAAATGAGTAGTTGTGCTAATAGCCGGTAGATGGACATAAAGGAGGGAGTGAGACAAGTACTATTACTTGTCTCACTTTCTTCATTAGCAGCGACCCCCTCATCCCCTGTAAATGACACGCATTGTTTCATAGAAAATATTCATTACAACAGCTCCTCTTTGTATTTGCTCCGTGTTCTATTCCTATTGTATTTATTGAATAATATGAATATACCTACGCACGTTAAGAAGAAACACTTTTAATATATTAATATTATCCTATTGCAAATGGCTGAATAATTTTATTCAGTGTCGTTTAATTATAATTAATTAAAAATTAAACGTCAACTGTTACTTATTCTTTGTCTCCTAGACTTAGACTGGATCAGACTCAGCATCAACATCAACAGCGAATACATCATTCACCTTCGATTTGCAGAGGATATTGTCATTGTGGCAGAATCCATGGAGGACCTTGACACCATGCTCAATAGTTAATAAATATAAGCGTATTAAAAAGTAAGAAACTGATAAGCATATCATTATAATCCTGCTTTTATCCTAATTACTAAGGGTTGACGCAATATGTATTCCTCTTCCCTCGTACAAATTGCAAAAGTTATTAGCAGTAATTTTGCTACTGAACGCCTACCTAAACCTGTTACCCTTCTTGGGAATGTAATTATTAACCAGACGGCATCAGGAGGAATTGGCCCGAGTCGATAAAAAGCAATTGATTAACACATAAATAGTAATTACATATATCAGACTGTTAAAGCTCTATTGAGAATATAACAAATATCATAAAATTGTTGTACTTGTAGGGGAGACCCGAGTGCTGAATGTGTTTTTTACTTCAACAGTTTAAAGAACTATTGGGTCACGAAGATTAGATGCTAAAAAGAAAAAAACTCGTATGATGTTTACCTGCTGGAGGAGCGTGAACGAATTTTTGTGGGTTCGTCGAGCGATGTTCATTATCACTTCAACATGTTAATTCTTGGGGTTATGTCGGCTACACCCTTTCTTCTACGGATTTCCATATTTTCAATTTTATGACGTAGAGAAATATCGAGCATAGTCCTCTCCGCTGAGCGACTTTGAGCATTTTTATAAGGTCAACATTTAGAGACCACGAACCAACGAATGCTGTAAGTCATCGCTGGTAACCCACTAGTTATAAACCTTTGTTTTCAGACACTGCGGAAATTTGACGAGAAGATCCTTCTAAGCTTCCTGAACGCTGCACAGTTGAGTTAGATTCGTTGACTGACCTCTTTCTCAAAATTGGATCTACCTAATTGGACTGTTTGTCCTAAGTAAATAAAGGTAATGATCGACAACTTCGAGAATCGCATTCTCTACCAGAACCGGTACAAAAATGACATGGGCATTAGACATGACTTTCATTTTGTCCCTGTTCCTCTGCAGACCTACTACTTGAAAAATCTTGCTGAAGTTATTGAGCATGATGCCAATGTCCTCCAGGGATTGTGCCATGAGTACGATATCATCTGCTTATCGAAGGTGAGTAATTTATTCGCTATTGATATTGATGCTGAATCCGGTCCAGTCTAAGAGCTTGAAGACATCTTCCCGCACAGTGGTGAACAGTTTCGGAGAGATAACATCTCTTTGTCTCACGCCTTTCTGCAAGTGGATCAATTTCGTGATCTTATCCCGGATGTGGACTGACATAGTAGCGTTTTTATACAAACACTTCAGCATGATGATGTATCGATAGTCAATTTGGCACCGCTGAAGGGACTGCAGCACTGCCCAAGTTTCAACAGAATCAAAAGCTTTCTCTATAGTCCACAAGCGCTAGTCGCAGAGGCCGATTATACTCCTCGATATATACATATATACTATTTCTCGATATATACTATATATATATATATATATATATATATATATATATATATATATATATATATATATATATATATATATATATATACTATACTCCTCGATCTTCTGTATAATTTAGAGTAGCGTGTGGATGTGGTCTATGGTACTGTACTATAACCTTTTTAGAAACCGACCTGTTCAAGGGGCTGGAAGTCGTCTAGCTTGCGCGCGAGTCGGTTCGTAATGACTATTGAAAACAATTTGTGCATGTGGCTCAGGAGTAAGATTGGTCTGAATTCTTTAAGAGCGTTTTATCGCCCTTGTTGGAAACAAACAGCATCACCACTCTCCTGATCCACGACTCTGGAAAGTCGTCTCCGAGAATGACAGAATTAAACAGCTTCTGTAGCGCTTCTGTTGTTGAAACCGGCTTGCTGCCTTCCCTCAGAAGCTCTGTGATAATGCCATTTGTTATCGGTGCCTTTCCGTTCTTTAATAATTTCAGAACCATTCTGATCTGGTACGAGTTGACGTCTGAGATTTCTTTGGTACAGTACCGAGTTAACTTAGATCTGGGGGTCTTAGACCAAGCCGACAACAGGGCAATCTCGTGCGAACACTTTGGAGTCTCGATTTCGCTCTATCGCCTCTTCAATACGTTGTGTATTGAATTGAAAATCATCGCATAAATTTGGAGATTTGTCTATTAAGCTGCCTAAGTTCGGACCAATCGGCTGAAAGCTATACCGTCATTTTCCTTTCCCCTCTCTATGAGTTTGAGAGTCTGGTCATAAAGCTTTTTGTTCTAATTGGGCGGCAGGTCTTGATTAATTTTGACTCTACTTGATTTTTGTTTTCAAGAGCCTGTTATTCATATCTTCTTCTCTTCTTCTTCGAAGATTTGCACTCTTCCAGGCATTGGGAGCGATTATGTAATTCGAGTTAAAAGCTATCGAGGTTTTAGAATTGGACAGGTATAGGTTGCAGTGTAGACTTTATCAATCCAGACCACTACTTTCGTACAAAGATTCAATGTTCCTCGTACCATCAGATGATCACTCCCAGTTTTATTTCTGCTAGTCACAGAACCACTTCCTCTGTGGCCACATCTTGAAGAAGGAATTCATCATAAAGAGGCCTTCCATCTTCAAAAATCGGCCAGTATTTCGCCCCTTTGGTTTCTCTGTCCAAATCCATATTCTCAGAGTTCAAGGTCTGTCGTTTTGCCTAGTTCTGCGTTGAAGTCTCCCATAACTACCATGAAGTGAGTTTTGGACGTTTGGATGACTTTCGAGATGTCCTCGTATGTCAAGGTCGGTGCATAAACCTATACGAGCTTCAACGAATACCGTTTGGTACTTCTGAGTATAAGGTACGCTAGCCTTGTCGAAGCACTTTCGATCTTCTCCACGTTGTCTCTTAGAGACGAACGACGAACAATACACTATACACCGCCTTGAGACGGGTGATATCACTCTCGGTAAAAGAGCAGGATTCCAGACCAGAGGATTATCGTGCCTTCCCTCTCTGATCGCACTTCTGATAATCCTACTATATACCACCGGCTTTTGCTCAATTCCTCTTCCATCTCAATGACCGTCTCGTCGGTCCTAAGCATCCGAATGTTTTGTGTTACAAGGGCCAAGACTCTTCGGCGACACGCTCCACCACCGACACGTGGGGCGGCGCAGGCACGGGTACCTACGCCTGATGCCGTCCTAGCCGAGGCCGTGAGTGAATGGACCAGGTAATAGTCCGTCATCCGCAGAGAGGCTGACCGCATAAGGGCGACGCCCCGGCCAACTGCCGTCGGGCGATAGTACTTAAAAAGGTTATGCGCCAGGCAGGCCACAGATGTCATGGAAGCGATACCAGTGGCCATCCCAATGGCGATGGGGAGGGAATACGGTGGGTTATGCGGCCACGCGCTGCGCTTCCATCGCCCCGGATGACACGGACAGAGTGTGTCCAGACCATAGCCACCAAAAAAAACCATTTTATTAATGTTCCCGGGAGATAGCCGCTGCTAACTCTCCCAGTAAGATCATCAACCAATGTTTACGGCTCCCACAGGCAAGCAAGAGGTGACGACAATTGTATTATTTTCCCGTCGCCACACGGGTAAACAAACTTTCATATTAATTATATTAGTAGAATAATACATTAAGACACTATTGAATATAATACAAGACTACATGACGCTTTTAAGTTCCTGCTAAAATTTTCACATGTGATATATCACATGTGAAAATTTTGCGATATTATAATATCGCTAATTTTTTGACGTAATAACGTCTTATAAATCGACGAACGCTGGCTATACACACGGAAAAGTGTCACGTTTTGCCTGAGCCGAGCATGCAAGATAGAACGCGGAACAAGCAATAGAGAGGCATGATCGCCCGAAGCATTAGGCTTGTGACGCATCTATCTCTCTTCCATTCCATTGGCCGATGCGTTTAAAGAGAAGAGAGACATTGACAGATTACAACCTACACGTCAATTGTTTTGGTCAACTGTTTATCAAGTGAAGTGAAACGTTAATGTGGTCCCATTGTTTATTACAACAACAATGGTGGCAAAAAGGTAATTAATTCTTGCATTTAAAGAATTTGACGTGAACTGTTTTGAACTGTTTATAAAGTTAAGTGAAAAGATAATGTGGTCCATTGTTTATTTTTCTTCAATTCATAAAATAATGCATTTTTTTATCAATGTTTTCTTATGATGTTAACACGTAAAATTGTCGTCCGTAAACCGACTTTACAGTCAATCATCTGTTTTTTTTAATTAAAATATAGCTCTTAATACTCGAAGTTGTTTAGCTATCCGGTTTCGTGGCAATTGAGTTTATCCGTTACAAACAATTAGTTCTTTATGATTATTAGGTAGTATAATATTTGTGTATCTATGAGCCAAAATATCGCATTAAATATCTACTTACATAATTATATATCAATCAAATATTGCTACATCGATATTTCGCTATATCGTGTTGTATTGGGCTGGCTGTGGGCATCCCTAGAGTAAATGCGATGTCATCGTTCCATCATTGTTGTAATTTTATTAGTGTTAAGGCTTTATAAAAGTTTATCTTTATAGTGTGAATTGCTGATTCTCGGTGAAGACAGGAAAAAAGAAATTCTTTAAAATTAGTCATTATGGAGGTATGTTTAATTGAAAGTTTTCTTCAATTTTGTGGATGGCTCTTTGTACAAGCTAAAAATATGTATTTTTATAGATCGAGATTCTTAATGTTGCTGGATCCAAACCAATAGGGAAAATAGAGGTAACTGCTGATTCTACTATAAAAAGTATTAAAGAAAAAATTCACCAGAGCCTGAAAAAGTCTTTATATCCTGATCGGCAAGCCATTAAGTTAGAAACCAAAGGGAAGACGTTGAATGACGACGAAACTCTCAAGTCTCTAAATATTCAGAATTTTGGGAAGCTTTACGTAAAGGATCTAGGCCCTCAAATATCATGGAAAAATGTATTTTTGGCTGAGTATGCTGGACCACTGTTTATATATTTATGGGTTTATCAAAGACCATGGATTCTCTATGGAAATCAATCGTCAGTCCCTGGACAAGTAGCCACGTACGTATTAACACTATGAATGTATTGAAATAATGATAAATTATAGCAAATATAATAATGTGACTTAAAAATTATTAACTCTTAAAGTTACAAATCTTTTTGCCTAATAACTTCCATACTCTATTTCTTATTTCAATTTTTGTAAATATCACCAATAACCTTTCTTATTAACAAAGAATTTGAATGTTTGTGTGTATACAAGCTACACTTATGACATTCAATCAATGGGATGTCATTCATCATCATATTGTTCTATAAACATCCCAAAGTTAGATTTGAAGTTTTACCCAATGGGAGAGAAATTGACCTAATATTCTGATCAGACTAGTTTCTATAGAGTTTTCCCTCTACTGTATATATGTTATATACATATAATAACTCTTAGGCTTCTTCTATGACACTCATGGGCAAAAGGGGTTGTTGAAGTGTATTCTAATTCCACCATTATATACAAAATTATACATATTGGTCCAAAAAAAGGATTTTTTTAGAATATGAACTGTTATAATAAAGCTTTACAAGATTTAGGTTTATAAACTTTGCAAAACTGACATCACCACCTAATCTAGTGTTTCACCAAAGGACATATACAGCAAAGATAAAACCTAAACATCTGTTTCCTAGTTGATAGACATTAAATTATCTTTATTAGTCTCAACAGAATGCTCTCTGTTCAATAATATAATTCCTCACTTTTTTCTAAAGTAATAAAAGTTATATAATACAATATTGCATAATGCAAAAGAATTTTATCAATTTCATAATATATAAATACTGTCTCACCCAATTGAATTAGTAATGTTAATGCCATGTCATGCTACACATGACGCAAGAAGATATTTTAGATAATAATCTATAATAAATTGATGAAAATATTTATTATGTTTATTTCTGTTAATGGGACATTATCAATGATATTCTTCATATTATAATTAGGTGCACTATACTATTTCCATTTCTTTATTTTCTCGATGACAGCTCCTGTGGAAACTTGAACGAGCATCTTTTTTACATTATGTATACATTATTTAATAAAAATATGACGCTTACGCGCGTACAAGGTCATAGCAGAATGGGAGAAACTGATAGGGATGGAGCTATCGATAAACGTAACACGATAAGAGACCCGATATTTTTTTACAAAGTGTAAGAAACTAAACTATTGCCGGATAATTTTATACAAATTTATTAACTAATATTACATTGCATTACAAGATGTAATTATATTATGTTGATTGTTCATTTATTTATTTTAATCAAAATCTGATGAATCACCACTATCACTCGATGAGCTCTCCTCAACATTTATTATAAGTTCCTGTATTTCTATATTATCTATTGCCACATGAATTTCCCAATCCGACGCTATAATGTTTTGGGTTCTTCTCACATTTTTTTCCCAGTGTTCGGCGGTTACTTCCGCACATGCATTTTTTAATAAATCTAACATCTTGTTTGCCGTAAAAGGGGGATGGGTATTGTTTCGAGCGGCGTGTCCTTTGATTTGTACCCATATTAGTTCTATAGCATTGTACTGGCAATGATACGGCGGAAGTTTAAGAACCCAATGACCACATTCGGCAGCTATTTCGTCGGTAATATATCTTTTAGGGAGGCTTTTTTTAGATTCTAAAATATTCACTAATTGTACTTTTAATAAAGTATCATCCACATTTTCGCCATGACGTTTGAGCCAGTCAATTATCTCTTGTTTTTTATTGGCCTGCGTCGGCATTTTATCAATTTGTCTAAAGTGATATGTAGCGTTGTCCATAATAATTATCGACGGTTCTGCCAGAGATTGCA
Source organism: Lymantria monacha (assembly GCA_905163515.2). NCBI lineage: Eukaryota > Metazoa > Arthropoda > Insecta > Lepidoptera > Erebidae > Lymantria > Lymantria monacha. The sequence continues at coordinate 21,611,831 of LR991083.1, forward strand.
CCATTTCTTTGAACCATCCTTCGTAAATCTCCGCGTTCATTTCTTCGTGGTAGTCCACTGTTTTCTTGGATTTAAAGGCCAGTAAAGCATCTGACACGAATCCTTTCGTAGACCCTGCATGGCATATGATAAGGCGTTCACCTTTTCCCATTGGCACTGAACTAGTGGAAGCGGCGGTGTCGTCAGTCCAGTTCTTCGATACTGTGTGGTTTGCATTTAACCAAGTCTCGTCAGTGAAAATAACATTTGACCAATCTGATATCTTTTTGGCTTCGCTCAAAAATTCGCAGCGAGCCATAGCAACGTCGTGACGCTCCATCAATATTTTACGTTTGTCCGATTTTTTATAAGAAAATCCAATTTCTTTCAAAACTAAGCTTAATGACGATTTTTGGCCATGGAACAAACCACGTTCACGTAAAGAAACAACAAGTTTTTTAAGTGTTGGAATTTCTTTGCGCAAGTAATAGTCATATATATGACGACGAATAGCGTCAGCGTCGAAGGTGTCAACCGATGTCACACGACGTGGTTGGCGTTTCTTCTTCGGCGTACGAAGCTTATTTGTTTGCATGCCGCTTGTACCGTAAGCTTCGGTAGTAATTTTTTGAAACAGTAGGTCCACTAATTCCTAATGCGGCCGCAACACGCTCTCGCACTTGCGACAGTGGTAATAGCGGGCCACCATTTTGATATTCTGCTTCAAAGTAATTACGAACCTTGATCACCAGTTCTCTCGCCTGACTTTTCAGAACAGATCCTTTAGGCATTTTGATATTTGACAGCTGGGCAGCAATCAACACGGAGGCACACAAAATACACAACGTAACGTATGGATAATGTGAAAAAACTCAGCGAACAGAAATGTAGTGACCATATAGCACGACCGTCTTGTTGCGAGTGACAGATTAAAACAAATACAAAATGGCGGTGGGTCATTGAGTGTTACCAGCTTGAAAAAATATATTTCAATGTTTTTGTTGAATTTGTCTTTGTTCAAAACATATATGCGATCGATATCATTACTTATTTGGTCACAACACTACAACTATCAAATTAGAACTGTCATCGAGAAAATAAAGAAATGGAAATAGTATAGTTATATCATAAAATGAAATAGATATTTTCTTTACAATATTTTAACTATTTCACATCTATCCCAAATTCACAACTGCCCACTATTAAACAGAGACCTTTTACTTTTGGGTTAATATCATAATTGCCACACTTACGTTCCGAGCTAGTGATTGCAGATAGAGCTATCACTTTGTCACAAGAATGCTGCTGCTCATTCTTTTGATAATGATGATATGGGTATCATAAGAACTGGTGCAGGCATTACTTGCGTATGCAAGTAAGTGATGGTGACACATTGTATTTGAAACCTGAGACGACAGTCATGTCTCTGAAGTATGGTATTTCACACAGCATAGTGAACAAAACATATACATGCAAATTTTGCCGCCATAACTCTTTCATTATTAAAATAGTAAACACGCTGTGGACAGTTTTCTCCGCCGCGGGCCGGTCCGTCCGGGGTAGTACCACACTCTCGCAAAAGATCAACGTCTGAGTAATGGCAATGTGCTATTGCGCTTCTTTCGGTGAGCGAGACAACCGGAAGCCCAACTGGGGTGGGTTTGGGGTTTGTATTGGTAGGCAGCGGCCTAGTTATACTCTTAGTATTGCAAAGGTCCATGGGCGGCAGTGACACTTACCATCAGGTGTGCTGTATGCTTGTTTATATGCCTATAATATGTGACCCATTTTTTACAATTTTTAAACACCCCCTCGGTGATCATTTCTAGTATCCAACCAAGACGCCACGCAATGTATTTTTTAGCCACCTTCCCCAAATCCGAATAGTTCAATCGTCATTCGTAATATGGATATATTCTTGAATTACTTTACCCAAGGAAACTACGTCCATTTGCTGTGTTCATTCATTAAATTATCTATCAATATAGTTTTTTTTTCTATTTATTCTATTTCAGTGTTGCTGCTGCATGTTGGTCAGTTCATTACGGTAAACGGCTACTTGAAACTCTGTTTGTCCATCGCTTCTCACATGGAACGATGCCACTACGTAATTTATTCAGAAATTGCGCATACTACTGGATGTTCACTTTATATGTGGCATATCATATCAACCACCCTCTGTACACAGCACCATGCAACATCTGCTACTTTATTGGACTTGGTGGATTTATTGTGAGTGAATATATATTTTTAAACACGCCTCGTACATCAATAGTGTCTAGAAAAAAAAACATTTTATATCACACTTGCAACATGAAGTAGGAATCGGTTGTGGAGTTAAATAGTTTGAACATACATACAAATGAAAAAGATTCCCCTCCATACGGGCATCGTAGAGGTCGCGTAATAAGGCCGTATTTGTTTGTTTTTTTTTTTATGACTATAAGATTCTTTGTCAATATTACGACATCTAACCTTGCACAAAGTCCATATTATTGCCACCAATATAAGCTTTGATATCACAGGTTAGAATTAATATTAAAATACACCTTTTGAACTAGACGAGAATATTAATATAAACTCATTTGCAAAAAAAACGGGCACCTAAGCAATGAACCATTTCAAATGTTAATATTTCTTTGTTTGATAATTATAGGTAGTTTTATCCACACAATTTGGTAAATTAATAAGAAAATAATCGTTTTCATCAGTATTTCATAAAATTTAGATACAATTTATGGGAAATAATGCTAAACCTCGCTAGTAGTGTATATTCGCTAGTAGTGCATATGCTCATGAAGTAAAAATAAAAAAGTTTTTTTGTTTGTTTTTCTTTAATAAAGTAAAAGCAGATAAATGTTTAGTATCGAGTGTGACCCCCTCTAGCTAAAATCACAGCTTGAATTCGTCTGGGCATGCTAGCGAGTATATCCCGGATACTTGCTTGCGGAATACGTTCCCACTCCGCAGTAATCACATTCTTCAGCTCTCTGATGGTCTGCGGAGCCGGGTGTACTGATCTCACACGCCGTTTCAGAACGTCCCAGACATGCTCTATGGGATTGAGGTCGGGACTTCGAGCTGGCCAATCCAAACGACGAATGCCGACCTCTTGCACATACGCATTAACATCGCGGGATCGGTGGGCGCGAGCATTGTCGTCCATAAAAATCGAGTCTTCACCTAGAGCGGCCAATGCGGGTTGTGCATGAGAAATTAGAACTTCCGTTATGTATCGATGCCCAGTCAGTGAGCCGTTTTCAATGAAGACTAACTCTGTACGATCCATTGAATTTATTCCTGCCCAAAACATAACAGAGCCCCCACCATAAGGTGTGATTTCTTCGAAACATGCCTCTGCAAAGCGTTCTCCTTGTCTTCTTAGCACTCGCCGACGTCGATCTTCACCGAACAGAGATATCCTGGCTTCATCAGAGAACAAAACCCTATTCCAATCGTCTTGAGTCCATGATTCACAATTTCTAGCGAACCTAAGCCTGTGAACTCTGTGCTCACGGAGTAATTTGGGGCCGCGGGCCGGGCGGTGACTGCGTATATTGGCAGCGAGAAGCCTCCTCCTGACCGTCCATAGACTAATATGCACATTTCTTACTTCTTGGAGGTTGTTCTTAAGATCCACATACGAAGATTTGCGATTTCTCAATGCGCGACTCACAAGAAAACGATCATCCCGTGGTTGGGTACATGGTTTTCTTCCAGAACCAGGCCTTCTCTCGACGGAACCAGTCTCCTGATATCGCTGCCAGGTCCTTTGGACTGTCGAGCGACTAACATTTAGCCTCCTAGCCACGAAACATTGGCTGCAACCCTCTTCAAGCAGCGCGATAATTTTGGTAGCTTTTACCACTTTATCTACCATTTTTGATACAGCCAAACAGCATTAAATAAAGCTTTGACAGTCAAGGATATGAAATTAATCGATAAAAATTGAATAAAAGTTATGAAAGTCGATGTTAACTTCTGGAACTTCGCGCCAAAAATGTAGGATAAAAAGGGGTTTTCTGTAAAAATGAACATCAAATGAAAAATTGAATTTAGAACGTACTTTTTTAAATACCACAGCATTTTTAAAACCGGCCAGTAACGTGTACAAACGATTGAAACCTTTTTGGTATTGTATCTTTTTAAATATGAATGAAAATCAAAACCGCCCGTTTTTTTTGCAAATGAGTGTATAATAATATAAATGAAATAGCATGATTATAGTAATTAATGTAATACAATTTACAATGTAAGTTTCTGTACAAAAAAGAATACTAATTTTAATCGTGGTTTTAATATACAAGTCGTACATTTTTTGTTATGTACATATAACAACAGAATGATAATGCGACTTCTCTCTGTGGTATTGGATGTGTAAAACCACTTCCTTTCCGACGAGTATTATAAAAGAATACTAACGGACTAAAAATACAGATAACATTTCTGCAAGTGAAGGAAAACATAAAACCCTGTACCAAAACCTTTGGTTTCCCTCCGATGGTCAAGGCCCTTGTTATATACGCATTCGTGGAAAGTATGTATGGTATATAAGGCAAAGAATTGTTATTAAAATCGTTTTGTCTACATTGGATGTATATAATGCTAATACTAATATTATCTATACAGTAATAATATTAAAACTCCACTTTGATATTATAGACTGGTGTCGATAGTTTTTGAAACCAAAAAAAATAATAGTAGGATGAAACTCATTAGAACAAAAGAAGAGAATATAATAAAAATAAAAGGAAAAATAATTTACGGGTGATCTGAGGTCGGGAAATGGAAGAGGGTGAGTTTTAAGGGTAAAACACGCTTTATCTCGATTTCCGGCAAAACTACAAGTCCTATGGAAAAAATTAAACAGCAAAATTGTAGGTCATAAAAAGATCTACAACTATTGTATGTACACTTTTTTCACATAACCTCAAAATTTATATGAACAATTCAAGTAACCAAGTGTTAGGTTTTTTAGCTTTCACATAAAAAAGAACACGAAATTTGGTGAAAACTTACCTTTTTATGTTCCAAATACACTGGCATTTTTTTATTTAAAATATTTATTTTTACACGTTATTTTGACTAAATATCGAAGAAGCACCTTAATTTTCAATTGAAAAATCTCACGTCAAAATACCTATTTTTTTTTTAAAGATGGTGTGTTTTGTTCGTTGAAATCTCTACTTTCGATCTTTTTATTACCTTTACCACTTTTCTGTTTAAATTTTTACCTAGGACTTGAGTTTTGTCGGAAATCGAGATAAACCGTGTTTTACCCTTAAAACCTCACCCCCTTCCACTTCCCGGCCTCAGATCGCCCGTAAATTATTTTTCCTTTCACTTTTGTTATATTCTCTTCCTTTTCCAATGATTTTCATCCTACTATATTTTTTTCACTATTTACCATTTTTAAAGGCAGCGTATTAGTTTAGTAGTATTTATTATTAATTAAATAGTACAATTTCCAATAATGAATTGTCTTTTAATTTTAGTTATGTGAATTGGGTAACTTGAGTACCCATCTGTTACTGAAGAATCTTCGCCCTCCCGGTACCAAAGTCAGACGCATACCTGTACCTGATGGAAATCCTTTTACTTTACTTTTCAATTCCGTCTCCTGTCCTAACTATACTTACGAGGTTGGCTCTTGGCTGTTCTTCACTGTTATGACTAAGTGTGCCCCAGGTGAGTAATTACAAAATATAATACAACTATTATCATTATGTAGGAAATCCATCCATCCAATAATTATGTAGGAAATTTGATTGATCCATCCATCCAATCATTATATTATCAAATCGTTCCATAATTTAGGGTAGATGGTACCCTAATTATGGAACGATTTGAGTGAAAAAAAAACTATATATACTTAATATATGTCTAATAATGCATGTAGTTCTCTATTTTTCCAACCAGGTGGACTGTTTTACTTACTTTTACAAAATAATACCTAATGTCTGAAGAACGTTTTGTAACAATAATATTATTCCTATTTATATTATGACCTCTATAATAGTAATATTGTTTTAAAATTATATTGATATCATGGAATGATTAATATTACTGCCATCTTGCCGTATCTCTCATATGAGGAAAGTATTTATATTAAGATTTACATAATTAGCCATTTTAATAATAATCATTGTGATAATAACTTCCTTTGCTCATTATATCAGAAATTGCGTTATAAGACAAACAAAACTGCTCGAAGGAATAGTAACTTCCCTAGACGCCACGGAAACGTGGTCCCTAAATGTCGGCCTCATAACTAAGCTTAGAGTCGCTGAAAGTGGTCTGTACTCGAGATTTATCTGCGAGATACAGAGATTCTTAAATTCCCAGAAGAATGGGTGTAACGGTAGTAGTGGTAGTGGGTGTAACATAGTTCGCGTAAAGCTGTCAAAGCCATCTGCGGCTAACAGCTAAACACACACAAAAAAAAGGGTGTAACGGACATAGCACAAAGAAATAGCACGCTAAAGTGGCAAGGTCAGGCAACATTCCTTGACGAACCGATAACCATTGGGCAAGAAAGGTTCTCGAGTGCTGACCACGTTTCAGACGCTGTAGTGTAGGAGGCCTCCGCACTAGGTAACGATGACTTGGTAAAAGTTGCTGGGGACCGTTGGATGCGGGTGGTGCTGGAGACCGTGCATTAACACGATTGTGGCATTCCATGCGAAAGACTTACGTCCAACTGTGGACGGCAAAAGGCTGAATAACGATGATGAATGAACCTCTCTGGAATCTTAAAACATGTTACAAAACAATATAAGTATAATCGGCACAGTTTTTTTTTTAATAACGAGAAGTTTTTTTAACAAATTTATTTTAGTTCGAAATGATAAACTCCATTAATTAAGTACCTATCTATCTATGTATTGTATTATAATTTTAAAGTCACTGATACGTAACGTATGACCTTTACTTGCTATTAAACAAACTGAATATAAATGTTAATTTATAAGTTTTGTATCATGTACCTATCTATTCCAGTTATGTTTAAAATCGTTTCATGTAATATAATTAACGGAATAGTGTGATAACAATCATCATAAACTATTATGGATCTATGTGAACAAAATAACTTATTAACATATTTTCTCACACAACCTTTTTATTAAATTCTATTCTGTTTAGTATATATCAAAACTATGCCTAAAGGAGATCAGAAAAATAAAAAAATACCCGTTATTTTAAATTATATTCTACAGCTAATCCTTTTGGTAAGCCATAGCACTCATTATCATTAACTTATTGTTGCGGCTTATATCCAATGTTGAACTTAAACCATACCACAGAGAGGATAATGCCAGAAATGCCACGTTTGACGGATATGTTGGCGATCGTAGTTGTTGTTATAAGTTTCCCAGAAGAATCACTGCTATAATTACCCTGGTTATCGCTATACCGATTATGTACTATTCCCACGAGCAAATAAAACAATTACGAGACACTATTCTTAATCTGTCGATATACGAATTACTCACGTTCCCCAGTTTTTTCATCACAAAAAAATAATTCATTATCGTCTTTAATATTATCCCGAAAAAGAAATACAATTAGATCAATACAATCAACTTTAAGAATCCTTACAGTGACGTAAGTGAAAGATTTCGGTTCCAAGTTTGAGGTTTGATAAACACGCCTTTATTTGTGCAATTCACAAATGATTTTGAGGTTGTATAAGGGAATGATACACTGGATGCTTTAATTTATACATTATTAATGGATAACTAGTGTATTAGATAAGTTTTCCATAGCAAAAGAATTGATTCCTTAGTACAAATATAAATATTGATAACACATTTTTTGTTTTAGCTGGTTTATTCGCTGCTGCTGGATTTTATCAAATGGCTGTATGGGCAATCGGCAAACATCGTAATTACAAGAAAGAGTTTCCGGACTATCCTAAAGGACGCAAAGCTATCATACCTTTCGTTCTATGAATTCTTTATATAGAAGAACATCTTTCAATCTTTATGCTTTAAATGTGGGCCGGTCACAAAATATTGTTTCGTTCTGTTCGTTTGGCTAGGTTTTATAGGCAGGTGATGGTTTGCATTTCATGAGTACGTATGTCGTAAAAATATATGATTACAAAGTAGATATATTACTTTAATTTATATTTGTTTTGACATGAAAGTTTTATTATAATAAACAATTTTTATAATTCACATCAATTCATTTTTTTAGTTAATATAAATCCCTCCCATAAAGATTTCTTGTCCTTTCGTCGAATGCTATTCTGATTAAATCGCTAATATAATTCGATAATCGTTTGTCCGAAGGTATTAAGTACATTACGTACGCTGTATAATGATTATGAATTAATTGTCATTTATGATAGGTATTTGCCTACATAGTTCTGTACGAGTATGACTCAAATAATAATTAAAACCAAATTGTGCATAATTATTAACTAATGAAGCTGTTGCCATTTCACAATAGGTACAGTTAAGTAATTATTATATTTCCAAAGTGCCTTTGCTGACAAGTTATGCGTTTATTATATTTTTTTCTATCAATTATTTATAAATGAATGAACTTGGTGCTATTTCACAATACCAAAGTATCTAGAACAAGACAATAAGGATTATTATATTTTTCTATAACTTTACTAATATAACTAATTAGAAATCAAGTTGCGTAAATATGCTTAGCAAACAATAAAATAATTTAGACGATTCTAATATTCTGCGCATTGCATTGATAAGCAATTTTAACTTTTGAATGCTTATTCAGATCTTTCCTTAAAGTCTATAAAATATAGCTTAATTTCTGTGACAGTTCTCACTAGTGCTGCAAGCTTACGATGCAAGCCGTATTTTTGTCGATATGAATCTTATTTATTTTTTAAAGTTATTTGCTACTGCAATTGAAAAACAATGTATGAAAATCTTATTGAATTTCAATCAAATGGATGGGTGAATTGATTATAAATTTAAAGCAATCTATGAAAATCTTATTGAATTTAAATTAATAGATTTTATTTAATTTAAAATAAAGCTTTTAATTATATCTTTTTATTATTCGAAAGGAATACATCCAAGTTCATCGTCACTATTATCATCATCGTTGGGGCATTCCTGTAGGTTGATGATTAGTTCTTGGTCACAGGTTATTTCATGAATAATCATGTTTATTTTATAAAAGAAATTATCTTTTTAATATAAAAGAAATGGTCTTATTAATATTACTGATGTCTGAATACTAAATTAACACAATTTACTTATTTTATAGCGTAACCATATGGTTTACATAGGTAATTTATTGGTTTTACTTGTTTTAAAAATAATTGTTATCGATTTACGTTTATCGATTGCCCCATCTCTATCTTATTCTCAGTCCAGTATGACTTTGTATTTGCGTAAGCATCATATTTTTATAAAATGGTTACTAAGTATTTTAAAACATATGAGGTATAAGTTTTGGTGTAAATATATTTTTATATTCATAATTCAATTGAGATATAAGTTGCATGTCATCATCATTCACCTACTCTTATCCCAATTACTTGGGGCCGATACGATATGTACTCTTCTTTCATAGGACATATTGTAAAAGTTATTGACAATAGTTTTATGACCAAACGGCATCAGATAGAGTTGGCCCAGGTCGTTATAAGGCTCTTAGTCGTCTTTTACGACATCCACGAGCAAAGTAAGGGTTGGTAGTATTCGTAGCCGCTACCATACAGCTAAGTGGCATGTAAAGAATGAAAATATAGGCGATACAAAATAAAATTGTAAACATGACGCGTATTCAAAATTACTTCATTGGTTTTGTAGCTAACTGTCACAGAGATCAAGCTATATTTTAAGGATTATAGTTATTGTATCGACCGAAAAATTATAGACGCTGATTATTACAGAAATCTGTTACAGTATCTTTTAAACCGATACTGCGTTTTGCTTAAATATTAAGCATATCTTGATATACATATAGACACTTGTTAGTTATCTGCGCATTGCAGAAAATTAATTAATGGGAACTGGATCCTTATTATGCTTTTTATTTATACTCCACAATATAGGGTACGAACTTCATTCGTGGTGGAAAGAAAAATGGCTTACTATAGCCCGGGCAAGACGAATGCCATATTGTTGTTCTGCTTAGTTCTTTTACTTAATTTTCCAGATATATTGTGTTTACATCCCATAGCCGTCTCTTAAGCCACCCGTGGAAAAAGGAGAGGCGGTGAAAAGCTCTCACTATCTCTCCCTTTCTTCCTTTTAGTCCTAAAAATATGTAGTTATTTTTCTACATTATAATTCAGTATTCCATTAACCAACAAGCAGACCAATGATTTAAATGATATGAAATCACTACAATAATTTTTCAAGTTTGTATATGTGTATGTATATATGCTAGTTTCTTATTTTTAGTTAACCCAATAGGACTATTTTGAATTAAATATATTTATTTACGTTTATTGTACGTTTACAAAACATTTAATGATCATGGGTCGGCAACTCCAGAGCGTGAGTCGTGTCATCAGCTTCGATACATTGAACCTTATTCAACAGACGTTCATTCTCTTCTTTCAAGGAGAAAATAGTTTCATCTCTTTCCTACAAAATAAAAAGAAGTATAGTTTTGTCAGTGGATTACCTACTTCGTATTGAAATATATAATCATACCAACTGAATTACAAATAATAGATAAATTAGTCTCCAAACAGTCATATTTACAAATTAGTCTCCAAATGAGTGTCATATTTATAAATTAGTCTCATATTTATTAAAGATTACATTATTTTTCATCTTGCCTAAAGTTTTACGATGAGTTTTATTAGGCTAGCCTATTCGAACATTGAACGCCCAGTGTGTCTAGTTGCTATTACTTAAATAGGACTTGTCAAACCGTGCTGTGTTGGCAGTTTGCCTCTGCGAACACCAAAGTAAAAACTTACCAGTTGTATGCCGTTTAATAAAAATGACGACCTGAAAGTCTGCGTGTAACTACACTACTCTTACTTTATAAAGACAGTTTTTAAACTAAATTGAAAGCGATAACTGAACAATGGCACAATAAAAATGTTATTTAACCTAAGAAGTGTTATTTAACCTCAATTTTCTGCTTAAACATCTCGTCGAGCTTCTCTCTGTCTTCAGTAACGTGCTTCAGCTTGGCACGTGCTGTAGCTGGTGGTATATAGCGCGCAGATAGACCCAAAATAGATTCCATTTGGAAGCACCGTGACCTCGTAGATTTTAGTTCAATCCGAAGATTATTAATTTCCGTCAAGAGTGTGCAGTTCTCCTATATAATGTACAGATAAATTGGTTTATTAAAGTTTTGCTAACTTTACATCAAAAATTATTCTCTACATAATTGTCCATTAACTGGTTCGATATCGTTTCGACTTCTAAGTCGTCGCATCTGACATCAGTGGAAAAGGTAAAAACAAATTGACAAACTTATTATTAATTATTTACATACATATCATCACACCATATCCCTTAATTCTTTACCATATGAATAATACGAAAAACATAAATGTTCGTTAATAAAAATGTTGGCTTTAAACTTTAGCACTATGTACTCAGAGTCCTTTTTATTAACTTTAATGTATCATTCTTACATCCATAATCTTGCCAATATCATTCTTCGACCCGCCTAAAGCCTTACTGAGTTGCTCCTTAAGACCTGCCACTTGCTTTTCAAGATGATCACGCTGACGATTGAATTCTCGAACCGCTTCATCATCTGCTATACGACTTCGTACGAAGTCTACATCTTCAACGTATTTATGGAAAAGGTTCTGGAAAAATGCAGTTATCGATTATTGAAGCAAACCTAATCGACATCGAAAGTCTATATCCTCAAATATCCTAGTGCCTAGACTAACCCTTGAATGTCACTATCTCTTTGGAATCACTTACCTACAAAACATCGTAGGAAAGAAAATCCATAAAAAATGAGGTAAGTAATAAGAGCTCAGAAAATAATGGTTTAGTATTTTCATACTTACTTTAACTGCTGTCTTTAATTTAGTTGGATCTTGGAACTCAGCCGTCATATTATGTAAATCAATTTTGATTTTCTTCAGTGTATTTTTCAAAGTAAGATTTCTATCAGCCTCAGCCAAAAAGTCTTTTTTAGCAGACATTAGCTTCTCGTTAAGTTGCTGAATTTTAAGTTCTGTAATGAATTACTGGATTGTAATTGTGTACCTCACACTCATTTTAGATTCAGGCAGTTAATAAAATCTAGTGTATATTTGATAAAATAAAGCGGGCTCGCATTTTATATAAATTATCCATAAATAGTTATATTAAAACTTAGAATAAAACAATAAAATTACCCCGTCTCAACAGTCCTTTTCCACTGTGTTGAGTTTCATATTTTTTTAAAGACAACTCTTTTGACCAGTTTCAAAAGTTATTTTTATTTTTAAAAGACCACCTCCTGCCGCCAAGGAAATAATCCTTGTATAGCGGGAGACTTCACGCATGAAATTAATGCAGACAAATTACACCCGTATTTCATGTTCCGTTCTTAAAAATAAATCAAAATTCGCAACAAGTAGCCGAATTACCCTAGTCTTGAGTCTTGACTATATAAGAATCTAACGTAAATGTCCAATAAAAATACTGCTACCTAATAGGTATCTGGGCTAATACTGCTACCTAATAGGTATCTTTCCTAATAGGTATCTGGGCGACATGTACCTACTAACACAATTTGCGCATAATTTTTTATCTTATCTAGGTAGAATCGTAATCAATATATTAGTGCAAGGATATACAAACATGGTGAGAACGAATACATCTTTCTTATCAAATCTTACTATTACAGTTTATGTATATACTATACACTTTATATATTCTACTGTTATACTATAAAACAAAAATACAGTGCCTTTAACAAATCTAATTCTACATTGCCTTGAGCGTTTGATTTCTAAGTGTATTAATTAAGCGGAAACGGAACCTAAGCGAAACGTTAGAGAAGAGTTTACAAGGTATTGAATTAAAAACAATAACATTAGAATTTTCTACAACAGCAACATCTAAAATAAATGGGTTTTACTGGTTTTAGTACCAATTTGTTTTTTTTTTATATGTTGAAATGCTTAAGGGACGCGCCGCTTACCTATGGTTAATCAATATACCACACACAAGTCAAGAAAGAAAAGAATACGGGATAGGATCAAGATGGGCAAGGATATAAGAAAAATTGTTGATCCGCATATCTCAAGAAAGGAAAGAGTATGGGCAAAGATTAAGATGGGCTTAGGATATAAGAAAAAATATTAATGAAAATACCGTACATCACAAGAAAGAGAAGAGTAATACAGGATAGGATCAAAGTGGGATAGGATATAACGAAAATCATATCCTGTCCCACCTTGAACCTATGTGAAAGGTGTAATTAATGAAAGACCTAGCTCAGTTTATTAAAAAATGTAATCCTAAATATGCCCGAAAACGACGATGCAATCCACAATCTTGGAAACGAGAACAGGACGTCCGAAAAAGGTGCATAAGCCCATCCACTAAGCAATAGTTATATGGTAGTTTGAAAATCCCCTATAGCATGCACGACAGTTCATTTTCAAAATCCTCCAAAATGACAAGTTGCTTGCAAATACCGCTATAATAAATTTTAATTCTTACATTTTCTTAAATATGATCTTTATTATATAAACTTAGATACATTTATTAGGATTGCCATGACAAGTTAATTAACGTCAATTTGTTTCTTTATCATTCAATTCGTAACAATTTATGCAATAATATAGTTCCCTGTAAAAATCACTTGGAATATTTTAGTAAGTTTTGAAATTACATGCCTCATATCTCATATCTCTTTGAGGTGTGCAATGTATTGATTAGCTAACCTCTATTTCAAAATAATAATGGATTGCCGCCATGTATCGCCTAATTCAACAAATGATATTCAAAATAATACAAATATACTATAACAGCGCTGCGATTGCTCTATACGCGCATGTTCAGACAATTTTCTCAAATACTAATGACCAAATTAGTCTTGTCGTCATTTATTAGCAAAAAAAAAAAAATCACTTACTAGAAAATTAGTAATATATCAATATACACTGATATATAACAAAATTTCTTTGAACAATATTGGTCACTTCGGCCTCGACTTATATTTTAAGAAAGACAACAACACAAATTTGCATCATGCTCTAAATTTTTTATACTTGTTCAGAAGGCATCTACGGATCTACAAAGTGCAACCCTTTGAAGCTGATAATATTAACTAACCTAGGTCTTAACTATAGGTAAGCCGATTTAAACAGATTTAGGCAAATAAATTCGTGAAAATTAATACACTACATACTACGGTGAATAAAATGCTTTGTCTGAATTGATTGATTAGTGAAAAAAATTACAACTGAAAAATTACATTAAATATTTTACCACGGTAAGATTTTTTCTTTAGAAGATTTTCCAATGACACTTCTAATTCGAGTATACGCACTTTTTTTGCTTTTATTTCGCGTTCTAATGGGTCTATCTGTTTTCAAAGAAGTAATAAAACTTTACAGCTGTAACTTCTTTCTTGTGAAATTACAAAATCATTTAATTTGAACATATGATTTATAATACCTAACTCGTGTTTAGCACTCAGTAATTTCAATTCTTCATTCTCCATATCATTAATTTGATGCCCTAAGTCTCTTATCTGCCGCTCTTTTGGCTCAATCTACAGATATGTAATAACAACACCTATGCATTAATTTTCTCGTGAGCACATTTCAATCACTGTACCAAGCCAGTGATAACTTAGTGCTTTTAGGCCTTTATGACTTTTCCTTCACCGCCTCAGTCAATTCCAAGCCAAGTGCTAGTACCACCGCGGTCGATTCTCCACCGGAGCGAAAGGGTTATACCAGAATGAATTCCTGGTGCAAGTCTGGTTATCAGGGATAAGGATCGTGTTCACCGCTTTAATTCTGTTTCCATGCTAATGTAAGTTATATATCGCCATAGATAGCTAGCTATACGCTATACTATGAATGGTGCTGATACAGGTGCACTCTCTATTCTCTCTTATTCTCTATTCGAATAGCAATTGCCGTTGAGGGAAGTTCTCCCTCGCGTTGTGTTAAATGTCTCAGGAATACATGTTTCCTAAGCACTAAGTCACTCATACCTAACGTACTTATATCACCTATCTAGTATATATATATATAGATACTGATCTGCAAGGTGGAATCGTGTGAATGTGAGCAAAACCAAAATAATGGTCTTTGAAAGAGATGAAGCCAGAACAGATGTAAGAGTAACAATAGGTAATGATGTACTGGAGCAAGTGGATGAATTTATATATCTTGGAAGTGGATTTAGCCGAGATGTAAGGTACACCACTGATATAGAGCGAAGAGTGAATGCGGGCAATAGACTGAACGGAGCGTTGGGGCAACTTCTCAGTAGCCACCACCTCAGCCAGAAGGCACGTGTAGCAATACATAACGCAGTGCTTGTCCCAACATTACTGTATGGAAGCGAGAGTTGGGTATGCAGAAAAGAGTATGAAAGTAAAATTAATGCGGTCGAAATGCGATCTCTACGGAAAAACTGTGGAGTTAGGCTGATCGATCGCATTCGTAACGACGAGCGAGTAGGTATGAAAGAGAGTATTGGTGTAAAGATGCGAAAGGTAATGCTCCGATGGTTCGGACATGTGGAAAGAATGCCGAACGAACGTCTGGTTAAGAAGATATACAACGCGAAAGTGAAAGGATGTAGGTACCGTGGGGGACCGAGACTAACCTACCTAGACCAGATTGGTCATGTACTGAAGGAAAGTGGAGTCAAGAGTCTCCGAAACCGGCGAGCGTATATGAAGAGAATTATGAATGTTGAGGAAGCAAGTGAAGTATGCAAGGATAGAGTTCTCTGGCACTCTGTTCACTCTGCCTACCCTGCAAGAGACATGGCGTGATGGTATGTATGTATGTATGCTAGGTGGATGATTAACATTATTTTTAGGCTTTATTGCACTGAGTTATAATGCCTATGCCTGACTTCGTCGACTACTATCTGTGGAAACTGTATCAGTTTTCTTTAAAAGTACGTCAGTAATGACTCTGAATATGGTTTTATTCATTGCTAATATTAAAAGTTTTCTTTCTAAGTTAATGGTGTAACATTAACAATAATGTTAGTGGTCTCAGAGGTCTGACGGATAACAAGGGTAAAAATTGATATTAATAAAATTAACTTAACTAACTACTGTATTTTGCCCAACAACAGGTTAGGTACATCCATTTCGCTAATAAGAAAACACCTTTTTAGTTAGGAATCCAAAGTTATCTTTGAAAAAACTAATAACGTACCTGGTTTTTAAGTTCTGTGATCTTAAAATTTAATACAAATTTATACTTTTCGAGTTCTTGCTTCTTTCGTTTTAATTCATATATTCTTTTTTCTTTGTCCTGTATAGTACCATCTCTCTCACCAATTTCTTTTTTCAAATCCGCAACATCACGTTCCAATGTTGAAATTACTTTTTGAAACTGTTTATGTTCAGCTACCACATAAAATAATATTATTGATATTATTTTTTAATTCTATGTCGACCATAAAAAATAAATTAAAATAGTTATCAATAACCTTTTAACTGTTCTATTTGATGTTTAAATTCATCTATATCTTTATATGCGCTAATTAATTTTTTTTTCATGAGCCCAGTTTCCCCTTTCAGTCTGACATTAGCGTCCTTTTCTTCTTTTAACTGAACTTCATAAGCGGTTCGAATTTCGATTATTTCACGGTCTGCGTCTTCTTCTATAGAAGTTTTGATGGTTTCGTGTTCTCTTTTTTCCATGTCGGCATGTTCTTGGAGCTGCGCTCAAAACAAAAATAAGCAAAGCAATGTTTAAACAAAAAAACAGGCGAAAAACGGAAATTCAATTCATTACTGCACAGATGGCGTAGTGCTTAAGATATCGACCTCCCGTGCCAGTGCCGTGGGTTCGATTTTTACACGGGACAATAATTTGTGAGACCAACAAAGTGTTGTTCTAAGTCAGGGTGTAATTTGTCTACGTTAATTGCATGTTTGTAAAGTTCCCCGCAATACAAGAATATTTCTTTAGTACAGGATGTAAAAAAAAAATTACGTATTCGATCAACCAATTGGCGTTTCATAATAAATTAATATTTTAGAATCTGAACCGTGTGGTGATGATATGAATAGATACTCTATGTTACCTCCATGTCATTTCTATACCGGTTCTGGTTGGGAAAGCGATTCTCGAGAATCGCGTTAGCAACTGGATCGGTTTCGTACTCTTATTCTAGATGCAGACCAAAATAGTAGCATTTCTATATAAACACTTCAGTACTTCGATACATCGATAGTCAATTTAGCACCATTGAAGGAACTGCAGCACTGCCCAAATTTCCACAGAATTAAAGGTTTTATCATAGGCCCTATTATAGTGGTAGGACTACGCTGTTGACAGTTTTCTGTCTACAGGCGCGGGCCGGTCCGTCCGGGGTAGTACCACACTCTCGCAGAAGATCGACGTCTGAGCATTGGCAATGTGCTGTTGCGCTTCGTTTGGAGAGCGAAAGAGCCGGAAGCCACCAGCAACTGGGTGGATTTGGGGTTTATATTGGTAGGAGCGGGTCAGTTATACTCCTGATATATCAAAGGTCCATAGGCAACAGTAGCACTTACCATCAGGTGTGCTACTTGCTCATTTGCCACCAAAAGCAATAAAAAATCCTTCTGGATTTTTAAACGCTAGACATAGAGGTCGATTATACTCCTCAATCTTCTGTATAATATGGCGTAACTTGTGTATGTGGTGGTTCATGGTACTATAACCTTTTTTGGAAGTTCAGGCGGCTGGAAGTTGTTGAATTTGCACGCGAGTTTGTTTGTAATGACTTTTGAAAACAATTGTTTATTTGTAATGACTTTTGAAAAAACTTGATTCAAAAATGAGATGCGTCTATAATTTCTTAAGAGCGTTTTATCGCCCCTTTTGAAAAATAGCACCACCACACTCCTGGCCCACGACTCTGGAACGTCGTCCCCGAGAATAACTAAATTAAACAGTTTCTTTAGGGCTTTTTACATTAGCCCATAAAACTTTTTGACCTCTCCCAAAGTGAGACTCTGGGATGAAATAACAGTGCCGTTATCGGTATTCAGCTAAGTCAATTGGCTGTGCCCAATAGACAAATCTAGTACGAACATTTTCGAGTCATGGTTCTGCTCTATCGCTTCTTCAATACGCTGTGTATTAAATCGTATATTGCGTCGCACAGATTTGGAGATTTGTCTATAGAGCTGTCTTTGTTCGGGTCAATCAGCTGAAGACTGCACCGTAATTTTCTTACTCCTCTCCATGAACTTTAGAATCTAGACAATTATGATCTAATTACGCAGCAAGCCTTGAAAAATTTTGACTTGACCGCGTGGACAGTTTCCACGAACTTGTTGCTCATACCGTTCGAGGATTCGCATTCTTCTAGGTACTGAAAGCTATCGAACTCAAAACCTTAGAGGGTTCTAGTATTAGACAAGTGTAGACTGGATTGTAGACTTCATCAAACGAGACCGCTTGACTTTTGTATGAAGAGTCAACGTGCCTCGTAGTCGTAGCAATCAATGATCACTCCCAATTTTAATCCTGCTGACCACGGAGAGATCATTGAATATTTGTCGTTAATCCGTCAAAATGAAGTCTATCTCATTTTTACTTGACCCATCGAGATTAATCAGGTACACTTCCTTCGTGACCGCTTCTTGATGAAGGAACTAATCATAAGGAACCCTCTCCAAAAAGTCGGCTAGTTTTGGCCCCTTTGGTTTCTCTCTGCAAATCTATATTACCCCACTCTCAGCTCATCGTCTGTAATTTTGCCTAGTAGCGTTGAAGTCTTCCACAACCACCGCCAAGTGTGTTTTGAGTTTGTGGATGGTAGCTTCCAAAATATCCTCGTATAATGCCTCCACTACATCATTAGAATATGTCGAAGTCGATGCGTAAACCTGTATGACCTTCAGCGAATAGTGTTTGGTAATTCTAAGTGTAAGGTACGGGTTTCCAGGCCAAAAGTAATCTTCTACATAAGTAATCTCGTACAGGCACGATAATGCGTGGCTTCGCCCTCTATTCCCCTTTCTTATAATCCTACAATGTCTAATCTCGCGTGGATCCTAAGTGTCTGAATATTGTGATACCAAGGCCATTCATTCTTAATTCCCTCTGTCCCACCACCAACGAGCCCGCTACTAATATAAGCCCGTGGAGTGCCGCAACTTTCGTGACTGGTGCCATGACTTTTATTGCATTCTTTTTTTTTTCGGGGAGAATAATGACTTAATTGCCACACTTGGTAGTTGAATTGGCAATCGCAGTAAGTGTTATAAAGATTTCCAAGAATTTGCTGATACCCACTCTCCCGCTGACACCCTCAGCAGAATTTTACGACTGCCACGGGCAAGTAAGTAACGAGGTGACGACAGTTGTATTCTTATCCCGTCGCCACACGGGATTCAAACAGTAAACTGATAATTATAAATATTATACCTCTTGTAGCATTAGATATTTTTCTTCTAACTTTGCCTCAAACATATTATTCATTTCTCTCAGAGCTTGTCGTTTGCTCTCGGCGAGCTCTTCTAATCGATCTTCGTATTCTTTTCGCATTCTAGCTGTTTTATCTTCAAGGTTCTGAAAACATTATGCAATTAACATATATCTATTGATTTGCAGTCAACGCCACGCATAAGATTTAATAATGCGACAGTTAAAAGGAAAGAGTCAGTTTGTTATCTTGGCCAAGTCTTAGAAAAAAACTTCTCATTCATTGAACATATTAAAACTGTGGGTGAAAAGGCAAAACGAAACTTTTATGCTCTTACTAGAATTTCAACGTCTACCTGGGGCATCTGTTTTAATACACTTAAAATCATATATACAGCCACATATCTGGGGTGTATATGTTACGGTGCCCCAGCCTGGGCTGACAGAACTACGATAGGCGCGGCACGGCGTAAATTACTCCAAAGTCAACGATTAGCATTAATATTCCTATGTAAAGCATATAGAACAGTTAGTACCGAAGCCTTACCAGTGCTTGCGGGTGTACTTCCGGTCGACTTGGAGATACAAAGGCGCGCGTCATTGTATTATTCCACCAGAGAAAATATGAACACCAATTTTCTTTTACCGCGCGATCGTATTAAAATTACTAGACTTTTTGCGCCGCAATGCGTTGTGTACGAGGAGCTCCTGACCGAATGGCAGGAAAGGTGGGACTCATCAACGAAG
Source organism: Lymantria monacha (assembly GCA_905163515.2). Classification (NCBI taxonomy): domain Eukaryota; kingdom Metazoa; phylum Arthropoda; class Insecta; order Lepidoptera; family Erebidae; genus Lymantria; species Lymantria monacha. Next base: position 21,632,088 of record LR991083.1, read on the forward strand.
GGCCGTCATCTATATCTATTCTTTCCATCTATCCGAGAGCGTTTAGAGAAGGTTTGGCTAGAAATTGACCACTATGTAGCACAATTCCTCACAGGCCATGGTAATTTTAGAAGTAAATTATTCTTTTTTTAAACTAGTAGATTCACCATTTTGTCGATGTTCCACACCAAATTGCACTTTTGAACAAACAGCCCATCACATCCTCTGGGAGTGCAGTCTCTGGCAAAACGAGTGCGATCTTATGTTAGACAGTCTGCAAGTCGTGTCGGGGGTTATATATTATACGGACCTTGTAGCAACTCGAGAAAATTTCCGTGCGTTCAGGCGCTTCTGCCATACCTACTATTGTAATCAAACTTAAGGCTCACATATAGGCCCCTTGAGCTCTGTCATATACGTGGTGCTGTACTGCTACGCTTCAAGTGTCAGTACATCCTTCTATCTATTGGCCTATTAGCCAATTTTGCTTCATGTCTCCCGCTTTGCATAGGAGGGAAGTGGAAATTCTTCAACTCCTCCTGTTTTTCTTTTCTAATTAAATTTGTTGCGGGTCCCAAGACAATTAAAAGCGTTTCCCGGGACTTCCTGAGGGTCAAACCTCAGTGTCTTTTGTGGAGACCATTGTGGATCCTGGCTTACAGGAGTTACAGTGGTGGGAATGTGTGGTGGGATTAGTCCCAAAAAAAATATCTATTGATTACATAATAGAAACGTAAAAAAACTATAACACTCTACCTGATATCTGTCATACTCGCTAATTAGTTTAACATTGAAATCTGCTTCTAAGGCCTGCAGCGTCCTCTCGTGTCCTGAACGTAGCTTCGCGATATCTTGTTGTATCATGCCTATTTCATGAGTGTGTTCATTTTCCATTTGCTGTAGAGTTAAATAAAAAATATTATTAGAGTTGTAATGTTTTACCATTCATCAGCTTATAGGTACACCTGCGGCAAACACAGAGGTGCTAACACATTGTATTCTTAACTATCACCAAGCTCTTTAGACTTTAAGTCTATTCAATCGATGTCCCAAACCGGTTAGTATTAAAAGGCAATAATGGCATAATGGTTTTAGACTACTAAAACAATCTATTGGGAGGTGGTAGGAGGCAGTGCGATTGATAATAAGGAATTCTATTTTTAATTTGTAGATAGCAGAGACTGATGGGTCAGGTTAGTATGTTATAAAACTATTTCAGCGTTATTGAAACTAGTTATACGTAGTGTATAATTGTTTTTAGGGGTTTTATCGCGTAGTAAGTAATGTCAGAAATTATTATACTATGTATTATGATTTAATGAAGCTGAAAATATTTTAGACATATAAGTACAATTACAGAAGCTTTTATAACCCTAATAGCATTTATTTGAAGAGTTAGAGAGGTTATTTCAAAATTGTAAAGAAATGTAGCAGTCACTATAAATTTCAGCAAATAGTCAAAATGTAGAATTATATGTTGTCGGCATCGTATGAGGTACAAAAAGTCTATGCTAAATCGCCACTATAGTTGGTGAATTCGATTCTTACCTCATTCTTTTCTTTAAGTTCCTCAATAGCTGCGCAGTAACCTTCATGTACTTCTTTTAATTTTTCAGCTTGTGTGGCTTCGGCTTGCCGCAGTTGGTATGTGTGTTCAGTTTCCAACTCACTCATTCTTGTGCTCAATAACTACAAAACAAAAGTATAAACATCAAAAGCCTGTCATAGATAGTCAATTAAATATTGTTCTTTCCTTACTGGCCTTATGCATCTTACTATTGGGTAAGATACTAGTTGAGTACATATAGGATAAAATTTAACCTATACACGCTAGTGGAACCAGTTGGTGAATAAATTTAGCCTTGATCTTTCTTTCTTTTATAGTTTTATCTTTTACACTCCTTAGTTATCATTTACGCCACTCGCAGAAAAGGTAATGTCATACTGTAAGTATTATAAGTAATAACGCAGAGACAGATGTATATCATATTAGCACATATACATCCCACTATTGGGCTCAAGCCAGAAGACTGCAGTGAACTACAATAGGAGGGAAATTGACCTACCACACCAAGCTGGTCAGATTATTTTTTTATTGCTTATGGTGGCAAACGAACAAGTGATGGCAAGTATCGCTGCCGTCCATGGACCTCTGCAATACCAAGGGTATAACTAGGCCGCTGCCTACCAATACAAACCCCAAACAAACCAAGTTGGGCTTCCGACTCTCCCTCACCGTTCAAAGCGCAACAGCACATTGCTATTACTCGGACATTGATTTTTTGCGAGAGTGTGGTACTACCCCGAACTGACCGGCCCGCAGCTGTAGACAGAGAACTGTCAACAGTGTGGTTTTCTGTCAACTCAACCGTTTTTTACAATATCTACGGGCACGAGATGGGGTGGTGATAGGTGGTAGCATTCGCCGTCACCACACAGAAAAAGAGAAAATAAAATATTTAACAATACCCCAGAGCTAAACCATTATAAAAAAATATTAATTTAAAAAATGTACTAGGTACTATGTTCGGAGTTGTTGAATCAGCTGTCTTACTCTACAGACTGAAAAACAAAGCTCTATAGCTGGTTATAATAGATATGAACATGATAATTATTCTTTCGGCACCGATGATAACGCTTTGTGTTTCAGGCTGTGATGATGATGATGATGAATAAAGTTTTTATCATAAAGGCGCGCGATGCGTATACCTAAGGCCCCACACAACACCTACCTAAAGCTTCATACAAGGGGACCGAAAATGCATGATATAAGTTTTTTTTTAAATTAAGCTTACAATGCTATTTCCATTTTAGGTAGACAGTAAGAATTATCGCAACGACGACGTAAGAAAGCGAGTAGGTACGAAAGAGAGTATTGGTGTAAAGATGCGAAAAGGGAATGCTCCGATGGTTCGGACATGTGGAAAGAATGCCGAACGAACGTCTGGTTAAAAAGATATACAATGCGAAAGTGGAAGGATGTAGGTACCGAGGGAGATCGAGACTCACCTACCTAGACCAGATTAGTCACGTACTGAAGGAAGGTGGAGTCAAGAGTCTCTGTAACCGGCGAGCGTGTATGAAGAGAATTATGAATGTTGAGGAAGCGAGTGAATTATGCAAGGATAGAGTTCTCTGGCACTCTGTTCTCTCTGCCCACCCTTCAAGGGATATGGCGTGATGATATGTATGTATGTAGTAAGAATTAATCTTAATAACTAATTTAACCCCGCGGCATATCTAATTAACAATATATTTTCGAATTGTACCTAAAACTCCTAAAAAATTTCTACTAACATTAATATTATTAATTTTTTCCTCCAAATCCTTCTTGCTAATCAATATTTCTTTCGAATATGAGAAATCTTTATCTAACGCTATTGCTCTTCCATCTGCATTTGTCAATCTCCACAGACATATAGATGAATCTTCGGCAACAGAAACTAAGGTCTGATCATCATATGAAAGTGCAATGGCCATTACTTTTTTATTATGCATGTGAAATTCATTGAAAATTGCTTTATCCAACAATGGTAACTGGACACAAGTAACTCCACCTTCGCCTCCAGTGATGAAAAGCATCAGACCTGATCGAGACAGTACTATGGTGTCAAGTCCACATCCGATTAAGCCGAGATTTCTTCTGATGGTGTTAGCACCAATTTCTTTTATTTCACCATCGGTACCAATAGCATATGTTGATTTACCATTGCTGTAAAATAGTAGAAGTATATGTAGGTATTAATTTAATAGTTAATTAATTTATGTAAAAAAACAATAATGCACACAATTATCAATGAAAATAAATTTTGAACGACACCAAAATTCGACCATTTTATTAAATTAAATAAATTTTGGAATTGATTTTGAATACTATGATTTTAAATCACCATTGTCAGCATAGTTATCATCACAGCCCATGCACGTCCCACTGCTGGGCTCGAACTTCCTCCGTAATGGGAGGGAAATTAACCTACTATACCACGTTGGTCAGACGTGTTGGTATAGGGTTTTGATTCGAATTTTCCTTCTCTTGCATAGATGTTATATGCGTTTTGATGGTGGTGAATTGTATTCTTAGTCTGTCACCACACGGAGGTGATTTTAAATACTTCACTTTATTTCTTTATTGCTATTTTTTTTTCATTTTCATCCACTTCGGAGCTATGGCCGATATTTCAAGTATCTAGCTCATTGAAAATTTAATTTAAAATCAATTACCAAATTCCACCCGGACAGATATTCAAGAAAGCGAGTTAATAAAAAAGTATAGTAAAAAAATAAAGGCATAATTTTATTCCAAAAAGGTGGCTTTAGCCATAATTCAATACCTTAAAGGTTTGGAATCTCATATTTATGTGAGAGAAATAGATTTTACTATAGGCGGGTAGGTTCAAAATGTAATGGAGTGTAGGAAAGCATTGTACTTGGTTTTATTAAAGCAGTTAAACTAGGTCCTTGGTTATATTATAATGTGATTCTGTTGACTACCATTGACTACAAAACTTCATTTATTTATTTATTCATTCATATAAACAATGTAAGCTTACATTATAACCAATTTCATATCACTATTACAGTATATCAATTCATCCACTCTACGTGACTGTACCGGTAGATGAATAAAATTTGGCACACGTGTACGACGGTACATACATAAAAGGTGATGTTAGTAAAATCATCTAATTCAGTATATTTTCAATCGCACTAATCAGGCGTGGCTCAAGCACATGTAGCGCCCGGGTGCAATCAATAACCTGGCGCCCTCTTGGACCAAAGTGTGTGAACAAATGGAATAGGTGATGGTTACAAGCAGCTCTCGGCGCCCCCTAACACCCGGCGCCCGGATGCACCGCACCCTCTGCACTATAGGTAAAGCCGGCCCTGGCACTAATAGATGTTTACATCGAAACGCAAGTTTTCATATTACAAGGTCAATACTAAAATATCATCCCACCTGTTGACAGCACAAGCATTAAATTGGTTCGTTTTTAATATGACTTCGCCAACTCGATGTCCAGTAGACATGCTCCATTCATATACGGCACCTTCCGTACCGCATGATACTAAGGTTAAATCATTTGCTGACCACGCCAGGCAAGTTATCTAGTTTAAAAACGTTTTATCAAACTTAAAATTCATATTCATGAACTATGTATATATATACGACTCTGAATATATGTACATATTTTCAGAGTCGTAGTACGTCGTACGTTCATATATTTTTATACAATACTAGCTTCTGCCCGCGGCTTCGCACGCGTAAAAGGTTACTTTCCTAAAGGTTTTCATCCCCTATTTTTATTTTACCCCTTAAGGGTAAATTTTTTACAAAATTGTAATGTCATATTTATTTATATATACTTATAGTCTAAAAATTACTTTCAAGTTTCTGGCTTTAAAAATGACGATAATTCTTTACAACTTTTCATCCTTATAATCCTTTTTTGCATTAAAAAGTAGCCTATGTCCTTTGTCAGGTTCTAGACTATCTGTGTACCAAGTTTCATTTAGATCGGTTCGGTAGTTTGGGCGTGAAAGAGCGACAGACAGACAGAGTTACTTTCGCATTTATAATATTAGATTTCTAAGATTCTGAAGAATTTTTCTGAGAAATTCTAAAAAAGTAATTTCTAATTTCGCTTGACAATTTTCAATACTGTCATTGATCAGTATCCAACATTAATTGTTACATTATGACAGTGTAGTTTACAATTTGTTTTTATAGGTTATGTTCTGACCGTGTTCTGAACACCGAAGATGGCAACGTGGGCCCTAATAACCGCTATACCTTTTGGGTATTCTACTTATATCATGTGGATTTAAGTAATTGACAGTTCATAACTTTCAAATTAAAGGAACTAACTTTTTAAAAAAATCAACTTAATCATAACCATACTTATAGCTGTACGGTCCTTCGAGCGCGATTTAAACAATCCAGCTTATTTATCTAACATTTTGCATATATAATATGCGTTCCGATATCTAAGGCGATGTATCTATTGTTGTAATATATGTATGTGCATATAAACAAGTCAAATTTAAGGCTACAACCGTAACTCAGTTAAGGACAGCGTGTGGTTACGTAATGGCACACCCACTAAAGTTTTAGTATAGACGGACTGTAAATACATATTTCCTTTTGCATACCCATACAGGAGTCCCCAGAGTTAAAGAACGGGGCCAAGCGAGGCACGGTCCTGGCAAACCGGACTTAGGCGCAGCAAGCCTGCCCCGAAGCTGAATAATTCAACCTTGGCCGTTCCTATGTTCAACTTATCTCGGGCCATGATTGGCTACACCAGCCTTGGCCATCTCTTAAATTTCCCAACGTTGGGCCAAGATCGGGAAACCCAGCATCGGCCATCCTATGACGACTCAGACTTGTCCCCAAACTGGGTAACTGAGGATCGACTATTCCTTAAAATACCCAGCCATGGGACAAGCCTGGAATATCCAGCTTCGGCCATTCTATGGCAATATAGCCTCGCACCAAGACTGGGAAGCCCAGCTTTGGCCAACCTATGATGACTTAGATTTGGCCCAAGACTGGTCAACTGATAATCGGCTATTCCTTAAATTACCCAGCCATGGGTCAAGTCTGGGATATCCAGCTTCGGCCAACCTATGGTGACTTAGACTTGGCCCAAGACTGGGTAACTGACGATCGGCCAACCTATGGTGACTTAGACTTGGCCCAAAACTGGGTAACTGAAGATCGGCCATTCCTTAAATTACCCAGCCATGGGCCAAGCCTGGAAAAACCAGCTATGGACATGCTATGGTGACTCAGACTTGGCCCAAGACTGGGTAACGGCGTCTTGGCTATGGCATTTTTTAAATTGTCAAGACTGATGATGATCTATTTTTACATAATTAAATCAAATTATGAAACAAATATTTATTTCAAATAAAAAAAAAATCTTTGAAAATAATGTTTATAAATGTTCATGAAGCATTTTAAAAAAGTTCTTAACAAATGCTTTATTGACAAGTTATATGTGAGATTATAGAATATTCAAATGTTAAGTACAATTGGTATTTTTCCGGATTTATACCAGAGTAGGACCACTACTAGTATGCAGATTTGGCCCAGTCTAGATGATCAAGCATGGCGCAGAGTTGATAACCAAGCCTGGCACTATGTTATCGTTCCAGACTTATACCAATGTCGGGCCAAAACAAATATGCAGATTTGGCCCAGTCTAGATGGTCAAGCATAGCCCAGTCTTGACGATGAAACATGGGCCGGCCTTGGTGTTCAAGCGTGGCCCAGTATTGACTATAAATCATAGCCCAGACTTCACAACCAAGGCTGGCACGATATTATCATTCCAGACTTTTCCCTTGGGTCAAGACTGGCATACACACTTGGCCCTGGTCTTTACGGTACTGAACCAGGCATGAGCCAAGTCTGGGCCCATGATTTGATCCTGTATGGGTAACTATAAATTTAATGAGATATAATAATACAACAAATATCTCACCATTCCATTGTGTCCTTTCAAGTTAAACACATTTTGAAAGGCAACTGATGAAAATACTTGTATAACTTGTCCATTTACCGCTGCGAATAAATGACCGTTGGTACTGAACTTGGCTTGTTTACAATTCCTTATGGGAAATTCGCGCATCACTTCAAAATCATCTATCAACACCACCATAAATCGCAACTTGTCCGAAAAGCCAACAATAGCAAATAAACCTGCAAAAGAAATATGGATTTCAATTGAGTGAGAGTTTTATTAGAAAAAATCACTACCTTATTGGCGTCGGTTTTAACTAGTCGTGAAGAATTTTGCCACCAGAGGCAAAGCCACGCCGCTGCCTATTGTAAAGAAAGTACTCTTATTAAAACTCGTTTAAAGAAGGACATGTCATAGCGCTCGAGAAGCACTACAGCAGGTAATTCATTCTAGAACCTCTACGTACGTGGAAGAAATTATCGTCGGAAACGTACAATTGAGGACAATTTCTTGTGCAGGTGAAATGGATAAACTCCGCTACGGCATCGAGTAGTACAGTAGCAAAAGGTGACAGTGGTGGTAGGTACCAAGTCAAGCAATTACCGAGATCACTCCCCGAAAAAGAGCTTAGACTTAGTATACAGAGTGACGCAAACTCTCCCCACCGCAATGGCGACTTCAGTCTGTTCATGAAATTGAAATCGCTGACGATTCTAACAGCACATCTGTGAGTCAAGTAGGTCTAGCTGATAGAGATAGGTAAAGTGGGTCTAGCTACTAGATCAGTAGAGATGGGAGTAGTACTCCACGTGTGGATAAATTTTTGCTTTGTATAAAACAAAACGTAAAGGAGCGCTTGGCTCTATTTATCCAGTTCAGTTACAGTTTCTATTTAATACTAAATTCGAAATAATTCTTACCGGTAGGGTGCAGAGACACGCAATGTATTTCCTCTTGATATAATTTAATTAACTCTACATCATCTGTCATATAATTCCAAATTCTAATACTTTTGTCGTACTCCCCTGATGTCATAAAAATTGGTTTCCAACCGCACATTGATAGTGAATTAATTTTTCCATAATGCATTGCTGGTCCAAGCTCCCTAAATGGTATTTCTGGGTTCTGGAATCAACATCTCAGTCATTTTTGTAAACAATATTTACACACATTCCTATACATTTTATGTACACATTATTGTTAACAAAATTGTTCATCAGTAATTTGGTTTCTGATTTAAACTATGAAGTTTCAAGCGAAAATGAAATAGTTACGCAAAAAATATTTTATCGAACGTTAACGTAAATGAGTTCGATTAATTGTAGAGTTTATTTTTATATTTATGCTATGCCGAGTTTCTAAAGACGATGCTGTTATTTAAAATTCCTAGGCGAAGTTATGTGTGAACACTGAACGGAACGGTAAAAATTCGCCATTTACAATGTGGAATACCACGTAGATGGCCCTACGTGGTATTCTACATTGCGAAAGGCGAACTAAGGTAGGTACCGACGTACGACGGATGTCGCTCAAGAGAAAGACTATTTAAGGTAAGTACCGATGTATCTACGACGGATGTCGCTGAAGATTTTAGAAGTATTTGAGAGCAAACTCTCATTTTCACTACAACTCAGAAATAAATATAATTCAACGATAGCAATACCTGCAACATATGCTGTCCAAACAATTTCACCGTATACAGCTGTTTCCTCAGCGTTGTAATCAATAATGTTTCTTGATTAGGATCTATCGTAATGTGCTGTATGGTGTCTAATGGTGACCACATTGGATGCTCACGAGTGTGCCTTTATATACAAAACATTTTAAACATGGGAATACATATCATCACGCCATATCCCTTGCAGGGTAGGCAGAGAGAACAGAGTGCCAGAGAACTCTATCTTTGCATACTTCACTCGCTTCCTCAACATTCATAATTCTCTTCATACACGCTCGCCGGTTTCGGAGACTCTTGACTCCACCTTCGTTCAGTACGTAACCAATCTGGTCTAGGTAGGTGAGTCTCGGTCTCTCCCGGTACCTACATCCTTCCACTTTCGCATTGTATATCTTCTTAACCAGACGTTCGTTCGGCATTCTTACCACATGTCCGAACCATCGGAGCATGGGAATAATAAATAATATACAGTTTCTTAAGGACTCAGTATTCAATTTGTAACACTAACCCTGTATTTATGTTGTATGATAATTAAAAACGACTAAGAGACAAGAAAATAATCACTAAAAAAATCTCGAAATAATTCTTATTACACCTTGGAACTTTTCGGGGCAGCATTGCAATCCTATTGTGAACTTTGTGTTCAATAGTATTAATTATAAGTACAGTACGAAAACATTAAGTAGATCATTTAGATTTTATTAAACAGTACTCACTTATACGAGTTCTTCGAAATTCTATATACGTTTCTTTTCCTCCAATGATGTAGAGTCTCTTTTTCGAACATATGCACATAACCCGGTCCACAAGCAAAAGCAAATCCTGTATCAGAATATATGCTATAGAAAGCTGTAATGAGTACTATATTGGCTTCATCTTAATTATCTTCACAATGATGTAATATCATAGTTACCTTTTGCAAAGTTTACAAGGCATGTGACAGGATATTTCTCCTCTCCGAGTGCAGAAACGCTAGTTGTTTCTTGTTTACTAGAGACGCTTCCCTTATCAGTCTCTTGTTCGCCTGATCTAATTATTAATGAGAATTATTACTAATTTATCCAAAATTTAAAATGTAGTTTTTCAATCTAGCTATCCAGTAAACTGCTAATAAATCTAGTTGCATGCGAAAGAAAATAATTGAAACAAGTATTGGCCAGACTCATATCAATATCTCTTAAAATATTTTATTTCCATTTTGTTGTAGTAATTTAATTTGTTATTCTTTAATCTCTTTTTCAAATTCTTATATCGGTGTGTTTCATATTGTTATAAAAACTTATACCGGTGTTCGTGTTCAGTATATCAATACATCAGTAGAAGACTATCAAGTCTCCCTACGATTATCGCTAGATTATCGCGGCTTATATTTCTTAATTTTTCACGCCTTTATTACTGAAGAGTTAGGTCCGTTCCCCACAGGGCGATGTCGCTTAGCTTACCTTAATCGGGTTGAGAGCCCTCGGCGCTCACCCATAGTCCGCGTAAAGCTGTCAAAGCCATCTGCGGCTAACAGCTAAAAACACACAAAAAAAAAGCCGCGTGCCTGACGCTACAGTTGGAGTTGACCCAGGTCGATTTAGAGCTTTTAGTCGTATGTTAAGATATCCAAAGCTAAGTAAGAGTTGGTAGTATTCGTAAGTGCTACCACACAGCATATTTATAAAATAAAAACTGTTATTAAGAAGTACAACGGTTACTTTATTCCAATTTAATGACAAATTTGCAGGAATGCTTAGATTGACACTTTGGTATAATGAATTTTTGATGTTTACGCGGATGTTTCATTTCTGCTCATATATGTCCCACTGTTGGGCTCGAGTCTCCTCCATAATGGGAGGGAAATTCACCTACTATACCACGCTGGTCAGACGTGGTTCAGTTGGTATAGGGATTTCTTTCGAGTTTTCCTTGTCCTGCATAAATGTTATATTACGTTTATATCCCTTTTACGATCATCCACGGGCAAGATGGTGGTGAATTGTATTCTGGCTCCGTCACCACACGAGAAAAAAACGCAGTTGTTTACACATTCGAAATTTTACACACATTATTATTATTATAATAATTTACTTACTCGGTTTCTACTTTCTTCAAAGACATTTCCGTCACTTCGTTCGCATGAAAAATACAATTCTGGCGAAGATCACCATTTTCCACCATCATGATGAGTCCAGTTTCAGTGCCAAATAAGATTCGGTCGGACGTCAACCACATACAGGAAGTAATATTTATCTAATTAAAGAAGAAGAAAAAACAATTAGGTTTCGTAGAATCTTATTAGAGCTTAGATACTTCAGATATGAAGAAACAACAGATATAAAGACTGACTACGGAGTTTATTTCAAAAGAATGAAATCCAAAACAGGTACCTATTTGTTTTTTCGTTTATAATTTGTTATTATAATCAGTTCACCAACAAAGTTTTAGGACGCACAAATTTACAATGATTAGAAAAGGCAAAGTACCTATACAATTTGATAAAAGTCTGGTGATCTGTGTCTCAGAGTGCAGGCAGTGGCACACAGCCATCATCGCTATTTTGAAGCTATCGGTTTGTTGGTTTATTACAGACCTTAATTGCTAGGTACATACACCTTAACATTTAAGATTTACATGAATCATCATTCATCATTCTTCTACTCTTGTCCCAATTACTTGGGGTCGATACAATATGTACTCTTCTTTCATAGTACATATTGTAAAAGTTATTGGCAATAGTTTTAGGACCGACCGCCTGTCAGACGTCAACCCTCCTTGGGTATGTAATTGTTGAGCAAACGGCATCAGATGGAGTTGGCCCAGGTCATTATAAGGCTCTTAGTCGTCTTTTACGACATCACGGGTTGAGAGCCCTCAGCGCTCACCCATAGTTCGGGTAAAGTTGTCATAGCCATCTGAGGCTAACCACTAAGATACACAAAAAAAAATTACGACATCCACGAACAAAGTAAGGGTTGGTAGTATTCGTAGCCGCTACCATACAACGAAATACTCCCCGGCCTATAAAACAATATGTTAACAATAAAACACAGTTAAATGCGGAAAATATACGAGTATGTAACGATGATATCATAAGTAACAAATTATTTATTATCTACTACCTACTACTAGGTACTAACTACTACGCCTCACTCGTTCGGAACAACTTATTTAAATCCGTTGTTACCAATATGGACATTTAAATACACTTACATTTTCGGATTTGCACCAGCCCCATTGGCGCCAAACAGTCTCCGAAACATTCAATATACGGAAAGTGTACCGGCCAGTTATCACTACCAAAGTAGCATCTGAAGGATTACATTGTACCTAAGAGAAACAAAAGAAGATAATTAATAATAAATAGACAAAAATAAAATAGATTAATTAATAATTACTAATTACTTACATTTTCAACGATACCCTGCCCGCTCGGGTTTTGTGCCTTGGCCTGACTCTCAACCTTTCCTTTATCCCAATTATAATAATACAATGTCCAATCGGGTTCTCCAGTAATTGCTACGAGGTGTTTTGAATCATAAGTAAATTGCAAACACGCAAATTCTTTTGCTGTACAATTCTCAAAGGGGACAGTTAATATTTTGCGTCTTTTGTACGTCGTCAAGTCATAGATTGTAATTATAGGTTTCTGACCTTCTTCAGCTATTTCATTTAATGCCAACCATCGCCTATAAGTGTGCCAAATACTTTTACTTATAATAGAAATGTTCATTCTTAAACACGAAATCTGAAGATTAATAGTTATGTGAAGGTATTTAACTACACGCATATAAATACTTACCGATTAGGTGCCAGAACTAATGATTTGATAGGTTTATGTTTATCTTGCAGCCTTATAAATTTTTGTTTTTTCTGCAGATGGTTATGAATAACGATGACTCCACCAGCCGGGTAAATTATCTCTGATTCCGACAAGTAATGAGCATTATACCTACAGACGAATGAAATCAAATGTGACGTTTTGTATAAAAAATTGCATATATATGTGGTTACTTACTTATATATGTGGTTTAAATCACCTCGCGTGTAGTTAATCATCTCGTTTTAGAACAGCTCATTGAATAGCTATTAAAAGTACAAAAGAGCATGCAACAACTATGATCAAAATCTGTTTGTGTTTCTCATCGCCACCATGTTCTTAAAAGTCATAATGATTGGCATAATAGAAATTATTATTAAGAATTATTTATTATAGAGATAGCTAAACTCAAATGACCAAAATACACATTACACACAAATCCTGTGGCTGATCACCGCGTGATGGCAAGTTATGAATACAATGCCTCACCACTTCTTAAATTCTCGTGGGCATCAGGAAGGCGACGTGCCACGGGTGCGTTATGGGTGTGCGTTCTTGCGCCCCTCTGTCGCCCCGGACGGAGTGGTGCGAGGAGTGCGCCGACCGTAACCCAACCCAAAAGAAAAAAAGGGGTATCACCAGGATTACGTTAACAGTAGGTACTCTGCTCCAAAAACTTATAAGACCGACTATGATCGCCAGCTCCTTTGATATCTTTGACACAGGTCCATGTCGGTTATAATCCTCCCTAAAAAGACCTTTGAAAACCTATATCCAACAGTGGACATCACTAAGCAGATGGAGAAATAGAACGATAAATTCAATATTTATTGTCCATATACCTTTACATTTAAAAGTATAGGATGTTGATTATCAGTACGTGCCTACGTTAGCTAAGATTACCTAATTTTATCAGCCTTGTATAATACAAAAATAAAAATTTAAATGCATAAAGCTAATATTTGATACTCACTGGATGTCTGTTCGAAGACCGTAAAATATACGAGCAGAAATGTTAGGAGGTGATAACGTTGCCATATTGACTTATACAGCTATAATAAAGTGATAATTTATCTTTAAATAATTGTTATATCCTCAATTTTACTTCATACACCATTTTCTTTATAATAAAATCAAATGAAATCGTTGTCAAGGAAACGTTTGTAACAACGTCGACCTTCTTTGTGAATTTATTAGGTTAACAAGAAAACGAAAAGGTTTTAATTTAATTTCATAATGTAAGGATATTTCCCATTGCGTAACTATAGGGCATACTATGACAAGGCTGGCAAAACGCCATGGCCATGAGGTCAGAGGTACACTAACATTTTTACTGCATTTCTCATGTAATCTTAGAGACATATTCACCGGCCCTTTACATTTATTTTGTACCGTATAATCCCTTCGTTTGACGGCCTACGAACGAGTCTTACGGAACATTGGCGAAATTGCGGTTAATCACTAACAGAAGCCATTCATCAAGAAGAAGAAGAACATTTTTACTTACAGCAACAATTACTAGAAGAATTAAAGGTTAGAAAATGTCTATATACATTTTCAAATAAATAATAAAATTTAAAAGTATTCACAAGAAAACGATGTCGATTGATTTTAGATTACAATTGTAGAACTTATTTAAGAAACTTTATGGGATAAGACAGGCTATGCAATAAATTACAATGGAATTCTGTTTATTGAAATTTCTATGGCTCAATCTTTAAACGTCTATGATGTTATTGATACTTTTGCGGAACAGAAGTCTTCGAAAAATATCTAGTTAATGTTAAATTGTTTTTTTAATGCTTTTGGTGGCAAAAAAGAAACTAAAAAATAATATTACATGATATAAATTTTCTTTATTTATTTTTTGTGTAAATGGCAAATGCTCAAACAGCCACTCTGTTTCCAAAATAGAAAAAATATTTTCTTAAAAATGTTTAATATATTTATTCTTATTATATGCATATACTTAATACATATTACAAACATTTATAAATATGAAGATATCACATAGGATACAAAAAAAATATAAATATGATGACAGTATGTGTTTGTTTGCCGCACCAAAACTGAACATTTGTTCTTAAACTTCAGTGGCTCTTCCCAATTCTCTCATATTGCCTTAGATGGAGTATCGCTACCGGTCTGCTCCGATTTTAAGTACTTAGGCTCGCTTCTCCAAAACGATGGCAATATTGACCGGGAAGTTAGTAGAAGAATGAATGCAGGCTGGATGAAATGGCGACAGGTCTCGGGAACAATATGTGACGCGCGGATGCCCCTTAAACTTAAGGGGAAAATCTACAAAAGCGTCATTAGACCTGTCGTTATGTATGGATCAGAATGTTGGGCATTGAAAAAGATGGATGAGAGAAGATTGCATGCTACTGAGATGCGTATGTTAAGATGGATGTGTGGGGTGACAAGACTAGATAAGATACGAAATGAGTATATTAGGGGAAGTTTGAAAGTAGCACCAGTGATAGAGAAGATTAGGAGCGCGAGATTGTCTTGGTATGGACATGTGATGAGGAGGGATGAAAGGCATGTGACAAGGAGGGTTATCAATATGCTTGTGGATGGGCGTAAAAATCGTGGGAGACCTAAGAAGAGATGGATGGATTGTATAAAAGAGGATATGTGTATGAAAGTTGTGAATGCAGATATGACGGCTGATAGAAGTTTGTGGAAGGCAAGAACGTGTTATGCCGACCCCACTTAGCGTGGGATGAGGGCAGGCAAATGATACATACATACATATCATCACGCCATATCCCTTGCAGGGTAGGCAGAGAGAACAGAGTGCCAGAGAACTCTATCTCTGCATACTTCACTCGCTTCCTCAACATTCATAATTCTCTTCATACACGCTCGCCGGTTTCGGAGACTCTTGACTCCACCTTCCTTCAGTACATGACCGATCTGGTCTAGGTAGGTTAGTCTCCGTCTCCCTCGGTACCTACATCCTTCCACTTTCGCATTGTATATCTTCTTAACCAGACGTTCTTTCGGTATTCTTTCCACGTGTCCGAACCATCGGAGCATTCCCTTTCGCATCTTTACACCAATACTCTCTTTCATACCTACTCGCTCTCTTACGTCGTCGTTACGAATGCGGTCGGTCAGCCTAACTCCACAGATTTTCCGCAGAGATCGCATTTCGACCGCATTAATTTTACTTTCATACTCTCTTCTGCATACCCAACTCTCGCTTCCATACAGTAATGTTGGGACAAGCACTGCGTTATGTATTGCTACATGTGCCTTCTGGCTGAGGTGGTGGCTGCCGAGAAGTTGCCCCAACGCTCCGTTCACTCTATTTCCCGCATTCACTCTTCGCTCTATATCAGTGGTGTACCTTCCATCTCGGCTAAATCCACATCCAAGATATACAAATTCATCCACTTGCTCTAGTATATCATTACCTATTGTTACTCTTACATCTGTTCTGGCTTCGTCTCTTTCAAAGACCATTATTTTGGTTTTGCTCACATTCACGCGTAGACCCCTTTTCTTACAATCTTCTGTCATTGTGTCGACTAGGGTCTGCAGGTCAGTTGCTGACTGTGCCAGCAGGACTGCATCATCTGCATATAGCAGAGCAGTGACCACTGAGTCGTCCATCTGGACTCCCACATTCATATCGTTCATCCTTTGGAGACATTTATCCAGATATATGATAAACAGCCTGGCTGACAGAACGCACCCCTGCTTAACGCCGATATTGACGTCAAACCAAGGCGACATTCCGGCCGCACACAGGCTCTACAGCCCATGTAACTGGACTGCACAGCCTGTAGCAGTTTACCGTTAATACCATACTCCGGTAAAATGTCCCAAAGTTCCTTTCGTACAACTGTGTCAAATGCTCTCTCCAGATCCACAAAACTGCAGAAAACCCTCTGACCTAGAGCCAGATGCTTCTCCACAATGTTGCGCAGAGAGAACACTTGATCCATGCATCCCCTTCCACTCCTGAAACCTCCTTGTGTCTCACACAGTAAACCATCGGACACAATCCTCATTCTCCTTTCAATAATTTTACCATACACTTTTGCTGCCAAACTGGTCAAGCTTATGGCTCTGTAATTTGCGCAGTCATAACGTGAAGCCTTGTTTTTAAACAAAGGCACGATGACTGCGCTATTCCAGTCTCTGGGAACCATTCCCGAGCTCCAACATAAATTGAGGAGCAACAGGAACGCCTCCCAGACACAAGAGCCACCAAGCTTGATCATCTCGGCAGACACCATATCAATGCCCGCTGCCTTACCATTTTTCAAACTTCTTATCGCCCATTCAACTTCATCCATACTGATGCCATCGGATGACGCCGTTGTCGAATGTTGATCTACTAAACTACATGCGACACCGGCGCCAACCGTAGCATCCTCATACATATCGCCAAAATATTCACTCCATCGACTTAACACGTCTTGTGTTTGTGTAAGAATGTCTCCACGTTTAGAACTTATTTTATTCATAGGCTGACCAACCACCCCGAGACTTCTTCACCTCCCTCCAAAAGAGTTTGGTGTTACCCTCGAAGTTTTTAGTCAGCCTATCTTCTGCACTCATACTTGCTCTATCACGTTTCTCTTTCACTAAGGCCTTGGTGTCATTCTTACATTGCCGATATATTTCTTTCTTCTGTTCAGTCATACTATCATTCAGATTCAAAGAAGAGACATAGTCCAGCCACGCTTTCTTCTTTTGCTCTACGGAAGCTGCCACTTCCGCATCCCACCATGCATCACCATTTGTTTTTCTATGCTTCTTTGAACTTCCACATACTTCTTTCGCTGTATCTACCATACTCTCTTTCAATACTCTCCAGCATTCTTCAATGTCCGATTGCGGCTGGCTTGCCATCGTCAACCGTTCTCGGACACCCTCTGCATACTTTTCTCTTACACACTCTTCTTGCAACCTTTCAACCTTTATTCTTTCAAGCCCTCCGAAGTGGACACGCTCTCGCCAGTGCCTCCACTTTCTGAACAGACCACTAAATCTCGCAATAACGAGATAGTGGTCCGTATCGACTGTGGGGCCCCTGTAGGCTCTTGCGTCCAATATTTTGCTTCGGAGGCGACTGTCTACCAAAATTAAATCTATTATACTTTTCTGTTCATTCCTTCTCCATGTATACATATGGATGTCCTTATATTGGAAAAATGTGTTTGACACAATGAGTTTTCTCTCCATGCATACATCCGCTATGAGCCTACCTGCGTCGTTCACTCTCTTATCACCAAATGGACCAAGTACGTCCTCATAGTCGGGACGCTTGGTCCCCACCCATCCGTTCAAATCTCCGCATACAATCACGCGTTCACTGGTTTCTGCCATATCCAGAACTTCCCTAACATTATCCCAAAACTTCTCTAGGTCTGATGCCACCGAGGATCCTACGGGAGCATATGCTACAACCATGAATACCTTGGTGACACCAAGTTTTATACGGACCCAAAGAAGTCTGGGATCATACATTCCGTAATCCTTCACACCTGAGGCCAAGCGAGAGGACAACAGTACTCCTAACCCCATGCTGGCTCGATCGCTCTGTGGTACACCAGACCACAGAGCCATCCCGCCACCAGGAAGATCGCAGGCGTCACTGCCTCTTCGCTTGGTCTCTGTTACACAGAGCACGTCTAGCTGTTTGTCCGCCATGACGGATATCAGCTCGTGCAACTTACCTTCCACACAACCTCTTACATTCCACGTGCCCACCCGGCACTCTGCTCTCCTCGACTCGCCTAACTGGGCAAGGCGTGATGAGTGGCGGCCCCCATCGCCGCAACTGCCGAAGTTCGTACCGACGGGGGCGGGTCGGTACGCGTCGCCTCCGGGGGACGCCCTAACCCGCAATGCGGTACGCATATCGAGCTGGATTAGCAGTCTAATTAGACTGGCAGGGGACGCGAACGAGCACGCTCCGGACTATGCCCCCCTAATGGGCTTTTTAAAAGGCAAATGATGATGACAGTATGTGTTTGTGGATATGTGTGTGAGACTAAAGGGTCTATAAATGTTATGATACGTGTCATGTGAAACCAGGAGAACACTCCCGACAAACTGTTTTGCACTTTGGCAGAAGATTATACTTATGAATATAATGTATTACTACCATTAGGTAATAATAAATAAAAAACGTATTAACTAAAATGCAGCCAATATTAGTGTTACTGTCGAGTCCTAAATCATTAAGTTTTTTATTAAAATAAAAATACTAAGTAACGATTTTGAATGGTGCTATCAGCGACGCCCCGAGCCGAGGTTCGTTCCCCACAGGGTGAGCCCTCGGGCGTAGTCGCTTAAAATTTTTACCGGGTTGAGAGCCCTCAGCGCTCACCCATAGTCCGGGTTAAGCTATGACAGCCATCTGCGGCTAACGGCTAAAAGACAGACACAAAAAAAAATTACCCTATTCTCTCCAAAGTTCCTCTAGAAATACTATTCTGCAGTAAACAATGGCGCTGAGAGCATTTGTAGGTTTAGTAAATTTTGCCAGCACTACGTCCTATGCAGTGATAAATAATTTACGATAGAATAAATTGGCTTTTATAGAACGAATTACATATTTTAAAGGACTATTCTTCTAAGTCCGTACACTATTCTGTTAATGAGCACCAGCTTCTTCCTTAAGGGAGATAAATTGATCTACTATACTACGCGTGACAGACAGCATTGAGGGTTCTATTTTGCCTTTTCCTTCTCTAATATTAGCGTTATCTACTTGTATCTTTTAGTCATTCTCTACGACACACACGGCGCAGAAAGGGATGGGATATTGTATTTTTACTCACATAACCACATAAAATAATTTATTATTACTTAATTACCTAATTTAGAAATACGCTTAATATTTATATCATAAATATATTACAAATGGTTTGAAAAAGACTTTCAGAAAGATGTAGAAATGTTGTATTAACACGTACACACCTATGTGATGAAGAACTGCGCATTCAGTATTTAACTGAGAATCACTTGATTGGACCTCAATGTCATCGGTAGTAGCGCATCCTCTCTACAATTTCCAAGATAAGTCACTGCTTCCTCTGTCCGATTTTACTCATATAACTTTTTTACACGAGTTTATTTATCCATATGAAAGCGGTTGTGTTTAAATGAGACTTTTTTATTTTAGAGTCTCCGGGTACTGCCTCGGTTTGTTAGTTCTTATCCTTATGTCAGTTTTTGTTATTGTTGTAGTTTGTGTATACTTCGTTATTGTCATAGTCTGACGAGAAAATTCATTAGTGGCAGGGTCACAATATTGACAGTTTTCTGTATACCTACTCGCTGAAAATGGATATCTGAGCAGTGGCAATGTGCAGTTACGTTTACCATCAGATATGCTGCTTGCTATCATAAGCATTAAAACAAAAATTATAGCTTGGAACAAAAGGAGAAAGGTTAAGATTGTATCATGCTAAAATTATTATAGTCATACACCCAGAAGTAAAAATTAACATTTAATTAGAATATAGCCTACGTTCTTAACTCTTTATCGTTCTTACTCATTAACGGTCATTGAAAAATGGTGCCACTAAAAAAATGGAAAATTTATATCGTCTCTTGTCTGTTAAAATTGCCTCATTTTGCCAAGTTTGATAATAATCATAATATAATAGTTATGTGAATACACATAACTTACAAGTCAGTGAGCACGGATATCGGCAAATTTTAAATATTTATTTTGTGTATGATCACTGACCTCTTTAATTACATTGAAGGTCAATGCTGGAAATAGTATACATACTGGGTACTAAAAGTACAACCGATAGTGACTGGCATGCATGTTTGTATTTCATATCCATCACGTTTGTGTTTGTATTTATTGTATCCTCTAGATTCTAGAAAGTAAGGCGTACACGTGTTATAGTCGTTAAAATATACCTAGATCCTTGGTACTGATCATAAAACTAGTGAAGGTTGAAATAATATTTGTAGATAGCATACCTACATCCAACTAGTGACTTGGCTCCAAATGGAAGTGTCCATAGTAAATGATGATTAATATGATGCGGGCGAGATAGCAAAGAGAAAAATATTCTATGATCTAAAACCAGTGAAGTGTGAATTAAACTCACAATGGCTCATTGGTATGATGCGTTGAATCTTGTACAATAATATTGTGCAAGATTTAATGCGTATATTTTTAAGTACTTTTGTAAATCATTTACCAAAAATAAAAATCAAAACAATCAAAATAAAAATCGTAACGACGACGTAAGAGAGCGAGTAGGTATGAAAGAGAGTATTGGTGTAAAGATGCGAAAGGGAATGCTCCGATGGTTCGGACATGTGGAAAGAATGCCGAACGAACGTCTGGTTAAGAAGATATACAATGCGAAAGTGGAAGGATGTAGGTACCGAGGGAGACCGAGACTAACCTACCTAGACCAGATCGGTCATGTACTGAAGGAAGGTGGAGTCAAGAGTCTCCGAAACTGGCGAGCGTGTATGAAGAGAATTATGAATGTTGAGGAAGCGAGTGAAGTATGCAGAGATAGAGTTCTCTGGCACTCTGTTCTCTCTGCCTACCCTGCAAGGGATATGGCGTGATGATATGTATGTATGTATGTAAAAATCAAAAGAAGTACAATATGTCACTTCGTTCTATATGTTATTTGTCTGCTTTAATTGCATATTGGGAAAGCCCCAACAATACAAGGATTATATCCTTAGTGCAGGGTGGTGTCTTAAGGGCCACCGAAGACAAAGATTGGGTACCGGTGGCCCGCTCGCACGGCGTAGAGAGGCGCCTTGTAGGGTGGGTCTATGGGGTTGCACGCCGCCACTTCCGTCGCCCCGGGCGAATTTGGCGGAGCGCGGCCACTCCATAGCCCACCTCAAAAATAAAAGAAATTGGTATCTTAAAAAAAATTATCGCTCGCGGTTGTCACGAATATATATGATAGTGAATATGGATGTTGAAGCTCCTATTATCTGATCTTCTTCTCATGTTATACGTCGCGCTGTTGGGCTGAATCGCCATCGCAATGGAAGACAAATTAACCTAATATACGACGACGGTCATGCGAGACACCCTAAAGCTTTATTTTAGAGTTTCTCTGGTATATTATGTGCTGGATTACTGCTCTTTTCTGCTAGGATTTGTATAGCGATACTTCGCATGAATGGTTCAGGGCCGCAAAGTATGGCTTGTGGGTCCCACATCTACCCTATTGATCTTCTTCACCAATTAACGGCCCACGGGATTTCTTGACTTCCGTGGCTCGTTCGATGGGCGAGTTGATACTTTGATAGACATAGTTTCTCAGGGACCTGCTGATACTGCCACCGTAATCTAGTCTAGGATGGTATCAGGTGCAGCTACACCTATATGAAAGGAAGGAATGGTGAATCGTATTCCGATCTAATTCTAGAATTATCCCTATAAAGCGAAGGTCAGGTGGAAATCATCATCTCATCATCCCAGCTCATATGGGTTCGAGCCTTTGCCATAATAGGAGGGAAATTGATCTACTAAATATACCACGCTGGTCAGGCGTGATTAAGTTTTGTTTTGAGTTTTCCATCTCTTGCATAAATTTTATTTGCGTTTTATAGCCCTTAGTTGTCCTTTACGATCACCCGCGGGTAAGATAGGGGGTGGTGAATTGTATTCTTACTTTATCACGATACGGATACAAATGGCAATCGACCTGTCAAACTACGATATTCTTTTTTTTATTGCTTATAGTAGCAAACGTGCAAGCAGCACACCTGATGGTAAGTGTCACTGCCGCCCATGTAACTTTGCTATAAACAAAGCTATAGCTAGGCCGCTGCCTATCATTACAATCCCCAAACCCACCCAGTTGGGCTTCTAGCTCTCTCGCTCACCGAACGAAGCGCAATAACACATTGCCATTACTCAGACGTCGATCTTCTGCGAGAGTGTGGTACTACCCCGGACGGATCAGCCGGCGGTTGCAGACAGAGAACTGTCAACAGCTTAATCCTACCACTATTAAATTATTTATATTATTCTGTCATGATTATATTATTTTGTCTAAACTCTAAAAAAATCGTCCTCTATATTAATAAGAATATAGAGCTAGAAGAATGACGACATCTTATATATATATATGTACTAATATTTCGGTAATCACTTCCCTCGTGTGAGTGCTACAAAATTGAGAAATATTAAATGGGGTAAAACAAGGACAATACAGCTATTGTTGTTGCCAATCATATTGCATATATCATCGATTAAAAATCTCCTAATCGACTTCACAGAGTTATTTTAATCTTTGTGTTATTATTTTGTCATTGCATTGTATTAAAACACTAGCCGCTATAAACGCCTGTCAATTTTGTACTAAACTTTTTTGGCAAGCTATAGTCTGGGTGCGCCTTACCCAATCCGTCCTTAGCGACGGAAAGGCGGCGTGCGGTCCTATGGATTATAGCTTGTTCCGGCCTTAACGCCATTGAACCGACCATTGATACTGATTATTTGACATCCTTGGCCGCCTAGTGTTACCCTTTCGGGTACCTTTCAGCAGTGTTACCGGGAAGTCACCTTTCGCGCTCGGCCTCTCTGTGGATGACGGAATAATAACTGGTCTGTCTATCTGCGACCTCGGCTAGAGTGACATCAGGCGTAGTTACGTGCCAACCCTTAAGTAACGATTTGATAATATTGCATTGCATTTTTTTATTACAGCTGCTCATAGGTTGTAGCTTAAAAGTGAGAGGTGT
This sequence comes from Lymantria monacha, assembly GCA_905163515.2. Taxonomy (NCBI): domain Eukaryota; kingdom Metazoa; phylum Arthropoda; class Insecta; order Lepidoptera; family Erebidae; genus Lymantria; species Lymantria monacha. The sequence goes on from LR991083.1 coordinate 21,655,732, forward strand.
TAAGTAAGGCCATTAGTGACTAAATGCTCTTGCATTTAGTCACTAATGACAAATTATAAGCTCTTGCTTATACTGAAATTTGTCATTTGATCGAGCCAAATTTAACTTATTTGTTTTTTTAACTTGACTTCTTGTGGGAGTCTTAAAAATCGCCTAAGGCATCACTAGGAGAGTAAGCTGCAGTACGTTCTTGGGAAACACAACATAAACTGCGATCGCCAAGCCGCTTACCAAGCGTGCCAATTATCAACTAGTCTGGGGAAGCCTATCTTCTACAATGGAAGTCGATAGTCGACTGATGATGCTTTAGTAATAAATTCATGGAATTTGATAATAATTTTGGTAATCTTTAATCTAATTTAAATAATTCCCAACAACAAAACCTACAAAAACTTTGACTGCACAGATGGCGTAGTGGTTAAGATACCGACCTCCAGTGCCAGTTGCGTGGGTTCGATTCCTATACAGGACAATACTTTGAGCGATCCACAAAGTGATGTTCTGAGTCTGGGTGTAATTTGTCTGCGTTAATTGTATGTTTTTAAAGCCCCCGCAATACAAGGAGTCCTAAGTGGAGGATGGAGTTAAAAAAAATTTCTCTATAATGTAAGCTGCATATTGTCTGACTGTTAAATTTGCCCGCCATGGACACGAATCCAAGATCTCTCAAAATATTCATTTCCCTACTAAATTATCACAGGTAGCAACTATTTGAACCACGGTCCAATAATTTGTTATATAATTAAATGCCGATCAAATGCAAAGTCATCATTTCAATTAAGCACCGTCATCTACAAATGACTATTTTATGTAATTTATTTTTATAGTGGCATCTATACACTACACTATTTGTAGTTTTTATTATGCTTCGAATACGTATTACCGTAGACATAAGCATAATGACTGTAATGGACTTGGGCTGTAACCTAGAGGATTCGATCCCGGTCGATTTTTCTAATCCCGGGATTTCGGGATTATCTACAGTTAATCCCGGGATAGTCCCGGGATTGTATTGGTAATGGAAAATGGTAACAAAAAGTCAGTAAACATATCAAAATCAATTTTTGAGGACATAGAATATTTAAGTTTTAGATCACCAAAAAGGCGGTTAAACGAAATTATACTTGTTTTTATAAACTTTCTTCTTATAAAATAACCAAACTAGAGACTTCTGTAAATAATTTATGAAACCAACAATAAACTTCAAAAAATCAACTTCTTTCTACTTATGTTTATGGGTATATTTTAAATTAAATTGACCAGAAACTTTATAGATTACTTATTTAAACCACGAAAATTAAAACATTAATGCATTTTTACTTTTTAATAATTTGATTATCACCAATTAACAAAAAAATATCAATACTTACACGAAGTGAAGCGGAAATTTTTACACACTTTTACGCATAATCCGATCGTTAACAAAAACAAATGAAATTACTTAGTATGAATCAATTAATAATATGTGTATTCTAAGTGAAATCAGACGTGTAAATAAGGTGGCTGTTAAAACGTCAAATCAAGATAAGTGCGTTTCGTCTCACGCACATTTTTATTGACTAATTTAAAAAAATGTATCAATCCCGAAAATCCCAAGATTCATTAAATTTGAACCCGAAAATTTCGGGACTAAAATATGACCGGGATCCCGGATCTCGGGATCGAATCCTCTAGCTGTAACGGACTCGCCGTCATACTCATCCAGTGAAGACTGACTAAAATCTACACAGCAATACGGCTACTTTGCCATTGACGTGGGGTCAATAGAGGTCATCTTGCAAAATTAGCTTTATTGCTCCTTAGAATTGCATTCGATTAATCTGATATTAGTTAAAATTTAAACTAGTTCCGAGTTTCACATTTCTTTCTTTCCAGTCCACTACTCCCGCTATTGACTAGTTCTTTCATAATAGGCAAGCAATTGGCCTATTACACTATGTTGGTGATACAAATTGGTATAGGCTTCTGTTTTCTTTCTTCTCTTGCAATAATAATAAGCGCTTACGTTCCTTAGTATATTATGCATTACCGTGGATAAAAAAGTCTGGTGAAACGATGTATTCTTAGCTATTACCACACACAATTTTACTGAATAATATTTTTATCTATACTTGTTTATTATAAAAGTATTCATGAATAATTAATTACGCTTAATGTGTGTTAGCTCTTTAAAATCCTAACAATAACCGTAAAAGTTAATAGCTTCTAGTGTTGTATCGATACCTAAGACCTAATAAAGTATGAGTTGTTGTTCGACACTAACAGAGCGCTAATTTCGCGGTCTGTTTTATGGTTTGGCTTTATTTGCCGAAACGATGAATAATCGCTTTCTCTTTATTTCTTTAGATTCAGACCAGCTACTTGTTATGGTTAATTAACACGGTCGATGTTTTAGAAGCTGAATTTTATTAGTATTATATCAGACAAAATAAAAAAGATTATTTCTGACTACTTTAGGAACACATAGGAAATATGTAATATATCATTATCTACTAAAGGTTGTATGAATGTAATGCGCTGCTGCTTATAAGTTAATCATCATCATCACAGCTCATATATGACCCACTGTTGGGCTCGGGCCTCCTCCCTAATAGGAGGGAAATTAACCTACTATACCGCGCTGGTCAGACGTGTTGGTATAGGATTTTGTTTCGAGTCTTCCTTCTCTTGCATAGATGTAATATGCTTTTTATATCCCCAAGTCGTCTCCTACGATCACCCACAGGTAAGATAGGGGGTGGTGAATTGTATTCTTTCTCCGTCACCGCACGGATAAAGCTAATATTATCCCCTAACCCAATATTTTTGCAATAAATCACGAATAAATAACAAAAAAAGACAATAAACGTACTACTATATCTTCTTTACTTATCCTATACCATTCGCTTCAACATAGTTCATACACTAAAAGATTAAGAAGGACTGGTCACCTATCGACCCAAACCCACTTTAGGAATGTAGTGGTTAATCTGAAAGTACTAAAGCCCATTCAAGATCCATATTGAGTGGCTCAGGTTGATATAAAACTATTACTCGGCTTCTACATACACCAATAAGAAAGAAAGATAAATGTACAAACATGAAATATTATTATTGTTTCTTTTGTAATCTCGTTTTAGATTAAGTCGACAATGTCTATTAGATAATTAAATGTGCAATTCAGACTTGACACTTACAAAAATGTAAGTAATTACAATGTAATGAGTGCAAATCATTATTCTGCTACTGTTATTCCAATAACTTGGGGTCGATACAATATGTACTCTTCTTTCATAGTACATATTCTAATAGTTATTGGCAGTAGTTTTATGACCGGCCGCCTGCCAGAGGTCAACCCTCCTTGGGATTGTAATTGTTGACCAAACGGCATCAGATAGAGTTGGCTAAGGTCGTTATAAGGGTCTTAGTTGTCTTGTACGACATCCACGAGCAAAGTAAGGGTTGGTAGTATTCGTAGCCGGTTCCACACAGCATAATGTAATGAGTGCAAGTATTACTAATAAAGAGATTCGAATTCAAATCTTATGTGATTACGATTAAAAAAATATGATTTATATTGTCCCGTGTAGTAAAGGATTAACAATACAGTGTGTTTAGGGATTACAATATGTCACCAATCCTTACTTTCCGTAGGAGTCGTAAACACTGGCTGAAGGGAACAACAGGAGAATGGGCCTCTCTCTTAGGCAACTTATAAAGTAAAACACCAATATAATTGGCGGCATATAAAAAAAACCAATGAAAATTTTAAAATTTGTTTATTATTTAAAATGAAATAACAATCCCTTCATTTTTACTTAAAATTACTTTATTTTTGCTTTTAAGTTCAGTATGTGACCATTTTTAATGTTTTTTTTATAAATAAACGTTCGAGCTCAGTAACTTGACGTATAAGTAGTAGTATGAGGTAATGCGTATATACGGCAAGCTACTGGGCTCGAACTTCGTCCACAATGAAAGGGAAATTGACCTATTATACCACGCTGATTAGACGTATAAGTGGTGGGGTATATAGGGTTTTTTTCGAGTTGCCTTCTCTTGCATAAATGTTATATGAATATAATATCCCTTAGTCGTCTTTAGAACATCCACGGGTAAGAGAGGGGAAGATAAAATTCTTCCTAACAACCTGAACTTTTTATTCTTACATGTCGCATGTAAAATGTTGGCTTTATGAGGGCTACCGCAATGCGCGGTCGGCCTTCAGGCTGGCCGTCCGTACCGCCAAGGACGTCAGTCGGCAGGAGATGCTGGACGGTCTCGATCGAGACCCCTGGGGTCGCCCCTATCGCGCGGCGCTGAGTAAGCTCCGCGCGCGGCCCCCCCCCCCCCCTCACCGAGACCCTCCAGCCCGGCCTCCTCACCAGGGTCGTCGAGGACCTATTCCCGCGACGGGCGGAGCACACGCCCCCGGTCATGGCTTCGCCAGACACTGACCGGGAGGCCGACGATGACAGTGTTCCGCCCATCGCGGCAACCGAGATGGGGGTGGCGGTGGCGCGCATGCGCAGCAAATCCACTGCCCCCGGGCCCGACGGTGTTCCCAACCGCGTGCTGGCCCTGGTCCTCGACCACCTGTGTCCCGCCTCAGGGGGCTGTTCGACGCGTGTTTAGCGTCCGGGCGGTTCCCTGGGTGCTGGAAGGAGGGGAGGCTGGTGCTCCTACCGAAGCCGGGACGGTCTCCAGAGTTGGCCTCGGCCTACAGGCCTATCGTGCTGCTCGACGATGCGGGCAAGCTATTGGAGAGGGTGCTGGCTGCCCGCATCGAGCGGCACCTCGTTGGCACGGGGCCCGATCTGTCGGACGCCCAGTTTGGGTTCAGGAGGGATCGTTCGACGATCGCGGCTCTGCTGCGCCTGAGGGCCGTGGCGACTGAGGCCGTCGCCGGCGGAGGAGTGCTGTTGGTGGTGTCCCTGGACATCGCCAACGCATTCAATAGTCTGCCATTTAGCTGCATCAGGGAGGCGCTCCGGTACCACGGAGTGCCAGTTTACCTGAGGCGGCTAGTGGCAGACTATCTGGAGGGGCGCAGCGTCCTCTACACCAACCGAGTAGGGGACGTTGTGCGAACGCCCATGACGTGCGGTGTCCCAACGGGGTCGGTCCTTGGACCCACCCTGTGGAACATCGGCTACGACTGGGCGTTGAGAGGGAGCCTCCCACCTGGGCTGGGCGTGATCTGTTACGCCGACGACACGCTCGTCACAGCCCGCGGTGGGACGCTGGAGGAGGCGGCAGGCCTGGCGACTCTCGGCACCGAAGAGATCGTCAGGCGGATCGAGGCGCTGGGGTTGAGGGTGGCCCTGGACAAGACGGAGGCCCTCTTGTTCCATGGGCCCCGCATGGGCCCTCCCATCGGCGTTTCGATCACCGTCAATTCGGTTGACATCAGCATCCGGGCCCATATGAGGTATTTGGGCCTGGTGCTCGACGGGCATTGGTGGTTTCGGGAGCATTTCCGCAGGCTCGCTCCGCGGCTCGTCGGCGCGGCTTCCGCCCTTTCATGGCTAATGCCGAATGTGGGCGGACCGAGCGCTACGTGCCGACAGCTGTACACGGGGGTCGTCCGGTCGATGGCCCTGTACGGCGCACCGGTGTGGGCGGGATCCCTGACCGTCCGACTCAGGGCTCTTCTGTGGCGACCACAGAGGGCCATGGCGGTCAGGGCTGTACGCGGGTACCGCACGGTGGCGACGGAGGCAGCGTGCCTGTTGGCCGGGAGTCCCCCGTGGGACCTGGAGGCGGAAATGCTCGCCGATTTGTATCGGCGGGTGTCGGGGGTGCGCGCGGAGGGCGGTGTGGTCTCTTTGAGGGAACTCACCGCCTGGCGCGTTGACGCCCGCCTAGATGTCATTGCCCGTTGGGCAGTCCGGCTGGAGAGGCCTCGGTTCGGTGTGCGGACCGTAGAGGCCTTCCGGCTGGTGCTGATACAGTGGTTGGAACGGTGGCACGGGGTGCTCTCCTTCCGACTGGTGCAGGTTTTAACGGGGCACGGATGCTTCGCCAAATACCTGCACAAGGTCGTCAGGAGGGAGAGTACACCGTCCTGCCACCACTGCGATTGCGACGAAGACACGGCGCAGCATACGCTCGAGGTTTGTGCCGCTTGGGCAGAGCAGCGTCGTGAACTCGTCGCAATCATCGGTGCCGACCTGACGCTGCCGACCATCGCCAGGGCGATGCTCGACAGCGTCAGGAACTGGGACGCGGTCGCAACCTTCTGCGAGGCAGTAGTCTCGCGGAAGGAGGCGGCGGAGCGCGTGCGCGAGGAGCGTCTCCTCGACGGCGCGAGCCGCCGCCGGCGACTGGGGCGGCGCAGGCGCTATTACCTGCGCCTGATGCCGCCCTAGCCAAGGCCGCGGGTGACTGGATCGGGGAATTAGTCCGTCACCCGCCGAGAGGCCGACCGCGTGAGGAAAGACCGACATCCTACCCGAGGGGGGGATGTCGGTCGAGGAGAGGGTACTCCTCAGGGGTATTCCGTCGGGCCGACCACTGACGTCAAGTCACTCTGCTCCGGTGGTCAGCCCAACGACGAAGGCGACGTCACGGGTGGGTTACGGGTGTGCGCGCTTACGCCCCTCTGTCACCCCGGATGGAGTGGTGCGAGGAGTGCGCCGACTGTAGCCCACCCCCCAAAAAAAAAAAAAAAAAAAAATGTAAAATGTTTCTTTTGGTGTGAAAAATTTACATTAGACTAAAAAAGACTTTTAGACTAAAAAAATAAATTATGAGTTAAATGGAAAATATGTTTATTGGAAAAAAAAATTTCTAATTCAAGCTATCGTGTATAAAATAGGTGGTGACATAATGTTTTGCTTCTTCCTCATTACATTGATTAAGTAAACATTAAACAACATATACGTAGGCAGATAATAAAGTTACACAGTGGCGTATATTTATTAGATAACCTTAAAACATTGAACAGGGAAAAGTCTACAGAGGTGTCAAATTCTACTTGCAAAATTCTCAATGCAAGCATTTCTTTAGACATCTGCTGCACATATTACAAAACCGTGCGCGTCAGTTTGTCTGTCCTTTTATAGAATTTTCTCGTCGAAACTATTTCGACACTAAAATTTTTTAGGGTATTTTTATCGGTTCAAGTTATTTTTGGAGAATATGAATAGGAGGAATATAAATATATTTTGTTACAAAAGTAACGTGTATATATATATATACCAATAAGGTTGAGAGGCGAAAAAAAGACATATTTTCTTTTGAAGCGTTTAAATGGTAAGAGATTGATACATCGATCTTGTTATTTAAACGCTTGAATATATAATTTTAAGTCATGGAGAAAAATAACATTTAGTTAGATTGTTATTTTTTCGTTGAGTTATAAACTACATATGGTAGGCCTCTACGGCTTTACTGGCGCATACGCACTCTTTTATCCATAATAAAAGGGAAATTAATCTCGCTGATCAGATGGGTTGGTATAGAGTTTCATTTCAAGTTTTCCTTCTCCTACTCTAGATGTTATATGCATATTCTAATATGCATTGTAAGACAACTAAGGGTAAAAACCCGATAAAGAAGCGAAAAATGATGTCACAAGCGGGATTCGAATCCGTGCCTATTGGGATTCCGGCCCAATCGTGCTGCCACTACACCACCATGAACTATTGTAGGACATGCAAATCTCGCTTCGTATCATATTTACGTCTTAAGGTGACGTATGCCATCTACCCGACAATGTTTACACATTGTTATAGGCTTAATACTTCAAACTTTGCAGTTAGAATTTTATTAAACGATGACACAACCTTGTTATTCAAATTACTGAAATTTTGCATTTAATATGTTTAATTATTTATTTAAACCCGATAATGAAGCGAAAAATGATGTACGATTAGGCCGGAATCCTAATAGGCGCGGGTTCGAACCCGCTTGAGACATCATTTTTCGCTTCGTTATCGGGTTTTTATAAATAATTAAGCATATTAAATGCCAAATTTCAGTAATTTGAACAACTAAGGGTTCTAACCCTTAGTTGTCTTACAATACCCACGGGCAAGATAAAGAGTGATGAATTGTATTCTTGCTCCGTCACCACACGGCTAAAGTTATAACTCGCTTATTCTTATTGCTAGCATAGCCGTGTCTGCAACCCGCCCAACCGTTTATCGTGAGAGTAGGGCGACTTAAGATTTCCTTCGTCACCACATATGTACGTACATATAAATAATTAGATTGTAAATATATAATGCGTGATAAAGAATACATAAATAAAACATTTTACATAGAAACTTTTGTGTACATGTCACAACTTTTTAATAAAATTTGAAATTCTCAAAAGTGCAATAACTGCGCTTGATAAAATGCCGCAATGTCAATAAGTAATAAACATCGGTGTTTGCAGACTGAGAAAGTAGATAACCGCTAGTTAACGAATGACCCAATCAATTAATTGCTGATATTGAACAAGATGGCAATATTAGAAAATTACTTCCTTATTTCAATTAGAACGATGCACAATACAACGAACAAAACATAAAGATTCGTAGAACGAGAAATAAAGGTTATTAGATCATTGTTGTTTTAACAAATAAACGTATTCTCATCACCATCAATATCTAAGCTCATATAATCATATTCGTTCCACTGTTGGACCTTCTCCAAAATGACAGAGAAATAGTGGTAGGACCACGCTGTTGGCAGTTTTCTGTCTACAGCCGCGGGCCGGTCCGTCCGGGGTGGCACCACACTCTCGCAGAAGATCGAAGCCCGAGCAACGTCAATGTGCTGTTGCGCTTCGTTCGGTGAGCGAGAGAGCCGGAACCCCAACTAGGTGGGTTTGGGGTTTATATTGGTAGGCAGCGGCCTAGCTATACTCCTGGTATAGCAAAGGTCCATGGGCGGCAGTAACACTTACCATCAGGTGTGCTGCTTGCTCGTTTGCCATCAAACTATAAAAAAAAGAATATGTATATTATGCAGCTCCTCCCACCAGGTGGACCGACGACTTTGTGAAAATTGCTGGAAGTCGGATGCGGGCGGCACAGGACCGCACTTTGTAGCGAAATATGAGGGAAGGAAGCCTACGTTCAACAAGAGATGGCAAAAGGCTGAATGAATATGCAGGTCCAATAAGTTGGTATAGGATTACGAGTATTCCTTCTTTTGGAGTAATGCCGTCTTTTACGAGGATTTCACGCTTGGAAACGTATGGATGGGGTTGATGAACGATGAATGTATGATTGTACATTATGTTCTTAACAAGGGATTTCATTTATGATAGTTCAATTACTAATTGTCTCTGCTTTGTGCGATAATATCTGAGATGATCCCTAAAAGTAATTTATCTGTATCTTATAAAGCTCACGACAAAAGAAAGTGTGGTGACTCATTGTATTATTACCATCACTAAGACTATTATTTTAGTACTAATTACTTTAGTAGACTTGCCCGGGGAAGTCATAAAATTTAGCTGAGGTATCATCAGGATAATAGACAGCATTGCGCTTAAAGGACTTGTATCCATTGCCGTTAATAAATTTTAAAAAAAAGACAGCATTGCTCTTCTAAGAAACGTATAGCACGTCAACAGAGGACGTTGATGGGCTGATGGATGGAAGAAAAATAATCCTTCAACATAATATGATATATGCATAGGTCACAAAATTATATTTAACTATCGTAGATAAGGCTCATGCCAAATAATGCTTTCGTACCCCACGGGGTGCCCTTAGACCCTGCTGCTTATTTTTTGTGGGTTGAGAGCCCTCTGCACTCACCACTAATCCGCTTACAGATGTAACCGCCATGTGGGGGCTAACATCCGTAGTCGAAACCAAAAACAGCAATTTTGGCTTCATCGTCATCATCACAGCTCATATATATTCCACTGTTAGGATCGAACCTCCTTCATAATGGGACGGAAATTGACCTACTATACCACGCTGGTTCTGACCAGCCAGTTGGTATAGGATTTTGTTTCGAGTTTTCCTTCTCTGGCATAGATGTTATATGCGTTTTATATCCCTTAGTCCTCTCTTACGATCACCTACAAGATTTACTTTTAAATTTTAGATTAAGAGAAACAAAATACATATGGCAAGTATGGTAGATCAGTCCAAATATTTGCCGTATAAACAACAAAGTTATGTTAATGTTATGCCTAATTCGTAACGTGTAATGAATACTTCGTATCATGTGTTCATTTATTAGACAGAATTCCTGTCCTCTACATTACATTTTACAGCTCACACTAGCTCTACAATGATACTTAAAATTACATATTTGTAATTAGTATATTGATAATCTTCCGCGTGGTGACAGAGTAAGAATGCAATTCACGACCCCCTATCTTACCCATTGGTGATCGTACGAGACGATTGAAGCGTAAAAAAGGCGTATAACATCTAAGCAAGAGAAGGTAAACTTGAAACAAAACCCTATACCAGGTGTCGGCAATCTGCGGCTGGCGAGGCACATGCGACTCTTTGGATGTGAAGTTGCGGCTCTTTAGTTCTATACGTAAAAAAAAATATTTTACAAAGTATATAATAAACGGTTCTGAATTGATTAATGAGGATTAGGTTCAAATTATTGTTAGCAAAAAAAATTGTGGCTCTTAAAATACTTTAAACTTTTATAAATTCAAATTTTTGGCTCTTCCAACTCAAAAGGTTGCCGGCCCCTGCCCTATACCAACACGTCTGACTAACGAGGTATAGTAGGTTAATTTCCCTCCCATTATGGAGGAGGCTTGAGCCCAACAGTGAGACAAATATATATGCCGAGATGATGTCGATAATTCTGATTTTACGTGGCATGCTTCTTAGAAGAACTATGTTTAACATTGGACGTCGATCATCTGAATATATAGTATCCTTGGATTGATGTATTACAATGTTATTTTATGTAAAGAAAGATTACTCATCGTCAAACATTTGCCTCTCTTTTGTTTTAATTATTGCACAACAATTTATCTTGAATACTAAGTACAATAGGCATTCTTTATATACTCTCGCTCTTTGTGTACAAGTTGACCTAACCGCCAGTCATAAACCCTGTCACATATTAATAACTAAATTACACTGTTGGCCATGACGAATAAATCATTGTTATAACTCTTCCTGGAGCGAATTTTTAGTTTATCATTATTTTTTTTTTATCTTATTCGAGTAAATAATAATTAATAATATTATTTATACGAATAAGATACAATTAATAATAATTAATATAATAAAATAAGCGTGTTAAATTATAAACGTAGTGAAAATAAACGAGCCTACCTAACATTTGTTTGAAATAAAATTTTACAATGTTTTTGTATGGTGTCAAATTACCATCATTTTGTTAAAACTTCCTTCAGTATCTCATCATTATCTCAACCCAGACAGGTCCTACTCCTCGTTCTACTGCCCACGGTTCAAACTCCTCCTCATTAGAAGGAAAAATTAACCTACTGTAACGCTGCTCAAATGAGTTGCTATAGGGATTTATTGTGAGTTGGCCTTCTCTTGCATAGATTTTGTGGCAATATATGTATATCCCTTAGTCGTCTTTTACGACACTCATGCGCAAGATATGGGATGAATTGTATTCCTTCGTCACTACGCAGAGAAAAAAGCCTAATTTGCCTTCTCTTGCATAGATGTTGTGGCCATATATGTATATCCCTTAGTCGTATTTTACGACACTCATGCGCAAGAAATGGGATGAATTGTATTCCTTCGTCACTACGCAGAGAAAAAAGCCTAATTTGCCTTCTCTTGCATAGATGTTGTGGCCATATATGTATATCCCTTAGTCGTATTTTACGACACTCATGCGCAAGAAATGGGATGAATTGTATTCCTTCCTCACTACGCAGAGAAAAAAACCTATGTACCGAAGATAAAAAATCAACTTTACTAACAGTAGATAATAGAGCTATAGAATTTGTTTGATCTGCTCTTCCCTAAAATCAAAAATCATCAACCAATAAGTACACTTATTAATCTCTAACAATATTTAGGAGCAGAATAACTGCAATTAATATGAATGCGCATGCTAAATATGTTTTACTGTGCTCAAGGTTGGTGTTAATGGTGCTAGATCGTACGAAAACCGCAAAACAGCTAGCTGACTAAAGTCTGGTATGGGTAGGTATGACCTTTGACACGAAGAAAACAAACTTCGATTTGTGTCTACCTATTTATGTAGGTATATCTCTATAGTTACCGTGTTGGTGGCACCCTGGATCAATACTATGTAGAAAAGGAACGTTTAGCTACCTATTGGTCGCGGTATTTTTGTAATTTATTGTCGTTGCGAGGTCGCGTGCTTCAGATTGACTCACACCCCTCTACGAAACTGCAAAAGCAAGCTAGCATGCCACGTAAATTGGGCAATATAGCACAGAACTTTTGTGTAGTTAAATGCTTGTATATATATTGTTATTGCCCTAAATACAACAACACATACTGTTATATTATATTTGTAAAACTAAATATATTAATTGTAAAACGCCTCGTTGTTCGAGTTTCAACTAATTATTCGACAGCTGACCGTGAGTTCACGCGTTCGATTATATGGTTAAGCGTTATTCAGACTTTCCTTAACGAATTCTCAATAACAACAGTATAGAATTTGGACATTTATGTCTACAGTGAGTATTTGTATACAAGGTGGAGACGACCATACGACAATAATTTTAATCTAGTGTATCTGATGACTTGCCCAGCCTGTATACAAGCTTTGAATACAATATGTCGTATAGTTTAGCCGCAGCACATTACTTTGTATTATTAACAATTTCCACACTCTGTATAAAAATTAAAATTATTCGCCTATCAATGAGCTCCCGCGCCGCATCGGTATAAACCAATATGAAACTAGTACCTACATATCGCCATGTTTACCAGTTCAAGTCTTCCCCAAACGTAATACAAATCAATGCATATTATACCTTATTCCTAAATCTTAAGATCCATACATATAAACCGTGTCATCAGACTTAGATGAGAAATTTAAAACTACCTAATGCGGCTTAATGAAAGAAGACCTCGGTCTCATGTTCAAAACTATTATAATAGGTCTGTAGGTCAGTGTGCCATCGTGATCCTGTGACGTGAATGTGCGTAATTAGACGCTTACTTTGTGTTAGAATAGTATTTCTTTCTCATTTACAATGCCTCGTTATAATTACACAGCTTCGGGTATACAGATATGATTTTAATTTATGGAGAATATCACGGAAATGCAGCTTTAACCATACGTACGTACCGAAAGAGATATGGAAACACACGTGTTTGTACTACCAATGGCCGGACTATTGTGCAAGCTGTCCAGAGGTTACGGGATAATCAATCCTTACTGCCTCATATGGATAGTGCTCCTTCGCGTGTAAGAGTCACCCTAGATGAACAAATTTTAAATTATTTTTCTCGCAAATTTGACACAGGTTGATAATGTAGAGAACTTAAAAAAAGGAATTGTACGATCTTTCGACAAGTTAAAATACATCGCCGTCAATGGCGACCTGTTAACAAGAGTTCGAAATAATATTTTAAGACGATATAATTTGTGCGTTCGGGTCCATGGCGCACATATCGAAAATTTAAGTTTAACGACCAAGTGAATTATTAAAGTTATCGTGATTATTTTAATAAAATAATCAAGTGAGAATGAATAGCGCACAATGTATTTACCTACGTTTCGAAGTTGTAACATATGATACCACAAGGTCACTCGCCGCTTGCCGACCACAGGTTAGTGAACTAATATTTACAAACGGTGTTCTATTTTGTTTCAATATTTATGATAAAAAGTTTGTTTGAAAAAATTGTTTTTTAAATATGCATGCGAGGACTTTTTTAATAGTTTCAAAATACTCCTATACACTAGTATTGACGGTGTTTTCATTTATTGTCGTATTGACGTCTCCACTCTGTATACACAAAATTGGTAAATTCATTTTTTAACATAGAGTAGTTACGACGATTTGGGCTGTTGAAGTCATAAAGGAATATTAGGATATATAAAATAAATAATATATGTCGCTATTAAATTTTCCAAGGCGAATCGACGTTCGTTGACGTGTTTTCTACACGGATGGCGTCATCTTAGCAAATATACTTCAATGTTTACGGCAGAACACCTCTAGTATGTGATAACTAGAATCATAAAAGTATGGATATTATGATAGTTCCACATCTTACAATATAACGACCAACTAAATGTATAAAATAATATGCAATAAAAATATTACCACAGATAATAGAAATAACAATATTCTAAAATAATTACACAAACAGTTATACTATGTAGGTAACACGTCATTTACAATAATTACTATTGTAAATTATCTGAATATGGCAACATTTCATTTATAAAATCACTAGAATACTTATGTAACGCAAATTTTAACAAAACAAAATAGTTATTGACTCATTAATTTATACTGATTTTGTATTAACGCGACCTCATTCTTATAGAATGTATGTAATAATATACGTTTTTAGCAATAACTTTTGAAGCACTAGTCTTGCACATGTTCTTGGCTCAAATGCACGTGTTTAGTATTTACTTCTTACTTTCTTATTTGCTAATGTCCAGTTAAGTGAAGCAAAGAGTGCGGTGTTCTATCGCGTGATGATTGGCGATTTACCGCGAGTAGCTCTGCAGTGGTCGGCGTGTTCTGATAAGCGGCTAGCGGGCAAGCAGGCGACGGTGACGGTCGCAGAATAGTGTGCTGTAGATCGCGACGCCGAGCGCCGCGACGCCTGGTGATCTCTCGCACTAAAACAAACAGTAATTATCTCCCCGCGATAAAACGATACGTGCTATCAGTTCTTGATAACTTCCCATACAACTGATAACATAAGTGGTTAACACCTAACACACTGTGTATTATGTAAAAAGTGAAGTTTCTGGTGCAATTATGGCAGCTGCGACGGCTCCTCGTAAGACAGTCTCTATATATGATTATCCGGAGCACTTAAATCCTTTTCATGAGGAGGATAATCATAATAAGATCCGGTTTTGGACTTTGGGTCGGCGACTAAATCGATCCAACAGCATTAGCTTCTCAGGACTTAAGGATTTAAAGAATTCATGGTAAGTTGAGTGCAAAATATTATACATATGTAGTATTGTTTTATAAACTTTTAAAATTACACTGTGGGAAACTTTAAGAAAACCTTCTAACTATGAATTATCGTATTGAATTCATAATTATGTACCAACTAGATATATTCATAATGTTTTTGTCTTGTGTTGAATATAGTTGCGGGCTAGCGAGTAACAATAGCGTAGACATATTTTATTCATGCTCTTCTGTAACATGCCCTGACTTTCAATAAACTTTGGTAGACTTTGATATTAATCAATATTCTATTTTTATTTTTTACGTATACATATTTATTATGACTGCAATATTAGTTCTTTATTTAAAACATTAAAGTCATCGTCTGAATGATATAATTATAATAAATAAAACTCTTTAATTGTTTACATTTAAGATGCTAATGCAACGGCAACTAAATCATGTATTTAACAAGCAGTCAATGAATTACATTAATTTAGGTTAAGTACGGCTATAAGTAACGGTATTATTATGACGGAAAATTTTATTTGTTTTACATGCAGTTTCAGTTATATTGTGTATCTTTAGAAATAAAAATATGTTCCCAATCTAATGTTTATATATTTTTCAATGTCTAACACTTAAAATTTTTAGGCGGTTTTTTTTAAAAACAACACCCGGCTACGTAAATAATCCTTGTATTGCAAGGGGCTTTTTAAACATTAAATTTCATCTCAGCTCGTATATATCCCACTGTTAGACTCGAGCTCCCTCCATAATGGAAGGGAAATTGACCTAATATACCTACCACGCTGGTCAGACGTGTTGGTAAAGGGATTTGTTTCGATTTTTCCTTCTCTGGCATAGATGTTATATGCGTTTTTGTATCCCTTAGTCGTTTTTTACGATCATCCACGGGTAAGATAGGGGGTAGTGAATTGTATTCTTACTCCGTCACCACACGGAAAAAATAAATTTAACGGACACAAACTACACCCAGACTTAGAATAATAATCTGTAGCTCAAAGTATTGTCCTACGTAGGAATCGAACCCACGAAACTTTCACGATAATCAATCTTAACCACAACGCTATCTGTGAAGATTTATTTACCAACATTCACAATTATTACAGCTTATTATCTATTGACATTAAAGACCCGGATTCAGAAATCTTAGTCAGAGGCAAGAAAATTATAACTCTAAACAATATTTTATTGTTTGTAGAGTTTTAATCAGCTCAAAGTATATAAGTTGAATTTAATATTTTTGTATGATGTATTCATCCAAATGCTATTTTTATATTGTCTTTAATGTCAGTCAAGCAGTCAGCCCACTTGATAGTAAATGGTAATATCGGATCTCTGTAATATTAAGGGCGCAGCCTTTTTTTTTTTTTTTTTTTTATTTTTTTTTTTATTGGTGGGCTATGGGTGCGTCTCGCCCCGCTGAATCGGTCCGGGGTGACGGAAAGGCGGCGCGTGACCCCATAGACCCACCGTAAAACCTTCTCTCTTCGCCGTGCGAGCGGACCACCGGTACTCGATTTTAACTTCGGTGGCCCGCCCGGCGGTTTACCCTCGCGGGTTCCTCTCGTCGACGCCCCGACAGATTTCGCCGTCGGGGCGTCGCCCTCACGCGGTGGCCTCACGTCGGGTGACCGGACAATTCCCCGGTCCGATCACCCGAGGCCTCGGTTAGGGCGGCATCAGGCGCAGGTATTCGCGCCTGCGCCGCCCCGGCCGCTGACGGCGGCCCGGGTCGCGGGATTCCTCCCGGACTCGTTCCGCCGCCTCCTTCTGCGAGATGACAGCCTCGCAGAAGGCGGCGACCGCGTCCCAGTTCCTGACGCTGTCGACCATCGCTCTCGCGACAGCCGGCAGCGTCAGGTCGGCACCGATAACAGCGACGAGGTCACGGCGCTGCCGGTCAAAGCCCGGACACGCCTCCAGCGTGTGTTGCGCCGTGTCCTCGTCACTGCTGCAATGGTGGCAGAACGAAGTCCACTCCCTACACGCGACCGTGTGCAGGTAAAAGCCGAAGCATCCGTGCCCCGACAACACCTGCACCAGTCGAAAGGAGAGGACTCCGTGCCGCCGCTCCATCCACTCCATCAATACGGGCCGGAGAGCCTCGACGGTGACGACACCGTGTCTAGGCCTCTCCAGCCGCGTAGCCCAACGGGCGATGACGTCTCGGCGGGCGTCCTCGCGCCAGGTGGCTATCTCGCTCAGCGATGGGGAGCCACCTTCGTCGCGCAGTGAGGTCACCCGCCGGTAGAGGTCGGAGAGCATCTCCGCCTCTAGGTCCCACGGGGGTGTCCCGGCCAGTAGGCATGCCGCCTCGGTCGATACCGTGCGGTACCCGCGAATGGCTCTGACCGCCATGACTCTCTGGGGTCTCCACAGAACAGCCCTGAGCTGGACGTTCAGAGCCCTCGCCCACACGGGTGCGCCGTACATGGCCATAGAACGGATCACCCCCGCATACAGCCGTCGGCCCTCGAAGCTGGGTCCGCCCACGTTCGGCATGAGCAGCGAAAGAGCGGACGCCGCGCCGACCAGCCGGGGAGCAATTCGGCGAAAATGCTCCCGGAACCACCATCGCCCGTCGAGCACCAGACCCAAGTACTTCATATGGGCCTGGATGCTGATGTGGACGGAGTTGACGACTAGCGAGACGCCGATTGGCGGCCTTACGCGTGGCCCATGGAACAATAGGGCCTCCGTCTTATTTAGGGCCACCCTGAGCCCCAGCGCCTCGATTCGCCCGACCATCTCCTCGGTGCCGAGAGTGGCCAGGCTCGCCGCCTCTTCGAGTGTCCTGCCCCGGGCTGTGATGAGCGTATCGTCAGCGTAGCATATCACGCTCAGCCCGGGGGGGAGACTCCCTCTCAACGCCCAGTCGTACCCGATGTCCCACAGAGTCGGCCCCAGAACCGACCCCTGTGGAACGCCGCACGACATGGACGTCCGCACAATGTCCCCTGCGGGACTCGCGCAGAGGACACTGCGCCCCTCCAAATAGTCCGCCACCAGCCGCCTCAGGTACAAGGGCACCCCATGAAATCGGAGCGCCTCCCTGATGCAGCTGAATGGCAGACTATTGAATGCGTTGGCGATGTCCAGCGACACCGCCAACAGCACTCCCCCGCCGGTGACAGCCTCCGCGGCCGTCTGCCTCAGTCGTAGCAGGGCCCCGATGGTCGAACGCCCCCTTCTAAAACCGAATTGAGCGTCCGACAGATCGGGTCCCACCTCCTCCAGGTGCTGGACGATGCGGGCAGCGAGGATGCGCTCCAGCAGCTTACCCACATCGTCGAGGAGCACGATGGGCCTGTAGGCCGACGGCGAATCCGGGGGCCGTCCCGGCTTTTGCAGGAGAACCAACCTCCCCTCCTTCCAGCACTCAGGGAACCGTCCAGACGCCAAACAGGCGTTGTACAGCTGTCTGAGGCGAGGCTCGAGGTGCTCGAGGAGCGACGTCAGCACCCGGACTGGTATTCCGTCCGGGCCGGGGGCCGTGGTCGCGGAACGAATCCGCGCCACAGCTGCTCCCACTTCCGTCTCCGTCACGGGCGGAACACTCTCGTCGTCAGCCTCCCGGTCTTGTTCTGGCGAGGCCATGACCGGGGGCGTGTGTTCCGACTGCCGTGGAAACAGCTCCTCGACCACCCTACAGAGGAAGTCGGGCTGGAGGGTCTCGGTGAGGGGGGGGCCCTGCGCGCGAAGCTTATTCAGCGACGCGCGATACGGGCGACCCCAGAGGTCACGGTCGAGACCGTCCAGCATCTCCTGCCAACTCGCACCCTTGGCGGCTCGGATGGCCAGCCGAAAGGCCGTCCGCGCATCGCGGTACGCCTCGTACAGCTGGCCCTCCCGCTCAGCGTCGCGGTGACGCCGCCGGCTGCGGGTGTAGGACCTTCGGGCTCTGATACATGCCGCACGAAGGTCCGCCAATCTTGGGGACCACCAGTAGCTTAAGGGCGCAGCCTAGATACTGTAAAAGATTACGACGCCGCGCGCCGGCTATCTCGCTCATCAAACGAAGCGCAGTAGAAAACTGTTAATACTCAAACATCGATTTTCTATGGAAGTGTGGTACTATCTCCGACGAGCCGGTCATTAATAACTGAAGACCGAAGTTGTCAGAAGCGTAGTATTAATTGGTACTACTCAAACGTAATTGAAATTGAAAAGTGTGGTACTACCTCGGACATGCCGGTCATTAATAACTGAAGACAGAAGTTGTCGGTAAGCGTAGTGGTAGAGCCACTAGAAAAACTAAAATTCTTACATATGTTCTGCTCATTCATTCATTAATTGGTCAATCCGTTTAGGTTGGAAGAGAAGGAGATATGATTATTAATTAAAATTTGTTTTTATACTTTTTACACGAATACCAAGGAAAGGTAATGTTTTTCGCGCCTATCTTGTTTTTGTTTCTTGTAAATTGCTTTATTACCTCGTATGCTCTAAACGGCTGGGTGAATTTCGAACGTATCCTTATATACGTCTAAAAAACCCAAGTGCCCTTAGATAAGGTATTTTAAAAATAAAACAAAATGGCGGATTTTAAATTGTCTTTTTTGTAATCGGATTATTTGTTATTTTCTTTTTTAATAATTCTTTTATTAATTATTATAATAAGAGCAGGTAGATGATGGTGATTATGTTCAGATTTTTGTTTGTCATTAGTCTCTTTTAATATAGCGGTGTTTGATTTCTATGGTTTGTAGGTGCCAACGTAGTCTAAACTAGTTACTAACTTTACAAGCGCTGATGACCGTTTATTAATATGTGGATCAATATCTGCTACCTTCTACGAAACCTACTACCATATAACCCTTTAGCAATATTATAAACAATCAAAAAGAGTGTTTGGCTTTTCATAATACGTATTTAATCATTTTCTATTGGCCTGTCCTACAAGAGAATTCGCTACAAGATTCCTGTATTGTTATTGGAATTCACTTAAACTGAGCGTTTACATATTATTATTTTTTTTTCAGAAAATAACATTTTTTTTAAATAGTGAATTGATGTCATTTGAAATTTCATGATATCTGTAACTGTCTACTCTGCGACACGATGTATGATGATGTATGTATTCTTATACAGCTTACCTTATCCATGTACAGAGTAAAAATACAATTCACCACCCCTTACGAGTAAGAACCCGTGGGTGATCATAATAGACGACTAAAGGATATAAAACGCAAATATAACATCTATGCAAGAGAAGGAATATTTGAAACAAAACCCTATACCAACACATCTGACCAGCGTGTTATAGTAGGTTAATTTTCCTTCTATTACGGAGGATGCCCGAGCCCAACTGTGGGACATATGGGCTGATGATGATGATGACACAGCTTACCATGTAGATATAATATGCATTGTTAGATAATTGATTTGCACGATATTAATGTCTATATGGGATACGCTACGACAGATTTTTATCAATCGGTCGGACCGACCGCCTATAAATAAGGCCATCCAAAGAAAAATGTTACGATAATTACCACACTCATCATTTCTCTTTTACAATTCTCTAAAAATCTAATATGAACTGAACCTATCCGAAAGTGTTGAATAATGCAATATAATTTCATATTCGTAATACGATTACGATCCAAAACTTTGTAACCGCAACATCTCTAATGTACAGGCAATCCGCCACCGAAGTCAAAGATCGGGTACCGGTGGCCCGCTCGCACGGCGAAGAGAGGTGTTTGCAGGGTGGGTCCATGGGCTTGCGTGCCGCCTCTTCTGTCGCCCCGGGCGTTTTGTCGGGGCGCGACCACATCCATGGTCCACCTTGCGGGAAAATAAAAAAAAAGTGTACAGGCAATCAAAGTATAGAGCATATTCGTCCCTATACACCTAGGCCTCCTACATAATGGGAAGGAAATGGTTCAAATTAATACTACACTATTTAGACGGGTTGGCATAATATTAGGTTCCTAGGTTTTGTAAGTCGATATTTTCTTTCCTCTAAAATTTTATCTGATTGGAATTACTATACATAAAAATTTAATATATTTTTAATATACATATATATATATATATATATATATATATATATATATATATATATATATATATATATAATATATATATATAAGGATCGTATACAGGCTGTGTGGTAGAGGCTTAGAATACTACCCTTACTTTGGTCGTGCATATCGTGAAAGACGACTAAGAGCCTTATTACGACCTAGGCCAATTCTATCTGATGCCGTTTGTTCAACAATTATATTCCCAAGGAGGGTTGACGTCTGACAGGCGGCCCGTCATATAACTATTGCCAATAACTTTTACAACATGTGCTATGAAAGAAGAGTACATATTGTATCGACCCCAAGCAATTGGGATAAGAGTAGGAGAATGATGATGATAAGGATCGTTGTGTTAACGGACTAAAATTACATTATATCACTGCTCCTTTCTATACCATAAATAGCGTAAGGAACCATTCCTTACGCTATTAAAAGATGTAAGCAGGTAAAATCCCTGCAGAGGAAATTTAAAGCTATGGCCATAGCCGGCTGGCGAACGTGATAAAATAAACCCATTTCTCTCATTGCAAAGTGAGTTCGTGTCCAACAATAGGACGAATATGAGTAAAGATAAAGATGTAAAAATAAACACTAGTATAGAGTTCGTTCTCATAATATTTTGCAATATATTTGCACACAAGGAGTAATTCTGTATGACAACTTTCTTTTTGTTTAGCGCGATGCTGATTACGACGGCACACAGATTTCCATTCTTAATGAGAAGGATTTCAAATGTTATCGTTTGGAGTTTCAATAGTATGAAGATACAGTAATAATTTGAGATAAATTAAAGCTCTGCACACCAATTAAATGCAAGGGAAATAAAAATATAAGCAAGTAATTATATTGTAATTGCTTGCTTCTTGCCTAATTTAAATAGAAATTGTTGTACCTGAAGGCCAATTAACGTCATAATTATAAAAAAAGCTCATTTATGTATTAAACTACTTGTTTTATTTCATTACAAGTCAGTAAACTCTACTATGCGCCTACTCACAAAATAGAAACAAAAGCCATTTTAATACAAATGTTTAGATATGCCTTAGAAATTGTCCAAGACAAATATAAGTACCTTTTTGTCAGCCACGGCCACATCTCGTCTAAAAGTTCGGGGAGACCGTAGAGTGACGTGGAGCTCCTTAACTTGAGGTATTTTCTCTATCTACCTATGGAATGGACCGTCGGCACCTATTTCCTAATGTCCCGGCAAGAAAGCCCTATGATATCATTGTCAAATGGTTGTGGTCCCAGTTGCGGACTAGTCCGAAGACCCGCTAACTCGACCAGCGCGATTTCAGACACCTTTGTGTCTGAAATCGTCGTCACTAAATGATATACCCGATGTTTCCGTTTTAACCCTAAAGCCTATCAACTATCTTTTTTTTTTATTTTGAGTAACTTTTAGTGTTACTGAAGTTATGATCCGTTAAAATATTTTATGTTTTGTACTAAGAATGACCAATACGCTATTTTGAAATATCGATGTAGCGCTATCATCATCATCTCGGCTCATATATGTCCCACTGTTGGGCTCGAGCCTTCTCCATAATGGGAGGGAAAATCGACGTACGCTCGTCAGGCGTGTTGGTATAGGGTTTTGTTTCGAGTTTACCATCTCTCGCATAGATATTATATGCGGTTTATATCCCTTAGTCATCTCTTACGATCACCCACGGGTAAGACCGGGGGGGGGGGGGCGTCCATTGTATTCTTAGTCACACGGCAGGCAATAGCGCTATACGATACCTATCTTAATACTTTATACGATATATTGGACATACGAGACGCCTCGATATATCTTATAAAAATATTGCGTGACTGTTGTTTTTTCTAATTCTGTTGTGCTTTAGTGCCTTCTTAACGCTTGTTGCCTGGATCTGATATTCAGAAGGTTATAATAGGTTTTAAATCTACACAGCTTATCTAAAATGCTGATCAGTGACAAATCTAAAATCTTTAGGTAAATAATACTGTTATAAATACATGTATTATTTTGTATTGTATTGTATTTCTCTATATTGGATTGTATTTTACTTAATAAAATAAAATAATATAAATAGAAATTTGTAATGTATTACAAATTTCATACAGAATGGCATAGACTTTTGTCTTCAGTTCTACTTCACCAATCTTTTTTTTGTCAAGCTAGGGTTTAGTTAACGGTAGTTAAGTATCCCGACCGTATTATCCCTCATCGCCAATTGAGCGGGCCAGCCGAACTGATACCGTAACCTTGTTGGGCCACCCGGTAGTTTACCATTTCAGGTGATCTATTTATCCACGTTCCGAGAACAAGGAGTCCAAAAGGTCACCCTCTGGCAGTAATTTATTGCTCGGTCCACAAATGATTGTATTAAGTTTGGATGTGATTTGTATCCGTTAATTGTACACACATACATACATATACATACATATCATCACGCCATATCCCTTGCAGGGTAGGCAGAGAGAACAGAGTGCCAGAGAACTCTATCTCTGCATACTTCACTCGCTTCCTCAACATTCATAATTCTCTTCATACACGGTCGCCGGTTTCGGAGACTCTTGACACCACCTTCCTTCAGTAGGTATATGACCGATCTGGTCTAGGTAGGTTAGTCTCGGTCTCCCTCGGTACCTACATCCTTCCACTTTCGCATTGTATATCTTCTTAACCAGACGTTCGTTCGGCATTCTTTCCACATGTCCGTTAATTGTAAGTTTATAAAATACCCGACACAAGGATTTATTATATACTGAAATTATGTTGTTTTAAGAAAGATCGTAAACCTAAGTATACTAGATTTCACTGGCAAGTATTTATTCTGAATCATTGAATAAACATGTACTTATATACTCGTACGAAAGTACACTACGTCTAGCTGCAGCAATATCTTATATAAATCTAACGGATTGTCACACTTATGGGCAATAGCATAAGTATCTATAAAACTTTGATTATTAATTTTGATATACATTTCAGCTTGATACCTTCACGCGTTCCTTAGAAAAAGGGTTTGACAGACGGACGGAGAGACGGACGAACAACAGAGTAAGCCCATAAGGGTTCCGTTTTTTTCTTTCGAGGTACGGAACCAAATTCTTAGTGAAAATTATTTTTACCAAAGTACTAACTGGTTCCCAATACACGTTTACTAACGGATGATAAGACTGCACTTCCAGAGCAAAGTTTTCAAATTATAAAATGACGTGAGTTGGTGTTTACGCTGTTGTCCTTGCTTAATTAGTATAAAATAATAGGTACTTTGTCATTACTATAAAAAATAGTAAGATAATATGTAAACGTACAATTAGGCACGTATTTATAGAACAACAATTTATGCGCCGCTAATTTTGAGGACTTCTCACAATGTTTCCTTCTGACTTGTTATAAAGACATCTATATTTTTTTCATTTTCATCATTACCATTCAGCCTATTCCCGTCCATTGTTAGACTTAGATAATCGCATAATCACCACGCTTAGCAGACAGAATGGCAGTCGCAGAAACGAAAAATGCATTGTTATACATTCATCATCGGGAAAGATCTGCCGCCTACTGTCCTGGTGAACCCTTATTTTTATAACGTCCACAGGTAAGTGAGGGGTGGCGAAGATTATATTCTTATCCTGTCGCCACATCGGACTTTTTTATTTTAGTCCTTAGATACCTTTTGTATTCTCAAAGGTGAGATTATAGATATAAACATTTTTAGTATGATTGCTTTGGCTGCGTGAAATGGAATGCCCAAATTATTAATTTTAATTTATTGGTATTCAACGTCGCCAAATTGTACGTAGTGTTATTTTGATCCTTGGACATACTCGTATTAAATAAAATTATTACGATCTTAAAATCTATAAAAAGGTACCTACTACTAGTAATAAAACATAATATTCAATAAATAACTCCTAATGCTTGTGCATTGAACGATTACATGTAGCGGAGATGTGAATGTTGAGATATCCATCTCAACATTCGCATCGTACGGCGTGAGGAGAATGGATAAGATAAGGAATGAGCGTATAAGAGAATATTTGAAAGTGGCGAAAGTGGTGACGGTTAAGTTAAGGAGTGAACGTTTGACCTGGTATGGACATGTGATGAGACGGGATGAAAGTAATGTTACGAGAAAAGTTTTAAGTATGAGTATTGAAGGCTTTAGGGGTAAAGGGAGACCAAGGAAAAGATGGATGGACTGCGTGAAGCATACTATGGATAAACAGGGAGTGACTACAGAAATTACGTCTGATAGGGCTGTATGGAAAAAGAGGACATATTGAGTCGACACCAAGTAATTGGGATAAGAGCAAGAGAATGATGCTTGTGCGTTGAATAAATAGATTTTATAGCCAATATTGTCATAATTAATATTGTTCTATAATTTTTAATCAAAATGTGTCTCTTTTCATATAATGTAAGTAAACATTACCTAATGGTTAAAACACGATGAAATCATTAAACTAACAGAAAATCGCTTAGTACATATAGTATATATACATATATATACCTACATCGTCATTTTTGTTCTTATCTTCCGTTTTTTTATAAGCTTAATAGATACTTATATCTGCTCTACAGTTTATAATTACAAGAAGAACATACTTTAAAGACTCACAATAGTTTGCCATTGTCCTTCTTGTCTGTTTATATCCTGATAGTTATTGATAAGCAAAAAAATTACCTTAATATTTTGAGATGTTTTTATTAGATAATCTTTTTCATATATCATACAAGATTATGCAGCCTTTACTATGCACTTATTAGAGTTAAATTTAAAGGACACATCATGTCTGAATTTTTATTTGCTTGGCATATAAAGTAAATATTATAATCAGCATAAAAAACTATTATTACTAAGTAAGTGTATTATTAAGTAGGTACAGAATTACTTATATTTTTTATTTATTGCAAGAAATATACTTCTTGCTGCTTGGCACACGTTGCGACGAGTATTGGCTTATTAGGTACTAGCTGTCCCCCACCCGCTTCCCTCCTTTCTGGATAAGTAATCACCAACATATCATACACTAAAACCTCCGAAATACGCTGCATCTTTTGGTATAAGTATTATTCCGATCGGTTCAGTAGCTTTCGCAGTATAACCGAACAAATAAAAAGCGGCTTTTCATTTATAAGTATAGATATAGGCCAGTAAGTGAGATTAGCTGATAATTAATTTCGCATTTTCCTTCTTTAGATATGATTCTGGTTCTACGTAAGATAACTTAGTCATGTCTTACAATTATCATCATTCTCCTACTCTTATCCCAATTGCTTGGGGTCGATACCATAAGTACTCTTCTTTCATAGCACATATTGTAAAAGTTATTGGCAATAGTTTTATGACCGGCCGCCTGCCAGACGTCAACCCTCCTTGGGAATGTAATTCTTGACCAAACGGCATCAGATGGAGTTGGCCCAGGTCGTTATAAGGCTCTTAGTCGTCTTTTACGAAATCCACGAGAAAAGTAAGGGTTGGTATTATTCGTAGCCGCTACCGCACAGCGAGTTAGTCATGTCTTATAATACCCACAAGAAAGGTAAAAGTCGTTAGCGATCCATCTACGCATCTAACGACCTTTCACCTACCGACGAAACGAAGAAAAATGACGTAAAATATTTTTAATAATGTTTCTGACTAAAATATCTTGTCATGCAAATATTGCTATTATAATTCTTATCGCGTTTACAAGTCTAGAACACTATCGAGCTGGTATATGATAACTTGTTTGTTTAACCATATCAACAAGTAGTGAATAATGCAATTGTCGTCAGCTGTTTATTAATAGGTTTGAAGTCATTTGCCGTTTAATAACTACACAAATGACTGAATTATGGAAAATCGATCGATAGATGGTCGCTATTTATGCGCAGGTCACTTAAATAATAACATATACAGAGTGGAAGGGGCCCGCTCCCGAAAACAAAGACAGGTAACCCTGCTAGTCCTACTTGTAATGATAGGCTAGAAAAAAAACCGATTGAGATGAAAAAAAAAAAATTTTTTCACCGTGCGAGGTCGATGAACTCTTGAAACATATGATCGTGAGTTTTGAATAGATTGCGTTTTTTCTCATCTGAGTAAAGTTACTTATTTCTTATGGAATCATCATTACATGCCACTGTCCTAATACGATGGAATGTGAAAAAAAACTTAAAGTTCGTTGTGAAAAAAAAGTTTTTTTTTTTTATCCGAATCGATTTTTTTTCTAGCCTATCATTACAAGTAGGACTAGTAGGGTCACCTGTCTTTGTTTTCGGGAGCGGTCCACTTCCACACTGTATAATACATGATTCAGACAGTAAACGGACTATCCTGTTTTATCTATTAAGAGAGAAAGAAAGAAATAAAAACCATTTATTTTGTTCTCGTTAAAAACTAATGCAAATAAACAAAAATAAATATAAAATAACTTCTGATATAAAATGACATTAACGAGAAACAAAAAAGGCTATTGGCTCAGCTTTGGCTATTTTATTTTATAAAATAGAGCTGATATTCTGCCAACACCAGTGGTAGGACCACACTGATCACAGTTTTCTGTATACAGCCGCGGGCCAGTCCCTCCGGGGTAGTCCAAACTCTCGCAGAGGATAGACGTCTGAGTAATGACAATGTGCTATTGCGCTTCGTTCGGTGAGCGAGAGAGCCAGAAGCCCAACTGAGTGGATTTGGGGTTTATATAGGTAGGCAGAGGCCTAGCTATACCCTTGGTACTGCAAAGGTCCATGGGCGACTTGCTCGTTTGCCACCATATGGAGTAAAAAATTTAAAAAAATATGTAATACCAACTCTACTATTCCGTCAAATATTAATTAGTCAAACTCTATAGTAATATATTATGCTAGTTTTACAGTAATGTTTCAATGAATCAGGTTTAATATTTTATTTAACATAAATAACATTGAAAATAAGCTCTATATTAGTTTAATCACATGTGGTATTTGATTTAATTATCACATTAATATAAAAAGAGTTAATATATTCCAACACCAGATTATTTCAGACAGGACGTATATAATTGAAATAATTCCCTATAGGTAGGTACATATATAGTGTATTAAATATAGAATGTAGAGAATCACACAGTAGGTCACATCTATATTAATAGATATGACTTACTGTCTCATTGTTCCAGTAGCATAGAGGTAACAAGTATCTTGGTTTGTGCATAAAAAAATTATTGGTGATTTTCGAGAACTTTCAAAGACAATTCTCAACAAGCTAGTTCGAATTTAGGCGCTGTGCCAAGTTAGCGACAAAAGCTCGCTCCTTAGTACGTATGACTAAAATAAAATTATACAGTTAAATGTGGACGTATTACAATAAACAATAACATAAAACAAATTTAAATGTCTTGATGAGGTTGAAAAATCGCAATCAGTATTCGGATATTACGAGTTAAACCAATACAAACCTGGTTTCATGATCGCAGGAAACTGCTGAATTGGTACAATTTACTAATAAAAGAAGTTATTCTTTAGGTCTCTCTATATTAACACAGTCCACATTCAGGCATCGCTTTAATTTGAGTGTCAAAATTTATTATTCGTTCAAAGAACTCCTATGTCAATTTTGGATCATTTTAATTGAAAAAAGGGAAGTTGAACAGTTACAAAAATTATCATACAAGTCTAAAGACTTGCATTCAGTTTAAATACTAATATTTTTGTTTCATGTAGGTAATAACCCGATTATTCGGTAACTCTTTGTAAGTACCTACCTACCTATCGTCGCAGATCATAGATCAATACCATTAATAATGAGTCATTAATGGCCAGATTTCCTGTTGTAAAACTAATAGAAGGTAAAACTATTAATCAAAACCCTTTGACTATGTAAATCTTTATGATAACTATATTGGCCTCGAACAGGAAAATATTCTGCGTAGGTAGTGCACTTTATATAAAGGTATGATGATCTGGTATTTACCAGATCATGAATTGAGTATGACCCAAGCATGAATTTTCATGCTTCATAAATTTTATTAAAGTAATTGCTCTAGTAGGTACATAAAGCAAATAGCGCAATATCTTATAACATTTGGTCAATATTCACTTATCCGCCTTTCTTTCGTAAACACCTGTGTTATAGACATGCTCTTTTGTATCATGATCACAGTGATTGCACTCTGTCATTGGGCAGACGGGCTAAGAATACAATGTGTAAGCAACCATTACTTTCTAAACTAACAAAGATTTGCAGAAAGATCACTAGGAAAATGGTCAGCAGCACTCCTCTGTGTAACTTTGACTGCACAGATGGCGTAGTGGTTAAGATACCGACCTTCCGTGCCAGTGCCGTGGGTTCGATTCCCACGCAAGACATTACTTTGTGTGATCCATAAAGTGTTGTTCTGAGTCTGGGTGTAATTTGTCTGCGTTAATTGCATGTTTGTAAAGTCCCCCGCAATACAAGGTTTATTTCCTTAGTGCAGGGTGGTGCGTAATATCCATGGCGGAGTGGTCGATCGGTGCAGCCGTAGTCGCGGAACCGTACGTCGTGCCTGATCGCCCCAATTGGGTGGTCAGCCGGAACGGAACCGCGGCAATCGTCACCTCCACGCAGCGGCACTTCCCGTCTTTATCCCTCTTGGATAGGGGCGAGGAATTTGTCGCGGCGGATTGGGGAGGGGTCACACTGTACAGCGTTTACCTCTCCCCTAACAGGAGAATGGACGATTTCGGGGCCTCCCTCACCACCTTGGAGGCTTCGATACGGCGACTGGCACCGGGCCTCGTCCTGGTCCTGGGGGACTTCAACGCCAAATCCACGGCGTGGGGGTCCCCGATGACGGACGATCGCGGGCGATCGTGGAGTGGGCGGCGTCACTGGGCCTCTGTGTCCTAAACAGAGGCTCAGTGAACACGTGTGTGCGACAGCAGGGTGGGTCGATAGTGGACTTGTCGTTCGCTAGCCCCGCTGTCGCACCACGAGTGAGGAACTGGCGTGTCCTGGAGGAGGCGGAGACCCTGTCGGATCACCGTTACATCCGGATGGAGGTCTCCCCTCTCCGGGACCCCAGCAGGGGTCACAGGGCGGACCGAGCTCCCGCATTTCCGCGGTGGGCTGTGGGGCGGCTGGATAGGGACCTACTGGCGGAGGCGGCCATCGTGAACACGTGGCTGTCCTCACCACCCCTAGCGGACGGAGTGGACGTTGAGGCTGTCCGCATCCGCAGTGCGTTAACGCAGGTCTGCGATGCGGCCATGCCCAGGGTGCGGCGTCTACCTCCGAGGCAGGGGGTCTACTGGTGGTCCCCAAGACTGGCGGACCTTCGTGCGGCGTGCATTAGTGCCCGAAGGTCCTACACCCGCAGTCGGCGGCGTCGCCGCGATGTTGAGCGGGAGGGCCAGCTGTACGAGGCGTACCGCAGTGCGCGTACCGCCTTTCAGCTGGCCATCCGGTCCGCCAAGGACGCGAGTTGGCAGGAGATGCTGGACGGTCTTGACCGTGACCCCTGGGGTCGCCCGTATCGCGCGTCGCTGAATAAGCTTCGCGCGCAGGGCCCCCCCCTCACCGAGACCCTCCAGCCCGACCTCCTTCGTAGAGTGGTCGAGGAGCTGTTCCCGCGGCAGTCGGAGCACACGCCCCCGGTCATGGCTTCGCCAGATCACGACCGGGAGGCCGTCGAGAGTGTTCCGCCCGTGACGGAGTCGGAAGTGGGGGCAGCCGTGGCGAAGATTCGTTCCGCCACCACGGCCCCCGGCCCGGACGGAATCCCAGTCCGGGTGTTGACGTTGCTCCTCGAGCATCTCGAACCTCGCCTCAGGCGACTGTTCAACGCCTGTCTGACGTCTGGACAGTTCCCTGAGTGCTGGAAGGAAGAGAGGTTGGTTCTCCTGCCAAAGCCGGGACGGCCCCCGGATTCGCCGTCGGCCTACAGGCCCATTGTGCTTCTGGACGATGTGGGTAAGCTGCTGGAGCGTGTCCTCGCTGCCCGCATCGTCCAGCACCTGGAAGAGGTGGGGCCCGATCTGTCGGACGCTCAATTTGGGTTTCGAAGGGGGCGTTCGACCATCGGGGCCCTGCTACGCCTGAGGCAGACGGCCGCGGAGGCTGTCGCCGGCAAAGGAGTGCTGTTGGCGGTGTCGTTGGACATCGCCAACGCCTTCAATAGTCTGCCATTCAGCTGCACCAGGGAGGCGCTCCGGTTCCACGGAGTGCCCCTGTACCTCAGGCGGCTGGTGGCAGACTATTTGGAGGGGCGCAGTGTTCTCTACGCGAGCCCCGCAGGGGACATTGTGCGGACGCCCATGTCGTGCGGTGTTCCGCAGGGGTCGGTTCTGGGGCCGACTCTGTGGGACATCGGTTACGACTGGGCGTTGAGAGGGAGTCTCCCCCCCGGGCTGAGCGTTATTTGCTATGCTGACGACACGCTCGTCACAGCCCGGGGCAGGACATTCGAAGAGGCGGTGAGCCTGGCCACTCTCGGCACCGAGGAGATGGTCAGGCGAATCGAGGCGCTGGGGCTCAGGGTGGCCCTAAACAAGACGGAGGCCCTTTTATTCCATGGGCCCCGTGTGAGGCTGCCCATCGGCGCCTCGTTAGTCGTCAACTCCATCCACATCAGTATCCAGGCCCATATGAGGTACTTGGGTCTGGTGCTCGACGGGCGATGGTGGTTCCGGGAACATTTTCGTCAAATTGCTCCCCGGCTGGTCGGCGCGGCGTCCGCCCTTTCTCGGCTCATGCCGAACGTGGGCGGACCCAGTTTTCAGGGCCGACGGCTGTATGCGGGGGTGATCCGCTCAATGGCCATGTACGGCGCAGCCGTGTGGGCGAGGGCTCTGAACGCCCAACTCAGGGCGGTTCTGTGGAGGCCACAGAGAGTCATGGCGGTCAGAGCCATTCGCGGGTACCGCACGGTGTCGACAGAGGCGGCGTGCCTACTGGCCGGGACACCCCCGTGGGACCTAGAGGCGGAGATGCTCTCCGACCTCTACCGGCGGGTTACCTCAATGCGCGAAGAGGGTGGCTCCCCATCGTTCAACGAGATAGCCACCTGGCGCGAGGACGCCCGCCGAGAAGTCATCGCCCGTTGGGCTACGCGGCTGGAGAGGCCTAGATACGGTGTTATTACCGTTGAGGCCCTCCGGCCCGTACTGATGGAGTGGATGGAGCGGCAGCACGGAGTCCTCTCTTTCCGGTTGGTGCAGGTCTTGTCGGGGCATGGTTGCTTCGGCAAGTACCTGCACACGGTCGTGCGGAGGGAGTGGACTCCGTCCTGCCACCATTGCAGTAGCGACGAGGACACGGCGCAACATACGCTCGAGGTATGTTCGGGCTGGGACGGGCAGCGCCGTGACCTCGTCGCTGTCATCGGTGCCGACCTGACGCTGCCGGCTGTTGCGCGAGCGATGGTCGACAGCGTCAGGAATTGGGACGCGGTCGCCGCCTTCTGCGAGGCTGTCATCTCGCAGAAGGAGGCGGCGGAACGGGCCCGGGAGGATTCCCGTGACCCGGACCGCCGCCCGCGGCCGGGACGGCGCAGGCGCGAGTACCTGCGCCTGATGCCGCCCTAACCGAGGCTTCGGGTGATCGGACCGGGGAATTGTCCGGTTACCCGACGTGAGGCCACCGCGTGAGGACGACGCCTCGACGGCGAAAGCTGTCGGGGCGTCGACAGGAGAGGAGCCCAAGAGGGCATACCGCCGAGCGGGCCACCGAAGACAAAGATCGGGTACCGGTGGCCCGCTCGTACGGCGAAGAAGAGGTGCTTGCAGGGTGGGTCAATGGGGTTGCGCGCCGCCTCTTCCGTCACCCCGGACCGATTTGGCGGGGTGCGACGTCCATAGCCCACCGCAAAAAAAAAAAAAAAAAAAAAAAGGGTGGTGCGTAATAATATAACTACGTATGGCCCACTTGGATTAAATATAATAATATTTCTGCGTATTGCCATCTTGGATAAAATATAATAATATGCCAAAAAACAGTCGTTTGATAGGTTTTTGTCATAAATGATCGAGTGAATATATACTTACTTGTTTATATAATAAAAACTATGCTATTTGGCTTTTAATTGTCACTTTGTCATTTTAGTATCATATTCTTTATACGGATATCAGAAGTATGTACTCAACAAAACGGAGAAATAATATATATTTGACCTTGTATATTGCAATTATTATTTCGATA
The DNA here is from genome assembly GCA_905163515.2 of Lymantria monacha. Taxonomy (NCBI): domain Eukaryota; kingdom Metazoa; phylum Arthropoda; class Insecta; order Lepidoptera; family Erebidae; genus Lymantria; species Lymantria monacha. Next base: position 21,688,932 of record LR991083.1, read on the forward strand.
GGTAAGTATATCTATTTTTACTGTGTTCTCAGTTAACTCTTAAAGTTAAATCCCAAGTAAACTAGTTTATCGGATAATATCATCGTTTGCATTTCACAATCTCTAAACTGAACTAAGTAGTTGGATGTATTTAGCAATTAATGTGTAGGCAATATACAATTTTGTCTTTCAAATAATACATTTATTTTTATTTTATTTTTTTGAGAACACACTGTAGGTACCAAAGAAATAAACCTCGTAATACCAGGGACTTTACAAACATGCAATTTACAGATTTGTTCATTTCATTTATCAGAATTTACAGAATTGTCCGTATGGTGATGTAGTAAGAATACAATTCACTACCCTCTATCTCACCCGTGAGTGATCGTACGAGACGACTAAGAGATATATAACGCATATAACATCTATGCGAGAGAAGGAAAACTCGAAACAAAAGCCTATACCAACACGTCTGACCAGCGTGATATTACTGTGACCTACTGGTCAATTGCCCTCCCATTATGGAGGAGGCTGGAGCCCAATAGTGAGACGTGTATGAGCTGAGATGATGATGATGATGAATTTAAGATAAAAATTACATCCAGAGTTAGAACAACAATTTGTCAATAGCACAAAGTATACATGCATAGAAATTGAATATACAACAACACGGTAGGTCCAGTATCTTAACTATAAAGCAATCTCTACAGTCAATTTATTTGGATCTACGAGTGCAAAGATGGAGTAGTAGTTTATATATTGATCTCCCATACCGAGTAAACCTAGTTCGACTCACACTTGAATTTATTTCTTTGTCATCCTCAATGATTGATCTGAATCTGAACGTAAGTAATTTGTTTCCGTTAGATTATTATGGTTTTATAGAAACAAAGGATGGAACATGGATAAGAACAAGCATTTATTAATAAGTGCAGTGTATATATTTATATAAAAGAACAAAAAATAATGCTAAACTTTACCTATATTAAAATTACAAAGTATACTCTTTTTGTGTCCGTGTCTTTTTGTGGCACTGGCGAATCTTAATAAACTACAGTACTTATATCTATCTATACATATAATTTAAAATAAAATTCTATGTAATCGTACTACAAGCTCGTTTATCACTGTTATAAAAAGAAATACGATTTTTGTAGCACTGAACTACTTAAATTTGGGACACTTGTGTCTTATGTATGATTAGTCTTTTATTTGCATCTAGTTAATTTAAAAATGAAATTTCCTTTGAGAAATATATACTCGAATTAATATTTTAAATGCGGACATAATAAAAAAACGTATTGAATGCGGAGGGACAAATAATCTTATATCACTGGGTCTGATAAAACAAAGAATAAAACAAGTAACTACACAGAAAATTTAGATTGAGAAGATAATCTGCAACGCTGTATAGGTAGCAGCACAACAAGATGGCTAAGATATTTGTCAGTGGTCACCTGTATTTCAACTACTCATTCTTTTGTGGGCGATGCACTCTTCCACGAAAGCAATTAAATTTATTTTTAAAATCTGATTCGTCGTATAAATACTCAAGTCGAGAAAATAAAACCAATGTCGAACTGGCTTTTGTAACAACCTAAAACATCACATCAGAAACTTTTTTAAAACGTTACCTAAATATACATAGGTACTTATTTAACTGGTTGGCGTAAAATTAAAAACAAATTCGTTTTGCTTGTAGCTGTAATAAATGAATTTATTGATGTTTTGAAACTTTTTGAAAAGATATCACGGCTACGGATCTACTCAAAACTGTGGATGCTATGTTGTAAACATACCAAATTATATCCTGATGTTTGATACCCTAATCAGATGTATTGGGAGTGTCTCCTGCGTGTGGGGATTTAATAGTTTTATTGAATAACGATTTTCCAAGTCAACAACAGAACAGAAAATCTAATTTAGGAAATTAAACATCTCCTGAATTAGATTTCTTTGTTAAATAAAAGTTAGATACACTCTATATATGTACATAACTAATACACATCCATCGTGGCCATGAGCCATAGCTTTCCAGTTCAATATCAAGACTCCAGGTACTTTATAGCCATGTGATTATTAATAAATAATTATCAGGTATTGATTGATGAAGGAAGCCTACGTATTACAAGGTTTACCGATTATAAAGGTTTCTTTAAAAGTTAAGGCATTTATATATATTTTTTATTGCTTATTGTGGCAAACGAGCCAGCAGCACACCTGATGTTAAGTGTCACTGCCGCCCATGGACCTTCGCAATACCAAGGATATAGCTAGGCCGTTGCCCACTAATTTAAACCCCAAACCCACAGATTTCGGCATCCGGCTCTCTCACTCACCGAACGAAGCGCAATAGCACATTGCCATTACTCAAACGTCGATCTTCTGCGAGAGTGTGGTACCTACTACCCCGGTTAGACCAGCCCCCGGCTGTAGACAGACACTGTCAACAGCGAGGTCCTAGCACTAACTATTACAAGTTTAAGCTTAGTTTAACAATTTCAGTAGTAGTAGAGCTGCACTCTTGACAGATTTTTGTCTACAGCCGTTAGCCAGTCCGTCCAGGGTAGTATTATACTCTCGCAGAAAATCAATGTTTAAGCAGTGGCAATGTGCTGTTGCGCTTCGTTCGGTGAGCGAGAAAAGTGGCTACCCAACTTTCTAGGTGGGTTTTGGTTGATAGACCCCTAGCTAAACCCCTGGTATTGCAAAGTTCAATAAGCGACAATAACACTACCATCATTCCTAGCTGTACCCCTGGTATTGCAAAAGTATATGAGCGGCAATAACACTTATCATTGGGTTCACTGCTTCCTCATTTGTTACCATCATCATCATTATCTCAGCTTATATATGTCTCACTGTTGAGCTCGAGCCTCCTCCATAATGGGAGGGTAATTGACCTACTATACCACGCTGGTCAGACGTGTTGATATAGGGTTTTGTTTCGAGTTTGCCTTCTCTCGCATAGATGTTATATGCGTTTTATATCCCTTAGTCGTCTTGTACAATCACCCACGGGTAAGATAGTGGGTGGTGAATTATATTCTTACACCGTCACCACACGGAAATTGTTTGTTAACATAAGTAATAAAAAAACAAATCTATGTAATTACACATAAATAAATGCAAATAATTCTTTGGGAAGATCCATTTACTGAAAAAATATATTAATATTTTGATGACTATACTAATCTGTTATATATACCGCAGCGTTATAAAGAACACAAAACGTCAGAAGCACTGTTCCAGACACGTTGGCTCAAATCCAATTGGATTAACAGTGGATATATCCAACAGATTATTTAATAAGCAAGTGCTTGTACTCATGATCTTTCGTTTCTATGGATTGTTTTATTGCAAATGGTTTTCTTCTAATGTGCTACAATATAGTTAGCAATCAATGTATTAAACGTATTACGAACATTACATCTATTTTGACTGCACAGATGGCGTATTGGTTAAGATACCGACCTTCCGTGCCAGTGCCGCGGGTTCGATTCCCACGCAGAACAATACTTTGTGCGATCCACAAAGTGTTGATCTGAGTCTGGGTGTAATTTGTCTGCGTTAATTGCATGTTTGTAAAGTCCCCCGCAATACAAGGATTATTTCCTTAGTGCAGGGAGGTGTCTTTAAAAAAAAAAAAAAAAAAAAAAATATTACTTTGAAGTGGCTTAGAATATTTGTATACCACAAAACGAACACATATATCTAACATTTAAACAACGTTTATGCAAAATTTAAAATAGATTAAGGAATCATGTTGTATCATACAAACTTTGCCCTTGCCTTAGGAGTTTAATTTCGAAAAAACCTTTCTTATCGGATGCCTACGTCCCAAAAAGGACACACCCTCGAAGTTTCAGGTCTCTACGATCAGTAGTTTAGGTTTAGCGTTGTTCCATCATTCAGGATAAAGCATTTTATATATTATATAGATATAAGAATTGTGGTGACGGTAAACATGATTCTGTATTAACTCTGGATATTTTATTTTCAACCAATTCAATAATAAAATTTATGTTAATTTTGTCATCAATGTTAATTTTTTTTTTAATTACATTTGCTAATATTTTATTGTACCTTGATTTTCAATTTGCCCACATTTAATTTGATTGCTGTATAAATAAATTGGGTTGCGAAATTACATGGAATTGAAGTTTCATAGCAGAATATAGGTACACCATTTTTTTTTTTTTTTTTTTTTTTTTTTTTTTTTTATTGGTGGGCTATGGGTGCGTCTCGCCCCGCTGAATCGGTCCGGGGTGACGGAAAGGCGGCGCGTGACCCCATAGACCCACCGTAAAACCTTCTCTCTTCGCCGTGCGAGCGGACCACCGGTACTCGATTTTAACTTCGGTGGCCCGCCCGGCGGTTTACCCTCGCGGGTTCCTCTCGTCGACGCCCCGACAGATTTCGCCGTCGGGGCGTCGCCCTCACGCGGTGGCCTCACGTCGGGTGACCGGACAATTCCCCGGTCCGATCACCCGAGGCCTCGGTTAGGGCGGCATCAGGCGCAGGTATTCGCGCCTGCGCCGCCACGGCCGCTGACGGCGGCCCGGGTCGCGGGATTCCTCCCGGACTCGTTCCGCCGCCTCCTTCTGCGAGATGACAGCCTCGCAGAAGGCGGCGACCGCGTCCCAGTTCCTGACGCTGTCGACCATCGCTCTCGCGACAGCCGGCAGCGTCAGGTCGGCACCGATAACAGCGACGAGGTCACGGCGCTGCCGGTCAAAGCCCGGACACGCCTCCAGCGTGTGTTGCGCCGTGTCCTCGTCACTGCTGCAATGGTGGCAGAACGAAGTCCACTCCCTACACGCGACCGTGTGCAGGTAAAAGCCGAAGCATCCGTGCCCCGACAACACCTGCACCAGTCGAAAGGAGAGGACTCCGTGCCGCCGCTCCATCCACTCCATCAATACGGGCCGGAGAGCCTCGACGGTGACGACACCGTGTCTAGGCCTCTCCAGCCGCGTAGCCCAACGGGCGATGACGTCTCGCCGGGCGTCCTCGCGCCAGGTGGCTATCTCGCTCAGCGATGGGGAGCCACCTTCGTCGCGCAGTGAGGTCACCCGCCAGTAGAGGTCGGCGAGCATCTCCGCCTCTAGGTAGAATATAGGTACACCATCAACGTGGCGTAAGTTATAATAAAATCGTATTGAAATTCTACAATAAAATACCACAGACCCAATTAGTAAATATTATAACTGCCATATACCAGATTGTTGTTGGTGTTTGGTAATTAAAAAATATAGTTTTCTTATTTTACACTTTGAAGAAATTGCATTTTTTTTTTTGTAGTCGGGTTTTACTTTTTGAGCTTATTTTTTATTGAAATCATTTTTATTTTTAACTTTTAAAAGATTAACACTACATAAATTGTAAAGTATCATCTCATATTACTACATACATACATACATATCATCACGCCATATCCCTTGCAGGGTAGGCAGAGAGAACAGAGTGCCAGAGAACTCTATCTCTGCATACTTCACTCGCTTCCTCAATTTATCAATATAATATATATATATATATATCAATCTCATATTACTCATCATCATTAACTTAATAATAAGCTTATAAACTCATTTGCAAAAAAAACGGGCGGTTTTGATTTTCATTCATATTTAAAAAGATACAATACCAAAAAGGTTTCAATCGTTTGTACACGTTACTGGCCGGTTTTAAAAATGCTGTGGTATTTAAAAAAGTACGTTCTAAATTCAATTTTTCATTTGATGTTCATTTTTACAGAAAACCCCTTTTTATCCTACATTTTTGGCGCGAAGTTCCAGAAGTTAACATCGACTTTCATAACTTTTATTCAATTTTTATCGATTAATTTCATATCCTTGACTGTCAAAGCTTTATTTAATGCTGTTTGGCTGTATCAAAAATGGTAGATAAAGTGGTAAAAGCTACCAAAATTATCGCGCTGCTTGAAGAGGGTTGCAGCCAATGTTTCGTGGCTAGGAGGCTAAATGTTAGTCGCTCGACAGTCCAAAGGACCTGGCAGCGATATCAGGAGACTGGTTCCGTCGAGAGAAGGCCTGGTTCTGGAAGAAAACCATGTACCCAACCACGGGATGATCGTTTTCTTGTGAGTCGCGCATTGAGAAATCGCAAATCTTCGTATGTGGATCTTAAGAACAACCTCCAAGAAGTAAGAAATGTGCATATTAGTCTATGGACGGTCAGGAGGAGGCTTCTCGCTGCCAATATACGCAGTCACCGCCCGGCCCGCGGCCCCAAATTACTCCGTGAGCACAGAGTTCACAGGCTTAGGTTCGCTAGAAATTGTGAATCATGGACTCAAGACGATTGGAATAGGGTTTTGTTCTCTGACGAAGCCAGGATATCTCTGTTCGGTGAAGATCGACGTCGGCGAGTGCTAAGAAGACAAGGAGAACGCTTTGCAGAGGCATGTTTCGAAGAAATCACACCTTATGGTGGGGGCTCTGTTATGTTTTGGGCAGGAATAAATTCAATGGATCGTACAGAGTTAGTCTTCATTGAAAACGGCTCACTGACTGGGCATCGATACATAACGGAAGTTCTAATTTCTCATGCACAACCCGCATTGGCCGCTCTAGGTGAAGACTCGATTTTTATGGACGACAATGCTCGCGCCCACCGATCCCGCGATGTTAATGCGTATGTGCAAGAGGTCGGCATTCGTCGTTTGGATTGGCCAGCTCGAAGTCCCGACCTCAATCCCATAGAGCATGTCTGGGACGTTCTGAAACGGCGTGTGAGATCAGTACACCCGGCTCCGCAGACCATCAGAGAGCTGAAGAATGTGATTACTGCGGAGTGGGAACGTATTCCGCAAGCAAGTATCCGGGATATACTCGCTAGCATGCCCAGACGAATTCAAGCTGTGATTTTAGCTAGAGGGGGTCACACTCGATACTAAACATTTATCTGCTTTTACTTTATTAAAGAAAAACAAACAAAAAAACTTTTTTATTTTTACTTCATGAGCATATGCACTACTAGCGAATATACACTACTAGCGAGGTTTAGCATTATTTCCCATAAATTGTATCTAAATTTTATGAAATACTGATGAAAACGATTATTTTCTTATTAATTTACCAAATTGTGTGGATAAAACTACCTATAATTATCAAACAAAAAAATATTAACATTTGAAATGGTTCATTGCTTAGGTGCCCGTTTTTTTTGCAAATGAGTGTATCACCTAAATACAACAGCACAACGCTTAGCACAACGTTTCTTTTACTTTTTAGGTGGTTACCTATACAACAAACTAAATAAAAATCTAGATATACATCCCAAAAATAGATTCGAGTGCAAAAAGGCTGTCACAAAATGGCTGTTTAGCCTAAGTTATACTGAAACCGAAAATATTATCAATACTCAAAAATAACACACACACACACACACACAGCACACACACACACACATAATTAAATAATCTAAGATTAAGTTTATTACCTCAATATTGAAGTTGCCGTGTATATATTAATAAGTTTCTTTTAACTACTAAGTATCTTTATCTATACTAATATTATAAAGAAGTAAAGTTTGTGTGTTTGTATATTTGTTAAATTGTAAGGGGTAATCTCGGGATCTACTGAACCGATTTTAAAAATTCTTTCACCAATAGAAAGCCACATTATTGCTGAGTGCCATAGGTTATATAAAAAACCGAAAAATAAAAAGACTTTTACGTGGTAGTCCGTTTTGCAAAGTGAATCGGAGAAAAAATGGTCGAATGAAAGCGTTTCTTATGAATGCTGCCTTAATTATAAAAGATATATTTTTGAGTTCTAGAGAAAAGATGTGGAGCTTGAAAATGCCTACAAAAAAGTCAACAACAGCATATGTCTAACTTTTATATTTAAGTTACAAAAATTAGTTTTTTTAATATTAGTATAGATAATTTAATTTTTAATATTAATAAAATAATTTAAATCGTTAGGTCATATTTATTAGTCATATTATCAAAAATTATGAATCTTTATGAAAATAAGTAAACTCATCGTCTTAAGTGTGAAGGCCAAAGCAGCGGACGGCGCGCGATGGCTTCGGGTTTAATTCGGTTCGCGTTCGTGCTCGCTTCGGGAGAAGGGGGCGGAAGTGAACGGAGTTGTCAAAGAAACATACCAAGCTGCTTGCCGTGAGAGAGGTTTGTTAGAAGACGATAACCAGTGTGAAAACACTCTACGAGAAGCCTCAATTTCTCAATGTCCCTGGAAGTTGAGGGAGTTGTTTGTGGTGATATTGTTATTTTGTTACCCATCTGAACCACTCAGTTTGTGGGAAAACTTCAAAGACGATTTATGTGACGATATAAGACATAGAATACGACAGCAGAATCAGGATTTCACTTTACCCTATAATGATGACATGTACAATGAAGGTCTATTACAAATAGAAAATAGACTTTTAGAACTAAATGAGAAAACCTTAAATGATTTTGGTTTACCTTCTCCAATTCGGCCACATAACAATGCATCGGACATAATACTGATACGTTCATACGATATGAGTTGTCAGTTTTTATTAATGAAAATATACCGAAATTAGTCAGAGACCAGAGGCAAGCTTTTGATGCAATAATTGACAGTGTGCTAAATAACAGAGGTTTAATTTTCTTTCTTGACGCCCCGGGAGGCACTGGCAAAACGTTTCTTGCAAATTTGGTATTGGCAAAAGTAAGACAATCCGGGAGAAATGGACTAGCCGTTGCCTCTTCGGGGATTGCCGCTACTCTGTTAAATGATGGGAAAACAGCACACTCCACCTTTAAGCTACCTCTGACAGTCTCACTAGAGCAACAGTCAGTTTGTTCCATACGTAAAAATGGGCCACTCGGGAAACTTTTACAAGAAACATCTTTAATTATATGGGACGAATGTACCATATATGAGTCATAGAGCTCATGTTGAAGCAGTAAACCGAACGCTCAAAGACCTCAGAAACTCTGATGCTGTAATGGTTGGCATTACTTTTGTTTTCGCGGGCGATTTTCGGCAAACACTGCCTGTAGTAGCGAAAGGAACGCGCGCCGATGTCATCAGAGCATGCTTAAAATCATCTCACTTATGGAGTTCGGTTGCATCTCTCAATTTACGAACAAACATGAGAGCCCATTTGAGCGACAACGACGATGACGACTTGCCGCGTCAACTACTCAATCTTGGCGAAGGAAAGATTGTCTCTACTAACACCAACAGCAATGACATTAAACTTGACGAGACATTAGGACACATATTGCACAGGTTGGAACATCTTATTGACGCAATATATCCCGGTCTTGAAAATTTATTGGAGAGAGATTATCATTGGCTTTATTCTAGGGCAATAGTGTCACCCAGAAACGATACAGTGAATGAAATAAATAAGCTCATTTTAGAGAAAATTCCCGGTCAGGTCAAACACTATAAGTCTATTGATACGGTGTGTAATATTGGGGATACACGACGACTCACGACCTTGTGTTAAAAGTTGGCATTCCTATCATGCTATTAAGAAACTTGAACCCCCAACATGTGTAATGGGACAAGGCTGCTTACAAAAGAGTTACGGGACAATATAATCGTGGCGACCATTCTCACAGGGACAACAGTGGGACAACTGGCTTATATTCCGCGGATACCCATGATTCCCACTGATTTACCCATATCGTTTAAAAGACTACAGTTTCCAGTGAAGATCTCTTTTGCCCTCACTATTAACAAGTCCCAAGGTCAAACATTCTCTCTGGTGGGCATTGACCTGAGAAAGCCGTGTTTTTCCCATGGGCAGTTATATGTTGGCTTATCTCGGGTCGGAACTCCTGATAGACAATATATTTTGCTACCAAATGATAACATTACATCCAATATAGTTTACAGAAAAGTTTTGACCAATTAAAATTACCATAACCAAACTAACTTTGCCCGCGACGTGGTCCTCATTGAATTCGTTTATCGCAAATCTCGCAAAAAAATGTTTTTCTTTCGGACAGAGTTACTTTCGAATTTTGTATTAGCATGCAAATACAAACTATACCTACGTATAACCCTCCTTTTGGCAGTTAGAAATTAAAACATAACACTCTGTACTAAAAAAGGATTATTAACATTATGCCCAACGAAGTGGGCACGGGTCAGCTAGTGTATCATAAAAAGAAGAGAGCCTGGAGATCCGTCATACAGGTTTCGAACCTACTTCAGACTCCAGCTCTCACAAGGTTAAACTAAGACAAATCGTGTACTGAGTATATTTAAGAAACCACTGTAACTTTTTGAGAGAAATAAATTATTTTTATTATTTTTATTTATTATTAAATGTTCGGCTCTCATACACTTTTATCGAGCAAATGCAAACAAATCATCATTTAGTAATATATAGATATTTAATTTATTTCCAAAGCAGCGGCGACCTGGATCGTGCGGTGAAGCACAGAGTTGATGCGAGATGAATGAAATGGCGGCAGGTCACGGGTACAATATGTGATCCTAGAGTACCCCTTAAATTAATGGGAAAATTTACAAAACTTTAATAAGACCTGCTGTATTGTATGGATCAGCATGTTGGGCGACAAAAGCGACGGATGAGAGACGATTACATGTAGCGCAGATGCAAATATTGAGATGAATGTACGGCGTGACGAGAATGGATAAGATAAGGAATGAGCGTATAAGAGAATGTTTGAAAGTAGCGGTAGCAGTGACAGATAAGTTAAGGAGTGAACGTTTGAGCTGGTATGAACATGTGATGAGACGGAATGAAAGTAATGTTGCGAGGAAGGTTTTGAGTATGAATGTTGAAGACTCTAGGTGTAAAGGAAGACCAAAGAAAAGATGGATGGACTGCGTGAAGCATGATATGTATAAACAGGATGTGACTACAGAGATGACGTCTGATAGGGCTGTATGGAAAAAGAGGACATATTGCGTCGACCCCAAGTAGTTGGGATAAAAGCAAGAGAATGATGATGATGAGATATTTAAAATATATCTATATAAGAATTTTTATTCTCTCATTTGTATTTTTATACAAGTCACTAACCCCTTTCGTATAACAGCTGATATGATGATGAAGATGATAAGATATTTAAAATATACCTACTTATTTTTAGTCCCTTTCATGTGATACCCAGCACCACCGTTACAAAAGTTATTTGGCACCCTCTATATTTTGTATGACGTAACATAGCCTGGGGCAATCAGTATGACAACACTTTTTCAAATTATGGTAAGTAGTCTAGAAGTTATGAGCAAATGGATGAGCATAAACGTACCTATATAGACACTAATAAATCGTATTTATACATGTAACCCTGTTCCATGTTCAGGGAATAAATAAGATCTACGTATATGTTATGTATATCATACTAAAATGTTTTCGATATTCTTCAGCTCTCTTTCTTATTTTCAAGACATATATGTTTCACTGTTTAAATACGTGGCTTTTCCACAGATTAATCCATTCTCCTACTCGTATCCCAATTAGTTGGGGTCGATACAATGTGTACTCTTCTTTCATAGTATATATTGTAAAAGTTATTGGCAATAGTTTTGTGACCGGCCGCCTGCCTGACGTCAACCCTCCTTGGGAATGTAATTGTTGACCAAACAGCATCAGATGAAGTTGACCCAGGTCGTTATAAAGCTCTTAATCGTCTTTTACGACATCCACGAGCAAAGTAAGGATTGGTGGTATTGGTAGCCGCTACCACACAGCAGACAGATTTTCCACAGATTAATCACCGAATTTAAATGTTACCTATCCCTTTCTCGCGAGTGTCGCAAAAGAACAACTAAGATATATAAGCAGATAACATCAGCGAAAGAGAAAGTAAACTTAAATCCTGTCCACCAGCGTGGTTTAGTAACTTAATTTCCCAGCAAATGTAGAAGAGACATGTACGCTATGTTTACTATCTAAAACAGTCAGTTTACTATGTAAAACATGCATAGGCTGAAGAAGAAGACAAAGACCGGGTTCCGGTACATGTCGGGCGGGACTATGGGGTCGCGCGCCGCTTCATCTGCTGTCCCGGACGGATTTAGCGGGGTATGACCACCCAATAGCCCGCCGCCAAAAAAAAAAGGCTGAAGAAGAAAGTCATTAAATATTTAATGATAAAATGCAACGTGCAACGTTTAATTCTCGCATCACTTATGATTATGGGTATCATAAATTCATAAGCGTAATTATTTCTAATTAAAAAATTCAATGCATAAGACTAGTCTTATTAAGACGAGCGTGATCTAGTCACTTATCTTACTCAATGATTTAATGTAAAAGATTTGTCAGAGCTACTATATATTAGTAGCATATACCGAGTATTTTAGTCCATCACACGAACAAATTTTTATTTGAACAAGAACAGATTTTTTTTTGAGTATGTTGAAACAGATATTTTTCTTTTAATAAGAACTGAAATAATAGTTTCTGAACGAATCAAATTGATAGGTTATTGTAATAGTATTCGTTCGTCACAAAACGAGGAAAGGATAATCTTTATACCAGGTGTAACAGAGAATAGAGCAGGTAGTCAGAAGGGTGGTAGGTAATGATAGTAGGAACACATAACAAAAATTTTAAGGGAAAATGTCGATTCGTTAATGAATTAGATTCTCTATTACACTCGGTAGGTACCTATATAAAATTCTTCCGCGCATGTACATGTATGTGACTGTACTCCGCTTAACGACTGGACTGATTTTGATGACATTTTGTTTGTGTTGAGGTGGATTTAAGAATGGTTTAAATTAACAACTGGACCCAGTAGGTGGAAAAGCATGAAAAAATGTACTTATATTCTTTTTTTAGATTTGTCCATAACAGCGACTGTTGGATGACCCAGAACATATTATATGTAATGGCACCGACAGTCGATTTGACTAAATCCTTTTTAAAAATTAAAAGTTATTTTTAAACAGTGTCCTTCATACAGAATTCAGTTACGTATAAGATAATTTACTTCCATATTCATATGAGATATCCTTATTGATTTTGATATAAAACAAATGATAAGGTCGATTTACGATTACATTGCATACTGCACAAAAAGATATGGTTGGTATCAATTGATTTATCATGTAGGTAATAATGTCACGAGTTCATAAAATACTGCAGCAAATTATATTGACAATTGTACAAGCCAAGACACAAGTAAACATTTTAATTATTCATACGAATGACTTCAACAGACGATTACCAAACAGTTATTACATAGTAAATAGCTACGCAATAACCTTTATAATCATGCAAGTGACATTCTCCGCAATTTATATTTATTAGTTACCGTCTATTAGTAATGTAATATCGAGGAAATATTCTATATCAGCAGTATCACTAAGCCGTGGCTCACATTTAATGACAAAAATTGCTAGTTTACTGCATAAAATTTATTCATTTCTATATCCTTTTTTTTTTTGGGTAGGTTATGGTCGGCGCGCTCCTCGCACCACTCCGTACGGGGCGACAGAGGAGCGTAAGCACGCACACCCGTAACCCACCCGTGTTACGTCGCCTTCGTCGTTGGGCTGACCACCGGAGCAGAGTGACTTGACATCAGTGTTCGGCCCGATGGAATACCCCTTGAGGAGTACCCTCTCCTCGACCGACGTCCCATCCTCGTGTAGGACGTCGGTCTTTCCTCACGCGGTCGGCCTCTTGGCGGGTGACTGACTAATTCCCAGATCCAGTCACCCGCATATCAATGCATAAACTTTGTTCCAAAAGATAGTAATTAATCTGCATTATTGATTAGATTAGAACTACAAATTCATTAAGGGGAAAAATGTTTACATACTCGTACATTTTAACATGGTATTTTTCCTTTATAATGCATAGGTGTGACAATTTTGATTATGATTCTCTCCTATACAATTTAAAAAAAAAATACTCCGATTGATTTTCTATCAGACCTGTAGGTGATCATAAGAGACGACTAAGGGATATAAAACGCATAGAACATCTATACAAAAGAAAGAAAACTCGAAACAAAAGCCAGCACGTCTGACCAGCGTGGTATAGTAGGTCAATTTCTCTACCATTATTGAGGAGGCTCGAGCTCAACAGTGGCACATATGTGAACTGAGATGATGATGAATAAATTACCCTACTCATGTTGGCCACACAGGTTGCCTTGGAGTTCTATTTTGTGTTTTCCTACTCCAGCAGGTTATTTTGTGTTTGCCTTTTCTCTTATAATTACATTCCTTATTCTTCTTGTTTACAATGAAATTAAGGAGTGACGAGACTGTATTCTCGATGTTGTTATATTTTCAATCGTCTTATCCAACACCTATTGTAGAAGGAAAGAATATTATTATATACTTTAGATACTATGTTATGCTTGCGAAGTATAAAATTACACTTATTCAACGTAATTAGTCTACATTGTTAAATAAATTTAGGTGCGTTTTATATTACGAAAACAGAAAAATGCAGATTAGTATATAAACGACCATTATTGGACATAGACCTTCTCATAAGACGGGTATACCGTAACAGTTTAGCAGGCGGGTTAGCCATCGCACTTCATGTTTTGAGATTCATTCCGGTGGCCTATTAGCACGGCATCGACGCTTCTGTTGCCCCGGACGGATTTAGCTGAATGTGATCACTCTATAGACCGCCGCAAAAAAAATGTTTCTCAGGAGTCTAGTGATGTCTCAGGGCTGTTTTTACGATTCTCAAAGATAAGTAGGAGATGGTGACACATTGAATTCTAAACCCTTCACCATACGGAAGAGAAGTTTTCTGTGTATATATTATTAATAACCTCTTTCTGTTAATATTTCTTTATATTCTCTTTTGTTATGATTTAGAATTAGGAACTCTATTATAGTTCCTAATTTTAAATCATAACTCTTATTTGACATAACATAACTTTTTAAATCATAACTTTCGTCTTTTTTTTTGGAGTTTATGGCGCTTGGTTACTTAACTTTCACCTGCAATCATACGATCATTGAGTATAATAATATTATAGTTTAAAAATGAATACTGTTATAGTATATGAGAGAACACTCAAAGGAATAAAATAATATTTGTTCCTCTCCATATATATCGAGGTAGGAAACATTGAATTTTCGTTTCCGTAATAACTTTTTCATGCTCTATGTCTACGTGTGAAACCTCCAAAGATGTTAATTAAATCTAATTTAAATGCTACGTATGATCTAGGATGTATAATGTGTGAAATAACGTTAACAAAGATTAAGAATAACGTAACTTTGTTATAACGTGCTAAGGAATGACTTTAACACATATTAAGACAAAAAGAGGCTAAGGTGAATCATTAGCCCAACAGTATGATAAAACTGCTTGTAAGTGGGTCATACCCAGGTCTGTTAACTTAGGATAGTTAGTACAATAAACAACTGTTAATTTTCTCTGCATCTACTTATGAAGGTCACAGCCTTGGGATGCGGGTAGTGAGTGTATAACATATAACAAAGGCAATATTTCTTTTATGAAAAAAATCAAGGTGATGAGTTTGTTTTATTGTATCATAATATTTTTAGAGTTATTAATTTGAAATTGTTGACATAATAAAAATATTGTATATATTGTTTTCATTACTATAAGTATATTATTATAAGTTTATTCAACTTGAAATTTTTAATATAAAAAGGTTAGTGCTGGCAATGATTAATTGTCGGCAACATTGTGCTCGCCATTATAAGTGATAAAGCACATTTCTTTGATGGCGTACTCTGGTCTGACGGCACCAAACCCGACTGTCAATGATGACACCAATGCTATATAGCCCTTCATCCCGCTACGTGACTGATCACCGCCTGTCAAATACTCCATTGGCCCGCTGGTTGGTAAATTAATTCAATCACGGGTGACGCAGGTGACCTTTCTGCACTGATAAAGCATTTGAATACGACTTTTATTATTTAGCATTAACTACTTCACTTTGCCTACTAAATGGGTGGTAACTAAAGCCCTTGTGAGGAATGGGCACGAATTCGTGATAACTAACGCGTAACTTGATCCACGTATTCATGCCCAACTTCATGGTTATATCTCTTTTTTATGCGACAAAATATACGCTTCCCTTGAGATATATTACGCTTGCCGTGAAATACAATATACAATCTATTTATCATATTATATTATTATTACAAATTTAAACCTACGTAATAAATAATGGTGAAGTCAAAAGTTGAATGGTCAAAAAAGATTTCATAACGAGAAATAAAACAAATATATTCAAAATCATGTATTTTTTACTTTATTAAGAAAATGCAAAGGCTAAAAATAATATTAATCTATTAAAATGTTATTGAGTTAATATATATTTGCTTTCCCGTGTGGTGACAGTTTGGGCATATAGTGGGCTGGAGGAGCCGCGAAAACTAGGTGATGGATCAGAACCAAATGAAAGAGCAGTAGCACTCTCTGGTAAAATATTAACTCAAACTGCGATCGCCTGCCAAGCAAGGCGATTACAATTATTATTCCTCCTTGTGATTGAGGGTAATAATATACATCGATAGTCTGTCTAAATGGATGGTTAAATTTACGATGATTTTTTTAAAACTAGCACGACTGCTACACATTGCAGTATGAGCTTCTTTAACTTTTTAAATTTAATGCAAAAAATATTACGCTGTCTAACAATGTGCTATAGTTGTCTGCCGAGAATTATATAATACAAATGCAATTCGAGTGTCTACCGGATATCCTCGTTTTCATAATACCTTTGTAAAGCTAAATTATCTCACACATGTGCTTCTAACGAGTGATATACATCATTCATCTTCATTAATCACAGACATTTTACGACATTCATTCCTCCTATGAAATTTAATACATGTACCTAGGTGTGGCAAATAAGGCAGTTTCAAATAAAATAAAAACAATTTATCAAAATCCACAAAATTTATTTTACCGTTTTTTTTTTCATTAGATATTAAATAAACAAAGAATGGCAACTTCCACCGTAAACAAATACGTCAGAAGGCTTTAAACTATTATGGGGGTAAAAAGGCCTATTAGAATTTCAAGCATAAATAATAATAAAAATAAAGCTGTAATAGTTGGTAATTGAAATAAATCATCAATAAAGTCGGTTTTTGAAATTATAAAAAATATACAATAAACTTACAACACTTAAAAAGTAGAAAATAATTCTTTTAATTAGGTTAATCTCAAAAGAATAACAGAACAATTTACGAAATTATAGTATACCTACCTATTTACGGGTAGGTATGTAAAAACTTATACTATGTCAAGAAAAATGGATAATAATATTATATTTTGTATTTCAAAGCAAGGAGCATTGAAATATAATAAACGAAATTATTAATATCTATTTACAAGTACTATTTTTTTGGAGTCGGTGCCAGCTAAATCAAAATTAAATTCCCTTGCATAAATCTTTTAAGCGCATTAAATCATCAACGAAATCTGCCCGCGTTCAGGTAGTTCACTCAGTGACATCGCCCCTCCTTTCTCGCACCTGCCTCGCTCCGGCTATCGCCCTATTCGCAGTGATCGTCCATCTTTGCGTAGGTCAGGTAGGTACTGCGTGAGCCGCGTGATGTTCGCAAAGTAGAAAAACTCTCCTTGGCTGGCACCGGCTCCAAAAAAATAGTATGTACTTGTAAATAAATATTAATAATTTCGTTTATTATATTTCAATGCTCCTTCCTTTGAAATACAAAATATAATATTATTATCCATTTTTCTTGACATAGTATAAGTTTTTACATACCTACCTGTAAATAGGTAGGTATACTATAATTTCGTAAATTGTTCTGTTATTCTTTTGAGATTAAACTAATTAAAATAATTATTTTCTACTTTTTAGTGTAAGTTTATTGTATATCGTTTATCGTAGGTATAGTTTTGAAGTCGGTTTTTGTTTTTTTTATAATTTTTTTTTTATTTGCCGGTTTTTAATGGAAAATAAGTGAATTCAGATTTTTTTTAATAGGTAGACCTAGTAAACGGGCTGCTCAAATGAGACAGCACCATTTGGAAGATACGAGTAACGAGAGAGACACTCGTTTAAAGAAAAATAGGGTTAGAAAATGGGATAAATATTACAAATGAGAGTGACGAGCAGCGGGTCAATAGGCTTTCTCAGATGAGGGCATACACCAACTTATCTAGGCGTAATGAAACTACAGAAAGTCATTCTCAGGGACTCAGTTTGATTCGCGAACGTTATCAAACCAAATCGAGGAGCAACGATCTCAACGTATTAGCTTAATACACGAAAGTTTAACAAAATTGAAAAAAAATATAATATTTAAAAAAAATAATTAATAGATATTAATTAAAAAAATATATTTTATTTATTTTCACTTGTTTTTACCTATTTTATACTACTTATACTACCCCTTAGTAGTGAAATTTTGAAAAAACGCTAACACACATATTCTTTTATTTCTAAAAAGATGTAAGTGTGCGAAATTTCGTACTTCTAACTTTGAAAATGATAAACTTCCATATAAATGTTCATCCCGTGACCCTTATTTTACCCCTTAGTAACATTATTGTTTTACCATCAGCTAAAGCTCATAAAGATAATCTCCATACACAAATAATCAAACTATAAAAATTATGTATATATGCGTCAGAAACAGCATTTTTGCCCTACATTTTAAGGAATTACTCTCAATTTTCCCAGGATCCCAGCATCAGATCCTGATACCCTGCATATGGGACCACCCTTAGAGTATCCTCTTTCTAAAAAAGAAGGAATTATAAAAATCCATCCATAATTGGCGTTGCTATCGCGTAACACACATACAAAAAAAAATAGCTTTCGAATTGAGAACCTCCTCCTTTTTGGAAGTCGGTTAAAAATAACATTCTATTTCATCGTTTAGTTTAGAGAGACTAACTTCAAAATGATCTGCATCATCCGCTGGTGCACTTCATCAGCGCCTCTTATTACTACTTTCCATATTTAGACTTTGAATTTAAATTGTTGGTAATTTGTTCTACTCACATCTGTAATGATAGAAGCTGTCCCTGTTCTGTTTACTGCCACTTTGGCGGTGGAAGCCTTTCTATTTTCTTTTTTTTTGTGACTCTTATAAAAGAAAAATAGACAGTTTTATGACTAGAGTCGCCGTAATTTGATACCATTCTTCTAATTATCGGGTTTTAAAATCGGTATACTCATAAAATATTGTTTATTCACTTATAAAAGCGGCATATGTTCTTCGTCATCACCAAAAATAGTAGAGTATTTTTTTCTTTTTAATTATGGACTTATAGGATATCTGACAGGAATATTGTATAGTGTGCTAATTCCTTTAAAACGTCAAGAATGCTTACAGGTGGAAAGCTATAAAACAGACACATGCTAATTATGATCATGGTGTTATTCTTTATTACCTGCTTAGCAAACATATAGCTCAGTTTAACGACATATACGAATACACTGTTTGATCTAGCGTATTGTCAGTGACTAAATTAATACTATAATACCTACATTAAACTAAATATCCACTTCTTCTTATCACGTTTACGTCCCCTTTCTAGGTTCGGCCTCCTCCATAATGGGAGGGAAAAGCTCAATTGATTAATAGCTTTGAGAACTCTCTGTCAATCAGTTTGGCCAGTGTGCATTATTATGCACAATAGATAGGGTTCTCTTGTCAAGTTTACCTTTTCTTGTAGGGATGTTATCTATATGGCCACCGAAGACAAAGATCGGGTACCGGTGGCCCGCTCGCACGGCGAAGAGAGGAGTTGCACGGTGGGTCTATGGAGTCACGCGCCGCCTCTTCCGACACCCCGGACCGATTTGGCCGGGCGAGACACATCCATTGTCCACTGTAATGGAAAAAAAAATGGGATGTTATCTATATATGTTTTATTTTTTTTATTAGATAAATTGTTGGTCCACAGACTTTTGTCCGTGCCTTTTTATGTTGTATACTTTAATCGTTGTTGAAGTTGAAGTTATATAATTAAATTTTTCTTGAAGTGGCTTTGATATTATACAATTATGATGGTTTTTGTATTTTTGACGAGATTCTGCGTTATTAGTTTGTTGTGAACTTGTGATGATGTCTTTTTATACTCCATGTAAGAATTGTTGGTCTTTATTGTGATGTCAATCCGAGCTCTTGTATTACCCTTTGGTCTCTATGTTTTACTGCCATCTTTTTAATATATCCAGTCCAGTATAGTACTTGGGTCCTGATCTATAGACTTCCTCATGAGTTTCCAGATGGCATCTTCAGGGGTGTCTGTGTAGTAGGTGCAGGATCTAGTATGCCTGGAGATGGTAACCATGACATGTTGGATACTGTTGTGTAGTTTTTGCACTGTTTCTCTTGTCTGGATGATAATGACATTTGCTGCACCGAGTACCTGTGCTTCGTGAATGGTACGCAGTTCGGAGCCCTCACCGGTGCCGTATCCCTTTTCGTTGAGGATTTCTTTCTCTGCCTGGGTGTGCGACAGGTATAGTGTCTCAGGAAGGTCTCGTGGTATGACGGCGTCGGCGTATGTATATATGTTCTGGGATTTGATGATCTTATTTGACGAGTATATGCCATTGTAGTTGTTCTGAAGGGCATATGCTACGTCCATGGGGAACCGATGCGTGCACAACAGTTCTTGTGTTGCCGATGGTTTGGTTAGAGGTTTATAGTGTTTTAATTTAAACAGGTTGTCCCGATCAGTGAAAGGTATTTGGTTAGTGTCGCCAATAAGGAGGAGTTCTTTGGCCTTTACAGTGCGCATTAACAAGACCACGGAGCCGAAGTGGTTTATTAGCGCTTCATCGATTATGATTCGATGGAGCGCTTGGTTTTTGCTCGTTCTGACTCCGTTAGTCAGGGTTTATGCCACTGTATAAACATTCTTTGCCGCTTTTTCTCCCATGCGTTGGGTAATCCTATTTTTCAGGTCGTCTTTTGCCTTGAGCAATGATGTTAGAACGACATCGTGTGTGGGTTTGACATTGTTCACAATCCAGGTCGATTTGCCTATATATGTTATCCCTTAGTTATTATTTAAAACACTGATGGAAAAGGGAGACCGAGACTAACCTACCTAGACCAGATCGGTCATGTACTGAAGGAAGGTGGAGTCAAGAGTCTCCGAAACCGGCGAGCGTGTATGAAGAGAATTATGAATGTTGAGGAAGCGAGTGAAGTATGCAGAGATAGAGTTCTCTGGCACTCTGTTCTCTCTGCCTACCCTGCAAGGGATATGGCGTGATGATATGTATGTATGTATGGAAAAGATAGGGATGGCTCAATTATATTTTTACGTCATCAAATTAAATCAAATTATATTATTAATTATTAAGTTACTTAGATAAGGAACAGAACAGAACACATGTTTCTCGTACAGATTCATCGTAATGTACCTATCACAATCTTTATAATATAAGCATAGATATTTGAATAGATTTTTTTTTTATAATTGCCTTCAAACATCAACAAAAATCCATATGGAGTTCTTACTCATTCAGTTCTTACATTTTCTCTCTCTCATCTCATCTCTGCTTTTTCCTTTTCGTAGGTATTGTAAAGTAGGTACGCACGCAGATAATATTACTACCCAGAGAAGAAAAGTTCGAAATAAAATCCTGACCAATCCGTCTGACCAATGTTGTTTGGAAAGTCAATTTTTCTTCCGTTGCAGAAGAGTATCAAGGAGAGATCTAAAGAGAGATTGAACTGAAAAGAGCTACATAATTTCTGAAAATAGGGCAATTTTAATAAATATTATTATTTTCCTCGTTTACTAATATCTATATATTATTTGGTAAGAAATAATGAACGCGGACTATACCGTCACGTGATCTCGCCCAGACTGTGCCTCGCTATTCAACTCAATTTGTGATTTAATTAACTCAGGAATGTCTTTTTCTACCCTATTTGAGACTATTTTGCAGCACGTTTTGTACCACGCGTTATTCTTCTGTTTTCATTATTAAAATCTATACAAATACTTAACACAGCACAATAGCATCTTGGTTACATACATTCTCTTTTAACGTCCCCTCTCATATTACATTGTAATTTGTGATCCATATATGACGCCAGGCGAAGTAATGATTGAATAAAAGTATCTACCCTTATATTCGTTGGGTATTCAAAGATTATTGTGTCACTGTTGAACTAATTCGATAATTTCCTATGTTGAAGCCGATTTCACCATTCATATGTCCACAATTTAATAACACAAGTTAGAGCCCAACTAAAATTAATAGATATTTATCTAAATACATATAAATATTATGTACTCATTAATAAGGGACTCGCTTAAGTTCAAGAACAGGTCATACAAATCTTGTTTTATCTATACGACCTAACAGATTTAATGTCATGCAGACTCGATATATGTTTATAATACGAAACTAAGATAACGAGCGACTGGCTGTTTATGAAGTCTTGTGATTAACTCTCCTACTGGGTCGAGGTTAGGTACTCGTCGCTGGATCTTCAACTAGCTACGTACAACCTTGTGGAAATCAACAAAGTAAATATATTTTAACGTCGTTTTAATAACTTGAGTTGCTTCCTTGTCGACAAATATAAACTATGTATATTTACTCAATGTACTTAAAATTGACACATAGCGTTTACTTCTCAAATTTGGTATTTGACTGAATATTATTTACTTAGTTGTCGATTTCGGTTAGATACGTGAAATACGGTGAGGTACGTAGTCATAGAGGCTTATGAATCTCACCAAGCACCAAATACGTTTTTCTGAATTATGACTGAATTTTTGACCTAATGAAACAAACTTATGACTGTTAACTGTGAAATGAACGTGCCTACGGTTTTAAGTCTGATTTTGCAGGAGTATTGTCAGTAACAGTTTTGGAAACTGCCTAGTAGACGACAACAGATTAATTAACCACTGTTATTTAATGCATGCCTGTGACTATCCTTATCGGGGAAAATGTGTTGGAAAATTGTGTTAAATAATAAACCAGAAACGTAAACATTGTGAAATAATGACATTGTAAATGTTATGATTGCAGTCATCATCTCAGCTCATATATGTCCCACTGTTGGGCTCGAGCCTCCTCCATAACAGGAGTGAAATTGATCTACTATACCACGCTGGTCAGGCGTGTTGATATAGGGCTTTGTTTCGAGTTTGCCATCTCTTGCAAAGATGTTATATGCGTTTTACATCCCTTAGTCGTCTCTTACGATTACCCACGGGTAAGATAGGGGTGGTGAATTGTATTCTTACTCCGTCACCACACGGATAGGTTATGATTTATAATTACAGTAAATGCTATTTATTCATTTACAGAACTCTACCATAAATGTAGCTAAACATAAAATACCTATTTAGGTACTTTATATAAATTAGATTAGATTGCGTATTGATTTTGATTGTAGATAGACCGATGCCCTTCATCACGCGGAATATATTTATACCTACACAATTGATGAGCGTAATCTGTACTTGGTAATTAATAGATGGCCTCATAAATCTTATATAACTGGTAATAAAAGATATATCATTTTTTTATTAATAAAAATACAATAATTCTTACCTACACTTTAGACATATGTAGGTTATGTATAGGTACATACATGAGAACGTTTGGTGGTGTCAGGATAAGAACGTGGTCACTAACGTCTGTCATGCAGAAGGATACGTCGGAGCATTTCAGAGGACATCGTTAGTTAGCCGGCACCTCGGCTAGTTCTGACTAGAGACTAGATTTCCAATTACAATGAAGCCGATCGCTTATGGGGAAGGTTTCGCATTTTCATCGAGACGTCAATGAAGGGTATGCCAGGGGTAACACGACGGAAGCCACCGAGGACAAAGATCGAGTACCGCTGGCCCGCTCGCACGGCCAAGGGAGGAGCTTTGCATGTTGGGTATATGGGGTCGCGCGCCGCCTCTTCCGTCGCTCCGGACCGATTTGGCGGGGCGAGACCACATCCATAGTCCACCGCAAAAGAAATAACACGACGGATAATCCACTGAGATATAGACAACAGTTCCGGTGGGTTACGCGATGGTTTATGGTACCCTACGCCGATTTTCACTCGCCCCAGATGGCAAGATAGGACGTGGCTCGCCCCAGATGGCAAGATAGGACGTGGCTTCTTTTTTTTATTACTCTCGGTGGCAAACAAACAAGCAGAACATCTGATGGTAAGTGGTATTGCCGCCCATTGCAATACCAGGGTATAGCTAGGCTGCTGCCTACCAATGTAAACACCAAACCCACCTAGGAAGTTAGGCTACCGGCTCTCACGCTAACCAAACGAAGCACAGCAGTAGCTAGCCACTGCTCAGAAGATTTTCTGCGAGAGTGTGGTACTACCCCGGACGGACCAGCTCGCGGCTGTTGACAGAAACCTCTTAACAATGTGGTCCTACTATGAAATGAACCATAATTACTAGTAAACTATGGTCCTACCGCACCTCATACGGACAGCTGTAATCACAGCAGGCGGTTACATGAACTGGCTAATTCTACGCACGTAATGCTATAATTTACTATACTATATAACTTTATTAATGGCTATTATAAAAACATTAAAAGATTGGTTTATTATATTATTATAAGTATATTAGGCTATCTAAACCCATCTATATTCAAATTGAATGTTCATACAACTAGGAATTAACAATCATAAACTCAAATATTTATTTAAACTCGGTTATTACCTTGTGTGAAATCATAGAGATCCATGTTCAATAGTCGACGGGAACCTTTGTAGTACCAGGTGTATAGTTAGACCGCTGCATACCAACGAAAACCTACCCAGCTATTTGGACATCCAGCTCTTTCGCTCACCGAACGAAATGCAACAGCATATTGCCACTGCTCGAAAGTCGATTTTCTTCTAGAATATGGTACTACCCCAGACGGACCGGTCCGCGGCTGTAGACAGAAAACTATCAACATTGTGGCCGTAGATATGGTAGTTAGGAGTACTATATGAATAGGCTGATGAATGCATATAATTGTTTAGTCTGTGTTGCAATTATAAATACAAATATTGTGTATCTATTACATACTTAGTCGCTTATTTCTGATACGGATATCTATAAACTAGGAATAGAAATAGGTTATAAATGTTATAATTTGAAACATAATGTGTTATTTTATTACGACAAAATGGACTATTACTGTTTAACACTGACTAACACGCAGATGGCGGGGTGGTTTAAGTAAATACTGACCTCTCATACCTAATGTAAGGGGTTTCCATTTCTATATAAGACGAATTCTTTGAGCAATCCACAAAAGATTGTTTTGAGTCTGGGTGTTATTTTGTATTCGTTAATTGTGTTTGAGAAGTGACACGCGATACCAGCTTTAATACCTCAGTGCGGGGTGTAACGAAGAAAAACCATTCTTGCGTTTCTTTGTCGTCTTTTATGATAGCGAAGGAGTGTGGTATACATACATACATATCATCACGCCATATCCCTTGCAGGGTAGGCAAAAAGAGCAGAGTGCCAGAGAACTCTATCCTTGCATACTTCACTCGCTTCCTCAACATTCATTATCCTCTTCATACACGCTCGCCGATTTCGGAGACTCTTGACTCCACCTTCCTTCAATACGTGACCAATCTGGTCTAGGTAAGTGAGTCTCGGTCTCCTCTCCCTTCCACTTTCGCATTGTATATCTTCTTAACCACACGTTCGTTCGGCATTCTTTCCACATGTCCGAACCATTGGAGCATTCCCTTTCGCATCTTTACACCAATACTCTCTTTCATACCTACTCGCTTTCTTACGTCGTCGTTACGAATGCGATCGGTCAGCTTAACTCCACAGATTTTCCGTAGAGATCGCCTTTAGGGGGGCATAGTCCGGCGCGTGTTAGTCAGTCTAGTTAGACTGTAATTCGACTCGAATGCGTACCGCAGTGCGGGTTAGAGCGTGCCCCGGAGGCGACGCGTACCGACCCGCCCCCGTCGGTACGAATATCGGCAGATGCAGCGATGGGGGCCGCCCCCCATCACGCCTTGCCCAGTCAGGCGAGTCGAGAAGAGCAGTGTGGTATAAATATAATATATGTTGTATTTATAATCCCTCACTACATAGAAAAGATTGGTAGCTACTGTAGTACTGTCACCAATAAAGGGGAAGAATAATTTCTTCTCCTTTTCAGCACGTGAGTCCGTCTTTTGCAGATGGTCCTTACCAGGCGCGGCTCAAGCACATGTAGCGCCCGGGTGCAATCAATAACCTAGCGCCCTCTTGTACCAAAGTGGGTGAACAAAATGGAATAGGTTGATGGTTACAAGCGGCTCTCGGCGCCCCCTAACACCCGGCGCCCGGGTGCACCGCACCCTCTGCACTATAGGTAAAGCCGGCCCTGGTCCTTACCACTGATAAGCCACCACCACATTATTCCTAAGATAAATGACGCGGAGGCTTAACCCTTAGGCAGTCGGGAAATGAATATCTTGGGTCAAAATTATAAAAGCATATTCTTGAATGGCCATATCATTGATTGTCGCAATCAACACAAACTACTAAAATAAATTCCATTATAGGATATTAAAAATGCTGCTATTACACTTATTAGGCTTTAGTCTAGAACGTCATCAATAACTTTCTCAAATTGTAGTATATAAAATGATACCTATAATTTTTTGTTAGTTTTGTAAAAATTGTAAAATTGCCACAATAATAATTATCATAAATTAAATACCTTAATAATAACAAATCATAAACAACATAAAATTTTATATATAGAATCATTCTCTTTTTGTACTGGCAGTGAATTAATTTTGTATAAAAATGTGGGTCAAAATTGAATATCTTATAGGGTAGATATAAATAAATTTCTGTAATAACAATGACATATAGGACGTAAGACACCTCAGTCCTCCTGTGACCATGATCACTGTAAAGTGTTCGAAACGTCGGGAAATTATAAATCAAATACAAACGCGATAGAATCCGTAAAAGTAGTTTTATTTCAAATGTGTAATACTCGCGTAAACATTAGAAGTCATTATGATACCTATAATACCTATATTTATATAAATCTTGAAAAATATTTAAAGGAAGTTCGTCTATTAGATTGGCTAGTTGTACAGAAAAATTTTCATATGATAGCAAACTTTTCAATGGTTTTTACAATTAAATACAAGGCAAATAAAAATTATAATTTCACCTACACTAAATACTTAGTGCTGTTCATACAAGTGAATATAGTACAATGGGCCAAGTCTGTGGGCGTACGATGGCCGCTCATCCGTCGACCGTCACGGCACAATTGTGACCGCTCAAGTGGAATCAAGTGCACTAAACTTCCATTACCTTTGTGAGTGCTGCGCCTACAGATATCCGTTAACAGTATTGTGAGAGCTCTTGCCTCTAATCACTATTAACTGGCTATCTGTTCGGTGCTTTACTTATTTATTATACAACAGATTCTATTTCCCACGGTCAGTCTCATGTTATCCATATATATTTTATTTTGAAGTGAAAATTTCTTTAGCGACGTTGTGCACTTGGCTTGGGATGAGTAAAAAATGTTAAACTCGCGTCAGGACACCTGATCGAAAATTCGTAAGACGGAGGGAGAATAGACCATAGGAGAGGAAATTCGTAAGACGGAGGGAGAGTAGACCGTAGGAGAAGAAGTAATAATATAGTATGTGTATAATATAATATATTTTATATATGTATTTATTGTATGGTCACACCCCTACATGCTCCTTGGGGCACGTTTTTTATTTTTTGTATTTGTTTTTTTCATAGGTTTATGTTTTCACTTTCCGAAACCGGCAAGCGTGTATGACAAGAATTATGAATGTTGAGGAAGCGAGTGAAGTATGCAAGGATAAAGTTCTCTGGCACTCTGTTCTTTCTGCCTACCCTGCAAGGGATATGGCGTGATGATATGTATGTAAGTTTTCACTTCTATCGGCAGTCCTCATGACTGCTTTGTGTTTTTTTAAAGGCACCATCCTGCACTAAGGAAGCACTCATTGTATTGCAGGGACAATACAAATATGCACGCAGACAAATTACACCCAGACTCAGAACAACACCTTGTGAATCTTATAAAGTATTTTCCTGTGTGGGAATCGAACCCAGAGCACTGGCACACCTTAACCACTACGCCCTCTGTGCAGTCTTCTTTCGTTTCTTCTTTACAACCTGTATACGTTCCCTGTTATATTCCCGAGCTTTGCAATTGGACTTGGGCCAACTTGCCGTCTGGTCAACAATTACATTCCCGAGGAAAGTTGACGTCAAGCAAGTGGCTGGTCATATAACTAAAACCAATAACTTTTGCAATATATACGATGAAAGAAGAGTAAATATTGCGTTGACTTCAATTAGTTGTGATGGGAGGAAGATGATGATTATATTTATTTTTATATTACAGGGCACTGAGATCGTTTATGAAAAAGGGGAAGAAAGGGCAGCAGCCAGCAACAGCTACAGATAAGCCGAGTTCTCCAGTAAATGGAGATACATCGCCTATCGTATACAGAAGAGCTATGCAATGTAAGGATACTATTTCTCATATTTAGTACAGCACGCAAATGATTTCTTGGAAACCAAAAGTTACAAAGAAATTAATCTAGGCAATTTCGTAAATGTTGTTTGAATGAATAGCTGCTCCCTAGTCGAAGCAGCGGGTGACTGAACCTTGACCTTGTCCATAACCGCAAAGAGCGTGATCGCGTGAGGGAGATGCCTCGCTAGCAAGCCGGGGTATCGACGGGGTATAGTACCCGAAAGAATAACCCGCCGGGCTGGCCACGGACGTCAAGGATTCGGTACAAATGACCAGCTCAATGGTGCTAGATAGGGAATACGGTGGGTTATGAGGCCAAGCGCCGCCCCTTCGTCGCCCGAACGGAACGGGCGGTGGGTGTCCAGACCATAGCATGTCAAAAAAAACTTAACTCTTATCCAAATTTTTTGTAGAATGTACCTGGTCCTACCTACTGGTCTTCTAAAATACGCATGGTCTAAGTAAGACCAGGACAAGTTACGCTAACTCCAAATATATTTAGATTAGATACCCTTATGGTAGAAAAATGATGATGAATAGTTCTTCACTTTGCAATAGTTCACCACTCTTTACGCGTAGTATTTCGACATAACGCTTTTCATGCCACCGAAGGTATGCATCGGAGGGCACCGATAGGTAGCCCACCTACATAGCGATAGTGGAGTACGTGTAGGGGCAGGTTATGGGGTTGCATGCGGTCCCTTAAGTCGCCCCGGATGAATCGGGCGAGATGTGACCATACCATAACCTATAAAAAAAAAAATTAGTTAATTAACGATTGTAATTCATTTTCAGTATGATTGATGTCGTGGTATAGCTACAAGTACAGAATGAGTCTATACTAACTACTAGATTTTTTTTAAGTCTTTTTAATCGGATAAAGGCCAAAATAAAATAACCCTACTCTGTACACTGTAGTGTTGCCCAAATGCAAGAACAAGACGAGACTTAGCCAGTCTTGGTCTTGGTCTTGCGCCAATACACCTGGTCTTGGTCTTGCGCTCCCAGTCTTGGTCTTGGTCTTGCAGCAAGAGTCTTGCAAGTCTTGCAATTACCTATTAGTCTATTACTATTTATTAAAGTTTACTTTAAATCTTAGAAAAACGTATTAGAATTGAAACATTGTGAGCTTGAATTAACATAGCCATAGTAAAGATCAAGCAGATTAATAAATAACTGAGGATTTGATAAGAAATTCGAAAAATCAACTGACCTATATGTCGTTTTCCATGGAAGTAACTGTTTCTTAATAAACATTTATGATTTATAAGCTTACATTTGCTAAAACATGTAAAAAACAAATTAATTACAATAACTTGACTGTATTTTAAAGAACAATATCTGTCTAGAAAGAGATTGAACCCTCAACTTATATGAAATTTAATAAAAGAGTTTTACGATTTATCATTTATTTCAATAAAAAATAAAATACAACACAAATCAAACATAACAGTACACAACAGCTTTATCATTAGGTTATGTTACTTTATATCAATTCTTTTGACCAAGAATTAATACAAAGTAACCATCTGGCTGACTCATCACTTAACCTATTTCTATGTTTTCTAATTACTAATGATGCTTTAGAAAATAATCTCTCAGCAGGTACTGAAGTTGCAGGTATTGAGAGAAAATCACGGGCCATCTTCGATAAAGTCGGATACTCTGTCTCATGCGTCCTCCACCAATCTAAAATGTCTTCCGAGCTGACAGTTCTTGGTTTTCTCAGGTACTCCTCCAACTCGTCTATCACTAAGCCTTGAAGACAAGATCCAGATGACGTCGAGGGACATTCATAGAGTTTATCAAAGTCTATTACGTCTTCATCTTCATCACATACTTTATTTTCTTTTTTTGGTAATTCCAGAGATTTGTTCAGTGAGTGTAGACTTTTATATTCTTCATAAAGTTCATTGAACTTGCGCAGACTTTCTGTTTTAAGTTGCTTCCCCCACATTGTCAGGTCAAAAGTCTGAGCCTTATGCCTTGGGTCTAAAATTAAAGAAGTACAATAAATCCAGTTGCTCTTCTTATAATGTTTAAGCATTTTGTCTCGAGCTGCTTGGAAAGCTAGAATGAGCCTTTCATCCACTTCAGATCGATTAGGTTTCTCATCTAACTGTTTTACCATGGATTCAATTTTATCTAGCAAGAGATTGAATGATACAATGACTAGCGGTAATGTAACATATTTGTCTCCACCAAGTTTTGTACTTAAAAGTTTAAAGTTTATTAGAAATTTATGTAATTTTTCGAGTACCTGCCATTCACTAGCTGTGATTTGAAAATCATTCAATTCGGTGACAGAACTGCACAATATGTTAATGCCCGCTCTCACTTTTAAACCAAATCCAATCATATCATGTGTGGAATTCCATCTCGTTGGACAGTCAAGAATGGCATTTAGATTTGATGGCACGCCAGCTGCTTCACAAGCAGACTGAAACTTCTTCTTCACTATCTCACTTCTTTTTATTTTACTGGAAATACTGCGTAACTTTGTTACAGATGTACGCGAGTCAGCAATATTTGGTGCATATTCTTCATCTTCCTCATCCTCAGTTTCGTCTGCATAGTCTTCATACTGCTGATCTTGCGCGTTAGTGTCAGACTCATAGTGTAATGCTAAGGTCTTTAATAAATCTTGTACACCAAGGTTTAAAATGTGAGCAAAGCACCGGAAATGTTGATTGTCTGAATCAAAGTGTGGCGGCAGCTGTTTGCCCAGTTCATACATAAATTTGGTATTTGCAGTTGCGTTGTCGACCGTGATACCTTGTATTTTATCAATTATGTCATATTCCAATAAACATTCATGGAAAATCGTTGCAATATCTTCCCCAGTATGTCGACCGGGTGATGGTATAAAATCAAGAACTACAGATCGATACTTCCATTCGTTGTCTATATAATGCATAGTAACCCCGTAGTAACTCCTACCAGCAATTGACGTCCACCCATCAATAGTAAACGACATTTTAGATGATAATTGTTGAAGTCGTTCCTTGAGATTCAATTGGAGCTCTTCAAATCGCTCTTTGACTTTCCTTCTAAGTGTAGACCTTTTAGGAAACACCATATTAGGGCAAATACGTCGAAAATATACTTGTGTAGCTTCGTCATCGAAAAATGAGAAGGGAAGATATTTTTTCACCACCCAATCAACTGTAGCTGTCGTGATGTTGTCACTGCTGTTTTCCGACTGAAATAAAACAATAAATCTTGTGTTATTATTTAAAACAGGTTTGAGCGTTTAGGAGGAGGAGGTTTGTTGTTGTTAAATCGAGAAAATCGTTAAATTGACATTTGTTATATTGACAAAATAAAGTACTTAGTTGTTACTGGCCGATTATGAAAACAAATGAAAATATGGGTGTTTATAAAAAATATTTAAGACGATAATTACATACTTAATATATCGCACCCCTAGATGAAAACACCACTAACTCAAAAATACTTACGTAAGTTAATGGCGTTTTTTAAAGTATCGCATGAATAGCTACGCGGAGTTAAAATTCCCGTAGCGACAACTTCGACCATTGTTAAAAAAATATTCTTACCTGTCCACTTCTTCCAGCGGTTACTAAAAAGCTTGTGATATCTCCACTTAATTTTGGTTTAACAGGAAGAAATATTTGTGATTCCTTTTTGTGGAAAGATATTAGATGTTTCCTTAAGCCTGAAGTGTTTCTGTTTTTACATTTTTATTTCAATCTTTTTATGTTGGCACAATTTACACAAGGCAGTTTGGGATGCATGAATTATTTCGAAAAACCCCTCAAATTTGCTTTTGGGTCTTTTAGATCTGTGACTCAAACTCTCGTTACTCGGACTAGAATAATTTGAATCTTCGTCACTCATATTAAATTGTACACGTGATACGCTTTTAGAAAACAACAAGAATTAGTAAAAACAAATATTAAGTTAGACTCGAAGCACAGCTCAATTGGAAATGACTGGAATTAAAATAATTCCTTTATTTATAGTACGTTTCCTTGCTTTCTACCGCACCGCCTCGCCACGTGCCGGCTCAATTAAAAGGATGCCGCCGCAAATCAAACGATGCCGCGTGCGGCGTACAAACACAGATTATTACCTACTTGTACAGACGCGACGCGTGAATAAAATATATGTAAAGAATTAGTGCCAATCACTATTCTTTACATATAAGTGAATGTTTTGGCGTACATCTATACTTATCTATACTAATATTATAAAGCTGAAGAGTTTGTTTGTATGTTTGATGACAAAAGTTTTAAAATAAATAAATAAATCCTGAACGTCACTATACTTCCAAAGTTACTACTCCTCGTGGACGAAGTCGAGGGCACTGCTAGTAAATACTTACTCTCATCATCTCTCTCAGAGATATTCGGGCTGGTAAGCAATACAAAACTCTTATCGCAGGCTTTTTATTTTATTAGTAGGTAAGTACCTACGCTTTTTATATTATTTTATTAGTTTTGTAGAATTTTTTTACACGTTTCAAGTATATTTAAAAGTGGCTACAATATTTATCAAACGGGTGATATTTGAACACTTTTTTGCTATTTTTTCTTGTAAAAACTTAAGAAATATAATGACTAAATGTACAATAATAGTACCTAAGTAATTAGTTTAAAACCATATAATCAATATTATAATATATACTTACTAGAATAAATTATTATGACATCTACTACCTATCCTTAACATTTTTTCCTATCATAATACTACTTGCGTGATCAGTATAATGTATTCATTTTCATTCTAACCACTCTGAAACTTATTTATTCTTTGGAACACCTGTAGGTACTCTTAAAATTCGAAATTATTTTGCATGAGTATACCTACGCCCTGTGGCGGCAATCAAATAGTGTCAAATGTTGTGATTTCGGCGCGGCGGCAACGATTGTTGTATATGATTTCAAAAGAAGCCGCCGGCGCGTGTATCATAACCATGTACTTCCGAAAAGCGGCAAATTTCTTTGAGAAGTAAGTACAAAACCTTTGATGCCGCATTATCAAAGTGCCGATGGTTAAAACATAACTATGCATGCACTCAGTTTGATTTTAATGGATATTTTTTTATTCGCTATGTAGGTATGTTTATGGTATTAGTCGTAATGCGCATAGGTCCAGTTTTTCATATTCTTTGATACAGTTTTTTGCGTCTCATAGAATTCCTAAGCGTACCTATACACCGAACTGTTACACCTAACTACTCCGTGAAATAGCGCTAAGTCCTAGCTGCAAGACGCAAGAGTCTTGCAGGCTTAGTCTTGTTCTTGCTCAAGTCTTGCACGGTCAGTCTTGGTCTTGCTAAAAATACGCGGTCTTGTTCTTGGTCTTGGTCTTGCAAAAACGCAAGAACAAGACCAAGACTGCAAGACCAAGACTGAATTTGGGCAACACTAGTACACTGGCAAGGTCATTGATCCGATCATTGATTAATGGTACATTAATGCCATACTCATACTCCGTTGTTATAACTTACTTGGCTAAACGTTTTCCAATTTTGATATCAATAACCTGAGGTCACAGATGGATCACTATTTCTTTTATTTCAATTAGGATATTAATATAATTCTGCTATATTTTAATATATTCTGCTGTGATTTATCTATAGCTCGTTTTACAATCGCATATAAATTATGGTTTTATTTTCGCATTTTTATCTAAAACGTAAATACATAGATAGTAAATAGCTAACGGAAATGACGCATAGATTAATCTGAAAACGGCAATTACAACTAAGTATTATAACATCGATTGCAGTTTGAACCAAATGAACTAAGCAAAACAAAAAATTAAATAATAGGCTATAGATAACTAGGCTATGATCTGGACACACTCTCCGTAACGTACGTAGTGACGGAAAGACGGGACCCATCACCTGCCAAATTACCGCCCATCGCCATTTAGACTGATTACCAGTACCGATTCCTTAGCATCAATGGCAGATAAGTTAACATCTACATCGACAGGCTTTATTGTTTTTTGTTTATCTTCTATTTTTCTTTTTCTAGTTCTACAATGAGACGAAATATTTCGTAAAGTTGTGCCTACTCATCACCCGCAAAGAATCCCTTCTTTGGCAAAATTTTATTCTTACTCTCCGTCACTTATCATCATACGACGGTAATCCTGCCTGACCTAAATTTTCATTGTTAATGTTTACAGATTCAGTCACATCAAGAAGTACGGTTGGATCTCCAGAAAGAGCTGATCGCTACGTGTACGGCGGTTCAATTACTCCTTTACCGAGATCTCGGTTTCAAGAACGTTTACGAAGCACCAGTAACTATGAAGTTAACTCACTCGGGTAAATCACATTTTTATTCTTTAGTTAAGCCTTCAGATTTAACTAACGCGAGCACGCAAGAATTACATATAGTATGTTAAATCACACAAGCATGTTTAACTTGTGCCAACAACTCGCTGCAACGTTTCACATAGGCCTCTGGCTTTAAGCTAGATCTCAGTATCTACTCCTCTGGCCAGCTTAAACGTACACCACTTTTAAATTCTGCTAATACTAAAAAAACATTAAAAAAATTAAACCACATCCAAATATTTTTCTGTTTCGACAAACGGACAATTTCTAAAATGGTTGTACCTACGTGCTTATTACTTATCTGCCCCTTCCATCTTTAGCAAAAATAGCTTTAAGTTCTATAAATTACTTTAAATCTTACGATCTATATGAAGTATAAATTTTTCTAAACTTCTACTAACTAATATTTTAGTATTATATTTTATGAATTTAAATGTAGGTTCTCAGGGATTACTCTAAAGTATAACACGCCGGGCGAGCCAATAGTCGTCGTCAATAGTTTGTAAAATCATGAGAAATCCCACGAGATATAAGATCTCATGCAACCCTGCTGACATCCAGAATGTCCAGACAAAATGCAGTCAAATAATAGCCCATCAAAAACAAATGGAAATCTTGCATCAATTTCTGCAGCTATTGATCCATGCCAACCTACCGTAACAGGGAAAGATAGGCGATTAGTAGGGAAAAAATTAGGACAGTAGGAAGATATCGGCAGTTTGGCGATCGGCTTTACAAAAGAAAATTTAAACACTATATTTTTGTCGTACAGAATCTGGCAAAATCCAATGAAATTAGATTAAGTCGTTACAAAAATAGACTAATCACAGCATTGGTTTGCTTCAAGTATAACTAGATTGAAGACACAATCTGAACATTGCTCTTTCATAATTTCCAGTACCCCTCGAATGGCCCGCAGCGAAGTGTCTGGCTCTCGACTGAGTGTAGAGAGTACAAACCCGTTCGATGAGGATGGTCCTATACCGCCAGTGCGGGCATCGCGACGCAAGAAGAAACGAGCGCCCCCGCCACCACCTGGCCAAGCTGTAACTACACCTGACACTACAACTGATAGCATCGCGGATACTACGGTAATAACCCTTTCTTCTCATAATATAACAGTTACTGAACGAATTCATCATCATCTCATCTCATATATGTCCCACTGTTGGGCTCGAGCCTCCTCCATAATAGGAGGGAAATTGACCTACTACACCACACTGATCAGACGTGTTGGTATAGGGTTTTGTTTCGAGTTTTTCTTCTCTTGCATAGATGTTAGGTACCTATATGCGTTTTATATTCTTTAGTCGTCTCTTATGGTCACCCACAGGTAAAATAGGGGGTGGTGAAATGTATTCTCACTCCATCACCACACGGATATACCTACATACAACACACTGAACGAATTGCACGTTATATAATTTTAAAAGTAATATTATAAAACCAACTTAGTGTCTACCATGAGTACCATGTTAACTTTTCGTAATGAATACATGTAATTTTTTGTTAACTTTTTTGGATGTAGGGTTCATTTGTATAATTTACTTTATAAAATAAGCCAATATGCATAATGATGTTTCAGTTTGGTACGTTTTAGGTCAATAATTAAATTAGATATGTGCACCTGTTTGCTATTTACACATAATTATGTATTTTAATGTCTTTAAGTTGTGGCAGTTACACGCTTTTTTTTTTTTTTTTTTTTTCGCAAGGTGGGACCATGGATGTGGCAGTTACACCCTAAGAACAAAATTCTTTTTTGTATTGCGAACATTGCCGTAAACTGAGCAAAAACTTTTGCGTGTACCTGAATTTTTATATGTCACTAAGTTTCTCTATATCAAGCCGTATTGCCATGTAATTAAGTTCGAAGCCTAAACTAAGCCAAATCCCCTTTGAAGCCGCATTGTAATAGGTATATCTACATTTCAACACCCCATGTAGGTAGGTTGAAAAACAAACGTCAATGCGACTATATTTTTTTTGTAATTGTATCAAAGATAATCAAATTTGATTATCTGTAATTAGGAAACTCCGAGCCAGGCAGCTCCTGGACAATAGGTATTCAACAGAAAATATGGGTGAATATTTCTATGTTACGTGGCCTTAAAATATTGCGATACTAATTCTATAGATATCTCACATGCACTTACTGCTATTGTCTCACATAAGAAGCACTTGATTCTAATCCTGAAGACGTCTCATAGAGAAAAATGATATTAATTTAAGTAATAATACTTTTTCAGATTATTTTATTCATGACAGATTTAATGAATTTTATTACGTACGGTATATAAAACTGCAACAATCAAAATTATTACATTTGAAATGAAACTATTTTCACGGATTCTATAGTGTTTGTATTTTATTTCTAATTTCTCGTCATTTCGAACACTGTACAGCGTTCATGGTCACAGAAGGACCAAGGCGTCTCACGCCCAATAAGTCATCGTTGTTATTATATTATTTTCGACGACGAATATATTTGATTAAAATACAAATATTGTGACAGTTACGGCGAATATCGAATTATTACTCTGGCAATATTCAATTTGAAATAATCTAACAGGATTATTTTGGATGTAGATGTAATTATATGTAGATACTACCTACTTAATTGCGGGCCACCGAAGACAAAAATCTGTTATCGGTGGCCCGCTCGCACGGCGAAGAGAGGAGTTCTTGCAGGGTGGGTCTCAGTCAGGGCTGCGCGCCGCCTCTTCCGTCACCCCGGATCGATTTGGCGGAATGCGACCATGTCCATAGTCCACCGCAAAAAAAAATGATACTACTTAATTCATGTAACCTACAATATCATTATTACCAACCTACACCACATTAGTACCTACAAACCAGTACGCATTCACAGGCACACACACATGTAAACACAGGCGCACACACACACATGTAAACACAGGCACACACACGCAAATGCACCAACACACACACACATGCATGCACAAACACACACGCACGCACATGCACATACATACACACACACACACATACACACACACACATACACACACACACACACACTCACACATGCATAAACACACACTCACACACGTGCACAAACAAACACACACAAACACAAACACACACACACACACACACACATGCATGAACACACATGCACAAACACACACATATACATCCATATTTATTTCATTTTTAATTCTTTTTTGTTATTATTTTTTTTTTTTAACTCATTATGATATATTTTCTTTTTACCACTACTGTCTAGTTGATAATAATAAACCTGTCATCAAATAGGGGAGGACACTGGTTCCTGCAACACAGTTTACAACTAGCGTAGGAACCAGGGAACTCGAAATATTTTGTGTAAAATTTTTTGCGTCGAATAAACAATTATTATGTATAAATTAAAGCACAAATGCACCAGCTCTTTGATGTTAACGTAATGTCGACACGCTTCTAACTTGTTATAGTACCATATTAACCTAAGCGATACTTACTGGATGAAATGATAATTTTATTTGATTCTAGTCCTTTTCAATATTTAAGGTCGTTATCAATCACAGATTTAGGTACGCTTTTAAAGTGCCTCTTGGACCGTTTCATATTCAATTTAATTTGTTATGCATTTGGTAAAATTTTTATTTCAATTCGTAGAAATAGAAGGGGCACAGCTTCTAAAAAGACCTATTAAAATGCTGTGAACAAATTAAAGTATGCTAACAGTATCTACTGTTACAAATATAGGCTGTATTTGAAAATCTACAAACAAATAAAATAAAATTAATTTATATTTTTCACAGGTGACCAGCGTTAATTCAGAGCTACAAATAAGTGAAAACGAAGATAAGAAAATGAACAATATTGAAGGTGATTTAGAATTAGAAGATATGAAGCTTAATATTGAGCTTAAAATAGTGGAAGACGAAGACGACAAAAACAAGCAAGCGACAGAAACAATAACAACGAACACAGAGAATAATAATGATGAAGTTCACATAGCTATAGTTAATAAATCTGACCATAAACTTGACAATCAACAAACAGAAGTAAAAACTCAACCCAATGGTAATATACCGATAAACTCCAATGGACCCATTAGAGCTAGTTCTTCAGAAGAAGAAATACTTAACTCTGATACATTCCGTAAAGTAGATATAGTAAAATATAGACGAAATTCCAGCATAAATGAAGATGACATAAGATTACGACGAGGCAATTTAGAAGATTTCCATTCTTTATCCAGCAAAAGAAGCAAAAGTCTCACCAATACCTTTGACACAACATATGATACATACGATATTGATTTAAATGATAATACGACACTTG
This sequence comes from Lymantria monacha, assembly GCA_905163515.2. Taxonomy (NCBI): domain Eukaryota; kingdom Metazoa; phylum Arthropoda; class Insecta; order Lepidoptera; family Erebidae; genus Lymantria; species Lymantria monacha. The sequence continues at coordinate 21,727,997 of LR991083.1, forward strand.
TTGATAAAAATGGTAATGAAGAACCTCAAAAACTCGTTTGCAAACTTTATGATGAAACACAAAGGAAAAAAAGCGTTGAAACTATTTCAAGTACTGAAAAAGAATTCTTAGAAATAGACAAAGCAACAAGAGAGCTTGAACGTGAAATCAATAAGTTAAATTCTGCATTAAATGACGAGGAGTTGCCCCAAATAGGAGGACGTCTGTCTGTGTCTGAGATAAAAAGAAGATTTGACAAAAATGATGTGTCATCACCAAATCCAATACCAAAACCTAGAAGAAGTCATTATGGCGGAGGATCAACCTCTCCGTGAGAAATGAAAGCAATTTAATAATGGAACCGTTTGCAAACCCAAACTTCATAAATCCTAATTATATAGTCAAATTATATGTATGTATATATAAGCGACGAACAACGAAATTAATTTAAATAATTAAGTTATGAATAGTCCAAAGTTTGAATTGTTTGAATACGCAGAACAAGCGTACATAATTTATACATTTTATTTGAATGTAAGCATAAATATATTTTACAAATTAATATTGTAATCGATGAATCGTAATAAAATAGAGTAGCATCTCGTTAAAGTCGTAACTTAATATACTGGTACATATGATTCGAGGCGAATCGTATGACTGTAAGGTACACTGTCATTTGAAACATTAGCACTGAGTCACAAGACTGTTATATTGAATCAAAATATAATACCAAACATTTTAAGTAGCCACTAATTACCAAAAATGTTACTAAAACACATTGAATAGATAGACCTCAACATAGTAGTACAGAAATTTAAAATAAGAAATCTTACATAATTTTATACATTTTTGTGTAATAAATAACAAAATTGGCCACAATTATCGTTAGTTGATCATGAATAATAGTAGTACATGAATTGTATCTTACACCTAATCAGTATGGCATAGGAACTGTAGTGATAGATCTACACTATTGGCAGCTTTTTGTCTGCAACCGTGGGCCGGTCCGTCCGGATAGTACCACACTCTTGCACAAAATCGACGTCTGAGCTATTGCTCAATATTTTAATGTGTTACGTATCGTTCGGTGAGCGAGCTGGAAACTCATGTATTTGGATGGTTTTTGGTTAGTAAGCAGCGGTCTTACAGTATCCTTAGTATTGCAAAAGTCTTATGAACAGCAGTAAAGGCAAGGCAGATTCAGTGCCCATGTATTATGGTATCAACATTGGTCGCAAGAATCCTACATCAAAATGCTATTTCAGTTCATTTCAGATACTATATTTGATCGTTACTGTGAGCACATCAAGAGATGTGATATAACGGTATGCTGCTGTATTAAAATTGTAAAATGCTTCAGGTGTTACCTATATTAAATTATATATGTTAAAACACGTGATTTTAGTTATTAATATCATGGTTTTGATGTCATCAGATCTCAAGTTTACATTAAGATGGTTTGCAATTATAACAATTTAAAAGCAATTCATATATAATGAATGAAATAATCATCGAAAACTCATTTCCGTGCCTTCCATATGTAAAAGTCCATTATATAAATAAAATGTAATCCTAAAAAGCACCAAATTGCCATAAAATATTTTAAATATTTAGCGGCGTAGAGTAATTTATTTGTGATAATATTATATTTATACCTATTGCTGTTGTACTAGCATAATAAGGTCCTAGACACATTTCAAACTTAACACATCTAAAGTAGAACCAACAGTGCTTCGATCAAACATATACTTACACAAAAAATCTAAATTTAAATTCACGTAATAGAACGCAGTGGGTCAGAAAAACAGATTTTTGCACTGAATAAATTTACCATAAGTTTATTACTAGAATTGCCCTAATCACTTTCTTCTATAGTCAATTGGATTAGAATTTGGTGTTACATCTCTTCAACATTTCAAATAAGCTTTCTATTAAGACAGGTCAGTCTTCCAACAGTGGTCCCTATATAGACAACTATTTTCCATTGGACGAGCAAAACGTGTTTTGTCTCCATCCATCCATTTTAATCTAGGGATGGGACACTTAATTCTATAATTTACAATTCCAAATTTCATATTCGAGTAATTAGTGAAAATATCCGCTTTGCAGCTAGTTTTAGATTTGCTAACTATACTAAAAATAAATCAAGCGCTTTAGGGGACATTTACGTAACGTCAAAATTTCAACATATACGTATGTACCGCATGTTTTATTGAACATAATGTTCATCAATCATTATTTATATGTTATTTTATAAAAGCAAATGAAGTGGTTTTTAATGCACTTAGACTTTGTGAAGATTTCTAATTATTATATTATACAAATGTTCATTGGGATTATTTCTTAGTTCAGTCATTGTTGTTAAATAAATTATTATCGTATTTATATTGTATATTATTATTTACCAATGAAACGGCAAGGTGACCTTTTAATACCTTTCATAGCGGCTGTACACACTCGACGAGAGCCTCTCGCCATTTCGCCAAGAGTTTTGTCTAAGAGGTTCTAGGCGAGAGCACACCTGTACACACTCGTTATGCCAGTTGCACTGTAAATACCAGAGACATTGGACGTAGAAACTGTTGCTGCTATTTGTCTTTGAGTCGTGAGCTATTATAATTATTTAAACATTTACTATAAAAAAAAATCGTAAGCCTTGGAGAAAAAGAAGATGGTGGCTAATTGCTATGAATCGCAATAGAAACAGGTAAAACACTGTAAACAGGTAAAACACAATAGAAACAGGTAAACAACTAAACGATCGAGTGTGTACATGCTCGATCTTGTTTGTCTAGCGAGACTTAACGAGACCCTTTGACTCGGGCGCAAAAATCCGACAGGTGACCGAGACTAAGCGAGGCGAGAACGAGAGCGCGGGACGAGGCGTACGGCGTACATACTCGCTCTCGGCCCGTCTCGGGGTACCTCGTCGAGTGTGTACAGGCGCTATCAGCTCATATATGTCCCCCTGCGATGCTCAAGCCTTCTCCACAATCGGAGGGACATTGACCTACTATACCAAGCTAGTAAGACGCAAGGCATGCTTATATTTCGTGTTTCCTTTTCTTGCACGGATGTTATATGCATATTATATTCCTTATTCGTTTTTTACAATATCCAGAGGCGAAATACCTATCTTTTTATAGGTTTTTCATTGCTTTACGTTTGGTTTTTCTTTTTAAGACAGCAACCAGTACTAAGGAAATAATCCTTGTATTGCGGGGGACTTTACAAACATTCACTTTAACGGACACAAATTACACCCAAACTTAGAACAATTTATGAATCGCACTAAGTATTCTGTAGTCCTACGTAGGAATTGAACCATGACACTGGCATAGTAAGGTCAGTACTTAACCACTACGCCATCTGTGCAGTGCATTTTCATTATCACTTATCTTTATCTACATATTTAAAAATAATATACACAAAAAAAAATAAAAATGTTTATATATTCTAATATAAATCCAATTCAATGGATTTTGTTTGTATGTATCCATATACTCGCACGTATATTGCAACAATCTTGTGTTTGTTACATTACAAAAAAATAATATACAGTTACATATTATATATCATATTTAAAATAACATATTTAACGTAATTTGCTTATTCTATCCTTTTTATATTTTATAAATCTAGGTAAGTTCGACGTCGCGGTACTAACTAGTACTTTATATTCTTTTGGAAGGCGTTTTTGCTGTCGAGCCTGAAAATTAAACAAAATCAAACTTAGTTAATGTGTATCAATGATTTTCCATCTTCTTATTTTCATTTATGGCACAACAATGATAATAAGGAATATGTATTAATTAGAAGATTGGTGTGAATCACTCACACCATTAGTAAAGGATATTATTACGTATATAACTGTAACCCAGCAATATTTTGTTTATATCCTATTAATATTATAAATTTGAAAGATTGTCAAGATGTTTGCATGTTTGAATGTTTGGATGTCTGTTACTTAATCACGAGTAAATCGTTGAATAGATTTGGATGAAAATTGGCATACAGATAGACCATTTGCTGGATTAACACATGGGATACTTTTATCTCGATAATATGTTTCCTTAGGATACTTTAGTGATAGAGTTTTATATTGTGAGTCACTCTTAGGCGAGCAAAGCCGCGGGCAGAAACTAGTTCTTCATAAACCTAGGTATTTAAAGTTTCATACACGCGAGAGAATCACTTTTGATGAAAGCATTGACATCATTCAGACTTTGCCATCCACTTCTGGACGTAGGCCTGCCTTATACTTCGCCGCAAATTGCGGCCTAAGCTGCACGTGTCCAAAGACTGCCAGCAACTTTCACTAATTCGTTGGTCCACCTATTGAGGAGACGTCCTACACTACGTCGTCCGATACGCGGATGCCACTCGAGAAAAGGTTCGTCGAGCGATGTGCGATAGCAGGCTGAGCGATTTTGAGCTTAGTTGTGAGGCTTTTAGCGTGCCATAAGTCATCACTGGTAACACACTGGTCATAAACTTGTACTTTATGGTAACATTAATTTTAAAGTACCTATTTAAATAACATCACTAAAAAAGAGAAGAATAATTCAAAACAAAATTTTATACTAATTCATCTGATCAATGTGTTATAGAACATTATTATTAATAAATTATATTATTTTTAATATTAAAACTTACTTTATTCCTCAATATAGGCGCCAAGGTTGACAATTTCTCAACTAGTTTAATTTTAGCTGCTATCACATCTGTATCATCTTCAGAATACAAATCCACCAATGTATCAACGGCTTCGGCTAACACCCACACTTCATTTTCTTTATGTGCCTGTTCCAATATAAACTCACTAATGGTAGATATGACATTACTAGTCGTATCATTCAAATTATTAACTAATAACAATGCAAGAACACCAATCATTCTGATTAAATTTGACCTTATCTCTGGTACTTGACATTCCTTTATGCCAGTCAACATTATCTGAAATAGAGACAATACTCCAAATTATTATCGAAAATGTATAAAGTATTTAGCACCTAACACAAATTTGTCCACTACTGGAAGTAAACCACATGGCGCGTTAAATGAGGGGGTTATCTCTATCATTATCACGTTTGGTAAGTGAGATGGCAGTCGCAGCTGGTGTTATTCAGTTCTCAGGAGAGCGCTGCTGCCCATTCTACTGGTGAACCCTCAGTCAATTTTTACGACTTCCATTAGCAAGTAAGGAGTGTAAAATACAATAAAAGACTGTAAAATAAAATCTTTGAATCACTTGGATTATTGCCATAACTATTAATGTACCCTCACCCAGTAGGGGTGATGACATTGTAAAAGTTGCAGGGAGTCGCTGGATGCAAGTGGCACAGCACCATTTCAAGTGGCCTTCTCGTGAGGAGGCCTATGTCCAACAACGAAAGTCTACGGGTTAATGGTTCCGTTGAAGTATAATAACTTCAACCCAGTGTTACAAAATAACGATAATTACGATTCTTTGAAAAACTATAGCCTGGCCAGACACCGTCCATCGGTTCGCGGCGACCAAAAGGCTGTATGAGGTTCCATAACCTGTTGTATTTTCCCACTGCACCAGATCCGATTCTTTAATATCGACGTTCTGCCCAATGGGTTAATCTTTCTATATACATATATTACAATGTATCTTCCAATGCCGAGTCTGGGCAATAAAGCGGTGGTCGATTAAGGCGTTTTTATTTTTTAATAGTAAGTAATAATAATAAATAGAAAAGTTAACTCACCTCTATGTCTGACAATGCTAAGTCACTAAATAAATTGCATTCACTAGTGTTGCCATTTTCTCTTAACTTAATCTTATCTAAAGCAGCTCGCATAACAGCTGTTGCAGACTCGGCAATATTAACATTATTCGAGTCAGATTTAAAAACCAACTTGCCAGCATCCACCCAAATCTTATAAACACCATTTACTCCACCAATATTTTCAATGGGGATTGTCGCCAATAAATTATTTACACATAATAATGCTCTGGATTGTAAGGTAATTAACCTGAAATGATCAAATAAGTTGATTTTTTTTATTCCTTATGGTGGCAAACGAGCAGGCAGCACACCTGATGGTAAATGTCACTGCCGCCCATGGACCTTTGCAATACCAAGGGTATAGATAGGCCGCTGCCTACTAATACAAACCCACCCCAGTTGGGCTTTCGGATCTCTCGCTCACCGAACGAAGCGCAATAGCACATTGCCATTACTCAGACGTCGATCTTCTACGAGAATGTGATACTACCCCGGACGGACCGGGACGCGGCTGTACACAGAGAACTGTAACAGAATACAGTGTAGCCCTACCACTATTAAGATATCATTTTGAATTCAAAACATACTAAGTTGTGTATGCTTGATTATGAAAAAAAAACAAAACTTAAAAGACCTAGCTGAATAGTGATCACCATATGATGTTGTTAATACTGTGTACTTTTTACACTAGTAATGGTAAATATAATTATGCTCTTTTATTGACAGGGATTCTACCAACACATTCCAAACTGTTAGAGGGTTGGAAGAGTGATGTGAGGCACTATTAACCTGCTGTTTTACCCTCTTCCGCCAATTGAGTGGACCACCAATTCCGTAACTTTGTTGCCTGTTCCAGGTACTAATAATGGCTTAAATATAATTGACATAATTATTACCTTTTATAAATTAATTGTGATCCATCATATTCTTTTAATATTAACATAACATTTTGTGCTGGCAATTGGGTTCTGGCCCAAACTTTATCAAATATTTCCAGTGATATTAAAGCTTCCATAATTTCTGGTGGCAACTTGTCTTCCGCTAAAACCATTCCACTTTCATTGTCACATATTTCTTCATCTAGATCACTCTCTGATGACTCATTGACTTGCATATCACCGCTATCTAAAAAATTCATAATTCAAAATAGTTTACCTTTCAATTAAATAATAAAGTTAAAGATCTGTGACATCTTTGTTACAGAAAAACTGTATTGAACCAAAAATCTGACTACATTAATCCAAGGTTAGATGTGTCTTTGCTTCACCTATTCTATGGGAACGGCCAATTTACCTATGGTAATAGTATTAGTCAGGTATAATATAGCTCATTTGCAAAAGTTTAATTTTTAATATTGGAGTATTAGTTGCAGTTTACTCATAATATCCAAAATTTATAAATGTTTCTGTATATTATTACATATTGGATTTATTTACATTTCAATAACGATTCAAAACCACTTCATAAAAATACTAACCAGAAGTACTATTCAGAGAAACTGTGTAGACAAACACAGGAAACATAATAAATGTATCTCTTTTAAAATACTTTCATAAAAATAACAAGAGACATTGCCGTTATTAAAGTTGGATAAAACACATCAAGAAACTATTTCTTGATGTTTATAAAACCCGATTACGAAATGAAAAATGATGTCACAAGCGGGATTCGAACCCGCGCCTATTGGGATTCCGGCCCAATCGTGCTGCCACTACACCACCGTGACTAACATCATTTTTCATTTCGTAATCGGGTTGTATAAACAATTAAGCGTATTAAATGCTAAATTTCAGTAATTTAAATATTTCTTGATGTGATAAAATCTTTATGAATTTCTTTAATTATTGTTGCCAAATACACATATTGAAAAATTCAACTTGTTAATTGTTGTCATTCATCATTCTCCTGCTCTTATCCCAATTACTTGGGGTTAACGCAATATATAGGTACTCCTCTTCCTACATTTTATAAAAGTTATTGGCAATAATTTATAACCGGCCGTCTGCCTGATGTCAACCCTCCTTGGGAATGTAATCGTTGACCAAATGGCATCAGGTGATGTTGGCCCAGGTCGAAGTAAGGCTCTTAATTGTCTTTTCGACATCACAAACAAAGTTAAGGTTGGTAGTATTTGTAGCCGCTACCACACAGCTAAACTGGTTAACTGTTTTATGGTTATAAAATAGTCTTTACTGATATACAACCAGACAAGTCATACAGACTGAGTAGAACCTTAGAAGAAATAAGTAATTAATTAAGAAATTAGGTTAATTTAATAATAATTTAGCCAAAGTATTGCATAGTGCTTAATATAAATAATCCATAAAATGGTCAAATTACTGCTTATATACAATAAAAACTTGTCTTACCATCAGATGAACAAATGTTAGCAATAATTTCTAGGCAGTTTTGTTGTGCCATTAGCATCTGTGACACAGATGTCAACTGATTTTCCAATTGTTGGGCTTCCTTTCCTTTTGGCGCTATGGCTTTGCCAGCCCCATCGTTCAATGGCACACTACTAGATAGTTGATTACAAACAAATCTATGGTCTACTGCCAGAGTGGCAGCTAGTATTGCCATTATTTGATTTATAACATCTATTGGTAAAGCAGATAAATTACCACCGCAGAGATTTATAACAACTCCAGCAGAGAGAACTTTCATTAAAAGTATGGAAGGATCACTGCCTTCCAGTCCTAATAAGGATTGAATTTGTCTTTCAGCACTATTCTTAATCTTAACTACTGCTGAAGGATTGTCTTCAACTACAACAAACAAACACTGTAACACAGCTGTAACAATGTCACTGTTAAAAGTGCTGAGCTCTAAGTACCGGGGAAGGATATCCAATATTCTAGACTGGCCTAGATATTTGATGGCTAGATCTGCAATGAAAGAAAAAGTAATTAAATACAAAAAAAATAGAAATCAACAGTCAAACAAAATTAATACATATAACAGTTTAATGTCACTTCCTGAATTCCTAATCTTGAGAAATTATTTATTAATTTCAAAAAAAGGTAAGTAAATTTGCTATGTGAAAAATAGCAAATAATACTTAAAGATTGGGCCTGAATAATAATGAAAACTAAAACAGCATGAGTAATTGTTATTAAAATATTTTTACATTTTCCTAGTCTGACCTTTTGATTCTGAAAAACTATATTGCATTAGCAGCAGATAGTATAATAGAATGTATGCTAGGAAGTTAACATTATCATCCTGCTTGAAGAAATATGTACTCCTCTTCCATCATAAATATTGCAAATGTTTTTGCAATAGTTATATGACCTCACTAATGTCAATTATCCATAGGAATGTAATTGTTGACCAAATGGCATAAGATGAAGTTGGACCAGGTCTATGTAAGACAGTCATCTTTGAGGATACCCATGAGCAATGTAGGAGATGATAAATGATGATGGTAATAAATTATGTAGTTGCTTTAAAAAGTCATATTAAATTTAAACACATACTACATTATCAACAACAAATAACTCAAACATTGACTGTGGATTAACTAAATTTTTTAAATAATATTTTATCTTTTTTTAACCCAAAGGGACATGTTATATTAACTCTCTTTGAGATCAATAACTGCCGAAACAAATTTTGAGATCCACATATTAGGGAGAATCTGTTGTCCTCAACTTTACTTTCTATACTATTATGGAGAATTTAGTAGTTACAACCTCAATATGGCTTTAGCTGTCACAAGAACCGAGCTTGGTGTCCTTACCATTATAGATACGGTTGCCACTGGTTTAAGTAGAAGTATATATATGTCGATGGACCAATGAGGTCATAACATATGCAATGAATGAAACACAATATAATAAAAAACAATTAAAAAAAAATAAAGAAAATATACCTGTACTTTCACAAAGATTCAATAGTAAGTTTATACATTGAATAAATGTGTCAATGTCTTCATCAATTGTTTTAGATTTCACATCTGGCACCCAAGTTTCTGCATGCTGTGAAAGTGGAAAACAAAAAACAAATCAATATTTAACAAAAAAAGTCAGCGACTGACCTGCAGACCCTAGTCGACACAATGACAGAAGATTGTAAGAAAAGGGGTCTATGCGTGAATGTGAGCAAAACCAAAATAATGGTCTTTGAAAGAGACGAAGCCAGAACAGATGTAAGAGTAACAATAGGTAATGATATACTAGAGCAAGTGGATGAATTTGTATATCTTGGATGTGGATTTAGCCGAGATGGAAGGTACACCAGATGGAAGGTACACCAGATGGAAGGTACACCAGATGGAAGGTACACCAGATGGAAGGTACACCACTGATATAGAGCATATAGAGCGAAGAGTGAATGCGGGAAATAGAGTGAACGGAGCATTGGGACAACTTCTCGGCAGCCACCACCTCAGCCAGAAGGCATGTGTAGCAATACATAACGCAGTGCTTGTCCCAACATTACTGTATGCAAGCGAGAGTTGGGTATGCAGAAAAGAGTATGAAAGTAAAATTAATGCGGTCGAAATGCGATCTCTGCAGAAAATCTGTGGAGTTAGGCTGACCGACCGCATTCGTAACGACGACGTAAGAGAGCGAGTAGGTATGAAAGAGAGTATTGGTGTAAAGAGGCGAAAGGGCATGTTCCGATGTTCCGACATGTGGAAAGAATGCCGAACGAACGTCTGGTTAAGAAGATATAAAATGCGAAAGTGGAAGGATGTAGGTACCGAGGGAGACCGAGACTAACCTACCTAGACCAGATCGGTCATGTACTAAAGGAAGGTGGAGTCAAGAGTCTCCGAAACCGGCGAACGTGTATGAAGAGAATTATGAATGTTGAGGAAGCGAGTGAAGTATGCAGAGATAGAGTTCTCTGGCACTCTGTTCTCTCTGCCTACCCTGCAAGGGATATGGCGTGATGATATGTATGTAACAAAAAATAATAATAAGATATTTTTTTTACAAGCCTATTATAACACCGAATCACAAGTAGAATTAAAGGTCTAATTCAACTTCTACATCTATCAATCCTCATTGGGCCAGTGTTGGACTAGACTAAAAAGATATGATGGCACAGGGCCTAAGCATGAGGCTTATACAAAACAATAATTAAAATAAGCTCTTATGAAAAAGATTCATCCATCAACCCATTGAGGGCTACTATTGGATATAAACCTCCCCAAGTAATATCTCTAATAAAGAGAAGGATAATGACATTATCATTATATTTAACAAGTGGTTTGGTGGTCAGGAGAAAAGCCTATCCATTCTCTTGATGATCCCTCAGCTGGTTTTTCCTAGAAATCCATTTTATAGAATCCCATGCGCTAGTAAGGAGGCTATGCTACGTTGAATTATTAAGCTGCTACTACACAAGGATATAGTAAAAAAAACAACTATTATTAAATAATTCCTATGATACATTATTTACTTGACCTCTCCAAACACAACAATGCCAAATCAAATATTACTATTATTATTATTATATCATTATCAGCCCATCTGTGACCCACTGCAGGGCCCAAGCCTCCTTTACGATATGTAGGAAATTGACTTACTTATAGCATGCTGGTCAGACAGGTTGATTTTGAGTTTTTCTTCTCTTGGTTATGTTATGCATGTTATGCATATTGCATGTTATATGCATATTGTATCCCTAAAACATCTTTTACGACAGACGCAGGCAAAAGGAGGTGGTGAACTGTACTCTTATAGAGTCACCATATGGATAGTTAATAACATTATGCTTTTGTTTTTTAAAATGAAACCATATTTATCATGTTAATCACTGACTGCATAGATGGGGTACCAGTTAAAATGCTGACCTACCATGCCAGTAGACTGGGTTTGATTCTCATGCAGGACAATACTTTGTGAGATTCACAAATTGTTGCTCTGAGTCTAGGTGTAATTTGTGTCTGTTAATTAAATAATGCAGGGTGCCATTAAAAAAATCAATGAATATATTTTTCAGTCATTAATATAAATTGTGAAATGGTAAATTAAATTATGAATGAACAATTAAAACAACTTTGGCCAAGACTTGATTCTTATTAAACATTCAATTAAGATCACTAGCAGAGCAAAATCTGCTGGTAACTTTTCTTTACCTGATTTATTAACAAAAGTCTGAGTTGATGTTCCACTGTATGTCTTAGCTAAATATGCATAACAATATATATGAAAATTTAATACATAAATACCTCATGAAAATAACAAGTCACTGAAGTCATAACGTCTTGATCCATCATTGAATCACAGGTATCCATTGAAACTGTAGACAAATTACGAAGTGTACCAGCAGCAGCATTCCTTACAGAACTAGCCTGGTCAAGTAACAAAGGAGCAGCAACCTTTACAAGTCCATGATCCAAAATGTGTTGTATATTTTCTGGACTCTCTATCATAAGTGCTAAAGTTTGTAGTCCACAATATTTTTCCTCCACATCTGCAGCCTTAAATTATAAGTACATAGCTATAAGATTATGCCTTGAGGTCTTGCAATGAAGTTGATGACATTTACTTTCCTAGAAAGCCAACCTATTTATTAACTGTGCTTTAAAAAATTGTATATTATTCATACATATTATTCATATAGATGTTAAAAATTTAAAGCTAATACAAATAAAGATTAGTGGGAGTACTCCTCCTGAGGCTATAAACGCTAAAATGTGAAAAACATGTCCAAATGATATAAAACTTGTAGAAATAATTAGGTATATTTTATGTGTAATACGCTCGTAAACTTCGAGCATCATTAAACCATTTTTTTCTAACCAATATCGCCTCACCGTTGGGTAAAAACCATAATCACAGAGAATTAACCTACTATTTCGTACTAGTCAGATGGTTCATCATAAGAAACGTATAAGAGGTTAGTTGAAATTGTCCTTTCAAACCGGCTCTCATTCAAAGTATGTTTCATGACGATTGATAAATATCAGATTATGTAGAGCCAGTAGATTTTTGTAGGTGAACTGCAATTGCACTAGAGTACCTAATCTTATTATAGCGTATCTCTAACCTGTATTTGATCCAAAATAGTTTGAATGGCATTTTCCTTGCTATCAACAGGAAGTTGCTCCTCTTCATGATTATTATCAACCTCAATAGGCGCTTTCTTTGCTTTCGCAGCTTTCGATTTTCTAACCTTACCCATATTTTAGTTTCTAACCTGTTAAAAAATCCTAACCATACGCAACGAATACATAGAATAAACTTATCAAAATCACAGACATTTTTTTTTTTGGTTTAGTTCGTCCATTCGGATAGGCAAAGGGATCAAAGTCCATACAGCCAAGTCTTATTTAATTATTTTTCATACATTGTTCATCATTTCTTCATATTATGTAGCCTTAATAGTCATTGTCTGTCAGTAAGTCAAGTCGTTACCATTAATCGGGCGCTGATAACCTAATCAATTTTCTTTGGGAATTTTGGACAAATATGAAAATACACGTAAACTACTATTATACCATATTCACTACACTCAGCACTTTAACTGTACCATATTGCATAAAATACCAGCAAAATTATTCAATATACCACCACAAAACACTAAAGAAATGAATATAATACAAGAGCGTGACATGACATTTCCACATTCGCGCCAAAACTCCAAAATCACAGACTATAATATATATAGTGATACTTCTGATGGTGATGAAATTTCTTCTTATGATACGGATGATGCCAACATCGGGTGTGAGTCCTTTAAATGACCACAATTATTTTAAGAAATAATTTATGTATTTTTGAAAACATTATCATCCGAATCATAAGAATAGTCATAACGCGCTGAAGTGTCGCTATTCTCTTACTTAATTATGCACTGCTTTTAATAATACTATCTTTTACAAACACATTAAGCCATAATATCCAGATTGATGACAATTTACTCATAAAATAAACGTAAAGCAATAAAGAAACTAATTTATATATAAAAATCTTAATGAATCCTTATGCATACCGATATTATATTACAGACGGCTGCTTGGTATAATAGTTAGTTACTCAGACTGTACAACCAATGGTCGTGGGTCCGATTGAGTCTAGAAAGGAAGTGGCATGTTTATTTAAAGTATTTGTTCATCATGCATTTGTTCCGGAGTCTTGATGTTCACTGTAATTAAGTAGCTAGTGTAAATGTATTTAAATCCCTAATTTTAGGTAAAATATTTTTTGAAAAAGTAGCAACACTAACTTCCTTTATACCAATATAACAGCGAAGGGAACTCTTTAGTGAAACGCACTATAGTAAGAAGATTTTCGGCCGCGATCAAAATCAACTGACATTTACTTTTTATTTAAATATTTTATGGCAGACTTCCAAAACTTTTAAGCCAAGGCATTATTTATATCATTCCATTTAAAGTAATTATCGTCAGTAAATCAAATCGTCGCCTTTTTCAGTATCATGTCTACACTCAGGCGCAGCTCAAGCACATGTAGCGCCCGGGTGCAATCAATAACCTGGCGCCCTCTTGTACCAAAGTTTTATTTTATTTTATTTATTTATTTATTCAGCATATTACAATTCATTACATCCCTTGGCGATAACAACATAAACATTTACTCACATGATTTTCATAGTTTGTGTGATACAAAATACTTGGCTACATTAGATTCGCACTGTCCTCCGTACTAGTGAAAACTGTATCACGGTAAGAGAGTATCCTCCAATACAATCACATATATTGCATTTCACGTATATCACTCAACATAACTTAAAGTGGGTGAACAAAATGGAATAGGTTGATGCTGGGAGGACACAGTTAAAACATTACTTATTTTTACTGATCGTCGCGCTGTCTACAGACTGTTTGTACAAACATAGCTGCCATTTTGTCCTGATTGTCAAAAGTTTGACAACTGAGAAATGTTATTTTTTGTTCCTAGCGTATGTACTTATTGTCAATAATCTATTTTCGGTTATTGATGTCCTTTCTGGAAATTATCTCAATTTTCATTGTTAAGTTTATATTATTGCCGTTTCGTTAACGGCTGATATGTTTATTTTTATATTTCAGGGTAGGTCTCATTGTAAAAAAAATCCCATATAATTACATACACACATGTAGATACATAGGTATATATATATATATATATATATGTATATTACTTAGACTTTAGTTCGTCGCCTAAGCTCCAGGTAGCAGCACTTTCCATACATGCATATTTTACCATCGAGTTGCCACTCTTTTTCAGTTAATATAATTTTACTCTTTGGGTTGATGGTTACAAGCGGCTCTCGACGCCCCCTAACACCCGGCGCCCGGTTACACCGCACCCTCTGCACTATAGGTAAAGCCGGCCCTGTCTACACTGTTAATCTTTTGAAATGTTTTAGAAACAAGCATATTTATAAATAAAGTACTATTATATCAATATCATTACACTTTCTTTGAAATACATTTACATTACACAAAATTCCTTAAATTTTTACAGAGGTTTTTAAAAACCTCTTACTATGAGACCTACCCTGAGCAGGCACAGTTAAAACATTATAAATTTTTACAGATCGTCGCACCGTCTACAGATTACTTGTACAAATTTAGCTGCCATTTTGTCCTGTTTGCCAAAAGTCTGACAAGTGACAACTACAGAACAATATACTCAGAGAGAAGAACGACAACTTCATACTTTAGAATTGCTTACACGGTGCACACTAGCGCTCCAGTTTAATCCATTGAAAACATGCGTAAAGCGGAATATTTAGAAATGTAATTACATGTTTAAATATCCCCCTTATTTCAAAACAATATTCAGCTATCGAATTTCCGTTTGTTGTTTTTGCACAATGTTTATACATTCGAATATAGGTAATATTCGAATGTATAAAAATTGTGCAAAAACAACAAACGAAAATACTTGGTAAAGGGATTTACAATGGTTAAATAAAACAAGATGTCAGACATTCTCTGTACGATATTTATTTGAAGTCATACCACAATTTTACGCACTTTACAGTTTACTTTCCAGCTTTTGTAGAAAACAACAAAAAGTGTCAGTATCTTACAAATATAATGAGTCTCTATCTCTTAAAACCTTAATAGATAACACAAAAGCGTCAAAATTTCACAATGGAGTTTTTATCTCATAAGTTATTGTAACACAACACTAAAAGCGTCAATTTCGTCACTGATGATTGTAAACACTGTAAAATCACAATTATCTTACCAAACTAACATTTAAAAATAAGTAATAGATATTAAAATAGAAATAACGCTGAATGCAAATCCAAATAAGTTTTATCAAATACACAGAGTAAGAAATATTATGGTCAAATCATAGAGTAAAATAATGGATTAAATTGTCAAAATTTTCTTTAAGATGTCAGTGACTTGATTCTTATGTCTCATTCTTTAATGGAGCACCATCTCTTTTGTACCGATAAATCCAGTGTAGGCATAGTCTGCTTTGAAATCATCGCCTGAGCTCTAGGTAGCAGCACTTTCCATACATGCATTTTTTACCATCGAGTTGCCACTCTTTTTCAATTGATATAACTTTACTCTTTGCCGACAACTAAGAAATTGTTACATACATACATATCATCACGCCATATCCCCTGCAGGGTAGGCAGAGAGAACAGAGTGCCAGAGAACTCTATCTTTGCATACTTCACTCGCTTCCTCAACATTCATAATTCTCTTCATACACGCTCGCCGGTTTCGGTGACTCTTGACTCCACCTTCCTTCAGTACATGACCGATCTGGTCTAGGCAGGTTAGTCTCGGTCTCCCCCGGAGAAATAATTGGTTTTTTTGACAAACATGCAAACAGGACAAAATGGCAGCTAACTTTGTTCAACCAGTCTGTGGTCGGCGTGACGATCAGTAAAAATTAATAATGTTGCAACTGTGTCCCCAAGGACATGGAGACTAGAGTATAAGGAGAACAATCTTTTATGAGAGAAAAGTTGAAAAAGTATCCAGCTGTATGCTATAAATAACAGTACAAAAATTTTCCACAATCGCGCTAGTGTAGCAAAAGGTATGGTATGAAGATGAACTGAAGTATGCAGAGTTAAAAAATTTAATGTCATATATAACCTTCAATAATTATTACAAGAAAACGTACACCTACAGTGATTTTATTTCGTAAACTGTGAATAGTAAGCTTATTGGTTTATTAGTTTCCTTTTCCGTTTAATCTCAAATTTACCATGATGCTAATGTGGCGCCACCCTTATTTAATACATTTCGACGGACACTTCATATACACAGATGATTCTCCTTATCCTCTAGTGTCCATGCCTAAGGAGACGACTAACGGATATAAAACGCGTACCTATAGCATCTATGCAAACCGGGTTGAGAGCCCTCAGGGCTCACCCATAGTCCGGGTCAAGCTGTGACAGCCATCTGCGGCTAACAGCTAAAAGACAGACACAAAAAAAAGAACTATGCACGAAAAGAAAAACTCGAAACAAAACTCTTTACCAACACGTCTGACTACCGCGATATAGTAGGTCAATTTCCTTCACATTGTGGAGGAAGCTCGAGGGCAACAGTGGGACATAATTATATGAGCTGAAATGATGAACAGTAAAGGAAACTGATCAGACCTATCATCTTGCTGTCAATAATGTAAAATTATAATATCTATTCAATTATATTATTTACTAGCGACCTGCCCTCGCTTCGCTTCGGTTACGTCAGTTCAGTTGTCTAGTTTATTTTCGCTACATGGAATTCCTTTCGTAGAAGGAATATCTTAAAATCCTGCTTCGTCTGACCCAAAGAGTAAAGTTATTAAACTGAAAAAGAGTGGCAACTCCATGATAAAATATGCATGTATGGAAGGTGCTGCCACCCAGAGTTTACGCGGTGAACTAAAGTTGAAGTGATATATATATATATATATATATATATATATATATATATATATATATATATACATATCTATATGTGTATATGTAATTATATAGAATTTTCTTTTACTATGAAAGCTACCCTGAAATATAAAAAAAACATATCAGCTGATAAGTACATCAATAACCGTAAATAGATTGATGACAATAAGTACCTACGCTAGGAACAAACAATAATAATTCACAGTTGTCAAACATTTGACATACAGGACAAAATGGCAGCAGTTAAGTTTGTACAAACAATCTGTAGGCGGCGCGACGGTCAGTAAAAATAAGTAATGTTTTAAGTGTGCCCCCCCAGGTCTGACCCAAAGAGTAAAGTTATTAAACTGAAAAAGAGTGGCAACTCGATGATAAAATATGCATGTATGGAAAGTGCTGCTACCCAGAGTTTAAGCGGTGAACTAAAGTTGAAGTGATATATATACATATCTACATGTGTATGTGTAATTATACAGAATATTCTTTTACTATGAGATCTACCCTTTTTTTTTTTTTGTTTGTGGTGGGCTATGGACGTTGCACCCCGCCAAATCGGTCCGGGGTGACGGAAGAGGCGGCGCGCAACCTCATTAACCCACCCTGCAAGCACCTCTTCTTCGCCGTGCGAGCGGGCCACCGGTACCCGATCTTTGTCTTCGGTGGCCCACTCGGCGGTATGCCCTCTCGGGCTCCTCTCCTGTCGACGCCCCGACAGCTTTCGCCGTCGAGGCGTCGCCCTCACGCGGTGGCCTCACGTCGGGTGACCGGACAATTCCCCGGTCCGATCACCCGAAGCCTCGGTTAGGGCGGCATCAGGCGCAATGACAATTTTTATATTTCAGGGTAGATATGAGATCTACCCTGAAATATAAAGAAAAACCATATCAGCTGATATCGAAACAATAATAATATAAGTTTAACAATGAAAATTGATATAATTTTCAGAAAGTACATCAATAATCGAAAATAGATCGATGACAATAACTACCTACACTATGAACAAAAAATAACAATTCTCAGTTGTCAAACGTTTGACAGACAGGACAAAATGACAGCAGCTAAGTTTGTACAACCAGTCTGTAGGCGGCGCGACGGTCAGTAAAAAAAAGTAATGTTTTAAGTGTGTCCCCCAAGGTCTGACCTTTATAGGGCAGAAAGAAAGTCAACACCAAATTCCAAGTCTATAGGGGCAGTATTGGAAAATGTAGATTTTTTGGGTTAACACCTACACAACCCCCTTTTAGGGATGGATTTTTTTAAAAGCCGATCTTAGTTTACCTCTGAATCGTAACACTAATATGCCTACCGAAATTCAAGTCTATAGGAGCTATATTTAAAAAATGTGATTTTATTAATCCCAGCAACCCCCTTGCATGTGGAATTTCGTAAAATCCGTACTTAGTTGAGTTTTACTCGGTGAAAGTAATATTCCTATCAAATTTAAAGTCTGTAGGCCTTATCGTTTCAGAGATATTGTGATGAGTCAATACATAGGTAGATATCTCTTATATATATATATATATATATATATATATATATATATATATATATATATATATATATATATATATATATATATATATATATATATAGAAGAAGATTTATTATGAAAAAGAATTTAAAATATGAGTTCCGGTCTATTAATAACGATCATTGAGCCAAATAGCGTGTCCAAGATATGTCAAAAGGTTAAAAGCGTTTCAAGGCCTTGTTTGGAAGTTGAAGAGGAAATAAATGGAGAAAATGAGACTGTGATAACTAGTGAAATTATTGTACAAACTAAAATATCCAATGCCCAAAAGTTCACGATGTGAAAATGATGGTAAATTATTTTCTGATTTATCTTTTCATAATGATGAGTTCGATATATCAAAACGTAACTTATATCGGATATGTGTTAGATATCATACCATATCGATATCTATATCAATGTAGCCGATATCACAAAAACTGTATCGAGTCAAAACTGCTACTAACATGCGATAACTATTAAGTAAAAACTTAAAACTATAACGATATGAACACGTACGAACAAAACGCAAACTTCACAAACGATATTGAGATATGAACCAAATTCGCTACCTCTCGTTCTAAGTGTATGTTCTTTTATTAGTATAAAAGAGATGAACAGAATATGAAATAACTTTAGCCATGTTTGCGTGGTTAATATATTTTACTATACTAGCAATAAGGTTTAGTTTCCATTGTATAGTTAAAATTATGATAACGTTTCTGGCGGCTACGGTTACTCGATATTAGCATGGAGACTAGAGTAAGGAGTACCATCTTGTATGGGGGATTGGTCAAAAAAGTATCCACTTGTAAACAGCAAATTATTGTTCGAACACTCACCGAAATAGCGCTAGTGTAGCAAGTGGAAATGATATGAATGTAGCAGTAATAAGCAGAGTGAAGTGTGCTGAGTTACGTAGTCAACTGTGATTTGATAAATAATAACCTATGAACCTATGAAGTTTGTGGCGTTCTTTTTAAAATGCATCCACTTGCTACTATAGCGCCACCTTAATTTGCTCCCGTTCATTGGACACTTCTTAATACACTGAGATGGTACTCCTTACTCTAGTCTCCATGGATATTAGTAAGACACTTACTCTACAAAATGGAACTAAAATTCGAAGATATAAAGTTGAATTTGAATTGTTACAACTGATATCGATATCAGAAAACTGTTTTCGATATCGATATGTAAACTGTATATAGGATACATAACCGTTTGTGGCACAAACAGAAAACGCCCGTATATATCTTTTCATTTACGTATTATGTTACAAAGCTATATAGTCATTCTATTTATTTTTATTAATGTTTCTATTTATTCGGTATTTGTTTAGTTATTTTCACTTAAGTATTATTATTATTTATTTCTAAATACGTAACAATCATATGTTTCACTGCGGTAGTCGCGTATAAAGAATTAAATTAAGAAATATTTATTTATAATCATGTACCTACTTATTTTCCAAAATCTCCCTGTGTAACTACAAATAATATTCTCTAACTGGTTATGCTCGGGAAGTGAAAATAGTTCTCGCCATAGATAATATACTATAAATTAGAAAGGTTCTCGCTGTATATTTTTTCTCAAAACTGCCAACAGATAGCGTTACTTCTTTATTTTATCAAGAAACACGAGGTTTTGCAAGATATTTTCCAAATGACTCTACTTTTAACAATATCTCTCAATAAAAGATTATAACAATTAACATCTCACGCTTTTTTACAATAAAATATTTTTTGGTATAATATTACTGCAAGTGTATATAACTAAAAGTGTTTAAGCACTGAAATTCTTAATTTAAAATGATTGAGAATTATTTTCTATTTTTTAATTCGGTTATCAACAAAAGCCTGTTTTTTAGTTTTTTTAAAGGATTACACAGCCGCACAAGAAGAAAGTTGGTTGTGCAAACAATCAAACTATACTTTTCCGGCGCATTTTATGCTGATAAATCGATATTTGAAATCAGATTTAAGATCCGATATACCATTTTTTTACAGTCATATAAGTCTCAGAAGTGTTTAAAACTAGTTGGCCTTATAAAAGAAGTGCAAAATATTTTTTTGAATAATTTTCGCTAAATATTCGGGTTCCGCCGGTCCTGGATCCATATTTTTTTTTTCTATTACGGTGACCGCGGCATCGCTACCTTTAAAGTAGATATTGATCAATTTACTTTTCCTCGAGAGCTGTATTTTTCCTGGATAAAAGATAGAGATAGCTTTTTGTATCGCTGATAAGGCGAAACTTGGAAACGATGAATTTAGCATTTAATGAAAAATTATTATTAATGATATACGAGATGGAATTAAAGCGTAACAAACAAACTCATATTCGCGTTTGTACTACTAGTTAGAATAGTTCTCGTTCCTTGTGCAGGCTGCGTGCAGCCCCCTTGACTGAATAGAATGCGCAAACATGCCACCGCCCTTACGGCGCCTACGGTACACGCTAGTGATGTAACGAATCTTGAATTTTAACATTCGCTAACGCTCATTATAATGTTCTTGTCTTCTGCGGACGCAAGTATTTCCTTTCAAATGAAACGTGCAAAAATTGTTTACAGGTTTTATAATATAATGTTGTGACAGTCATATTTAAACTCCCAGTAAGAATAAACATTATATGTCAATGTATTTAAACCAAAGAGATGAGCTGACACAGGTTTTTTTTATTGCTTATGTGGTAGCAAACAAGAAAGACGCACACCTGATGATGGTAAGTGTCACTGCCGCCTATGGAACTTTGCAATACCAAGGGCTTAGGCCGTTGCCTACCAATAAAATCCCCAAACCCACGCAGTTGGGCTTCCAGCTCTCTCGCTCACCGAACGAAGCGCAATAATACATTGCCATTACTCAGACGTCGATCTTCTGCGAGAGTGTAGTATTACCCCAGACGGACCGGCCCGCGGTTGTAGACAGAGAACTGTCAACAGTGCGGTCCTACCACTATTACAGGTTAAATGACTGAAGTTAACTGCTTTTTTTTTTTTTTTTTTTTTTTTTTTTTTTCACGCTGTGGAAACGCATTTACGCGCTTTCCCCGCATGTGACAGACGGGGGGGCGTGTGGGACTCGCCGGCCCAGATGACCGACCGGAATACCCACTAAAACCACAGCGGCCCCTGCCGCGCTTTTACGGGGTGCCGGAGAGATCGTCTACTGACATTCTATCCCCGACACCCCAACGCTTGGCCGTCTGGCCACGTCCTGTCGTCATTCAGGGCGGTGGAAGAAGGTGCGCATATCGGCGCCTCCTCCTCCCTGGCCGCCGCCGGCGGAGCGAGTCTGCGGACGCAATTGCCTCGCGTTCCCGCTCCGCGGCCTCCTTTTTGAAGATAACCTCCTCGCAGAAGGAGGCCATCGACGACCAGCACCTGTCACTGTCGAGCATCTTCGAGATGATAGTCGTCAGCGACAGGTCACGCCCAATGACCGCCGACAGGACGAGGCGCTGGGGCCCCCAGGCGGGGCATACTTCCACTGTGTGGCACACATCGTCTAGCAGCGCGCCACACTCATGGCACCCTGGGGCCTCTTCTCTGCCAATTCTGTGCAGGAACTTACCGAAGACCCCGTGTCCGGTAAGCACCTGCACCAACCTGAAGCTTAGGCTGCCGTGCCTTCTGTTGATCCAGCGGTGGAGATATGGCGCAACCGCCTCCACAGTTCCCCGCCCTGCTACGGGGAACTCCAGTTCTTCCCTCCACCGCCGGATGACTCCGCTTCGGGCCACTTCCAATGCTCTACCCAATCCCCTTATGGAGACTTGCTCGCCATCAGCCCGCGCCGCTACGCGAATCTGGTAGGCCTCCGCCAAAGCTTCTGCCACTAACGGCCAAGGCGGGTCGCCCGCCAACAGCGTCGCCGCAGTCCATGACACCGTACGGTAGCCCCTAATAGCCCTCACCGCCATTACCCTCTGTGGTCTTCGCAAAAGGGCCCTGTTGCGGGCGGTGAGGGACTCCGCCCAAATGGGGGCACCATACAGCGCCATGGAGCGCACCACTCCAGCGTATAATCGTCGGCAGGACGACCCAGGACTGCCAGTATTTGGCAGAAACCAACCTA
This sequence comes from Lymantria monacha, assembly GCA_905163515.2. NCBI lineage: Eukaryota > Metazoa > Arthropoda > Insecta > Lepidoptera > Erebidae > Lymantria > Lymantria monacha. The sequence goes on from LR991083.1 coordinate 21,751,162, forward strand.
ACGCAGCGGCTGTCTTGATGAGCCTCGGGACGAGCTGGGCAAAGTGTGGCCCGAATTTCCATCCAGAATCAAGGTGCAGACCTAGATATTTCATCTGGGCCCGCACCGGCACGGCAACCCCAGACACACCGATGTGTGCTCCTCGGGGGGGGCCTCGGCCTCGGCCATGAAATAGGAGGGCCTCGGTTTTCTCCACCGAGACCCTCAGGCCCAACATGCCGATCCGGCCCACGACGAGCGCAACCCCCTCTTCTGCCAGTCGGGCAGCCCCCCGGAAGTCGGACCTCCTCACCGTGATGAGGGTATCATCCGCGTAGCAGATGACCCCCATCCCGGGGAGAAGCCGACCCCGTAGGAGCCAGTCGAATCCGACGTTCCACAGGACCGGACCAAGGACCGAACCCTGCGGGACGCCACACTCCACCCGGTAGCGATGTATGCACCCGTCGCCCCCCTCCCAGAGAACTGAAGTTAACTGCTGAATTCATTAAAAAATATTGGTACGACAGATATTCATTGATATCACTGTGATTAGCAGGACTAAAGATGGTACGAGGGACATTGAATCTTCGTACGACAGCCGAACAATCTCGTTTGATGAAGTTTACATTCTGAACTTCACTTGTTCAATACCAGAATACCGATGGCTTTCAGCTCGAATTACATAATTGCTTCCAATGCCTGAAAAAGTGCAGAGCTTCGAACGATATGAGCAACAGGTTCGTGGTAACTATCCACGCGGACAGGTCAAAATTCTTCAAAACCCATCGTGCAATTAGACCCAATAAAAATTCTGATGAGACTCTTAAGCTCACGGAGAAGAAAGAAAATGACAGTGCCATCTTCAGCTGATTGGTCCGAACTTAGGCAGCTAAATAAACAAAAATGTCCAAAATGCGTCGTTACATTCAGCACCGCTCCAATACATGCTCTTGAAAGACGCGGGACAGTGTTATTTCGTCAATATTCTGAAAATCTTTGGGATGAAAATGAAATATCTATAGATTTCTTTCCAATTGTGTTTAGAAAAATACCGAGATTTAAGATTTTTTTAAAGATTTTAATTTAATTTAAATTTAACAAATTAGTTGAGGTAGACGCGGAGACGATATTGCCTTTATCAATCTAGGTCAAGGGTTTATCTGTAATTTCTTTGCCTTTAAAACGAGAAAGCTACTTACATTCTCTTTGTGGATCCTATAAAAGTCCTGCATGGGCATCGAATTCATCACAGTTGGGACAAGAAGTCATTACACGACCTGCTTTAGTAATCATGACAATAAAAATCAGAAAATGATTTTGTTTTTACATACCTACTTATTTAACTTTTTTTCCACTGGGCTCCAAAATCTCGTGTAACTAAGGTCTCTGACATAGTTTAAAGGAGCCCAGCTCATGATAATATACATAATTATTTATGATCAGCTTTATTCAAGCCATCCATCATGTGAGCTAGGCAAATGTGACGTAAAATTTCTAGATAGGTACCTCTCATCATCATCATCATCACAGCCCATATATGTCCCACTGTTGGGCTAGGGCCTCCTCCATAATGGGAGTGAAATTAACCTACTATACCGCGTTGGTCAGACGTGTTGGTATAGGGTTTTGTTTCGAGTTTTCCTTCTCTCAGGTACCTCTACCTACAAATAATTATTTTTTTTTAATTACAGTTACTGCCAAAAGTCAAGTATCAAGGGCCTCAAAGACACTTGAATAAATTCAATAGTTCATTTTTAATCTGCAATAATTCATTGATCAACGGAATTTTTATTTTACATAAATGTAAAATTAAAGCGTAGCTAATAAAAGGGTCGGGCGTGCTCGGCAGATGCGGCGGTGTCTTTGTAAGCATCGCGCCGCCTGCCTCATTTACATATGTGATATGTTTCAAAATCTGGCCGCGGAACAACCGACTGGACGACTCCCCGCTAGTGCTGTCTGACTTAACACCTGTCGACAATTTAAATTTACATAAATCTTATTACAGAGAACTATCATTCTTTATTCTGTTTGAGAATCAATCTAAATGATTTCGAATTTTTTAATAAGCAGGGACCCTACTACTTACCCAGCTTTTCGTGTGGTGACGAAGTAATAATTTGTTTCGACTCCCATTCATTAGATATTTTTTGCAAAAAAGAGATAACTTGAAGAAGAAATTATTATAAGGCAATTAACTTTTCAATATAGAGAAGGGGCACGAGCCAAAACTGAGATATACGAGTACATGAATTGCAGAGAAAAATAAATAATATTCCTTTCCTTTGTACTTGCAACTTCATATTTTGAATTGAACATAATATAATCTATGCTTACAAAAAAATGTTAAGTCATATCAAGCTCTACGCGTATCCTCTCCTTTATAGTCCACCCTAGTGCAATGCGGATTGATAGAAAATATTGAAGATATACGAGTTGTTACCTTTCACCGAATAATTAACAATTTCACAAGCTTTTAACGTTAAAAAATCACAGGTATTGTGTCGCACTCAACCACCCGAATCGTGATAAGTTACCAGATATTTACAGTATAATTATCCTTTTTATTATGATTACAAATACTTACATACAACTACAGCTGGCTTACTATGGATAGAAGTGCAACGGCAATTTGATATATCGTGCCTCTAGGCTTTAGGTACACTACGTATACGAACCGAGAGTTTTCTATATATTACATTTAAAGTGTTTTAATAAGAAACCTATGTAGTTACCTAGGTAAGCAAGAGAAACTATAATAATTTCACGGAGATACCAAGGGCGGCCAACAAGCGAGAGGCGCAGCGCGGCGCCCGGTAGCCGCCTCTATAGCTTTCTTCATAAATCAAAAGTTGTTTTTGTGTCTTATCGGCGGATAATCGGCGGCTGCTACCGAGCTGCTACTACTTCGCTCCCCTCCCGCCAACTCTCGACCGCTATCGCCCAAATCGACATTAACTTTTTGTAGTATTTTAATGGGAATTAAAAATAAGAAACGATAATCATTAAGTCCCCCACTACTATCGACCGTTTTCGATCCCGCTAAATGGAAGCTATTAAAGGATTTTAGTGTAATAGATAACATAAGGCAATAAATAGAACAACGTTAATGGTGGTTTGGAATGTGGACTGATTAGGTATGTCATGACAAATCAAGTACATTCAACTGTCTATAGCTTCTTAAACTTAGACACAGTTTAAAAAACCATCCATATGGCAATAGAATCAATATTAATATTAACTAAAAATCAAAACATGTACCCACTTAACTATTATAACAATATAGAACGTTAGTCATTAGGGTCTTTATAATATTGGAATAGAAAAACGTTTATAAACCTTTTTTACCATTAATTAATTATGAACTTAGAAAAATTTACTTATCATCTGTGGACGCACAAAATCTGTAGTTGCGCAAGTCGATAATCCTCTCATCATAAAATAAGTGCGTGTGTCCCTTTGCCTAAGCGCCGGTGTTGTAGTCACTCGTCGCATTATTATCGTCATGCGTAAGCATAATTATAAACCTTTTTTACCATTAATTAATTATGAACTTAGAAAAATTTACTTATCATCTGTGGACGCACAAAATCTGTAGTTGCGCAAGTCGATAATCCTCTCATCATAAAATAAGTGCGTGTGTCCCTTTGCCTAAGCGCCGGTGTTGTAGTCACTCGTCGCATTATTATCGTCATGCGTAAGCATAATGTGTATATTAATATTATGCTAGTGTTTTTATCGCAACCATGTCTAAAACTGCATTAAAAAATATATCGTATCTCACAGAAAAGAAAAATGTATTCAAAATTGCAAAAGAGTAACGCTAATAACCGTTTCCCTCAATATAACTTGTTTGGAGAACGTGAGATAAGTGTAGGTTAATTTCATCATATTATAAATTAATCTATGAAAAAGTAAAACAAGTACCTATGCATATAGGCTAAAAATATTTCTACAATAACACTGCGATACTTACTAAACGTGTAAGACTTATGAAGTTATTAAGTCATAAGATACATACATACCTATATTACACATCTTTACATGTACGCATTACGCATCCATGACGAGCCAAAACTCTATTTAACGTAAAATGATGAATGTCACATGATACATGCATATCGGCAAGGCGGCGACTGTCGGCGGCAGTCGGCACGTTCGTGTCAGCACATATACTCCGCCTAATTGCACCCCCACAGCGTGATGGATGGTCCGCACCATGCCGATAGCCGCCCCCGCCCGCACATACCTCACTCCGAAACACACCCCACCGGTATTACAAGTCACAAGGGTTGTTCTCAGAAATTCCATTATCATCTGACTCAGACTCGCCTCGTGGTTCGCTTCACAACGCGCCGACTTTAACAATCAATCCATTGTATTGGATACAAGATTCCACTATTTGGTAAGTCAAATTACTGAGAAACTTGTCTCAACAGCAGTTTAGAAACCAGCTGCAGCTAAGATAGAATTTATATATCAACTTATTTGTCCTTTTTGTTACATTGACTTCTTGTTTAATAACTAATAGGTAATAGGCGCTAAGCATTTATTCATTTATTAAAATATGTATTTAATAAATTGGTCACATTAGAGCATTATAAGACTAACTTTTTTTTAGGTAGAAAGTAGTAGTACATACGATAAATTGGGTATATACATATAATAGCTGGCATTGTAGAGTTAAAAAATTTCGTCAATTCTGAAAATATTGCAAACTTTGGTATTTACAGACATAAGGATATCAGAATGACGTGAAATACTAGTTTACCGATATCTATATTACTACTATGTAGTTATCTAGCTTAATAGACCCTGTACTATACAAATCTATAATATGAAATTACTACTATATAAATAAAAAAAATGATTAAAAACATCAAAAATCCCGGCTGCGTAAAAAGTCACCAAAACTACGTACATAATAAAAAAACTGAAAAGAAAAAAACAAGCACTTAGATGTCCGGTGGTCTAGAATTCCATAATATATTATTGAATAAATACTATTGCAGAAAATGAAATATATTTTAATAATAGAACATGACAACTGAACAGTCGGGATCCATTGAAAAATTAGATTTGCTGTCGAATAAAGGATCCATAGAAAAATTAGATTTGCTGTCGAATAAAGGATCCCGACTGTTCAGTGGTCATGTTATATTATTAAAATATATTTCATTTTCTGCAATAGTATTTATTCAATAATATATTATGGAATTCTAGACCACCGGACATCTAAGTGCTTGTTTTTTTCTTTTCAGTTTTTTTATTATGTACGTAGTTTTGGTGACTTTTTACGCAGTCGGGTTTTTTGATTTTTTTATTTTACACTTTTCAGTTATAAATGCCTAGGTAGCTATAGTTATCTTATTTATTAATAAGTAGGTAAGTACCTAACTATATATAGTTTTTCGACTGAAGTTGAGTACTAAATCGTTAGAAATTGGAGATGGGCGACCGCGTCAGACATTAGATACTTTAGGTAGGACTACCTATGGTTTATTGGACAATATACCTACTAGATACTTCAGTATATGTCCATCCACATCCAGTTATATGAATTATTCGTCTTTTCATCGTAAATTTCTACTGTCTAAAAAACCTATATGTGAGAAAGGTTGTTACGAAACTTTAAATCGATATAGATCCTAAACGGTCAGTCAAATCGAAAAATGTTGAGAGAAAACTAAAAATGATTTTTAAATACATATTTAACGATACCCCACTCGATATAGTTTGTTGACTTTATTTTTTTTAATTTTCACAATATGGCGTCCAGTAGTCGCCATATTGAATTTTCAATAACGTCATATCTTTAGTGACACTCCCCGGATTGAGAGGAATCGATTGACGTGCGAATCATAAAAATCGGCCCAGGCGTTTAGTATATATAGTGCTTCAAAGGAACATACAAACATACATACATAGACTGTTAAACACAATACCACTCCTTTGCAGTCGGGTAAAAAATATAGGGACCTATACAAATACATACAAAAATTTCGTTCAAAGGGAAGAATTTTAGTGTTTAGATCGTTAAAGTATTATTTTCTGGTATCTCCATGCATTTTTAAAATGTGATACAAAGACAATTTTAAAGAAAAACAGGATAATAAAATAATATCAATAAATATATCATTAATCTATACTAGCGAAGCGGCAGGAACAGTTAATCTCATAAACAATCCAACAATTTACTTAAGATTTAAATAGAACGTCTTAAATTCTTTCCCATGGCATGCACTTTAAAAGTGGTATAAATGCCAAACATATTTAGCTGTGTGGTAGCGGCTAAGAATACTACCAACCCTTACCTGGCTCTCGTGGATGTCGTAAAAGAAGACTAAGAGCCTTATAACGACCTGGGTCAACTCCATCTGATGCAGTTAGGTCAACAATTACATTCCCAAGGAGGATTGACGTCTGGCATGCGGCCGGTCATAAAACTATTGCCAATAACTTTTACAGTATGTACTATGAAATAAAAGTACATATTGTATCGACCCCAAGTCATTGGGATAAGAGTAGGAGAATGATGATATATACAAACATATTTATATTAATATAAACCTAAATAATCTGGAAGCAATAATAATTTATTTAGATTATAGTTTTAACATTGATTAAGATAATGCAATTTTAAATTAGTAACAAGCAAATGATGATATAACGATTCACATATACCCATAAAGGATGGTATTTTAAAAGCTTTGAGCGATATAAGGGTTTTATAAAGTTTTATAGTTTTTTTTTATACATACATGTACTATATTATTCCCAATTCCTGTATTCGATGAGACATCCGACCCTTAATCGCTATTTTAATGCTTTCGTTTTTATGTTCTTCAAAAAAATAACAAAAGGCACCATAGAATTCCATAATTTATAAACGTCGTAAAAAGTGTATTTTGGTACACATAAAAATACTAAATACAAAACAGCAGTCATAACTATCTAAACCATTTGTTATAAACTTATAAGCCTATAAGTTAAGTTGATTAGAATTTCCAAAATGTAAAACGTTTTATAAATTGTTAGAATATGTGTAGAGGTAATTCACAATAAAATTATGAACGAAATAGGTACTACATACTAGGTAATTTAAATAAACATTGTACTCTTCCCCTTATTACAATATTTTTTATGTGGTTGGCACAGCATGTCTTCTTCCTCTGACTATGAAGGCAAATTATGCTTTTTTGGCTAAGTTAAATGTTTTTTTTTCTTGGGAACGTAATTATTGATTAAATGGCCCTTATTGGTTGTAAAATGGTGGTGGTAATATGTTGGTTCAGGTCAGTACACAGTACAAGCCGATTACAGTTTTACGACAGCTCCAAGCAATATCAAGCTGGGCCACCGAAGTCAAAAATCGAGTACCGGTGGTCATCTCGCACGGCGAAGAGAGGGGAGTTTTACGGTGGGTCTATGGGGTCACGCGCCGCCTTTCCGTCACCCCGGACCGATTCGGTGGGGCGAGACGCATCCATAGTCCAACAAAAAAAAAATGCAATATCAAGCTATTAACGACCTGGGCCAACATCCATCTGATGCCATTTGGTCAACAATTACATTCCCAAGGAGGGTTGACGTCTGGCAGGCGACTGGTCATAATACTATTGCCAATAACTTTTAAAATACGTACTAAGAAAGGAGAGTACATATTGTATTCACCCCAAGTAGTTAGGATAAGAGTAGAAGAATGATGATGATAGCTCCAAGCAATAGGTATTAATACTAGGAGTAATTGTGGCCTAACTCTCACACAACAGTATGTATAACCTACATAAATATACCTAAAATACTGAAATAAAAATAAATACATAATTATACCACAGCGTAAAACGTCATGCCATTGGAAAGGGAGTGCGGTTAATGATATCTCGGAAATAGGTTACGGTTTTCATATGGCATTGCGTGCTATTTATCCATTATGGCTGGAAGTTCACATTCAGGGATTACTTCAAAAAAGAGGTAGGATACGTCAAATCAATACATAGGTGTATTAATTACGAGGTTGCTAACAAAATCCACCCTTTTCCGGTCGATCGTATAGAACGGAAGCGAAAAAAGATCAATATTTGGACAGAAATGATTATAACGTGTACAACCGGACGCGAATGCGCTCACTATTGCTAATAAAACGTAAAGAACAGGATGTAATTTTCGACGGAGTTCTGTCGGTTCTCAGAGTTCTCTTGTCACAACAAAGATCGTTGTTTTTTGAAGCTGAACGCGATTCAATTGAATATGATATCGAGCTGGAGAATCACAATCAGCACACAGTATGTATCTATGCCTCGAGCATTTCGGGCGCTTGCATTCTCACTGAACCGGCATTGTTCACTTCCGCAACACAATCCAATATTAAATGTAGGTACATTATACATATTTATTCAATACGATGCAACGTTTACTTTTCTTTTATCTTTTGCCGGCTTCGCACTCTTAAAAAATATAAAGCGGCTTATTCCCACAGAGATACTGTTTTTATCGTGATGCAATATCGTGTCTATGTTTAACATTTTAACTTCAGTATTGCGTCTATGTTTCGATGTTTTTGATTAACAAAACATTCAAACTTTTATAACACCGCCCATGTATACAATGGAAATATAAAATATTTTTTTAAAAGAATACCCATACATTTTAGAAGTACCTACCAAGTTAAATAAAATTGCTAAAAAGTTTGCCTATAGAAATAATTCTAGCATCAAACTATTTCAAACTTATAGTATTTAAGTACTTTATAATACGAATATAATACATACTTTCTTCTTCTCCCTTTTTTTTTATTGGCAATCAAAGTATACGAGCCATTGTTGCAAGTGTCGAGTTACAATTTTCAGTTTATTTACGTTTTAAGTGTTTTTCATATTATTCACTGTCCGTCAGTACCTATATCAAATTTTCGCCTTCAACAGTCCTATGGCCACACTGTTATTGTTAGCTCCTGAGTACTTTAATGGAATACGAAAACATTTATAAAGCACTTTTATATCATATTCACACATACCAGGATTTCCTTGGCATCACAGGATCACATTACATAAAATGCCTTAAAAAAACAACAGGCAGTCATGGGGACTGCCTATAGAAGTGAAAACTATTAACTTAAGACTAATTGTAATAATAATAATTTTCCAATTTTTATATAAAAATAAAAACCTATAAGTTTTTCCCCTCCAAAAACGCTCAACGCGCCTAAAGAAATTTCATATAGCTATAGATATACTATTAGCATTAGCATGCCGGTGACGCGAACCTATAAGTTTTTCCCCTCCAAAAACGCTCAACGCGCCTAAAGAAGTTTTCACATAGCTATAGATATACTATTAGCATTAGCATGTCGGTGACGCGAACCTATAAGTTTTTCCCCTCCAAAAACGCTCAACGCGCCTAAAGAAGTTTTCACTTCAAAAAATTAATATAACACTATACTAAGATACACCTAATACATTCTAAAAGTTAGTGAGTATTACTATTTTAGTTGTCCTTAATCAATACCAAGAACATCAACAAAATGTGGATAAATTGAAAAAAAGGAAAATAAAATAACTGAAAAAGACAAGTCCACTGAGCTTTTTTTAACTTAACGAGAAGCCGTAAGTTACAGCCGTACAGAACATTTGAATATAAAACACCCACAAAGAATTAACTTTAATTATAATTGAATTTAGATTATAATTATTAAATAACAACAAATAAATGTTACAATAATCTCACTACACATTTGTGTAGTCATTTAATCGATTGAGTCAAAAAGATAATTTATTTATTATTTAAAAATGTATGAAATGAAATTACTTAAAGCACTTCTGACGATATTAGAAATACCATAAAAAGTATTAAATCAAACGCATAGAATTTTAGCTAAATTATATCATCGATATACGAGTACCTACTAACAATTTCAAGCATTAATAAATATAGATGAGTGCACCCCACACTGTATTTAGGTATATTTATAATATCTACCTGCTTAAAAACATTTTGAGGTTTATTCTGAAGGTCCTTAGAATGAGCATATAAAAATAGAGAACACGTTTTCTATGTTCATATTTATACTAACTGATAATAATTCTTTTAAAGTTTACACTTGGTTCGTAATAATTCTTTCTTTGTTTACGCTATGGCAATGATGCCGAGCTATTTACACAACTTGATAGATAAAGAGCCGTAGGAACTCTTGTGTTCTTGTCATGAGAGAGAAAAGTAAATAAATAAAGAGATCCTGCTCACGAGTGTGTAACACCAGAGGTAGCTCTGATAAAGCAAACAACAAGATACTGAAATTAGATACTTCGTACGTTGAAAACTTTATTGAAATACCGCTTGTGTTTGTCGGGCCGGATAACGTGGCGCTTCACATCAAAACATACTAAAATTGTTTTAATAATGTTAGCAGTTAGTCAGAAGATAAGATAATACTCTTTATTTTGCCGCGACTCATAGGCATTTTTGTTTTTGAATTTCAAGGAACTAACGTAAACATTCCCGTGATATTATGATTAATTTGTAAATATATTTACATGAAAATATAAATTTTTTAACTTTTATGTAAAAAGTCAAGCCTAACTGGAGTGGGTTCAGGATTGTATTGGTAGGCAGCGGCCTAGCTATACCATTGGCAAAGGTCCATGGGCGGCAGTGACACTTACCATCAGGTGTGCTGTCTGCTCGTTTGCCGCCATAAGCAATAAAAAAAAAAAAAAAAAAAAAAGTCAAATATTGCTAAAATACAAGTCCTCGCTAAATCAAGACTAATCGAACATAATTATTATCTTTATATTTATTATTTCTAATAAAATATTTTATAGGCTTATTTTCATAATTTACTTCAATTCTAATAATATCAATATAAGTATTACCTGTACTATAAATTACATCTACAATAAATAAAGTAGGTAAATATATGCAGAAAAATACATATGAGTATAAATTGCTACAGTATATTCGAGGCCAAACATAATTCAAATAGCCACCAAATAAATATTGCTAATGTGCTATTGCTCAGAAAATACTCGCAGCGGGATCATTTTAAGTTTAATACATAATAGGTAATTTAAAAATATTAACATGGTAAAAATATTTTTTCTAAATTTATTAAAGGTATTTTGCTGTTAAATGTCATTGGCCAATTTCAATCTATCAGTTTCTTATTTAGAACAGAAGAAACATATTGATGAAACGTATTAATTGATGTACGTATTATTGCACTGCCTAAAACTGTTATTCATGTCCTAAAATATTTTTTTTAGAAAATCAATCCTCAAGAACTGGAAATATTGAAAATAACAATACGCACCTGTGAATGAAGCTCAAAAACAACTTGTTGACGTGGCTCAAAAATGAAATCGGTCTGTAGTTCACCACATTCTTGGTTCACAATCCCGGAACGTCGCCCCCAAAAATAACGAAATGAAATACCTTCTGAAGGGCTTTTTACGCCGTCTTTCCTCCTTCTCTCAGAAGCTCTGTTGTAATTCCATCGTTTCATGTTTGGACCAATCAGCTGAAAACTGCACCCTCATTTACTTTCTTCGCTCCATGAGTTTGTCTAGTCTAGTTAGAAAGATTTTTGGGTCTATTAGTGTGAAGCGATTTAAAAAATTTCGACCCAATAGCGTGGATAGTTTGTACGAAGATGTTGTTATAATATCGCTTAAGGATTTGCATTCGTCTAAGCACTAAAAGTAAAAGCCATTTTGTAGCTCAAGTAGAAAGATATAGGACAGATATAGGTCAGAAGGTTACAACTCATCAAATGTGACAGCTTTTGCGTGGAAATTCAATGTGCCTCGTGCCACTCGGTGATCACTTCCAGTTTTAATTCTACTTTTCATTTAAACATCATTGAATATCTGTCGTTAAATCTTCTATAGCCACCGTGTAGTGCATTTTGGACGTGTATGGCTTTCGAGATGTCGTCGTAATGGGCCCCTACTTCGTCGACAGAATGTGTCAAGGTCAGTACGTAAACCGTTTGACTTTTAATGAATAGCGCTTGTTCAAGACACTCGATTTTATCTACGTAGTTTATGGGAGACTTACGAACAATAAACCCTACAGCTCCTTGGCACGTGTCATCACCCTTCTAATATCATAGCAAATTTCCAGATTAAAGGATTGTCATGCCCTTATCCTCTCTTCACACTTTTGATAATCCTACAATATTCAATCGGATTATGCTCAATACCTCTTCTAGCTTGATGACCATCTCATCGGTCCGAATGTTGAGCGATATCGTCGGTCGCTTTTTACTGAACTGCTGAAAATTCTGCCCAAGCCTTGCTCTACCGCTACCGGACCTCTAAAACAATTAGCCCGTAGAATAACGAAGCCGAAACTTGGACGAGTTTTTTATTATATTATCTATAACAATGCAATTTTAGATGAATGATGACATTTTACAAATAGAAAGGTCCTTTATCATTTAAATCCATCTCCTAAAATGGTAAAACAATAACATTTTAACATTGTTTATGATAAATTGTTTTGTCTATTGTAGTAAAATACGGTACTTTAAAATGTTATAAATAAATTGTTCTTATTCTTCTTTTTTTATTGCTGATGGTAGTAACTAAGCAAGTAGCAAACTTCACGGTAAGTGCTACTGCCACCCATGGGCCTTTGCAATACCAGTTGTACAGCTAGGCCTACCAATAAAAGCCCCAAACCCACCCAGAAAGTTGTTACCACTTTTTTTTCGGACAGGCTATGGTCTGGTCACACACCGCTAAATCTGTCCAGGACGACAGATGAAGCGGCGCGCAATCCCATAAACCCGCCCCGCAACGTACCTCTCTACGTCTCTACGGGACACCGAAACTCGACCTTTGCTGTGGTAGCCAAGTTGTCACCACTGCTCAGACGTCGATTTTCTGCGAAAGTGTGTGACCGGCCCGTGGCTGTAGACAGAAAATGTCAACAGCGTGGCTATATCTCTATTAATTCTTATTTATTTATTTATTACTGTATAAAGGGGCTCTTCATACTCATTTGTAAAAATAAACCAAGTGAAGCGACACTTAATTCTTAAAATATTGGTAAAATTATTTAAATTAGTATACCGTATACAAAGTAATAACAATACATTGTAATAAAAAAATTAATTGACACAAAATAAAGAAGTAATGATTTTTTTCAATGTTAAAATCTTCAAACAGCTCTGCGTTGTAACACATTGCACGTTGAATTTGCTTTTCGTTTCCATGCTGATAATTTTCTACCTGCAACCACAAACTGACCGGCTCGTCCGCGCAGTACGAGTACCACACTACTCAGACAAAATCATAGTCTGAATTGTAACCATTTCTTATTGCTCTTCGTTCGGACAACGAGATTACATGTTTGCCTCTATAATCAATAAAAAAAAATCAACATATGTAAAACAGAAGATGAGCATCTATAATTTCGGGTACAAAGTAATTATAATACAGTACAAGATACCTATTTTGTACCGGATATTATGTAATCCCTGATGAACGTCCCCGACGACGAGTACCAGGTACCGGTGGCCCGCTCGCTCGGCGTTGAGAGGTACTTCCAAGGCTAGTTATGGGGTCACGCGCTGCTCCTTCTGTTGCCCCGGACGGATCGAGCGGGGTGTGAACATGAACAAATCCCGATAAAAAAACTCTGTTGAATAAAAATGAGGTGTGGCATTGACTTTTGGCGGGAATCTAAAACGTCATGTAGTTAGTGCTCTTGTATTATATTTGATATTTTAGTGTTTTAACGTGTTATATTAGATAATTTTGATGGCATTTTATGTAATGTGATATGACGGAACTGCTGGGATGTAAGTAGTGAATATCATATAAAAGTGCTTTACAAGTTACAACGTTTCGTTTTCCATCAAAATGCCCACAGGATACCATTAACAGTATGGCCATAGCACTGTTGATGGCGACAATTTGGCTTACTGACGGACAATCTGTGCTTTCCATTTAATACAAAAAGTGACGCAGTGTTCGATAAAGCGCTTTCCATCAACGACACTGTTGAACACAGCCGTACACTGTTCGACACTCGGAAAAGTGGTGTTTGACAGATGCTTACCTACTTTCATAGAGTACTTACTTTAAATATATAGGTACTACTTTGCTTGAATTAAGTATCATTACTTAACCTCGCAATTTATTTACGGCATATTCTAGTAGTATTATTTGAGATTATTAAATTGAGCTTGTCTCTTACTGCTAATTAAAATTTAATAAAATGTAGAATGTAAATATTGCACTATTGAAGTGAGCCCTGATAATGTGGTTACGTTTATAAATTATTGAGCCAAGACTTTGTCAAGGAACTTGCATTTAGGTATACGACGGCCAGAATTTTGCGATATTGATGCACTCTAGTGTTATTTTGAGACAACTAGCTGTTTCATTTAAACTTTTACACAGTGTTTGGCAATGCTTCACAATGTACCGCAGAGTCCCTCTGTGTTAACTAAATGGAAAGCAACCAATGTGTGCTTTCCATTTAATACAAAAAGTGACGCAGTGTAACGCAGTGTAACGCAGTGTTCGATAAAGCGCTTTCCATCAACGACACTGTTGAACACAGTCGTACACTGTTCACACTCGAAAAAGTGGTGTTTGACAGATGCTTACCTACTTTCATAAAGTACTTTAAATATATAGGTACTACTTTGCTTGAATTAAGTATCATTACTTAACCTCGCATTTTATTTACGGCATATTCTAGTAGTATTATTTGAGATTATTAAATTGAGCTTGTCTCTTACTGCTAATTAAAATTTAATAAAAATGTAGAATGTAAATATTGCATTATTGAAGTGAGCCCTGACAATGTGGTTATGTTTATAAATTATTGAGCCAAGACTTTGTCAAGGAACTTGCATTTAGGTATACGACGCCCAGAATTTTGCGATATTGATGCACTCTAGTGTTATTTTGAGACAACTAGCTGTTTCATTTAAACTTTTACACAGTGTTTGGCAATGCTTCACAATGTACCGCAGAGTCTCTCTGTGTTAACTAAATGGAAAGCAACCAATGACTATCCTGAAGAGACTAAGAACGTGAAGATAATTATTACTTGACACTGGCAACAATGGCTCGTATAAGTAGCTGATTGCCAATACATAAAAAGAAGAAGAAAAAGAGGTGTGGCATTCGAACCTAAATTTAAAGTAAAATAAAAAGAAATCACAGAAATAACTATTTAGTCAATCAAGTAGGTTATTAGGAAACTAAACTAGTGGATAATAATTACAATTGCAAAACTAGTATAATGACGTCATATTTGAATAATTTTAGACAGTTATTGATCCTGTTATTTACTATCATCAAGGAGAAAGTATGTATCAATATTACGCAGTTAGTTGAAGAGGACACATTCGTAGAATGTCGGAAATAGCGCTTCCGAGTAACTCTTGCATCGGATCTCTTGTCGCTCGTCCCATGTTTATTTATACAATTTTTGTAATCTGATGGCGGCCGCCGGTTGAGATCGTATCACTTCACGACTTAGAATAACTGTCTTAACATCAAAGAATCGAGCTATTTTGTAATTCTAAAACAGTTTTAAAATGTTACATATCTATATATGGCTAACTAAACTGAGCATGTTTTAATAAAATGTTAACGATAAAAAAACGGCATGTTTTCATTCAGCGCTTTTTTTAAATTTATATTTACTTACTTAAATGCATTTTATTTTAAATACAGCGATAAAATTAAATTTCAACTGCACATATGGCGTAGTGGTCTATGTAACGATCGCCGGATTATTGTGGAATCGAGTCCAATGCAGGACAATTTCTCGTGCCATCCACAAACGATTATTCTCAGTCTGGGAGTCTAACCACATGAGTAAATAAACGTTTACTCATGTGGTCTAACTACGCCAACTTTCAAAAACATTTGTTCCCCCAATTTTCCTAAAAACGTAGGTACCTGCAGCTTTTGCTTCACGTATTAATTTATACTTTGATATCACTCCGAATACGTACGAATGTGCCTACACGGTGTTTTCAATTACCATGCTATAAAGGGGACGTTGATACAAATGGGAAGACAGAATTAACGATAACGGCTGACAGTTAAGTTAAATACTATTAATGCCCACCTACGAGTGAACTCTCCGTACGTGGGCGAAGGTAAAAGATAACAGGAGATGAAGGCGGCTATATAAACGTAGTAGGTAAGCGGGCAATCGGGATGGGAGGGCTTTGCGGCACGGTTTGTGGCACCGTCCGCATCGGCGGCAAAAGTGATCGGGCTGGTCGACTGGCTCGGGCGGCGAGATCAAAGCTCGACGCGGGTCGACGCACGCGGCTCTCGATCGTCCCGTCCCGTCACGTCCCGCGCGCGCTTCGCATCGTCCCCGCTTGCCTGCATCCGCGTATTCCACTCAACAATGAACGACCTCAACTCTGTCCTCCAGTTAATCCGTTTCAAATATAACACAGTTCGTTTAAACGAACCTTATCTGCAGCTCCATCAAAGTAAAGTAAAAAAGTATCTTTTGAGTACACGTAACATGTTGAAAGTTACATACTGAATAAACCCGAAAGACAAATGTCCTACCTCAATAACAATTAAGAGGCGATATTAAAGTTCCAAATAATATTTTGAAGAATATTATCTCGATTTCTATAATAGCGATTTCGCCACTTTTTAAATAAAAACAAACCAGGTGTAATAAATAAGTATCGAAAGAAAATTTAATAGAAATGCACTACTAGGCTCAGAGTTCATAATAATTGTATTTTATATTTATACATCATCATTCTGCTGCTCTTATCCCAATTTAACTTGTGGTTTACGCATTATGTACTCTTGTTCCATCATCTCATATTGCAAAAGTTATTGGCAGGAATTTTATGGCTGGTTACCTATCTGACATCAACCCTCCTTCGGAATGTAATTATGGACCAAATAGCATCAGCCGAAGTTGGCTCAAGTCGATATAAAGCTCTTACCTAGTCGTCCTTTACGAACTTCACGAGCCAAGTAAGGGTTGGTAGTATTCGTAGCTGCTACCTACTACACAGCAAAGAAGGTATACTCTATATTTATAAATAAATGCAAATACATAATTAAAATCTTTCGAATATATTACGAAATTATGAAAATTCGGGTCGTAGATAACTTACCTATTAAATCCCATTATCAAAGATTTAAAACGCTTTGAATATCAGCAACTCGGTAAAGTCACGAAAATATACGTATGTGGAAATCACCCGGTGCGTGTGAATGGCTTGACTCTTGTTGAATGCGTCATTAACTTCGTATAGAGTTTGTTGTTTATTGACCTCATAGTGAAACAACGTAAGTAAATACGACTGGTAATGAATAAAACTGGCTAGCCTTAATAACTTGTACATTGGAAGAAGGCCGGTTAACTAGGAATATCGAGGATATCCAGTTCTATCCTTGAAGCAACGTGCATGTAATGATTCATAAAACATTTAAATCCACGCACTGCGAGAGTTCAAATGCTTTTTGTATCGTATCCGACTTGTTCTAGCTACCTACGTTTTTCGGATCATCGAGCAATTGAATCGTATTTTTTTTTGTGTCTGTCTTTTAGCTGTTAGCCGCAGATGGCTGTCACAGTTTAACCCGGACTATGGGTGAGCGCTGAGGGCTCTCAACCCGATGTATTGAATCGTACTTCCTATATGCAGCTTCAACGAAAAAATTGCCACAGGCAACGTCAGCGGACATCGTTTTTGTGTCACATGACAGATGTTATAGTGGTGGCTAATGGCAATGAAATCATAACAAATTTGCAAGCTAATACAATATCTTCAATTTTTTTGTTGAAAATTCTCGTTTCGGAATTTCTCTTCCACGGAAACTCTGAACTTAATAATAATATTTATATATGTAATATTATATTCAGAGTAGGTACATAACCTAAGCTTGTTCTATCCCCAGTTTCCATGTTCCATTTACAGAAACGGCACGTAATACAATTGGTAGACATTTTGTGAAACTAATAAGTACTGTCAAAAAATTAAATTATTTCTAATAGACTAGAAAGTTTATCATTTAAAATTCTAATATATTATAGAAAGTGTAACCTTTAACTGACAACAATAAGAATTGATGTACTATAGACAATGTAGCAAGAGACTAGCTATAGCATGTCTGATGACCATCGTAACGCAACGGGCTTGAATTAATAATTAGTAGAGTGTACAGCTCGGCCGCCGCCGCTCCGCCCCGCCCGCGCCGCTCACTGTCTTATAACATAATTTGCACTTCGTGCGGCGAGATCAAAGGCGAGGCCGTTCAACGGCGGCGGCGCCTTTGATCACGGCGAGCCTTTGACTGCCGCCGCCTCCGACGGCCACGCCTCAAAATAGTCAATTTGTCGTTGATTTTTTTACGATATGAATAGTTCTTATATAAGTGGGCAACCATGTTAAAACAAATTAAATATTCAGTGTACTTAATATATTTCTGACAAAAATAGTAACTTTATTTAATTTTGTTTAGATACATACTTATTACTGATAAAACTGCTGATTATTACTATATAGTGTAGCGCAGTCGATAGCTAACGTTTTGTACAGGTGTAAATGATAAAATAAAAAACTAAACGTGTTTTTTATGACAAAAAAATATCTACGATTTACTTACCAAGCTTTTAATAGGTAACACCAAGTATGTACTCAAAGAAATAAAATTAAATAAAATTTTACTTTGATAATTATAAAACGATTTACTTTTTTATAACCTACACATCCTTATCTTGGGGTACAGAGAGTTAGGGATACTTTTGGCCTTTACTTTCAATAATCAATTGAAGTCCAACAGACAAATATCTACCTTGACAATTGCAAATTGTATAACATCTCGAAGTCTTCAATAATTGAAGGTAAGTCGGACAATTAAAGGTACGGTCATTGCACTGTTTAACAACCGATTAGTGGAGTACTCAACTTTACGTCAGATTATTAGTATGATAATCATAAAATAATTATTGCAAGTATTTATCTAGATAATAGATATTATCGATATATGTTTAAAAATTACAAAATATGATTCACTGCAATGGAAAATTTTAAATAACTATAGGTATCATATAATTAGAGTAAGAGCACCTTAATATTAGCTCTTTATTCCCTGCATAGGTCGATCATAATCCAGTAGGATTGGAGTCGATACACCTACAGAGACCAACTGCTTTAGTCTCACTATGAGACACTACTGACTTACTCTTGGATGCGGTTTGAATTTGCAATGCATTTTGAAATGCGTTGCTTAACTATCACCACTAACGTATCACAAGAAATGAAGAAATTGAAGACAATTTCATACAAATGAAGCGCTGTACACTTTTAATGTCATGTTCGTAATGCTTTAGAATGGATTCTTCTTGCTGATGTATTCCATGAGCATTACAATGACGTCTGTCTTAAGCAATATTTAAAATGAGTACTGTTCTCACTACCCTAATATGCCTCAAATCTATGAGTAGTAATTCCTATAGAAAACACCTATTGTACACCTGTAAGGTGGATCGCAAGTTATACTACCATCATCAGCAACAAAAAGTACCCATACCTAATCTAATATGTGCCTTGATACATATTGTATCGACCCCAAGTAGGTAATTGGGATAAGAGTAGGAGCATAGTGATGGTGTTACAACGATAACCCATTCACTGCAACATAGTCGACCAGGGTAGATAAAACCGAAATTTTCCTGAATCTTATTCTACTTATTGAATTTCAGAATTATATGGATGATAAAACTCTCATTTTCTTCGATGTTGTACAGTAAGACACGTCAACGTTCGCTTGTTAACCGCGGTGGCGAAACCGGCGGAAGCGACTCTATAACACAAGCAAAGCCGCGGGCAAAGCACTAGTATAATTTAATGACAGTATATCTGTGAATAATAATAAAATTACAGAGACGAAGCGAAGCCTGCCTGAACGCGTTGCAACAGCGCGGCAGCGGCAAGATCAAAGACACAGAGATGAGTATCGTATCACTGGCCGGCGCGGCGGCGGCCGGTGTATCCGAGAGCCCTTCATCCTTTACTTTTTGTATATTTTTACTTTAACCGCCTAAAGCATTTTTCCATTTACAAATATACCTATCTACTTTTAAATTGCCTGTGACAAAATTTTCACTAATAAATATAACTTTCTTTGTACATAATACCTCAGATATTTAGGAAGTGCCATAGATATAATAATTCTCTTAGGAAAGTTTTTTTTTTTAATATTTGAAAATAAAGTAAATAAAAAGCAAACTAAATAAAAATTAACTTTAACTACCTACATTTAGTATTAATACTATAGTTTAGCACTTTCTGTGCAGTACATTACACAAAATACGTTTAAAACTATTAGATTACTTTAAAATACTACTTTATTATAGAAATGCACGCGGGATTCATATGATAATTTTTCTTTATCATATGGATTTCATTGAAGCAACACTTTAAAAATCTCGAATGTCAGATCACCTCTTTATGTAGTACACAATAATATAATATACAATTATAGTCCCGAACTGAAACGAAACAACCTATTAGCTTTCTACAATCCATATTTTTATAACACAAATAATAAGAGTCTTGTTAAACATAAGTGAAGACTAAAGAATCCACCAATTTTGTATCAAAATATTCCATGGATTAAGATAGTTTAGGTGTCAAAGTAAATAAATTAAAAAAAACTCACATACCTATCGCAACGGCAAGTTCGTCGACCATTAGGTAATAACAATCATAAACCATAGTTAAATTTGATTAGATACAGTATGTATTTTAAGAATCAATCAATTCTGTAAAAATTCTTAATCTGGTAAGTAATTGAACACAAATCCCCTTGATAATAATTAAATGTAAAAATACGTATACATATGAAACGTATAGTGCAACTTTTTGCTGCTTATTTGCAAAGAGTTTGTCAAACGATGATAGCACGTGACGCAAAAGCCGGCGGCGTCTTTGATGTCCGCTTTGTATCCAGTAAATCCAGTAATGGATCGGCGGTGCAAGCAGAGATGTCGCTTGTGAAGTTGCCGACTAAAAGCGTGCCGACAAAAGGGACCGCGGTAGCACAAAGCTATTGATATAATTTAAATCCCTTTGACCGATAGTGGCCGTCAATATTATCTACCTCCCTTTGAGAATTGCCTCGTGTGCCCAATCTATGTGTAAATGTATAACGTATGCCATTCTTCAAAATACTCATATTTAATAAACAAATTATACAACTACTTTGGAATACAAATAGGTACAGAGTAACTTATTTGAAATAAAACTTTTTTTAGGGATTCTATCGCGTTTGTACATGATTTTTAATTTCCCGACGTTTCGAACACTTTACAGCGTTCATGGTCACGGGAGGACCACCATATAAACGCGATAGCAAAACATAATTTTATTTCAAACTTTATATCTAGCTATGTATATATTACATACTAAATAATGAGAGAATGTGTTTCATCTTTTTATCATTTAGAGTCTAGGTTATTTTTTTTTTGAACTTTGTCGTATCTTATTAAAAAGAAAACTACTTTTACGCATTTTATCGCGTTTGTATTTGATTTTTTAATTTTCCAACATTTCGTACACTTTACAGCGTTCATGGTCACGGGAGGACTCTGTGAACATTAATGCTTTTTAGCTGTCGAATCTGCTATTATAGTCCCGTCAAGATAGGCCCAAAAACACCTTCGTGCTTGCAAAAGGTCGTGTAGTCACGAATTTTTGATATGTTGTTAGGACCCAAATGAACATAAAAATACACAATTTGCAACTTCCAAAGTGCTGTGCTAACGGTAGGGTGACCAGAAAACCATACATTTTTTGGACATTTTTCAGATTTTGTTGAATATCTTAGTGGAGGAAGGGTCTGACATGTTTAGTAGTTATAAAACATTAAAAGAACACTAAATAAGCTACAATTCGAGACTAAAACCAGCTCTATACCGTTATTAGTTCCTGAGATACTGTTCTTCAGACATAGCCGATTTTTTAAAAAAAGTGGATATATTGCACAGTAGTCACCTATTTTATGTAATATCTTCTATAATACGCATTTCACACCAATACTTACTATAACAAAGTTGTAGTACATTCAATCAGATTTCATTTAAGATCAAATTGGTACTTGTTGAACCAGCAGATTCCTCAAAAACGCAGATAACGAGGCAATGCAAAAAACTGTTTTCGCATCTTTTTAAAGATGATGATGATGATTTTCCGTGTGGTGACGGAGTAAGAATACTATTTACCAACCCATATCTTACCCATGGGTGATCGTACGAGACGACTAAGGGATATAAAATGCATATAACATCTATGCGAGAGAAGGAAAACTCGAAACAAAATCCTATACCAAAACGTCTGACCAGCGCGGTATAGTAGGTTAATTTCCCTCCCAGTACGAAGGAGGCGCGAGCCCAACAGTGGGACGTTTATGGGCTGTGATGATGATGATGATGATTTGACAAATAACATACAAATCTTCGAAAATATGCCGAAAAGTGGATATTTTTCGTAGCGGCCACAAATATTCTTTTTTTTTCTAAATAATAAAATATGCAAAAAAAATGTAAACAAAGACGACAATTAAAAAAGAAAGAAACATAAGCTGGGAGTACCTCCACGCGGTGAAGGCAGTAACAATATACTATTAAATGTTATATTGGCTAAAACTCCCAAACTAACAAATAATTTAACCATAGTGCTAAATTAACATGCCTTCGGGCTTATGTTGTAGTTGTCTATATTGATGCGGTGTATGTGTGGCTGTGTATCCGGTAACGCAGGGGAGCAGCTACCAAACGAGTGAATTGTATTGTAAAAGTGTTTATTAAGCAGGTTAAGAAATTTGCAGCGTGATGTCTATTCGTCCAGGCGTGTGTTTCGTGTGTCGTGAGGACTTCGACACAGGTCCTGTCGTAATTGTCAAAGATCGAGGAATAAAAACATTAGTTGAGGTGAGCCAAAAACATGGTCTCGAAGATAATACAAACTTCCTCAACAATTGCAGTGAAATCAGCGTTCATGATGCATGTAATAGATTTTTGCTATTTGATTAATAAAGCTATTAACAATATATATTTATCATTTTATAAGGTAGATAAAAACTTTCCTTTCTTTAAAGCAGCTATTAAATAATAAACTAGTCAGTTATTTTTATATATATATATTTATTAATAATTAACTAATAATCCAGTAATTTATTAACAACTAACTAGTAATCTATGTATTTCTATATATTTGTACATTTGTATATTTTTAAACTAACTAATTTACAACTTAAATAGTCAGACTACTCATGTACGTACCCGATAAACGTATACAGATATATACACTTACATATACATATACGTATATAATAATTATACATATTGACATAAATATAAAGGAATATTATACATATCTACTTAGCTTGTTCTGTTCTTTTTGAAGCAAGTCGGGAGCTCCGCTCGCTAGGTAGGCCGGCACAAAACTGAGCCGATCGCACGGCCAAAAACGTTTTTATACACAACCGGGCGGTCCAATTCTTTTATAAAAACTAAATCCGAGGGTATTTGTACATTTTACCTTTACACTACAATATTAATTAATATATTATTTTATTTCTTTGTTGTTTACATTTTTATCTCAAATTGTTACAAAATAATACAAAAGATATATAATACTAAAGTTAAATATGCCTAAAAATGAGCCATACACATATCCAACTTTAATTATTTTTATATTTTAAGCCAATAATCTATCACGGCCAGACTGACAAGTACTTCGCTCTCGAAGTACCCATATATTTTTTTTATTATTTAGTCGCTGATCTTGACATGTTAGCCCTCCCACCTGCTGCACATGGTTACCAGACTACATCAGATCAGTGACTGACCAGCAGTATTTCTTTTAAGATCTTTGGCCTTGTCATACAAGCACCTATCACCCGCTGCATAGTGAATTTCAGTGAAGTATCAGGGCAAAGATCGACCAGCGTATATTTTGTGACTTTGACCTTGACATATCAACCCTATCACCCGCCGCATTATGATATTCAGGTTGACATCAGATCAGAAGCCGACCAGCGGTAATTTTTTTTTTGATTTTGAAATATGTGTATGCCACATGGCGAATTTACTGCTCACAAATAGGCCGTATTAAACCTATTGTAATTATTTCTTTTTTTTTTTTTTTTTTTTTTTTTTTAATTTATTTCTTAGAGAATAATAATATTATTAGGATCTTTTATCATATACAAAAATAATTTATTACAATAAAAATATATTATTTTAAACGCTTTTAATCGTATACAAAACAAAAATAAAAAATCACTCATTTGTCTCAAATACATTTAAAGTACTCTTCATTTGTAAATACCCGATTAATTTACTTTTCATTTTCTTTTAAAGAATACATAAAAAAATAAAAATATACAATCTATCACGGTCTGAATTCTAATTTAATTATAGTTCTTCAAATGATATATTTTGTTCTACCCATTCTCCTGGCCAAACTCGTAATTTCTCTTTGGCTACCGTGATATTTCTTAAATTATTTTGATCTCAAGGAAAATCTATCATTTTGTAATTGTTCTATAATTACATACGGACCTTTAAATTTCGGGCAAGTTAATCATGACGTCTATGGTCTTGACTGACAAATACAATATCTCCTATATTATAGTTAATATTATTTCGTCTAGTAGTGTCAAAACGGTTTTTGAATTTAATTGCTATTTCTCTAAGGCGTCGTTGTGCTAAATCTCTATCAAAATTTACGTTTATAACGGGTTGAATAGATTTATTTACCACGTTATCTAAACAAACAGTTTGCACAGATGGTATATTTCCTTTTCTACCTATTAGACATGTGTCCGTTATAGCAAAACGTGACTGAAAACGGTTGCAATACTTCTAACGTACCGTATCGATACTGATATAACTAGCAACGGCTATCGGTTATCTAGCAACAAACAACCGATGGTTACGCGACGCTATCAACCAACAATATCACAACAATAACTGGTAACGGAATGAACACTAATAAGTCTAATAACCAAAATAATTATGCCATATCTCTCTTTCTACGTGATACCTGAGGTGCAAGAGAGTGTGCGGTTAATGGGTACGGCTTAATAACAAGCAACATTTCATCAATATTGATATAAAACAAAGACGTCCTTAATTCTATTCATCAAACTGTAAAGGACAGTAGTTTGGTTTCTTGTTACCATCGTATGCGACGATAAGTGTTCATTATAGTTCAACTTATAAAAAGTTATAATAGTTAAACTGACTATAAATGAATACCGATAATATTAACCGAAAATATTATTATAATATATTCAATTAACATTTAATTATTTTACTCAATTTTAGTTAGATAAATTAGGCTGCCTCTCAAAGGTCAATAATTAGTATTATGCCTACCGAGTTTTCTTGCCGGATCTTTCTCAGTGTGGCCGCGTTCCGATCCGGTGGTAGATCACAGATTTGTTTACTAGTATATTGCTACAATTTAATGTTTGTTTAAGAATAACTGATCATAACCAATATAAAAAGTATACCAATGTAAAAATAGTTATTTTGCAAACATAAATATGTAAATGACTAGAAAAGTAATTTTGTAAGATATATTGTAAGGGATATCTATTGTTGTGATAGAGTAAGATAGACAATATCGACTGGGCAGCTAGCGTATTTACAATATCGAGTACAAACGAAAACGATACGCGTATTCAATTAATCAGCTTAAAACCCGCGTTGATACCGATATTCAGTAACGGTTGTCGATATCGGTATTGAAACCAAATATCGGAACCGCTGCCAGAAATAGTCGGTAATGCCATGCCATGACTACTACCTATTAATAGTCTTATTGGGGAAAATCCTGTAGATTTTTGAATAGTAGTATTGAGAGATTGTTGTACGCTCCATAGTACGTTCGGCCATTCTGAAGTATTATTAATAGATATACCTACTTAGCATATTTATAATTGTAGCCACATAACGCTCGACTTGGCCATTACGACGAGGAGTTCCGGTGGATATCATGCGAATCTCGATTTGCATTTCTCTAAACATTGACTGTACCTGCTTTTGCTAAGATTGTAATATTGCTCCAGCCCATGTCTACTGCAATAGAGTTAATGAAGCGACACCAGCTCTCAGCACCATTCTCATTTTTCTCTGGATCGAAAGGCAGCAACACCACATCATCACCGCGACGTCGATCGGTCAGCACATCTTGTATAGTTTTGACCAAGCTCTCAATAACTGCAGGATCCATCGCGAAACCACGTTCACAAATTTCTAAAAGAAAACCAGTATAGGTATTAGTCACACGATTCGTATCCCACTTCTGATAATAGATTTTTGCTATTTGATTAATAAAGCTATTAACAATATATATTTATCATTTTATAAGGTAGATAAAAACTTTCCTTTCTTTAAAGCAGCTATTAAATAATAAACTAGTCAGTTATTTTTATATATATATATTTATTAATAATTAACTAATAATCCAGTAATTTATTAACAACTAACTAGTAATCTATGTATTTCTATATATTTGTACATTTGTATATTTTTAAACTAACTAATTTACAACTTAAATAGTCAGACTACTCATGTACGTACCCGATAAACGTATACAGATATATACACTTACATATACATATACGTATATAATAATTATACATATTGACATAAATATAAAGGAATATTATACATATCTACTTAGCTTGTTCTGTTCTTTTTGAAGCAAGTCGGGAGCTCCGCTCGCTAGGTAGGCCGGCACAAAACTGAGCCGATCGCACGGCCAAAAACGTTTTTATACACAACCGGGCGGTCCAATTCTTTTATAAAAACTAAATCCGAGGGTATTTGTACATTTTACCTTTACACTACAATATTAATTAATATATTATTTTATTTCTTTGTTGTTTACATTTTTATCTCAAATTGTTACAAAATAATACAAAAGATATATAATACTAAAGTTAAATATGCCTAAAAATGAGCCATACACATATCCAACTTTAATTATTTTTATATTTTAAGCCAATAATCTATCACATGCAGAAAGAGATATACAGCTTTGCATAATGTTGAAGCTTCAGTTCGCCGTGAAAGGGATTCTGGTTCCCAACCGTCATCGACCAGATCATCAACTAAGGAGGCTCCTACTCTGAAAGGAATTTGCTTTTTGTGTGGTAATGCCATCACTGAAGAATTTCTCCAGCAGCAAAATAAACTGCCCTTGGCAAGAAGAAATGCGATCCATACAATTGAGAAGTTAGGAAGTAGGCAGACTATTCTAGATGCTGCTAAACGCCGAAATGACGATTGGGAAAGGGCTATTGAGGAGCGCCTCCTCGCCTTTGACGACCTGGTTGCTGCAGATGGGACGTACCACAAATTGTGCTACGATATCTTGTTTTTAACAGTTGCAACTACTTCTGAAAAAAAGAGAGGGTATCGTCCAGCCAGTAATATTGAATAAGCAATGAAGTGTGTTTACGATTACTTATTGGAAAACCGTGACGAATGCCAGTTTTCTTTAACAAACCTTATACAGCAGATTGAGTGTGATTGTATTCCTGTTATCAGAACAGCAAAAAAACACCTCCAAAAACGTTTTGGTGATGACATATAGTGGAGATGGGTTCCAACAAAGGCTTTATCATCTGTTTCAAAAATAGTGCCCAGAAAATTTTGTATGATAATTGGTACAAAGAACAAAAAGCCAATGTTCAAGAAGAGCGGTTGAGAATTGTGAAGACAGCAGCAGAAATCATCGTAGAAGATATTCGCACACAAGTGTATGATACTAGTCAGTATCCTCCCTCGGATGATTTCTTCAACAATGTTGATTATGTCATCCCTGAGTCTGTAAAGTTACTTTTTGAGACTGTTGTTGTTTTAATTTTTTAATTATTATTTAATTAATTATTTTTATTATATTTAAATATATCTTCAAAACACACTAAAAAGAAAATACCGAGCGAAAGCTCGGTCATCCAGATATTATTAACTAAAACGCAACAATATGGGTTTTATTTTTTATTAAAAAAATCATCAACATCGTCATCTTTAAAACACAGGTAGAATCGATAAACTCCTCTTTTGGTTTTTTGAAGTCGGTTAGACAGACGTGAAAGCAGTTTATTTGTATTACCCCTCAAAACCCACTTATTGGTTATTTGCCCTGGTTTTGGTTATCTGCCGTTTTTGAGGGAACTCCTGGTCCTACATGTACCAATTTAATCTCAAATAAAAGCTATTTAAATTTTCTTCAATTTCGTTATAGTAAGTTTTGGTGTAAAATACGTATTATAGAAGATATTACACAAAATAGGTGGCTATTTTAAAAAATATCCACTTTTTTGAAAAAGTTGGCTATGTTTGAAGGACTGTATCGCAAGAACTAATAGCGGTATAGAAGTGGTTTTAGTCTCAAATTGTAGCTTATTTAATGTACTTTAAATGTTTTATAGCAACCAAACATGTCAGACCCTTCCTCCACTAAGATATTTAACAAAATCTGAAAAATGTCCAAAAATTTTATAGTTTTATGGTCACCCTACCGTTAGCACAGCACTTTGGAAGTTGCAAATTGTATATTTTTATGCTCATTTGGGCCCTAATAACATATCAAAAATTCGCGACTACACGATCTTTTGCAAGCACAAAAACGTATCTTGACGGGACTATTAGCGGTTTCAGTAAGCGTTACATTATAATTGCAAACATTCGGAAGAATATATCGCAGCATCCTTACCAGACGAAATTGCGAGTCTAAATCATCTAGAAACTCACTCAAATAAATGTCACAGGCAGACCTCAAATTTTGTAAGATGTCTTAGTCAAAGACGAAAACAATAGCGTGTTACGATTTCGGCCTTTAACTGACGAATTGATATTAGACAAAGATTGAACACCCTTCTTTTTTTTTTTTTTTTTTTGGGGTGGGTTACGGTCGGTACACTCCTCACACCCGTATAAGCACGCGCACCCGTAACCCACCCGTGACGTCGCCTTCGTCGTTGGGCCAACCACTGTTGGGATTAAAAACAATTTCCTTACTAAAATGCTGAAACACGCTATTGGTTTCGTCTTTGGTTAAAACATCCTACTAAACCTGAAGTTTGACTAGCCATAAGTAGAAGCGCCAAGGCTTCGAGATGTGGTTGTATATCCGTCTTTCATGTGTCCTTCAATGATTGATACTTACCCACTTAAATGTAGGCACACTTTGTGATATCATTTACGATTACTTTTAAAGCGACGAACATAAGAGAAAACAGGTTTCGTAATCACTATAAGTAGATAAGTGTAATGAAAAGGAAGGCTACAAGCCACAGTATACAAAAAGTAATACCTATTTGTTCTATAAATACCTAACTACTTCCTATAAAGAAATACTAACTAGCATCCTTACTGTGTGAGTAATTGGGAATTTCGGAATCGTAACATACATACATACATGCATATCATCACGCCGTATCCCTTGCAGGGTAGGCAGAGAGAACAGAGTGCCAGAGAACTCTATCCTTGCATACTTCATTACATATTGTTACTCTTACATCTGTTCTGTCTTCATCTCTTTCACAAACCATTATTTTGGTTTTGCTCACATTCACGCGTAGACCCCTTTTCTTACAATCTTCTGTCATTGTGTCGCCTAGGGTCTGCAGGTCAGTCGCTGACTGTGCCAGCAGAACTGCATCATCTGCATAGAGCAAAGCAGTGACCACTGAGTCGCCCATCTGGACTCCCACATTCATACCGTTCAACCTTTGGAGACATTTATCCAGATATATGATATACAGTCTAGCTGACAGAACGCACCCCTGCTTAACGCCGATATTGACGTCAAACCAAGGCGACATTCCATCATCCAGCCGCATACAGGCTCTACAGCCCATGTAAATGGACTGCACAGCCTGCAGCAGTTTACCGTTAATACCATACTCCGATAAAATGTCCCAAAGTTCCTTTCATACAACCGTGTCAAATGCTCTCTCCAGATCCACAAAACTGCAGAAAACCCTCTGACCTAGAGCCAGATGCTTTTCCACAATGTTGCGCAGAGAAAACACTTGATCCATGCATCCCCTTCCACTCCTGAAACCTCCTTGTGTCTCAAACAGTAAACCATCCGACACCATCCTCATTCTCCTTTCAATAATTTTACGGTACACTTTTGCTGCCAAACTGGTCAAGCTTATGGCTCTGTAATTTGCGCAGTCATACGTGAACCCTTGTTTTTAAATAAAGGCACGATAACTGCGCTATTCCAGTCCCTGAGAACCATTCCCGAGCTCCAACATAAAATGAGGAGCAACAGGAACGCCTCCCAGACACAGGTGCCGCCAAGCTTGATCATCTCGGCATTACCATTTTTTAAACTTCTTATCGCCCATTCAACTTCATCCATACTGATGTCATCGGAGGACCGCAGTGTCGAATTTTGATCTACTAAACCACATACGACAACGGCGCAAGCTCGAGTATCCGCATACATATCGCCAAAATATTAATCGGCTTAACACGTCTTGTGTTTGTGTAAGAATGTCTCCACCTTTAGATCTTATTTTATTCATTCTGAAGGCTAACCAACCACCCTGAGACCTCTTCACCTCCCTCTAAAAGACTTTGGTGTTACACTCGAAGTTTTTCGTCAGCCTATCTTCTGCACTCATATTCGTTCTATCGCGTTTCTTTTTCACTAAGGCCTTGGTGTTATTCTTACATTGCCGATATATTTCTTTCTTCTGTTCAGCCATACTGTCATTCAGATTCAAAGAAGAGACATAGTCCAGCCACGCTTTCTTCTTTTGCTCTACGGAAGCTGCCACTTCCGCATCCCAACATGCATCACCATTTGTTTTTCTATGCTTAAAGAAGCATAGAAAAACAAATGGTGATGCATGTTGGGATGCGGAAGAAGAAGAAGTATGTGGAAGTTCAAAGGAACTTCCACATACTTCTTTCGCTGTATCTACCATACTCTCTTTCAATAGTCTCCAGCATTCTTCAATGTCCGATTGCGGCTGGCTTGCCATCGTCAGCCGTTCTCGGACACCCTCTGCATACTTTTCTCTTACACACTCTTCTTGCAACCTTTCAACCTTTATTCTTTCAAGCCCTCCGAAGTGGACACGCTCTCGCCAGTGCCTCTATTTTCTGAACAGACCACTAAATCTCGCAATGACGAGATAGTGGTCCGTATCGACTGTGGGGCCCCTGTAGGCTCTTGCGTCCAATACTTTGCTTCGGAGGCGACTGTCTACCAAAATTAAATCTATTATACTTTTCTATTCATTCCTTCTCCATGTATACATATGGATGTCCTTATGTTGGAAAATGTGTTTGACACAATAAGGTTTCTCTCCATGCAAACATCCACTATGAGCCTACCTGTGTCGTTCACTCTCTTATCACCAAATGGACCAAGTACGTCCGCATAATCGGGAAGCTTGGTCCCCATCCATCCGTTCAAATCTTCGCATACAATCACGCGTTCACTGGTTTCTGCCATATCCAGAACTTACCTAACATTATCTCAAAACTTCTCTAGATCTGATGCCACAGAGGATCCTACGGGAGCATATGCTACAACCATGAATACCTTGGTGACACCTAGTTTTATACGGACCCAAAGAAGTCTGGGATCATACATTCCGTAATCCTTAACACCTGAGTCCAAGCGAGAGGACAACAGCACTCTTACCCCCATGCTGGCTCGATCGCTCTGTGGTACACCAGACCATAGAGCCATCTCGCCACCAGGAAGATCGCAGGCGTCGCTGCCCCTTCGCTTGGTCTCTGTTACACAGAGCACGTCTAGCTGTTTGTCCGCCATGACGGTTATCAGCTCGTGCAACTTACCTTCCACACAACCTCTTACATTCCACGTGTCCAGCCGGCATTCTGCTCTCCTCGACTCGCCTGACTGGGCAAGGCGTGATGGGTGGCAGCCCCCATCGCCGCATCTGCTGATGTTCGTACCGACGGTGGCGGGTCGGTACGCGTCGCCTCCGGGGGACGCCCTAACCCGCACTGCGGTACTCATATCGAGCCGGATTAGCAGTCTAACTAGACTGGCAGGGGACGCGACGAGCACGCTCCGGACTATGCCCCCCTGGAATCGTAACGATTTGTCAAATGAT
This sequence comes from Lymantria monacha, assembly GCA_905163515.2. Taxonomy (NCBI): domain Eukaryota; kingdom Metazoa; phylum Arthropoda; class Insecta; order Lepidoptera; family Erebidae; genus Lymantria; species Lymantria monacha. The sequence continues at coordinate 21,783,294 of LR991083.1, forward strand.
CTAAAATAGTGATTTAATATGTAAAATGGTATTTATTAATTAAATAAATAGAACAAGAAACCAGACTTCGTACGACTTCACACAGGTATTGTGCGACAGGGATAACATTGTACGAAGCCGAAATGAATCGATTATCTCTTTCCAAGGGTCGATGTGTAATATTTATCGTCTGATATTGTACAATTTTTCTGATTAAGATAACAATAATATGAATACTGTGGACCAAATACATAATCACATAACTAGTTCTCCATGGTGCGATAGCTAAATATACAGATCGATGAATGTCTGTTCTACCACCCATTTTTTATCAAACATCTACATTTTGAACAATTTTTTTAGCATTTCTTAATGACAACACGCGTTAGGAGCGTCTTATCTCACTTGGCATAGCAAATCAGGGCCTCTGAAGGTAATAATAACTTGACTTTACTGAGAAACGTGACTGGGAGTTTCATCTATATTAATATTTCTTCTCCTTCTTTCTACATCACAAATAACTTGTATTTGTATTATTTAAGTTTTAATTAAACATGAATTTCGTAATCGCATTTTTTTCTGTCTTTGATCCAGATAAAATAAATTACACACACACACACAAATATACATACATAATCCTAAATATACATAAATACACGTTATTTAAAAAGTGTTAAATATTTTAATCATATCATCATTCTCCTACTCTTATCCCAATTACTTGGGGTCCATACAATATGTATTCTTCTTTCATAGTACATATTGTAAAAGTTATTGGCAATAGTTTTATGGCCGGCCGCCTGCCTGACGTCAACAAATATTTTAATCATACAAATGTTTAAAATGAATCGCTCCGCGTGGTAACAAAATAAGAATACAGTTACTTTCACGTAAGAGTCGTTAAAATCAGCTGAAGAATCACCACCAGAAAAATGGGTAGTAGCACTTCCTGAAAAATTTATTACACTGTAAGCGCTTTTGTCAACACTGACGATAATGACATTATTTGACCTTGGGGAAGTATACGTCCAAAAGTGGACGTTGATAGGTTTGTAGATAGATATAATTATGCTATTTCATCAGTCAATAACATTATTATTTTTACACATATACTCATCCTTTGGGGCCGTCCATTTATCACGCGAGTCTTTAAAGATAAGAGAAGGTGGTTCAACAACAATCACGAGGAAGGAGGGAGGATGTATGTAGTAAGATATCACGAGTATTTAATTTGACGTGTAACGCGTGATTTCTATCGGATTGAGAACCCTCAGCACTCCCCCATAGTCCGGGCAATGCTGTAAAAGCCATCCAACAACTAAAATACGCGACAAAAAAAAAAGTGCAAAATATTTTCATGTACCAGTAGATACAAATAAAATGCTAAAAAACATCACGTGATTAATGGACGACCCTCAACGAACTCAACTCGACTCAAAAAAGGATTATGAAGTCTAACTATAGCTTTTGTTGTTTTTTTTTAAACTGAAGATTGGAGAAATTGTGATGAAAATACATGAGTGGGGATTGCCCATCTACGCGATACCAACAACTCGAGCAGCTACATCTGGATACGTGCCAACACCAACCGACCGAATAGCAGAAATAACACCAATATCAACATTCCAGGTCACTTCGCAACATATTCTTTTTTTTTTTTTTATATGCATATAATTTCACGGCTCTAGCTCTAAAGTAAACAGAGAGGTGTAATACTTTATGGCAATAGAAGTAAGGACTATAATCTTCTAATGTTCATAGCTCTGGACTTCGTTGATGAGGGTGTCGTAACGGAAACCCAATAATATTGTACGTATCAGTCTTTATTCCACAGTGAATAGACAAGAAACTTCAGCAACGTATTTAGAATATCCATATTTAATCTCATAACTAATTGTTCAGTAGACATACTTATTATTATTGAACTGCCCAGAGAGCCTAGTGATTTATGCTCAGGATGTAGGTAACTGTTACCCGTGAGGGTGAACTGCCGGGTGGGCCACCGAAGACAAAGATCGAGTTCCATTGGCCCACTCGCATGGCGAAGAGAGGCGCGCGCATCCGTACGGATCTGGCGGGGAGTGACCAGAACATGGCCCGCGGCAAAAAAAAATGAATATAATTGTTCAGAGCTTGGATTTTATTTGTGTCAGTTGATTGCGTTTGTAAAGTTCCGTGCGACACAAGTATTTGTTCCCTTAACGCGAGACGTTTTCTTTTATAATAAATAATATAACAGAAGTAACTACATAGGTACTAGGGGGGCATAGTCCGGAGCGTCTAGTTAGATTGCTAATCCGGCTCGAAAAATGCGTACCGCAGTGCGGGTTAGGGCGTCCCCCGGAGGGGAGCTGTTGTCCTCTCGCTTGGCCTCAGGTGTGAAGGATTACGGAATGTATGATCCCAGACTTCTTTGGGTCCTTATAAAACTAGGTGTCACCAAGGTATTCATGGTTGTAGCATATGCTCCCGTAGGATCCTCGGTGGCATCTGGACTAGAGAAGTTTCGGGATAATGTTAGGGAAGTTCTGGATATGGCAGAAACCAGTGAACGCGTGATTGTATGCGGAGATTTGAACGGATGAGTGGGGACCAAGCGTCCCGACTATGAGGACGTACTAGGTCCATTTGGTGATAAGAGAGTGAATGACGCAGGTAGTCTCATAGCGGATGTATGCATGGACCTTATTATGTCAAACACATTTTTCCAACATAAGGACATCCATATGTATACATGGAGAAGGAATGACCAGAAAAGTATAATAGATTTAATTTTAGTAGACAGTCGCCTCCGAAGCAAAATATTGGACGCAAGAGCCTACAGGGGCCCCACAGTCGATACAGACCACTATCTCGTTATTGCGAGATTTAGTGGTCTGTTCAGAAAGTGGAGTCCCTTTTTTTTTTTTTTTTTTTCTTTTTTTTTTGCGGTGGGCTATGGACGTCGCACCCCGCCAAATCGGTCCGGGGTGACGGAAGAGGCGGCGCGCAACCCCATTGACCCACCCTGCAAGCACCTCTTCTTCGCCGTACGAGCGGGCCACCGGTACCCGATCTTTGTCTTCGGTGGCCCGCTCGGCGGTATGCCCTCTTGGGCTCCTCTCCTGTCGCCGCCCCGACAGCTTTCGCCGTCGAGGCGTCGTCCTCACGCGGTGGCCTCACGTCGGGTGACCGGACAATTCCCCGGTCCGATCACCCGAAGCCTCGGTTAGGGCGGCATCAGGCGCAGGTATTCGCGCCTGCGCCGCCCCGGCCGCGGGCGGCAGCCCGGGTCACGGGAATCCTCCCAGGCCCGTTCCGCCGCCTCCTTCTGCGAGATGACAGCCTCGCAGAAGGCGGCGACCGCGTCCCAATTCCTGACGCTGTCGACCATCGCTCGCGCAACAGCCGGCAGCGTCAGGTCGGCACCGATGACAGCGACGAGGTCACGGCGCTGCCCGTCCCAGCCCGAACATACCTCGAGCGTATGTTGCGCCGTGTCTTCGTCGCTACTGCAATGGTGGCAGGACGGAGTCCACTCCCTCCGCACGACCGTGTGCAGGTACTTGCCGAAGCAACCATGCCCCGACAAGACCTGCACCAACCGGAAAGAGAGGACTCCGTGCCGCCGCTCCATCCACTCCATCAGTACGGGCCGGAGGGCCTCAACGGTAATAACATCGTATCTAGGCCTCTCCAGCCGCGTAGCCCAACGGGCGATGACTTCTCGGCGGGCGTCCTCGCGCCAGGTGGCTATCTCGTTGAAAGATGGGGAGCCACCCTCTTCGCGCATTGAGGTAACCCGCCGGTAGAGGTCGGAGAGCATCTCCGCCTCTAGGTCCCACGGGGGTGTCCCGGCCAACAGGCACGCCGCCTCTGTCGACACCGTGCGGTACCCGCAAATGGCTCTGACCGCCATGACTCTCTGTGGCCTCCACAGAACCGCCCTGAGTTGGGCGTTCAGAGCCCTCGCCCACACGGGTGCACCGTACATGGCCATTGAACGGATCACCCCCGCATACAGCCGTCGGCCCTGAAAACTGGGTCCGCCCACGTTCGGCATGAGCCAAGAAAGGGCGGACGCCGCGCCGACCAGCCGGGGAGCAATTTGACGAAAATGCTCCCGGAACCACCATCGCCCGTCGAGCACCAGACCCAAGTACCTCATATGGGCCTGGATACTGATGTGGATGGAGTTGACGACTAACGAGGCGCCGATGGGCAGCCTCACACGGGGCCCATGGAATAAAAGGGCCTCCGTCTTGTTTAGGGCCACCCTGAGCCCCAGCGCCTCGATTCGCCTGACCATCTCCTCGGTGCCGAGAGTGGCCAGGCTCGCCGCCTCTTCGAGTGTCCTGCCCCGGGCTGTGACGAGCGTGTCGTCAGCATAGCAAATAACGCTCAGCCCGGGGGGGCGACTCCCTCTCAACGCCCAGTCGTAACCGATGTCCCACAGAGTCGGCCCCAGAACCGACCCCTGCGGAACACCGCAGAAAGTGGAGGCCCTGGCGAGAGCGTGTCCACTTCGGAGGGCTTGAAAGAATAAAGGTTGAAAGGTTGCAAGAAGAGTGCGTAAGAGAAAAGTATGCAGAGAGTGTCCGAGAACGGCTGACGATGGCAAGCCAGCCGCAATCGGACATTGAAGAGTGCTGGAGAATATTGATAGAGAGTATGGTAGATACAGCGAAAGAAGTATTTGGAAGCTCAAAGAAGCATAGAAAAACAAATGGTGATGCATGGTGGGATGCGGAAGTGGCAGCTTCCGTAGAGCAAAAGAAGAAAGCGTGGCTGGACTATGTCTCTTCTTTGAATCTGAATGACAGTATGATTGAACAGAAGAAAGAAATATATCGGCAATGTAAGAATGACACCAAGGCCTTAGTAAAAGAGAAACGTGATAGAGCAGATATGAGTGCAGAAGATGGGCTGACTAAAAACTTCGAGGGTACCACCAAATTCTTTTGGAGGGTGGTAAAGAAGTCTCGGGGTGGTTGGTCAGCCTTCAGAATGAATAAAATAAGGTCTAAAGGTGGAGACATTCTTACACAAGCACAAGACGTGTTAAGCCAATGGAGTGAATATTTTGGCGCTATGTATGCGGATATTCGAGTTGGCGTTGGCGTTTAGCGTTGCATGTGGTTTAGTAGATCAAGATTCAGCAGCGGCGTCCTCCGATGGCATCAGTATGGATGAAATGAATGGGCGATAAGAAGTTTGAAAAATGGTAAGGCAGCGGATATTGATATGGTGTCTGCCGAGATGATCAAGCTTGGTGGCTCCTGTATCTGGGAGGCGTTCCTGTTGCTCCTCTATTTATGTTGGAGCTCGGGAATGGTTCCCGGGGACTGGAATGCCGCAGTCATCGTGCCCTTGTTTAAAAACAAGGGTTCACGTTATGACTGCGCAAATTACAGAGCCATAAGCTTGACCAGTTTGGCAGCAAAAGTGTACGGTAAAATTATTGAAAGGAGAATGAGGATGGTGTCTGATGGTTTGCTGTGTGAGACACAAGGAGGTTTCAGGAGTGGAAGGGGATGCATGGATCAAGTGTTCTCTCTGCGCAACATTGTGGAGAAGCATCTGTCTCTAGGTCAGAGGGTTTTCTGCAGTTTTGTAGATTTGGAGAGAGTTCACACGGTTGTACGAAAGGAACTTTGGGACATTTTACCGGAGGTTTTTTTTTTATTATCCGTAAACTGTTACAGTCTGTGCAGTCCAGTTACATGGGCTGTAGAGCCTGTGTGCGGCTGGAATGTCGCCTTGGTTTGACGTCAATATCGGCGTTAAGCAGGGGTGCGTTCTGTCAGCCAGGCTGTTTATCATATATCTGGATAAATGTCTCCAAAGGTTGAACGATATGAATGTGGGAGTCCAGATGGGTGACTCAGTGGTCACTGCTCTGCTCTATGCAGATGATGCAGTACTGCTGGCACAGTCAGCGACTGACCTGCAGACCCTAGACGACACAATGACAGAAGATTGTAAGAAAAGGGGTCTACGTGTGAATGTGAGCAAAACCAAAATAATGGTCTTTGAAAGAGATGAAGCCAGAACAGATGTAAGAGTAACAATAGGTAATGATGTACTGGAAGCGGATGAATTTGTATATCTTGTATGTGGATTTAGCCGAGATGGAAGGTACACCACTGATATAGAGCGAAGAGTGAATGCGGGAAATAGAGTGAACGGAGCGTTGGGGCAACTTCTCGGTAGCCACCCCCTCAGCCAGAAGGCACGTGTAGCAATACATAACGCAGTGCTTGTCCCAACATTACTGTATGGAAGCGAGAGTTGGGTATGCAGAAAAGAGTATGAAAGTAAAATTAATGCGGTCGAAATGCGATCTCTACGGAAAATCTGTGGAGTTAGGTTGACCGATCGCATTCGTAACGACGACGTAAGAGAGCGAGTAGGTATGAAAGAGAGTATTGGTGTAAAGATGCGAAAGGGAATGCTCCGATGGTTCGGACATATGGAAAGAATGCCGAACGAACGTCTGGTTAAGAATATATACAATGCGAAAGTGAAAGGATGTAGGTACCGGGGGAGACCGAGACTAACCTACCTAGACCAGATCGGTCATGTACTGAAGGAAGGAGGAGTCGAGAGTCTCCGAAACCGGCGAGCGTGTATGAAGAGAATTATGAATGTTGAGGAAGCGAGTGAAGTATGCAAGGATAGAGTTCTCTGGCACTCTGCTCTCTCTGCCTACCCTGCAAGGGACATGGCGTGATGGTATGTATGTATGAAACTACATACGTATAGCTAGTATTTTAAATACAAAACTGTATTTTTTTAAGGACAATCTCATCAGTCATCAATAAATAGTACTTAGCATCGACTTCACATACATTACATTAACGGACACGTATTACACATAGACTCAGCAACCCTTTCTTACAAGGACTTTTTTCGATTCCGCGCGCTAGACTAGGTTAATACTTTAAGTGATAACTCCAGTTCCATTTACGGAATCACGAAAACGAAAATCTTTATGTTAGAGCCAATTATAAAAAACTTCTAAAAGTAATTTAAAATTAACTATCTAATATTAAATAACCGAAGGAAGTAATCTAAATGTGTAGTGTAGGGCCCTAAATTGATACATAAATTTAAAGGTTATTGCTAAATAGGCTGTGTGTGGCTTTGTCATCAACAGTATTTCGTGGAATACGCCACCCACGTAGATTCTGCGCGCGAGACCCTGTCGACTGCTAAGTATGGTCATCTAATTGTGTTATTCAAATGAATATGGTTTCTAAAAAACTTAAAGTATTTTTTAAAATTGGGCAATACTAAAAACGTAATTTGTAGAAAGAAGAAGAAACAAGAACTATATGCCATTAAGTTGATAGGTACTTACGTATATCTATTATTGTCGTCAAAATCATGAAAAGTTATTTTTCCTGTTCGTGAAGATTTCTTTATTACACACATAAAACTTACATAAAACATTGTTTGTTGTAGATAAGTGAGTTTTGGAATACGATCTCATCTTGGTCGACAATAACTTCTCGACAATAAACCTAACACGAAGAAGCCGTAAAATTCTAATTTGAAACGTTATAACTGCGCCACATCCCTGGCCGTCACCCCACAAGATGACAAGCGCGCGCGCGCCTTCTAACACCCCTCACTTTATAGGCAGACGGACAAAATAATGACACAAAGTAGGTACATCGATTTTGTTTGTTCCAAGAAAAGTGAATAAAAAAATGTTCATGGATAATAGATTCCTTGACCCTAACCGCTTTATAAATATACATATGTGAATAAAAAAAAATCATTACAATTTTTTGATGTTTGTTGGTATACTAGTAGCTACTTAGATATTACTTAAAGAAAATCTCAGTCCTAAAAAGATAAATTACATTTAGTATACCTGCTAATCTATCTAAATATGAATACAAATGCGCTATATGAGACATCATGTTGCTTGTGAATGAATACGATAGCTGCAGACCTTGAGGTTTCGAATGGCATTTTCGTCTTCTTTGCGGGCTCACCAGACCTAGACGCTACTGATTCCAGTTTTAAAAACATATATCACACTCAGCCTAAAGTATTCCATGTGCAGTAGATATTTCATAGATAATCAGAGCAGATCCCCAAGATTTTACGAGATGGCTATTATATTATTAATATTATTATGTAGGTAAGTAATTAGGTATATATTTTTTTTATTCTTAGAACGATGTGAAAATTAGATGATATCCTCCATAATGGGCGACCATTAGAATCTAATAATAATATTTTATTAAAAGATTCTAATGTGTCATTTTCAGAACGGGGCTGTAATGAATATTAGTACACATAAAATTTACAAGAAATATAGTTAGATAAATATTAACTTAAATCAATGGTTGTGATTTTGTCCTTGCTTGCATAGCCTAATCGTGGCATATATCATTTTATAGGTGGTCCATGAAGTTATTTAGACTGAGGCTTGCCGCCAAGCAAGTAACCACTATCTATCTACTTAATCTTTTTTGTAATCGCTTAGTTAGGGTCATCGGCCGCATGGAGGCTGCCACTGCCAACGTAGCGGATGCGCGTTTACCTTTCTCTCTATTACTGCCCTATCGGTAATTGCCTATAACTCACTTTCTTTACCAAATGAAAGTTGGGGCTAAAGCGAAACCATGCTACCTAAAATATCTACCAAATGTAGGTAATTCATTACACCTATGCACTTTTTCTTTTTGGGCCGGCTATAGTCTGGACCAATGGTCCGGGGCGAGAGAAGGGCAGCGTGGGGTATCATAACCTGCTGTATTTCACCTCTTCACCCTATGGAACAGGCTATTGGAACAAGTTCCTTGACTTCAGGGGTTCTTATTGTATCTAACCTGCTTCTACTTTATCGACCACAAATTAGGAATTTATGCTAGAACCTGACCATTTTAAGTAGATCAGGTACGTAGGTATACATAGATAATAATGCTTAATCAGTACCTATATATTCTTACATCGATCTCGCTACTCTTTATTTGGATTATTCATAACCTAACTCGCAAATAATAGCTGTGCGTACCTGTACCTAACTGCCTATAAATGTACATAGCAAAAGTACCAGCAAAAAAGTTGGGCAAACCATTGTTATAGGCAATTCGGTAGATATTACGGAGATTCCTAAATTAGCTACATAAAGGCCCGGATTCGCTTGGCGTCTGTGTAAACGTCAGACAGAACCACATTAGATATCAAATTATAAGTTAGGTACAATTTTTAAATATGACATCTACTTAAATATTTACCTTTCATTTTCTTCTAGTTACTGGTAGATATTTGCACAAGTTAGTAAGTATCTACTAAGGATTTATAAATCTACCTAAGATTTGTCTCATACGATAGATACCTACGATAAAAAAATGATTAAATTAGTTAAGTACTTATTTCACATTATTTGTACTTGCAGATTTGCTGCCTTGTAATGTAATAAGTACCCATCGATCACTATTTGGTAGATATACGTTAATTATTATTAACATCCCCGGGTAATGCTCAATTTTTGCTGCATAAAAGTAGTATTTATATTAGGATAGACCTAATTACAGATAAGTACCTCGATAATTAGATCTGACTATCCAAGTAATTAGATAGGTATGCCCTAGAATATGTATTTCCATTCAGAATGTAACTGTAATTCCGTGAAACATTAGGTATAATGTGAAAATGTAACAAAACCTATAGATTACCTACGTACACACTGACACTTTCGTTTTTATAACATTGTTTTTTTACCATTTGCAAGGTGAAATTTCCTCTCAAGAGAAATAGTAGCCTCATTGTTATTATGGATACAGATTATTTTATAAATTTATACTTATTAGGTATATAGAGCGTTGATAGTTACCTAAGTTTGTAAATGGTACTTTTGCTTCGCGATTGTGATAGCAGCCGTGCCGCCAACCGCCAGTACCGCCGTTACAACGCGTCGTTGTGCCGTGGTCGGAGTATACCGCGCCCTCACCCGCCCCTCCCTCCGTACTCCCTTCATCCATCAGTCAGTCACTTTACAGCACGCGTAAGGGACGGTCGTTCGAATTCTTACGGCGCGCCATATTCACGCGGACAACTGGGTCAAACGTTTTAGATGAACACTGAATTCAATTACAATAAATGTTGTGTATTATTAAAGTGCAAGTGAATTAGAGTTGGTTTTAGTGGCAAAATATAATAAAGTTGCGGCTCTTTTGAAGTGTATGGGATGCGTGCGTGAGCGCAGCGCATGACGTGCTACGAAACGTTGAGAGCGCCGGCATCCGCGGCGGACGCCCCCATGGCGCACCACTTCGTGAAGTGGTGGCGCAACAAGTTTAGAAATGGATACAAGAAATTTAGTAGTAAGTTTCTACATCAACTCATTTTAATATTTACATGGTGTTCAGCTTGCTGTAATAGCTACTTACCAATGTAGTTGACATTGATACCTGATTCCAAAACATGTCCACAGCTGTTAGTAATCAATAATTTTGTTCCGCTTTACACACCTACGTATTTTACGTTTACGTTTGTTGATCAAATAGCTTACGTACATGGTTAGTTATATTATAAATAAAACAAGGTCCATTTCTGTAATGTAGAATACAAACTTCCTATTGTTATTACGGGAAGCCGGTCAAGGACGAGTTGAAATAGAGTAAGGGTTTCTAAATCATGTTGAAGTTACGTTGTTTACATCTAATAACGCCATCTATGGATATTTGAGATATTTTTCTTTATAATGCCTATATCTTGAGGTCCTAGATAAAATATATTTATTATTACGTGAGTGTTATTATATTTACGCTACGAGCTATTTACGGCATATTAAATTAATGCAGGTACTAGATAGTCCAATGAGATGTCAAAAATGGGGAGATACCTATAGATAGATTAATATCTAGGTAGATTGATACATAAATTATCTATACCTATCTACCTACAGAGTCAGTAAAGTAGAGTCGCGCTGGGTCGCAGTTTTCGCGTAACTTTTTGTTATCAATGCATAATTTCTAAACTCAAGTAGGTAGCACAGATTTTATGTAAAGTGAAAGTGTTTTAAATTATCTTTATATCAGGTCTACTTTTGAACAAATAACGAAGTTGTGTTAAAACCTATTTATACTCTGTTTATAAATTACATATTCTGTACTTAGTTACGAACAAAGATTATAAGAAATCTGTACAAGAAAGTTTTAAATCTAATTAGGTAGGTATTCCAATTCAGCTGTCAAATGTATATTGGCCAGTGTATTGGAAATCTGTTTATATTCTTTATTATAAAAAGATTTAGAGATAACTGGACCGGAAGTTTTAACTAAAAAATTTAAATGCTAGTTAGATACTTACCTACATTATTTGTAGATCTTTTTCTGGGAATATGTAGGTAGTTAGACATAGGTACTGCGTATCGTGTGACATTAGCGATCTTGGAGTATCGACAATCGTCCATATCAGAGACTGGATGGCGGTCGACATCTGCAAGATTGTGATAACATTTTTGGAGGCAACCTAGGCAAGATCGCATATGAATGGACCGGCTGTCACCCATCATATGCAGATGACGGATATCTATCCTTTTTTGTGCCAGGTTATGGTCCGGTCACACCTCACTCTAACAGTCCGAGGCGTCGAAAATAACGTCAAGTAAATAATGATTAGGTACCTACCCATCCTTTTTTAACCCTCCACTATTGACACAAATCACCTCAAATCAGGCTCCTGTCATGACAGGAGCCTAATTTATTATACCACTACTCTAATACTTTGATAAGTAGGTATAACAATTTATTTCGAGGTCGCCTTTTCTTCCAGTGATGTCGCCTTTTCTTCCAGTGATGTCGCCTTTTCTTCCAGTGATGTCGCCTTTTCTTCTTCTTGCATCTCCTAGTCTGCGACAGTAGTCTAGTTTACGACAGTCACGGTGAAAAAAGGGTAATTTTTATTCTTATTCCGTCAACATATGGAGAGAGCTTCTACATAATATTTTTCTGATGTCTGTGACATTCATGTTGAAAGTTGGACGGCTGCTGATGTGATTATATTGTTAAGTAACGATTTCGATTCCATTTCCAATTTATCGAGTATCAAGAATAGCTCTTCTGGTCTATTGTACTAATACTTTATCATAGGCTTGGGTACTTTCTAGCGTCGTACTGGTCTATTAAGTTATTCCAACTCATTTAAAAGTAGACATCCTTAATTGACAGTGGACCGGTCATACAATTAGCCAAAAGCTTAAACAGCAAATGTACAAATCGGCTGTTGAATAACTTCGAATATCTATACCGTATAGGTATATCGCGTAGGTAGTACAAACATATCTTTATTCTTCGGCAGCTATGATTTGTGTACTCTCCGTTCAACCAATCGGGACGGAAGGGCGGTGCGGGACCCCATGATCCGCCGTATTTCCTCTTCGTCTATTCATTGTTGGAGCCACTGGAACCAATTCCTTGATTTCAGTGGCAACTGCCTGCTACCTAGATAGTATTGTTACAACGGACGGTATTGAGACGAATTATTTTAGGTAGATAGATAGATAAGTATGAATACCGATTTAAAAAAGTTACCTACTTGGATATTTGTTCCTTTTTGTTGATTAACTATCTACATCTCGAGTCCATATCTTTTGTACCTATTGTATCGCTTAAAAACTTACTTTCGTGTACATTTTACAAGAGACCCTTACTTACCTCATAGCTCGACGTCAAATGTTACTTATACTTTTATACCACTTCGTCATTTGTGCATAATAACAGATAAAATCTTTCAAGGTAGTAGGTATATAATGTACGAGGAGTTGGTTCGATCTACGATTCTGTATGGCACATCTGGGAGCGCGGTACCTGACCGTCTGTAATACGGTTCTCTTATGGTTCACCATCCGTAGGGAGGCCGACGTCCCGGAGCTTTGTTGCAGGACGTCAACGGTGAGCGATAATACCCAAGTTATGTGGTCTCACGTCGCGTCGCCTTTGCGTTACCCCGGACGGCACAAGCGGTGTGTGGCCAAACCCGTAACTTATAAAAAAGTTATTAACCACTCTTTTTGTACGTACATTTATGCGTACAATAAAAAGAATGGTAGATATATAGGCAAATACCTAATATCACATTAAATAATACTTTAATTAATAGATTTAGATCTGAGTGAGTTATCTTGTCCATTCAATTTATTTACATGCCCACATAATGTAAAGTTTAATACCTACTCATATCGTGCTTATTATTGAGATTTTACGATCTTGCACGATGTTATCAAAAGGCGGTTAGATCAAATACGCGGCGGCGACGACCCGCCGACACCGCGCGTTTCGATGGCGGCAACATGAATTGAATAAAAAAAATCAAATAATAGGACGAGTCTGCGTCTTCCGCTGTACTGTTACAACTATTTTTATAGCCCTCGTTTAAAGACCGTTATACATTTTTAGTTAACACAAATTGGATACTATACACGGTATGTATTCTTCGTTAATAAATGTCTAGCCATGGTATTTGGCACACAGAAATGAAATAAAGTATCAGTACTAACACATTGAATTACGCGCCCATAAATATTCAGATAGATAACATATTTACATGGTCTAAAAATATTTAAAAGTGAAGTGTTTTGTGTGATTAAAATTCGTGTATAAATTTTATAGGAATACAAAGAAAATATTAGATTTTTCGTTAATTAATCCGTTTTTTTTTTACTTGCCGCATTTATATTTAGTCGTCCAAAAAGAAACTAATGTTATTTTTTTTTAAATTTAATGAAGCTTTGGCACTGGAGTCTTCAGCTTAAACCAAATTACAAAATTAATTTTCTTAAGTACAACTAATGTTATGTATTATTTCCATGAAGTCGTTTCTATATTTAATGATATAAAAATGTCGCGAACACAAAACATGTCTCGTTCTCCTGAGCGTTTAATAATATCATATTGTGTAATGATATTTTAGACACCTATACATATTTATAATCAATCAGTACAAAAAAACTTGTATATATAAAAAATAGTATAGCTGGTGTTAGAATCATTGACAGAACACATTCTGATTATTTTTGTCTGGTTGTCTATTTTCGTTAATTTGTTCGTTTCGCCATAATATTTAATTGAAATTTTGTATGTAATAATCTTCCCTAATATTTATAATATGTGTGATTTTGTTTGTTTTACGCTTTCACGCCTTAGTACTTAATCGATAGTCTTAAAAATGTGCATACCCTTCAGGGATACAGAAATAGCTACAGCGTACCTTTTATTCAGGGAAAAAGGATCGTTCATGAGGAACAAAAAAAATATTACCGCTGGCCAAGCTAGTAAATTTTATTCCAGTAACATATAGGATAATTTTAATCATAATAATTGAAAGAAATTCAGCGCGGCGGACGGAGTTGTGGGCCTAGCTTGTAGGTAATATAAATGTAATCTATTATTTTCTAGATACTATAATATCAATGTAAAGACTTCTTACTGTGGCCCATCGCCTTTGATGTTGCGATAAAGCTCATAATGATTATAATATGTCGGATTGTAAATTGTAATTAAAATCTAAGATCGTATCGTGTTAATATGTAATTAAAATCTAAGATCAAGTATTGTACTCCCACTTAGATGAAAATAAACATTTGTCGCGATATAAAAATACTTTTGGCGACCACTAAAATTTTTATTTCATTACTTATTCAAATAGCTTCTTTCAGCCTATATACCCCACCCGGGTGCGAGATTCTCCTATAATAGGCTAAAATGGCTTACTGTGCTACGCTGGTCATACAGGTTGGCAGAAGTTTCAAAATTAGCTTCTCTTGCATGTCACAAAGACAACGATTAAAAGTCTATAACTACAAGGAAGGAAGGGGTGATGACGTCATATTGTCAGTCAGTCAGTCATTGGTCGTCACAAGTTTCTTGAATATATTAAAGAAGATCATTTAATAAGGATCCACCGATTTTGGAATTTTAGAAATTAAAGCATGAATGAAATCTGAAATGAATGAATGAACTAACAAGACGTCTATTATTATCATTATATCCAAGGTTAACAGACATATGGAGGATTCGATATCAGTGTCATGTTTGATTCATGGCTGGGATTGTTATTTAATATTTTTGTTATTTATAATTTTATATTTAGATTTTATATTTAAGAAATACGCCGTGAGTCAAATATAGATATGGGTGTTATTGATTGTCATTTTCAGACTTTTATGTTGTTTCCATATTAGTGGTAAAACCTCATAAACATCCTCATATTATACAAAAACCCTAATAATAAATTTTTCATTGCATCTATCTACAATAAGCTGGAAAACGTTAGTCATATTAACCTTTTTGGCACTAAGAGCGATCAATTCGATTTGCTGGAATTAGTACATTTTTTATCTTATAGGACTATTAAGTAAACTTTTTGTACTGTGCTTTTTCTATTGCCAACGGATCCAAATAGCCTTTTGGGTCTTTATTGGCATTTAATGCTGTTTTCTTGTGATGTAAAATGTATTGCTGTATGAACAATCCTTCAAATAAAAGTCGTATGGTCACAATTATTATGGTCTGAGTATCGTTATGTTGAACATTCTCTTGTTGCATAATATTCGAAGCGCAATTTTTATCTCGGGGTCTTAGTTGATAGACTTAATTTTTATTGAAATTTTATTTCAACGCCATTAATATTAAAGGATAATAATAGGTAACGTATCAACGTAACAGTCAGTTTATAATAGCCAAGTGTTTAGCTCATATTATAATATACAATTAACGAGCAAAACGCATACAAATATTTAAAAAGTGCCAATTATCTCTTTTATATAATATCCAACATGGCATTGTTTAAAAAAGTTTCTTTTAGTTGAGGAGGAGAAAATAAATTTTAAGAACATAATTTAGAATATAAATTAGTAGTACACTGGGTGCCAGGGCCAGTTTTCAATTATATTTATGTAACACGATTTAATTATATTTGAAGTCGGTTTTAGTAAAATGGCGTAGGGGGAATGCAGACTAATATATCTTGGTTGCAATAAAAGAATTTCAAGTATTTTTTATTACTATGGCTACCCATATAGTCCATGTAATAAGTACCTATACCATTTACGTTGCCATTGGCCCGAGAGACTATTGTTATATAATCTCATTAACTCCAACTAACCACTTATTTTTTAACACAATTGTATCAGATAGTTAAGAATGTAGGTATATTGCAATTAAATTAGAGGTTCCTGTAAAAAAGTATTTAGTATAGATTCAATCATATGAAATATTGTTACATATTAATGTCCTTGTCCCATTATAATTTCGATGTCCTTAATAACCCTTAATAATAGTCCTTAATAACCTAACCATCTAAAGTATCATCTTAAAAATTTTATAAATCAGATTAGTTTTAGAAATAAAAGTGACAAATATGTTCTATATTTGTTTTAAATTCAAACTGCTTTTAATATAGATGCTAAAATTGATACAAAATGGAAACGAGACCTTTGTAATTTCAAGGGGGGAGTATTTCATAAAATGCTTATAAAATCATTCTTTTGAAGTAACACTATGAGTTTAGGTGTTGTATGTACTGACATTAGCATAACTTTAATATAATATTGAAATATAAGAGCTTTGTCGGAAATACAGAATGCAAACCCATCTTCGTTTGGTATATGAAATAAACAGCGGCTTTTTTGAGACTAATAACATTAGCAACAGATGTACGATTCCACGTTGTACCTCAAACATTCTTAAACCGACCCTCCGTCGCAACCTTCCAGGAAACGTCTTACGCCTCTCCGTAGTCCTGCGTCCTTTACATCTCGGTCGGTCCGCATCACACAGTTTTTGATTTTCGCCGACAAACGCGTATACAGTTTTTATCTTACCATTGTGCTCTTCGTTTTCTATATCTTGCCTTTTCAATTTAGATTATAGCATGAAATTTTTTTTTTTTTTTTTTTTTTATTGCTTATGGCGGCAAACGAGCAGACAGCACACCTGATGGTAAGTGTCACTGCCGCCCATGGACCTTTGCCAATGATGATTATATATAGATACGCATTATAAGCATACAATTTTATTATTGTTACATTCTACCTGAAAGACAATAATGTAAGGCATCAAATAAAATAATATTGTTTGTTGCGTAAGTCTAATAGACTTAACCAAAAATCTTGTCATCTCAGCTGATTATGAAAATATTCATTAATATTAATGTACAAATACAAATATTATGAAGTAATAATATCAATGTAAACTTTAATTCAGAGTTTTATCTAAATCATGATGCTCCTGCATCTATCCTAATTTAAATGATATCACACCATAACTTCTAGATAATACATGTGAAAGTATAACGAAACATGATGCGTAGAATTTTAGCTAACTTTTATAATTGGCCATCTGCCTCATGTTAACTTTATTTAGACCACAATCGTTATTTTGATAGACAAATTTAGGCTGAATTGGCCATAGCTAATTACACCATACTTAGTCAGTTTTTACCACATTAGAAAATATATTTAGAAACTAGAGTTGTAATTAGTTTATAAATAGTGATCTCTAAGCAACGATTTTACACATCTTCGGGATTACTCACCGTTATTATAAATATTTTATGTGTATAAAATGTTAGGAATAATATTTGCCGAAATATATCCTTTAATTTTATTTTTACGCGTTATTAAGGTGATACCTATATAAGCAATTGCTTTGATAGTAGAAGTCACGAAATTAACCGTAGTAATAAAGTCATAAGAGTATGTAAAAATTAAGTTATATGCGATAGATTTAATCAAAACGTGAAATGACAGTTATATTTTTCATTATACAGAAATAATTAAACTGAATAGGATAAGTTATTAAAGCCGTATAAAAAGACTTGGTCAACATACGATATTGACAACTTTTTATATTAAACCATTAAATAAAACCTTTTATTACTAAGTCATCATTCTCCTGCTTTTATCCCAATTACCACGACGATTTTCCCAATTACCACCTGCTTTTATCCCAATTACCACGACAATTACGGTCGACATGTACTCCTCTTCCCACACATTGCAAAAGTTATTGGCAATAGTTTTACGACCGGCCGCCTGCCTGACGTCAACTTTCCTTGGGAATGTAACTGTTGACCAGACGGCATCAGATGCAATTGGCCCAGATCGATATAAAGCTCTCAGTCGTCTTTTACAACAACTAGCACTAAACCAAGTATTACTAAGTAATTATTGTATTTCAAAATAATCTAGTCGCGTTAGTAATAAAAAAATCTGGGTATAGTTTTTAAAGGTAGGTGTTTATCGTCGAAAAAGCGTTGTTAAATTCTCCATTATTAAACTTTCAGTAGTAATTCGGTACTAATCAAAAGTTATCCTTAAAATGCTTTGGATAGTTTTGATTTACTCCTATCTTCATTCCAATCTACATGGCACCGGCACAGTGTATCGTTTTGCAGTACTTGTGCTAGCTCTACAGTTGTGATTGTGACATAGTACAGTGTAGAGCACTTAAAATGATTTGGGTATTTTACCATTCCGCGAGTTTAATAGTGAATTTAATAAATTGCCATGTGCTCTTTTTGGATTTACAATTTGACATATATCTTTACCCCTCGCGGCTATTGTATGAACATGAATTTAGGGCTAAAGCGCATGTTAAAATTTGATGTGTTGATTAATTTTAAAGCTCTTATTTCATAAATTATGATTTTATTTAGTTCACTTTAAAACTTAATCGCAAATAATTTTTTATGTATGTCGAAAAGAAAATTTTGCAGAACGCTATTTTTAGCAAATTTAATCTAAATATTTACTATTAGCACATTTAATTCAAAATTTCGGGCCATCGTTCTAGGTACCCTTTTGTTTTACCATTAAATATCTGTATTTATGGCCGCCTTTTACAACACTCGCGAGCAATGTTAATAGTCCGTAATATTCGGCACCATCAGAGCCAAAAATAGCGAATGTGGAGTACATTAAAATGTATATTTTCATGTTAACAAACAATATGTATCTATTAGGGAATGTTCCCATAATGTGTGACCCATTTTCTACAAATTGTTAACGTCCTGTATGACACTCGTACTATAAAAAAGTCTAATTTTACTCAAGCGTAGTAATTTTGAAGACAAACTCTGAACAAGTCGCGTAGAACGTATTAAGTGACGTCTTGTAATAACTAAAATTCTTATTATTAAAAACTGAAAATATCTTTAATGATCAAAATTATACTCTAATAGCACGAATAATACTGTTATTTACAATCTGTTTTTGCTTGGGTAGAGACGTGGATCTGGCGGGCGGACTTAAGAGTGTACAGGTGATATACATGCATGTGTTATGGTAAAACAAGAAATTAAGGCAGGCAGGCAATACTGCCAGAATGGGACACGCTGTCAGCTCATGAATAGGGAATATGCACGTGACTTCCAAATGAACAAAATACTTTTATTCGTAATATTTATTGCTTAAAAAACATACCTATATAATTATTTTTGTAATTCATCATTATTTAATAGTGAAATTTAATTATCAAAAATCGGCTATTTTCAAATTCGCTCGCAAATTTCTAAAACGCGACGCGATTGGTTGTTCAAAATGTGACGTCATCGTACACTCGAGTGTATGTTCTAATGCTATTATTTTGTATTGCATATAATTCTCTGTAACTGAAACCCCTATAGAAAGATAAATAATAAATAATTTCAAACTTTTCTCTTACTCCAATAAGTTACATATTTTCATTCATAGGTATCACATAGATACATACATATCATCACGCCATATCCCTTGCAGGGTAGGCAGAGAGAACAGAGTGCCAGAGAACTCTATCTTTGCATACTTCACTCGTTTCCTCAACATTCATAATTCTCTTCATACACGCTCGCCGGTTTCGGAGACTCTTGACTCCACCTTCCTTCAGTACATGACCGATCTGGTCTAGGTAGGTTAGTCTCGGTCTCCCCCGGTACCTACATCCTTCCACTTTCGCATTGTATATCTTCTTAACCAGACGTTCGTTCGGCATTCATTTAGGTATCATAGATAACATATATTACTTTTATAGATAAAGACCCATGTACCTATTAGATATTGAGAATATACCTATCTTTAAGAACTTTACGTAAACATACCTAAGTAATGTGTACGTCGAAGTTTGTAAACAAAACAAGTATGTGCATGTAATTAAGAAAAAATGATTCTTTTATGTACTTCATCACTTCTCCAATGTGTTTACTTACGTTAAAATGATCTCCACAACAGTATAAACTGCTCAAACACGACACATTGTCTGTTCTCATCGCCTTGCACCATTTTTTTCTTATTTATTACATTTATCGGCATAAGAAAATATAATTTGTTAGGTGCAGTTTTGATAATATTTTGGCACATAGGAACGACAGAATATTTATAATACGGTTTTCTGTTCTTTTCCATGGTAATAAGTTGACTTTACACTCACTTTTTTAATTTTCAATAACTTCGTGAACCAAACATTTCATTGACATCCAACTTGTGTGTGTATTCTGACGTCACAAGCGCGCCATGATAGCCGCGTTTAAATCGCCCAAAAATGATAGTGATTTTAAAATATTTTTTTAGCTTAATTGTTTATATTTTGGATGTGTTATATTTATTTTTGGTAATGTAATAACTAGTAGAAACGTTTAAAAAAAATAAAAAAAAAACATGTATATTCCCCATTGGCTTGCACGAGCTTTAGTATACAAGTTCTAAAATTTGTGAGAGAGAAAGTTGGATCAAATATCCGATATGAATTTCATAGATATGCTATATTCGCATATAGCCTTGATACATACATACATCACGCCATATCCCTTGCAGGGTAGGCAGAGAGAATAGAGTCCCAGAGAACTCTATCCTTGCGTACTATAGCCTTGATGAAACCAATGTAATAATTTTGAGTTAACCTATCAAGATATTATCTGGTATCTTATATTTTTAATATCACTGTAACAAAACTCTTACTTAGTATGTATAATTATACATTTTTACAATTTTTCCAGTTGGTACGGAAAGTGAGCGTACGGATACGGAAGAGCTTATGGGACGTGCGGCTTCACAGTGCTCGGCGCCGCCAGATTTATTACCGAGTGAAGCTCGTACCCTTCTGCTGCCAAACACCCCAGCAGACACCCCTCACCGGTCTCTACACGAACCTGTTTATCATCCCAAATTGCCAACTCCAGCAACAGAACATAACGAAGACAATCCACCAAGATTACGATTTGAGGTAGGTAGTGGAGATATCTAAAACTGCAAGATTAATGTAAGAATTACAAATTTGTAATGGTCTTTGAAGGATTCATATATTATAGAGAATCCCTCATGACTCAATAGTAAGAAAATTTATAATTAAATTTTAACTTATATTTAATCATTTTTGTCTTTGTACAAACAGCTTTAGAATTAATTGAATGTACGTATTTTTTTATATTCGATTTACGTAACACATTATTGCGAGTTAAGAATTGAAAAACTTAAATGACAGTCTTGAAAGGTGGCAATAATACTGAAGGCAGATATTTGTGTATTTACTATTAGTAAAAGATATGGATAGGATAGTGCATCATGAATGAATGTAAATTTTCATAAAAAATAATCAGATATTTTCTTGTTTTAGGAGTTAACGTGTGATGTGGAAATGCAACATCCAGAACCTTCCAAACAGCAACCGCTGCAGTTCTCTTTCACTCTCTACGATCTTGATGGACATGGGCGTATGACCAAGGATGTACGTAATTATTAATATATCCAACTTCATGCGGTACAAATACCGGTAAAAATCTTTAAGACCTATATTTATGATTGTCGTTTCTTTATAGGACATCGCTGGAATCGTCTCAACAATCTATGAATCTATTGGTAAATCAGTCACTGTACCGCACTATGGGTCTAAAACCATCCAAGTGAGGTTAACCATAGTACCAGACGATGGTAAAACTAGGAGACAAAGGCGGGAGGGCCGAAGACGTCGACGGAGAGAATGTTCGTCAATGCTCAACTCTACACCGCCAGAATGTATTGACCATAGCGACGATGAACAACGTGAAAGGTTATCTCCAGATGATGACGTATCTTCAAAATCATCATGTTCTGGTGATCGTCGACCGGCGCAAAGACACATATCTCGACCTCACCGACAACTGCGCAGAGATCATCGTGACCGTAAACATCCCAAAAAGCGTTCTGGAAGTTTACAGCGGCAGGAACTATTGGAAATTATTCAAGCTAACATGGAAAAGAACCACCTGAGCTTTCAAGCTGCGAGGTGAGTTTATCGATTCATAATCAGAGTTCAAATTTTTAACATTACATATACTTTAAACGCTAAACCTCAGCTCATATATGTGTCCCACGGCTGGGCTCGAGTTTCTTCCATAATTACGTATAATAGAATTATAATAAGTATGTATGGGTGGCAAACCCATTTGCAGTATGTTAGACGGCCAGTCTTAGCGAATTGGGCTAAAATTTGTGTACAAGCTCGTGACATCATGTAGCGTATAGACTTTTTTATTAAATAAAAAACTTTTATGGTAATTTTCACAAAAAATTAGAATTTCACATATAATGGAAGTGTAAATAATAAAAAACCTTTGCAGTTTGAAACAGTTTGAGATGACTTGCCAATACCTAATTATTTTATTTTTACTCTATTTTATTAGAGATATTTATTAAATCAATTATATTTACCTATGCTATCTTTGTGGTAAAACAAGCTAATTCTCGTATTACTAAGGAGACTTGCAGCAGTTGCTGATTTATACTTGCGTCTTTATATTTCTTATATGGGGTGGTTCTGTAGCTGGTCGGTCGGTGGTCGGTGTTTTGATAGGGTAATGGATAGATGGATTTATATACATACATAAAGATACTTAAGCATAAATGTCTATAAAAATCAGAAATAGACATGTTTCTTTTTAAACTTATGGCTAAATTATTTTTTAATTTATTTGTATCCTTTTCATCCTATTACTCGTTAATGTAGTTACAAACTTTTAATATTTATTTTCTTATCCTTTCAGAAAGCCTTGTGATACCGTTGTTAACGATGAAGAATGTCCGAATAGGCATCAAAAACATCGGAATAGAGCCCACACGATAAGTGAAAAACCTATAAATGCATTCCAAAAAACGAAGTCTGAGAATTTAGGTAACGGATACTTAGATCTTGCAGGCGGTGGTGATTCGCATTTATGCCGGTACGATCGTTATCTTCATGCCGTCATTTGTTCATCAGCACGACACGCACATACGGGATACCATCAAAAACAAAGTAATATTCCTCGACCGCAACGGGCACCTCACGTTCACCACGCGCGTTCAAAATCCCACGATCTACATACCCAACCACAGATAACGCAACAACCTAGAGTATTACAAATAATTTTCTTATAGAAATTATGCAAAGGCAATACTAGTGACGGTATTGCTCTACAATCAAAGATTGTATGCGCGTTAGTGATAAGTTACATGTTGAGTTACCAAGCGCTATATTGGAAGCAAAATTATTGTAGTAATTGGATGTAGTATTGCTTCTAGAAAACAAAAACAGTTACAACAAAATATACATAATTAACTACTAAAATCCACTTTTTAGCAGTTAGTAAAATATGGTCCAAGTATTAACCTATTTAAAATGTTCATATTGTGCCTACGACATGTCAGCGTTATCAAGCAGTGTGATTGTACTATTTCGCCACTGACACCTAACTTTCTTTTGGATAAAAATATATATCCATTCCATGACATTTTATGTTAACATTTTAGCAACGTTTACTGGAATTTTGACGCGAGTGTAGTACTGAGTTTTCTAAGAATTTTAAAGATTACTTACAATTACATTTGAAAGGTGATTTATATTTAGGAGTGTATAGTTCATGCGCCTTTAAGATATTGAAATTTTCTTAAGTACTTATTAAATATAGGTGATGAGAAAAATGGCGCTTTAATGTATACTGATAGGTAATAATGTATACTGATAGGTAATAATGCTCATTAGATTACATACCTTGATGATACAAACTTAAGGGTTTAGAGACTGATTTTAGTTGTAAGTGTTAGATACTTCGAATATGATAGTTTATAATGTGTTATAAAAAAAAGTGAAGTACAATATATTGTATTAAGGTTGCTCATTTATTTTCTTTTTAATAATGATAATTTGTAATGTTTGTGAATGTTTCATTGTCTGACATGTTTATCCCATTACCAATATCAGTATTCGTTATATTAAGTTAAAGAAGGAATCTCTATCTTTTATCTACCTCTATTTTGCTTTCAAAATGTATTTATAACTTATTGTCGACAGCTAATTTGTAAATAATGTTATTTAAATTTAACATGGTAGCCATTTTGTGATAATTTGTTATATTAGTTAAATGAGTTTGTAACAATTTCAACTGAAACTAATTGTTCAGTTGTCAATGTACAATGTGTACAAAGTGCAGTATCTTGTCAAAAATATTTATTGTCAAATACAATCAATGAGATTAATTTACAAATTGCTTTTGTTTCCATTTCTCTCAGTATCTACCAATACGTCGTCTTCTTGTTTGCCATATAACAACGGATATTATCAGCACTGCAGACAATACAATTGTAGATTCTTGTGGAAGGCCGCATTTATTAATTGAATAATCGCTGGGTGTAATCGTTACCTACAAAGATAAAGATTAAAAAAACTGGATAAGTGGGTGTTGTAAAAGAGAACTAAGGGATATAATATGCATATAAAATTTATACAAGAGAAGCAAAACTTGAAATAAAATATTATATCAACTCGCTTGACCAGCGTGTCATGTGTCAATTTCCTTCTATTGTGGAGGAGGCTCAAGTCCGTCAGTGGAACATGTATGAGCTAATATGATGAAATGAAAAATAGGGCCGAGGTTAGCAGCAATTTGCCACCGAAGACAAAGATCGGGTAGCAATGGCCCGCGCAGGGCGAAGAGAGGAGTTTGCATGGTGGGTCTATGGGGTCACGCGCTGTCTCTTTCGTCACCCCGGATCGATTTGGCGGGGCGAGACGAATCCATAGTCCACCGCAAAAAAAAAAAAAGGATAGCAGCATTTCTTGGCAGATTGATAACATCATACATATTGTAATCACCAACTCGCATACTAAACGCAGTATGATTTTGTCCCTCCTCTGTGGGGAAATCTGCCTAACATTTGACGTCGATAGGCTGATAGATGACGATGAGATAAAGATTAAATATGCATGTTTAAGAAAAAAAATAAATTTACTTACCAACATGTATTTTGGATAAGGTCTATTTCGCCATGAAAATGATGGTACGGAGTATTCATAAAATTCAAATGGCTCGGGATTTATATAGGCATGGTGCTGTAGGCAGCCATGGTGTGTGTGCCCACCAAATACTACCCGCGGTTTGATTTTAGTTACAAGAAATTCTGTAGCTTCCAGAGATAAGGAGTCTATTTTTTGTCGAAAAGGTTTATTTCTTTCTGGTAATGGTGGAGCATCTGGTTCAACACAGACACTATCTGATATTCTATGCAGTGGAAAATGCTGTAATTAATTAAATACACAAACAAAAGAATTAAAAAATAGCAATGACTTGCTTGAAAAAGTATTTGTGAGAATGCATTACTGATTACCTGCATGAGAATGGGTCTACTATAATTGATTTTCATAACACCTTTGTAACAAAAAGCCTCGTCTTCGGCGCATTTTAAAATCCCTAAAATAATATTAAACTTTAGATATTACATGTTTATAGTCTCGACCTATTTATCTCTGAAGAGACCTACAGCTTTTTTAGCATTATTTAAAGGTAAGTGTGCCTCACATTATAGCAAAATGATCACAAAAGCAATGAATGACGGTTCTAGCATTGACAGAATTAAATATTATTATTAAATCGATTAAGTGATATAAGTAAACAACATCTGGTGAATTCGTCTGGCGAGTCTGGGATGCAGTGTCTGACTCTGTGCTCGTATTGATATTTACTGAACCGGGATTCGAACCTTACTGCCGACAATATTTATAATATTAGCATGATATCAGATCAATGAGATGAGTCGATCTTCTCTAAATTCATATTAACTCAGTATCGGCCAACAAACTAGATAATTTAGCTTATGTGGCTGTATGCTGGCTAGACAAATTGGCATAGTCTTACTTCGAGTTTACCATATCTTCATCATCAATTTCAGAATACAAATATTCAAATTGAAATATTAGGTATGTATAAATTTTGCTAACACAGTTTATTATCAATTTTATATTTTGTTAGATTAAATATCTTTCAATAATCTGCCACCGGATTGTAATGTTTCAACAGCTGAGAAGTTCGTGCAAGGAACTGTGTGGACTCGTTTCCTTCTAACTATTAGAGCAGCAATCATCACTCATCAGGATAAATTACATACCTGCGATTTTATTAATATCATTTCTAGCCTTAGTACACATATTGCACCGGTCACCTTCCATCGCCATTGAATTGATAAGCACGAAGTTATTATTTTTAATACTTATTAGCTGTACTAATGAGCTATTGAGCAGCCTCACAAACCTCTGTGCAGAACCTTTTCTAATGCTGTAAATTATTTTAACCGATAAGAGTAGCATCAACAATGCATTATTAAAATGCAATAAAATCGATAAATGAGAAAATATATCACTTTTGGACGCGGGCTTCCTCCAGATGAGGGAGATTAGTATAACTACATTAGCCGGACGGATTGGCATAGTACTTTATTTCGCGATTACCTTCTTGCACTTATGTTATCTATATTCAACCATCCATAATCCCGTAAACGTCCACTGTAGGCCTTCCCACGAGAATACCATTCGCAAAGGTCCTGTGCCACCTGCATTCAACGGTTTCCTGCGACCTTGGTAATGTCATCAGTCCACCTATTGGGTCAGTCGTCCTAGGCTGCGCCTTCCGATTTGTGGTCGCCACTCGAGAACCTTTCTTCCCCAACGGTTGTCGGTTCGTTGAGCGATGTGACATGCCCATTGCCACTTCAACGTGCTAATTCTTCGGGCTATGTCGGTTATACCCGTTCTTCTACGGATTTCCGCATGCCGGATTTTATCACGTAGAGAAATACCGAGCGTAGCCCTCTCCATAGCACGCTGAGCGACTTTGAGCCTTTTTATGAGGCCGACATTTAGAAACCACGTTTCAGTGCCGTAAGTCATCGCTGGTTATAAACCTTTGTTTTCAGTTACTGCGGAATATTAGACGAGAAGATCCTCCTAAGTTTCCCGAACGCTGCCTAGCCGAGTTGGATTCGTCGACTGACCTCTTTCTCGAAATTGAATCTACTTAATTGGAGTGTTTGTCCTAGGTAAACATAGTGATCGACAACTTCGAAAATCACCTTCCCAACCAGAACTGGTACAGAAATGACATGGGCATTAGACATGATATCATTCTTGCTCATGTTCATTTGCAGCCCTACTACTTGGGTGACCTTGCTGAGGTCATTGAGCATGGTGCGAAGGTCCTCCAGGGTTTCTGCCATGGCTACGATATCATTTGCGAATCGAAGGTGAGTAATGTATTCGCCATTGATGTTGATGCCGAGTCCAGTCTTAAGAGCTTCAAGACATCTTCCAGCGCAGCGGCGAAATGTTTCAGAGAGATAATGTCTCCCTGTCTCACACCTTTCTGCAACTGGATCGGTTTCCTACTCTTATCCTGAATCCAGTATAGGAACCGACATAGTAACCTTTTTATACAAACACTTCAGCATTTCAATATATCGATAGTCATGGTATTTTGTTGAAGGTGATAGATGTTTACGCACCGACCTCGACATACTCCGACGACGTAGTGGAGTCCTTATAGGAGAACATCTCGAAAGCTATCACAGGTTCAAAACCAACTTCATGGTAGTTATGGAAGACTTCAACACAATACTAGGCAAAAGGACAGATGATGAGCTGAGAGTGGGGCATTATGAATTTGGACAGAGAAACCAAAGGGGCCAAAAACTATCTTGATGGACAAACGACAAATATTCTATAATGTCTCTGTGATCAGCAGGATTAAAACTGGGAGTGATCACCGGATGGTACGAGGCACATTAAATCGTTTGAAAGTCTAGTGATCTCGCTTGATGAAGTCTATACTATAACTTACACCTGTCTAATACCAAAACCCTAATAGGTGGACTGTTGACATTAAAAATTCACAGGAAACCGTTGGATGCATGTGGCACAGTACTGTCCTAGGTAGCATTGTGGAGGCCTATGTCCAACAGTGGATGTTTATGAGCTGATGGATGGATCGAATTCAATTTGCATTACATTTATCTGCTACATTATTATAAGACTCTGCTCACCTGGTCCACCTATTTCCAATAAATTGAATTTAATAATATTGTTATTTAGCTTACAATTTGAATCCATAAATTTCTCTAAAATGATATTAATAACTGGCATACTGGCTAGACACAATCCTGCCTTATAATATGGGAGAGATATTTTAGATAATTATAACTTACTAATTATGAAAACCTATGTCATGGTTTCCGGCAACAACATGCATTACTGCATCTGCTGGTACTGGAAATAGTTGATAAAAACGATCTACATAATCCTGAAACTGTTTGTCATTGCTCCACTCTCCCTCATCAAATAGATCTCCTGAAAACAAATGTGAATCCCAATAAACTAACTGAATTAGGTGATATACATATTGTTGAAATAATTCACCATTTTGTTAATTGACAGACATGACATACATTCATAAAATATAGGTCAATAAATATAAAGGTGTATACATAGTCGAATATGCGACTTAGAAGACAAAAACGTAAAGATTACAAGAAAAGAATTGAACAAAATCATATTGCCAATAAGTGAAACAAATTTTGTTTAGAATGTAAATAAACTATACCTAAGACAAATATAACATCAGGTTTAAATAATGTTACTATCGCTCCATATGCTTGGTGCATTTGCCATTCTCGTCTCCATTTGTCAAGCCAGTGGCCTCTCCGAGGTCCTAACAAATGCGTATCAGCAAGAATAAAGGCTTTTAACTGTTCTTCATTTGTTGAACTCTTTATATCCGGCCAAGAACACTAAAATACAAACCATGATTTAAGATTCAAAAGGTATAGAAAGAATATTCAAAAACTGGCAAAAACACTATAAATAAAAATAAATTTACCTGTGCAACTACAACATAGTAAATAAGATATTCACAATATATAATTGTAAAAAATATACCAAATGAAAATATTGCCAACTTTTTTGTAACTCGATGCATATTGATAATGAAACCGGAGCATGTTATAAGAATAGTTGAAATGCAATATCTCAAAAATATCAGCAGTTATCAATACTTATCACTTCTCAATAACATATTTTTTTTTTATTCTTGACAGCTTGACAAGATTATAAGTATTGCTAGATTTAAAATTAGAGTCTTTCAGGGTAATTGAAATAGAATAAGAAATTAGCCTCATTTATTAAAAAAACATTACACAATATTGCTATTTACAAATACATTCTAAAATAATAATGCAGCTTAAGTTTTTAAAGTTATATCTAAATAGGCAGTAGTTTATAACCTATCACAGTCTATCGTAAGGTACATATTTTGTGTCTTAATTTTACCTTTAGTATTAAGAATAAAATAATTTACCATATAAAAAAGTAGCAAAAGTGACGTCAATTACTAAATTTAAAGTGTGATATAACGTAACAGACCCATCAATTCATTAAAAAACACATGAATATATTTTACGTAAATACGTGACAGAATGTACATACAATTGATAGAGATAGATAAAGGAATGTGATTCGTAGGATTATTTTTATATATTTTTATTTGACGAATATATGAAAAGAAAAAAACGCTGTAAAATAATTAAGTAAAACCCGTCTTACTGATTTGGATTACGTTGTCTATGGCGCCTTCGTTATTAATTCTAAACATAAATTACCTGGCAGTTTTTAATAACATGTACGAGTCATTATTAATTTTACTACTGATAGCCGTGAACTTTAAATCAAAATTGCTGACATATTGTAGTAATAAAGTATTAAAAAGTACTAGCTACTGGTATTCTTTATATCTTAAAAATTCGCTATTTTAAGTTAAGATACCGAATAGGCATTAATAAAAATATTCATCACATTATTTTTTGGTAAAATAATACTATGAGTCTTAACTTGATAGTCATTCTATTTTTTAGTCAAACGAGAATGCTGTATATTGGCTATTATCTATAAAACAATAATGTCATTTCGATATGATTTGTACTTTTGGGCGAGTTAAATTCATTTCACATCATCAAACAAACTAATTAAAATACTTGAATATTTCTGTATAAGTGAAAAAAAATAAAGCGTAAATATATTAGGATTTAGGACTAAATACACGATCCGACAAACTAGTCTACAACTTACCATAAAACTTACTATTTAATAAGAATATTAAAAGATTAACATTTATTTTTGCCTTGCCAAACATATCCATAACTGAGCAACCCTCATACTGCTTCTGCAATAAATCTTGAATATCAACGTCAATTGATTCCATTTCTACACCCATGAACTTCCCTTTAATTGTGAAAACACCGTTGTGATCAGTTGGTGTTATGTCAAATTGTACATTCTTAAATTGCGATGTGGAAAGTCCATCAATTTCAAGAAGAACACCTCTCTCCAGTAATTTGGCCCCACTATATTTGACAGTTAGCTTCGATTTAAGTTTTTGTATATCTTTTCCTGGTCGTCTGAGGCAAGCGTGAACACTTCTAGAATTAAAACAAGATGTTAACCAACTGTGTTAAAGTTCTGAAATAAATTTAAGATATATTTCAAATACATACTTTTTGCCTGTGTGTAAATTCGCCAGACACGATTTGATATATTGATCATATGATTTGCATTTTTCTTCAAAATACTGTGTTTTCTCCTGTAGGCTCTGTTTGGTTCGTGTTAATGTTGTCAAAGCTCGTCTCTGAGCTTGCCTATATTTACCTTTATTACATAAATCTAGAGCGATTGAAGTCACTAACGCTTGGTATCCATCTTCGCGGGTGACGTACCCTTCGTCTTCAAGCAATTGCAAATTTTTACGTAGTTTTGATATGTGCTCACGTAAGGTCATTGCTTCATCTTGTCGTGCCTGTCCGGAATATATTCTCTTTTGAATCTTTTCCGCATATTGTTCTTGTTGAACTTTGGTAGTGCCAATACACAGCGCTTCCAAAAGATGATCACCTTTGGATAAAATCATTATTTAGAGAGTATTTAGGATAATAAAAACATTACCAATGTTTCAATACAAAATAACAAATAAAAAACTTACCATTTAAAAATGGAAGTATAGACACACATAACTCTTTGGTTTTAATAAATAGTTTATTCAAATCAGTCAAATTATCCGCCGGTGTTTGGAATTTATTAGTAAGAGCTAAACATACTTCTAGTCTCGCATTTTCTTCGGTAGTGTCACCTACTTGCTAAAAAAAAAAATGTTTTGTTCACTTTTCAAGTTATATATTAGGAGAGTTGTCGATACGCATAACGTTTTCACAAAACTTACGACAAATCCTTGAACTTAGTTCTACGATCGTATCAAATGACATCCCCTCCACCCTCCAATAGTCATATTTTAAAATTATTCTATACATAAAATATTACTTAGTTTTTCATATAACTGTGGTGATTAATAAAGAAAGCATTTTCAAATACAATGGACCTATAATTATTTTGTATTACCTATAAACATCTTGTAAAAATGCTCAATTAAATATTATACTCTTTTATGACAGAAACTTAAATTTTTATTTGACATCAAAAGCAATTAAAGTCACATTAGTAATAACCAGGTTCAGTAAACCTTGGCACCATCAGCCAATTTACCTTTCATTGTTTTACTTGAGTGCTTTTATGCTGATGGATGAAGATATTAGTGAAAGGCATCCCTCTACCTTGACTTACGTATAAGTTGGTTTATATATTTTTGCATTCTGATTAACAATACTCACTGCATCCATGTCCCTAGAAGCAAGTTGAGCTACCGACGGAACGTCTCCCAAATCGTCTAGCAAGTCATTTAATCGATCACGTGGATCTGGAGCAATGATATCTTGATATTCTATCAAAAGTGCGTGAGTATCCACGATCTCCTAAAATATTATGTTTCCATTAGTCAGTTCGTTCGTCCATAATGAATCCTTTACAAATGTATACAGGTTGCCGATTTAATTAGTAGAATCCTTGAAAGGGGTGTATCAGACCATGATACACTACTCAACTAAGTAAAAAAATAGTACCTAACTTTTGATTAAATTGCCCTACTGATAAACGGTCAATACACTTGTACTACAAAAGTTCGATGTAGGCAATATACTCATGCGTGTGACATTGAACTAGTAGACAAATAGTCCCGCGCTTGCTGCGCTCACCGCCGCACAGCTGGGTCGAAATGTACCTACAGGTCAATGTACGCTGACAAACCTACTGTTTTGATAAGAAATAAATCACTTTATCTCGGGATTGGGCAGAGCTAGGAGTCTGCAACTAACTTTAATGTTTTATATGACGTCATTCCTACACCTAGTTTAAGTTATTCTAGTAATAAAATCGGCACCTGTATATATGTATATTGAATATTTTGTAAACAGCATGAACAACTTTGGAGTAAAATCATATTATATACCTGAACAGTAATATAGATATGTGGGTGATGGAGCAAAGTAGCTTCAGTATATTCGTCAACAGCGAAATATTCTTCTAGGGTAGGGCCACGACAGCAACGGCGGAATAATTCCTTCATCTTTTCATGACATTCCACAATGAACGGGTTTAGACAACGCAAATGATTTGATTCCTCTCCAAACTAGTAATATGGAAATATTAATTAAATGGTTATTCAGCAATTACATTTATTTAATCTAGGTTTGAGTCAATTCTCGGAGTAGACAATCCCGTACGTGACGAGGGTGGCTCCCAATCGCTCACCGAGATAGCCGCCTGGCGCGAGGACGCCCGCCAGGACGTCATTGCCCGTTGGGTTACGCGGCTGGAGGGGCCTAAACGGTGTTGTCACCGTTGAGGCCCTCCGGCCCGTACTGATAGAATGGATGGAGCGGCGGCACGAAGTCCGCTCCATCCATTCCGGCTAGTACAGGTCTTGTCGGGGCACGGTTGCTTCGGCAAGTACCTGCACACGGTCGCAAGGAGGAAATTGACTCCGTCCTGCGAATAGTGCAGCAGTGATGAGGACACGGCGCAGCATACGCTCAAGCATATCTCGCAGAAGGAGGCGGCGGAACGAGTCCGGGAGGATTCCCTTGACTCGGGCCGCCACCGGCGCCCTGGGCGGCCCAGGCGCGAATACTTGCGCCTGATGTCGCCCTAGCCGACGCATCGAGTGATCGGACCGGGGAATAGTCCGGTCACCCGAAGTGAGGCCACGCGTGAAGGCTTCGACTCGAGAGGAACCCGCGAGGGTAAAACCGCCGGGCGGGCCAGCGAAGACGAAGATCGGGTACCGGTGGCCCGTTCGCACGGCGAAGAGAGGCGCTTTGCAGGGTGAGTCTATGGGGTCGCGCGCCGCCTCTTCCGTCGCCCCGGACCGATTTGGCGGGGCGTGACCACCTCCATAGTCAACCGCAAAAAAAAAGCGGGTAGACAATCCCGCCAACGAAGACGAAGATCGGGTTCCGGTGGCCTGCTCGCTCGACGAATTTGTTGTTGACGACGGGGTGTGACCAGACTATAGACCGCGGCAAAAAAAAGAGGGGTAGACAATCCTATATTTCTACACTAACCAAACGTTAATAGACTTGCCCTTGTCTTATTATAAATGATCAGTTTCTGATGGTAAAGATAGGTTCTTCATCAATACCTACCTATTAGTTTTTTTTTTTAAAGTGAAGTGAAAAAACATGTATTTAATGGACATAAATTACACTCAGACTCAGTACAATAATTTGTGGCTTGTGCTAAGTAAAGCCGCATATCGACTTCGCGCTCCAAAAGGACGAACATTGGCACGCGCTCCGGCCGCGCAAAATGGATACCACTTTGGAACGCGCGTCAATGTGTTCGTTGTAACGCTCGAACATGGAGCGGGTCGTTCCATCCTGTTGTCGGTTTTTTGTCACGTATCAAACGTGGCGCGCGCGCCAGTTGAAACGGACACGAAAGTATTTTGTGTGTTTGTTGCGTTCGAAGCGATGGATAACCAAAGTTGACATCAATGTGGTACAAAAGAACAGCTGTGGAATAGCAAAAGTTCTTTGTATCATAATAAATATCTGTCATAAGTGTCATTCCATACTGCATCCTTTTTCGGTAGAACTTTTTCATCCAACAACGCATTCTTCGTTTCTGTTTTCTCTTATACATAATACTGTGAATAACTATTAACGCTACGGCTGCTCGCATACGATGCTTGCATGATGAACGATCAAACACTGGAACAGTTGTCGCGCGCGCCAGGCGCGCTTAGTTGGTATAGTTCATATATTTGGAACGCGTACGCACTCTCGGCGCGGTCATTCATGGCATGCGCGCCAGGAGCGCGAAGTCGATACCCAGCTTAAAACGCGAAGAGCGGATCTTTAGCAGATCGTTATGGCGCCAACATTAAGCTGGGTATCGACTTCGCGCTCCTGGCGCGCGTGCCATGAATGACCGCACCGAGAGTGCGTTCCACGGTACGCGTTCCAAATATATGCACTATACCAACTAAGCGCGCCTGGCGCGCGCGGCAACTGTTCCAGTGTTTGATCGTTCATCATGCAAGCATCGTATGCGAGCAGCCGTAGCGTTAATAGTTATTCACAGTATTATGTATAAGAGAAAACAGAAACGAAGAGTGCGTTGTTGGATGAAAAATTTTTACCGAAAAAGGATGCAGTATGGAATGACACTTATGACAGATATTTATTATGATATAAAGAACTTTTGCTATTCCACAGCAGTTCTTTTGTACCACATTGACGTCAACTTTGGTTATCCATCGCTTCGAACGCAACAAACACACAAAATACTTTCGTGTCCGTCTCAACTAGCGCGCGCGCCACATTTGATACGTGGCAAAAAACCGACAACAGATGGAACGACCCGCTCCATGTTCGAGCGTTACAACGAACACATTGGCGCGCGTTCCAAAGTGGTATCCATTTTGCGCGGCCGGAGCGCGTGCCAATGTTCGTCCTTTTGGAGCGCGAAGTCGATACTCGGCTTAAGATTTGATTTTCGTGGTTGTCGTTCCTCCAACGTCAGATTCTAAGTGACCACACGGATTCTTTACCTATGCATGATCATTGATCACGATATGGTACATAAATGTTAGAACGGTTCGTTCTGACTGGTTTCCACAGCTTGTCAGGATCCGCCCACACTTGTTCCTAAATGTTCAAACTGTTGCGATCTAATATGTGCAATAATAGCGTGGGTGCGGTCTACGCGACCGCAGCATCGGTGCAGTAAAGTGGGACTTTACTGCACCGATACTCGCATAAAAGTTTCGCCGTTGACGTACCTATCTTTAATACAATTTTGTTATATTTTTGCATTCTGCGATTCATTGTAATTTTTAAATGAGATTAAACCAGCCTTGAGAAATACAGTTCACACCTTATTTTAACGTCTACCAAGATTCTAACAAAACTTTATAAAAAGTAACAATGTTCAATGATATTTCGGTTTTAGCTCCAAATAATTACACACAATTAGGAACATAGGAAACGTACCCATATTGCGTGAGCCATTTTTCACCCTTTACCCTCTCAGTGACCATCCGTAGCTCACGCCAAGACCCTTTAGTTTTCACGTAGTAATTAACTCAAAACCACATTCAGGACAAATGTGGTTTCGAATAATTTTTGCAAGTAGGAAGTTAAAAAAAGCTCGATGATGTATAAATTTGGTTCGACTACGCGATGGAAGATCTAATTACCTCCCTCGCCCTTGTGGCTAAACGTGATATTTCTAAAGACCACCCGACCGGGTCACTTAGTTTGGGTACTTCCTTAATGTAAAGAAAACCTGGCAATCACGGTACACTGTTTAATGTTAATTTATTACACACTAACCACATATTATTGTGAGTTATAAATAAATAAGATAGAAAATGCGTAACTATTTTGTAAAATTCAACCTCAAAATCTATAGATTTTGGTATTGATCTGGCTATAGCCAGAAGACGTTAAGGTAACTTACCCCTTTTTTAGCAGCTGAGAAATGTAGTATTTTTGCAACTGAAGCCAGATTCTTGCGTTGGTCTGTAGTTAGGCCAGAGCCGTTAGGTAAATTAATAATATGAAATGCGTCAGGGGCAACAATGGCCGCATTAAGGAACTGATAGTAAACAAGATTCCCTATTACCTGTAAATATAATTTAAAAATTAATTATGTTTTAGGTCATCTGTTTCAAAATGTCTTCATGTTGCTGCTGAAGATCGAAATGATTAGATGACCTGTGTGGTGTTACAAGAATGATAAGAGTAGTACATGAATAAATAAGTCTCACTCGCTGGGCTCAAGTCTTCTTCACATTAGGAGAGAACTGTCTGAAGTGACTTATTATGCTAGTAAGACGGGTTGGTTAGGTTTGGATAGGGTATTTGATTAGCTTTGGGGATATTAGAGATATCAAGTTTCGACTCTGGATACGGATCATCATCTCAGCTTATATAAGTCTCACTGCTGGGCTCGAATCTCCTTCACATTAGGAGAGAACTTACTATAACATGCTAGTAAGACGGGTTGGTTAGGTTTGGATAGGGTATTTGATTAGCTTTGGGGATATTAGAGATATCAAGTTTCGACTCTGGATACGGATCATCATCTCAGCTTATATAAGTCTCACTGCTGGGCTCGAGTCTCCTTCACATTAGGAGAGAACTTACTATAACATGCTAGTAAGACGGGTTGGTTAGGTTTGGATAGGGTATTTGATTAGCTTTGGGGATATTAGAGATATCAAGTTTCGACTCTGGATACGGATCATCATCTCAGCTTATATAAGTCTCACTGCTGGGCTCGAGTCTCCTTCACATTAGGAGAGAACTTACTATAACATGCTAGTAAGACGGGTTGGTTAGGTTTGGATAGGGTATTTGATTAGCTTTGGGGATATTAGAGATATCAAGTTTCGACTCTGGATACGGATCATCATCTCAGCTTATATAAGTCTCACTGCTGGGCTCGAGTCTCCTTCACATTAGGAGAGAATTTACTATAACATGCTAGTAAGACGGGTTGGTTAGGTTTGGATAGGGTATTTGATTAGCTTTGGGGATATTAGAGATATCAAGTTTCGACTCTGGATACGGATCATCATCTCAGCTTATATAAGTCTCACTGCTGGGCTCGAGTCTCCTTCACATTAGGCGAGAACTTACTATAACATGCTAGTAAGACGGGTTGGTTAGGTTTGGATAGGGTATTTGATTAGCTTTGGGGATATTAGAGATATCAAGTTTCGACTCTGGATACGGATCATCATCTCAGCTTATATAAGTCTCACTGCTGGGCTCGAGTCTCCTTCACATTAGGCGAGAACTTACTATAACATGCTAGTAAGACGGGTTGGTTAGGTTTGGATAGGGTATTTGATTAGCTTTGGGGATATTATAGATATCAAGTTTCGACTCTGGATACGGATCATCATCTCAGCTTATATAAGTCTCACTGCTGGGCTCGAGTCTCCTTCACATTAGGAGAGAACTTACTATAACATGCTAGTAAGACGGGTTGGTTAGGTTTGGATAGGGTATTTGATTAGCTTTGGGGATATTAGAGATATCAAGTTTCGACTCTGGATACGGATCATCATCTCAGCTAATATAAGTCTCACTGCTGGGCTCGAGTCTCCTTCACATTAGGAGAGAACTTACTATAACATGCTAGTAAGACGGGTTGGTTAGGTTTGGATAGGGTATTTGATTAGCTTTGGGGATATTAGAGATATCAAGTTTCGACTCTGGATACGGATCATCATCTCAGCTTATATAAGTCTCACTGCTGGGCTCGAGTCTCCTTCACATTAGGAGAGAACTTACTATAACATGCTAGTAAGACGGGTTGGTTAGGTTTGGATAGGGTATTTGATTAGCTTTGGGGATATTAGAGATATCAAGTTTCGACTCTGGATACGAATCATCATCTCAGCTTATATAAGTCTCACTGCTGGGCTCGAGTCTCCTTCACATTAGGAGAGAACTTACTATAACATGCTAGTAAGACGGGTTGGTTAGGTTTGGATAGGGTATTTGATTAGCTTTGGGGATATTAGAGATATCAAGTTTCGACTCTGGATACGGATGATCATCTCAGCTTATATAAGTCTCACTGCTGGGCTCGAATCTCCTTCACATTAGGAGAGAACTTACTATAACATGCTAGTAAGACGGGTTGGTTAGGTTTGGATGGGGTATCATTTCGAGATTTCCCTCTTTTGCATAGATGTTATATGCATATTATAATCCCTTAGAGTCTTTTAGGGCAGCCACGGCCAAGATAGGGGATGGTGAACTTACTCCATCACCATACATAACTAGATACTTATAGTAGAATAATACTATACTGGTTTCAGATATGGTTATGGATATGAAATGTTTACGGATTATTTGACAAATTCAGTCAGCATAGTAATTATCATAATATTCCTTTAAAGAGGCTGGCGATTCAGTCTGTTGAAAGAAAAACAATCGTAAAGTGTCTCATACACCTCTAAGAAATTATTCGAAACCTTTATATAGGATTTCTTTTCTGTCGCGTCTTTTAGCTGTTAGCCGTAGATGGTTTTCTGTGAAAACCATCTGCGGTTTAGACCAGACTATGGGGCAGCGCTGAGGGCTCTCAACCCAGTGTTATCAAATTTGGTTAGGCTTTCAAATATATATTCTTTTCCGATATCCGATAGTTTCGCTTACACTTACGAAGCTGTATAACATCTTTAATTATTTTGGTATTCGTTTAAATTTGCTTTTTAAGGAAATAAAAGTAATAATTCGCGAAATGTAAATGAAATTTAATATGAAGGGAATTAAAGTGCGATTAAATTACTCTCTGCCCGGCTTATAGTTCCAGTCTATGTGCTGACTGAAAATTCTGATAACAAAACACAGCACAAGTGCCTTTCTGCCAAGAGAACTCAAAATCTACAATCGGATAGTCATGCCACTTACGACTCTTTAGTCTAAGTAACATGACATGAGTATTGGGAGGTTTATGTCCCACAGTGGACGTTTACGGGTTGGATGGATGGACATGACTATCCGATTGTCAACTTTGAGAAATATTAAATATTCAACTCATGTTATAAATATTACGTATACATATTTAATAAAATATTTTATATACTATAATATTATACCTTTAAAACTTAAGATTACAAAAAAAAATTTAGAGCTTAGGAATTATTTCCTAATCTCTAAATTTCAACTTTCTAGATTACCATTGCTGTATATGTATTGATAGATCAATCAAGATAGAGCCAAAGGATTACCTTGAGAATATCTTTCTCTGGAGTATATGGAAATTTTGAAGAAAGAGCTCTGTGCAACACGCGCGCCATATACGTTATACAAAATGGTAGCAATTCGGTAGAACGAGTGATTTCGTCCAGAAAAATTGTCACTATACTTTTAAGTTGCGTAAGAGCTTTCTGTAATCGAGACTTCACTTCTGGATAAGTTAGAGCTTCTTCTTGAGTTACTGTGTAAGGCAGTTTGCTGAAAGTAGAATAATAATTTATAGCTATGGTGTCGTTAATTGATATTATAACAATAGTATTATATTCTATCTATGGTACGTGAGAGAAAGAAAATTGAAAATACAACCCTATGCCAACACATCATGCAGGCGTATTGTAGTACGCCCTTCTCCTTCCAGTTGTTCAAAATCAGTCTAAGCTAAATATTTGAAACATAGCTCACATACGTACTTTAATTTTATCTAAAAAATGTTTTCCATTAGTGAATCAACTAAATATCATTGCAGATTTTGAGTTTTGGGTTTCATGTAAATATCCTGCTTTAATGTCATTTGGCAGTAAAGCTTATAATAGTACGTATTACTATTATAATTGCCAAAGTTTGGATGGATGTTTATTACTTAATTATAGCAGAACGGTTATATTGATTTGGAAGTAATTTGGCAAACTACATACATACATATCATCACGCCATATCCCTTGCAGGGTAGGCAGAGAGAACAGTGTGCCAGAGAACTCTATCTCTGCATACTTCACTCGCTTCCTCAACATTCATAATTCTCTTCATACATGCTCGCCGGTTTCGGAGACTCTTGACTCCACCTTCCTTCAGTACATGACCGATCTGGTCTAGGTAGGTTAGCCTCGGTCTCTCTCGGTACCTACATCCTTCCACTTTCGCATTGTATATCTTCTTAACCAGACGTTCGTTCGGCATTCTTTCCACATGTCCGAACCATCGGAGCATTCCCTTTCGCATCTTTACACCAATACTCTCTTTCATACCAACTCGCTCTCTTACGTCGTCGTTACGAATGCGGTTGGCAAACTATAGTTTGAAAAACCATAAGATAGCTTTTCATCATCATCATCATCACAGCCCATAAATGTCCCATTGTTGAGCTCGGGCCTCCTCCGTAATGGGAAGGAAATTAACCTACTATACCACGCTGGTCAGACGTGTTGGTATAGGGTTTTGTCTCGAGTTTTCCTTCCCTCGCATAGATGTTATATGCGTCTTATATCCCTTAGTCGTCTCGTACGATCACCCAAGGGTAAGATATGCGGTGGTGAATAGTATTCTTACTCCGTCACCACACAAAAAAAAAATAGCTTTTATAACAGTAAAATTTAGTCCTCATGGGATAGATTTGATTTAAATTAATGCGAGCGAAGCTGCGCCTAAAAATTATTTATTAATAAATATTTAATGCTTACGAAATTTGACCAGTTTTCATTTCTGTCTCATTCCTCCATGCCTTGTATATCTCAATGGGTCCTGTTTCAATGTTAAGTTCTTTATCCTTTAACATTTTGTTAACAAGTGGTCCTAGTATAGTTTGAAGACTATTCAATCCAGACAATTGTCTTGATAAACTCACTGCCATTTTTAATACCAATGGTGTTGATGCAATTATATCAAATGGTTTTAAAACTTTACAGCTTATCTCTTCTTCTAAAGTGAATCTGAACAGTTTCAACAATAAATATTCATCTCTAGCATATGCGCCAAAATTGTATAAGCTTAATACAACATTCTGTAAGAAGAAATTAGTCTTGTTCTGTGGGATGCAAAATAAAAGTTTTGATAGATATGTAGGGTTTGTTTGCAGCTCATAGAAGAGATGTTGGTATCCATCCAAAAGTCTTTTGCTTTCTTTGGTTAAGGATTTTAATCCTTTTACTGCGGTTGAAACTGTCATCAATGGTCCTTTGCCATCAGGCCGTTTCTCTAACACCAGTTTCGTCATTGAGTTGTGTTTCAACAAGTTATTTAATTTCAAGCCATGGGCGGCAACCTCTTGCAGTGCGATACGATTTTGAACAAGAAGTCCAATTTTAAGATCCATATCATCCAATTGTTTAGATAATTCCTGATTCCTTCTGATCGATTGAACAACTTCAGATTTCAATGATTGTAATTCTATTTCTCTGTCATAATCTTCAGTTGAAAAATCTAACATTGGTATGAATTTTTTAACCACTTTTAATGGTGGATTGGAGGAGTGAAATAGAGATGCGAAAGCTTCTCGAGCACGGCGTCCTCGCCAGAGTGCTTGAATTTTTATTATTTTAACTTCCTATAATTATAAATTATACATATATTATTGTTTGAGCGCACAGATAGCCGTTTGAGTACCGAACTCCCGTAGCGTGTGACTTGGGTCCGTCACCCGCAGAGAGGCTGACCGCGTGAGGGCGACGCCCCAGCAGCAAGCTGGGGTGTCGACGGGGTTGGTACTCGAAAGGGTAACCCGCCGGGCTGGAGGTCAAGAAAGCGGTACCAGTGACCGGCCCATTGGCAATGGAAAGGGAATACGGTGGGTTATGTATAACCCGAGACGAGTATTTGGCAGAAGCCAAACTAACGCCGCGGCTGTCTTGACAAGCCTCGGGAGGAGCTGGGCAAAGTGTAGCTCGAATTTCCATCCAGAATCAAGGCGCGGACCCAGA
Organism: Lymantria monacha; assembly: GCA_905163515.2. Lineage (NCBI taxonomy): Eukaryota > Metazoa > Arthropoda > Insecta > Lepidoptera > Erebidae > Lymantria > Lymantria monacha. The sequence goes on from LR991083.1 coordinate 21,825,378, forward strand.
TATTTCATCTAGGCCCGTACCGGCACTGCAACCCCAGACCCACCAATGAGTCCTCCTCGGGGGCTGCTTCCGAGCTAGGCCAAGAAATAGAAAGGCCTCGGTTAATAATATCTATGCAAGAGAAGGAAAATTCGAAATAAAACCCTAGACCAACCTGCCTCACCAATGCGGTATAGTAGTCTTTTCTGTCCTATTTTGGACGTGGTTTGAGCGCAGCAATGTGCCGTAAATAAGTTAGGATAATGATGAATTGTATGTTTGAAATATATCACATAACACAAGATTTTCATCCTTGGAGCAGCATTCCTCTTATAATTAAAAAAAAAAATACAAAATACCTATATTTTCTGTATTTGTTAATTAAAAAAAAACTTAATACAAAAGCAATATAGGACTTGGTGTCTAAGTACAATGAATATATAAATTAATACAGTTGTCTTTTTTTTTATTGCTTTTGGTGGCAGATGAGCAAGTAGCACACCTGATGGTAAGTGTTACTGCCGTCCATGGACCTTTGCAATACCAGGAGTACAGTTAGTCTGCTGCCCAGCAATAAAAATCGCACCCAGAAAGTTGGGCTTCCAGCTCTCTCACTCACCGAACGAAGAATAGCAGCACACTGCCACTGTTCTAGCGTCAATTTTATGCAAGAGTGGAGAATGGTACCACCCCGGACGGAGCAGCCCACTGCTGTAGACAAAAAACTGTCAACAGTGTGGTACTACCACTTATAAGTGTAATGGATTTATGTATGTGTTATATAATTATTAGCAAAAAAATAAAATACCTGAATTTTATACCAAGCCATAGGATTTTCTTTCCGTTCCCTTTTCAATTTAGCCTCAATTGCTTTCATTTTTATTATAGTTCTATACTTTCTTTCAATAATAGTTTTTCTCCACCAGGCTTGGATTTTTATAATATATTCTTCATTATCTTCAAAGAATTTAAATCGATCATTGAAAACTTTTCTCACTAAATAACCCCTACAATAGGCTTGAAGCTTGATTATAACATTATCCAAAACCATCTGCATATATTTATTGACATGATGTTTATTTGTTTTCTCAATAATAGAATTAATATCTCGTCTGGTTAAATAACGAGCATAAGGTACAAAATCCTTTGGTGTAGTCCAGCTATATGCGTAAGACTCCACATCTATATATACAGTGTTACCTGCATTTGTGTGGCATACAATCCATGGACAAATATTATGGCCTCTCTTCTTTAATGCTTTTGTAAACATTTGAAAATATATGTCTTTACAGGAGTTTTCGATCATCCTAGATGCTGATAAAACAGGATGTAAGAGTGCAGTCCAAAATTCCTTAATATTATTCTTCAACACGGCTAGATTTAACTGCACCAATGATTCAGTCAGTTCTTTAACATTTTGTGATTCCACATAGACTACATCAACTGTCTCAATTATATCATCAAGCCAGAGATTTTGTGATTCTTTTTGAATTAGCACCTTTTTCAACATGCGTAAATAGAGATGATTCTCTTCCTTTTGTAACGATGTTGACAATTTTAAACTAGAGTGCTTTAATAAATTCATTAATGTGCTAACATCTTCTTCTGTGACAGCTTTATTTATATGTTCTATTACTAAAACCACTAAATTAAAAACATATATTAGTTACTTTCCCAGCTTTATCCCCCTATTTAATCTGGTAAGCAAATATGAATATATTATGTATATTTCACCATAATTTTTTAACATATAGTAAGAGGTGAGATTGTTGTTGGCTAATGGAAACTATAGGGTATTCATACACATACATACATATCATCACGCCATATCCCTTGTAGGGTAGGCAGAGAGAACAGAGTGCCAGAGAACTCTATCTCTGCATACTTCACTCGCTTCCTCAACGTTCATAATTCTCTTCATACACGCTCGCCGGTTTCGGAGACTCTTGACTCCACCTTCCTTCAGTATATGACCGATCGGGTCTAGGTAGGCTAGTCTCGGTCTCCCTCGGTACCTACATCTTTCCACTTTCGCATTGTATATCTTCTTAACCAGACGTTCGTTCGGCATTCTTTCCACATGTCCGAACCATCGGAGCATTCTCTTTCGCATCTTTACACTAATACTCTCTTTCATACCTACTCGCTCTCTTACGTCGTCGTTACGAATGCGGTCGGTCAGCTTAACTCCACAGATTTTCCGCAGAGATCGCATTTCGACCGCATTAATTTTACTTTCATACTCTTTTCTGCATACCCAACTCTCGCTTCCATACAGTAATGTTGGGACAAGCACTGCGTTATGTATTGCTACACGTGCCTTCTGGCTGAGGTGGTGGCTGCCGAGAAGTTGCCCCAACGCTCCGTTTACTCTATTTCCCGCATTCACTCTTCGCTCTATATCAGTGGTGTACCTTCCATCCCGGCTAAATCCACATCCAAGATATACAAATTCATCCACTTGCTCTAGTAGTACATCATTACCTATTGTTACTCTTACATCTGTTCTGGCTTCATCTCTTTCAAAGACCATTATTTTGGTTTTGCTCACATTCACGCGTAGACTCATTTTCTTACAATCTTCTGTCATTGTGTCGACTAGGGTCTGCAGGTCAGTCGCTGACTGTGCCAGCAATACTGCATCATCTGCATAAAGCAGAGCAGTGACCACTGAGTCGCCCATTTGGACTTCCACATTCATATCGTTCAACCTTTGGAGACATTTATCCAGATATATGATAAACAGCCTGGCTGACAGAACGCACCCCTGCTTAACGCCGATATTGACGTCAAACCAAGGTGACATTCCATCATCCATCCGCACACAGGCTCTACAGCCCATGTAACTGGACGGCACAGCCTGTAGCAGTTTACCGTTAATGCCATACTCCGGTAAAATGTCCCAAAGTTCCTTTCGTATAACCGTGTCAAATGCTCTCTCCAGATCCACAAAACTGCAGAAAACCCTCTGACCTAGAGCCAGATGCTTCTCCACAATGTTGCGCAGAGAGAACACTTGATCCATGCATCCCCTTCCACTCCTGAAACCTCCTTTTGTCTCACACAGTAAACCATCGGACACCATCTTCATTCTCCTTTCAATAATTTTACCATACACTTTTGCTGCCAAACTGGTCAAGAAGAAAAAAATGCAATTTAAGGAAAAAATGCAATTAAAGGCAAACTCAAAATAAAACCCTACAAAGAGCTACCTGACCAGTACAATATCATGGTATGTCTATTAATTTTATTCTCATTAGGTCTCTACTCATCATAGAGGGAGGAGTGCCCAGTAGTGGGACATATATGGGCTGGAGGAGAATATTGTTAAAAAATAGACGTGGGGAGGTAAATAAGTTCGCGGAAACGGGGTGTTTGCGGTGAGTGGGATTATTTTTGTTAGCTGCACTAATTGAGGGACTACTTATGAGTATAAATACCAAATTTTATAAAAATCGGGTCATTATTCATTGAGCAATTATCATCGGTCAAACAAGTCAATCCGGAAGAAAACTACAAAAATGGAGATAATTGAGTTTCGTGCTATCATCAAGTTCCTTGCCAAGCAAGGAAAACCTCCTCAAACCATTTTAGAACAGATGTCTTCTGTTTACGGCGGCTCTTGCCCTGGTAAAACCATGATTTAAAAGTGGCACAACCTCTTCAAACACGGCAGAGACTCACTGGAAGACGACCCCAGAGCAGGGCGGCCTATTGAAGCGACGACTGCAGAAAACGTTGATAAACTTAAAAGTTTATATTGGAAGACGCACGTTTAAAGAAGCAACAACTCGCAGAAATTATTAGAGTATCAGATACAACCATTTTAAATATGCTACACAACAACCTTGGCATGTCAAAGGTGTGCGCAAGGTGGGTACCGAGAATGCTCACGCCACATCACAAGCAGCGACGAGTTGCGTGTTGTCGAGAGTTTTTGGACCTCTGTGCTGAGGAAAAAGAAGCCATTTTGGGCCGGATTGTGATTGGGGATAAAACTTGGGTTCACTATTATAAGCCTGAGTCAAAGCAGGAGTCCATGCAGTGGCACAAAAAGGACACACCACCTCCTAAGAAATTTAAGGTGTCCCAATCGGCTGGAAAGCTCATGGCGACGATTTTCTAGGATACATAAGGAATTTTGCTAATCCTTACTAATATTATAAATGCGAAAGCAACTCTGTCTGTTTGTCGCTCTTTCACGCCAAAACTACTGAAACGATCTAAATTAAATTTGGTACACAGATAGTCTAGAGCCTGATAAAGGACAGGGAAGAGGACTTTTTAATGCAAAAAACCGGTTATGAAGGGGGATGAAAAGTTGTAAGGAAGTACCGTCATTTTTAAAACCAGAAGCTTAAAATTTATTTTTAGGCTATTGATTAGATATAAATAAATATGACATTAACATGTAAAAATTTACTCTTAAGGGGTAAAATAAAAATAGGGGATGAAAAACTTTAGCAAAGTATCCTTTTACGCAGGCGAAGCCGCGGGCAGAAGCTAGTAGATTATAAGGAAAAGGTTGTCAATATAACCAAAGAGTACTATGCTGAACTGCTAGAACGCTTGCGAGATTCTGTGAAGGAGAAGAGGCGGGGCAAATTGACCAAAACGGTGCTGCTTTTATACGAAATGCACCTGTGCGCAAGGCGCAAGTTGCGATGGCTGCCATACAAAAAGTGGGCTTCCAAATGTTGGAACATCCTCCCTACAGTCCAGACTCGGCCCCCAGCGATTATTATTTATTCCCAAAAATGAAAAAAAAACTCGGTGGGAAGAAATTTTTGTCTGATGATGAGGTGAAGAACGCAATTTCAGCCTATTTTGACTACAAAGAGAAAGAGAAAGAATATATTGAGAAAGAAAAATAATTTTGATTTTTACTTTGTCTTTTTTAGTCCCCATTCCGCAAACTTATTTACCTCCCCTCATCTATAAGTTTAAGAAAACTGTGCTAAACCAAATAATTTTTAAGCTTTAAGTTATTAGATACATATAAAACGTGTGTTAGCTGCCATTGCCTTAAAACAATGATCTGTTTGGGACAGCCAGAAATTAGTATAAAAACTGTAATCTGTGATATCACTTCTTAGTGTCAATTATACTATACTACTCTATATATATGGAAGGTGGAGTCAAGAGTCTCCGAAACCGGCGAGCGTGTATGAAGAGAATTATGAATGTTGAGGAAGCGAGTGAAGTATGCAGAGATAGAGTTCTCTGGCACTCTGTTCTCTCTGCCTACCCTGCAAGGGATATGGCGTGATGATATGTATGTATGTATGTACTCTATATATAACATTGAAATGCTTTTAACTAACACAATATGAAAATCGTGTTGTTTTCACAAATCAATATATTTTAGAATATTTTAAATAGGTACATGTATCCTTAAAAATATAGTGAGCAACTCTAGTTTCTCTGTTGCTACTGAAAATATCCCAAAGCAAGAACTAAATACTGCTTCACTCAAGCATGAGCCCAATACCTTGCAGTAATCCATCTCATGCCAATTAGTAATTTTAAAGCAAATCCAAACATCTAACTTGTGTACATGATTTAATAATATTTTAATATAATGAAAGAATAAATTTGATACTTACATTCCTCATTGTCATTGTCCTTTATATTAACCATATCAATGGCATCTCTGATATCATCTAATGTTAATAAAGGGCAGATACACTGTTCTCTTGCTTTTACTTCAAGTGCAGTTGCCAAAGCTGATAAATATCTACGCCTGCAGTGTGGTCTGAGACCATCTAAATTTAACTGTTTTGAGTTGAGAGAGTTCCACACACCTGTATCATTACCTCTGTCGACTGCTTGAGATACAGCAGCTACCGCAATCAAATATGATACAGACGCAGCAATTTCACTTTCATTCATATTCTTTTCCAATTCATACTTCTCCAATTTCATCTCTTCATACAGTAATGGAATTGCATATTTTTCTATTTTAATATTTAATTCTAAATGAGGATTGTTCAATGCAGCATACAAATCATCTGGAGTTCCTTCATCTAATGCTATGTTGACATTATTTATAGCAGCTTTATGGTCTGTGTGTTCTAATGACTTACGGTTTCCTTCATTGACAATATTTTGAAATATTTTTTGCCAATTTATGATACTCTCCACATCAACATCTTTACTAGATTCATTTATTTCCTTAACAACATCACAATAAAAATCTAAATTTTCTGCATCATAATAATTTATTTTTACCCAATCTTCATTCAAAATTTTATGTATAGAATTAAGATCACAGTTTTTAGAAGCTGAACATAATTTTCTCCACAAATACTTATAATTAACAGCAGTTATATGTCCCTGAATTTCTACAAGTGTAAGTAATTCATCATATTCATCTGGAATATAACTCTCATTCAGAGAATGATTGTGGGCCACTTGCATCTTTTCAAGCTTAGCACTCTTCAAGACTTTTTTGTACTCATCCATTAATCTATTTTGAACATATTTTAACTTCAGCTTTGGATTGAGTATAACAGTAGTTATAGACTTATCACAGTCCAAAAGATTGTTTAATTCAACTATAACTGTATGTAAATCAGTATCATCTTTATCACCATTGTCCTTTGATAAAATACCTCCTATCTTTTGGAACATTGGAAGAGGGTGTACACATTTTTGTAAATCTTTTGAGACCAAGTCTAATTCTTCATCTAAATAAAAAATAAAATCAGAAATTAATATTACAACTACAAATAAGTATTTATTAACTATAGAAGAATTTAATATAGATTTTACCTGTAAAAACCACTTTCCCAAAAACATCATGAATAAGAGGTGCCTTGCCCAGTTTAAATAAATGAGAACTAAGAGCATGTAAGCAATAAATTACCCTTGGCATGTTTTTGTTATCATAAATATCTGTTGTTTCTGGTTGAAATGTCTGTAAATTAAATATAAAATTAATAAATACTGATCCAAGCTTAAGTTTTAAAACACTGTATTTTAAAATTTAAACGTGGATATGCAATCAATATTAAAAATCTTATACCTACCTCTTTATTAATTTTGAGCGAGTCTTTTTAAATATATATGTCACAACAGCAGATGACAAAGGGCTAATAGATATTAATCAGAATTAACAATCAGCCTTTTAATTTGTTTTTTACAGAATCTACTAAACTACTACTAAAGAATAAGAACATCACCACTTTTGTCATCTCATCATCATCATGGATCTGTACTTTGTACAGAGTTAAATATTAGGGAGTATGCCCATACTATGTGACTTGTTCAATGTGGTAGGGAGTCTTCAAAAATATCATGCTGGATGTATTTTATTATTACTTTGGCCGCATAGAGCATATCCTGTATTCCCTTGTTTGGAAGAGGTATTCTTATAAGAGTGTAAATAATTAAAAAAATGCACTTACCAGAGGTAGTTCTGTTTTTTTTAAAACTTGCAGAAATTTATTAATGTTGTCTGTATGTTTAAACTGCAATCCCATAATCTACAGAATGGAGAAATGAGAATATTGTATATAATAATTATTACATAAGATATATTACTAATTCCCTAATCAAGACAATAAATAAAATCCAATACTTGGTCTCAATCATGCTGCAGAATATCCATGGAAATTCTAAAAACTGTTACTGCTGCTCATGAACCTTAATAATACCAGAAGCACATAGAGGTCATTGCTCATTGAGAAATACTTTCTTAAACCTCATTTATAAAGGTGCAGATCAAAGTTCTTAGGAAACACTATAGCAGGCTGTTCATTCCAGTTCCTGCACAGAAATGACTGCAAAAAATGTAAAATCACAGACCATGTTTCCAAAGACACAAAGGAACCCTATTATGACATCAAGTAGAATGGTGGTTAAATCACCAAGTTCTACAGAGCATTCAGGTGAAAAAGCTGATTGAGTACACAGAAGGATCCTAACTTTCCATCACTTCAATGCTTTCGGTTTGTCTGTATGATTGGAACTCTGATGATATATGTATATAATGTAATAAATACAATTAATAAATACAATATATACAATTTAATACCAACTTTGTATCGCTTTTGGTCTATGTCATAGATCTTATTCAAGGGAAGTAAATCAGGAGAAATAAAATGTCCCAGCTTTGCTAAGTAAACACCATTTCTTAAGCTTTCCTCGAATTCAGTAGCTTGCGGTAACTTCTCTTTTAAACATGCCTCCATCCATATTTTAGCTTCTTCTAATCGACAGAGATATTCATAAGCAATCGTCCGCTGTCTTATTATGTCCATTTCTTGTCCAGTTTTACGAATGTCAGAATCACCTGCAATAACAATGGGTATTTGATAATCTCTCGATGCAAAAAGTTTATGATGCTATTAGTTTCGTTTTTACGAAAAACGTTAATTAATTACTTACAATCATCAATTTTGCCAATATGTATTTCATCGATACCTTTCCCCATATTAGCGAATTATTCACTTTTAATACTTGTAATAATAACATTTAAAAATAATAGACTCCACTATAGGCAATATAAATTTTCCTTAATCTTTGTAAGAATATATCTTATTATTTTGTAGTCACAATAAAATTAAAGTTTCAAAACAACGGCGAACGCTTCACTTGATTTAATATTTTGAATTCGAAAATTCCAGTTTACAGTCTTTTTTTTTGTTCGTCCGTTCGGACCGGCAAAGGCATTAAAGCCCATACAGCCAAGTCTTTTTTTTTCATATATGATTTAATACTTGTATACCCATATCCTTAACATCGGAGATACAGGAAGAGGCACTCTGGTGCATGCTTTTCGCTGACGACGTTGTTCTTATCGGAGAAGATGGGCTTGAGGTACAGAGCATGCTGGAAAAATGGCGCTGTAGATTGGAGAACGTTGTCTTGAAAATCAGCAGAAAAAACAGAGTGCATGTTCTGCGATTTCGGCGGTCTCTCCAATTTTACACTCATATCTCTAGATGGAGTACCTATACCAGTATGCTCCAACTTTCGATACCTCGGTTCGCTTATCCAAAGCAATGGCGACCTGGATCGTGCGGTGAAGCACAGAATTAATGCGGGATGCATGAAATGGCGGAAGGTCGCAGGTACCATATGTGACTCTCAAGTACCCTTAAAATTGAAAAGTAAAATATACAAAACCTTAATAAGGCCTGCCGTATTGTATGGGTCAGCATGTTGGGCTACAAAAGCGACGGACGAGAGACGGCTGCATGTAGCAGAGATGCGAATGTTAAGATGGATGTGTGGCCTGACGAGAATGGATAAGGTAAGAAATGAGTAGGTCTTTTGGCGGGAATCTGAAAAAGTCATGTGGTTCTCTTGTATTATATTCGACATCTTAGTGTTTTAACGTGTTATATTATATAATTTTGATGGCATTTTGTGTAATGTGATGCGATGGAACTGCTGGGAAGTAGTGAATATTATATAAAAGTGCTTTATAACGTTTTTGTTTTCCATTAAAATTCCCAAAAATTAACCATTAACAGTGTAGCCATAGCACTGTTGATGGCGACGATTTGACTTACTGATGGACCATGACTAACATGAAAATATTAAAGAGGTGAAGAAAGTTAAAACTCGACACTGGCAAAAATGGCGCGTAAAGTAGCTGATTGCCAATACGAAAAAAAGAAGAAGTAGAAATGAGTATATAAGAGGAAGTTTGGAAGTGGCGCTAGTGACGTAAAAGTTGAAAAGTGAACGCCTGACTTGGTATGGACATATGATGAGACGGGGTGAATGTAATGTTGGGAGAAGAGTTTTAGGTATGAATCTGGGGGGCACACTTAAAACATTACTTATTTTTACTGACCGTCGCGCCGCCTACAGATTGGTTGTACAAACTTAACTGCTGCCATTTTGTCCTGCCTGTCAAACGTTTGACAACTGAGAATTGTTATTTTTTGTTCCTAGCGTAGGTACTTATTGTCATCGATTTATTTTCGGTTATTGATATTTTTCTGAAAATTATCTCAAGTTTCAATGTTAGGCTGATATTATTATTGTTTAATTATCAGCTGATATGTTTTTTTTTATATTTCAGGTTAGCTTTCATAGTAAAAGAAAATTATATGTAATTACACATACACATGTAGATATGTATATATATTACTTCAACTTTAGTTCACCGCCTAAACTCTGGGTGGCATCACTTTCCATACATGCATATTTTATCATCGAGTTGCCACTGTTTTTCAATTTAATAACTTTACTCTTTGGTATGAATGTTGAAGGCTTTAAGGGTAAGGGAAGACCGAAAAAAAGATGGATGGATTGCGTGAAGCATGATATGAATAGAAAGGGAGTGAACGCAGAGATGACATCGGATAGGATTGAGTGGAAGAAAAGGACATATTGCGTCAACCTCAAGTAATTGGGATAGGAGCAATGATGACTTCTTCATATTGTATAGTCTTAATAGTCATTGTACGTCAGTAAGTCAAGTCGTTACCATTAATCGGGCGCTGATAACCGAATCAATGGTTTTTCAGATATTTTGGCAAAATATGAAGATACATGTAAACCACTATTATACCATATTCACTACAATTCAGCCTTTTAATTGTATCATATTCCATAAAATACCAGCAAAATTATTCAATATAACCATAGATAATATACTATAAATTAGAAATAGATGTGCAACTTTTTTTTTTTTCCGCAATGTGGACCATGGGTGTGGTCGCGCCCTGACAAAACGTCCGGGGCGACAGAAGAGGCGGCACGCAACCCCATGGACTCAGCCTGCAAACACCTCTCTTCGCCGTGCGAGCGGGCCACCGATACCCGATCCTTGACTTCGGTGGCCAAATAGATGTGCAACCTGGGGGGGCACACTTAAAACATTACTTATTTTTACTGAACGTCGCGCCGCCTACAGATTGGTTGTACAAACTTAACTGCTGCCATTTTGTCCTGCCTGTCAAACGTTTGACAACTGAGAATTGTTATTTTTTGTTCCTAGCGTAGGTACTTATTGTCATCGATCTATTTTCGGTTATTGATATTTTTCTGAAAATTATCTCAAGTTTCAATGTTAGTCTGATATTATTATTGTTTAATTATCAGCTGATATGTTTTTTTTTATATTTCCGGGTAGCTTTCATAGTAAAAAAAAATTCTATGTAATTACACATACACATGTAGATATGTATATATATTACTTCAACTTTAGTTCACCGCCTAAGCTCTGGGTGGCAGCACTTTCCATACATGCATATTTTATCATCGAGTTGCCACTCTTTTTCAATTTAATAACTTTACTCTTTGTGTGCAACTAAGGTTTTACTTTAGTTTAACTTAGTACTACATTCCAAAGATGGTACTGTATTCAATAATAAGATAAAAACACCAAGATCACAAAGTATTCAGTAGATGGCGCTGTTTCCAATAATAGTATAAAACACCACAATCACAAAGTATTCAATAGATGGCGCTGTTTTTATCAAAGCGCCCTCTAGTGGTGATTTAATATTTTTCTGGGCTATAAATTATTATTTATTTATATGGAATAAGTGAATAATTGTTTGGTCCTTTAAAGCACGTAACAAAATAAATGATAAAACAATCGAAAACAAAGCAAATTACAAGAAATTCGCAATATATCTAGAAACGTACAATTAACTAAAATGGATTATTCCAATAAATAAACAATAATTATTATGAAAAAATCATTTAAAGGACCGCTATTGGAAATAAAACATTTTTAATATATAAAGAAACAAAACAATATTTATTTCTTTTTCTTAGATATTAAAAAAACAATACTTGATATTAATATGGCTAATTGTTAGGATTTTTAATCATTTGATACATACATTACGGAATTCAATAAAAATTACAATTATGTTTTGGTTTCTTTAACAGCAATATATCTACCCTTTAATCTTTCACGCATCTCTGCTTGAATCTCTTAATTACTGGATCTACAATAACGCTAGACTATTGTAGACGTGGTAGATTGCACTCATATTGAAGGTTTTTTTCTTCTTTGAAACTTATTAGTGACTAGCTGTTTCCCACGGTTTCGCTCGTGTGGATATATTAAAATATTGTTGTTGGCTGGTTGTTGGAATGGTCAAAAATTAAATAGTAAGATAATATCTTAAATTAATAAAGAAATACATACATATCATCACGCTATATCCCTTGCAGGGTAGGCAGAGAGAAGAGAGTGCCAGAGAACTCTATCTCTGCATACTTCACTCGCTTCCTCAACATTCATAATTCTCTTTATACACGCTCGCCGGTTTCGAAGACTCTTGACTCCACCTTCCTTCAGTACATGACCGATCTGATCTAGATAGGTTAGTCTCGGTCTCCCCCGGTACCTACATCCTTTCACTTTCGCATTGTATATCTTCTTAACCAGACGTTCGTTTGGCATTCTTTCCACATGTCCGAACCATCGGAGCATTCCCTTTTGCATCTTTACACCAATACTCTCTTTCATACCTACTCGCTCTCTTATGTCGTTGTTACGAATGCGACCGATCAGCCTAACTCCACAGATTTGCCGCAGAGATCGTATTTTTTTCTGGATCAGCAATAAAATAAATCTGCAAGAACTTATGGTCATCAGGTCGATGCGGAAGAAGACTACCTGCAAGGTGGTAAACCTGTTAAAATCGAGTACCGGTGATCCGCTCGCACGGCGAAGAGAGAGGAATTTTACGGTGGGTCTATGGGGTCACGCGCCGCCTTTCCGTCATCCCGGACCGATTCAGCGGGGCGAGACGCATCCATAGCCCACCAATAAAAAAAAAAGGTGGTAAACCTGTCCCTGGACTTTAAATGTTTGAATAAAGCTGTGTTTAACTACCCTTGGCTCTTGAATGACGTCATCTGAAAAGCATTATTGTACCGACGAATATTACGTGTAAATTCTGTATATTTTGGATGACTTCCGTTAAGGATAGAATTGAAAGCATCTGGTGGTGAAACTATGTCGTCTAGTTTAATCTTACCATTAGAACAACATAAACCTTTGGACTCATCTTTCCATTTGGCAGTCGACGTACTGCATCCTATATTTGATCTTCGTCGTGTTATGATTATTGAAAGCAATTAAAAAAGAAAAAACAAAAACTTAACCAAAGCAATTGCAAACTTAAATTGAAAGAAATACCTATGCCACTCGGAGACAACCTATCACTTTGAAAATCTGTTTAATATAGGGAAAAGTGGATTTCTTTTGTGTCTGTCTTTTACCATAGCTGTTAGCCACATATGACTGTCATAGCTTAACCCGGACTATGGGTGAGCGCTGAGGGCTCTCAACCCGGTAAGAACTATAAGCGACGTCGCCCAAGGGCTCTTTCTGCGAAGAACGGACCTCGGCTTGGGGCGTCGCTGGTAGCAAAGTAGGGGTGCCCACGTTTGAATTAATGACTTTTTCACGTCGCGTCTTCCAACTTCGGCGGCGGAGGCGGAAGCGTGGATATTTATGTGTTATAGCCGCGCGGGCCGTGTATGCTCTTTCTTGATCTATAGTAATCGAATTGTCGGAGTCCGTCAGTAAATTTCGAGGACTTCGGATCGCTGGGAAACGCGCACTTTTTTGTGTCTATCTTTTAGCTGTTAGCCGCAGATGGCTATCACAGCTTAACCCGAACTATGGGTGATGATATGATATGCGTTGGGGGCTCTCAACTCGGTAGGAAACGCAAGTTTTTTTTTTGTGTGTCTTGTTAACCTCAGATGGCTATGACAACTTTACCCGGACCGTAGGTGAGCGCTGAGGGCTCTCTAGCCGATGGAAACGCACGCTTTTTTGTGTCTTTCTTTAGCTATTAGCCGCAGATGGCTGTCACAGCTTAACCTGGACTATGGGTGAGCGCCGAGGGCTCTCAATCCGGTAAGAAACGCGCGTTTTTTTTTGTCTGTCTTTTAGCTATTAGCCGCAAATGGCTGTCACAGCTTAACTCGGACTATGGGTGAGCGCTGAGGGCTCTCAACCCGGTAAAAATTTTAAGCGACATCGCCCGAGGGTTCTCTTTGTGGAGAACGGACCTCGGCTCGGGGCGTCCGGGCGTGCCCACGTTTGAATTACTGACTATTACGCATCGCGTCTTTCGTCCCCGGCGGCGGGGCGGAAGCGCGGATATGTGTTATGGGTGCTCCAGCCGTGTAAGCTCTTTCTTGAGCGATTGTAATAGCATCGTCAGCATCGGTCAGTAGATGTCCAGGACGTCGGATCGCGGATATTTTTGATGAGACGTAGTTAGCCGCCCCAACCACTAAGGGGTTGAAGTGTATCATGGCAGAGTAAACGCGCGCTTTTTTGTGTGACTTAGTCGTTAGCCTCAGATGGCTATGACAACTTTACACGGACTGTGGGTGAGCGTTGAGGGCTCTTCACCCGTGTAAACGCGCGTTTTTTTTTATGTGACTTAGTTGTTAACCTCAGATGGCTATGACAACTTTACCCGGACTGTGGGTCATGGCAGAGAGTTCGGGCTGCGGGTGTGAGACGTGCTTGACGACACTTCTGTGTGGCACTGAACGCGCGCGGTGCTTGAATTTATTTAGTCGCACGGTATTTTAATTTAGTGATAACTCCTAAGATATTAGTTAAAATTGTATGGTATAAACGGCAATAATGTAGTGCATTAAATGCTTAAAGTAAGTAACGTATTTTATGTGATAATGATCAATATCCTATGCGTCTAATTAACTTTCAAATTATCACGCTATAATGTGGCCATTTTCTTAAACATTAAAATGGGTATTGTACGTTATCCGTAAATGATAGACATATGCTATTGCGGACTTTTTTATAGACCTATAAAAGATACACAATTCCACCATACATTGTTTTGATATATCTCCAACGGAACAGACAGCGTTTTCGATAAAAGCTCCCGGGCGACTTGATTTTTGCCGACCTCTTCGACAATTATCGTCATATTTCAACCAATATATACAAAACATTGATGTATTATACATAGAAACCTTTCCCATGAACCACTTCGTCATTTGGTGGAAACTACATAAAAATCTGTACCGTAGTTTTTGTGTTCATCGCGTTCAGACAGACAGACAGAGGTGGCCGGGGACTTTGTTTTATAATATTTAAAGATTGAATATTTTTAATGTTGCCGTTGATGTTGCCTCTATATTTTATTGTTGTATAGGGATATTATAATATCGTAACACTAATGATATTTGTATAAAATAATGATATGAATGAGTATTCATATCAATAAACTTGAAAGTTGCAGTCAAGCGTGCACCAACGCACAGACAAACAGATAAAAGACAACAATTTTAACAACCATTGTTTTGGGTTCTATTTGTGTTGATAAAGGTCCCAGTAATATTTTTCTCAAATATCTTCCATGTACAGACAGCGATCCGTTACATTTTTATTATATGTATAGATTAGTATTCAATATTTTAACAGCATACACATTTTTGGTGAAATATTTACAGCCACATATGCAAGTTATTGTAAATAAATTTATAATCTTTAAATCTCATATCCATCGTAAAATAATTTTCCAAAGAGTATTCAAAGGGTAGAAAATGATGCCTTTCCTGAAACATGATAAACATATAAAATAACTTTAAAAAGATTATGTAGGGGCCCACATATTAAAATAAACTAAAGATTTTATTACAATGGTATTTTCATTTAAAATTAAAAAATTAAGTTACTAATATAACAATCATGTAATTAATTAACATTATTAACTAAAGGTATTAAATATAAAATTCATTTAACTCTTACCATATTGTATCCATCTGTGTATTTGTTTTCTTTATGACAGAATAATGGATTATTGCATATTTCTAACCAAACTGGTGTTTTTTTTAAATTTCATAGTACCTTTAGTGATTCATGATTAAATGTTGAGGCAGGCATGGGCATGCTATAGCAATTACAGTGGTGCGTGGAGCCAGTTCAATAGAAAGCAAAGCTTTAAATATAATGATAAGCAAACAGTACGCAATCACAGCTGAAATCATAGGTATTTGTATCTATTAGTAAATATTCACTACTATTCATTGTATATTAAACAGGCAAAGAAGCATGTTAAGTAACCAATTATACAGCAGAACTGTTTTATGACAATATTATATGTTATTTCCATAGATTTATATAAAGCAATTAAGTAAAAAGGATGTAAGCAAATTTGCTTACATATAACATACATATCGACGGCGGAAAGCGAAAACGTCGTAGTCCACAAAACGCAAAAAAAATTTATTGCACTGTTCGAATCAGAAAAAAAAAACTGATTCAAATGGTCCGGGTTACATAATTCTATGATGAATAGTTATGAAATTAACATTTAAAAAAAAAACGGGTTTAAACTTAAATGCCTGCATTCAAAAACGCTGTACGTTACAGAAAAAGTAGTAATAACTTTTACTATGTCGACTACAGCAATTTGCTTTCCGTAAAAAAAGATTTTTGCTCATTAACGACGTTTTAGCGGGCAGCACGTCTAACATTTTGCTTGCCAATTTGGCTTTGTCCTCCGAATGACTACCAAACTGGCAATATTGGCAACTGGAAATATTCTGTAAAATTTAAATCGCTTTACGTGTAATACATTTTGTCTTACATCAAATAAGCAATTATTTTAGTTTACACCTATTCTAAGATATTAGTTTCATGGAATAACTACGTTTACAACATACAATTTAGTTCAAATAATGTTGATTACCACGTTTTCGTTTTCCTTAAAAAAATGCATTTGACCCCGCTCCATACAATTCAATAGTGCAATTACAGCGTTTTAACCATGGAGAATAGAGTAAGGAGTAACATCTCAGTGTATTAAGAAGTGTCCAATGAACGGGAGTAAATTAAGGTGGCAAGGTGGCGCTATAGTAGCAAGTGGAGGCATTTTAAAAAGAGCGCCACAAATTTCATAGGTTCATAGGTTATTATTTATCAAATCACAGTTGACTACGTAACTCAGCACACTTCACTCTGCTTATTACTGCTACATTCATATCATTTCCACTTGCTACACTAGCGCTATTTCGGTGAGTGTTCGAACAATAATTTGCTGTTTACAAGTGGACACTTTTTTGACTAATCCCCCATACAAGATGGTATTCCTTAGTTTCTACCTTCCATAGTTTTAACATTCTGTAAAAATAGTTCAATATGTCGTAGTCAACAAAATTTTGATAAATAATTGTTAGAATGAGATTTGAGAGTAAAAATTATATTTAGAAAAAATAATAAATCTAATTTCCAAAAATCGTGGATCTACGTTAAAAAATATGCTAGTTATGATTTTTTGAAAAAAAAGTGAAACAGTTTTTGGCTCTGGTGAACATTTTCGTTTTTGTGGACTACGACGTTTTCGCTTTCCGCCGTCGATATGTAGGAAACTTAAGCAAGAGAAGAAATTTTGTATTACGCTATGCCAATTAGCTTGGCCAGCTAAGTGGATTAGACTAATTTCAATAAAAAAACTCAATCAACAATAATACTATAGAAATTGAAAAGAAATAATGTTATCATATTTGAACCCCGTTTTTTGGCAAGAGGTTAATGCCTGCCATGAACATTAACAACGTACAGTATGGTTGCCTTTTTTTTTTTTTTTTTTTTTTTGCGGTGGGCTATGGACGTCGCACCCCGCCAAATCGGTCCGGGGTGACGGAAGAGGCGGCGCGCAACCCCATTGACCCACCCTGCAAGCACCTCTTCTTCGCCGTGCGAGCGGGCCACCGGTACCCGATCTTTGTCTTCAGTGGCCCGCTCGGTGGTATGCCCTCTCGGGCTCCTCTCTTGTCGACGACCCGACAGCTTTCGCCGTCGAGGCGTCGTCCTCACGCGGTGGCCTCACGTCGGGTGACCGGACAATTCCCCGGTCCGATCACCCGAAGCCTCGGTTAGGGCGGCATCAGGCGCAGGTACTCGCGCCTGCGCCGCCCCCGCCGCGGGCGGCGGCCCGGACAGTATGGTTGCCTGCACTATAAGAAATTATAGTGTTGTGAGTTTTTCTGTCAATACAACTCAGGATTATTCGAGATCAAATGGCAGTAACTCTGTAGAAAAGTTGTTAGTCCGGCGGATTTATATTATTGAGAAGGCTCTATAAGATAATGAATAGAGAATATACACTGAAATATATATACCTTTACATAGACACACACAAATCAAATACTTAATGCAGGCGCTATTTATTTCAAAAATCTTGTGGAGATAGATGCAGTATGCGGGGACATTGCTTAAATATTTAATTAAAATAAAACAGAAAAATTATACATTTTCAATCAAAGCGTACAAAATGTCAACGGTAGTGACAACTATTGACGTTTTTTTTTGTCTAATGAAAAATCCTCTTTTAGGTCATCTATCGGTTTTTTACACAAAATACTACGATCTTAGTTACTTGGGCGCGGTGCAGAGATGGCAATAGTTTGTACGCAAAATTCTCAATTGAAGGTTCTGTGAGAGTGACACCGTCATGATATAACACTACAAAACACAAAAGCCATACACCAAAGAGTAAAGTTATTAAACTGAAAAAGAGTGGCAACTCGATGATAAAATATGCATGTATGGAACGTGCTGCTTCCCAGAGTTTAGGCGGTGAACTAAAGTTGAAATCGTATATATACATATCCACATGTGTATGTGTAATTATATAGAATTTTCTTTTACTATGAAAGCTACCCTGAAATATAAAAACAAAACATATCAGCTGATAACGAAACAATAACAATATCAGCTTTACAATGAAAATTGAGATAATTTTCAGAAAGTACATCAATAACCGAAAATACAATAGATCGATGACAATAAGTACCTACGCTAGGAACAAAAAATTACAATTCTCAGTTGTCAAACGTTTGACAGACAGGACAAAATGGCAGCAGTTCAGTTTGTACAACCAATCTGTAGGCGGCGCGACGGTCAGTAAAAATAAATAATGTTTTAAGTTTGCCCCCCAGCCATACACAAAAGAAATGAACATAGTACAAGATCGTGACTGACATGACGGACTTTTGACAGGAATTTGAAAACGTCATGTGGTGCTCTTGTATTATATTAGATATCTTAGTGTTTTGACGTGTTATATTAGATAATTTTGATGGCATTTTATGTAATATGAAGCGGCGGAACTACTGGGATGTAGTGAATATCATATAAAAGTGCTTTACAACGTTTTCGTTTTCCATCAAAATTCCCACAAGATACCATTAACAGTGTGGCCATTGCACTGTTAATGGCGAAAATTTGACTTAGCCAATGACTAACTTGAAAGACTAAAAACGTGAAAATATTTATAACTTGACACTGGCACCAATAGCTCGTATATGTAGCTGATTGCCAATATATAAGAAGAAGAAGAAGTGACTGACATGACATTTTCATATTCGCGCCAAAACTCGTTTACAGAGTTTACTGTCGAAAGCACGAAGTATACATACACGCAGGCAGTGGCAGAAAAAAGAACTAAGATCTGGGTTTATTTTTGTGACCAAAAA
Organism: Lymantria monacha; assembly: GCA_905163515.2. Taxonomy (NCBI): domain Eukaryota; kingdom Metazoa; phylum Arthropoda; class Insecta; order Lepidoptera; family Erebidae; genus Lymantria; species Lymantria monacha. The sequence continues at coordinate 21,844,815 of LR991083.1, forward strand.
TACTATTGAAAAGTCTATACCGTTCGGACTCCTGTGTATCTATACTTCGTGGTTGAAAGTTTTAATAGAAAGAGCTTTATTTTTAAAAAAAATTGCAGTATGGTTACAAAGACCTTTATGTCAAGATTTTATTTGCCTTCAATTTGTAACTTTTCTGACGATGGGTTTCTTGTCTTCTTGGAGTTTATGGCTTGGTTACTATAACCTTTAAGCCAAATCTTTGTTTATAAATTAACTGCTTTTAAAGTCATCGTCCGTCAGTAAGTCAAATCGTCGCCTTCAACAGTGCCATAGCCATACTATTGAAGGCTTCTTTTAGAGATTTTGGTGGAAAACGAAAACGTATGTAAGGCACTGTTATATGATATTCACTACACCTCAGTACTACCTGCGCATTACATAAAATGCCATCAAAATTACTTAATATAACACGTTAAAACACTAAGACATTGAATATTATACAAAAGCACCACATGACACTTCCTTGCCTGCTAAACCTCGACGATGGCTTTTATAACGGAGTGTTGCTACAATTTTGCCAATGACAAGTGTATAGGGTGTGATAAATTTTATTTGGCAGTTATCAGTTCATCCACGACGTATACATAACTTCGTGAGTTCATCACTCAGTATCTCTTATCAGTCTGTGGTTCGTTATTGCCCGCCCGACAGTAAGTTATATCCTTCACACTTAAAACATTACTTATTTTTACTGACCGCCGCGCCGCCGCCTACAGATTGGTTGTACAAACTTAACTGCTGCCATTTTGTCCTGCCTGTCAAACGTTTGACAACTGAAAATTGTTATTTTTTGTTCCTAGCGTAGGTACTTATTGTCATCGATCTATTTTCGGTTATTGATATTTTTCTGAAAATTATCTCAAGTTTCAATGTTAGGCTGATATTATTATTGTTCAATTATCAACTGATATGTTTTTTTTTATATTTCAGGGTAGCTTTCATAGTAAAAGAAAATTCTATGTAATTACACATACACATGTAGATATGTATATATACAAATTAATAGGGACAGTCACATTTTTTACCATTTTTTGTTTTCGGGCGCACTTGACTGCTTTTTTTAGTGGCATAAGTGTTTCTGGAATATATTTTTATGTGCACAGCATCTCTATAAGTCAAATTTAAAGTGAATTTCAAGTGTTGAGGGATTTCTTGATTTTGTAAAAATATTTTACTAACGGGAGAGACGCGCGCAGTCCTTCACACGTGTAAAGTGTAAAAGTGAAATACATAACTCGTTATTTTTGAAAAGTTATTTTGTGAATTTGTGAAAGGGGTCTACGCGTGAATGTGAGCAAAACCAAAATAATGGTCTTTGAAAGAGATGAAGCCAGAACAGATGTAAGAGTAACAATAGGTAATGATGTACTAGAGCAAATGGATGAATTTGTATATCTTGGATGTGGATTTAGCCGAGATGGACGGTACAGCACTGATATAGAGCGAAGAGTGAATGCGGGAAATAGAGTGAACGGAGCGTTGGGGCAACTTCTCGGCAGCCACCACCTCAGCCAGAAGGCACGTGTAGCAATACATAACGCAGTGCTTGTCCCAACATCACTGTATGGAAGCGAGAGTTGGGTATGCAGAAAAGAGTATGAAAGTAAAATTAATGCGGTCGAAATGCGATCTCTTCGGAAAATCTGTGGAGTTAGGCTGACCGACCGCATTCGCAACGACGACGTAAGAGAGCGAGTAGGTATGAAAGAGAGTATTGGTGTAAAGATGCGAAAGGGAATGCTCCGATGGTTCGGACATGTGGAAAGAATGCCGAACGAACGTCTGGTTAAAAAGATATACAATGCGAAAGTGGAAGGATGTAGGTACCGAGGGAGACCGAGACTAACCTACCTAGACCAGATCAGTCATGTACTGAAGGAAGGTGGAGTCAAGAGTCTCCGAAACCGGCGAGCGTGTATGAAGAGAATTATGAATGTTGAGCAAGCGAGTGAAGTATGCAGAGATAGAGTTCTCTGGCACTCTGTTGTCTCTGCCTACCCTGCAAGGGATATGGCGTGATGATATGTATGTATGTGAAATAATTATTAAGTGCAAGTAAGTATTATTTTACTGTTATTAAAACTAAAGTAATTTAGGTTGGATTTTAGAATAAAACTAATTTATTTTTTATTTTTACAGCTTTCACTATGGGTCGAGGGGTAGATTTGACTCCAAGAAAAAATACGAGGTTAAAACCCTTCTCCTACCCTCAAATGATTCTCAGAGGAAGATAGCAGAACTGGCTGGCGTTTCTAAGTCTGCTGTCAATAAAATAAAAATAAATTTAGACCAGAATCAGCCACTTTCGTCCAAAAGAAAAGGCAAATGTGAAAGAAAAAGAATCACAACACTACGATCTGATAGGAAAATAAATCTGGGACATCTGTTTGCAAAACAGAAAGAAAAGTGCTAGGCTGTTAACCCAGATGGTACAGGAATCTGGGATACCAGTTTCGAAGAGAATTGTACAGCGAAGGTTGGCAGAGGAAGGCCTGACAGGTCATTGTCCATTTAAGAAACCACGGTTGACAGAGGCGATGAAGAAGAAACAGCTTGCTTGAGCTCGTGAGCATCGCCTGAAGATAATTGAAGACTGGAGCAGGGTCAGTTCTAATAAAAATTGTTTTGTATGTTATACCATACCATATTTATAAGAATTATTTTTTTTTCTTTATTTTTAGGTATGTTTCTCAAACGAGTCAACATTTGAGATTCTAGCCGATAAAAGCAACTTCGTCAGGCGGCGCCCACATGAAAAATTTCACCCTGACTGCATAGTGGAACGTGTTAAACACCCTGATAAAATCATGGTATGGTCTGTCATAAGCGCTAAAGGGGTGGGACGCCTCTACATTGTCCAGGGAACCATGAGACAGGACCAATACAAGCAAGTCCTAGAAACTCGCCTGTTGCCGCAACTCAAGGATTGGTTCCCAGATGGGGAGGCATTCGTGTTTATGCACGATTCAGCACCATACCATAAAGCGAGGAGTGTAACCAAGTTCCTAGAAGACCACAACATTCCAGTTTTACCTTGGCCTGGTAATTCTCCTGACATGAACCACATAAAAAACGTATGGGAAATTACCAAGGCGGAAATTGCCAAGGAAATTATAACTACCAAGGTAAAACTAATTGAAAAGCTGATAAATGTATGGCATAACAACCCCAAAATAAAAGAAAGTGCCAGGCAGTGCATAGAAAGCATGCCGAGGCGGATTGAGGCACTTGTAGAAGCCAAAGAAAATGTGACAAAGTACTAATAATTCTCATTACTGTTTTTATATACCTGCTAATTTTTTTTTATTTGCCTAAATAGTCATTTCTTTTTCTTCAAATTATTTCAAAGATATGTATCTAATATTAATAAATGTAATTATAACTTAAAACGACGTTTTCAATAAGTTATGGACCAATATTGTACCAAAAATCAATATTTCGTCACTGTCCCTATTAATTTGGCCACCCACTGTATTACTTCAACTTTAGTTCACCGCCTAAACTCTGGGTGGTAGCACTTTCCATACATGCATATTTTATCATCGAGTTGCCAATCTTTTTCAATTTAATAACTTTACTTTTTGGTTATATCGTAGACAATGACAAAGTTTGAAAGTGGCGCCAGTGATGGAAAAGTTAAAGAGTGAACGCCTGACGTGGTATGGATATGTGATGAGACGGGATGAAAGTAATGTTATGAGAAAAGTTTAAAGTATGAATGTCGAAGGCTTTAGGGGTAAGGGAAGACTGAAGAAAAGAAAAAAGATTGCCTAAAACATGATATGGATGAAAAGGTAGTGAACGCCGAGATAACGCTGATAGGAACGCAGATAGGTTTGTGTAGAAGAAAGAGACACATAGCGTCGACCCCAAGTAATTGAGAATACGGGCGACTTGACAGCAGTTCCAGCCCATTCCCTTAGTAATCTCTCAGCTGATTTTTGCGACGCCCAAATAAATTAAGGGGTGGTGACATATTATATATTACATCCGTCACCACACGGAGACGATGGATATATTATCATCATCATATGCCATATACAACCCACTGCTAGGCTCAAGCCTACTTCCTAATACTAGGAATATTGACCTATTATATCACGCTTATCAGTGGACGGATTCGTATAGGTTGGGCTTTAATTCGAGTTTGCCTTGTCTTGCAAGGTATATATCTACATATTACATCTCTTAGTCGTCTTTTACGACACCCACGTGTAAAAGAGGGGTTGGTGGATTGCATTGTTACTCGTGTGGTGACACCACACGGTAAACGGCTATATACAAAAAAATATGAAAACATACATACATATCATCACGCCATATCCCTTGCAGAGTAGGCAGAGAGAACAGAGTGCCAGAGAACTCTATCTCTGCATACTTCACTCGCTTCCTCAACATTCATAATTCTCTTCATACACGCTCGCCGGTTTCGGAGACTCTTGACTCCACCTTCCTTCAGTACCTGACCGATCTGGTCTAGGTAGGTTAGTCTCAGTCTCCCTCGGTACCTACATCCTTTCACTTTCGCATTGTATATCTTCTTAACCAGACGTTCGTTCGGCATTCTTTCCACATGTCCGAACCATCGGAGCATTCCCTTTCGTATCTTTACACTATTACTCTCTTTCATACCTACTCGCTCTCTTACGTCGTCGTTACGAATGCGGTCGGTCAGCCTAATTCCACAGATTTTCCGAAGAGATCGCATTTCGACCGCATTAATTTTACTTTCATACTCTTTTCTGCATACCCAACTCTCGCTTCCATACAGTAATGTTGGGACAAGCACTGCGTTATGTATTGCTACACGTGCCTTCTGGCTGAGGTGGTGGCTGCCGAGAAGTTGCCCCAACGCTCCGTTCACTCTATTTCCCGCATTCACTCTTCGCTCTATATCAGTGGTGTACCGTCCATCTCGGCTAAATCCACATCCAAGATATACAAATTCATCCACTTGCTCTAGTACATCATTACCTAATGTTACTCTTACATCTGTTCTGGCTTCATCAAAATATGAAAATGTTGTCAAATATATTGTATGTTACTTAATACTTGTGAGCTGATGGTGAAAACCTTATATAAATGTATCTACGTATATCATAATTTATTAGTGATTACATGCCACCTCATTTACTGAAATAGAAATGTTCTGTGGTTAAAATAATTTATAGCATCTTGTGTATCAGGTTGGGCAGAATATTACGGCAGCGGTGATGTGATTAGGATGCGGTCCAATACCACCCAGTTCGAATGGTGTATCCATTCGGGTTGTAGACCAGCTCTTTGAACAGCACTGATCACGGGGAGATATGACTCCTTAGTCCTTACTGCCATTACGATGGATGCAGTCCGTCCATCGTAATGGCAGTAAGGACTAAGGTCACGTACACGGTAAGTATATGTTTTACCAAGTCTAAAGCAGCTTTATGAACTCTTTGTAGTCATTGGTACTAACCTGCCCGACAAGAAATGATATGTAGTTACTGCCCAGAAAATTAAGTACTTCAGAACAGAGGGGTGTGCTTCAGATCAGAGCATCAAAATCAATGAATATGTTTTGATGACTGGTTTAATAAATAGTAACTAGTAATTCGGTTTACCGTCGCCCGGACGGCTTAGGCAGCGTGTGATCAGACTAAAAAAAAAATTTGCAATATATAATTTTTAAATTGAGAAACTATGTTATATCCATGCAGAATCCTATTAAATTATGATATTAAGGGAAGAGACTACATTACATCAGTAGATATTCAGTTTACAGAATAAAATACTCAATGCGAATAACTATTTGAGCCAGTGCTCGTGATCTGAACGCGTTTTTTGTCCGTAGGTATTTCCCGTAAAGGAGTTGGGGAGAATATTAAATGAAGGTGACCACCAAACTTGATTCACAGATGACATGAAGAACACTAGCAAGTATTGAACAAGCAACGGTCCGAATATTAGTTATGTAGGTATGCTTACCAGCAGTAAGAATATTTTTAAGTTTATGTTGTCATCAAGCTGTTGTAAAATTTTAAGTTAAAATAGTTACTTAAGTTACTGCGAGATAATCAAAGAAATTTGAAATACGTCATTTCAAAATTCTTTTCGTTATACCAATACTATATATACTGAATATTCCAAATGTATTTTCTTTATGTATTTTGATATATAATATTTAAAAGGAAGAAATAACCATGAAAACTGAACGAATATGAATAAAATTTTGGTATTTTGCTTCGTGACAAGGCAGTTTGCCTTTTATCTAAACTATTTTGATACGCTATTTATATCTGATCTGCAATCATCAGTACTATCGTCGGTTTCAAAACCAGCAGATAGTAATTTTAATAAATCTTTCTCTTGAGTTTCTTTCAAAATATATAAAACTTCATCGCAAGGCATTTTGTCTTCTATAATATTCTGTTGAGGAAATCCAAGAGTAGCAAAGGCTTTTCGGACTTGCCCAGCATTTAACCATCCTCGATTGCCGGGATCGAAACTTTTTATAACAGCATGTAGATGTCTGAAAAATATACTCAGCCTTAGTTTATAATGCATTATTAGTATATAAGCATTTTAATTTTTCTTCAGATCATAACAAGATAAGTAATGGCTTAAGTAGTGCTAGGCCTTAAACTATACTTATGTATCTAGATATACCGGCATAATATATGCCGGTATATGTATGCTCTAGAACTGTTAAGGACATTAGCCGCATTTTTTCTAAAATCAACGATGTCTTCAAAATTTCGTTACAACTCGATACCGCAGTAGGCTTCATCTGGAAGGAGCTCAGGCCCAGCAATAAGCATTAGGACTATATAATGGTTGAGAAAAAGAAGAAACCACAACACTAGTTTAGACTTTACTCCATTATCTCGCAATCGACCATCACGGTTTTGGCATATTCTCAAGTACTCTTATATTTTCGAGTCAATAAATAACTTACCTGTCTTCATATAGTACAGGTGCTACACCGACCCCTGCACGAAATAACATACAATCGTTTAATAATGTTTCCAAAAAAGTTATAGGTTGAGAAGAACTATTAGCAATCAGTTTCGTAAACAAAAATCTTATAAGTTCGGGAATGCGGCGTTTGCGCAAATATTCTTCTGTTCTCCCAACCGTTGACAGAACTCTCTTTTTTCGTTCTGATATGCTAATTTGTTCACGTGAATCTTCATTCATTAAACATTTACAAAGTAAAATGGGCTCAGGTGCATCATACGATTGCTGTGAAAAGCTTAAGTCTAAAACATTTAACTTTTTATCCATAATTATTAGATTAAGAAATTTAGAGTTCACTTTTTAGGTCCTCGTTAACAAACTTAGAATATAATTCTAAAATTACTCTTTGTTCAATAGTTTATTTGGCAGTGTAAAAAAATTGCATTATTAAAACATAGAGCAAAATAATTTTATTTCATAATTTAAGACACTCAAAGACAATAGAAAATAATTTGGAAAATCCAAAAGTGCACGCCTCATAATTTTTATATTATTTATCATTTACTATTAGTCAATGCCAGAAATGAAAATAAAATTAAAGAAAAAAATCCTTTTTTAAAAGCAAGCTGTTTATTATTTGCTAAAAAATGCTACGCTACGCTATTTATATCTGATCTGCAATCATCAGTACTATCGTCGGTTTCAAAACCAGCAGATAGTAATTTTAATAAATCTTTCTCTTGAGTTTCTTTCAAAATATATAAAACTTCATCGCAAGGCATTTTGTCTTCTATAATATTCTGTTGAGGAAATCCAAGAGTAGCAAAGGCTCTTCGGACTTGCCCAGCATTTAACCATCCTCGATTGCCGGGATCGAAACTTTTTATAACAGCATGTAGATGTCTGAAAAATATACTCAGCCTTAGTTTATAATGCATTATTAGTATATAAGCATTTTAATTTTTCTTCAGATCATAACAAGATAAGTAATGGCTTAAGTAGTGCTAGGCCTTAAACTATACTTATGTATCTAGATATACCGGCATAATATATGCCGGTATATGTATGCTCTAGAACTGTTAAGGACATTAGCCGCATTTTTTCTAAAATCAACGATGTCTTCAAAATTTCGTTACAACTCGATACCGCAGTAGGCTTCATCTGGAAGGAGCTCAGGCCCAGCAATAAGCATTAGGACTATATAATGGTTGAGAAAAAGAAGAAACCACAACACTAGTTTAGACTTTACTCCATTATCTCGCAATCGACCATCACGGTTTTGGCATATTCTCAAGTACTCTTATATTTTCGAGTCAATAAATAACTTACCTGTCTTCATATAGTACAGGTGCTACACCGACCCCTGCACGAAATAACATACAATCGTTTAATAATGTTTCCAAAAAAGTTATAGGTTGAGAAGAACTATTAGCAATCAGTTTCGTAAACAAAAATCTTATAAGTTCGGGAATGCGGCGTTTGCGCAAATATTCTTCTGTTCTCCCAACCGTCGACAGAACTCTCTTTTTTCGTTCTGATATGCTAATTTGTTCACGTGAATCTTCATTCATTAAACATTTACAAAGTAAAATGGGCTCAGGTGCATCATACGATTGCTGTGAAAAGCTTAAGTCTAAAACATTTAACTTTTTATCCATAATTATTAGATTAAGAAATTTAGAGTTCACTTTTTAGGTCCTCGTTAACAAACTTAGAATATAATTCTAAAATTACTCTTTGTTCAATAGTTTATTTGGCAGTGTAAAAAAATTGCATTATTAAAACATAGAGCAAAATAATTTTATTTCATAATTTAAGACACTCAAAGACAATAGAAAATAATTTGGAAAATCCAAAAGTGCACGCCTCATAATTTTTATATTATTTATCATTTACTATTAGTCAATGCCAGAAATGAAAATAAAATTAAAGAAAAAAATCCTTTTTTAAAAGCAAGCTGTTTATTATTTGCTAAAAAATGCAACACACTTTTATTTATAAAATTGGGACTGTGATAAAAACGGGCAGATTTAATAATTATGGTGTAAATTTTAGTGTTAAAAATATATAATTATGTACGATATGGAATTATTTTGTTGTTGAAGATTAATAAAAATATCGTTAAAGGTTACAATGAACTTATAAAGTGTTATATGTCTGATTAGGGTTAATTTATTTTTAACTTTTTAGTTTATTATATTAAAATAGCAGCAGCAGCAAATAATAAAAGCTTGTTTTTAAAAAAATATTTTTCTTTAATTTTATTTTTAACTTTTCAGTATTTTTATTATTCGTGTTGTTCCCACAAATATAGGACAAAAAGGGTTCATCACCCCAGAGGTCCATTGTGGAGGGATAAGGGCTTCAGTATAACAGGGTTGGCCCTGGTACTCTGAGGCGCAACGTTTGCGATATGGATATATAATTACGGAGTTCTTATGGCCAGGTTCGAGGTCCATCATCAGACCCTGGTTACCATATAGTCTCAAGGTACTCGTCAAAACGAATCAAACGAGCCCAAACTCGATGGAGTTGCGTCGCTTAATTATGGAGTTCCTATGGACAGCTTCCAGGGCCATGATCAGACTCTGGTTTCCATATAGTATCAAAATACTCGTCAAGACGAATCAAACGAGCCCAAACTCGGTGGGGTTGCATCTTTTAATTACGGAGTTCCTATGGCCAGCTTCCAGGTCCATCATCAGAACCTAGTTACCATATAGCATCAAAGTACTCCTCAAGACGAATCAAGCGAGCCCAAACTCGATGGGGTTGCGTTGTTTAATTACGGAGTTCTTATGGCCAGGTTCCAGGTCCATCGTCAGACCCTGGTTACTATATAGTTTCAAAGTACTCGTGTACTCGTCAAGACGAATCAAACGAGCCCAAACTCGATGGGGTTGCGTCGCTTAATTACGGAGTGCCTATGGATAGCTTCCAGGTCCATGATCAGACCCTGGTTTCCATGTAGTATCAAAGTACTCGTCAAGACGAATCAAACGAGCCCAAACTCGATGGGGTTGCGCTGTTTAATTACAGAGTTCTTATGTGGCCAGGTTTAAGGTCCATCGTCAGACCCTGGTTATCATATAGTCTCAAAGTACTCGTCAAGACGAATCAAATAAGCCCAATTTCGATCGGGTTGTGTCGTTTAATTACGGAGTTTCTATGACCAGCTTCCAGGTCCATCGTCAGACCCTGGTTACCATATATATATATATATATATATATATATATATATATATATATATATATATATATATATATATATATATATATATATATATATATATATATATATGTATATATATATATTAGCTCTATGTCACAATAATATTGCATTGTTATCTAATTTATACATGCATGCAAAATTTCAGCTCAATCGGAAACCAGAAAGGGGATCAAATTTAAATTGATTTAACTTGCAAGATTTGATTATAGACAACGGGACAGGTGAAACTAAATAAAAGCTTGTACATACTCGTAATGAAAGAAAAAAAAATACTTTAGATATCTTGTGCCATTCTCGACGTAGAGCTAAACATAGCTGTATAGGCTGAATGGGATTTATTTCCTTTGCTTGTCCGAATGGACGAACAAAAAATATAACGAACCCAATTTTCATAAAGTATACATACACTAATGACTAAGCAGTTTAGTTTTTTTATTAATTGCAATTAAACGACAAAGAATTACCAAGCCATTTTCGAAAGAAAACAGTGCGTTGCGATTATGAAGCTTTTAATAAAAGAAAAACTTCGATACATTCATTTTTACGGTCGACAGAATGCTAGATACTTTACGGTAACATCCGGACGTCCTCGAAAATTTTTTTAATCAACTTTTTCTTACTCTCAACAAAATAATTGCTTTTTAAAAATATTAAATACGTTTAGACGAATGTTTTTTCTTGACATGTGTATAATAATATTATCCTATAAGTGCAATGTGAGAAAAATACAATCATTTTTAGGTTTGAAAAGTGCTTGATTTTCATAAGTCGAGAGTAGAGCAAGACCTCAACGCTTCGCTTATGAGGCGTGCAATATCATATTAAAATATCATGGTCATATTAAAAATCAAATTAACTTCAATTACTAGTATGGAAATTATTATCAGTTCGACAAACGCTATGAATTTATATAAATCTCAAGTTTAAGATCGATCATGCCAGCTCAAGTTTCGAAAATATCTAATACCTACTCATCATTAACGGTGCTGCAGATCATAGTCTACTGTGCAACCTATGTCATAGATTAAAAAATACTATAATTCAGGTATATATCTTTAGGAATGAGCGATATTATTAAGTCATCTTAACTGTGGTATGGCCACACTATTGACTAGCCTTGGGTAGTTCGCGAACGACCTAGGTGAGAAGAGTGCTCCTTTAGGTGAACTATGCGAACTAGTTCGTCGATGATCTCGCTCTTAGTTCTTTTCATATTTTTTTAGCGTCCGCTTTACTAGACAGTGGCGCTATGTGACCAACCGAGTATTTCCTTTTACTGTGCGCGCCTTGATATTTCGATATCGATACTAAACAACTTCACATCCACATCTAATAACGGACTTTAAATAAATGTTTTGAACTACTACTACTAACTTAAGTATTGTATGATGATTACGTATTTATTTATTTATTATAATAGGAACGAGACTAGTTGTTGCCGAATTATTAATGAGAATTATTGGAACGAAGTTCCTTATCGCGCGTTGTGAAAGGGGGCTAGACGGAAAAAATTCTTACGAAAAGTTGTCACGACACTTTTTGCTATAGTAAGCTATTGTAAGCTGTGCGGCGTCGCTCGTCGGCTCTCTTATAGAAAGCAAGCCAGATATTTTCATTTCTATTTCGCATTGAACAATGTGGTGTCGCGACGATTTTTTTTATAGATAGAGTGATTCAAGAGGAAGGTTTATATGTATAATATATGCATAATGTACTAGAGAAACACTGATAATTTTAGAGGTTTCTAATGTGATGTCGTAAATAAACACATTATTTTGCGCTTACATTGCAAACGCTGGCTGAACCCTACGAAATAGATCAAAATAAAGTACTACAGTATTATACAGCTTAAAAAGGCCTACAAATAAGTCCGCGATGGTATATATCTATCTCTTAAGGATAACATACTATATCCATTTTAATACTTTAAAAAATGTTCTATTATAAAACGGTAATTGAAAAGCTATTTACACAAATACTGTATTAATCCTTATCATTTTAAATACATTAGTTGGCTTGAGCATTTCATGAAGATATTTTTTTTCCTTCAGACCATGCAAATTAAATCAATACCTTAAGAGATATAGCAAAATCAAAATAATGCGCAACGAAATTATTTTCGCCCGTGACCGGGCCGCGTGGCCGGCTCGCGTTCGAGCTCGGGGCCGAAAAGTTTTGGTAGTCTAGTGGAATTGTATATCCTATTATTAATATTATAAACGTGAAAGTTTGTAATAATGTATGGATGTGAACATGTTTGTTGCTCTTTCACGTAAAAACTACTGAATGGATTTTGATGAAATTTATAGTAATATAGCTTGCACATCAGAATAACACATAGGCTATAATTTATAAAGATATTTTGCAAATTGGCTAAAATATAACGATAAAAATCGCTTAAGGCAGAAAAAAATTATATAATAGAACTTCGATCCATCCGGGTGTGACACCTCCGGTTGTGTATCATTTTCTTCTCTATATCGTTCCAAATTTAGTATATGTACTGCCGAAGCAAGTACAGTAGTTTATTATAAATTTTAATATATATAGTTAAAATTTGCAAAAATTTCTATAGCGCGATTTAGACTCTAATACATGTCTTCTTAGAATCCATTAACTTTGTTACAGCGCCATCTAGTAATAGATTATGATCCTATTTAAAAAAAATCTGAGTTACTCCCTAGTCGCGCCTAAAGAAGTTTTAAGTACTTCAAAAATATTATTATAACTTAAAAAAAATAAAATTTTTTTACAATTCCTTCACTAATTAATCGAAAGGAACTTCGTTCCATCCGGGTGTCCCTTGACACCTCTCGTTTTTTTTTTTTTTCATTTTTATTTAAGTAAAAGATTTTATGTGCCATAAATAAACGTGTGATATTCACGTAATATTTTGTACTTTTTAAATAAAAATAAACAGAACTTGCAATAATTATAAATATATTTTTTTCTTTATTTATTGATTTTATTAAATTATTTCAAAAAAAAGAACTAATGAACTAATAGAGCGAACTAGTTCGCTATTAGATTATGAACTAAATTGAGCGCTTTCAGTGGTGACCGACTAAGCCCAAGACTACTGTTGACAGTTCTCTGTCTGCAGCCGTGGGCCGGCCCGTCCGGGGTACCACACTCTCGCAGAAAATCCACGTTTGCAGAAAATTGACGGCACCGGGGGCTCTTCCATGCTTCGTGTTAGCTCCTCACAAAACTCACCCTTTAACCATGTTTTGTGCCACGCACATTTTTTTTGGCATCACCGAACATCATTTCACGCATCCACACTTCATTCCACGCAACCACACTCCCTTCCTTTTCTTCTTAATATAAAACCCAGGACAAGGTAACATAAAAAGAGAAGGTTATACACGGCGTTCCCCTTATCTGCTTTTGATGTGGATTTTTGTAACATCGGGGGCTTACACAGCAACCTCGACGCCGTCCACCACTATCTCGAGACGGCGCGGCCTGCCTTGCTCTTTTTAACGGAGACGCAGATAGGTGCCCCGGATGATACCACGTACTTACACTACCCCGGCTACGAGTTGGACTCCTTCCGTCGTAAAGCTGGGGTGTGCGTCTTTGTCCAGGGCGATACCTGCTGTCGCCTTCTTTGGGTCCTCGAGCATGGTGACCTGTCAATTCTATGGTTACATGTAGACTATGGAGGGAATACCGCATCTACGCGTGCCTCTATAGGTCTCATGGCAGTGATTTGGGGTCAACTCAGTCATTCGAGAATTTTCAATGGAGGATTGACAAAATATTGGAGCAGTGTCCATCAGCGGAGGTGGTGGTGCTTGGAGACTTCAATGCTCATCATAAAGAGTGGTTGGGGTCAGCCCACCCGTGTTCCAGATATTGAGAGTCATGAGCCTTCTTTACTGGATTTTCTGCTGACTACACACCAGCACGGATACCAAGTAGTGGTCGAAGAAGCCGCTCTTGGGTCATCTGACCATTGCTTGGTCCGTAGTAGTACCCCTGTTGTGAGGCTTAATCGCTCTAAAGTTACTGGGACTCGCAGAGTCTGGCAATATAAGTCAGCAGATTGGGATGGGCTTCGCGAGTTCTACGCGTCCTACCCATGGAAGCGGCTTTGCTTTGTCTCTGAGGATCCTGACGTTTGTGCGGACTGCGTTACCGAGACGGTATATTACGGTTATTACGGTATATGACGGTTATTACGGGAATGGAATTATTCTTCCCCGATACTAAAATACCCGTCGGTGGCCGCAGTCGTCCTTGGTTTAATAAAACTTGCAGGATGGCTGCACGCCACAAACAGTCCGCATACTAGGCCTGGAATAGAGCCAAAAAACGTCAGGACCCGAACGAGAAAGAGGAGAAGCGAAATTTTAATGCCGCTTTTAGAGCTAGTAGGGAGGCAATTCCCAGAGCCAAGGCAGAACATGTTGCCAGAATTGGCGAGCGATTGGAGAGCTATCCCACTGGGAGTTGTGCATTCTGGTCACTCGCCAAAGCTGCCCAAGGTAACTTCTGCCAGTCCAATCTCCCACCATTGCAGAAAAATGATGGCAGTCTAGCCTACAGTGCAAAGGAGAAGGCCGATCTTCTAGGTCAATTCTTTGCCTGTAACTCGACTTTGGACGCTGGAGCTGCCACACCACCTAGCATCCCGCGGTGTGAAAGCTCTCTCTCTGAAATTCGCATCACAAAGCGTGCGATCAGGCGGGAGCTGCGACTTTTAGACGTCCATAAGTCGAGCGGGCCGGATGGCATCTCTGCGGTAGTTCTGAAAACGTACGTCCCCGAGTTGATCCCCGTCCTTACGCGCCTTTACCAACTTTTCTATGACACCAATAGGGTTCCATCTTCGTGGAAGGCAGCCCACGCCCACCCGATCCCGAAAACGGGAAACCGGTCGGACGCGTCGAATTACAGGCCGATTGCGATAACATCTTTGCTCTCAAGATAATAGAGAAAATAATTAACCATCAGCGTCTGCAGTACCTTGAGGATCATCAGCTGATCAGTGACCGCCAATATGGCTTTCGTCATGGCTGGTCGGCTGGTGATCTTCTTGTGTACCTCACTCACCGTTGGGCAGAGGCCTTGGAGGGCAAGGGTGAGGTGCTAGCGTTCAGCCTAGATATCGCCGAGCCGAACCGAGCATCAGAATGTCCCTCGGTGTATGTTACAGGAAAGACGGGTTCAACTTGTGTCTGAAGTAAAGCGCTCTCTGGGGCGGGTCTCGGAATGGGGTGTGTACGGTGACATTGACGATTTGCTGGGATTAGTAGGAATGAAGAGACTTCTTGTTCAGTAGATTAATCTTGCTTTATTTTCTTAAGAGTTGTTTCTTCGGAGAGAAGCACCTGACGACGGTACCGGTACCACGGTTTGGTCCCGTATTTATATATTTTTGGCCGACCCCGCGATTGGTCGTAATTTTACAGTTTTTCTTGACCAATCACGGAGTCGGAATTATAGCCAATCACAAAGCTCTAAAATTTACTTAAGTACAACGCGGCGTTACCGTTGCGAGAGCCGCGCTTAATTTCAATACAATTAATTACCTTAAGTACTATGCGGCGTTACCGTTGCGAGAGCCGTTTACAATATTAGTACTTACGTGCTAATACTAAATCTATATTTATTCTTTATTTAATTTCGTAAAATCTTATAACTAATTAATTACAACTGTTACAAACTATTCTTAAAACTATTGTTTATCTGCTGTCCCGCACATCTCTCCCGCCGTGCGACTGCGTTGCATCAGGTTCCGGTGCGGGTTCGGCGTCGGTGTACAGTGGCAGGATCACCAATTTCCGCACTGGACGTCTCAGCACTCCACCCTTGGTCCGGATGTCCACAGTTCTCACGACGTTGTCTGGTCCCGGGTATGTTGCGACGACTCGACCCCGTATCCACACGTTGCGGGGTAGGTTGGTGTCCACTACTTGCACCAGGTCGTTGACTCGTACTGCTGCTCCTTTCCCATGGGGCTCCCGCCGGTTTTGAAGTTCGGGAAGATACTCCTTCAACCAACGTGTCCAGTATATGTCGGCTAATCTCTGAGCCGCTCGCCAGCTGGTTTTCGATAGGACGTCTCTGTCGGTGAATTCACCCGGATGTGGCATTCGTCCAGGTCCCCCCAGCAGGAAGTGATTGGGGGTCAGAGCTTCTGGGTCCTCGGCATTAACTGATACATGCGTCAGCGGGCGGCTGTTTACGGTGTTCTCCACCTCGGCTAGCAGCGTGGCGAGGACTTCTTCTGTAGGATGTCGTTCGTGTAGCGTTGCTACAAGTGCGGTCTTGACTGAGCGAACCATTCTCTCCCAGGCTCCGCCCATAAACGGTGCTCCCGGCGGTATGTAGCGCCAAGAGATTGTCCTTTTTGCTGCTTCGGTTTCGGTTGCTTCGTCGACTGCTCGTCGTAGTTCTTTGTCTGCTGCCTTCAGGTTAGTGCCGTTATCCGACCAGATTTCCGTCGGACATCCTCGTCTCGCGATCATTCTTCTCAGTGCCATTACCGCGGAGTCAGCGCTGAGTGAGCCGGCTATTTCCAGATGTATAGCTCGTACGGTGAGGCATGTGAAGATGGCTACGTATCTCTTCTGATGTGTTCGTCCGACAGTCACAGAGAGAGGCCCGAAGTAGTCGACCCCAGTGTAAGTGAAAGGTCGTCTGTGGTGAGCTAGTCGACAGGCTGGCAGGTCTCCCGTCCTTGGGTATGGTGGCGCTTGTATTTTCATTCGACAGAACAGGCACCTTCGCAGTATCGTGCGCGCAATAGGACGTAAGCGCAGCACCCAATACTGTTGTCTGCAGTCGTTGACTGTTGCTTCCACACCTGCGTGATGTAGTTGTCTATGCACTGATTCTATCCAAAGTTTTACTGTATGGTGGTCACCGTCGAGCACCAGTGGGCTTTTGAAGTCCTCCGTAACGTTGTGTGTAGCTTGAATGCGACTCCTGAGTCTTACGGTTTCGTTCACGTATTCGACGCTTAACTGCTTTAGTCGACTCTCTCTGCTGACTGTTCTATTGTTCTTCAAGTCTTCTATTTCAGCGTGAAAGGAGTCCTCCTGTGAGGAGCGCATGAGGAGTTCTTCTGCTTGCTTAAGTATTTCAGCGGGGATTAGTATCAGTTTTCTCCCGCCAGGTACCAGCGTCTTCTGTGTTGTATTTGTGCCCGTTGGTTTGACTATCTTCTTCCAATCTGGATCCTTTTCTTTATTTTTATTCGTTCTTCTATGGTTCACAGATTGTTTCGATGATCTGCAGAGTTGAATGAATTGCAGAACGCGAGCTGTTGAATATCGAAGTCGGTGCCAGCTGGAGAATCTTGAGGGTTGAGGAAGACCTTCCAAGAGTTTAAATTTTCCTTCTCGTATATGATGTACTCTCTCTTCTCCTGAGGGTTCTGGTATTGCTGTTGTAGAGGATTCGGTCGGCCAGGCGTCTTCGGTTTCGTGCAGAAAGTCTGGGCCCTTATACCAACGGTGATCTTTACTGAATCCCATTGGGACGTCCCTGGTGGCGTCGTCTGCTACGTTCATCTTCGTCGGGACCCAACGCCAATCGTTGACTGTAGAGCACTCTTCTATTGCGGCCAGCCGATGAGCTACGTACGGTTTATATGACCTCGACCCAGTCTTTATCCAGGACAGGGTTGTTTTGCTATCCGTCCAGAAGATCTTACGTTCAGGTTTCCTTTCGTGCTCCGTTATGACCGTTTCTGCGAGTCTGGCGCCCATGACTGCTGCTTGTAACTCCATCCTTGGTATCGATGTTAGTTTCAGGGGTGCCACCTTAGCCTTTGCCATCACGAGCGATATGTGTACTTTGCCGTTCGATGTTACTGCTCGCCAGAATAGGACTGCTGAGTAGGCTGCTTCGCTGGCATCGGTGAAGATGTGAAGTTGTAGAGAAGTGGCATCGCTGTAGTGAAGGTATTTCCTTGGTATGGTTACGTTGCAGAGGTTCTTCAGGTGTGTCATCCAGTTTGCCCATTGATCCGCAAGGTCTTCGTCTATTTCGTCGTCCCACGACGTGCCTCGCCGCCATACTTCCTGTAGGATTTGCTTTGCTCTCACGGTGACGGGCGATGCAAGTCCGAGCGGATCGAAGAGTGACATCACTATCCTGAGCGCTTCTCTCTTTGTTGGATTCTTTCCTTCCAATAATGTCGGTGGTATTCTGGCTAGGTTCAGGTTGAAGGTGAGTACGTCTGAGTCGACCTTCCAAATAATGCCTAGCACTCGTTCCGTTTGTTCCTCGGATGTGTAGAGTTCCATATCCTCTACGTGTTTGGTTTCACCGAGTGCTTCCAAGAGGGCTGGTGAATTCGATTTCCATTGTTTCAGATCGAAGCTGGCTTTCAGATGAATTCTTCTTACATCCTTGGTGATTCTTTCGGCGTCTTCTATGCTTCTGAAGCTATCTAGGTAGTCGTCGACGTAGTGCTTATGGACGATGGCTGCTGCGGCTTCGGGGTGAGTCTCCTCGTGTTGCATGGCATTCAGGTTCTTGACATATATTGCTGTTGAAGGCGAACACGATGCTCCGAATATTAATGACGTCATTCGGTATTCTTGTGGTGGTCGATTATCACGTCGGTTCCCTCGCCATAGATATCGAAGCGAGTCTCTGTCTTCGGATCGGAGCTTCACTTGCATGAACATTTCCTTGATGTCAGCTGTGACTGCGATCTCGTGCTGTCTGAACCGCATGATTACGCCTGGTAACGATTGTAAAAGGTCCGGCTCCTTCAGTAGCATGTCGTTGAGGGAGATACCCTTAGTCTTGGCTGCAGCGTCGTGAACCACTCTCAGCTTGTCTGGTTTCATGGGGTTAACTACACCGAAGTGAGGTAAGTACCACGTCCTGTTCGGCGTTTTCTGTGCTGGAGCTAGTTCAGCGTACCCCTTTGTGATGAGGGCTTCCATCTGTTCTGTGTACTTTTGTTTCAACGTAGGATCACGATCAAGCTTCTTCTCGATGTTGACCAGCCGCTTCAGTGAGTTGTCGTAGTTGTTCGGGAAGGTGACGTGTTCGTTACGCCAGAGTAGGTTGGTTTCGAATCTTCCGTTTTCTGTTCTGGTCGTCGCCTTCTCAAGTATCCGTAGCGCTTGTTCTTCAGGATCGGACTTCGGTCTTCTAGGGTTTAAGCAGAGGGCGTCCATTTCGAAGTATTGTTTCATCATCTTTTCTAGGTTGTCCTCTGGTTCTTCGGTTTGTTCTACTATGTGTGACACGAAGTTGATGCTGTGGCTGCGGTTGCGTGTTTGGCTGCCATGGAGTACCCAACCCAGCGGTGTTAGTGACGCCACCGGTTGGTTCCTGTCTCCTTTCCTGACCTCGGATGTTAGCAGTAGATGCCAGTTGTCTTGCCCGATGAGTACTAAAGGCTTGGCGTTCGGATAAGTGAGGTACTTGCTGATGTCTGCCAGGTGTTTGCATTTTTCCACTATTGTTCCTGAGACTTGTTGAGACGAGACGTGTAGATTCTTCACTGTGCGCGCTTGTACTTGTTCCTCGTGATTGTTGAGCCCTTTTATATTGATGGTGACTCTTCGTGAAGTCGATTCCGAAGTCTTCATGTCGTTGATGCCTTCTATCTTCAATGGGTCTATGGGACCGGTTGCTCCTATGGTGTCGACTATGTTGTTGTCGACCAATGTCACTGTTGACCCGTCGTCCATCAACGCGAAGGTGTCGAAGGATCCCTTCGGACCTCGTATCTGTACTGGTAGAATCTTCAGATAGGATTGTTTCTTCTTGGCTGACCAGGTGGAATTAATTGCTTCTACGTGGTGCGTTTCCTGACTCTCTTCAGTGTCTGTCTTTTCTATCTTCTTAACGTAGTGCAACAACTTGTGGTGAGTATTCCCACAGTCGTTGACACCACACGGCTTGGTTCGGCAGTTGTGAGTCTTGCTCCTATATCGAAGACATCTGAAGCACAGGCGTTTATTCTTCGCTACATCCCATCTTGAATTTTCATCTAATTGTTTGAATTCTTCGCAGTCAGATGTGGTATGTCCCGTTTCATCACACACTGGACACTTCGGTGTATAAGTAATATTGTTGACCTTCTGCGTCCTTTTCTGTATAGTGGTCGGTGGATATATTTTTTCCGTAATATTGTTGACCTTCTGTGTTCTTTTCTGTATAGTGGTCGGCGCGTGTGACGTCACTGGTTCGGGCGCCGCGTACGGTGCGCATAGGTCGGCTTCTTGTTTGAAAAAGTTTTCTAACTTCATAAGATCCGGGCTGTCTTGCGGTTGTTTCGCCGAGAAGTCGTAATATCTGTAGCGGAGTGTCGGGGTAAGCTTGTCTATGACGGCTTTCGTAACTTCGGGGTTGTACAAGTAGTTAGTACAATTTAGAGTATTCAGAGTTGCCACGATGTTGGATATTTTTGTCGCGTAGATGCAGATGTCTCGTGGTGATTCTGTGAGGCGCGGTAGACCACGGAGCGCTTCCATATTCATCATTGCGATCGCTTCTGGTCTTCCAAATCGGGACTCCAAAGTCTTCATCACTTCCATCGGATGAGCGTTGGTGATTAGCAGACCATCGACGGCTTCCTTCGCTTTACCCTTCAAATTTCTTCTTAGGCGGTTAGTATTCTCCACTGTGGTGAACATTTTTTCGGTTTCGTAATACGCGGCGCGGAACGGTAGCCACTCTTGATGTGACCCGTTGAACGTTGGTAGCTCGATGAATTTCGGTCGGTGTGCAGCTTTGATGGCGAGGGTGATGGCGTCGGTCATCATCTTGACGTCAGATTGCACTCCCGCCGGTGTCTGTAGTGGCTGCTGCGGTTGATGATGCTCTTCGGTAGGTCTGGCTGGAGTCTGCGGCTCGGTGCTGGCGATCACTGGGTCTTCCACTGGGTGGGTTTGATGCGCCTAGTTCTTCAGCCAGTTGTCCACTCGTTCGTTCGCGTTCGACTTGGAGCAGATTGAGACATCATCTTCTTCATCATCATTGCTATCTTCGGTTTCTAGTGCGGCGAGGCGTGCGGTGGCCAGTTCGACTTGTAGACGTAATAATTCTTCTTTAGCTTTCGCTATCTTGTACGCCTTAGTCTTGCTATGGGTAGATACCCCCCCACCCCCCTTCTTGTTGGAGGGCCGAGGATTCGGTGGTCCACTCGGCGGCGACGGGCCGACTATATTCTTCGCTCGTTTCACTGTATCGGTTTCTTGACGAGCCTCTCTTCGATTTTCGGTGACCGTAGTAGGCGGCTTCATGTTCGTATCCACGGGCAGCGTCGTTGCGGTCGAGTAGGCGACGGCGTCGGCGGGGGACGAGGTAGCAGCGGGCTCGGCGGTTGCAGCGGCGGAGACGGCGGATTGGGCGGTCGCGGCGGAGGCTTCTGTACGTTCGGTTTGTTCGGTTGTTTCCGTAGCGACGCTTGTTTCCCTGCTGTATTCGGTTGCCGAGGTAGTTGCGGTGTTCTCAGACGACGACTGAGTTTCTGTAGGCTGCTTGCGACCTTTTCCCTCGGAGCGTGTGACCGGCATACTTGCAACCAGTGGCTTCTTACTTGCTGTTTAGACTTTGTCTACCAATAGATAATAATTTTCTTCGTTTCCCACTGGATCCGGCTTGGTAAGGACCATTAAATGTGCGGTGACATTGACGATTTGCTGGGATTAGTAGGAATGAAGAGACTTCTTGTTCAGTAGATTAATCTTGCTTTATTTTCTTAAGAGTTGTTTCTTCGGAGAGAAGCACCTGACGACGGTGCCGGTACCACGGTTTGGTCCCGTATTTATATATTTTTGGCCGACCCCGCGATTGGTCGTAATTTTACAGTTTTTCTTGACCAATCACGGAGTCGGAATTATAGCCAATCACAAAGCTCTAAAATTTACTTAAGTACAACGCGGCGTTACCGTTGCGAGAGCCGCGCTTAATTTCAATACAATTAATTACCTTAAGTACTATGCGGCGTTACCGTTGCGAGAGCCGTTTACAATATTAGTACTTACGTGCTAATACTAAATCTATATTTATTCTTTATTTAATTTCGTAAAATCTTATAACTAATTAATTACAACTGTTACAAACTATTCTTAAAACTATTGTTTATCTGCTGTCCCGCACAGGGTGAACGGAACTTAGTCCAGTTCAACCCCACTAAGACACAAGTTTGAGCGTTCACTGCGAAGAAGGATCCATTTATCATGGCGCCTCAGTTCCAAGGAGTAACTCTCCAAATTTCCGAGAGTATTGGGATCCTCGGCGTCGAACTGTCGAGCAAAGTCCAGTTTGGGAGTCGTTTGGAGGACAAAGCCAAATTGATAAGCAAAAAATTAGGCGTGCTGAGTAGGGTTAAGCGGTACTTCACGCCAAGACAACGTCTTGTGCTATACAAAGCACAAGTTCGTCCTCACGTGGAATACTGCGCTCATCTCTGGGCAAGCGCGCCTAAATATCAGCTAGACCCACTTGACTACCTGCAAAGGCGTGCTATTCGAATCGTCCATGATCCCAATCTCACGGATAGACTGGAGGCGCTGGAGCGGCGGGGAGGCTTTGGGTCTCTCTGCGTACTTTACCGGCTCTTTCACGGAGAGTGCCGTTTTATCACCGTACCACTCGACACCGTAGCAGGGTTCATCCATCTCACCTAGAAACGATACGGTCCTTGACTGTACGTTTTCAGCGATCATTTCTCCCACGCACGTGCAAGATCTGGAATGAACTACCTGCTGCTGTGTGTTTCTGTTATGAAATAACAATAAATATTCATGACCAAATATTGGCTTTATTCAACTCAAAATTCGATACATAGAATAGTATCATAATGACAGTACTTTAAATAATTAAGAGAATATGAAATTCCAAGGAGTTTCTATGCAGGACTGCAGCACTGCTCAAGTTTCGACAGAATCAAAGGCTTTCTCATAGTCCACAAACGCTAGACACAGAGGCCGATTATACTCCTCGGTCTTCTATATAATCTGGCGTAGCGTGTGGTCTATGGTACTATAACCTTTTCGGCAACCGGCTTGTTCGGGCAGCTGGAAGTCGTCTAGCTTGCGCGCGTGTCGGTTCGTAATGACTTTTGAAAACAATTTGTATACGTGGCTAAGGTATGAGATGGGTCTGTAATTCTTTAAGAGCGTTTTATCACCTTTATTGCAAAACAGCACCACCACACTCTTGGTCTATGACTCTGGAACGTCGCCCCCGAGAATGATATATTTTTAATAGTCATCCTTAAATTTAGTAGGAACTACACTAAATGCCATTTTGTTTATAAGATGCGCCAATAATGAAATTAATCTAAAATGGCGGTTACTGATGGTGCAACTTGTAATTACAAGTTGGATCATCACCAAAATATAGTTGCCGATAAATGTTATTTTTTGTAATATACACCTTTGTTGTTTGATAATAAATAGAATTGAAGGCAGATATTTACAAAACCAACGTGTACTAATCGAAGTGGCAAAGAACCGCTGTTCCAGTATTTTTCTATAACGTATAAAACCTAAATAAATACCTACACATTTTTCAGGGTAACTTGTAAAAAAACGAGATTTGATTATATTAATGCAAATTATCGATAGTGGTCATCACTATTTAAGAATTGCAAAAAACTGGTAACACAGCTGTCAAAGTGGTTTTTGGCGGGAGCATGGAAGTAATAAGTACTCTGTACAACAGGAATGAGCTCTATCTGTGCATCTTGCAGCAAAAATAAAGAAAATAAAACCTTATGCTAAGGTAGTAAGAGTCTTGTTGCGCGCAAAATAAAAATGAAGCCGAGTGAGAGGGCAACCAGTGTACCCTGTGTCCCGTTCTAACAGTGGACTTAGAATTGCCAGAGTTAAGTTGATTTCAATCCTTTCCTTGTTGGTAGAAAAATATGCGATTGATGTAATGTAATGAAGTAAAAACATTTACTTCTAAAATGTTTTTAAATATAAATAATAATTTATTACCGACATATTAAAGCAATATTATTTGTTGCTAAGTGTAAAATCTTATTAACGCAAACATTTTGCGATTGGGGTATAGGTTTTCTTTTATATGTATGAAATACGGACACCTAACCTGACAACCCCACATGAAATCGTAAATAATATTTTTTTTTTCTTCTATGGCGTACGCGGTTTGCGTATAGCCACAAACAAAGGTAAGGAAACAGGATATATTAGGAGTTAATTTTGGAACGAGAAATTTAGGAAAAGATCAGAAGGAAATAATAGATACATAATTAGATATATACTCATACTTTAATATCATTACGATTAATAAATATGTTTAATGAGTGATAAATATGGAAATTGTTAGTTGCTAATAATATAGGAATAGAAGATGGTAAAGGAATGTTATATGTATTCATAGTTTCATAAATGATGGTATTATCATAGAGAGGACAGGATAGGAAAATATGATTTAAATCACCACTCGCATTTCTCAGACTGTACTAAGTGTAGTCTAGCAAGATGAACAGGTGTGCAAACATGTCCCAGTCTCATGCGTATAATACAGTTCGTAACTCTCTTGCAGAATTTCATCCTGGAGAACCAGGGATACCGAGGAATATCGTTTTGAATGCGATAATAATGTCTACCTTTATGTGCGCAACTTTTGGTATATATCTCCTGCCATGACTTTCTTAGAAATACATTGGCAAGAGATACCACATCGTGACTAAAGTTTTTATATGGGAATATATCACCATCTCTGATAGCCTCGTTTGCAAGCCGGTCAGCTATTACATTCCCAGAGATGTTGCAGTGACTGGGAATCCAAGCGAAAGAAATGATATATCCTAAATCTGTACATTTTGATAGTAAATTTCTAATGTCAATAATTAATGGAAATATAATTTTACTACTAAATGGATACCTATGTAGCGCCTGTAAAGCACTTTTAGAATCGGTAAAGATAACAGTCTTATGAAGCTTAGCCAATAAAATATATTCCACTGCTTTATAAAGCCCGTAGCACTCCCCAGTATAAACTGAAGATTCAGGAGTAAAATCCGATTACGAAATGAAAAATTGATGTCGCAAGCGGGACATCAATTTTTCATTTCGTAATCGGATTTTATAAAATTAAGCATATTAAATGCTAAAATTTCAGTAAATTTAAATTCAGGAGTAAGTTTGATTTTCTGTATGATATTATATTGTGAATGAAATACACCAACTCCCACATTACCCCGAGATGAATGTTTAGATGAATCTGTGTATATGTGGTGCCGGTCGGCCCATAGTTGGTCTTTCACTAAGTTAAAATTAATGTTTGCGTCTATGTCATTTTTACAGATGCCAACATCTAATTTTATATCTGGCAAGGTTGTCAATGCATCAAAATTAGCATTAAAGAGTGGGTGCACTGTATAATTAAAAGAGGGGGTCAGTAAACCTAAGAATCTCTGATAACTTTGAATTAAGCAAGGAAGAGCTTTATGTGTCCAGTAGCTTGATCTAATTATGGAATTATGTAGGTCTTGTAATTTGGTGCGTAAGGGATGTTTTGTGAATTGAAAACAGCGAAATAAATATCTATCCGACAGATATTGGCGTCTCAAATCTAGAGGAGATTCGAGGCACTCCACTTGTAAACAGTTTATAGGGCTAGACTTCATTGCTCCGCAAATCAACCTTAACCCTTTAAATTGAACAGTATCCAATTTTCTGAGCCCAGTCTTATTGCTTGGTAGAAGCAAGAAAGAAGCATAATCAAGAACACTTCTAATCAATACATCGTAAATAATTTTCAGGGAAAAGGGGTGAGCCCCCCACCAGACTCTTGAAAGGCATCTTATAATGTTTAATAAACGCTCACACTTAATAGCAACATGTTCGCAATGAGGAATACCTGATAGCTTGGAATCTAAAATTACACCAAGAAATTTGGTATGGTCTTTTTGAGTTATTTGTGAATTACTAAAAAAAAACAGAAACTAAAGGGGGTGATTTCATACGGGAAAAGGGAATAATCACACTCTTGGAAGCAGATATTTCAAGTCCATTCTCATCTAACCAATTTTCTAGCAAAGAGAGTGAATAAGATAGAGTGTTTGATGCCACTTGAACATTATAATGAGAGCAATAGACAAGTAAGTCATCAGCATATTGAAGGACATTGACGTCTGGGCCTAGCGATGACTCTAAATCATAGGTGTATATATTATATAAAATAGGACTAAGTACTGAACCTTGTGGCAATCCTCTACTAACATGACGAGATGTGGTGCAACCGTTTAAAGTAATATTTATACATCGATCTGATAGCATGTTAACAATAAAATTAGATAATAAATCCGGAACATTTAAACATTTAAGTTTCTTGTAAAGAATAGAAATTACTACATTATCATAAGCAGCCGTGATATCGAGAAATGCGGCAATTAAGCA
The DNA here is from genome assembly GCA_905163515.2 of Lymantria monacha. Classification (NCBI taxonomy): domain Eukaryota; kingdom Metazoa; phylum Arthropoda; class Insecta; order Lepidoptera; family Erebidae; genus Lymantria; species Lymantria monacha. The sequence continues at coordinate 21,871,368 of LR991083.1, forward strand.
TTTATTTTCTGATAAAGCAAGTCTAATGCCTGTAATTAAAATACTTAAATTGGCTATTGTTCCTCTGCCGCGTCTAAATCCAAACTGGTTATTACTTAACAAGTTGTTAGTTTCTATATACCATTCAAGACGGTTTTTAATTAGACGTTCAGATATTTTCATTAACACTGAGGAAAGTGCAATAGGACGATATGAAGAAATATCAGAAGGATCCTTATTAAGTTTAAGAAAAGGCACTACATCTTGACTCTTCCAGGATTGAGGGATGTGACTGGAGGCAACAATCTTATTAATAAGATTAAGGAAATAAGAGAGAACAGGATCACTGAGGTGGGAAATAAAGGAACACGGAATCCCATCAGGTCCAGGAGCCGAATCTTTAGTATCAGAAATTACTACTTTTAATTCACTAAGAGTAAATGGACTACTTAAACCGGTTGTATCTGATAGAGAAGGAAGTAAAATAAACTCAGGGACATTAGGAGGAGCAAGTTTGTTTAAAAGTGGGTTTATTAAGACAGGAGGAAGAACTGGTGAAGAATTATTATTTTGGAAAGCAGATTTAAATCTTCTTATATTATTCCAGATTATAGTTGAGCTTGTATTGGGACATATAGACAGACAGAATGATCTCCATACCTGAAACTTTTTTTGTTTAAAAAGTTTCCTACTGTCATTGATTACTTTGAAAACCTTGTCAAAATTTTCGTTAGAAGAAACTGCACAATAACTGCGCTCTGCATGTTTTCTTTTTTTTATAGCTGCAGTGCATTCAGCATCCAACCATGGAGGTGAGGGAATAAGACCGGAAGTCTTGGTCTTTTTTGGAAACACTTCATCTGCTATTTCTAGTAAAGTCATAGTAAGTGCTTCAGCACAGATTTCTTCAATTTCACGTTGAATATCAGGTAATGAAGATATTTTAAATTCAATTTTTTCTTTATACAGGTTCCAGTCTGCTTCGGCTAATCTATACTTTAGCCGTGGCAAAGGTTTTTGAGGTAAATTATGAGAAAAAGGAAAAGAAAGTATAAGAGGGAAGTGATCACTACCAAAAGAGGAAGATAATACTGACCAGGTTAATGAGGAAGATAGATTTACAGAACAAATAGATAAATCAGGGGCACTAGTGCCTTCATTAGGCGCTGTACGTCGAGTGGGAGTGCCATCATTTAAAATACATAAATTTTGGCATCTAACATTTCCATAATTGAATTTCCAAATGAATTATTAGTAGAGCTTCCCCAAGACTGATGTTGGGCATTAAAATCTCCTAATAAAATGCAAGGTTTCGTTACATTTAGCATAATGTCATTAATTTCATAGAAAATATTTGAAGAAGGGTGGGGAACATACAGGGAAATGAAGCAAATATTACTGATAACAGCTGCAATTATAGAGAAATCGTTGCTATGGGATGGAATAGGAAAATAAGTATAAGATATGCCATGTTTAATAAGGAGGGCTACACCTCCATATCCATCATTACGGTCTTCTCATAGACAAGTGTAACCAGGCATCCTAAAATTGGATGATGGTTTTAGCCAAGTTTCTTGTAAAGCAATAACTTGAGGGTGGTATGTATTAATTAAGTGAACAAGATCAGATTTTTTTGAAATAATACTTCTACAATTCCATTGTATAATCTGAGTTAGATTGTCCATTATTAAATTGTAGATGAGAAAGAAGTGAAAAGATAGGTACGGTGTAAGTGTACTAGACTGAGACAATAATTTGATAAGCATCAAAATAATTTCAGTGATTGAGGCCGTTGTGTTATTGTTAAGATTGAGAGCACATCCGTTATTACTGGATGACTCCATGTTATAATCTTTAGTAAGAGCTCTATGTGCTGCTACATCATATCTTTTTGATTGGTGGGGCTTATAAGGACCTGTGGGTTTGGTGATAACTGTTTTCTTATATGAGCGAGACAGAGAAGGATGGTGAGAATGCTGTACATTTTGGGTGTTGGTTAAATCATGATTATTGCCAGGAAGTTGTGATTGTTTTTGTGTATTGCTTATAACGGCATCAGCATAGGATATTTTTGAAATGGTGGGGTGTAACTTAGAAGCTTCAAAATAGGAAATGCAGTTATTAGCCATACTTTCTTTGATAGCTTTCTGTCTCTCAAATTCCAAACAATTTTTGCTAGTAGCTATATGATGGCCTTTACATAGACAGCATATAACATGTTCCTCATCAACATTACATTTCTCTCCTGAATGTCCATCTCCGCATCTATAACATCTGGGAGTAGAACGACATTGGCTTTTCACATGCCCAAATCGACAGCAGTTATAACATTGAATTGTGGGAAATATGTACAAATCAACTGGCAGTGCAGAGTAACACATAAATACTCTTTTAGGCAGTACTTGGCCATCAAATGTTAAGACTACCGACTCAGTACACTTTAAAGAAGTAATCCCATTTTAAATTACCTTTCTTTTCAAACGCCTTACCTTTAAAATGGGACCACAACCAATAGGCACTGAAATATTATCTATTATGTCTTCATCAGACCAGTCAGACGGTACTCCTCTCACTATACCTAAGCGAGTTACAGTAAAAGATGGAACAAAGGTCTTATAGTTTGCTGATACTAAATTTTGGTTATTAATAAAATTATTTGCTGCTTTATAGTCAGAGAATGATGTTGATAATCTATTTCTTCCAATACGTTTCAAGCTACCATTTATAACACATGGAAATGCATTACTTTTCAAGAATTTACCAAATGTAATTGGATGCAGTGTTGTACCATCATTTGGAGAGTCTTGGTTGCGCTGAATATGGACTACATATGGACTTGCATCCGATTGCTGATATAACAGTCTTGCAACAGGTTGGGGTGCAATGTTTGTCGAGCTATTATCAACTACATGAGACTGAGACGGGGAGGGAATTGATGGTGTATTAACAGCATTAATAATATTCGAATTATGCTCAGTAGAACATTGACAATCCTCATCTCTTACTTTTCTATCCTCGCCGTAGCGTCTCTTAGATCTTTTTTTATTGCAATGTTTGCACGTACGAATTGCAGTGCGTTTTCGTCTAACCACGCCATCATGAGAATAAGATGCATCAGTATCAAGACTAGTGCAATCATAAATACTTACAGCCCTACTTCAGGGATGGTCCCCCCAGGATCACCTGGGGGGACCATATCCGATAAATAGTTTAAAAAGACTTACCCTATTGTAGCAGCAAGACACTACACAATACACTACTTAAAATAAACTAAATATACATAAATACAAAGAATGTGCTTCCAACTGATCAAATTCTATTAATAATATAAGAATAAAATAATTTTATAATTAAAAATCCAAAAACACGTTCGAACCAGACAACTGTTTCCCGCGCTTTTTTCGTAAATAATAATAATAACATAATTTGTTAGTGAAGAATTACGGTGACCATGCATGACTATTCAATCCTAGTTCAAGAACAAATAACTTAAATACCTATGTATTTTTTATTTTTTTATGAAAATAGCTTTGTTTAGATTTCAAATTTCCTAAAGATCTTAATGTCCCTAACATTAAGTTCTTTAGAAAATTTAGGAACAAAAAGAAAGCTATTGTGGAAGAATGTAATAAAGATCAGTCGACATGATCGACATCAATAGATGATTTGTTAGATCTCGTAGATAACGCTTGTGTTTCAGATTTTAAACTGAACATTATTTTTTATATTGCTGGATATATCGTGAATGGGATGATTCACAAAATTTCTTGTTCAAATTGTGTGGTGTTATTGGATCACAACACCATAGAACACTGTTTATTACAGCATTAAATCAATCGTTAAAAAACGTAAACAAAAATGAAATTATCATGTAGGTATGTCGTCCGAGAATTTTATAGCAAACTACATACATCGTTAGAATCAGCACATCCTCCTCAATCTATATTTGAAGATCCACATGATATTCTATTGATGAAGGCGTTAGCGAATTCATATCTCAATTTACGTTTAACTTAATGCAAAATTAGAATCAATGAAACATATAAGAAATAAGCTGGGTTTGCGGCAGAAACTTCACAAGACTGTCTTATTTAGCAATGTCTGATTTAGAATTAAACTTAAATGTAAACTTAACTGTTTTTTCTTAATTAAATATACCACACACCACCTTATCGTAATTTTATCTCAGTCCAGCTGCATGTCGTGTCCCACAAGGACCAGTAGATTAGTGTTGAGTAGGACATACAAGAGGCGGTACATTTGTCCCGTACAAAACGTCATAATGTAAGAGTGGCTCAGCAATGCAAAATGTACTACTTCACATTTTCTGTCGCGTTAGTCGTAAGCGAGAGGGAGTACGGCATATACGTCAAAAGTCCAGAGTGAGTGAGAGAGAACGCGTCGAGCCTCATTGTCGTGTGCCTCACTTCAGTACTGCTTCTACTCTTAGTTTATGCTGCAACATGAATTTTATGAACGACGCTATACGCAATATTGAAATTTAATATTATTTTAATAGAGTTGCAAATAGCGCAAAGTGGTGTGATTATCGAGTGAATTAGCTCTTCTCAGACTTCTACGAAAATACGAACGAATATTGGTTGAATTGGCGCGTTCTTTAACGATTAAAAGTATATGTTGTTTCTTTAGTTTTAATCAATAACTTAAGAAACAATCAATATTTGTTCTAATTAAACCTATAATAATAATTATAGTCAGTTGTCACTGCTTATTTTATCAATCGCTTCATGTATCTTTGTGGTAAGTAACACTTTTGTAAGGTACATATAAACGCATCTATACAAAGTGACATAATTACTTGATACTTCAAATGTACCACTATGCTTCAAAACGCCTCGCCTCTTTTTTTGTAAGGTACATACTCGTATAAATGCATCAATACAAAGTGACATATTTACTCGGTACTTCAAATGTACCTCTACGGTTCAAAACGCCTCGCCTCTTTTGAAGCGGTACATTGTACCGGCTCGGTACGAAAAAGAGGCAACTCTTACATCCTCATATAAAATTCATGTCCTACTCAACACTACAGTAGATAAATACCTACCTATATGACGCGAGTGTGAAAAGCAAGCAAAAACAGGAAATGTATAGTGCCACAAAGGGCAAGTTTATAATTAGCATCTTCGATTAAAATCCGTCTGAAGCAATGATCTGCTGACGTCAGATCACAAATATTTTTTATAATTATTGTCCTTAAATCATATTTCAATATGGTCACCATCGCCAGAGAGGGATAAAAGGTACAGTTCTGAGCTCTCGCTCGGTTTCAATTTTGCGACAACAGCTCATTCCTGTTGTACAGAGTACTTATTACTTCCATGGGCGGGAGTTTTGGCGCGAATGTGGAAATGTCATGTCACGCTCTTGTATTATATTCATTTCTTTAGTGTTTTGTGGTGTTATATTGAATAATTTTGCTGGTATTTTATGCAATATGGTACAGTTAAAGTGCTGAAGTGTAGTGAATATGGTATAATAGTGGTTTACGTGTATTTTCATATTTGCCCAAAATTCCCAAAGTAAACCATTGATTAGGTTATCAGCGCCAGATTAATGGTAACGACTTGACTTACTGACAGACAATGACTATTAAGGCTACGTAATATGAAGAAATGATGAACAATATATGAAAAATAATTAAATAAGACTTGGCTGTATGGGCTTTGATCCCTTTGCCTGTCCGAATGGACGAACAGAACAAAAAAAAAAAAGGTTTTTGGCGGGCATCTAAAACGTCATGTGGTGCTCTTGTACATGGAGAATAGAGTAAGGAGCAGCGTTCGGAACCGTACGATAATTATCGTACATGTGGGATAATTTCATAACTACGTACGATGGTACACGGCTATCGTACGCAGATTGTACGATAATGTCCATTATGATGCAAAATTTGATAATTAAACCGATAGCCAATGGTCCAATGACAATTACAGTTTTTTTTACTGTCAGCGCCATCTATTGGCTCATTTTTTTCTTAGGAGTATCAGCATATTAGGAACACATGTTGCTGCTTCATGGCGCAGGCGCAATCTTTTCATTGGTTGCTACTGTCTTCCAATCAGCGATCGATATCGATCTCGTCGTTCGATGTGGTGGAGAAGGGTGGAGTGTTGTTATTGTCTTTTCGAATTAGACCGTTAAAATTTTTCGCGGGGTCAGTAAAATTCGAGATTCAAGAGAATTCATTGAAAGGGAGCAATATTTTGGTGGTATATCAAATACAAGTATTGTTTTCAATCCGTAAATTCTGTAGAATGAAAAATGAATTCTTCAAGCGAAGATGAAGATTTACAAAAAAAAAAAAAAAACCTTGAAGCATTTGCTACATATTATTGTCACGTTTCATATGAATTTTTCATGAATTATTATAGCCATTTTTTGATGGATACGATAATTTTGATCCATATACGATAATTTTACGGCCCTGGTACGATAGCTGCCTGGCTTCAGGCTGTGAACACTGGTAAGGAGTAACATCTCAGTGTATTAAGAAGTGTCCAATGAACGGGAGCAAATTAAGGTGGCAAGGTGGCGCTATAGTAGCAAGTGGAAGCATTTTAAAAAGAGCGCCACAAATTTCATAGGTTCATAGGTTATTATTTATCAAATCACAGTTGACTACGTAACTCAGCACACTTCACTCTGCTTATTACTGCTACATTCATATCATTTCCACTAGCTACGCTAGCGCTATTTCGGTGAGTGTTCGAACAATAATTTGCTGTTTATAAGTGGACACTTTTTTGACTAATCCCCCATACAAGATGGTATTCCTTAGTTTTTACCAAAGAGTAAAATTATATTAACTGAAAAAGAGTGGCAACTCGATGGTAAAATATGCATGTATGGAAAGTGCTGCTACCTAGAGCTAAGGCGGTGAACTAAAGTTGAAGTAATATACATATATACCTACGTATCTACATATTGTGTGTATGTAATTATATAGGATTTTTCTTTACTATGAAACCTACCCTGAAATATAAAAATAACATATCAGTTAACGAAACGGCAATAGTATAAACTTAATAATGAAAATTGAGATAATTTCCAGAACGAACATTAGTAACCGAAAATAGATTATTGACAATAAGTACATACGCTGGGAACAAAAAAATAACAATTCTCAGTTGTCAAACTTTTGACAATTACAACAAAATGGCAGCTATGTTTGTACAAACAATCTGTAGGCAGCGCGACGATCAGTAATAATAAGTAATGTTTTAACTGTGCCCCCCCAGGTTTTTACCTTCCATACTCTTGTATTATATTCGATATCTTAATGTTTTAACGTGTTATATTAGATAATTTTGATGGCATTTTATGTAATGTGATGTGACGGAACTGCTGAGATGTAGTGAATATTATATAAAAGTGCTTTACAACGTTTTCGTTTTTCATCAAAATTCTCACAAGATACCATTAACAGTGTGGCCATAGCACTGTTGATGGCGAAAATTTGACTTACTGACGGACAATGACTAATCTGAAGACACTAAAAACTTGAAGATAATTATAACCCGACACTGGCAATAATGGCTCATTTAAGTAGCTGATTGCCAATACATAAAAATAAGAAGAAACTGGTAACAGTGGTAACCCACGTAACGTAATGTCATTTTCTAAGTGTGAGTGCTCTGAGATTTTATAAATTTTTGTTTATTAATTATTATACAGACCAAAATATATGATTATATATAAACCTGTGAACTATTACTACTTAGTATGTGCCTGTGAACCTTTATAAATCTGCAAACCCACCGTATCCACTTTTTCTTTAAATGCTGGCCGATAGATTAAAGTATTTGTTAAGAATTTCTTATCTAATTTTGAATGTAATAAATTATTTAAAACATTGACTCGTGTTAACGGAATGTTTTTCGTGGGCATTCTAATTCATTTAACATTTCTGTTTTCCATATTTGATATTTATTTTAAATCTCCAATTGTAAATAATGTAGCTCCATATCAACCTACACATAACCAACTTGCTGACCGCCTGGTACTCTTTATAGTCGATGGATTAAGAGCAGAATCGTTTGTTAATTATACGACTATGCCTTATTTAAGGTTTGTAAGCTCTTTACTTTGTTACTCTTTTAACTATGCCCTAATGCAGTGGTTATATGATTTTAACATTACAATTTATAATTTTAGGTCGGTTGCTAATACATTTGGAAGATGGGGTATTTCAAATACACAGGTACCAACTGAATCCCGTCCTGGACACGTAGCAGTAATAGCAGGCTTTTACGAAGACCCATCTGCTATTACCAAAGGATGGAAAGAGAATCCAGTAGATTTTGATTCAGTTTTTAATCAAACAACTTACACATGGTGTTGGGGTACATATGATATAGTAAATATATTTACTAAGGCAAGTATTGATGATCATATAGTTGTTCATCAATTTGACCCCTATGATAATACATTTTCAACTGACAAAAATACAACATTACTTGATGCATGGGTGTTTGATAATGTTAAAATATTTTTTAAAGAAGCTAAACATAACCATGGTATTAGTGAGAAATTAAAAAAGAATAAAGTTATATTTTTCTTACATCTATTGGGAACTGATACTGCAGGACACACACATAAACCAAAAACAAAGTAAGTTTAAATATTTTATTAACACATGTAGTTAATCAAAATAGTAACTACTACTATTACATACTTAACAGGCAATTCCTAACTACATTGAGTCATGTTGATGAAGGCATAAAAGATATAGAAAAACTTATTAGACAATACTACAATGATGATGGTAGAACTACATTTTTGATGACTTCTGATCATGGAATGACAGACTGGGGTAAGTTACAATTTATTTAAATGCAGTGTTTGATTTATTTCTTACAATAACAGCTACATTTCTATTTTTTTTAAAGTTGACATTAATATTCTTATTTAATTATGAAGAAGTTGTGTGTTTTATTATCTAAAAAACAGGAACTGTTTTTCCACCTCTTATTATCATTGGATGTCTTGGTATGCTACAGCTATGTTATCTTATCTTATATCTTTAAACGAGCAATTCTTGTATATATATATATAATCTGAATCTCGGAAACAGCTCCAACGATTTTCTTCAAATTTAGCATACAAGGGGTTCCGGGGGCCATTAATCGATCTAGCTAGGTTTCATTTATAGAAAATATTGTTTTGTCAGTTTTTTCGGCAACAAAAATTATAATTTTTCGTTGTATTGAAACTATTAGAATATGGAGGTTTTCAAATTTTGACGCTGTCATTAAGAATTGACATTTAGCTCAGTTGGAAAATTGAGCTCGGTTCGGATCCTTACCTTCTCTTATTTACTTTTTGACCTTTTTTATTATTTTATTAATTATTAAATTATCATTTGCCCGCATCTTTATCTGCGTAGAAGTCGAAAATGGTTCTAATAGGTTTTTGTTTGTTTTTTACGTTATTAATTGTATTATCCTAGCACTGTTCCTATCCAATAAGTGGAAGGTGTCAAGGGTAATGCCAGTGCCTAAAACTGGATCGTCGACCGATATCACTAATTACAGACCTATCGCAGTGCTTTCGGTGTTCGGAAAGTTATTCGAGTCTATTTTGAACAATTATATTTCCATTCAAATTGACAGACTTCTCGACAACTCACAACATGGTTTTCGTCCCGCACGCTCTACCCTAACAAACCACGTAAGGTTTGTTGACTATGTTAAAACTAATATGAGGGCAGGTTGTCAAGTAGATGCAGCATATTTTGATTTTACTAAGGCGTTTGATTTGGTAGATAATGATGTTCTTCTAATCAAGCTTGCGTCGCTAGGATTTGGTATACATCTCGTAAGGTTCATGGCGGACTACCTTCAAGACCGAAGCCAATATGTAAAAGTAGGGAACTGTAAATCACAAGACTATTATACTCGGTCTGGCATAAGTCAGGGTAGTACCTTAGGGCCGACCTTGTTCCTTATCATGATAAACGACTTACCGAAAGTACTTTCTAGGGTAAAATGTCTCATGTTCGCTGACGACCTGAAGTTATTTACCTGTGTTAGGGGGGCGCGAGACTGTGAAATATTACAGCAAGATGCGGTTGTTGAATGGAGCATGGAGAATAAATTGTCTTTCAATGTTTCCAAATGTAAGATAATTACCTTTTCTAGATCCCGCTCTCCAATCATAGCATCCTACGAGCTAGCAGGAACACCTCTTGAGCGTGTATCCGCAATACGTGATTTAGGCTTAACAATGGACTCAAAATTAAATTTTCGTGAACACATTATAGGTACAAGCAAAATTGCAAATAAATCTCTAGGATTCATAATTAGAACTGGTTCTCAATTTAACAATGTCCACGTTGTAAAACTCCTTTACAACGCATATGTACGTAGTAAGTTAGAATATAACGCATTAGTATGGAATCCGCATGAAAAATTGTATACACTTATGATAGAGAGAATACAACGCAAATTTGCCCGATATCTGTACAAACGCATATACGGATATTATCCTTTTCTCTATCCATCAATGTTTGTGTCCGGGATGGTTGGTCTAGATACCCTAGAAGTTAGACGAAAGTTTATGCACATTATGCATTACTATCTGCTGCTAGTTAACAGAGTGGATAACCCTTCGGTACGAGAGTGTATATATTTCTACGTGCCAGACCAATATATGCGTGGTATTGGATGACGACAACATCGTCTTCTTGTTTGTCCGCCATCATGGTCCTTGCCTCAGGCCGCGAGTAGTCCTACGGGAAGCGCTGTCGATCTTATAAACAGTTTTCTACAGGCTGATCCTGATGCTGATATATTCATTGATGACATGGATAAAATGGCTAATAGAATCCTATCGTATCTGAATAGTGCTTAATTAGAATTGTTGTATCCTATGTTATATAATTTATAGTTATTGTTTTGTTTTTGTGTTGGAATTTATGTTTGATTTATTACTGTTTTTTACGTTTTCTTAATTTTTATAGTTATATAAGTAGAACTAAGTAGCATAGCATTATAAGCGTTTTGGTTATACTGTAAGCTTATATTGTTTATATGAATGAATGAATAAATAAATAAATAAATTATAATTTATAAATTATTATGTATAATGTTTGTATAGGTACTTATATAGCACAATAATCTTATCCATGTGGTGACGGAGTAAAAATACAATTCACCACCCCCTATCTTACCCGTGGGTGATCGTAAGAGATGACTATGAGATTTTATATGCATATAACATCTATGCAAGAGAAGGAAAACTCGAAACAAAACCCTATACCAACACGTCTAACCAGCGCGGTATAGTAGGTTAACTTCCCTCTCATTATGGAGGAGACCTGAGCCCAACAGTGAGACATATATGGGCTGTGATGATGATGATGCTAACAATCTTTGTTATAGTGTAGGGAAGGTTTAATAAACATGAAAATAACATGAAATTTTGTTATATTTTATAGATGGGTGACTTTTTTCTTAGCAGGCTATGTTTTGAACATACCGCGCCCATTACGACCGAAGCGACGGAAGTGTAGTATGCAGCCGCATAACCCACCGTCTTTTCTATCGAAATTAGGCCGACCACTGGTACCACTTCTTTGACATCCACCCGCGATACTACACCTATTACAGTATTTCTTTGTAAACAATTTCTTTTGTTTTTCTTTCGGATGCTAGAATTACCAGGCTACTCTGTGAGCTTAAGAAGAAGCCTATAGGAGAAGCAGCTTTCTCTCAAGTCTACTCCCGCTACCTTAAGAATTTGACCACGAGCTTTGTTTATGGTCATTGCGAAGCAGACTTTGATGGCAAACTGCACTCTCTGAAATTCGAAGTAGTAATTTGATGGTATTTGAAGAATCCTAGAAATAAATAGAGACTCTGCTCGAGAACCACCAGTCAGTATAGTTGACCCGATTGCATTGCAATGCAATGTTTATTCTTGCAAACTGGTGGCGCGCCAGCTCTTTTATTTTAAGATGTGAGTTGGGAGACCGGGAGCCTGCAGAGTTTTCAGGAACTCAACCGGTTGTTGGACTCGGGGTTTATCACTTATTCGAAGGATTTATTTTGATATTCGACCCCTTCAAATGATTTAAAGTATTTGCAAGTAATTGGTATAAAGAAATCGAAACGACCGTAGTAGCGCACATAGGTAGGTCATGGCGTCTTGGGACCAATCTGATCAGCATTAACATCCTGTTTCCCTTTTGTATCTTACTGATTGTTCCTAATATAACTCGGCTTTTCCATCTCAATTTTTACAAATATGTTGATTAAACGCTGGCCAAACAGCGAACCAAAACATAGCAAATGACTATCTCTCTTTCCTAATCATTATGCGGTAAAGATACCCTCTCCAGAGTATAATAAAAACAGGTAATACATCTTATGAGCGATGGATTTCAGTTATTCGGTGCAATGTGTTATCATGGCTCTCAATTACGTTATTCGGCTTAGAAAATTGCTGTCCAAGAATTTAAAATTTCAAGCTCAACGTTCCTATGACGCCGTGTCCTAAAAGTGACCTCTTTATAACTTAGAAACTTTCAAATGCCGCATTAATACAGTATTGTTGTATTGTATTGAGAAACACTCTAATTTTAAAGAGTATTTCTATTGTACCAAGTTTTATGTGAGTTCAACCTTTTCAGGGTTCCGTACCCAAAGCGTAAAATAGGACCTTATAACTAAGACTTCGCTGTTCATCCTTCCGTCCATCTGTCTATCACCAGGATGTATCTCATGAACCATGATAGTTAAACAGTCAGACAGAAATTTTCACAGATGATGTATTTCTGTTGCCGCTAAACCTACAAATACTGAACAAAATAAAATAAATACACTCATTTGCAAAAAAAACGGGCACCTAAGCAATGAACCATTTCAAATGTTAATATTTCTTTGTTTGATAATTATAGGTAGTTTTATCCACACAATTTGGTAAATTAATAAGAAAATAATCGTTTTCATCAGTATTTCATAAAATTTAGATACAATTTATGGGAAATAATGCTAAACCTCGCTAGTAGTGTATATTCGCTAGTAGTGCATATGCTCATGAAGTAAAAATAAAAAAGTTTTTTTGTTTGTTTTTCTTTAATAAAGTAAAAGCAGATAAATGTTTAGTATCGAGTGTGACCCCCTCTAGCTAAAATCACAGCTTGAATTCGTCTGGGCATGCTAGCGAGTATATCCCGGATACTTGCTTGCGGAATACGTTCCCACTCCGCAGTAATCACATTCTTCAGCTCTCTGATGGTCTGCGGAGCCGGGTGTACTGATCTCACACGCCGTTTCAGAACGTCCCAGACATGCTCTATGGGATTGAGGTCGGGACTTCGAGCTGGCCAATCCAAACGACGAATGCCGACCTCTTGCACATACGCATTAACATCGCGGGATCGGTGGGCGCGAGCATTGTCGTCCATAAAAATCGAGTCTTCACCTAGAGCGGCCAATGCGGGTTGTGCATGAGAAATTAGAACTTCCGTTATGTATCGATGCCCAGTCAGTGAGCCGTTTTCAATGAAGACTAACTCTGTACGATCCATTGAATTTATTCCTGCCCAAAACATAACAGAGCCCCCACCATAAGGTGTGATTTCTTCGAAACATGCCTCTGCAAAGCGTTCTTTGTCTTGTCTTGTCTTCTTAGCACTCGCCGACGTCGATCTTCACCGAACAGAGATATCCTGGCTTCATCAGAGAACAAAACCCTATTCCAATCGTCTTGAGTCCATGATTCACAATTTCTAGCGAACCTAAGCCTGTGAACTCTGTGCTCACGGAGTAATTTGGGGCCGCGGGCCGGGCGGTGACTGCGTATATTGGCAGCGAGAAGCCTCCTCCTGACCGTCCATAGACTAATATGCACATTTCTTACTTCTTGGAGGTTGTTCTTAAGATCCACATACGAAGATTTGCGATTTCTCAATGCGCGACTCACAAGAAAACGATCATCCCGTGGTTGGGTACATGGTTTTCTTCCAGAACCAAGCCTTCTCTCGACGGAACCAGTCTCCTGATATCGCTGCCAGGTCCTTTGGACTGTCGAGCGACTAACATTTAGCCTCCTAGCCACGAAACATTGGCTGCAACCCTCTTCAAGCAGCGCGATAATTTTGGTAGCTTTTACCACTTTATCTACCATTTTTGATACAGCCAAACAGCATTAAATAAAGCTTTGACAGTCAAGGATATGAAATTAATCGATAAAAATTGAATAAAAGTTATGAAAGTCGATGTTAACTTCTGGAACTTCGCGCCAAAAATGTAGGATAAAAAGGGGTTTTCTGTAAAAATGAACATCAAATGAAAAATTGAATTTAGAACGTACTTTTTTAAATACCACAGCATTTTTAAAACCGGCCAGTAACGTGTACAAACGATTGAAACCTTTTTGGTATTGTATCTTTTTAAATATGAATGAAAATCAAAACCGCCCGTTTTTTTTGCAAATGAGTGTATTTAAGGGGTGCTCTTATTCAACAAACGCGACTCTGGTTCCTTTTTGCTCGATATATTTTTTTAGTTCCTAATTTTACTTTTGACTTTTTAATTTATGTTGTCATTATTTTTATTATATTTAAATATATCTTCCAAAACACACTAACAAGAAAATACCGAGCAAGGCTCGGTCATCCAGATATTACTAACATTAAGAGTAGTGAATATCATCAGTGAGTTAGTGTACCAATGATTTATGTAATATTTTTACACTGAGTAATTTCTTACAGGCTCACATGGAGCTGGAGATGATCATGAAACTCAAACACCTTATGTTATTTGGGGTGCAGGCGTCAAACAAACAAATAAATTGCAATATGACTCTCAAACAAATGAAATGTCTTTGGAACATAGGTTTGATATTAATCAAGTGGATTTATCTCCACTTATGTCAACTATTCTTTCTATTCCTGTAGCTGTTAATTCTAAAGTAAGTACTTTTAATATTATAATCCCCTAGCTGAAGACATTATATCTATTTTTCACCACATCTACTGAACATTTCACCTGTACTTTATTGATATGGCAGTAACACATCAGATCACTAGAACTTTTATAATTACAGAAAATGCTTACATATCATATCCATATATCCGTATTCACAGGATATATACTAGTTGTCTGTTATAAAAATTTACAAAGATATTTTTGTAGCATCAACAACAATTACATCCTAGGAGTGTGTTCTTCCAGAACTATTTGTCAGAATGGCATGCTACTGTTCCACATGTGCATCCCTCTGGAGGACAGTTGTGTCATCTAATCTAGACAGAGCTATTAGATCTAGTAACTGAGAACTGAGTGTGTGAGCTTGAGAAAAGTGTGCAATAACCACTGACCTATATGTATAGATATATATTAAGATGTTTGCTTACCCTGACAAATGATAGAAGGTAGTTCTTTTTAAGTATAGTACTTTTTAAGTATGTTATGTAAGGACTTAGTACAGTTGGACAACTTAACTAGATAGACAATATTGTAAAAAGGAGTTAGAAAGTACATTGGAAAATATATGACATAATTTCAGGGAAAGGTGCCTATTGAAGTGCTAAATACGTCTTTACCAAACAAAGCTAAAGCTGTATACAGTAACAGCAGGCAACTGTTATCTCAATATAATAAGAAGAGGCTTGATGTAGAAGAAAATGCTATCTCCTTGCTTTATAAACCATATGAACCTTTAACTAAAGAAAAATATCAGGAACTAATTAAATTTACAGAGAAATTATTATCTGATGAAGAATATGAGAAATTAATCATTAAAAGTGATGAAATAATAGATCTAAGTCTTTTAGGACTTCAGTATTATCACAATTATTATCAAAGTCCATTGCTTTTTGCAGTTTCTGCATCATTTTTGGGTTGGATAGCTTGTTTGTTAAAGATTTTAGCTGGACATCAATTCAATATCCAAGTAGAACCTGTAAAATATCATTCCTCAAAAGGCTATTTTAACAGACTCATAAATGCAGTTTTTATATTTTTATTTGGACTGGCAACATACTTAGTTTATGGTACTTATTATTATTTAATTATTGGTAAACTGGTAAATGTTTATGGATTTAATATGATTTTTAAAATTATATTTTTGCAGCTCAGAATTTGGTAGTACAATATTATATTTATTTTTTAATGCCGATACTTTTATGGTGGTATGCACTGTTGCCACTATCTCTTTGGAATAGAGTATATCAACAATTTAAGAAAAATAAACAAATAATTGCATTTTTGGTGCAGACTACATGTTATGCTTTGGGATCTATTGCTATGGTTTGTATTAATAAAAACATTAAAAACTCACAATTATATATTATTTTGTTAAAAATTGTAATTCATGATTTTCAGGCGCTGTCTTTTACACATAGGTGGATGTTAAGTATTCCGCTCTTTGGTGTTGGACTATGGCCTTTCTTCTCTTCAAGTAGTCAACAACTAACAAAGCATGTACTTATAATCTGGCCTATTGGCTGTCTTCTGCTGAGTATATTTTCCTTCATACCTGTCGTCGGTAAAGATGTCTTTATAGAATTAGTGTAAGTATTGAAGGCTTTTTCTAAATCACAATTATATATGATCCCATTTTAATCATTTGATTTATTAGTTTAATCAGATTCACATAATACCACTCTTTGACAGAGCACCTGCTATCTGATAAATGTAATCCAAAGGCTGATATTTTAAAATAGGGTTAAAGACTAAATAGGGTTTACCATGTAGGCACTAAACTGTCACAGGGAACTTACCTGTAAAATCTGCTTTAATCAGTCAAAATATACCATTGTATAAGTAAAATATAAATACAAGGATAACTTAATAAACTTATACATGTAAATGTTTATTTAATTAATAGTGCAATTTTGTAGGTAAGTTGACAGATTACGAAAGTCATTTGCTTACCCTTAGGGCGGTAGCTCACTTATACAATACCGCTCCCACCCAGTAAAATACGGTTTATTGAAATGTTAACTTTTGAGCGTCCTCTGCAGGCACACCTTACATTGCCAACACAAATTATCAGCGAGCCGTAAGCGTGCGGTTTTCAATGAACAGTATTTTGCCGGGTATGAGCGGTGTTGTATAAATGAGCTACGACCCTTACGTGCAGGACATTTCCAGACACTGGCTTTGCATAGTGACCATAGACATTCATGACAATCAAGACAGATGACTTAAGATGCTCTTCAAAGGTTCATTCCCGTGCACACAACATAACAACACGCGCGCCGCGTTTAAACGCGATGCACGGTAATGAACCTTAAGGCGCAATTTGCCACACCACATTATTGTACATATACTAAACTTCTAACCGTGCTAGTTTCTTATTAATATTTATCAATAAAGTGAGTCGTAATTAGGGATTGCAATCCGGCGTCATTTTCAGTCCGGCCGGATCCGACCGGATACCCGATCAATCCGGCTGGATTGATCAAATCAGTATAATTTTCGCTTTTCAGGTTAAAATGAACTGATAGCAAGTTAATCAAGTGCCATTGTACTTAATATATATATAGTTTAAGTACTTAACTTTATTTCTAATCCAATTTCAAGATTAGATTACGAGCAAACAAATAAAATCTAGTAGTGTAGGTAACTAGTAAAATTTTAACGATGTAACTCAGTTCAGTCTTCCTAGATTTCACTTTAACCTATAGATCAATTATTTTAGTAAGGAACTTTACGTTTTCTCTCTGCCTACCCTGCAAGGGATATGGCGTGATGATAAGTATGTATGTAACTTTACGTAATTTATTGAGATGAAATCGCAATACATACATACATACATATCATCACGCCATATCCCTTGCAGGGTAGGCAGAGAGAACAGAGTGCCAGAGACCTCTATCTCTGCATACTTCACTCGCTTCCTCAACATTCATAATTCTCTTCATACACGCTCGCCGGTTTCGGAGACTCTTGACTCCACCTTCCTTCAGTACATGACCGATCTGGTCTAGGTAGGTTAGTCTCGGTCTCCCTCGGTACCTACATCCTTCCACTTTCGCATTGTATATCTTCTTAACCAGACGTTCGTTCGGCATTCTTTCCACATGTCCGAACCATCGGAGCATTCCCTTTCGCATCTTTACACCAATACTGTCTTTCATACCTATTCGCTCTCTTACGTCGTCGTTACGAATGCGGTCGGTCAGCCTAACTCCACAGATTTTCCGCAGAGATCGCATTTCGACCGCATTAATTTTACTTTCATACTCTTTTCTGCATACCCAACTTTCGCTTCCATACAGTAATGTTGGGACAAGCACTGCGTTATGTATTGCTACACGTGCCTTCTGGCTGAGGTGGTGGCTGCCGAGAAGTTGCCCCAATGCTCCATTCACTCTATTTCCCGCATTCACTCTTCGCTCTATATCAGTGGTGTACCTTCCATCTCGGCTAAATCCACATCCAAGATATACAAATTCATCCACTTGCTCTAGTATATCATTACCTATTGTTACTCTTACATCTGTTCTGGCTTCGTCTCTTTCAAAGACCATTATTTTGGTTTTGCTCACATTCACGCGTAGACGTGAAATCGCAATAATTATATTAAAGTATTTTAGAACGTTAACTATTGCTAACAAACAATATACCCTTATGATTTGATAAATCTGCCTACTGAATGGCACAATTATCAGTTTGTCTTACAATTACTTTAATTTAAGCATCTTAGAATAAACAATCATTTTAAAAAACCCGATTACTGAACTACTATTTTAATTAAGCATATTAAAAGCTAAATTTCAGTAACTTAATCATTTTAATTGATAATTGTCCTACTATTCATTACATATTGTAAGAAAATCAATTTTGTTTTTGAAAAAAGGATCGTAGAAAATTAATATTGTTAATTGTGATATCTGCAAGTTGACGTTGATGAGTTGTTTCGACCCAATTGTCAGCAATTTATCATAAATCACAGACAAGTATTGTCCTCGAACTCCGTCACTTACAAATATAGGCTCTCTCTTTTTTAGTACTTTATTAAAAACTTATCTTTTTTAGTATGTATACTATAACTCGTGGTTTCTTGCGGTGGATTTATAACTGTAGTTTATTATCCTTTTCTCTTAAAGTACCTATTCATGCAACAATTGTATTATTTTGCCAAAAATTACTGGCACTATATTGGTACTGGTTCCGGTGAACGTTTAATGATGCCGGATCCGATGGATTACCGGATCCGTTTTTCCGGATTGCAATCCCTAATTATAATTAACAATTTAAAACATTTACATATCTTCGAAAAAATTTAGGTTCCCCTGTAGTTACCAACTCGAGATCTCCGCATGATGGCTAATGTAATTCGTCATAAGTACATTACTATTAATTTATTTAAATAATCATATGTAGTAGTAATACATTTACAAGATTCTTCTCCCACACAACCTTTTCTGAATACAAGAAAAAAAATTAAGATCATCTGCACAAATGGTTTTATAATTGTGTCTGCATAATAATTGACTGCACAGATGGCGTAGTGGTTAAGATACCGACCTTCCGTGCCAGTGCCGTGGGTTCGATTCCCACGCAGGACAATACTTTGTGCGATCCACAAAGTGTTGTTCTGAGTCTGGGTGTAATTTGTCTACGTTAATTGCATGTTTGTAAAGTCCCCCGCAATACAAGGATTATTTCCTTAGTGCAGGGAGGTGTCTTTAAAAAAAAAAAAAAAAAAAAAATTATAAAAAATCGTGTTATCGTTTATAAATTACAACAAAAAAATTAAAATTAAAGAATATTTCTGTATTCATTGTTTATTTTTTTTTTCAACATAATTAACGTGTGTGAAAACTTTCAGCCTAGTAGCAGGTATTATTTGGATATGCACATTAGTTATATATATTTACAAAATTCTACTACCATTGTGTCACAATAAATATGAAGATAAGAAAGAAATCGTACTGACCGTTGTACAAATCGTATTGTTAATCGTGTCTCTGCAAAACATATATGTACAATCTAAGAGATTTGAAAGAGGCACATCTGTATCTTATTACTATCAGACGTTATCTTGGATTACAGCAGGTAAACTTACATGTTTTTATAATATAAAATAAAATTATAAGTATATATAATATGTCTAGATAGAAATAGTCAATGGCATCTTTACGAAATTTTCTAAAAGTATTATAACGCAGACTCAATAATGATATAATTAAATGAACCTTTCAACTCTTGAAGTAAAAATATTTTTATTTGATTTTTAATTTGTCGAGGTTTTGAACATTTTACGGCGTTCATGGTTGCGGGAGGAATGAGGTGTTTCACATGCAACAAGTCGTCGTTATTACAGAGTATTTCTAACCGCTATTATCTAACCGCTATAGTATTAGCTACTTAATTTTAACCCATTTTTTGATAGAAAATCATTGCCAGTACAAAAAAGAATGATTCTGTATAAAAAAAGAGAAAAGAAGTTTCTTGCCGGATCTTTTTCAGTGTGGTTGCGTTCCGAGCCGGTGGTAGCTTAATAGTAGTTAATAGTTATTGTTAGTTAGTTTTTTAAACTAGTAAATTGTCATTATATAAAAAATTATGCGTGCGTACAAAGTACACATATCAGAAGTGAAATTTTGGCAAACTATTTTTTAAATCTCATTTACATACATCATCAATAGCGTGTACTCTCTCTCTCTCTCTCGTGGCGCGTTTCATCTGTAAAAATGTTACCCTCATGCGCGCAAAAACTTTCCCTCCAAAAAAAGATGGAGCGTAACGGAAAAATGTGACGGTAATTTTTTTTCCAACGCCGATAAAGAAGTTTCACTTCAATAATAACCATAAATTGAAGGTTTAATAATAACTGACCAAAAACAATATACATTTTTCTCTGTAATAACGATAACTTATTGGACGTGAGACGCTTAAATCTCCCCCTTGACCATGAACGCTGTAAAGTTCTCGAAACTTCTTAAAATTAAGAATCAAATTCAAACGGCGCTAGAATTCTTAAAAATGGTTTTATTTCACATGTGTAATACTCGTGTAAACACCAGAAATCATTAGTCTATTCGCTTCAATTCTAGAGAAATTTAATTTTAATATAAGGTGAAAATAATATTTTTAAAAACTAATTAAAGCCCTGATGTATGTAACTGCTATTGCCTTATGCTAGGGCCGCATCTGCGTGTATCGTCACGAAGCTTCGTGCAATGAGACGATATACGCAGATGCGACCGGTCATTATTGGCTATGTTCGCGAAAATTCGGGCTTCGTGTGCGTTATCGCTTGGGTGGCGATAAGTCAAAAGGGTTTTAGCGCGCCAGCGTGGTCAGACTAGCGTTTTTCATTTCGGCGGCAATTTTCGATGTGTTTAGACGCATTCGAGGATCTCCAGTTAATTAATAAATATGGAGCGGAGTGATGAAATGATATTAGAATTTTTACACCATTATGAAGCGGAACCCATGAAGGGATCCAAAAAAATCATTATGTTAATATTAGCATAATATAGCTGTAATAGTAAAGCAATTCGTCATCCATAGTTAAACGCATGAAAATGATTTCGGCCATCTTTAATTATTGCACGATACTTCGTGTAAAATACCGAAGTCGCTAATGTGACCACAGTTTTATCGCGATAACTTTCTAGTGTACAAAACGTGCGAAGCTTCGCCACATATTACTTCGGGACGATACACGCAGGTGCGGCCTTAGCATTATAGTTAGTCTCATAACATTCGTATGTAAATACCTAGTAGGCACTACTAGGTACTTTCTTCTTTTCAGACTACATCCGAATGAGATGAAATTAACCTACTAAACCAGGGATGATCAGACAAACACACAGACAAATTAAATTCATAGCATTTAATAATAGACAGATTAGGTTAGAGTAAAATAGAATAGAGATATGCAGCATGCTTTAAAATAACGCTTATTTCTTTTTAAATGTATATTTGCATAATAAAACTTAATTACCGAACGAAAAATGATAGCCACACCCTAGTGTCGCTATCTGTAAGTCCCTAGACTTACCGCTGAGGATTATTCGCAATTTTATCTTTACTCGCCATCTATCAATATCAAAATGTTTACACACTTTGTTAGTTTTAATTACTTATAACTTGGTTACCACGTTTTTATATATTTATTAGCGTGCCCGGCAGACTTAGTGTAGTCTTAGTGGTCGTCAAAGCAACCTCACACTATATATTGTAGTTTGTAATGTTCTAAATTGTATAACAAATTAAATTTGGTGATATACCGACAACAGCGCCACTTGTCGGGTCTAATTTTGTTTTCAAACTATCCAGGAACCCATTGAAATATATACACAAAATTTATGTATTTATACTTATTTTGCTACTCACGCTGGCCTCATTGACAAGGTCGTTGAACGATTTCCAATATAATTATGTGACTTCAAATCTCACGTGTGTTAATCATTTAATGCTCGCATATGAGTTTTTATAAATATGCCTAGAATGTAAAATGCTAATACAACAAAAAGTAATCAACAAAATTTGGATAATCCTTAAAATTAACATATATTTGTTTCAGCAATATCTCTCGTAATACCTTTAACATTTTCAAAACGATTGATATGCCGTATCCTAGCTATTAACACATCGATTTTAAACTTCTACATCTTGTTATCTGTAGCTCATGAAGGACTATTCTTAGTTGCTTTGATGTTTAATTTAATTAGTTGGATATTTATTGAATTCAAATTACTGCATTTAAAATATACACAGGTAAATATAATTTTATTCTTCTAGATATATTTTGAGAAAATATATTTTTAACTTATTCATAAATATATTTTTGTTTTAAGCTGATCTCGAGCAGTTTTGATAATGACAATAATGATGACTTGAGGACTTTAACATCAATTGAGAGAGGTATAAACAGTGAAGATTTTAGAAGATCTTTCTTTTCTGTATCCTTTGACACAAACAATTCATGTTCACAGAGTTCCACATATAACGCTACATGGATAGCGTTGTATTTGTACAATGCCCTTGAAAGATAATTATTTGTACATACATATCATCACGCCATATCCCTTGCCCTGCAAAATACCCTATGGTAGGCAGAGAGAACAGAGTGCCAGAGAACTCTATCCTTGCATACTTCACTCGCTTCTTCAAATTCATAATTCTCTTCATACACGCTCGCCGGTTTCGGAGACTCTTGACTGCACCTTCTTTCAGCACGTGACCAATCTGGTCTAGGTAGGTGAGTCTCGGTCTCCCCCGGTACCTACATCCTTCCACTTTCGCATTGTATATCTTCTTTACCAGACGTTCGTTCGGCATTCTTTCCACATGTTCGAACCATCGGAGCATTCCCTTTCGCATCTCTACACCAATACTCTCTTTCATACCTACTCGCTCTCTTACGTCGTCGTTGCGAATGCGGTCGGTCAGCCTAACTCCACACATTTTCCGTAGAGATCGCATTTCGACCGCATTAATTTTGCTTTCATGCTCTTTTCTGCATACCCAACTCTCGCTTCCATATAGTAATGTTGGGACAAGCACAGCGTTATGTATTGCTACACGTGCCTTCTGGCTGAGGTGGTGGCTACCGAGAAGTTGTCCCAACGCTCCGTTCACTCTATTTTCCCCGCATTCACTCTTCGCTTTATATCAGTGGTGTACAAATATTTGTGCCATTTACAAAACTGTTTTACCCTTTTCATTACCATGTGTCCATCCGTGACCATCAAAGCTGTAAAAATGTTCGAAACGTCAGGCAATTAAAAATCACACAAAGCGAAGATATCTGTAAAAACACCATTTCATCATTTGTCAAAAAACCCTGTTGTTCAAAACCATTCGGTTTACTTCGTTTCTGTGTGGATTGAATGAGGCATGGCTCGGCGCTTATGTTACTGATAATTATTCGGCTTGTTTACTGTAATGTTAACTGTTGTTGAAGGTAAGCAGCTATTTTTTTTGGGTGTTTTACGGCTTCACGCGGACTATGGGTGAGTGCTGAGGGCTCTCAACCCGATTGAAGGTAAGCAGCGTTTAGCCGTAGATTCAGTATTATTAGCTTCCAAAATTGCCTCTTAACTTGTCAATGACAAACACAGTATTTATTAAGATCATTATTAAGATCAAAACAAGTTTTAGCACCGAGTATTGCCACTAGCACCTAGGTTTTATACTTGCAAGTTTTATAATATCATGTATTTTGGTATATAGAGCGCCATATCTTAAATTCCCAGCCTACAACAAGGGTGACTTCATTATTCGCCATACGTTTACTTTCCGTCTATGCAGGATTTTCAAAAAAGCATATTAAAATAAATGGCCTCAAGTTTATTATTATATATTTTAAAATTCCTTAATGTTATCTATTAATTATAAATAATTTTAACGAAAATTCGACACTTAGAGTATAAAGATGGCGATTTTCTGTAGTATTGGCAAATATGTATTTCATGGAAAGTTGGTCGACTGGTAGCAAATACGTCATGGCACGGCATGAAATCCACTTAGATACATAATTTATGTATAAAGATGAAATTAATTAATATAATGCAATACTACTAATTACTTCCTTAATTGTAAACACAGATTTTGTATATTATTGTAGCATTTTTCGGAACTGGAAATATAGCATCACTAAATTCATTTGAAGTAAGATGGGTGACATGTTTTATAACATCATTTGAGCCATTCACAATCACCACTCTTATTTTATTGAAAACATTGGCTCCATTTTTGAGTGTTGCATGCACTTTTAGAGCAGTTCAACATCTGACCAAGGTGATTTATTTTGTGATAATACATATATGTTTAATATTTATTGTATAGATTTACTATACACATATTATATCTGTTCCAGGCACCAGTTGGATATCTGAATGTTATAGTATTAATATACTCTAATTTAATGGGAATACTATTGTTATATAATGTAAAGAATACAGGAAGTTGGTTGGAGATTGGAACATCAATATCGCAATTTGTTATTGTTCAAGTCATAACTTTGTTTATTGTTATAATTAATTTTATTGCAAAATTGTTAACTGATTTTAGTATATATAGCTTTGCAGGTAACATATTTAAAAGTAGAAAGAAATATGTTTAATACAAATTAATTTTATTTCATCTAGATTTTTTTAGATTTATATCTTATACTAGCTTTTGCCCGCGACTTCGTCCACGCAGAAGTCATCTCTGACAGAGTTAGATAGAAAAAGCAATGCAAGGTGTTGAAGGTTTGTCGTTCGAACGATAATCAACAGCGTCAGAAACTGGGATGCGGTCGCCGCCTTCTGCTAGTTAGTTTTCTAACGGAATTAGGCAATAGGGTGGGTCCGAGAGAAAACACTCTAGATTGAGACGCTCTACCGTCGGTGCCTTGGGCGGCGCAAGCGTGAGTACCTGTATTGAGGTTCACTGCATGAGGGCTTTGACTCGAGATGATACCCGGTTGCGGTGGCCCGCCCGCACAACGTAGATGTACGTGTACGGCGCGCGTGTCTATATACCATAGCCGGTTACTAAAGAAAAAGTTGGTTCAAAGTTCTATTCATTCTACAAATTATATTGCCAATAATATACTATTTACGGTATGACCATGGGATAAAAATATAATTATCGCCACCCTTTATTTGACTGTTTTGTTTCACCAGCAGAGTTACGACCTCGTTAGATATGATTTATTATTTGAGTTATAGAGTGAACATTTTTGAAGCTAAACTTAACCTGTATCTTAAACCATTAGGCAAGAACCTATTGCCGTCTACTAAGTGTATCGTGTGAGCTCTCACGCCGGCACTGGTGCGGGGTTGATGGAGAGGGAGAGAAAATACGTGTTTATTTATTTGTACGTAATTTGAAAAGAATCAATAAAGAAATTTTCTCCCCATACGCACTTTGCCGCTTTGTTACACTTATCGCTATGTCATAAATAGAAACGTGCTTCAAAATTTAATGTTTCTAGCTTTAATAGTTTCGGCTTGGCGGTATTGAGTCGTTCAACCCGCTTCACAGGCAAAATTTACACAACCAGAGGGTGAAAATTGACACATGGCGGATATTATCCTAGAATATTTGATTCGACTCGTAATTTGAAAAGAATCAATAACTTTTTTTTCTCCTCATACAAACTGCCACTCTGTTTCACTCTCTTAGGGGTATAATTTCGTAAAATCCTTTCTTAGTAAATCTCTACATCATAGAAAGAAACCACTATCAACATTTCAAGTTGCCAGCTTCAATAATATCGGCTTGTCGCTTATGACTTAATGAGCCGTCCAACCCGCTTTGCAGGCCTAATTTACACCCCCAGAGGGTGAAAATCAACAGCTTACCAGAATATATTAGTGAAAACCGCGTCTAAATCGGATAAGCCGTTTCTGAGATTAGCGTGCACAAACGCATAAACAGACAAAAATTTTAACAATCATTGTTTTGGGTTCTATTTGTGTCATAAAGGTCGCAGTAATATTTTTTCTCATATATCTTCCATGTACAGACAGCGATCCGTTACATTTTTATTATATGTATATATTAGATAACTAAATTGTTGCGTTGCAAACGCAAAAGTATAAATGTAAAGAAGTCCCTTAGGTCAAAAATATCGTTTGTACCCACCCTGGCCTAGAATAATAGAAGCTTATTAATTAAGCCTAAAAAGATTGACACCATCAATATCTTTGAGTGTTGAAGCTTACTACATGTATAACTCGAAATCTATTCTATTTGAAGTATAGAACTGGCTGTCTTCTCCATGTTTCCGTACCCAGACACCTGTTTTGAAGTACCCTTCTTCAGACCACTTTTGCATTTGCTCAGTGGAATGTGGTCCTGATATGGCTTCATCATTTTGATTCCATTTGAATTCCCATTTCACTTGCTTTTGTTCTTGTTCCTCATTATCTTCATTTTTATCAATTTTATTATGACCTAGTACATTTTTTTCTTTTTGATCAAAATCATCAGCATACATGTCTAAATCAGCATCATTATTTTTCCTTGCATGCTTATCTATAGCTGCACTTATATGTTCAAAGGTTTCCTGATAGATATCCATATTACCCATTTTCGTTAAAATTTCGTTAGCGAGTTCAGTTACTCTTGTAACAATGACACTGCTAGGATCTACTATACCTGCTTTCTTTCTCTTCCAGCGCTCGGCGCTGGTTATTTTAGAGCCAGCTCCTGAAAACAAAAATTAATCTTGTTAGGTATCTAAATAAGTGTTACATTTATAAACAACTAGCGACTCGCCCTCGCTTCGCTTCGGTTACGTCAGTTTAGTTGTGTAGTTTATTTTTGCCACAGAATTCCTTTCGGAGAAGGAATTTCCTAAAATCCTACTACATCTGACCTTTATAGGGCAGAGAGAAAATCCACACGAAATTCCAAGCCTGTAGGAGCAGTAGTTGAAAATATGAATTTTTTGGGTTAACACCTACGCAATCCCCTTTGGGGGTGCACTTTTTAAAAGCCGTTGTTAGTTTACCTCTGCAAAGTAACACAAATATGTCTACCGAAATTTAAATCTGTAGGAGCTTTATTAAAAAAATGAGGATTTGTTTAGGTTAACACCTCCGCATTTCCCTTTGGAATTGGAATTTTGTAAACATCTGACCTCTACAGGGCAGAAAAAATGATCATACCAAATTTGAAGTCTGTAGGAGCTATATTCAAAACATGTAATTTTTACACCCCAGCAACCCCCTTGAGGGTGGAATTTTGTAAAATCCATTCTTAGCTGACCTCTATTCGGCGAAAGGAATATTCCTACCAAATTCAAAGTCTGTAGGACTTATTGTTCTAGAGATATCGTGATGTATATATATGTATAAAATAATAGAATAGATAAGATTTTTGGTCCTAAGGTAAGCAAAGTTAAAGGTAAGATGTTAATTTGGCTAGATATAGATATTTATGGAGTTGGGTTCATTGGCTTCGTAGTTGATAAGTGCGCTAGCAGTAGTTGTAATTTAATTATCTTTCATCTTACATTACCTTTAGTATTTTGGTTGTCTACTCCAAATATCGAATTAGGAATGAACGAAGTAAGGATGTAAGCAGCAGTCTCACGGTGCCATAAGTGACTGACAAATTGATAGGTGAGGGTCTATTTATATATATATATATAATACCCTTATGGGTAAGAACAGCTGACGGAGGGGGCAATAATAAAATTGCTATAATAGTATTAGATATTAAAGGAAGGAGTAAAAATTGTAGATGATTATGTACGAAATGAAGTTAAGCAAAGAGAATGTATGACATGCGTGTGAACGATGTTGCGCAGAGCCCAAGTGATTGGGATGAAGACAGGATAGTGATGATATAACACGTCAATGGCGTCAATCTTGGTTGCACACAATCAGCTTTACATTTATTAGCATTATAAAATCATATAGGTAATTTATTAATAACTGGATTTTCAAATTAAAAAATGTGTTGTACAATCAGTGATAGGAAACAAAAATCATTGCTACATGTAAATAAATGAAGGCAGTGAGGAATCTTATATGTCAATCAAATGTATCTATCTTCTACCTATATATATAAAGCCTTGGATGATAGACCTATTAACGCCGAGCTGAAACTACCGCTGCGAGAAACATGAAATTTTGACAGCAGTTTCTTTTTGTTCGAAATTCCGCCTCTATGGGGAGTGTAATAGAGTGGCAAAGTTGTATGGGAAAACAAATATTTATTGATTCTTTTCAAATTACGTACGGTAAAGACAAATAAACACGTTTCAGCATTTATGAATTTTCTGTAAATTAGGCCTAAAATGCTGGTTGAACGACTCATTAGCGCGGTTCCGACACTATTGATGCGAGAAACATGACATTTTGACAGTAGTTTCTTTTTATGATGTAGAGATTCAATAAGAAAAGATTTTACGAAATTCCGGCCCAAGGGGGTGTAACAGAGTGGCAAAGTTTGTATTGTAAGAAAAAAATCTTTATCGAATCTTTCAAATTACGTACAACTATTCTTCGGTAAAAATAAATAAACACATGCACATCAGTATTTGTCCATTTTCACCCTCTATCTCTGGGGGTGTAAATTAGGCTTGAGACGCTGGTTGAAAGATTCATTAGCACTGAGTCGAAACTATTGAAGCTAAAAACATGAGATTTTGGCAGTATGTAGTTTCTCTTTATGATGTAGAGATCTCCTAAATAGTTATGAATTGAAAAGATGCAAACGAAATTGCGCGGGTCAGTCTCAGTTAAAGTATATTTTTATTAGACAATAAATAAAATTTATATAATCGGGTAACAACAGTATGATGGGCTTTGCTTAGACTTTATGAATGTATTTAAAAAATCTAGTATGGCATATTAGATGATATGGACAATAATTAATATAATTTTAAAATAAGATCAATAGTTTTTGCTTAAAGATTAGGTACTTACCCAGTCTCTGCAATGCTTTAGCAATTGTTTCTCTAGGTTTCATGTGTTGTATAATTTCCTTATAATTCCCAATCATGTCAAACTTTTCTTCTAGCTCTTCATCTTCACTGCTAGAGTCATCACCAAGGCCTTTGTTTTCATTATCTTTATGAACTTTATATTTATCTTCTGGTCTACCTTTAACTTTGATCCAGTCAATGTTGTCAAGCCATCCATCTCTTATTTCTTTTTCTTTCTTCCAATGATAATGCCCTTGGTTATCAAAATGACCTTCTTCAAGTTCTTCTTTCATGTTAAATGGAGTTATAGTTATCTGCATTAAAAAAAGACAGTTATTATATGTATCTGCTAGATTATGCAGCATTGTCCAGGTTATATTTTTTTGAAGTAAAGCTACTTTATGATGCAATATGAGTAACTTAGATGTTTTCCAGATGGAACTAACATTCTCAAATGGAAGTTGAGTCCAGTGTCAATAAACTGTGCCACTGCCCAAGTTTCAGCAGATTCCAAAAGCTTTCTCATAGCCTACAAATGCACAGAGACTGATTATGGTCCTCGCAGAGGCGGCTCTGGCACATGTATCGCCCAGGTACAATCCTGGCGCCCTTTTGTATCAAATGCGTGAACAAAATGGAATAGGTTGATAGTTACAACACGTTCGACTAAACTCCGAATCTCGCTGGAATGCATTGTCGCATGCTTAGTCTCGTTGCTTTGACATTAAACTAGGTAAACGCGATCGGATTATGAAGTTAGAGTGAGCGGTGCCAAGCTTAAATTAACAAAAAACAATAAGTCTAATGATATACACATAGGGTGCAAAATTAATAAAATCAAATTTTTAAAGGAAATAAGAATTAAAAGATGTATTCAGAACACTATAACACCACAAATTTAATACTATTTGACATAACCGTCAACGACATCTGCCCGTATGGATCAAATCGCTTACCTTCAGTCACAAGTGCGGCGTGGTTTGAATGCAATATAGTATACCTATTTGGCTTGGCACCGACTTCAAATCGTGTTAGTGGATTTCTAGCATACATTGTAGTTATATTTTATAAAAATTAATACATAATTAGAATTAGACAAGAATTAAATAGTTCATCTTATTTTTCGGTTTTTAGTGTTTTAAATAAGTATGGTTTTTGGGTGATCCTATTTTGAAGTTGGTTTACATTTTTTTTATAAAAAGTTTAATTATTATCAAGTACTGCCAATAGATGTTTCACTGAAGTAGGAGAGTAGCCAACACTAAAATAACACTTCGTATCTTGTGAAGGACTCTACATGCCATAGTTAGCCGATTTTATAAAGTGTTTTATTTATGTTTGTATTGTAAAATAGCTTAGACAGTAGTAGGAGGTATGAGAGGGTGGCATGAGTAACTAGGATTCCATCTAATTTTCAAACCCTCCCACATTTTCAGGTAACCCTTGGAGCAATAACTGACTAAAGTACTGAATCAGAATGAATTAGTTTAGAGGAAAAGTAATGCCTACTTATTTTCTTACTGGAGTTGTAAAATAATCAGTAACAGTAGAATAGTATTTAATTTCTTCCAGGAATTATAATTAGTGATTAGATTTAAACTTGAGAACTTGTCATTTTTAGCCAATAAACGGCAGTGTAGTATTTAACTTCTATGAATTATATGTAGATTGAAACTAGGTTTAGTTACAATTCAATCACCAATGGCAGAATTGCAAATGGAGTGCCTATTTGACAATACAAACAACTAGGGATTATTTATCCCTTCAATGTTATTTGTGATTTAATTTTATATATATTATTATATTATATTTGTAATTTATATCAACCTAAGCCAACTCCATCTGATGTGATTCGTTTAACAATTATATTCCCAAGAAGGGTTGACGTCAGGCAGGCACTCGGTCATAAAACTAATGCCAATAACTTTTGTAATATGTACGAGAACATATTGCGTCAACCCTAAGTAATTGGGATAAGAGCAGGAGACTGAAGATGTGATTCAATCTTAATTTGTGAATGTCAACAACTGACTGTGATAGCTAAAATGCTCATAATGCACAAGTAAATACTTTTCACCATGCATTTATTTCCTATGGGTGTTATAATGAACAAGTATTAAATATAAGCTAAAACTGAGTTTCAGTTCAAGTTTTCCTCCTCAAGATAACTTTCTATGGTATAGTAACTTAATTTTCTTATGTGGAGGAGGTTAGTGCTCAAGAGCAACTTATTAAAAGTTGATATCTGCCTCATAAGGATACTTGATGTCACAGTATTTGCTATGTTCAGAATTTCTCTACAAGATATAATCTGGAATGCAGAAACCCGAAGAAGTGTCAACAAGAAGGATTAACATGTGGCAATAGGCAAATCATATTTACGAGTAACCATAGGGATAAAACATTTCACAGATGAATATTATTTTATATATCTTCAACTATAGCTCTCTTCAATAGCTATATTCAACGATAGATCTTTGGATTCCTGGGTTCAATTTTAGGCTTGGGCATTGCACTTGCCGTTTTCACCAGGAAAAGTTAGGAACAATTTTGTATCAGGATGGCAGAATGCCCTTATAATGTGAGTCTTCAAATTGCGTGCTAAGCGATAAGATTTAAACTACTGAAGGATGATAAATAATTCAGGTAATAAGGTAACTGTAGTACTCACTTCACCTTCAATTCCACCAATCCCCTCTTCTTCGCCTTCAATATCATTAACGTTGAGAACATTATTTCTTTCTTCCTCTGCACCACTGTCTTCCTCATCCGAGTCAAGTGAATGCTTTTTACCTTCACGTTTTTTCTGTTTTTTGTCGCCCTCAAAATCAAACACTTCAGAAGCTAGTCGTTTCGACATTTTATTACAATCCCGTCTTGAAATGATAAATTTAATTTTTAGCGACGATACTCGCCATCGCCACAGACTTTTTTTTTGTTTTGTTCGTCCGTTCGGACAGGCAAAGGATTCAAAGCCCATACAGCCAAGTATTTTTTTTTCATATATATAGGGTAGTCGACCCAATCGTTGGCACCTATCCAATTATTGGCACTAAAGCATATTATTTAAAAAAATATAATTGTTTCATGCTCTACAAAAGTTTGACAAGAATAAAATGATAGTGGAAATATTTTATGTTTATTGTGGCAACACTCAATCTGTCATTTCGAATTAAATCGTCAAAGGTTTCGTTTAAAATTTTGCGCTCAACGGAAACAGGTTTTTCTTCTTCTTTTCTTAAGGTAAGTTAATATATTTATATTGCTATTATCTGAATTAGAATCTTGATGTTTGTACTTTTTCAACATGATATTATGCTTAAAGCGTAAGATGGTAATGATTTTAAGTGATAAAATGTTGTTATGGTTTGTAATAGGGGGTGCCAAATAATGGTTGTCGAATAGGTGACTGTCCTATTATTGGCACCATGTGCCAAAAATTAGCCATTTCATTTATTTAATACTTCATGCTTTTTTGCATTTCATTGTCTTTTAATACCATTAAAGTTGCATTTTCGCTAAATGACTAATAGAAAATATTTTTTTATTCCATTAATTGGCACAGTGCCAATAAGTCTAAATCCAATTATGGACACTATGCTAATAATTGGGTGTATAATATGCCAATAAATGGTTTATTACAGCAAAAAAAAAGAAGACTAAAATGAAGACCAGTAAAACAAAGACAAAAGAATAAAGAATGAAATATGACGCTGAGAACGTAAAGAAGGCTTAATGCTGTTAAAAACGGCATGAGTAAGAAACAAGCTGCAAAAGAATTTCAGGTACCGAGGTCTACAATACAGTTTAGATTAAATAACCGGTAACCCTACTAAAGAATATTCTCGTCCTGGTCCGACAAAAAGGGATTTCCTCGCCGGAAAGAAGATATTCAATATAGTGTCTGATTTTTTAAGAAAGAGTAATAGGCAAAATCCTTTCAAAAATAATATTCCAGGTGATAAGTGCCTAAAATTATTTTTAAGAAGACATCCTGAAATTACCATACGCTCTCCAGAATCTGTGACGGCTGCAAGTTCGGTAGTATCAGAAAGCGATATCAAAGGATGGTTTAATAATATTGAAAGTTATTTAAAAGATAATGGCTTTTTGACATTCTTTCAGACCCTAATAGAGTTTTTAATGGCGACGAGAATAATTTTTTGTTGTATCCTAAGATAGGTGTGGTTTTAGCATTAAAAGATGATAAAAGTGTTTATGAAATAGATAGAGGTAAAGCAAAATCTGCTATAACCGTAATGTTTACTTTTTGTGCAAATGGCGACATAACGCCTCCTATGGTAATTCTACCCTATAAGCGGCTTCCTGGAGAAATAGCTTCTAAAGTCCCGAAAGAATGGGGCATTGGATTGGTGACAATAGCTGGATGAAGGCGGACTTATTTTATGAATATATCAATAATGTCTTGTACCCATATCTTATAAAGCAGGGTAAAATCTTTCCCGTCATTTTATTTGTTGATGGACATAAGACTCATCTAACGCTGCAAGTCAGTGAACTTTGTACGGAATTAAAAATTATACTTATTGCTCTTTACCCTAATTGCACTAAAATTTTACAACCTGCTGATGTAGCCGTATTTTTTCCTTTAAAATGTGCGTGAAAGCAAAGTGTTCTTCAATGGCGACGGAACCATCCAGCACAAGCGTTAACAAAAACCGAATTTGTACCTATTTTAAAAACTGCAATGGAGGTTTTTTTGAAACGTGAAACATTAAAAATGGATTCAGGGCTTGTGGTCTGCAGCCATGGAATGCCGATGCATTGGACTTCACAAAATGTTTAGGTGAATCTAAGGTAAAAGAGGCTTGTCTAGCTCAAACTCCAAAAAATAGTAATTACGATCGACAAATGACTAAAGAAGATTTTATTAAAATTATTGATGTAGAAAATATAAATAAACTTAATCAAGAAGATCAAGACATTATACCAAATGCGTCAAAATTTCTTAAACACATTTGGATGTATTTTAATGAAACAAGGAACATAGAAACATCTAATTCTAGAGAACTAGACTCTCTCTCCCAAGGACAATTAAGTATTAGTAGTATGTCGGTAGTTATAGCAGATAACTTAAATGAACCAATTAATGAGACTTCTATTGCAGTTTCCCATGAAATTGAAATTGAAAATACCCCAGAACTTAACCTGCTCCTCCGTCAACGAGAAGTTCTCTCTCCACTTCAATTAAACATTAGAAATGATCTTATTGTACCTACAGATGACAAAATATATAACATACAAGACATGGAATTACCAAAAGTTATTACATCATATGCATCACGTCCCAATACTCCGCGTAAGCTAAATTTAACACTTGTCGGTCTTAATGATATTTTAGTACTGCCCAAAACACCTAAACGAAAGGGTACCAAAAATTCTGAAAAGGCAGCGTTTGTCTTAACTTCCGAAGAATGGAAGCGAATAAATATAGAAAAGAAAAGGGCAAAAGAGTTAAAAGAAGAAGGGATTAAAAAAAGAAAATTAGAACGAGAACAAAAAAAAATACTTATGCAGAAAACCAAGAAACAACACACAGAAAGAGGCAAAGGAAATAACGTTAAAAATGTTAAGAAAAATCTATTAAATAAGGAGTTTTATTTGCCAGATCCAATAAACACTGATGAAAAAAGAAATGTGGCAAATACCTGTAAAAAATTAAACTAAAATTAAATGAAGAGAACTGTTTATGAAACATATGATAATGATGATATAATTGCTTCTACTTCAAGTGGGATTATACAAGGTGGAGACGACCATACGACAATAATTTTAATCTAGTGTATCTGATGACTTGCCCAGCCTGTATACAAACTTTGAATACAATATGTCGTATAGTTTAGCCGCAGCACATTACTTTGTATTATTAACAATTACCACACTCTGTATAAAAATTAAAATTATTCGCCTATCAAATGAGCTCCCGCGCCGCATCGGTATAAACTAATATGAAACTAGTACCTACATATCGCCATGTTTACCAGTTCAAGTCTTCCCCAAACGTAATACAAATCAATGCATATTATACCTTATTCCTAAGTCTTTATAAACCGTGTCATCAGACTTAGATGAGAAATTTAAAACTACCTAATGCGGCTTAATGGAAGAAGACCTCGGTCTCATGTTCAAAACTATTATAATAGGTATGTAGGTCAGTGTGCCACCGTGATCCTGTGACGTGAATGTGCGTAATTAGACGCTTACTTTGTGTTAGAATAGTATTTCTTTCTCATTTACAATGCCTCGTTATAATTACACAGCTTCGGGTATACAGATATGATTTTAATTTATGGAGAATATCACGGAAATGCAGCTTTAACCATACGTACGTACCGAAAGAGATATGGAAACACACGTGTTTGTACTACCAATGGCCGGACTATTGTGCAAGCTGTCCAGAGGTTACGGGATAATCAATCCTTACTGCCTCATATGGATAGTGCTCCTTCGCGTGTAAGAGTCACCCTAGATGAACAAATTTTAAATTATTTTTCTCGCAAATTTGACAGAGGTTGATAATGTGGAGAACTTAAAAAAAGGAATTGTACGATCTTTCGACAAGTTAAAATACATCGCCGTCAATGGCGACCTGTTAACAAGAGTTCGAAATAATATTTCAAGACGATATAATTTGTGCGTTCGGGTCCATGGCGCACATACGAAAATTTAAAAGTTTAACGACCAAGTGAATTATTAAAGTTATCGTGATTATTTTAATAAAATAATCGAGTGAGAATGAATAGCGCCCAAACATTAAGTGTATGTATTTACCTACGTTTCGAAGTTGTAACATATGATACCACAACGTCACTCGCGTGCCGACCACAGGTTAGTGAACTAATATTTACAAACGGTGTTCTATTTTGTTTCAATATTTATGATAAAAAGTTTGTTTGAAAAAATTGTTTTTTAAATATGCATGCGAGGACTTTTTTAATAGTTTCAAAATACTCCTATACACTAGTATTGACGGTGTTTTCATTTATTGTCGTATTGACGTCTCCACTCTGTATATAAGGCTTACACAGCGGCACAAATTTTTGATATGTTGGCTGATTCGGATGATGACTGATATATAAGTGCAATATTTATAAATTTAAGGCTATTATTGTGCTTTTTAAGATATTTTTGTCTTTGAATATAACTACTACCATCTACTTCATTGCTCATTAACATATTATTTTCGTAATTTATTTAATACCTACCTATAGATTTCTAATAATACATCAATAGAGTGCCAATAATTGGTATTAATCATGCCAATAATTAGGATTATATGTGCCAATAATTGGTATTTCTACTATATCGTGCACAACCTTTTTTACCCGACTGCAAAGGAGTGGTATTGTGTTTAACAGTCTATGTATGTATGTTTGTATATTGCTTTGAAGCACTATATATACCAAACGCCTAGGCCGATTTTTATGATTCGCACGTCAATCGATTCCTCTTAATCCGGCAAGTGTCACTAAAGATATGACGTTATTGAAAATTCAATATGGCGACTACTGGACGCCATATTGTGAAAATTAAAAAAATTAAAATCAACAAACTATATCGAGTGGGGTATCGTTAAATAGGTATTTAAAAATCATTGTTAGTTTTCTCTCAATATTTTTCGATTTGACTGGCCGTTCTATATCGATTTAAAGTTTCGTAACAACCTTTCTCACATGTAGGTTTTTTAGACAGTAGAAATTTACGATGAAAAGACGAAAAATTCATATAACTGGATGTGGATGGACATATATTGAAGTATCTAGTAGGTATATTGTCCAATATACCATAGGTAGTCCTACCTAAAGTATCTAATGTCTGACGCGGTCGCCCTTCTCCAATTTATAACGATTTAGTACTCAACTTCAGTTGAAAAACTATATATAGTTAGGTACTTACCTACTTATTAATAAATAAGATAACTATAGCTACCTAGGTATTTATAACTAAAAAGTGTAAAATAAAAAAAAAATGATTAAAAAGATCAAAAAACCCGACTGCGTAAAAAGTCACCAAAACTACGTACATAATAAAAAAACTGAAAAGAAAAAACAAGCACTTAGATGTTCGGTGGTCTAGAATTCCACAATATATTATTGAATAAATACTATTGCAGAAAATTAAATATATTTTAATAATAGAACATGACAACTGAACAGTCGGGATCCATTGAAAAATTAGATTTGCTGTCGAATAAAGGATCCGAAAGGATCCCCTTTAAATTTTACCTGATAAAACAAGTTTCATTTTCTACATGGACTTCAAATAAGATAATATGGAGAATACTAAAAAGAAATGAACATCGACCTAAGTACTGTAAATACATCACTATATTATTTTGTTTGTCATCCATGTCTTAAAGTGCCAATATATGGGTCGTTTACCCTATTCAACACTTCTTCATATTGCAGTCATACCGGTTTGAGAGCCCTCAGCGCTCACCCATAGTCCGGGTTAAGCTGTGATGGTGGCACCACACTTCGCTATGTGTTATTTGTTATGCGCATTATTGGCCGCATGCGATGAAGTGTGGAGGTCTCATTCGTCTATATTTGCTTTACGCGCACACATAACGCATAAGCACGAATAGCAAATACGCGTATCCATCCACTTGTCGGTTTTTCACACACTTCAAAGGACACAAATAAGCCGAATATGTGTGTCGACTGCCCACATTTCGTTCATTCATTCGTTATGTTCATTCGCTACGGCGCGGTCATGTCTCGACGTGTACAGCGTAGGTACTCTGGTCACGCAGTACACGTCGAGACATAACTAGAGTCCAGTGTGAGAAAATAGAGTGGACGAACGATAAGGTTATGCAGTTTCTAGAGTTGTATCAGATGCAACCTTGCATCTAGGACCCAAAAAATGCTTGCCATAAGGTAAAAGTAAATGGATTGAAATAAAAAATAATATGGGAGAACCCACATGTACAGTGAAAGGCGTGCCAAATATTTGGCATGATGGCATGATGGCACGAAGTGTGGAGTAGCATGTTCGTCATAAAGTGTTTATCAAATATTTGGGCAAATAAATAGTAGCCGCATAACAAATAACGCATAACGAAGTGTGGTACCACCATGACAGCCATCTGCGGCTAACAGCTAAAAGACAACACTAATAAAAAGTTGTGATTTATGATCACAACTTTTTATTATTTTATTAAGCATTATGTACGATGACGCTTACATGTCTGATTTTCTGAAACTATTATTGGGTCTGTGGAAAAAAATGGTTATATTCAGTGTTATATAATAGTGCAATATAAAATTTAAAAAAAAATTAATTTCAAATATTCTGTACTTATTCTAAGTTTTTTCTTCAATCAATCTAATAGAGCCAATAAGACAACACAATAAAAACTAAGTCTATCTTTTAAAATATTAACCTTATATCCTAGATTTATTTATATTAGAACCTTCAGCTAATGTTAATATACAAAAGTATATAATTTATGGAAATTAGTTAGGGTTTAAGGTAATTTTAGCTAGTGACCTATAATGTCCTATTTGTACATGTTTTCCTAGTGTACATTGAATAGTATTGTAACTTTACAAATGTGTTTTTAGTTTTATAAAAACTTAGGTAGATAAATTAATAATAAAAATTGTTCTGCAACAGTTAACATGCATAGGCATATCTATTTTTTAAGATTTAACCAAGTATTTCTCACATTTTTCTTCATTGAAACGTTAATAAACAACTTAGTTAGAGTTTTTATTGATGTATTATTACATACAGCTGCACACCATCTTTAAACACATTAGAATTTATCTTATTCATTCATAATTACACAGAATTATAGTAATTAAGGATTACAATAAACAATAACAACGCTACTAGCGAATGCATGCGAAAGCGTGACGTCATAGACAGACGCCATTACTTTTGCACCGAAATTTAAATTTGATTTTAAAAGGTTTACATTTTTGAATGCCGAACGAACGTCTGGTTAAGAAGATATACAATGCGAAAATGGAAGGATGTAGGTACCGGGGAAG
The DNA here is from genome assembly GCA_905163515.2 of Lymantria monacha. Classification (NCBI taxonomy): domain Eukaryota; kingdom Metazoa; phylum Arthropoda; class Insecta; order Lepidoptera; family Erebidae; genus Lymantria; species Lymantria monacha. Next base: position 21,910,736 of record LR991083.1, read on the forward strand.
ACCTAGACTAACCTACCTAGACCAGATCGGTCATGTACTGAAGGAAGGTGGAGTCAAGAGTCTCCGAAACCGGCGAGCATGTATGAAGAGAATTATGAATGTTGAGGAAGCGAGTGAAGTATGCAAAGATAGAGTTCTCTGGCACTCTGTTCTCTCTGCCTACCCTGCAAGGGATATGGCGTGATGATATGTATGTATGTATTTTAAAAAGGTAGTTTTTTATACAAAAAATAACTTTTTCTGCGGAAATTAGATTTATTTTTGTTAAAGTAGATAGTGTATAACACCGTGGAGTCATTTTTCAAAATCAGTCATCATGCTTACTGTATGATAATATTATCCTATAAGTGCAATGTGAGAAAAATACAATCATTTTTAGGTTTGAAAAGTCCTTGATTTTCATTTATCGAGAGTAGAGCAAGACCTCGAGGCGTGCAAAAGAACTCAACGCGAGGCGTGCAATATACGGAGCCGAATATGATGATGATGACGAAAAGTAGGAGAGATAAGGTTTTTGGTTTGGTTTTCTATCGTTAGATTTATACTTACACTCAAATACCAATTTGAAAAGGAATTCGAAAAAGAAAAACGATTTGAGCATACATTTTGATAGAATTTTATCTAATGTAAGTGTTGGCTTCTATAATAGTGATATGATATTACAATGCTATCCATATTTTACAATTTACATCAAAATGCCCAAACAATACCATTAACAATATAGCCACGGCACTGTTTATTTCATTTTTTAGTTTTAATTCTCGCAGAAGATCGACGTTTGAGTAATGGCAATGTGCTAAGCGCTTCGTACGGTGAGCGAGAGAGCCGGAAGCCCAATTGGATGGGTTTGGGGTTCCTATTGGTAGGCAACGGCCTAACTATACCCTTGGTATTGCAAAGGTCCATAAGCGGCAGTAACACTTATCATCAGGTGTGCTGCTTGCTTGTTTGCCGCCATACCATAAGCAATAAGAAAAAAATACTATAAATAAGAATTGATTCTTAGTTTTCACATATGATTTTTAAAAATGACATCGATGAAATTTTCATAGATGGTTTTGTGTCATTATTTATAGGTTTATTAGGACCCTTTTTAATATTATTCATGGACTTTTGACGGGAATTTGAAAACGTCATGTGGTGCTCTTGTATTATATTCGATATCTTAGTGTTTTAACGTGTTATATTAGATAATTTTGATGGCATTTTATGTAATATGAAGCGGCGGAACTACTGGGATGTGGTGAATATCATATAAAAGTGCTTTACAACGTTTTCGTTTTCCATCAAAATTCGCACAAGATACCATTAACAGTGTGGCCATTGCACTGTTAATGGCGACAATTTGACTTAGACAATGACTAACCTGAAAGATTTAAAACGTGAAAATATTCATAACTTGACACTGGCACGAATAGCTCGTATGAGTAGCTGATTGCCAATATATAAGAAGAAGAATATTATTTATGAAAATCTAAAAATATATAATTATAAGTACGCGAAATTTTGGTGGTAATTATTTTACCATCGCCCGTTTACGTTTAAGTGTTGGTGGTAATTATTTGACCTGAGTCCATTAAGATACTCGAAGTAGAGCTGCCACAATCCAGAGCATCTTCTTCTGGAGCAATATGAAAGCTTTTAAAGCACGGTGTTGCACAGAAAGCTACTTTGCAGACATCGCAAGTGATCCTTGATTGTTTTTGAGTATTGTTCTTGCTGCAAAATCGGTATCTAGTAAATGTCACTTCACCTTCTGGGTAGTGTGGCACAGATGAACGTCTAATTTCAGCGGGTACACCGAAATTGCCACCTTGTTTGTTTCTGGAAATAATATTAGTGTTTCTTTTTTTGAAATCTCTGTAAATCTCGATGTGTATGAACTGTTTAGTAGTAGGCGCAACCAGTTCCGTCTCGATTTTCGGTCGATTGGATATGAGGCACGAAAGTGATCAAAATGATCCACACCTCCCATATTTACAGTATATTCGATGTTTTCAGTCAGTTTTTTTAATCTCTTTTGAGTGAAAGTTTTACATCAGGATTTTTATAAAAAGTATCAGTTGACCAATACAGATTGACATCAGGTAAGGGACGAAGACCTATCATTATCGAAATACCAAGATATGCACGCATTTGAGCTACAAATGTTGGACTCCAGTGAAGCGTTTGCCTTTGTGCCGCATAAATGTTTGTTTGTTCTACAAGCAACTCTACGAGATCACGAGGGAAGTAGTTGTTGAAAAATTCAATAGGCTGTGTTTTATGAATGAAGCGTAAGTTTACAGCCAGTCGTCTATCTAACTTTGGTATGCTATGCTTTGGACCTTATCTGACCAGTTTTGTGCACACGAATAGGCCTACTTACTATGTTTGTGCTGGCCGCGTTATTAGCATGCGCTAAGTTAGGCTGAGCTGGAGTTGGGTGGCTTGGTTCAGAAAGAGTGCCAAAAAAGACGTCTCGATGAAAATGAAATGAATATATCATTTTGCGTACTTAACTTCCTTCACTAGTTTATGATTTCTATATATTCTACAGAAACACGTGGCCCGGGAGGGTCTTGAAAATTCTCTCGTCTCCAACTCAGGCTCTTAATCAAATATTCTTGAAAGACCTCCCGAAATCTCGAATGTCGTAATCGAGTACGCAATGGCCCAAAAGTGATTCTTCCAACATTTTCATCGCTACTCTCAATAGCGGAGAGGCCATCTTCTAGAATACTGGCAATAATACTATCAGATAACTTCTATTTCTTCGACAGTCTCCTGAAATAACAAGTACACATCAGTGTAAAAAACCCAAAACCCATCAGGGTAACGGTAACTATACATACATACATATCATCACGCCATATCCCTTGCAGAGTAGGCAGAGAGAACAGAGTGCCAGAGAACTCTATCTCTGCATAATTCACTCGCTTCCTCAACATTCATAATTCCCTTCATACACGCTCGGCGGTTTCGGAGACTCTTGACTACACCTTCCTTCAGTACATGACCGATCTGGTCTAGGTAGGTTAGTCTCGGTCTCCCTCGGTACCTACATCCTTCCACTTTCGCATTGTATATCTTCTTAACCAGGCGTTCGTTCGGCATTTTTTCCACATGTCCGAACCATCGGAGCATTCCCTTTCGCATCTTTACACCAATACTCTCTTTCATACCTACTCGCTCTCTTACGTCGTCGTTACGAATGCGGTCGGTCAGCCTAACTCCACAGATTTTCCACAGAGATCGCATTTCGACCGCATTAATTTTACTTTCATACTCTTTTCTGCATACCCAACTCTCGCTTCCATACAGTAATGTTGGGACAAGCACTGCGTTATGTATTGCTACACGTGCCTTCTGGCTGAGGTGGTGGCTGCCGAGAAGTTGCCCCAACGCTCCGTTCACTCTATTTCCCGCATACGGTAACTATTATATATTACCACCAAATATCACTATGGTGATGTGACCGAGCAATGGTAAGAGTTTTACCACCGAGTTTACAATGATATACCAATTAGTACAATTTTCATTTGAAAAATTATTCTACGAGTCATGTACAATAATATAATCAAGTATCCTACCAAATATCACAAAACCACTTACCGGAATCTTGTTAGAACACATTTTCAAATTATATGCGCCAAACATCTGCTATTTTCAGAAATCTTCAATATTTTTTTTAAGAATGTCTGTAGATCGCAAACTTTCACAGTTAGCGTAGTTGCCAGTACTAATAAAAGATTTATGAATCTTCACGTATTATAAATATTAAGTTTATGAAAGTGTACTGTAGAATGTTGCTAGTGAGAGTGGTAGCGACAATGAATACACGTTGTACTTTTTAAACTTGTAATGCACTTAATAATCGTTACAATACGAAATCAAATAACAAGAATGACCTCGGATAATCTAAAACGGCCATTTTTCTACATGTCTCGTGTTCTAGTACTAAATTCACAAACTTAATGGATAATATTAAATATAAAATATCTTAATTATTCTAATAATTATTTACATCCAAATATTATACAGGATACATGATCTTGTATAATGATCATCTTAAAATCCCTAAACATTAAGTTGTACGCCTGAAGTTAAGACGCGGAAGTGTCAGTGTGATGAAATCATAAATCAGTAAAATAAGAATTTAATAGCTTAATCATTATACATAGTAAAACATAACGATTTTAGGATTGATTAATCAACATAGTGCAAGAAAGTACAGAGGTCTATAAATAATACGCAATATTTAGTAGTCGCGCCGGAAGCTGACAAGCGGATGGCGTCCATGGTATTAAAATTATATCAGTTTGCAGATATATGAATCAACTATATCGTTTTATAATATCATTAGCAATCCATAATCAAATATATAAATTACTAATAATATTATGAAACAATTAATAATATATTAATTAGGATGTGCCTGTATATGTGAGGCTGGAAGTGCTACTTGATAACAGTACATAGAACAACTCTTGCTCCATAGTCAAAAATCTGAGGTGGTAAGCAATTGACCTTTGCCCTAAGCGGGTACCCTTGCGGGTTAAATAAGAAATTTGTTCTGCTTGAACATTGCAAGTGCGATATTGTTAACTACTAACCTGAGTTACTTTTGAAAACCTTGAGAGTAGAACTGCGAAGGTAAAGTAAAAAAATGTTATTTTCATGACCCTATCATGTGGATAGTTTTGTGGTTTCATCATGTATCAACATACTCCAAGCGCCGTAGCAAAAAAAGTAGGTTTGTAATGCAACGTACGGGACCTGCTATTTTTTTTTGGGAATATGTTCAAGGTCGTCCCCTGAATGTAAATCCAAGTTGGCGCGGCGGGGGAGGGTTCACTTCAGCCGCCATCTTGGAAAACACGTTTTATTGAATATCTCGCGAACTGCGCATCGTACGACAAAAATTGCAGAGACCATTATTGTAGATAATAATATTTGCCATCTTTTTTATTAGAAACTTTTTTTTGTATAACACATAGGTTTTTAATTATAGCGAATCAAACTTTTTACAATATGGTTTTTACTAAATATTTATTTAATGGTCAATGATAAATTAAAAATAATGGTAACTGAATTGTAGAACATGAAATTACCTATAAATTCTATAAGAAACTTTTTCTCGTAGCATTTATAGTTTAAGAGCTATAACGCTGTAAATGAGATTATAATGCTGTATATTCAATTATGTCCCTATAAGTTGTAGTATATATTTCGGGTCGTTCGGAATTTCTCCCTCTTAACATTCCAATAGTATTCAGGTATAAATCCCAACCGTTTTACAAAATCGGAAGTCTCTATTAACTCGCTTCGCTACAAATGCTTCAGGAAATTGGCGAGTAAGACAAGGTTGAATTTATCACTTCTATCTCCAACACAAGATACGGCACGCTATCATTCTTTCAGAGTGTACCACCAGGTTCAAACTTGGCTTGGATTTTATCACGACGCTGAAAAATGGGGTTGGAAGCGAACTGCACAAGGGCTTGAACCAATTCGAACTGCTATGGCTTCTGCACCGTCGAGTTTGTTGCAAATAATATCGTGCAAATGCACCAAAAATTGCGGAGCTGCCTGCGGATGCCGAAAAGCTGTTTTCAAATGTTCGATTATTTGCTCCAATTGCAGCGGCCAAACATGCGACAACGTGCCAGACATATTAGATGCCATCCCAACCAAAGACCTAACCTTTGATTCGTCTCCTTCGGATATGGCGGAGGCAGAAGAGATAGATCCACAAGACGATGAGTGTCTTCCCTCGACATCGAAAAAAATAAGACTCGCCCCGTAAAATAATGCGCCACTTTTTGTTTGTGTAAACAAATGTTTTTTCCGTTTTTTTGAAGTAACATTCGTAAAATTCTTTTCATTTTTGTGATTTCGATAACAATTGGAGATACATAATAATAAAAATAATAACTATTACAATTCTTACGATGTAGCGGGATGTACTATTGTTTTTTGCTACATAGACAATCTTTTATGATGATACCGTTTTAAGTAACAATAAAGATCGACAAATTATTAGTTGTTCTCCACATTATTTATAATTTTAATTGATTTGCTGCACAGCTGTATTGACATTTTTTTTAACACTTTATGCCATTTTATGCGTTATGAAATGGTTTTCGTATACAGCGAGCAATATTGCCACTGATAATGTACGAGGTGCAAGTTTTACTAAGCTGCAGCTCTTAGACTATAAATGCTACGAGAAAAAGTTTTTATAAAATTTATAGGTAATTTCATGCTCTACAATTCAGTCACCATTATTTTTAATTTATCATTGACCATTAAATAAATATTTAGTAAAAACCATATTGTAAAAAGTTTGATTCGCTATAATTAAAAATCTATGCGTTATACAAAAAAAAGTTTCAAATAAAAAAGATGGCAAATATTATTATCTACAATAATGATCTCTGCAATTTTTGTCGTACGATGCGCAGTTCGCGAGATATTCAATAAAACGTGTTTTCCAAGATGGCGGCTGAAGTGAACCCTCCCCCGCCGCGCCAACTTGGATTTACATTCAGGGGACGACCTTGAACATATTCCCAAAAAAAAATACCAGGTCCCGTACGTTGCAAAAAAAAAAAGACCCGGCGCTTGGCCTAACAGTAGAAGCCCGATTATCCGGATTCGCGTTACGTTTACTTGTTGGTTTAACCCTATACTTGGCAGAGATAATAATCTTCAGAAAATGTTTTTTTACTGTTTTTTCATATTAATTGGACTATTTGGACGTCAGAAAAATTAAATTAAAAATTCTCGGAAATTCAGTTTCCAGAATATCATATGTGTATGTAAGTTTACACTGCCAGGTTACAAACAAAAATCAATTAAATGTGTCTTTATATGCACTCTGCCACGTCGTAGGAAAATAATATTTTGATTGCTTTTTGGGTTTAATTACTTTAAATGAACAGACAGCTACAAAATTCTTTAAAATATATTTAATTAAATTACAATTAAAAATATTAAACATAGCAATCATTTATCAGTGAGTATACGTGTTTGTAAAAAAATTGTCGAAGGATAATACAGTGTATGGTTTTTGCTTTATAGATTTAGTCAAAGCTTCGGTCCCAAGACCTAAACCTTTTTCTTTTTCTGCGAAAATAAGATGTCGATAAGTGTCATCTCATCTGTAAATTATGAAGTCATGGACTAGCCCAGACGGCGAAGCATGAACAGATGACCTAAAACCCCATTTCTTCGATTTATTCCGTACAAATTGTTTGCGATTACAGACTCAAACTTCTCGATTATCGCCATCATCACTATCGGAGAAGTTTATGTCTTCAATAGAAGAAGCCAATGATCACGCAAGGGAATTATCATCGCAGGCCTCGGACCGTGGCCTATACATTTTTATTTCATCTTCCGAAGATTCGCTAGTTTCTTCGTTTGATTTAACTCGAGATTTAGGCACCAAAGCAAGGGTAGACTAAAATATCTTCTCCTCTTTCTCTTCTGATTCCCTCCTCTTTAACCTTTTCTAATTAAATCTGTTGCGTGTCTCAGTACAATTAAAATCATCTCCCTTGGCTGGCTGAGGGTCAAACCTCGATGTCATTTATGAAGACCATTGTGGATCCTGGCTTACAGGAGTTACAATGGTGGAAATATATGGTGGGATTAGTCCAAAACAAGAATCTTTTGATATTTTATTCTGAAATAAAGCAGTGATAGTTAAAACATTCACAAACACATATCATGTTAATCACATAGCAGCGGGCAGTGTGAATTTAAATGCACACGATACAAAATTCGTTAATTATAAGCAAGTGAAAACATATTTAAAAAAAAATATTAACACTAAGTAATAAATAGGGCTTTGAAAAAGAAAATTAAGACAATGATTGAATAATAAGTTATATAAAAATGGATATTTACCTAGAAGTGCGTGGGAGTAGACAAACGGTTCGCGATTTTATTCATCACCGACAGAGCCTTAAGTGAGATTAGATATAGTTTTCTTTTTCTAAGGTTCAAAAACGTTAAAAATGTTTGTTGGTATAAAGAAATAATTTATGTAATAATGATATTTGCAAGAAATACCTTTGAAGGGTGAATATTTGCAAATGAACATATTAGACAATTTTAAAGAATGAAAAAATAGTACTTACGAAATTGTTCTTTAGATATTAAAAGCAAAGCTGATAGTATACACATACAAAAAAATTCGTGAGACCAAAAAATAAGCCTTTATATACGTCACAATTTGGATCTGATATTATTGTGCAAACGGTAATGAGAAATTAAACAAATTGTAGATGATGGATGATGAGAATTAAACAAATGGTGGTGCAGTAGAGCTTTTGCTTTTGTGTTAGGACTTTGTAAGCGTTTCCTAAGTCTCAGAATTATTTTTGTATTTGTTATTTTTTTTCTTCAATAATTCTAATTCTATTTTATCTTTTTGTGCCTTATTCGCCATATATTTCTACAAAGTTCTGATTCAAAGATTGACAGTGACAGAAAAAAGCGCAGAAAGTGCTATTTTGCGCTTTTCTTGAATCTGAAATTTGTAGTGCTTTAGTAATTTACACGGCAGTTTAAATATAGCATGTATTGAAACAATATAACATTTAAATAGAAAAAATACCTATTTACCATTCCAGCGTGCTCCTTGCTATTCGGGTAAAATGTGAACGGGAAAAATGGTAAATAGTAAAATGATAAGTAGATATTTGGAAACATTTGTGTACGTTGCATTATTTATTAGACTTATGAGACTAAATACGTTATCAGACGAGAAATAATATTATGGCAAATATTTAGATCATTCATTAAATTAATCTGAACAAATAACTTACCTTTAGAAGACACGAATGGTAAGGAGATTTTATTTTGACCTGGACGATTTCTTGTAGATTATTAATTTTTCGTTGGCGCCAAATCGCTTTTTAAGGCATGTGATCTGCTCAAGTCACTAGCGGGCACTGAGGTCGTGGTGGGGAGTCGTCGTGAGGATTATATTTACCATTGGGTACAATTCTATTTCACTGTCAGTATTCGCGAACGGTAAGTAGTACGAAGGGTGGGACAATTTTAAATTGGTATAAAATTAACTGAAACTGTTCTTTATATCATATATTTCAGTTTATACATTAACTATTATATTTACTAAATAATAAGAAAAAATTTTATTCTTCGAAGGTTTCGTTTAATTTTTCTTATCATAATGGTTGAAAATTGGGAAAAGGGACACGAATGGTAATGAGGTTTTTGGAACTATTTTTTTTTTGTAAAATGTTTCAGTTAATATAATTTTACTCTTTGGTAAAATGGCTTAAGTATAGCTTATAAAACACAATAAATTGATCTGCCATATGTACCCCACTTAATTAACTATGTATATAAAAAAGTGATCAAAATCGATTTAGGTTTAATGTGTTATTCACAGCGAGACATCAAAAATGTACGTTTTCAAATATTCACACTGGAACGGAATTTGCATTTAAGTTCACAATGCCAAGTATAGGGTTAAAATGTTTCACCACGCAACGAAATGCGTAAGACAAGTTTATTCCCTCCTGATTGTTGTATAATTCCATTCTTATTGTTTACACGATAGTGTTCGGTTTTGTTTCATTTTCTTTAATAACGTTCAGCTGATAGGTTGTTTTATTTTTTTATTAAAATTTGATTGATTAATTTTTGAGTAGTGTTGTCTTTTCAAGACAAAGTGAAGATAATTGAGATTTAAAAAGAGACAATGAACCGACATGACTTGATGACTAAAATATAAATCTATTATAATTTTTAAACTTATTTTACTTGACATTGGCGAAGTTGTGGTTAATCACTCACAGAGGCCATTCATTACGAATAAGAAGAAAAAAGAAGAGATTTAAAAAATAGTGAATCTGTCAGTAAGTTGGCGCTAATGTATGGTGTAAAAACACCTACGAGGTCACATATAAAAAAATGCTTCCATGAAATTTACCTGTGCGATGGAGAAAAATGGAAGCTCGCAACGTAGTAATGAAAAAATATTAAAATGAAGTTATGGAGAACGCGATTTTTACCCAGTTATTAGAGAAATTACTAAAGAGAGCAGTCGGTGAGCGTATATCTGGACCTCTTATATGTGAAAAACGCACTGTATTCATTATCAATTGCTTGATGGACTAACTTCTTTCAAGGCGGAGACCGGTTGTCTTCGGCAGCTCAGCGGGCGGTTTACGCGCAGGATTTTTTTTTATTGTCTTTGGTGGCAAACGAGCAGACAGCACACCTGATGGTAAATGTCACCCGTTTGCCGCCCATGGATAATGTGACCAGACGTCCCGTTTTGAACGGGACTGTTCCTTTTTATAACAATGTGTCCCCGAAATGAACTCTGGGATGCAAATTGTTTCGTTTTCGGTAACCGCGCAAAAATTTGAGAAAACGAGCCGGCCGGCTGGACGCTAGTTGCGTATGAGACCGTCGTCAGTCGACGCGAAGATAGGCGAGAGTGCCTGTGAGTGGCCTAGACGTTATCGCCCAATTTGTTTGACAGGTTTTTCGTTCTCTCATTTGTCGCTATTTGTTTTGTTTTCTATAAGGAACAAATGGTGGACATCCGAGAAAACCCAGTTACAAATTTTAGTTCTCAAGGCCATGTTGATAATTAATATAAAAAAAACGTGGTAAAAGTTTCATTCTCACTTACAATCTTCACTAGCTATATTAAAGCAAATTTGTTCCTCTGATAAATATAACTAGAACATTTCGGGTATATTTTTCAATTCGTAACTTTAAAGTTAACTGACTTTTTCTGAATAAATAACTTTAAAAAGCGTTTTTTGGTTGAGAACCCGACTAAAATGTCCCGCTTTGAGTCAAAGAATAGGTAAATGGTCACGTTAGGTATACGCATGGACCTTTGCCAATGGAATAGCTAGGCCGCTGCCTACCAATACAAATCCCGAACCCACCCTAGTTGGGTTTCCCGGCTCTCTCGCCCACCAAACGAAGCGTAATAGCACATTGCCATTACTCAGACGTCGCTCTTCTGCGAGAGTGTGGTGCTACCCCGGACGGACCGGTCCGTGGCTGTAGACAGAGAACTGTCCACAGCGTGAAAACAATCCTCTCCTGTCGACGCCTCGGCAGCTGAATATAGGTTTCGCCATTTTTTATTTTTTTTTGTTTGTCTTACTTGTTAGCCTCAGGTGGCTATGACAACTTTACCCGGACTGTGGGTGAGCGCTAAGGGCTCTCAACGCCGTCGCTATATAACGCTCTTAGCAGTCTTTTGCAACGCCCATGAGTAATAATATGAGTAATAATTTGCCCGCGCCTAACGTGTTAAGGAAATAATTGTTACGTAAATTGCTTATGGAAAAGAAGAGGAGATTCTTTGCGCTTTTTTTTCTTGGTTTATTCTTATTTGTCAGTAAAAATGTAAATATGGTTTTTAACCTTTTAACCGCCCGACTTTTTATCAATTGACGTGCCCCCAGCGCCCGGCACATTGAATCGAACAATAAATACCTACAACAAATATGGTTGTTGTAGGTAAATTTTTCGATGTCGATATTTCACTATAATAATGATATATGTATTTACGAGTTTGGTTAACTAACAACTACGTATATACTTACCTACTACTATACATATACTCTATGAAAATATCCGATTTTTTTTGTAAGCAAATAAAACATTGATCGATTTATTAGTAGGTTTTAATTAAGTATTTTTATAATAAACTATATGTTAAGGATAACATAAGGGAGTTCTATACAATACAATAAAACTCCAGCGTTGCTATTCTAATTTTTACTTTGCTCAAAGAGACGGTTACAATTATGTGTGTTGACTGTTTGGAGATGCGAGAAAGAGTGGTTATACAATTATTAGAGAGGGGTAATTTGCGTATCACTGGTGAAAGTGCCTAAATAAAATGATAGCAACTAGTCGTATTAACAATGATGTAAAATGTTTAGGAGTCATATATTTAAAAAAAGAGGTTAAGACAACATTAAGGCTGAGCCTGAACACTATAACTATACTGAATGAAGCTCGCCTTTTCATTTCTCAGTAGTAGTATTCTTACATACATACATATCATCACGCCATATCCCTTGCAGGGTAGGCAGAGAGAACAGAGTGCCAGAGAACTCTATCTCTGCATACTTCACTCGCTTCCTCAACATTCATAATTCCCTTCATACACGCTCGCCGGTTTCGGAGACTCTTGACTCCACCTTCCTTCAGTACATGACCGATCTGGTCTAGGTAGGTTAGTCTTGGTCTCCCTCGGTACCTACATCCTTCCACTTTCGCATTGTATATCTTCTTAATTTTCTATTAGTATTCTTCGTCTGACACAAATTGGTCATCGTCATCACCTTCTAGAATTCGTATTAATTCTTCAGCAGTCGTCATGGTAAATATCAATTTTTAACTTACTACCTTATAACACAAAAACACCCGCAACATTAATAGAAAATTCCATACGGCTCAGCTCGGTTGTGACGTCATGAACGGACGTATTTATCCGACGCAGGCGCTGGCTATACGGCGAAAAGGACACAGTCTAGGGATGGGAATTTGCATTTATAGTTGTCCGTACAAAAATAACTAAATCGCTAATTTCTTACAAAAATATAGATTTACACAGAGCAAAAACAATACGTTATTAAATAACAATTACTTAATGTACTTTTTTTTATTTAATAACTTGGTATTTAATGTAATATTTTTGTTTATGAATATTCCACATTTTATAAATTCTAACATTATGTCTCATCACTAGTGTCGGATAAATACGACCGGACATAGGGGACTTTTGGCGGGAATCTAAAACGTCATGTGGTGCTCTTGTATTATATTCGATATCTTAGTGTTTTAACGTGTTATATTAGATAATTTTTATGGTATTTTATGTAATATGATGTGACAGAACAGCTGGGATGTAGTGAATATCATATAAAAGTGCTTTACAACGTTTTCGTTTTCCATCAAAATTCCTACAACATACCATTAACAGTGTCACCATAGCACTGTTGATGGCGACAATTCGACTGACTGACAGACAATGACTAACCTGAAGAGATTAAGAACGTGAAGATAATTATAACTCGACACTGGCAAAAATGGCTCGTATAAGTAGCTGATTGCCAATACATAAAAAGAAGAAGAAGAAGACCGGACATAGGGGGACTTTTGGCGGGAATCTAAAACGTCATGTTGTGCTCTTGTATTATATTCGATATCTTAGTGTTTTAACGTGTTATATTAGATAATTTTTATGGTGTTTTATGTAATATGATGTGACAGAACAGCTGGGATGTAGTGAATATCATATAAAAGTGCTTTACAACGTTTTCGTTTTCCATCAAAATTCCTACAACATACCATTAACAGTGTCACCATAGCAGTGTTGATGGCGACTATTCGACTGACTGACAGACAATGACTAACTTGAAAAGATTAAGAACGTGAAGATAATTATAACTCGACACTGGCAAAAATGGCTCGTATAAGTAGCTGATTGCCAATACATAAAAAGAAGAAGAAGAAGAAGAAGACCGGACATAGGCGTTGGAAGTCAATACACATTCGCCGGGATAATATTAGTAAATTTACCTTAATTGAAATAGTATTTTATTTTGTTTCTTGATATAGTAAATCTGAATTATAACACTAAATAAATGGTTGAATAGATAAACTTTCGAAAAAAAAAATGTATTTTAGGCTAAAACATCATAATACGTTTAGAAATTGAATATTATATATTCAATTTCTAAACACACACAGGGTTTTGTGTCGGATAAATCCGACTCAGGCGTAATTACCCGAAATTTTTTGGTCGGATAAATCCGACTCAGGCGGTGAAAGGGTTAATCAATCATCAGCACGTAACGTATGGCTGAATCCATACAGTTCGATTATCCGAAAATATCAGTTTGCCAAACATCCATGTCCCCCAATTAGTTCGTATAATGGACGCTCTACTATACTATCTTTGCTATAGTGTAGTTGTGGGCATGTCACAGAATAATAATACAGCAAAGGATGTTCGATAAGGAAATGAAAACTCATCAAATTCAATTATGTATATGTTTTACTAAGAGCAGGTACATTACTCTGGTATATCATAAAATTGTACTATCGTTAGTAATTTCTCTTCCATATTAAAATTTTATTATTAGCAGGCATTTCTATTGTATCCATCAGAGACATATTATTCTGTTCTGCTAATTTAATTAAGTCTGTTATGTCTCGTAGACCCCATGATGGGTTTTTAGCTTTGAGTGAAGCATTAAATGCTATGTTGCTATCTGGTGTTATAACACCATCTTTACTATAAGGCCCATAAGTAATCAGAAGTGCATCAGGTTTCAAATAATTGCCTGCATTTTCAAATAATCCAATTGTGCATTCATATGGACTTATGTGTATCAAATTAGAGCAATACATGTAATCAATAGAATTAACTTCAAACCCATAACTTGATAATTTTTTACAAATATCCACCTGTATTGGTGAGAGTATATTTTTTGAAGAACAGCTTTTCACATAGCAAGTTATACTCCCTAACAAATTCTCATCAAATTCAGTTGGTTGAAATTTTATACCTGGAAAATTAGGTGCAAAATAAGCTACATGTTGTCCAGATCCTGATGCTACTTCCATGAAAAGTGGACTTTCTTCATCTTCAATGTTATCAATATCGCTTAAAAATCGTTTTAGTACTTGTAGTATTGGCTCTTGGTTTCTCGATGCAGCAGGATAAATTAATTTACAATTATTAATGCTGAAAAACCATTGTAAACTTATTTAGGGCAATAAATATGTTATTAATATTGCATTTGAAATTAAATTAATGTATTAATATTGCATTTGAAATTAAATTAATGTATGTGTAATTTGTGCTTGTTTTCACATTATCCCACACTTTGGTTATTTTATAACAGCTATGGTAATTGCAGAACAGCATTTGTCATGCAAAATATCACCTAGACACATGGACCTGCTTCATTAAAGAGTAAGAAAATAACCAGTTATACCAAAAGAACAAGATATATGGGGTATATTTTATTTAAAAAAGACCAAATGTAGGGCATAGAGTTGTTTTGTTGTCTGGGGAGATGTTGAGCTCTTCCAATTAGTTTGGATGAACAAATTATATATCCAACAGTCCCCTAAGTAACATAAATAAAAACCAAGCATTAGAATCTAATATTAATTAGTTCATTCAATTTGTTGCTAGTTTTCTGCTTTAGTAGGTGAGTAGTCAAGTCAATCTATGTATGAGCACTAGTCAAAGCCACACACACATCTCTTCTTTCAGAAAATAAAATGTCTATACCACAGATCTATGTTTTTCATGCATTTAAGCTACACTTGATTTACTTTATTGGGTAAAACATATCACATATTTGTAATATGATGCACTTTATAAAATGTGAATGCATTTATTCATACATATCAATATACATTCATTCATAGACATCATTATGGCTGTTTAGTTCTTGAGGGAAAAGAGCATGACTATATTAATATTATTTAAAAAAATAAGTTTGATTACAAAATAAAAACACGACAGGTGAAAATGATTAAATTTATGAATCATATTTTTTTACTCCTAAGTTATATAGAGTCAGCATGCAGCCAATAAGAAAATTACAATAAAAAGTTTGGCACAGACTAATTATTTAACATATTCGAAGAGAAGCTTTAATTAATATTAAGTTTTCTACACCCGTCGAAATGAAGCACGTATTTGTCAATTTGTTCCATTTCATGTAAAATACTTCCGGAATTATGTTATTTCATTATAAAAGAAAACTGATTCTAACGTGGTAATAATTGTGAAGGTATACCTTTCATCTCCAGCAAATACGCAAGCGAAATCTTGAGCCATTGATATAGGCTTAAGAATTCTGCTAAAAGATATTAATGTTGATTGTTCTATAATTCTCTTTAATTTTATTACATCAAAGTATTAAGTAGACACAAGTATAGCGTTAACTTCTTAAAATAAATACTGATCACATAACAAGCTATAAATAATAATTATAAATTAAACTTCTAAATTAGAGAAATCGATTATTTAAATTCAACCAGCAAATTAATATTGGAGAATTGAAAATATAATAATTTTACAAATGAAAAAGTCTACATATAGTTAAATAGTCATTTGAACGTAGTGCTATGGTGCTAGTGAATAAAGTTTTTTTTTTGGTTCCATTCTTCTGTTCGATCAGGCAATGGGAACAAATCGCATACATTAAGGCTTTAAGTTTATTTTTCTTAACAAATTACATCTTCACATCTTTAGTTCTTAAAGTTATTCAATATCCATCAGTAATGCTAGGGCCCCACCTGCGTGTATCGTCCCGAAGTAATGTGTGGCGAAGCTTCCTACGTTTTGTACACTAGAAAGTTATCGCGATAAAACTGTGGTCACATTAGTGACTTCGGTATTTTACACGAAGTATCGTGCAATAATTAAAGATGGCCGAAATCATTTTTTTAACTATGGATGACGAATTGCTTTACTATTACAGCTATATTATGCTAATAATTACATAATTATATTTTTGGATCGCTTCATGGGTTCCGCTTCATAATGGTGTAGAAATTCTAACACCATTTCATCACTAAAAAGTACATACACACATACATATCATCACGCCATATCCCTTGCAGGGTAGGCAGAGAGAACAGAGTGCCAGAGAACTCTATCTCTGCATACTTCACTCGCTTCCTCAACATTCATAATTCTCTTCATACACGCTCGCCGGTTTCGGAGACTCTTGACTCCACCTTCCTTCATACTCGCCTAACTGGGCAAGGCGTGATGAGTGGCGGCCCCTATCGCCGCAACTGCCGATGTTCGTACCGACGGGAGCGGGTCGGTACGCGTCGCCTGTGGGGGACGCCCTAACCCGCATTGCGGTACGCATATCACAAAAAAGTCATCATTAAAAAGTCCCTAAAGTCCTTAGACATCAATAAATCTGCTGGACCTGACGAGGTACCTCCTGTGTATTATAGTAAACTCTGCTGATAATATTTCACTACCTATAGCGATACTATTTACAAAATCGATATGCGTACCGCAATGCGGGTTAGGGCGTCCCCCGGAGGCGACGCGTACCGACCCGCCCCCGTCGGTACGAACTTAGGCAGTTGCGGCGATGGGGGCCGCCACCCATCACGCCTTGCCCAGTCAGGCGAGTCGAGGAGAGCAGAGTGCCGGGTGTGCACGAGGAATGTAAGAGGTTGTGTGGAAGGTAAGTTGCACGAGCTGAAATCCGTCATGGCGCACAAACAGCTAGACGTGCTCTGTGTAACAGAGACCAAGCAAAGGGGCAGCGACGCCTGCGATCTTCCTGGTGGCGGGATAGCTCTGTGGTCTGGTGTACCACTGAGCGATCGAGCCAGCATGGGGGTAGGAGTACTGTTATCCTCTCGCTTGGCCTCAGGTGTGAAGGATTACGGAATGTATGATCCCAGACTTCTTTGGGTCCGTATAAAACTTGGTGTCACTAAGGTATTCATGGTTGTAGCATATGCTCCCGTAGGATCCTCGGTGGCATCAGACCTAGAGAAGTTTTGGGATAATGTTAGGGAAGTTCTGGATATGGCAGAAACCAGTGAACGCGTGATTGTATGCGGAGATTTGAACGGATGGGTGGGGACCAAGCGTCCCGACTATGAGGACGTACTTGGTCCATTTGGTGATAAGAGAGTGAACGACGCAGGTAGGCTCATAGCGGATGTATGCATGGAGAGAAACCTTATTGTGTCAAACATATTTTTCCAACATAAGGACATCCACATGTATACATGGAGAAGGAATGAACAGAAAAGTATAATAGATTTAATTTTGGTAGACAGTCACCTCCGAAGCAAAATATTGGACGCAAGAGCCTACAGGGGCCCCACAGTCGATACGGACCACTATCTCGTTATTGCGAGATTTAGTGGTCTGTTCAGAAAGTGGAGGCACTGGCGTGAGCGTGTCCACTTCGGAGGGCTTGAAAGAATAAAGGTTGAAAGGTTGCAAGAAGAGTGTGTAAGAGAAAAGTATGCAGAGGGTGTCCGAGAACGGCTGACGATGGCAAGCCAGCCGCAATCGGCCATTGAAGAATGCTGGAGAGTATTGAAGGAGAGTATGGTAGATACAGCGAAAGAAGTATGTGGAAGTTCAAAGAAGCATAGAAAAACAAATGGTGATGCATGGTGGGATGCGGAAGTGGCAGCTTCCGTAGAGCAAAAGAAGAAAGCGTGGCTGGACTATGTCTCTTCTTTGAATCTGAATGACAGTATGACTGAACAGAAGAAAGAAATATATCGGCAATGTAAGAATGACACCAAGGCCTTAGTGAAAGAGAAACGTGATAGAGCAAGTATGAGTGCAGAAGATAGGCTGACTAAAAACTTCGAGAGTAACACCAAACTCTTTTGGAGGGAGATGAAGAAGTCTCAGGGTGGTTGGTCAGCCTTCAGAATGAATAAAATAAGGTCTAAAGGTGGAGACATTCTTACACAAACACAAGACGTGTTAAGCTGATGGAGTGAATATTATGGCTTTATTGTGGTAGGACCACGCTGTGGATAGTTCTCTGTCTACAGCCGCGGGCCGGTCCGTCCGGGGTAGTACCACACTCTCGCAGAAGATCGACGTCTGAGTAATAGCAATGTGCTATTGCGCTTCGTTCGGTGAGCGAGAGAGCCGGAAGCCTAACTGGGGTGGGTTCAGGGTTGTATTGGTAGGCAGCGGCCTAGCTATACCATTGGCAAAGGTCCATGGGCGGCAGCGACACTTACCATCAGGTGTGCTGTCTGCTCGTTTGCCGCCATAAGCAATTAAAAAAAAAAAAAAAAATATGTATGCGGATGCTACGGTTGATGCCGGTGTCGCATGTGGTTTAGTAGAACAACATTCGACAGCGGCGTCCTGCGATGGCATCAGTATGGATGAAGTTGAATGGGCGATAAGAAGTTTGAAAAATGGTAAGGCAGCGGGCATTGATATGGTGTCTGCCGAGATGATCAAGCTTGGTGGCTCCTGTGTCTGGGAGGCGTTCCTGTTGCTCCTCAATTTATGTTGGAGCTCGGGAATGGTTCCCGGGGACTGGAATAGCGCAGTCATCGTGCCTTTGTTTAAAAACAAGGGTTTACGGTATGACTGCGCAAATTACAGAGCCATAAGCTTGACCAGTTTGGCAGCAAAAGTGTATGGTAAAATTATTGAAAGGAGAATGAGGATGGTGTCCGATGGTTTACTGTGTGAGAGACAAGGAGATTTCAGGAGTGGAAGGGGATGCATGGATCAAGTGTTCTCTTTGCGCAACATTGTGGAGAAGCATCTGGCTCTAGGTCAGAGGGTTTTCTGCAGTTTTGTGGATCTGGAGAGAGCATTGGACACGGTTGTACGAAAGGAACTTTGGGACATTTTACCGGAGTATGGTATTAACGGTAAACTGCTACAGGCTGTGCAGCCCAGTTACATGGGCTGTAGAGCCTGTGTGCGGCTGGATGATGGAATGTCGCCTTGGTTTGACGTCAATATCGGCGTTAAGCAGGGGTGCGTTCTGTCAGCTAGGCTGTTTATCATATATCTGGATAAATGTCTCCAAAGGTTGAACGATATGAATGTGGGAGTCCAGATGGGCGACTAAGTGGTCACTGCTCTGCTTTATGCAGATGATGCAGTCCCGCTGGCACAGTCAGCGACTGACCTGCAGACCCTAGTCGACACAATGACAGAAGATTGTAAGAAAAGGGGTCTACGCGTGAATGTGAGCAAAACCAAAATAATGGTCTTTGAAAGAGACGAAGCCAGAACAGATGTAAGAGTAACAATGGGTAATGATATACTAGAGCAAGTGGATGAATATGTATATCTTGGATGTGGATTTAGCCGAGATGGAAGGTACACCACTGATATAGAGCGAAGAGTGAATGCGGGAAATAGAGTGAACGGAGCGTTGGGGCAACTTCTCGGCAGCCACCACCTCAGCCAGAAGGCACGTGTAGCAATGCATAACGCAGTGCTTGTCCCAACATTACTGTATGGAAGCGAGAGTTGGGTATGCAGAAAAGAGTATGAAAGTAAAATTAATGCGGTCGAAATGCGATCTCTGCGGAAAATCTGTGGAGTTAGGCTGACCGACTGCATTCGTAACGACGATGTAAGAGAGCGAGTAGGTATGAAAGAGAGTATTGGTGTAAAGATGCGAAAGGGCATGCTCCGATGGTTCGGACATGTGCAAAGAATGCCGAACGAACGTCTGGTTAAGAAGATATACAATGCGAAAGTGGAAGGATGTAGGTACCGAGGGAGACCGAGACTAACCTACCTAGACCAGATCGGTCATGTACTGAAGGAAGGTGGAGTCAAGAGTCTCCGAAACCGGCGAGCGTGTATGAAGAGAATTATGAATGTTGAGGAAGCGAGTGAAGTATGCAGAGATAGAGTTCTCTGGTACTCTGTTCTCTCTGCCTACCCTGCAAGGGATATGGCGTGATGATATGTATGTATGTATTTACAAAATCTTTGCCTGAATGCAGAGTGCCATCTATATGGAAGTCCGCCTTTATAACTCCAGTACACAAAAAAGGTGTCAAAACAGAGGTTACGAACTATAGTCCAATTTCCAAATTATGTGTAGTGAGCAAAGTTTTCGAACGAATAGTATACGATCAAATATACATGGTATTAAAAAACAATTTTAGTGATAAGCAGCATGGTTTTCTCAAGGGTCGTTCAACTTCATCTAATCTGATACTCTTAAATGACAACATATCGGAGTCTATGAGCATAGGCAAATAAGTCGATGTCATTTACACGGATTATAGTAAATGCTTTGAGAGGATCTATCACGATACACTTATAGTAAAGCTAGAACTTATGGGTATAAGAGGAAACTTACTGCGTTGGTTCTCTTCATGTATATCAAATCGAAATCAAGCTGTAGTTATTAATAACTATATTTCTAGTTGGGTCAAAGTACCTAGTGGCCTACCACAGGGCTCACTCCTCGGCCCATTACTATTTCTAATCTTTGTGAATGACATCGACAAGTGTTTTCGCTCCTCTGAAATATTATGTTTCGCTGATGATATGAAGATTTTTTCGGCTGTTTCATCGCCTGCAGAAGCAACAGCACTCCAATCAGATTTGCAAAGATTGGATGACTACTGTTCTGAAAATAAATTAGACTTAAATCCGTCAAAGTGTTCTGTCATCACATTCAGTAGGAAACCACATACAGTTGATGTGGAATACTTATTAAAAGGCCATAGGGTATGGAGGTGTGACAACATACACGACCTTGGTGTCGTACATGACTCCAGATTACTCTTCGACAAACACTTAGATAATACTATATCTAAAGCATCTCAATCATTGGGCTTTATAATGCGTATGTCTAACTCTTTTAAGGATGCAAAAACATACAAGATATTGTACTGTACATTCGTACGTAGTATATTACAGTATGCAAGTCAAGTATGGAACCCACGTTACGATATATATATATTTCACGACGCGAAAATATACAGCGTAAATTCGTTAAATATGTTACCGTCAAAAAATTTATTACCGCTCCGAGGATTACCTGAAGTTGTGTGCTAGATTTCATATCCTACCTTTAGTAATAAGACGAGAAATAGCTGATGTTACTTATTTACTGAAAATAATCAATGGATCTGTTGACTGTCCTACACTTTTGTCAAAAATAGGTTTTAATATACCAGTTAGAGCTACAAGAAATCACATCCCCTGTCGTCTCCCATTAGTATCAACTAATTACCGGCAGAATGCATTTCTGTGGCGAGCGAGCAATAACTCTAAGTTAGATGCGGTAAAACGGACACTTAGTCTTGATTTTTTCAGATCGTATGATATCGATAGGTGAATTTGTTTAGGATAAATTTACCAAAAAATAATAATGTAACCATAATGTATTGTTCTTGTTATTGCTAATTGTGAAGCTTAATAGTGAAGACCTGTTATTGGCTTTATGTATCTTAATTATTGTAACAAAAATGTTATTATTTTAAGCTGTTGGTCTCCCGATAAATAAATAAATAAATCACTCCACTCCATATTTATATTATTTACTAGCGGACCCGGCATAATTCGTTCCGCCTAACAGCTAATGAATGAGATAAGCAGATTTCGATTAATTTAAAATTATTAAGTTATTTTTAGCTGTGTGGTAGCGGCTACAAATTTCGCAATGTCAACAGCATGGCCTGCGTCGCTTTACTCTTGTGATTTAGAAGCAAGGAGTAGGGCCATATTAACGCGGCGGTATTTCCGTGCAATAAATTGTTCTTCTGCCGTGGTTACGTTCGTTATGTTTCGAATTCTAACTGCGTTACCGTTTTGTTGGGAAAGATTTGATTTTATTGGTCGCGGCATTGTTGATATGACATGACAATATAGACATAATATGTTTTCTTATAACACTATTCGTAAAAATTCGTAACACTCGCACAAAACGAACTCTGACAGGTCAAATTTTGCATGCCTCTTGCTCTACAAAACCAAAAAATGATTATATTTTTCTCACATTGCACTTATAGGATAATATTATCATACATATGTCAAGAAAAAACATTCGTTTAAACGTATTTGATATTTTTAAAATGCAATTATTTTGTTTACGTATATATATATATATATATAAATATATATATATATATATATATATATATATATTGTTTAAAGTAAGAAAATAGTTGATTAAAAAAATATTTGAAGACGTCGGATAAAATATTGCGTATCTTGTAAGAATACGACCGTAAAAATTAATGTATCAAAATATTTATTTTTTTAAAAGCTTCATAATCGTAACGCGCGGTTTCCTTTCGAAAATGGTTTGGTAATTCTTTGTCGTTTAATTGCAATTATTAAAAAACTAAACTGCTTATAGTTCATCTAATCTAAGAAGTGCATTTTGACGTTTCACATGTTTTAATACACAAAAACCTTGGTCAAACGTATACACATGATTGCAAACAATAAATCTGAAATTTTAAAGAACTATTAAGTTATTTACATAATTAACGTTGCGCGTGACTTTCTTTTACAATAATGTAATATTGAAACTCGTAAAACTAATTTAAAATTAAAATAACATGGTAAATAGTAATTATTATTAACGATCTTACAATGTCATGTCATCACGTTCTACACAGTAGTGCTTGACAACTTCCAATTCACGAATATCCAAATAATGGGTGTAAATATTAGATTAATATATTTAATCGAATAGTGATTTTGACAGAGATGTACGTTTCGACAATGTTATTGATAAGGAAATAATTATTAATATTCGCGACGATCATAATTCAAGTAATAGTAGTAATTCTGAATAAATAGCTATTTTCAAATCCAATTTTTGGTCTTACTTAACCTAATCGTACTAATTATGATGAATAGATTTTATGATGAGATAATTAAATTTGTTTTTTTATTAATTTAGTGCTTAATTTTTCATCTCCTTTTTGAAAAATAAAAAAATAAACCGATTATTAATTACAAAGAATCAATATCGATTTCTCACTAAAATCGGATATTTTCGATCGCGATTATTTTATTCACATACCTAGACAACTTACTCCGACAGCTGTCAAAGTGCACTTCTTAGATTAGACAGATTATAGTCATTATAGTTTTAATCTAAGAAGTGCACTTTGACAGCTATCTGAGTAAGTTGTCTAGGTATGTGAACCAAATAATCGCTATCGAAAATATCCGATTTTACTGAGAAATCGATATTGATTCTTTATAATTAATAATCGGTTTAATTTTTATTTTTCAAAAAGGTGATGAATAAATTAGGTTCTAAATTATTACTAAACAAATTTAATTATTTCAGCATAGAATCTACTCATCATATTTAGTAGGATTAGGCTAATCAAAAACAAAAACTGGATTTGAAAATTGCTATTTATTAAGAATTACTACTATTACTTGTCGCGAACATTAATAATTATTTCCTCATCAATCAAAGTGTCGAAATGTACATCTCTGTCAAAGTCTCTATTCTTTTAAATGTATTTTTCTAATATTTTTACCGATTATTTGAATATTCGTGAATTGGAAGTTGTCAAGCACTACTGTATAGAACGTGATGACGTGACATTGTTAGGTCGTCACTAACAATTACTATTTACCATGTTATTTCTATTTTAAATTAGTTTTACGAGTTTCAAGATTAGATTATTGTATAAGAAAGTCACTCGCAATGTTAATTATGTAAATAACTTAATAGTTGTTTAAAATTTCAGATTTAGTGTTTACAATTATGTGTAACTATACGTTTGACCGAGGTTATTGTGTATTAAAAAATGCAAAACGTCAAAATGCACTTCTTAAATTAGATGAACTGTAGTGTATGTATATGTATACCCTGGGGGTGCACAGTTAAAACATTTGCTTATTTTTATTGATCGTCGCGCTGCCTACAGATTGTTTGTACAAACATAGCTGCCATTTTGTCCTGATTGTCAAAAGTTTGACAACTGAGAATTGTTATTTTTTGTTCCTAGTATGGAGGGTAAAAACCAAAGAGTAAAGTTATTAAACTGAAAAAGAGTGGCAACTCGATGATAAAACATGCATGTATGGAAAGTGCTGCTACCCAGAGTTTAAGCGATGAACTAAAGTTGAAGTGATATATATACATATCTACATGTGTATGTGTAATTATACAGAATATTCTTTTACTATAAGATCTACCCTGAAATATAAAAAAAAACCATATCAGCTGATATCGAAACAATAATAATATAAGTTTAACAATGAAAATTTATATAATTTTCAGAAAGTACATCAATAATCGAAAATAAATCGATGACAATAACTACCTACACTATGAACAAAAAATAACAATTCTCAGTTGTCAAACGTTTGACAGACAGGACAAAATGGCAGCAGCTAAGTTTGTACAACTAGTCTGTAGGCGGCGCGACGGTCAGTAAAAAAAAGTAATGTTATAAGTGTGCCCCCCAGGTAAAAACTAAGGAGAACCATCTTGTATGGGGGATTAGTCCAAAAAGTGTTCACTTGTAAACAGCAAATTATTGTGCGAACCACGAAGTATAGATACACAGGAGTCCGAACGGTATAGGCAAAGAGTAAAGTTATTAAATTGAAAAAGAGTGGCAACTCGATGATAAAATATGCATGTATGGAAAGTGCTGCCACCCAGAGTTTAGGCGGTGAACTAAAGTTGAAGTAATATTTATACATATCTACATGTGTATGTGTAATTACATAGAATTTTCTTTTACTATGAAAACTAACCTGATATATAAAAAAAAACATATCAGCTGATAATTAAACAATAATAATATCAGCCTAACATTGAAACTTGAGATAATTTTCAGAAAAATATCAATAACCGAAAATAGATCGATGACAATAAGTACCTACGCCAGGAACAAAAAATAACAATTCTCAGTTGTCAAACGTTTGACAGGCAGGACAAAATGGCAGCAGTTAAGTTTGTACAACCAATCTGTAGGCGGCGCGACGGTCAGTAAAAATAAGTAATGTTTAAGTGTGCCCCCCCAGGGTATAGGCTTGTCCATAGTATTTTTGGTCACAAAAATAAACCCAGATCTTAGTTCTTTTTTCTGCCACTGGCTGCGCTAGTGTTTAGATCGCACCCACGAATTATAAATACATATATCTATATATACACATGAACACAGAATACGTAATAAAACACATGAATATATATATACATGTATGTATCTATACTTCGTGTACGTACCGATGCTATTATTATTATTACACGTAAACGTGCGTTGGTTCGTGAATGTTGAATTTAATTAATTTAAATATAAAATAATATTAAAAAGAAATGGGAAGGTGTTGTGCTGTTCATGGTTGTGTTAGTGGACGAAAAGAAAAATTATTGTAAATGTTTCATGTACACAACATCTGTAAAGTTTTCCTAAACCTTTATATTATTTTGGGACTCCTCTTAAAGCTGACAAAATACCTTCAAGAAAATGAAATATATCGAAAATATTAATTATCTTCCCATCATCATTATTATCACAGCCCATGTATGTCCCATTGTTGAGCTCGAGCCTCCTCCATAATGGGAGGGAACTTAACCTACTATACCACGCTGGTCAGATGTGTTGGTATAGGGTTTTGTTTCGAGTTTTCCTTCTCTTGCAATAGATGTTATATGCGTTTTATATCCCTTAGTCGTCTCTTACGATCACTCACGGGTAAGATAGATATGCTGCAAACCTGGACAAAAAATTTTGCTAAACTTACATCATTGTGATATAATATTGTATGAAGAGAATTATGAATATTGAGGAAGCGATTGAAGTATGCAAGGATGGAGTTCTCTGGGACTCTGACGCTTCCTCAACATTCATAATTCTCTTCATACACGCTCGCCGATTTCAGACACTTTTGAATCCACCTTCCTTCAATATGTGACCAATCTGGTGATATAACAGACAGCAATATAAGAGATATTGATTGACGAGAAATCAGGCTGATAACTTTGAATGGCATAAAATTCGCAGAAATCATATAACAGCTAGATACATCCATACATGTTGCAAAGCAGTTTCTATAAAAGCAAAAATAATGTAGCCCAAAGAATTTTGAATACATTAGAGTTCAAATGCAAACAATCACTACATGAAAAAGACTGTGAGTCAAGGGCTATGCATTTTTATGAAGAATATACTGCAATGAAGGTGCAGAAATGTGGATTGTTTTTATCTAAAAATAAGCCATATTTGGGGGCGTCTCCTGATGGACTTATTGGCAAAGAAATGATTTTAGAGGTAAAGTGCCCTTACAAGCGAAAATAATTATTATGTAATTACTAATTAGTGATGAAACAATTCCTTACTTGTGGAAAATAAATATGGCAATTTGTGTCTAGAAGACATATCCATATTACTATCGAATACAAGGCCAGTTGATGGTTACCGGTAGGAAGTACCTATGCTAGTTTATTCATTTCCACATTTGTAGAATGGACCCTGGGGGGGCACACTTAAAACATTACTTATTTTTACTGACCGTCGCGCCGCCTACAGATTGGTTGTACAAACTTAACTGCTGCCATTTTGTCCTGCCTGTCAAACGTTTGACAACTGAGAATTGTTATTTTTTGTTCCTAGCGTAGGTACTTATTGTCATCGATCTATTTTCGGTTATTGATATTTTTCTGAAAATTATCTCAAGTTTCAATGTTAGGCTGATATTATTATTGTTTAATTATCAGCTGATATGTTTTTTTTTATATTTCAGGGTAGCTTTCATAGTAAAAGAAAATTCTATGTAATTACACATACACATGTAGATATGTATATATATTACTTCAACTTTAGTTCACCGCCTAAACTCTGGGTGGCAGCACTTTCCATACATGCATATTTTATCATCGAGTTGCCACTCTTTTTCAATTTAATAACTTTACTCTTTGAATGGACCATAATTGATGTACCCTGGAATGACACGTTTATAAAGGAGATTGAAAACAAATTAGATATGTTTTATGAAGACTATTTCCGACCAGCATTACTAGAAAAAGTTAGGGATGTTAAAAAATAATCGATTTTTATTTTAATCGATAATTTTTTTCTAAAAATCGATTTTTTATAATCGATTTTTATAGTAATATTAATCGATTTAAAAAAAATCGATTATATAAATTATGCGTTTTAATCGATTTTTATGAAAAGCGCCATCTATGGAACGGATGAATAAAACTCGAAGTAAATCCATTATTATTTACAAGTTAAGAGTGCCATAATATATACATATAGTTGTTGGTAAACTATAAAAATGTCTTCCAATAGTAAAACATCTAAAAGCGGTTGGCGAAAATATTTTACGATTAAGAAACATACAGCAATATGCAAGTACTGTTCCAAAGAGCTAAAAACTTGCAGTAATACTACAAATTTAAAACAGCATACATACATACCATCACGCCATGTCCCTTGCAGGGTAGGCAGAGAGAACAAAGTGCCAGAGAACTCTATCCTTGCATACTTCACTGGTTTCCTTAACATTCATAATTCTCTTCATACACGCTCGCCGATTTCGGAGACTTCTTGACTCCACCTTCCTTCAGTACATGACCGATCTGGTCGAGGTAGGTTAGTCTCGGTCTCCCCCGGTACCACTTTCGCATTGTATAACTTCTTAACCAGACGTTCGTTCGACATTCTTTCCACATGCCCGAACATCATCACCATCGGAGCATTCCCTTTCGCATCTTTACACCAATAGTCTCTTTCATACCTACTCGCTCTCTTACATCGTCGTTACGAATGCGATCGATCAGCCTAACACAGCCACAGATTTTCCGTAGAGATCGCATTGCGCATTAATTTTACTTTAATACTTTTTTCTGCCTTGCCCAACTCTCGCTTCCATATAGTAATGTTGGGACAAGCAAGTTATGTATTGCTACACGTGCCTTCTGGCTTCAGTGGTGGCTACCGAGAAGTTGTCCCAACGCTCCGATCACTCTATTTCCCGCATTTACTCTTCGCTCTAAATCAGTGGTGTACCTTCCATCTCGGTTAAATTCACATCCAAGATATGCACATTCATCCACTTATTCTAGTACATCATTACCTATTGTTACTCTTACATCTGTTCTGGCTTTATCTCTTTCGAAGACCATTACTTTGGTTTTACTCACATTCATGCGTAGACCCCTTTTCTTACAATCTTCTGTCGTTGTGTCGACTAGGGTGTGCAGATCAGGCACTGACTGCGCTAGCAGGATTGCATCATCTGCATAGAGCAGAGCACTGACCACTGAGTCGCCCATCTGGACTCCCACATTCATATCGTTCAACCTTTGGAGACATTTATCCAGATATATGATAAACAGCCTGGCTGATAGAACGCACCCCTGCTTAACGCCGATATTGACGTCAAACCAAAGCGACATTCCATCATCCAGCCGCACACAAGCTCTACATCCCATGTAACTGGACTGCACAGCCTGCAGCATTTTACCGTTAATACCATACTCCGTAAAATGTCCCAAAGTTCCTTTCGTGCAACCGTATCAAATGCTTTCTCCAGATCCACAAAACTGCAGAAAACCCTCTGACCTAGAGCCAGATGCTTCTCCACAATGTTGCGCAGAGAGAACACTTGATCCATGTATCCCCTTCCACTCCTGAAACCTCCTTGTATCTCACACAGTAAACCATCGGACACCATCCTCATTCTCCTTTCAATAATTTTACCATACACTTTTGCTGCCAAACTGGTCAAGCTTATGCCTCTGTAATTTGCGCAGTCATAACGTGAACCCTTGTTTTTAAACAAAGGCACGATGACTGCGCTATTCCAGTCCCCGGGAACCATTCCCGAGCTCCAACGTAAATTGAGGAGCAACAGGAACGCCTCCCAGACACAGGAGCCACCAAGCTTGATCATCTCGGCAGACACCATATCAATGCCCGTTGCCTTACCATTTTTCAAACTTCTTATCGCCCATTCAACTTCATCCATACTGATGCCATCGGAGGATGCCACTGTCGAATGTTGTTCTACTAAACCACATGCGACACCGGCGTCAACCGTAGCATCCGCATACATATCGCCAAAATATTCACTCCATCGGCTTAACACGTCTTGTGTTTGTGTAAGAATGTCTCCACCTTTAGACCTTATTTTATTCATTCTGAAGGCTGACCAACCACCCCGAGACTTCTTCACCTCCCTCCAAAAGAGTTTGGTGTTACTCTCGAAGTTTTTAGTCAGCCTATTTTCTGCACTCATACTTGCTCTATCACGTTTCTCTTTCACTAAGGCCTTGGTGTCATTCTTACATTGCCGACATATTTCTTTCTTCTGTTCAGTCATACTGTCATTCAGATTCAAAGAAGAGACATAGTCCAGCCACGCTTTCTTCTTTTGCTCTACGGAATTTGCAACTTCCGCATCCCACCATGCATCACCATTTGTTTTTCTATGCTTCTTTGAACTTCCACATACTTTATAAATACCCGATACGAAACGAAAAATGATGTTACAAGCGGGGTGTGAACCCGCACCTATTGGGAATCCTGCCCAACCGTGCTGACATCATTTTTCGTTTCGTATCGGGTATTTATAAACAATTAAGCATATTAAATGCTAAAAATTTCAGTAATTCCACATACTTCTTTCGCTGTATCTACCATACTCTCCTTCAATACTCTCCAGCATTCTTCAATGTCCGATTGCGGCTGGCTTGCCATCGTCAGCCGTTCTCGGACACCCTCTGCATACCTTTCTCTTACACACTCTTCTTACTCCTGGAAATAATAATTTGGATTTTAGGTTATGTTAGGGATATAATCATAAATACTTGTTTTAGGTGATAAAAGTAAATGTGATTAAATCACCTGAATGCTTTCCAATTTGAATGAAATCATCGGATTTAAAATATGCTGAACATATTTTAAAATGTTCTTTGGGTTGAAAGTCTTTATGAGTTGCTGCTTCTCATAGTTTTCTAGCTTTGTTCTTTTGGAAATGAATGGTTCCCTGGTTTCCTACATCCAAATACACAGCAATGATGCATTATCGTTTATACAATACTTTTCAGTGCTGTTAATAGCAACAAAACTTCCCGCCTAAAGATTTAAACGAATAAGTATTTCTTGAACAGTGGCGCGCTCTACCGGTAAAAAGTTTTGTCCCCTAAATTGAGACCATTCTTTTAACATTACGTTCGGACTCCTGTGTATCTGTACTTCGTGTGTGTCACATACAACTGCCCATTGAGCAGCAGCTTTCTCTCAAGTCTACTCCCGCTACCTTAAGAATTTGACCTCGAGCTTTGTTTATGGTTATTGAGAAACAGACTTTAATGGCAAACTGCACTCTCTGAAATTCAAAGGAGTAATTTGATGGTAGGTATTGAGAGAAGAAAAACTCGAAACAAAACAACCCATACCAACACGTCTGACCAGCGCGGTATGGTAGGTTAATTTCCCTCCCATTACGGAGGAGGCCCGAGCCCAGCAGTGGGATGTATATTGGCTGTGATGATGATGATGATTCAGAGAATCCTAGGAATAAATACAGACTCTGCTTGAGAACAACCGGTCAGTATAGTTGACCCGATTACATTGCAATACAATGATTTTTCTTACAAACTGGTGATATTGTATAATTTTGCTGTGCTAACTCTCAATTTTAAGATGTGAGTTGGGAGACCGGGTGTCTCCAGAGTATTCAGAAGCTTGAGCGGTTGTTGGACACGGAGTTTATCACTTATTCGAAGGATTTATTTTGATATTTGACCCCTTCAAATGATTTAAAATATTTGCAAGTAAATATTTTAAATTAATAATATGCAAGAGAAGGAAAACTCGAAACAAAACCCTATATACACGTCTGACCCGCGTGGTATAGTAGGTCAATTTCCCTCCCATAACGGAGGAGGCTCGAGCCCAACAGTGGGATATATTATGGGCTTGATTGGCTATGATGATGAATGGTATAAAGAAATCGAAACGACTGTGGTAGCACCATGGAAGTAATAAGTACTCTGTACAAGAGGTAAGAGCTCTATCTGTGCATCTTGCAGCAAAAATAAAGAAAATAAAACCTTATGCTAAGGTAGTAAGAGTCTTGTTGCGCGCAAAATAAAAATGAAGCCGAGTGAGAGGGCAACCAGTGTACCCTGTGTCCCGTTCTAACAGTGGACTTAGAATTGCCAGAGTTAAGTTGATTTCAATCCTTTCCTTGTTGGTAGAAAAATATGCGATTGATGTAATACAATGAAGTAAAAACATTTACTTCTAAAATGTTTTTAAATATAAATAATAATTTATTACCGACATATTAAAGCAATATTATTTGTTGCTAAGTGTAAAACCTTATTAACGCAAACATTTTGCGATTGGGGTATAGGTTTTCTTTTATATGTATGAAATACGGACACCTGACCTGACAACCCCACATGAAATCGTAAATAATAATAATGACATAATTTGTTAGTGAAGAATTACAGTGACCATGCATGACTATTCAATCCAAGTTCAAGAACAAATAACTTATATACCTATGTATTTTTTATTTTTTTATGAAAATAACTTTGTTTAGATTTCAAATTTCCTAAAGATCTTAATGTCCCTAACATTAAGTTCTTTAGAAAATTTAAGAACAAAAAGAAAGCTATTGTGGCAGAATGTAATAAAGATCAGTCGACATGATCGATATCAATAGATGATTTGTTAGATCTCGTAGATAACGCTTGTGTTTCAGATTTTAAACTGAACATTATTTTTTATATTGCTGGATATATCGTGAATGGGATGTTTCACAAAATTTCTTGTTCAAATTGTGTGATGTTATTGGATCACAACACCATAAAACACTGTTTATTACATTATTAAATCAATCGTTAAAAAACGTAAACAAAAACAAAATTATCATGTAGGTATGTCGTCCGAGAATTTTATAGCAAACTACATACATCGTTAGAATCAGCACATCCTCCTCAATCTATATTTGAAGATCCACATGATATTCTATTGATGAAGGCGTTAGCGAATTCATATCTCAATTTACGTTTAACTCAATGCAAAATTAGAATCAATGAAACATATAAGGAATAAGCTGGGTTTGCGGCAGAAACTTCACAAGACTGTCTTATTTAGC
Organism: Lymantria monacha; assembly: GCA_905163515.2. Classification (NCBI taxonomy): domain Eukaryota; kingdom Metazoa; phylum Arthropoda; class Insecta; order Lepidoptera; family Erebidae; genus Lymantria; species Lymantria monacha. Next base: position 21,943,377 of record LR991083.1, read on the forward strand.
AATGTCTGATTAGAATTAAACTTAAATGTAAACTTAACTGTTTTTTCTTAATTAAATATACCACACACCACCTTATCGTAATTTTATCTCAGTCCAGCTGCATGTCGTGTTCCACAAGGACCAGTAACCAGATAAGTACCTACCTATATGACGCGAGTGTGAAAAGCAAGCAAAAACAGGAAATGTATAGTGCCACAAAGGGCAAGTTTATAATTAGCATCTTCGATTAAAATCCATCTGAAGCAATGATCTGCTGACGTCAGATCACAAATATTTTTTATAATTATTGTCCTTAAATCATATTTCAATATGGTCACCATCGCCAGAGAGGGATAAAAGGTACAGTTCTGAGCTCTCGCTCGGCTTCAATTTTGCGACAACAGCTCATTCCTGTTGTACAGAGTACTTATTACTTCCACGGACTAATCTGAAGACACTAAAAACTTGAAGATAATTATAACTCGACACTGGCAACAATGGCTCATTTACGTAGCTGATTGCCAATACATAAAAGGAAGAAGAAGAAGAACTGGTAACACATGTAATTTGATGTAATGTCAGGTTTTTGGCGCGAATGTGGAAATGTCATGTCACGCTCTTGTATTATATTCATTTCTTTAGTGTTTTGTGGTGTTATATTGAATAATTTTGCTGGTATTTTATGCAATATGGTACAGTTAAAGTGCTGAAGTGTAGTGAATATGGTATAATAGTGGTTTACGTGTATTTTCATATTTGTCCAAAATTCCCAAAGAAAATCATTGATTTGGTTATCAGCACCCGATTAATGGTAACGACTTGACTTACTGACAGACAATGACTATTAAGGCTACATAATATGAAGAAATGATGAACAATGTATGAAAAATAATTAAATAAGACTTGGCTGTATGGGCTTTGATCCCTTTGCCTGTCCGAATGGACGAACAGAACCAAAAAAAAAAAAAAGATGTAATGTCAATTTAATCTCTGAGATAAAAAAGCGAACTTTAATAGGGTTAAAGATGGATAATTTCAATAAAGAATTCGTAATGAATATGTTCTTGGATGATGACGATGTTTGTACAATGAATAAAGTGATAGTAGCTGTAACTAATATAGTAAATGAAAATAATGATATTATAACACAGCTTAGCGATGTAACGAAAGAAGAGTTGAAACAATGCTCTGTAAATTCAAATCATTATAATTTTAAGACTATAGCAACGAAAAGTTATACTAAAAATTTCTATGAACAAATTGTTCGCAATTTTACTGAAGATGATTACAATGCAGGATATAAAATGCAAAAGAATACTGTTCAGGTGTGAGTTATATAGTTTTCGATTTTTTGAGTTTTCTAGAGTTGTGTACAAAAACAATTGAACTTGTTTTTATACAAATTTACCAGTTTAACACGTGCACTGCGGCCAAACACAATTGTCGCGTTCCTGCAGACATCGCGTGATGCGTCAAATCACCATTGTCGTGTTTTCATTGCATCGCGCGGCAAATCAAACACCGTGCGTACTTATTTTACGCTAAACTAGTGCGGCGCGCAGGGTGTGCTTAAGAAAAAATATTAAGTTACGTACTTAATATTTTTTAGTTAAGTATTTTATTGCTATTAATTTATTATTAATACATGTCATTTAATTCGTAATGATAGTTAAATAAAGACTATCTACCGATCTTAAGTTTAAATAAGATACGGCTAACCTTATTTAAATAGAAATTGATGTTATTGTAACGAAATATACAATTATATTATTTCTAAAAAATATTTGCAATAATCGTTTGTGTTTAATTTTTTAAGATAATTAGTAGGTACATCTAAAAAGGTGTAACTAAAAAATGCGGTGTGCTTTATAGTGTTTTTATTGTAGAATCTTATTGTATATATTGAAAAATGTTCCATGTTTCATATGGTCAATTGTTACAAAAAAATATTATGGCTGCAGCTGTTACACAAAACGCCGGAGTCGCCGGTATCTTTCTATGACGGTACCACAATTAAAACAAAGGACTATGAATTTCCAGATGCGAGTATTATGCATTTTTGTTTTCAAACAAAGGCTTTTCTATAATAATAGGTATTTCTGTTTACTCAAAAACCGCCGCGCGGCCGCGCACTATTGTCGTGTAGCGATCCGCCCGCTATGATATTCGCAGGTGATATTTGGCCGCAGTAAACGTGTTAAGTCTACCTGTCATTTCATTGGACATTTGTATATAATATAATGATATATATTTTTAAACATGTTTAAGCAAATACTATATGTCTATGTCATAATTAAATAGCTTATCATTTGCACATTCACTTAAAATTATTTTTACATACAAAAGGAAATAAATAATATTTTAAATTTTATACATAAATATATAGAAATCCCATGTCACAAGGTTTGTTCACAAGTTTCTACACTAAACTGATTGAAAGGAAATTTGGAAAGCTGTGTATGAGACCTACAAACTTAAAATTAGATATATTGTTTGAAACCAAGATTGATAGCTAGTTATTTTATGAAGGTATAGGATAAATTATTCAAGTTTCTATAATGCCTAAATTAGAGTTAACTTGAGTTGTACTCTGAAAACTTCATAGTCTCTGCTCAAATACATCCCACTGCTTGGCTTGACCTTCCTCCAATATAGAAGGGATATTACCTAATATTATTTTTAGTTTTCTTACATAGATGTAATATGCTCAGTAGAATCGGCAGCAGTATTGCCCAGGGAAAATTATAACACTAATTGCGATTGCCAGCCTATTTGTCAAACTTGACAATTATGGGGTTATTGTCCCTGTGGTGGACTTTTGTTCAGCAGTGAACTTTGATAGACTGATGGAAGGATGGATTTATACTCTAGGTATTTCAAGTAAATAAACATTTAATTTAGAAATTTACAAAAATTATGCAGGTGAAGCTTTGGGTAGTCTGAGAATATTATTTTAGTGTTTAAATGAATGTCTTTAATTTTTAGGAGTTAATTAAGTTTTTGAAGAACTATGTAACTACTGGTGTCATATCCCTTGATAAGAAAGTTCATATCTTTCTTTGGCTACTTGTGAATGGCTGCTCTTATACTGAGTGTGGAAAACTGTTTGGTCTACATAAATCAACTATTAGTTATATATTTCATGAAATAGCCACCCACTTAAATGAGCAAAGACACCATTTTATAAGTTGGCCATCACTGGAAGAGCAGCATATGACAAGAATAAAAGTAAATAGTAGATTCAAATTCCCCAACTGTGTAGGCTTTATTGATGTTTGTCAATTCAAAGTTGGCGCTAAAAGAAATAATGGGGATAAACCAGATCTAATCCTCTTACAAGCAGTATGTGATGAAAAATTAATGTATACACATATCCATATTGGTGAAATAGGATGCACAAAGAAAAACAAACTATTCAAAGAAAGCAAATTATCACAAGAATTGAAGAATTATTTAGAATTTGAGAACCATATTTTAGGTGATTCTGAGTATAAGTTGAAAAATAATCTTATTACCCCATTTACAAGTGAAGAGCTGCTAACTAGTGAAGACATGAAATTTAATGAGATTCATTGGAAGACACACAGATATATCAGTCATGCCTTTGAGTTGTTGAAAGAAAGATTTAAGAAGTTAAGCCACATAGATGTTATGAAGCCTGAGTCTGTGTCCCTCCTTATATCTGCTGCATGTATTCTTCACAATTTTATTTTGGTCCATGAAGGATGTTCAGAGATAAAAGACGAAATAGTGATCTGTGATGATGGTGTTACTATTAATAGAAGTATTGTAGAGACTGCTGCTGAAAAAAGACAATTTTTGTGTAACTATATAAATTTTATTGATGATGAGAACTTATAATTAACTAGCTAACCCAGCAAACTTCGTTCCGCCTAACAGTCAAAGAATAAGCAGATTTAGGATTTTAAAGTTAATTCAAAATTATTGAGTATTTTTTTATTATGATAATAAACATAAATAAAACATAAATTTAAAAAATCAAGTATTTTAATGACATGCCAGCAAAACATTTGTTTTATTATTATTGACCATGTATTTAGGTGTATTGGTTGCACTCTGCAGTGAAGCACCTTGTGGTATACAATAGTTTCTTTTGTTATCAGGTGCAAGAACATTTCTTACGCGTCAAATTTTTTCTGGTTGTTGATCTCTGAGGTTTGCTCCACGATTTCGCCTTGCCATCCGAGCCGTTTTACGGCCTGCCTCATCTTGCTCTTGTGATTGAGAAGCACGAAGAGAGTTCATTCATACTAACGTGGCGTTCTTCACTTGCAATATCTTGTTCTTCTTTGAATCTTAATTACATTACAGCTTTGTCGGGCAATATTACATTTTCTTGGTCGCGGCATTGTTAATAATAATATCGACACAATAACATTTATTAAAACCGGCGAGCGTGTATGAAGAGAATTATGAATGTTGAGGAAGTGAGTGAAGTATGCAAGGATAGAGTTCTCTGGCACTCTGTTCTCTGTATACCCTGCAAGGGATATGGCGTGATGATATGTATGTATGTAAGATTTATTATAATAGTAGTCGTATCACTCGCCACAAATGAAACATCGATCGGTCAAATTTATTTCCAACGCTTCGCGGTATTTTCAAAACAAACCAAAACCAAATTTTTCCAAACGTGTATGTACAATTATATGTACATATATATAATATACATATTTTCGATTGACTCACCGAAACTGAAAATGGCTTAAATCCACTTTCAGACATGTGCTTGTTAAAATGTCTGGATAAACTCTTGATCTTCTAGATCGATCAAGGCGTTCGTTCACAATAAGTGAATGAAAAAATCCGCGTCGCACAAACGAATACAATAACAAAATAATTGTAATGGAAAAACTAGTGTTATTGTAAACTGTTGTGGATATAAGTGAAAATATAATTCACCACCAGTTTTAATATAAGGATATCGACGGCGGAAAGTGAAAACGTCGTAGTCCACAAAGTATGAAAAATTTTTTTATTGCACTGTTAGAAAAAAAAATCTGATTCAATTGGTCTGGGTTATATAATTCTAAGATGAATAGTTATGAAATTAACATTAAAAAAACGGGTTTAAACTTAAATGCCTGCATTTAAAAACGCTGTACGTTACAGAAAAAAGTAGTAATAACTTGTACTATGTCGATTACAGCAATTCGCTTTCCGTAAATAAAGATGTTTGATCATTAACGACGTTTTAGCGGGCAGTAGTACAAGGAATCGATTCTATTACTACCCTTGGTAAGGTTTCTGTACAATCCACTCTGGAATTTGTGACATTTAGATTATCTTATTTAAAGTAAGTACACAGCTATACACCATTTTAATAGTGATGCAGATTTAAACTTCATCGATTTATAGCCCTTAAACGCTCTATTTGCTGCTCAGCTTGCTATATTCTTATTTTTTTACGGAAAGCGAATTGCTGTAATCGATATAGTACAAGTTATTACTACTTTTTTCTGTAACGTATAGCGTTTTTGAATGCAGGCATTTATGTTCAAACCCGTTTTTTTTAAATGTTAATTTCATAACTATTCATCTTAGAATTATGTAACCCAGACCATTTGAATCAGATTTTTTTTCTGATTCGAACAGTGCAATACAATTTTTTTTCATACTTTGTGGACTACGACGTTTTCGCTTTCCGCCGTCGATATGCTTATATTAAATCTGGTGGTGAATTATATTTTCACTTATAAAACTTGAAATATAATTCGTATCTTTCCCTATATATATTTAGATTCTACATACATATCAATACGTCATATCCCTTGCAGGATAGGCAGACAACAGAGTGCCAGAGAACTCTATCCTTGCATACTTCACTTGCTTCCTCAACATTCATAATTCTCTTCATACACGCTCGCCGGTTTCGGAGACTCTTGACTCCACCTTCCTTCAGTACGTGACGAATCTGGTCAAGGTAGGTTAGTCTCGGTCTCTCCCGGTACCCTACATCCTTTCACTTTCGCATTGTATATCTTCTTAACTAGACGTTCGTTCGGCATTCTTTCCACATGTCCGAACCATCGGAGCATTCCCTTTCGCATCTTTACACCAATACTCTCTTTCATACCTACTCGCTCTCTTACGTCGTCGTTACGAATGCGATCGGTCAGCCCAACTCCACAGATTTTACGTAGAGATCGCATTTCGACTGCATTAATTTTACTTTCATGCTCTTTTCTGCACACCCAACTCTCGCTTCCATATAGTACTGTTGGCACATGCACTGCGTTATGTATTGCTACACGTGCCTTCTGGCTGAGGTGGTGGCTGCCGAGAAGTTGCCCCAACGCTCCGTTCATTCTATTTCCCGCATTCACTCTTCGCTCTAATCTGTGGTGTACCTTCCATCTCGGCTAAATCCACATCCAAGATATATAAATTCATCCACTTGCTCTAGTACATCATTACCTATTTTTACTCTTAGATCTGTTCTGGCTTCATCTCTTTCAAAGACCATTATTTTGGTTTTGCTTACATTCACGCGTTAACCCCTTTTCTTACAATCTTCTGTCATTGTTTCGACTAGGGTACCTGCAGGTCAGTCGCTCACTGCGCCAGCAGGACTGCATCATCTGCATAGAGCAGAGCACTGACCACTGAGTCGCCCATCTGGACTCTCACATTCATATCGTTCAACCTTTGGAGACATTTATCCAGCTATATGATGAACAGCCTAGCTGATAGAACGAACCCCTGCTTAACGCCGATATTGACGTCAAATCAAGGCGACATTCCATCATCCAGCCGCTCACAGGCTCTACAGCCCATGTAACTGGGCTGCACAGCCTGTAGCAGTTTACCGTTAATACCATACTCCGGTAAAATGTCCCAAAGTTCCTTTCGTATGGTCGTTCGTGTCAAATGCTCTCTCCAGGTCCACAAAACTGCAGAAAACCCTCTGACCTAGAGCCAGATGCTTCTCCACAATGCTGCGCAGAGAGAACACTTGATCCATGCATCCCCTTCCACTCCTAAAAACCTCCTTGTGCCTCACACACTAAACCATCGGACACCATCCTCATTCTCCTTTCTATAATTTTACCATACAATTTTGCTGCCAAACTGGTCATGCTTATGGCTCTGTAATTTACGCAATCATAACGTGAACCCTAGTTTTTAAACAAAGGCACGATAACTGCGCTATTCCAGTCCTTGGGAACCATTCCCGAGCTCCAACATAAATTGAGGAGCAACAGGAACGCCTCCCAGACACAGGCGCCGCCAAGCTTTATCATCTCGGCAGACACCATATCAATTCCCGCTGCCTTACCATTTTTGAAACTTTTTATCGCCCATTCAACTTCATCCATACTGATGCCATCGGAGGACGCCGGTGCCGAACGTTGATCTACTAGACCACATACAACACCAGCGCCAACCTGAGTATCTGCATACATATCGCCAAAAATTTCATACCATCGGCTTAACACGTCTTGTGTTTGTGTAAGAATGTCTCCACCTTTAGACCTTATTTTATTCATTCTGAAGGCTGACCAACTAACCTGAGACTTCTTCACCTCCCTCCAAAACAGTTTGGTGTTACCCTCGAAGTTTTTAGTCAGCCTATCTTCTGCACTCATATTTGCTCTATCACGTTTCTCTTTCACTAAGGCCTTGGTGTCATTCTTACATTGCCGATATATTTCTTTCTTCTGTTCAGTCATACTGTCATTCAGATTCAAAGAAGAGACATAGTCCAGCCACGCTCTCTTCTTTTGCTCTACAGAAGCTGCCACTTCCGCATCCAACCATGCATCACCATTTGTTTTTATATCCTTCTTTGAGCTTCCACATACTTCTTTCGCTGTATCTACCATACTCTCTTTCAATATTCTCCAGCATTCTTCTATGTCCGATTGCGGCTGGCTTGCCATCGTCAGTCGTTCTCGGACACCCTCTGCATACTTTTCTCTTACACACTCTTCTTGCAACCCTTCAACCTTTATTCTTTCAAGCCCTCCAAAGTGGACACGCTCTCGCCCAGTGCCTCCACTTTCTGAACAGACCACTAAATCATGCAATAACGAGATAGTGGTCCGTATCGACTGTGGAGCCCCTGTAGGCTCTTGCGTCCAATATTTTGCTACGGAGGCGACTGTCTGCCAAAGTTAAATCTATTATACTTTTCTGTTCATTCCTTCTCCAAGTATACATATGGATGTCCTTATGTTGGAAAAATGTGTTTGACACAATAAGGTTTCTCTCCATGCATACATCCGCAATGAGCCTACCTGCGTCGTTCACTCTCTTATCATCAAATGGACCAAGTACATCCTCATAGTCGGGACGCTTGGTCCCCACCCATCCGTTTAAATCTCCGCATACAATCACGCGTTCACTGGTTTCTGCCATATCCAGAACTTCCCTAACATTGTCCCAAAACTTCTCCAGGTCTGATGCCACCGAGGATCCTACGGGAGCATATTCTACAACCATGAATACCTTGTTTTATACGAACCCAAAGAAGTCTGGGAGCATATATTCCGTAATCCTTCACACCTGAGGCCAAGCGAGAGGATAACAGCACTCCTACCCCCATGCTAGCTCGATCGCTCTGTGGTACACCAGACCACAGAGCTATCCCGCCACTAGGAAGATCGCAGGCGTCGCTGCCCCTTCGCTTGGTCTCTGTTACACAGAGCACGTCTAACTGTTTGTCCGCCATGACGGTTATCAGCTCGTGCAACTTACCTTCCACACAACCTCTTACATTCCACGTGCTCACCTGACACTCTGCTCTCCTCTACTCACCTGACTGGGCAAGGCGTGATGGGTGGTAGCCGCCATCGCCGCATCTGCCGATGTTCGTACCGACGGGGGCGGGTCAGTATGCGTCGCCTCCAGGGGACGCCCTAACCCGCACTGCGGTACGCATTCGAGCCGGATTGCAGTCTAACTAGACTGGCAGGGGATGCGACGTGCACGCTACGGACTATGTCCCCCGACCCTTACCCCCCGATACCTTAGATTCTCAGACCATATAAGTAAAAACATATTTTTTACTTGATTTGGGTCCAGATTTAATTACGCAACAAAATGTAACCAATCTTGTGATTTTATTATTTGTCATTTGGCAGATAAAATTTTTTATAGTTTTAGAAATAAATCTGTCAGTGCTATGTGATTAGGATTACAAATGTAAGTATATGTTGTACCGCATCTTTTATCCTATCGGCGCAGATACTTACTGTCCGACTTTGTAACCGACGCGACGTTGTTTTATTCAGTCGTACATCTTATACGGATTCGATATTCGATTGGATTTTATGCATATTAAAACGAAGGTTTCACGTAGACGTATTGGTAATCTGATACCTAAACAATATTGTGGAGCTAATTTCATGTAATAAATGAAGGATTTTGACAATATTAAGATCAAAATAATGTCTTCATTATATCTGACTGCTGTATAATTAACATATACATACTTTAACTTTTTAGTAGAAGTAACTTTTTCAAATTCAAATATATTTTTTATGCATGAATCCTGCGAGGGCACTTACATATTGTCAGTATTAACATTTTAATTTAATCTAATAAACTACCACCGGATCGAAACGAGATCGCTACTGAGAAGATCCGGCAAGAAACTTAGGGGGTTTGTTTATTATTGTTATTTACTGTTTTTTTTTGTAAAAAAAGATAATATTTTTTTTTTTTTGGGAGTGGGCTACGGTCGGCGCACTCCTCGCACCACTCCATCCGGGGTGACAGAGGGGCGTAAGCGCGCACACCCGTAACCCACCCGTGACGTCGCCTTCGTCGTTGGGCCGACCACCGGAGCAGAGTGACTTGACGTCAGTGGTCGGCCCGACGGAATACCCCTGAGGAGTACCCTCTCCTCGACCGACATCCCCCCCTCGGGTAGGATGTCGGTCTTTCCTCACGCGGTCGGCCTCTCAGCGGGTGACGGACTAATTCCCCGATCCAGTCACCCGCGGCCTTGGCTAGGGCGGCATCAGGCGCAGATAATCGCGCCTGCGCCGGCCCAGTCGCCGGCGGCGGCTCGCGCCGTCGAGGAGACGCTCCTCGCGCACGCGCTCCGCCGCCTCCTTCCGCGAGACTACTGCCTCGCAGAAGGTTGCGACCGTGTCCCTGACGCTGTCGAGCATCGCCCTGGCGATGGTCGGCAGCGTCAGGTCGGCACCGATGATTGCGACGAGTTCACGACGCTGCTCTGCCCAAGCGGCACACACCTCGAGCGTATGCTGCGCCGTGTCTTCGTCGCAATCGCAGTGGTGGCAGGACGGTGTACTCTGCCTCCTGACGACCTTGTGCAGGTATTTGGCGAAGCATCCATGCCCCGTCAAAACCTGCACCAGTCGAAAGGAGAGCACCCCGTGCCGCCGTTCCAACCACTGCATCAGCACCGGCCGGAAAGCCTCTACGGTCCGCACACCGAACCGAGGCCTCTCCAGCCGGACTGCCCAACGGGCAATGACATCTAGGCGGGCGTCAACGCGCCAGGCGGTGAGTTCCCTCAAAGAGACCACACCGCCCTCCGCGCGCACCCTCGACACCCGCCGATACAAATCGACGAGCATTTCCGCCTCCAGGTACCACGGGGGACTCCCGGCCAACAGGCACGCTGCCTCCGTCGCCACCGTGCGGTACCCGCGTACAGCCCTGACCGCCATGGCCCTCTGTGGTCGCCACAGAAGAGCCCTGAGTCGGACGGTCAGGGACCCCGCCCACACCGGTGCGCCGTACAGGGCCATCGACCGGACGACCCCCGTGTACAGCTGTCGGCACGTAGCGCTCGGTCCGCCCACATGAAAGGGCGGACGCCGCGCCGACGAGCCGCGGAGCGAGCCTGCGGAAATGCTCCCGAAACCACCAATGCCCGTCGAGTACCAGGCCCAAATACCTCACATGGGCCCGGATGCTGATGTCAACCGAATTGACGGTGATCGAAACGCCGATGGGAGGGCCCATGCGGGGCCCATGGAACAAGAGGGCCTCCGTCTTGTCCAGGGCCACCCTAACCCCAGCGCCTCGATCCGCCTGACGATCTCTTCGGTGCCGAGAGTCGCCAGGCCTGCCGCCTCCTCCAGCGTCCCACCGCGGGCTGTGACGAGCGTGTCGTCGGCGTAACAGATCACACCCAACCCGGGTGGGAGGCTCCCTCTCAACGCCCAGTCGTAGCCGATGTTCCACAGGGTGGGTCCGAGGACCGACCCCTGTGGGACACCGCACGTCATGGGCGTTCGCACAACGTCCCCTACTCGGTTGGTGTAGAGGACGCTGCGCCCCTCCAGATAGTCTGCCACTAGCCGCCTCAGGTAAACTGGCACTCCGTGGTATCGGAGCGCCTCCCTGATGCAGCTAAATGGCAGACTATTGAATGCGTTGGCGATGTCCAGGGACACCACCAACAGCACTCCTCCACCGGCGACGGCCTCAGTCGCCACGGCCCTCAGGCGCAGCAGAGCCGCGATCGTCGAACGACCCCTCCTGAACCCAAACTGGGCGTCCGACAGATCGGGCCCCGTGCCAACGAGGTGCCGCTCGATGCGGGCAGCCAGCACCCTCTCCAATAGCTTACCCGCATCGTCGAGCAGCACGATAGGCCTGTAGGCCGAGGCCAACTCTGGAGACCGTCCCGGTTTCGGCAGGAGCACCAGCCTCCCCTCCTTCCAGCACCCAGGGAACCGCCCGGACGCTAAACACGCGTCGAACAGCCCCCTGAGGCGGGGACACAGGTGGTCGACGACCAGGGCCAGCACGCGGTTGGGAACACCGTCGGGCCCGGGGGCGGTGGATTTGCCGCGCATGCGCGCCACCGCCACCCCCATCTCGGTTGCCGTGATGGGCGGAACACTGTCATCGTCGGCCCCGGATTGGGGGCCCGCGCGCGGAGCTTACTCAGCGCCGCGCGATAGGGGCGACCCCAGGGGTCTCGATCGAGACCGTCCAGCATCTCCTGCCGACTGACGTCCTTGGCGGTACGGACGGCCAGCCTGAAGGCCGACCGCGCATTGCGGTAGGCCTCATAAAGCCGGCCCTCCCGCTCCTCATCGCGATGGTGCCGCCGGCTGCGGGTGTAAGCCCTCCGGGCGCGTATACATGCGGCCCGAAGATCCGCCAGCTCCCGGGACCACCAGTGGACAGCCCTTTTCGGGGCCAGACACCGTACACGGGGCATGGCCGCATCGCAGATCTGCGTCAACGCATTGCGGATGCGGTCAGCCTCGGCGTCCACCCCGTCCAACTGGTGGGCAGAGGACAGCCACGAGTGAACGATGGCTGCCTCCGCCAGCAGGTCCCGGTCCAAACGACCCACAGCCCATCGCGGGAACGCGGGACGTCCGTCCGCCTGATGACCCCTGCCGGGCGTCGGGAGAGTCCGGGAGACCTCCATCCGGATATACCGGTGGTCCGATAGGGTCTCAACCTCCTCCGCGACGCACCAGCTCCTCACGCGTGCGGCGACAATGGGGCTAGCGAACGACAAGTCCACTATCGACCCGCCCCGCTGCCGCACGCACGTATGCACCGAGCCCCTGTTCAAAAAACAGAGGCCCAGTGCCGCCGCCCACTCCTCGACCGCCCGTCCTCGGTCGTCCGTCCTGGGGGACCCCCACGCCATGGACTTGGCGTTGAAGTCCCCCAGAACGAAGACTTAGCGCGGTGCCAGTCGCCGTAACGAGGCCCCCAAGATGGTGAGGGAGGCCCCAAAATCAGTCACGCTCCTGTTAGGGGAGAGATAGACTCCGAAAAGCGTAATCTCTCCCCAGTCCGCCGTGACGTATCCGACGCCCCTATCCCTAAGGGTCAGGGACGACGAAGGCCACGACGTGGAGGCGACGATTGCCACAGTGCCGTCGGTGCTACCCAGCCAATTAGGTCGGTCGGGCACCACGTACGGCTCTGCGGCTACGGCTACTGCTATCAACCACTCCGCCATGGCTTGCAGGAAAACGTCCTGCGCACCGGCGGAGTGGTTGAGATTGGCTTGGAGGAGACGGATGGCTTCGTGGTCCATTAACGGGCCGTATCCATCGTCTCCTCCTCCGTGCTAACGGGCGATCGGGTCGCGATCGGAGCGGGAGCGGGCCCGGTCGATGAGCCGCCCCGCCCCTTTGGGGCCGATGCCGGGGGTCTGCAGTCCCCAGAGCCCATGCGGTGCTTGGCAGGCCTATTGCCCGCCGCACACGTGGGGCAGTGGAAAAAAAGATAATATAAAATAATAATAATAACTTTACTTCCAAAACATAATTTACAAATTTTAACAGAAATTGAGTTTCCATTTCTAAGGTCTTCTTGTGTTTAGTTCTCTGGCACCCAAACTAAGATTAAACTTGTGTTATGGGTGCCAGAATAAAAATGGTAATAAAATAGTTCAACATGCTTAGTAAGGATTAGCTCCAGTGATACGCTCTTCGAACCTAATAGTTTAAATACAATGTAAAATAACCATACATATTAGTAATTAAAAACTCGTTTAGGTCGGTCCTTGTATATTTGCACGGCTTGCAGCAAAATTGTGAGAACCGCAAAGGTATCAGTAGTAGACTACTAGACCACCCTAGAATAAGCTATCCTTTTAAATGTTTTTGAAATATCAAAAATCTTTATTTTCTTTGAGCCAAAAAACCAAAACTCTTCTTTACAAAATATTTTTAATAAAAGCGGTATATCAATTATTTCAAAAACCATCTAGGTACATGCTATCCTGAATCGAACGACAAATCATCCCAATGTTTTAAGGCTTCAAGCTTTTTTTTGAGGCTGCAATAAGTTGATCAACACAACACTTGTTGACTAGACCATAGCATATTTTTTTTAAATATCTATATTATATTATACCTATATATGAGCTACATGGGTCTGTCTTTATCCCAGACTAGGTGAAGGAGGACAACATGTTTTACCTCACATAGACTCCTGTCAGTCTTAAGATATGTGATCTTATTATATTAATTTTATCCCTGCTGGAAAAAACTCATAAAATCTCATAAAAAAATTAATACGAAAATAATCTATAAGATTTTATAAGTGTATTTGACCACGAATTTACTCATAAAAACTCATAACGGTTATGATTCATTAGAACTTAAGAGATCTTATGAGTAGCTTCAGTAGGTAGGTATCTCATATAATCTCACCATATTTTAAGTTATTATATTGGGAGGCATAGTCCGGAGCGTGCTTGTTCGCGTCCCCTGCCAGTCTAATTAGACTGCTAATCCGGCTCGATATGCGTACCGCAATGCGGGTTAGGGCGTCCCCCGGAGGCGACGCGTACCGACCCACCCCCGTCGGTACGAACTTCGGCAGTTGCGGCGATGGGGGCCGCCACCCATCACGCCTTGCCCAGTCAGGCGAGTCGAGGAGAGCAGAGTGCCGGGTGGGCACGTGGAATGTAAGAGGTTGTGTGGAAGGTAAGTTGCACGAGCTGACGATATCCGTCATGGCGGACAAACAGCTAGACGTGCTCTGTGTAATAGAGACCAAGCGAAGGGGCAGCGACGCCTGCGATCTTCCTGGTGGCGGGATGGCTCTGTGGTCTGATGTACCACAGAGCGATCGAGCCAGCATGGGGGTAGGAGTGCTGTTGTCCTCTCGCTTGGCCTCAGGTGTGAAGGATTACGGAATGTATGATCCCAGACTTCTTTGGGTCCGTATAAAACTAGGTGTCACCAAGGTATTCATGGTTGTAGCATATGCTCCCGTAGGATCCTCGGTGGCATCAGACCTAGAGAAGTTTTGGGACAATGTTAGAGAAGTTCTGGATATGTCAGAAACCAGTGAACGCGTGATTGTATGCGGAGATTTGAACGGATGGGTGGGGACCAAGCGTCCCAACTATGAGGACGTACTTGGTCCATTTGGTGATAAGAGAGTGAACGACGCAGGTAGGCTCATAGCGGATGTATGCATGGAGAGAAACCTTATTATGTCAAACACATTTTTCCAACATAAGGACATCCATATGTATACATGGAGAAGGAATGAACAGAAAAGTATAATAGATTTAATTTTGGTAGACAATCGCCTCCGAAGCAAAATATTGGACGCAAGAGCCTACAGGGGCCCCACAGTCGATACGAGATAACACCAAACTCTTTTGGAGGGAGGTGTAGAAGTCTCGGGGTGGTTGGTCAGCCTTCAGAATGAATAAAATAAGGTCTAAAGGTGGAGACATTCTTACACAAACACAAGACGTGTTAAGCCGATGGAGTGAATATTTTGGCGATATGTATGCGGATGCTACGGTTGGCGCCGATGTCGCATGTGGTCTAGTAGATCAACATTCGGCGACGGCGTCCTCCGATGGCATCAGTATGGATGAAGTTGAATGGGCGATAAGTAGTTTAAAAAATGGTAAGGCAGCGGGCATTGATATGGTGTCTGCCGAGATGATCAAGCTTGGTGGCTCCTGTGTCTGGGAGGCGTTCCTGTTACTCCTCAATTTACGTTGGAGCTCGGGAATGGTTCCCGGGGACTGGAATAGCGCAGTCATCGCGCCTTTGTTTAAAAACAAGGGTTCACGTTATGACTGCGCAAATTACAGAGCCATAAGCTTGGCAAAAGTATATGGTAAAATTATTGAAAGGAGAAGGAGGATGGTGTCCGATGGTTTACTGTGTGAGACACAAGGAGGATTCAGGAGTGGAAGGAGATGTATGGATCAAGTGTTCTCTCTGCGCAACATTGTGGAGAAGCATCTGGCTCTAGGTCAGAGGGTTTTCTGCAGTTTTGTGGATCTGGAGAGAGCATTTGACACGGTTGTTCGAAAGGAACTTTGGGACATTTTACCGGAGTATGGTATTAACGGTAAACTGCTACAGGCTGTGGAGTCCAGTTACATGGGCTGTAGAGCCTGTGTGCGGCTGGATGATGGAATGTCGCCTTGGTTTGACGTCAATATCGGCGTTAAGCAGGGGTGCGTTCTGTCAGCCAGGCTGTTTATCATATATCTGGATAAATGTCTCCAAAGGTTGAACGATATGAATGTGGGAGTCCAGATGGGCGACTCAGTGGTCACTGCTCTGCTTTATGCAGATGATGCAGTCTTGCTGGCACAGTCAGCGACTGACCTGCAGACCCTAGTCGACACAATGATAGAAGATTGTAAGAAAAGTGGTCTACGCGTGAATGTGAGCAAAACCAAAATAATGGTCTTTGAAAGAGATGAAGCCAGAACAGATGTAAGAGTAAGAATAGGTAATGATGTACTACAGCAAGTGGATGAATTTGTATATCTTGGATGTGGATTTAGCCGAGATGGAAGGTACACCACTGATATAGAGCGAAGAGTGAATGCGGGAAATAGAGTGAACGGAGCGTTGGGGCAACTTCTCGGCAGCCACCACCTCAGCCAGAAGGCACGTGTAGCATAACGAAGTGCTTGTCCCAATATTACTGTATGGAAGCGAGAGTTGGGTATGCAGAAAAGAGTATGAAAGTAAAATTAATGCGGTCGAAATGCGATCTCTGCGGAAAATCTGTGGAGTTAGGTTGACCGACCGCATTCGTAACGACGACGTAAGAGAGCGAGTAGATATGAAAGAGAGTATTGGTGTAAAGATGTGTGAGTGGAGAAAGAATGCCGAACGAACGTCTGGTTAAGAAGATATACAATGCGAAAGTGGAAGGATGTAGGTACCGAGGGAGACCGAGACTAACCTACCTAGACCAGATCGGTCATGTACTGAAGGAAGGTGGAGTCAAGAGTCTCCGAAACCGGCGAGCGTGTATGAAGAGAATTATGAATGTTGAGGAAGAGAGTGAAGTATGCAGAGATAGAGTTCTCTGGCACTCTGTTCGCTCTGCCTACCCTGCAAGGGATATGGCGTGATGATATGTATGTATGTATGTATATTTTAAGTAAAAATCTAGAATCTTATGAGTTATAATTGATGTAATGTAAAAGTTATAAGAAATAATGAGCTCATTTTTAGATTATGAATATTCATGAGATTTAATGAGTAGAATAAAAAATCTTGAAAAAGCGATCGGAGAAATTCATAAATGATATTGTATTGATAAGCTATTATTTTTTAATCCAGATGTACTATTATCAAAAAAAGGTAAGAATGAAAAAATGACCTGTACTAAAATATATATAAAAAAGCGTTAATAACTGGTTCTGAAGATTAATGAAAATTTAAACAAATATACAGACATACATGTATAGGTACTCAACACATATTATATATTTTTTATTACTTTGAAAAGTAAAAGTAACGTTACTTACTAAAGTTAACTTTGAAAAGTATAATCGATTCACCCATCCATTTGATTGAATTTTGATGAGATTTTCAAACATTGTTTTTCAATTGCAGTAGCAAATAACTTTAAAAAATAAGGAATTATATCGCCAAAAATTCGGACTACATCGGAAGCGTGCAGCACTAGTGACAACTGTCACAGAGATCAAGCTATATTTTATGGACTATAAGTACGTTCATCCATAACCATATTGATAACTTTCCTTGTCTTATGACTTTCATTCTTCATCCTCTGTGCATACCAAGACAATCTCGCCCTCCTAATCTTCTCTATCACTGATGGCACTTTCAGATTGCCCTTAATTTCTTACTTAATTGTTTTATTGCTTA
Organism: Lymantria monacha; assembly: GCA_905163515.2. Classification (NCBI taxonomy): domain Eukaryota; kingdom Metazoa; phylum Arthropoda; class Insecta; order Lepidoptera; family Erebidae; genus Lymantria; species Lymantria monacha. The sequence continues at coordinate 21,960,953 of LR991083.1, forward strand.
AGGTGGCAAACAAGCAGGCAGAACTCCTGATGGTACGCGTTACTGCCACCCATGGATCTTTGTAACATCAACAGTACTACAGGCCGCTGCCCACCTAGCTCTTTCGCTAATTGAACGAAACGCAACAGCATATTGCAATTACAATCTTGCAGAAAATCGATTTTCTGTAAGAATGTGGTACTACTACGGCCCGGACAGACCAGCCTGTTGCTGCATACCGAAAACTGTTGACAGTATGACGCTACCATCAAAAATCCATCACACATCCATCTTATACTACATAGTCTACATATTCATCTCAGTAGCATGCTGTTATTCACATCCATCCATAGCGGTAGGTGATTTGTCTTTTTTTTACATTGAATATAAGGCATCCGTGCGTCACAGATTATTTTTGAGACTTGTCTTCATTTTATGAATTACAATCAAAGTCTTTTGCATATTCGCCGATTTACACGAGAAAGTTTCATAGAGTGCAATGCGATCTCTTATGTTAACTTAGTATATCCATAAACTGGATTTTTTTTGTCTATCTTTTAGCTATTAGCCGCAGATGGCTGTCACAGCTTAACTCGGACTATGGGTGAGCACTGAGGGCTCTCAACCCGGAAGCATAAACTGTCTTTGCCGAAACGTCTTACGTAATTAATGGACATACCTTGAGATTTATTTGAATTCTCGGTAGCTCTAGCCAGCTTGTGTAATCGTGGCCAAAACTATTAACTCACATAGTTGATACTAAGGGGTGTTTTTATTTCAGATATGTCTATTTACATAGTGTAAATGTGGGTGGAAAGTGTTGCTTTATCTAAGTCAGCATTGCCAGGTATTTTGTTATCTAGTGCTAGCTTTTATGACTGTACAGAAGGTGGAGTGGTTTAAGTACCCACCTTCTACTGAAGGACGTAGGTTCAGGTTTCTTCACTACATATAATTCTTTAGGCGTTCCTCAAATGATTGTCCTTAGTCTAGGTATTATTTATGTCCGTTTATAGTTGGAGGTGGATGGATAGAGATAGATGGTGTTAAAATGATAGATGGGTATGAATGAGAAAGGTTGGGCCCACGAATGGGCGGACGGACATTTGTTCATCATCATCATCACAGGCCCATAAATGTCCCACTGTTGAGCTCGGGTCTCCTCCGTAATGGGAGGGCAAATTAACCTTCTATACCTCGCTGGTCAGACGTTTTGACATAGGGTTTTGTTTCGAGTTTTCCTTCTCTCGCATAGATGTTATATGCGTTTTATATCCCTTAGTCGTCTCATACGATCACCCACGGGTAAGATATGGGGTGGTGAATAGTATTCTTACTCCGTCACCACACGGAAAATAGATGTACGTTTGTTAATAGATGTATATTAGACGAAAATAAAACCACTTTATAATGTTTTAATATTTATATTTTCTTCTCTAGTACTGAAATTTATATAATCACCAGCATAATTATATAAAAAATATAAATTAAAACTATTTTGAGTGAGTAGCCTACTAATAACATTTTTGACGAAATGTAACAATATGAATATGATTCCAAAACTGTATTATGTTTTATACACTATATAATTTCAGAAAAAAAAAACATTGTATTTCATTTTATACGTACATAGATAAATCACTTAGTGTAACATAGTTTCTACTGCTTATTTACTTTTATATACAGAAATAGATAGTTTATTTGCTTAATTAATGAGACTTTGATGTTTTACGGTGGGAATATTAGCTCATTTTTGACGTTTGGTGGTAATTTCATGCTAACAAATAGTTTTATCCACATTCAAAGACTTATATACCCAATAATATTCTAACAAAGAAACTTGAGACCTGAATATACTTTCTGTTGATTATTTTAGCAAGTCAAGCATATGAAAATATATATAGAATATGCACACAAAATTCTGAAATACTCTTGAATAATTGTATGAACAAAACTCTATTTTCCGTCCCGATGTATCTTATATAACATTAGGCACTAAATTGGCAACCTACAAGGCACTATGCACTTAGCACAGCAATATATGCTATAATATATCATACATCGTTTATTGTAACAAAATTCGTAACTATTATTTTACTACTGCTCCTAATACTATTTAACGTTTATTACAGTTTTACTTTATGGAATATGTCTACTTTGATAGATCGCATGGACTTGTTTTGACACAGTTTACTGTACCAATATAGAACAGAATTAGCAAATGTGTTACCAGACTGGGTATAGATGATTATTAAGTCTGGTCACGAAATATGTAAGACTAATTACATATTTTAATATTATGAGTTAAGCAAAATATATAATATGTGCCTAACGTAAAGAAAACATAAAATTATACTGATATTATTTATTCAGTTAACCGTTATCAAAAGTTGCGACATATATTTTTTTATAGATATCATTTCGCTAAAATTTTCACTTGACTATGTCAAGCTATCATATTATAACTATCTTAAGCCCTTTGACTGTAGATAATATTCAATAACAAAACAGCGTATATACACATAATATAATAATATTTACATTAGCTGCACTCCAATGTTATTGCACTCCTTGCAATACTTACATTTTTATATTATCTGCACCTTTACATTAACTCTACATATTTATGATTATGGAATGTGATAAAACTGTTATTAACTAATTCTAAAGCTGAATATTTACAATCGGTGCATAATCGAACAAATTATTCAGTCTGATATTGTTGTTATTTAAAACAGGTGTAGTGGTTTTAAATATTTACCGATATCGATAAATAATCCTGTTTTAAACCAACATTGTACATACTTATATTATGTACTATCCCCTTCCATACGCAACTACACTTATAATCCTTAAAGTCGTCATTTAAATGAGAAAACAATAACACTTTGAAATCCTTGGACATCTGATAAGACATTAGGTACACTGTACACAATATAGTCAAAACTTAAATAATTCACTATTTTAGTCTGTTCCCTCGGGAAAACTTGGCACACACGACAATAAAATTAATATAATATTGTCTCCATCACTCCAATCATTTCTCGATAGATCCATACACGGTTTGTTTATATATTCTTCATATATATGTCTTTTTAACTTTCTGTAATGTGCCGCACTTGAGATCCTTATCCAGAGATTCTGTGGAGTTTCTCAAATCATGTGTGCGTTCTTTTCCTAGCTCTAGGTGCAAATTGTCCTGTTTAGGACATACATTGGCTACCATATTCACGTTTTTCGATCGAGGCATGTAAGCAGTGTTGGCGTTTAATGGAGTCTCCAACGGGCTCAATCTGTAAAACGAGAGTTTATTAATTAATGAGATTTATTTAATGTAGGTTGTTATTGGGCAAGTCTAGCACGTAAATTTAAAGCAATTAGATTCTTCACGACATATAGATCCTATCTTTTTGGATCACACGATTTTGGATTTCGCTTTCAGCTCGCGTTTAATTTAATTCTATTTTACTAAATTATATTATATGAAGTGTCAGATAATCTAAGATTGACAATATTTTGCGGTTTACATATTACAATAGCACGACAAGACGGGCGACTTTCCCGTTTAAGGCAACGCCTTGCGAGTCGTTTCGCATTACGTGCTAGACCTACATTCAGTTATTTGCCATAAATTTGACATTTTACATTGATTTGCAAATTTTTTTACATAATTAACATAAAATCATTCATTTTGGATTTATGTATGGGTATGTTACATGTATGTGAGGGTGCGTAAACAATTGTGCCTCAACATATTGTAGGTATCTGTACAATGTCGATATATATTCATATGTGTGCAAAGAGCTTAAATGTGGCAAAAAGATTTAGGCGAGCATTTTAAATAAAACTCACTTCTGGAGATCATAAAAACTCGCCTGTAAAGGAAAATTGGACTATAATTTATGCGTAAAATGCTAGTAGCCCACATGTTATGTTGCATTAAGACATTTTTTTTATTATGGTTACCTGTTTAAATGATTGTGTTGCTCGTTAAAGGGTGAAGTATCCGTAAAAAATGGATGTCGAAAGCGCCGTGAGAAAAGGTAACCGATGACAAAGCCAACCATAAGTGTTACTAAACAAGATGCTACCACAGCAGTAAGTAATGCTTGAGCGCTGTAAATATTTCCATCTGCAGCTTCCACAGTTAGTAGATCTGAGAAAATAGACCCATGTTATTTAGAAACTCAAACTTCATGTAGAACAATTTTGTATTATAAAAAAATTATAACAGATATTTTAAATTTTGCGTACCTGTTTCATGTTTGTTATTAGTTGTACTTTTTTCGTCTGATAAAATATTTGTTTCCACAACTTCTATTAATATTTCATTTTGTATGTCATCCGTTTTTGTATGAGTATCAGATTCTGATTGTACAGGTTTCTTAGTGCCTGGATTTCTATTGCTGTGTCGATTGCTCGGTAAGAGAGCTGGCAGTTTATTACATATATCAGTCTTTCCATATTCTACATTTTGTAGAAACCGCTCGGGGTTGGGGAACTGTCTGTTACCGACCCAAGAACACACTTGTTGCTTAGAGTCCCAAGCGCAATGAGGATCTTGTAACGCAACACATTCCCTGAAATTAAGAAAATAACGATATAATAACATATTTTAGTATTTATATACCTATATTATGTTAGATATACACTAAGACATTGTCAATTTAAATTTATATTATTTAATGAAGTTATGTTTACCTGCACGACGGTACGTTGCTACAATGTGATAATGTCACTGCTTTTATAATGTCGCCAGATGCAACTATTAGCTTCTCAGTAGTCAATGCAACATGCATTTGTTTGATTGGTACTCCTTGGGGTAGAACTTGCACTTCAGAAATTACAGCTGTTCTAACGGGATTTTTATTGTATTCATCTGCACTTGCATCAAAATCACCTTCGTTAGCAGCTACATTCACGGCTTTAATTACTCTACCATCATCAGTACCAGCATAAATAACATCATATTTATTACCATTCATGGCTTGGACTTGTGGATGTACAGCAATAGCCGAAAATCTATATTGTAAACTAACCCTAATTAGAACTGGCCTAGCTAAAAATGACGGCACAGCTTTGTCCATTAGCGGATGAGTTTTTATAAAATTCACAGCTGAATCAGAAAGAGTTCTGCTGTCTTCAACACACGAGCCGGGTCTGTCTGATGGTATTTTTTCTTTTTCTAAAGGCAACCAGTTCGAGTTCATGCTTTCTTGCCCTTTAAATGTCCCTTCAAAAGCGTCAATAATGTCCCTCATAGAAAATGCGCAAACTGCGGAACCTCCGATAGCGTTTTGCGGTGTTGTGAACACGGCATACATAATATCGTTTTTATTACTACCTTTTCCGTAAATTCCATTAATAACTTCAGTAGTTGCCTCTGAAAGAAAAGGAGGAGAGGTGAGTAACTATGAAAATAATTCTCTTATATAGGGGTGTATTTATAATTTATATTCAATAACTTACGAATTTCATCGAAATAAAATGGATATTCTCCTGGCATGGAACAATTAAGGCGGGCTTTCAAAAATGATGTCCATCGGTCACTAAACGAGTGAGGGCCACCTTTATCGTTTAAGCATATTCGTGCCACTCTTGAATAGACTGCCTGTAAAAAAATTGATAACGTAACGTTAGTCGCTTTATCTCGATTACAATATGGATGTTTGTGATAAGTGTGAATTGGGGTTTACTTAACTAATGCATTTGTAACACATAGAGCGCTATTTATACTATTCAAGCTGTTAAGTGCAAATTAAAAAAAAATATGTTAGCATACTTACTTTACCACAATTCATGTATTCAACAGCTGTTTCGCGGTAGAAAAAGTAAACATGGCTAGTAGAAGCCACAGCGCCTACGAATGAAGGATCGTTGAGTAATCGAAGATCTGAACGTTCCGTTCGTACAGGTTCACGATAAATTAGAGGATCAGTTCCAGAAAAATCAGCTGCAGTTGCTGTATATAATTGATTGTCTGCAAAAAAAAAAATCTCGTTTATCGCGGTTATTGATCCATTGCATAGATTGATTGATGTAGACTTCACTTGCAGACAGTTGTTTTAGCGTATAGACATTACCTTTTCCAGCCTTCAAATGATACATTAGGCTTACGAGTAAGTGTGTGTTAGGTATATCATTAAAATCGAAATGAAGTCAAAAAGGTACAATAACAATTGTTGCGTCATTTACACATGAAATCGACGGCAATATACAGAGTAAAAGTAGTTTTTAATTTTTGTGTGTTGACGGAGTAAGAATACAATTCATAATCACACATCTTGCCCGTGGTTGTCGTGAGAGACTACTGAGACATATAATGTGTTTATAAAATCTATGCAAGAGATAGAAAATTCGAAATAAATTCAAATTACTGACATTTAGCATTTAATATGCTTAATTATTTATAAATCGAAATAAATTCCTATAGATACCAACCCGTCTGACTAGCATGGTAGAGAGGGTCAATTTCCCTCCTTTTGTGGAGTTTACTCCACAAAAGGAGGGAAATTCAATATGGCTCAATGGAATATCAGTTGAGATGATGTTGATGATTTTTTATATTCCACACGATATTATTAATAAAACCTATATTCGCTATTGATAAGCTGTCCAATCACTTACAATTGAAATTTTGTGAATCTTAGTGGTTGGTTTCAGTTTGAAAATTGTTATTTTCTATTTTGTCTAAGTAATGGTGCGATGCTGAGCCTAGCACTTATTAAGACTTTATATAATTTTATCACCGATAAGAATGGAGCAGTCTATAAATGACAAAATCTATGGTAAAATATAAAATAATGCTGTAATAGAAACACATACGGGCCGGCCAAGAGAAATTTAACATTTTATTATGTGGGATCATGAGTTAGCTCGTATTTGTAGTTGCACAGACAAAAATAATTTATAATAAAATACTCACCAACAAATATCGCAGTAGAATTGTGTTGCGGATCATAGGGACAGCGGCCTGAACCGTCGAATTCTTCTAAATGATGGTTCGCAGGGTGCCTCGCGTATCGGCGGCACAATGGTTTAAAAGCATTAGTACCACAAACAAGTAGCCTGCCATGGGAGCGGGCCGCTACTCGTGGATAATTCTGGCATTCATCTGCCGACTTGCCCTTTAATTGACACAATTCCCTGTGTGCCTCCGTTGATTGCCACTCCAAACGCTGTAAATTATAAAACATTTACGTGCGTTAACCTTTTCGTACGGTTGAATGGAACGTTGGGTTTAATTATATGTTCTAATTGATTTAAATGACCTTAACCGTTAAATATCTATATGTTTGTAAAGCCTCTTACGAAACAATTAATTGTTCCTAGTTGCGGCATATTGCGTTAAACAACATATGGGCACTTGTAACTATGTTTTAAATCTCGAGGAAGAGCTTTAATTATTTTACAAGTAGCTATTATCACTGGTTCGAATTAGTCGGACAGTTCGTTCAACTAATTTGAACACATAGATATAGTTTAAAATGTTGCGATATTGCTTGCAAAATAGTTGAAATTTTTTATTTTATTATATTTAAACTCACTGATAATAATTGCTTTCCATATTAGTTACTTTGCATGTAGGTATTATGATAAATAAAATGTTGTAAATGGTTTGCCGTTTCTGTAGAAAACAACTGATAAACGACGACTGTTGCTTTGTGAACTGTTTACACGAAATAATAAATTTACTTTAAGCTGTTTGGTTGCTTGACCTTGCTTATTTCAAACATTTCGATTTCTTAGTCAATTTTAGGTACAATTACATTCTTTGTAGTAAATGCAGTGCAATTTATTATCAAAATATACACTGTTATCGTCTAAGTCTGTGTGTTTGTTATCTTTTTCGCATCGAAAAGATTGCCTTGTTTGTGTTATCTTCGTTAGGACTAAAAATACTATATATACTAAAAATATTACTAAAAAAACTAGATTAGACTAATATTATATTTAATGTCTGAGAGTATGTGGATAATTTGTATTACACCTTCTTCGGCTTTAGTTGTTTACTGTTTTAGCGCAAATGCTCGTAAAACGTTTAATTTATAGTAGGTATAGTTAACCATTTTATAGTTTATCGCCGAAGTAGCGTTACAACATACTACATTTCATTAAGTATATAGTTAATTTATAGTTTTAAATAAAAAGTTGCGGTCTTTAGATGCTTATCAGGCGCAGTTCTTGTGTACCTACTTCATCTTTATTAAGGAGAATGTCTTTTCAGAATATTTCCACGACGCTGTTTGATAAATTCGGGTTTTGATTTCCACAAGTGTCATGTTTATGTCACACGACTAACGGTATCGATAGTGTACAATTAATTTAGATCAACATTAGTTGACTAGTTGACTATATACTATTAGTAAATACCGCACGTAATAAACATTTAGTTAATATTAATATTGAAAGTTTAGTGTGCTAGTTGACCAGAGATGTAATAAGTAGGATGCGAGTCGGATGGGTTGAAGAAAAAATAACAGTGATGTGATTAGTATTCGGGCGAGACGCAGTGGACGGCCTGCGCCGCTGGTTCTGAATAATTCAACGCACCACCGCACGCCAACCAACTAATATGTGACTAGTAATTTGAAACACCAAGCTTGACATTCAACTCGAGATTTTGAATGCAATTCGATAAAAAAACATAGGCTTTATAAGGAAATATTGTAAAATAATAAAATACACTAGATCATTGTAGGTTCTGAAATCTTTGGACCTATAAAATCTTCTGAAATTTTTCTTCTTTCCTAATATTATATTATATATTATTCTTATATTATTCTTATTTTCCTTCATTTCTAATTCTGATTCTGGTTTAGTGATCTCAGAACCGATTTGAACCAAATAAATAAGGTGTGATTCTTCCTAAAAAAATCCTTACGTTATCTACAGTTCATTGTTCTGGATCTGGGTAAATTTGTGTTCATTAATTGATGATGAATTTTACAGAAAAAATAATTAACGAATTTAAATTGCTCTAAATATTATTAACATTAAGATTGTTTTAATCTTTATTTGATTCCGATTGTTTCGTTTCTCGAGTGGAATAAATAAGCTATTGCAATTGCAGAGTCTTCGGTTTTTAAAGTATTATCTGTAAATTTTAAAGGATTATCTCAGGTAATTCTCAGCAGTAAGTAAGAATTTGGAACTGGGCTCTATAAACGGCAGTACGTATGATTAACGATTGTGTAGCGAAATGTGATAAAGGTACGAGACTACAGATAAAAATAAATTAATTCTATTTTGCAGATAATATACTGGCCGATTTAATATAATATGCTCTTCCACTTAGCGTATTTGTGATGACAACAGCTATTAAAAGAATATAATAAAAAACCGGTTTTATACATGCTATTTATAGTAGACATATCTCGAAATCTCGACTGTCTAATTAATAGTATTAAGTAGAATTTGTTTCTTTGTAAGGGCATTGAACGGATGTATTTTCTTTCATATTCATGTATATAAACATACCAAGATTGTTTTTCGTGACTGAAACGTTAATATTTTTGGCTTTATGCCAAACAGTCTCATCGTCTGCTCGTCCATATTGCCCGCCTATTTTTATTTCAATTGCTATAGTATGCCCCATCAATCATCTAATATGGAAATTACATAGAATATCTACATAGATTACTATACATTAGGTACTTATTATGTCTATTAATCTAAAAAAAGCCGTATAGTTTAACGAGTATTTTATGACTTTCATTATCATCGTCATCATATCAGCTCATATCATATCCGCCTTAGTGGTAGGTTGCTCCACAATTATTATCTGATTTAGAATAAATAATAAATTGAGATTTTTCATGTGGTGACGTAATAAGAATACAATTCACCACCACCTTAACCGTGGGTGATTGTAAGAAACTACGACAGGATATAAAAGAAATATAACATCTATGCAAGAAAGGGCAAACTTTAAACAAAACCCTATATCAACATGTCTGACCAGCGTGGTATAGTAGGTCAATTTCACGCTTATTATGTAGGAAGCTCTAGCTCAACGGTGGGACATATATGAGCTGAGCTGATAATGAATAAATTAAGTATAAGTGTTGTACTTTTTGTATTGCACGACTTCTGCTAGTTATACATATATTTATATTTTCATTCATAAAATTTCGTCTTTTCATCGAAGGGGTAGGACATAATGTAATAGAGAACAAATATTTCTGTCTACTGGGCGTAGTTTCAGAGAGAAAAGGAGAAATTTTTAAACAGAAAATCGAAAAATTACCTTTGCCTCATCCAAAATTATAACGCACGACCTCGCGTTCAGCAATAGCATTAAGTATGCCAATAAACTAACAAAGCAATTATTAACAAATATTTCTATGGTTAATCGAGGTATTTATGATGATATCATTGTTTTGTCGACATAGCTATATTATGTAAACGCGGTAAGAATGCATAATATGCAGTAAATTAAATTATCTTCTGATTCACTGTAACACTCGGTTGAACTTTACTTTTAAAAGCATAATATTGTAAATTTGCTAGCAGATATCTAGAAAAATAATATTGTAGAACGGTCTTCGGTATATTATAATAAGAGGTTATCATAATATTATATTAAATGGCGTATGCAAAAACGTAAAAGAATATGTTTTCATATAGTTTGCGCAAAACCACAATGTGATATCTATTACGGTTTTTGTTTGCAGTACATCGACCGTTGCGATTACTACTGGAAGTGGGTTAGCTTAACAAAACCTCAGTGATATCAATCTGGGCTATCGAGTTACTGTCCCAGAAATATGCCTTATCTGGAAGAGTTCCTGATTTAACCAAACATAAGATAAAGTAAATTCTTATTAGATATAGAAATAAGATCTATATACTCGTATAATAGTAATCTAGTCGTGGAAAATAAATTACTATACCAACACATCTCACCAGTGTGGTATAATAGCTTCTGGTATAAGTAGTCTGTACAATGTGTAAATAATGTCGGGTAGATGGCACACGTCTCCTTTAAAGACGAAAATATAATACGATGCGAAGATTGAATGTCATACAACAGCTCACGCTTGTGTAAGTGGTAGCACGATTGGAACGGATTTCCAATAGGTGTGGGTTCGAATCCTATATGTGACAATCATTTTTCACTCGTAATCAACTTTTGTGCCAATAGTGGGTCGTATATGATCCGAGATAATAATATGACAGAGGGACACAGACAGATAACTTAAATGAAAGGATACGAAATCATCATCATCATCACAGCCCATAAATGTCCCACTGTTGGGCTCGGGCCTCCTCCGCAGTGGGAGGGCAATTAACCTACTATACCGCGTTGGTCAGACGTGTTGGTATAGGGTTTTGTTTCGAGTTTTCCTTCTCTTGCATAGATGTTATATGCGTTTTATATCCCTTAGTCGTCTCGTACGATCACCCACGGGTAAGATATAGGGGTGGTGAATAGTATTCTACTCCGTCACCACACGGAGAAAGGATACGAAAACTATGAGTAAAACCCTTAGCCCGTGGGATCTACGCGCTATTGTGGTATAATACGTTTAATTCCAGCTCATTATAGATGGGACTTCACTGTGACTTAATATGGTAAAGAAGAAATAGTAAGAGTATATACATTTTTAAAATTTAACACTTAGGAATAAATCAATATCTTTATCATGGATTCTTCTTTCTTACTCTAGATTCTAGACGTACTTAGATCAATTATGCCGTTCGTTAAATTTAAATGTGTGTTATTAGAGTTACAGTTTCAATATTTTTTTATGATATATTGTCTTAAAATGTTTACATGTATAATAATTACCTGTTCAAGGTTCTCTGACAAGTCGTAGAGGCTGAGGTTGTAGACTGTATTCCTGAAACAAAAATCATGACATGAATTTGATATGATGATATTTAAATAAGAATTAAACCCGATTACGAAATGAAAAATGATGTCGCAAGCGGGATTCGAACCCGCGTCTATTGGGATTCCGGCCCAATCGTGCTGCCACTGCACCACCGCGACTAATTGTAGGACATGCAAATTTCACTCCGTATTATATTTACGTCTTAAGGTGACGGTATGCTATCTACCCGACAATGTTTACACACTGTTATAGGCTTAATACTTCAAACTTTACAGTTAGAATTGTATTAAACGATGACACAACCTTGTTATTTAAATTACTGAAATTTAGCACTTAATATGCTTAATTATTTATAAAATCCGATTACGAAATGAAAAATGATGTCGCAAGCGGGATTCGAACCCGCGTCTATTGGGATTCCGGCCCAATCGTGCTGCCACTGCACCACCGCGACTAATTGTAGGACATGCAAATTTCACTCCGTATTATATTTACGTCTTAAGGTGACGGTATGTATTCATTTCGTATTCATTTCGTAATCGGATTTTATAAATAATTAAGCATATTAAGTGCTAAATTTCAGTAATTTAAATAACAAGGTTGTGTCATCGTTTAATACAATTCTAACTGTAAAGTTTGAAGTATTAAGCCTATAACAGTGTGTAAACATTGTCGGGTAGATAGCATACCGTCACCTTAAGACGTAAATATAATACGGAGTGAAATTTGCATGTCCTACAATTAGTCGCGGTGGTGCAGTGGCAGCACGATTGGGCCGGAATCCCAATAGACGCGGGTTCGAATCCCGCTTGCGACATCATTTTTCATTTCGTAATCGGATTTTATAAATAATTAAGCATATTAAGTGCTAAATTTCAGTAATTTAAATAACAAGGTTGTGTCATCGTTTAATACAATTCTAACTGTAAAGTTTGAAGTATTAAGCCTATAACAGTGTGTAAACATTGTCGGGTAGATAGCATACCGTCACCTTAAGACGTAAATATAATACGGAGTGAAATTTGCATGTCCTACAATTAGTCGCGGTGGTGCAGTGGCAGCACGATTGGGCCGGAATCCCAATAGACGCGGGTTCGAATCCCGCTTGCGACATCATTTTTCATTTCGTAATCGGATTTTATAAATAATTAAGCATATTAAGTGCTAAATTTCAGTAATTTAAATAACAAGGTTGTGTCATCGTTTAATACAATTCTAACTGTAAAGTTTGAAGTATTAAGCCTATAACAGTGTGTAAACATTGTCGGGTAGATAGCATACCGTCACCTTAAGACGTAAATATAATACGGAGTGAAATTTGCATGTCCTACAATTAGTCGCGGTGGTGCAGTGGCAGCACGATTGGGCCGGAATCCCAATAGACGCGGGTTCGAATCCCGCTTGCGACATCATTTTTCATTTCGTAATCGGATTTTATAAATAATTAAGCATATTAAGTGCTAAATTTCAGTAATTTAAAGAATTAAACCATTGTAAATTAGTGGATTAAATAAATTAAATTAATTAAATTATTAAATTAATTAATTATAGGAAGGTGAAGTCAAGATTCTCCGAAACCGGCGAGCGTGTATGAAGAGAATTATGAATGTTGAGGAAGCGAGTGAAGTATGCAAAGATAGAGTTTTCTGGCACTCTGTTCTCTCTGCCTACCCTGCAAGGGATATGGCGTGATGATATGTAGATATGTATGTATTGTAAAGTTAGTTAGTAGTTGCACCTATCACTTAATTGATTTTATATATTTTGAATTTGTTTTCTATGACTTTATATCAGCTTGCCTTGCTTTCCATCGTTGTTGAATATAAAATAAGATGCAATAACTTTTGCAGACCATATTTTTCTATTAAAAAATGTCTATTTCTTATTTCTAAACCTCGTCGTGAGTCTATTAATAGTATAAAGTTTCATCACGTCATCAATTAGTCTAACGGTTAGCAAAGTATAGAAATATAGAAAGAAGGATTCATTTTTATTTATTACCAGCTACCTGGCCGGGCTTCTTTCGGTCGTTGACTATAAAAACATAGACGAATTTTATTTTTCCTTATTTCTCACAAAAACCTTCACCGGCATTCATATTAGTAATATTTTATCATACTCAGTGAATGGTTTAAGAATGCACAGAAGATAAAGATTTTTTAAAAATTAAATATTTAAAAGATTTTTGAGGTGACTAAGTGCTTTATGAACTTAGCAATACTAAAACATCGTGTAGTGAAGTCACTCTACACCATGAGGGTCTACCATTCCTTTGGAAGTAATTTCTCTTTGGGTCGACTATGGCACATTCCATCCAACCGAGCAAGACTACGAAGAACAGTGGCTCTATAACTCATCGTCTTTCCTCTTTCTGCTTATGGAGCGGAACACCGAAACGTATTCCTTGACTTCAGTAACACCACTAACGGGTTTCTCTTATAGATACCTTTCCGTTAAAGTTCTGGTAATAAAGTGTCGGGATAGGATTTCAAGCAGTCGGCCTTCCTGCAAGTGGTCGACTAATCCCCTTTCGCGAACAGAGAAACACACACAGATGATTTAAATTTGGTTAAAACGAAGGTGTTACCTATTTTAAGGTATAGAAAGTTATTTTTTTAGATAGTATATGAAATATTAGTTTACCTGCCCCCAACGATAATGGAGAAGTCATCTTTATCTAGGATGCGGAAGTGGTCTGACGCCGTTGTGTTGCCCACAAATTGTTCTGAGGTTTCATCGCCTGTAATAAATAATTTTTGATATTAGTATCATAGTTTTTGCTGGCACATATATAGTATAATGTTTTTTTTTATATCTGTTTCTCTATAATCTATAATATAATCTACAGATTTTGCCCAAATAATAGGTTGGGTTTTCTTTTAACGCGGGATAAAACAAGACCGTTTTTTAAATTTAATATAGGATTACTTTTCTGGTAGATAATAGGAGCTATGTCATAAATCGATTGTCGATTGAAATGTGAATATAAAGGTTTTATAGTATGTGCAGATTAAAAAAAATAAACTTCCCATCGTAGAGCTATAAAACAACAATGAACGTTTGCGATTTCATAACAATTGGTTGAGAAATTCTCACATGTCACTACAATACATCGAAATCACGGACAGTTTCTTGCACCTGCCATGTAGCACACCGCGTACCACAGGATGTTGAGGTTTTTGTTTCTTTTAATTACAGTCTAATGAACTACGGCAAAGTTTAATGGACTTTAAAAGATACACCAACGTATTTAGTTTAAATAAAAAGAAATAAGTGCATCATTATATCCGTTAATACATTTAATTTTATATTAAATTATGAAATCTGGTTTGAATTACAGTGCCGCCAAGGTCGAAGTCTGAGTTCGAAGAATCGCTACGGGATGAATACAGTCATCATCATCATCACAGCCCATGTATGTCCCACTGTTGGGCTTGGGCCTCCTCTGTAATAAGAGGGAAATTAACCTACTATACCACGCTGGTCAGACGTGTTGGTATAGGGTTCTGTTTCAAGTTTTCCTTCTCTTGCATAGATGTTATATGCATTTTATATCCCTTTGCCATCTCTTACGATCACCCACGGGTAAGATAGGAGGCGGTGAATTGTGTTCTTACTCCGTCAGCCAAATATATGATGTAAAATATAATAAAATGGCAAACTAATTATTATATTAGTTATTACAGATATTATGAACGTGATAAACTAAATATATAATAATTTTTACCGTATTTAATATGTATGCGAGCATTGGCATCCGGCATCCAAGCTTGGGCCGCGGACGCTAAGAGAACGAGGACCGCGCGAGCGACGGCCATCTTAGCTCAATATCTCCTCTCTATGCAAGCCATGTTTCTACACCGCACACCCTGTAACAAGAGAAATAAAACGTTAAAAATAGAACAAGCGTAGATATGATATAATCGTATGGAAGTAATTGTAATATTATTGTAACCACATCATCATTGTTTCCATTTGCATTAAGCTTTATTTTTAGTAGTAATAGCCGACTGGTAAACCAATAGATACTACACAGTCTGTTAAAAAAACATTTTTTAGAGTTGTGTGTAATAAATTTTAAATTCCTAATAATGACTTCACCGTTAAACGGTGAAGGATTGTTATCCTTCTTTACAGTATTTTTTGTTCAGAAACCTGTATCTAGTTTTCTGAAATTTGTTTAGGTATTTCTATAATTATACTTTAGCATTGCTTAATGTCATACTAGAAACTCGATCCTAATATAATTGGAGATTATAACAGCTTGGGGTTTATAAGAATCGGTTTTGAATACAATTAGGCTATTTTAATAGAACAAACTGCAGCTGCCAACTGGACTCCACAATTTAAATAGTTAACGAAAATAGAGACAGCCGATATTCTAATATTAATAAACCACTATTCTCGTATCAGTGACAGTACTGTAATCGTCGGTTATTTTTCTTATCACGAAGTATATCCTCGTTCAACAGTTGCATCATATTTCATACTTCTAAACAAATAAATGGTAGTAAGTGGTTAATTAACATTATTACTGAACAACATAAATTTCTGTGAGAAATATAACACTGTAATACGTTTAGTGTTAAAGTGACGATTACGTAACTTGTTCTGTGAGTACGTGTTCCAGTACTTACACCGCAACTCAAAACAACGAAACATTAGTTTTCATATTTAAATTTACTTTGTATTTATACTGTCATGCCTTTTTTCCTTATAGTATAGGCAAAGGTGCAACAAACCCATCGATGTTGGGACATATACCATTGTATCATGTAGGTCGTCTAGTGGGCATAAGTTTAGACCGATGTCACCGTATTTTGAGACACCCATGTAGAGACTGCAAAAGTCATATGTACCTCGTGCCGCTACAATGCTATTACTAGATATAAGACTCATATTATTACTGTGGTTAATTATTTATGTTATTAGCTGGCGTTCGTCGCATACGTTTAATTACCTTTGTTTTAATAATCCTAATTGGAACAGAGTGAGTTTATTTACTTTCACAATTAAGAATAGTTAACACTTATTCACGAAATAGATTATTACAATTAATGTCAGAATATTTTTTATAAGTCTATAATTAATAATTGAAATAATAGCTAGATAGTATATGTATAGGTAAGGGTCGTTATAAGCATATTAAGAACAGGAAACAAAAATGAACGGTCCATGAAAAAAATAAATTAAACTTTTAACTGTCAGATAGGTAGTATTTAAACATGATATATAAGGTAATTAAAATTTTTATTGATATTGTAATATTAAAATAGTTAAATAATAAAGAAAAAGCTGTACTTGTGTAATATACTTGACAGCGTTGACATGTTAAAAGTTTAAAAATTGGTAATATCAGTAGGCCAACGAGAAGCCCAAGTAAAGACCCATCCATCCAGTGGCAATAGTCCGCTCAAAACGTAAATAAAGTACGGGAGTACAGTGGCATATGAAGTCTCATCATCATCATCATCACAGCACATAAATGTCCCATTGTTGGTCTCGGGCCGGACTATACCGCGCTGGTCAGACGTGTTGGTATAGGGTTTTGTTTCGGGTTTTCCTTATCTCGCATAGATATTATATGCGTTTTATATCCCTTAGTCATATCGTACGATCACCCTCGGGTAAGATATGGGGTGGTGAATAGTATTCTTACTCCGTCACCACACGGAAAATGACATTTAGTTGACATAAAAACTGTATGAAGTCTTATACAGTTTTTATGTCAACCTAAGCGATAGCGTGGATTGCGAATAAACTATAGGCCATCGACTAAAAAAGGTTATACTCAATACCTATAGCTAAATATTTGACTGTACGGTAGGCGTAGTGGTCTAAATAGCATTCTCCCATGTCAAATTTTATGGGTTCAATTCTCACACAAGATAATACTTTTAGTAATTTTAAAAAGATTATTCTACTTAAGTCTGGACTTATAGTAACAACTCGTATGCGTTAATTGATAATGTGTATAATAGCGTCCCCGATACAAGCATTTATTCCTCTGTGTGGAGTTATGTTTTAAAAAAGTAATTGTATATATACATTTGAACAACACCAGTTTTAATTTGAAGTCGTAAAGGGTGCAGTTAGCGTTTATTAAAAGCAATGTTAAAAAATAAGCGATGGTATATTTAATAACTCTTTATGAAAATTGTTTCAGCGAGAGGAAGCTGTCTATATAAAATGTGTGACATAATAACTATAGTTTAATATTCTTCGCATAAGACAATGACGTTTATAATTATAAATAAAAAACAATTAATTATAACGAGTATGTGCAATGTCGTTGTACGCATGCATATCTAGTGGTCGCGTCTGGTTTTCGGTCACACGGGACGCAGTTTGACGTACAC
Source organism: Lymantria monacha (assembly GCA_905163515.2). NCBI lineage: Eukaryota > Metazoa > Arthropoda > Insecta > Lepidoptera > Erebidae > Lymantria > Lymantria monacha. The sequence goes on from LR991083.1 coordinate 21,979,131, forward strand.
AGCATCCGTACATGCACTTATTGCTTAGGCTTCGCATACTATTTTTTCCCATTATTTTTACTATCAACATCGTGAGAAATAAAACTCGATCATTCCGTCTCGTTCGTGATCGGACGATTCACGATAGTCGTATTATATTTTTTAACCTGTCTTTTAATATCACGATGCGGTTTGGTTAGATGTACCGGTTTTATAGTGACCGTGTATGGATTGATATAAGCATGGTTTATTTTATAAGGGTAGCGACAGTGTTAGAATATAATTCATCATATTCTTTCATCCCGCAGGCATCGTAAAGGGTGGCCACCGAAGACAAAGATCGGGTACCGGTGGCTCGCTCGTACGGCGAAGAGAGGTGTTTGTAGGGTGGGTCCATGGGGTTGCGCGCCACCTCTTTTGTCGCCCCGGATCGATTTGTCGGGGCGCGACCATATCCATGGTCCACCCTGCAGGAAAAAAAAAGGCATCGTAAAGGGTAGCTAATACATGAAAGCAGATAAAATTACTATAGGGTACGGCAATTCTAAATAAAATTCTGTATTAACCCGTTTGACCAATGTGGTATTGTTTGTCATTTTCTCTACCATAATTGAGGAGACTTGTGCTCAGCCTGCACGGCACGGCTGCCATAGGCAGGCGTGTATGAGCTGAAGAAGAAGAGTGATATGTTTTAATGCTGATATAAATCAGAAATATAATAGTCTCTATTGTACAGTATAGTAGTCACGGGTTTGCTAATCGTAAAATTCCGATTTCATATTATATACATATATGGAATGCCCAAAGGAGTTATCAGGTTTTCTCAGTAATAAGCAAAAAGTTTTACTTTTATATGATTTCATCGAGAATAATATAAAAAGTATTACTTATATTAGAATTAATATATTTTTTTAAGCGTAAAGGAAACAAATTTAAAAATGGCAGCGATTTCCGAAGATTAATAAAGAATTTTATAGATTATTTAGTAATATATACATACCTAGTCAATATTTATATATATGTCTCATATGAGAATTCTAAAACAGATTAAAGTAGCTTAATTTGCATTGTACAAATGGTATTTAAGGTATAATTATACACCGTACCATATAATAGTTAAAAGGCATTTGCTGTTCTCTAAAATAAGCCATTATTGTTATACTTGTAATTATTGTAGTTCAGGGCTCGTTAGAGTCGTTACTCTACATTATAAAGATATTTTCATTTATAAAAGACATTTATAGTTTGAAACCACTGTGTTGTAGCGGCGACGAATACTACCAACCCTTACTTTGCTCGTAAATGTCGTAAAAGACGAATAAGAGCCTTATAATGACCTGGGCCCACTCCATCTGATGCCGTTTGGTCAATAATTACATTCCCAAGGAGGGTTGACGCCAGGCAGGCGGCCGGTGATAAAACTATTGCCAATAACTTTTACAATATGTAATATGAAAGAGGAGTACATATTGTATCGACACCAAGTAATTGGGATGAGAGTAGGAGAATAATTTGTAGTTTCAAACTCATTATCAACACCCGCTACCAAACAGCATTTTTGTGTCAATTAGTATCGATACTATACAGCATATAAAATTTCTATAATAAACATTGGACTGGTATTGTATGAGGTTAGTATATTCAAATAAAAAGCTCCTACGTTTTTAGTAGCAAGAATATATATACCTACTATATAATAAAAAATATCAACAAAGATAAATCAATATTTCGTCAAGATAACGCTCTCATAATTTCAGTTAAAGGTAGTAAGTAAATAATGTTGCTCCATGCCCTTCGAGTGCTTTTGTTTATCACGTAATGGACGTCTTCCTGATATGTGGCACTCCAGGCAGCGGTATTGATCTATTAACGAATGTTTATCGCTATAAAAAAATAAAACTATAAAAAAGTAACTTTTTAAAAGTACAGTATTATTTATAAAAGAGATGGTCTAGAAGTTTTTTGAGCAGAATCACAAGCGTTAATAGTCACCTAAAAATGTTTGTTTGTTTTTATGCCTGACATTCTACAAGTATGTGGTAAAGTTAAGTGGGCTACTTGGGAAGTACTTGTCAATTTGCTGTACGTCCTAGATTGAACTTTATTTAGAGTATTCTATCAAATAATGTGCCACTATTGGATTTACATAGATCATCGGAACTAAATTATTTACTTTTATACGTAGTTTTTGCTGTTGAATTTAAATTAGACATTAGTGATGTACGCATTCAGATGATTAAAAGGTGTTTAAAAACACGTGACAGATGTTTCATTTGCGTAATAGTAGCATAGCAAAGGGTTGCGAGTAAATATAACATGCTGCCTCGTTTAATGCACAGATGTGTAATAGAATGATGGAGCAGTGAATGCACAATGCAACACATTTGATATTTTCGTGATTGTCATGTGATCGCATTGCCGTTTTGGGGCTTATGGGGGTAAACAAATAATGATGTATGCTATTTAAATTCGTTAGTGTGAATGCACTCACGATATATTGCATTTCCAATGTATAATTAATGAGCGTTTATATACCAGAGCAATTACTGAAGCAAACAATTCAGTGTTTGTGAAACGTTCGTATAACAGAAGTGAATTATAATTGATTTCAAACATGTAATAATACTTAGCATCTGTTGTACGTTGACATAAAACTGACATTAATTGTAATTAAAGAGACCAAAGGAAGACGTCATTTCTGACTACTACACTGGGTAATAGGAAAAAAGATACAAGTAAAATAAAATGTATGAAACATAGAACCTCCTCTTTTTTGAAGTCGGTTAAAAATAACTACTTGTATTGAAAAACGAGTTAATTGCTGTAACAGTTATGTGGCTACAGTTTGTTGAATCAATTCTCTTATAAGCTGTTATTATTATTGTCCGATAATACTATGTAGATGTTTATAAAATAATATGAATATTCTCATATTTTCTTAGCTCATACATGCTTCAGTATTCCGCATGGGCTCCTTCTAAATGGAGTGCAAACGATCCTCTGTACCACGAAGTCAGAATAGCGATTCTGACTTCATTTTCAACAAATATATAATCTTACACTTACGACGTTATATTGAAATAATTGCATTTGTATTTAAAATTCTCCATACAATGATGTATATATACAGTAAATAAGCATGTGCACACCCGGTTGATATTTGAGCCTTAAGATGCGGTTGGAATATGATAAAGTCCTTACGATCCCACGCGTATCGGGAAGTTGCGGTTCTTTTCTCTCGCTCGCAATAAATAATCCATTAAAGGAATAATACTGGTTTAAAACACGGATAAAAAGACTATGTTGAAAAGTAGCGACAGTTTCCCGCCACTTTTCCATATCTGCACTCAATTTATTGTCACATCAGGCGTTGTAGCGGCTGAAGTGTGTTTAAACGACATAATACAATACAATACATAGACAAGACAATGGTTTATTAGTAAGACGTATTATATATCTATGTATACAATTCATATTGTTATATGATTTGTTTTTGTAAAGTTTCGCTTTCGATTAGAACGGCACTTCGTACATCTTTCAAGAAGACAGCAGTATTCCGTAATAGCGCTATGAAAAGGTATTTCACGCCTATTGGATAAATGGGTCACTTTAGTCATTAAAATTGAAGTCTTGAAATGCGGTTAGACATGCATGAAAGTAGCAGTCTAGTTGGAAATGAATATATTCTTAGCTATATTACGACGGTGTAATATAAATAATTAGTAGCAAATAAAGATAGGTAATCTAACGCTATACTACTAAAATGTTTTATTCAAAGAATATAAACGCTATGTTTTTATTTCAGTATCGCATGCCTTGTGTTGCAGAACTGGCGATATGTTATTTTAATTTCGAAATTCAAAAACAAATTTAAAATCATTGTCTAAAACGTTTTGATTTTGTTAGGATAGACCCTGAAGGGATAAGCAGAAGTAATGAAGTTAAGCTATAAATAACTAGATGTTATTAACCGACAAATGAATAAGTCAATTATTCAAAACCATTATAATGAATTAATCAGTTTTTTTTAATTATCAATTATGATTAATAATAATTACACAGATGATGTAGTTGTAAAGACACAACCGATCTACCAGGTCAGTGTTGTGGGATTGACTCCCATGTGGAGCAATATTTTGTGTGACCTACAAATTGTTGTTCTGAGTTGTTGAGTGAGTTACATTAAATTTGTGTCCGTTAAGTCTGCCGCAAAACAATGACTATTTCTTTAGTGTCGGATGGTGTCCTTAAAGAAATATTTAAAAAATGTATTGTTTATTTTAACTTATATCAAAATTCAATAAATATTCATTAATTATTGAACCGAATAAACATTAATTTCAACTTTGGCAGTCAAAAGTCCGTATCTCTGATAATTTTAGTTGTTTCAGTTTTAGATATTTCGGTTTGTGTTTTGTTTGGACATAAAATTATGGCAGTTTTTACATGAATTAGGCTGGCCTCGTTTTAATGTTTAATCTAGAGGTTAAAAGTTAGATCTTTGATTATACCATTATAGGTCCACGCGCACGAATTCGTGGCTGAGAGCTAGTTTTCAGTAAACTATCCTATAAGTATATGAAGGTATTTAACGAAAGAGAGTTTTTTTTGGTAGTTCCGAAAATACCGACATAATTTTTAAATGTTAAAATGCCATGAAGCTATTTATTCGTATACTTACAATTTATTTCAATGTTAGATTAGAATTATTATTATAAAAATGAGCATAATGCTCTATAATAAAACACAATTAGTTTTATTTAAAAATAATTAATTCTAGTTTTCTACAAATTAATTCTAGTAAATGTCATCTAGCGAATTTAAGTAAGAGATTATCATATGGGGGACTGGATCTCGACCTCACCTCTGTGTCTAATAGGCCACAAACTTCAATATATCGTGCAAGTACAAAAAAGATGAATTTAGAACGCTAATAATAACTATCTTTCCATTAGAAAAAATACAGAATCTACTAATTGGCAAAGTGTTCACTAAAATTGCAGCGTTCTTAGATTTCTATAGTGATTTTTTTTACTCAGTACGACTTTCACAACTTTAATTTACTGGTTAAACCACTGACCACTTTGTAAAATCCAGTCTGCTGTTAAAGTTGTATGACTAGAAATAATTGTAACGTAGATATGTAACTTGAAAACATATCAAATAAATAGTTCTTGTTCTTCAGAATCAATTTATCAGCATTATTGTAAATCCAGTTTATTTAGTATTACCGTTCAAGAATATAAAATAGTTATTAAGAAAATAAATATTTCATTAAAAGCGAGCGTTTAGAATATTTCAGAAATATTTCATTGTTATTATTTCTAGTGATAGATTTTAGTATCATTCAGTGCATAGTCTTCGTAAAGGATTTCGTATCTAGAAAGTGCTTCAAAATCATCCCCGTGTCATAATGAGTTAAGTTAATGTGTCACTCAATTCTATCGCCAACCCATTTGTCAAGCGTGACGATTACACTATTATCCCTCTTGATGAGTCGACCTCGATGGTCTGATGGAAGTGCTTTAAAATTGATTATACATTTTAAACCCGAAGAGTATTCGTAGAGAATAAAACTTAACAAAACCTTATAAATATTGTATTCTAGCTGCGTTGAATTGTAACTACTGTCATTGATAGCAAATTATTATATATATTTTCATAATTTGTATTGTAATTATCACTTATTTTTATAATTCTTATTAGTTCATATCTATATGTAAGTACTTGTTAGTTAGTTTATGATAAGATTTCATGTACCTATACGAGTAGTAATTACTGATTACAAATTGTTTTCCATTTAAAATGTATACTCGTATGTAGAGATAGCGATTATGAATAAATGAGAAGCATTTTATGCATAGTACTATTTAATGCTCAAATGACGTGTACTACAATTTCCATAAATGTTTGGCTAATGTAGTGTTCGGTTTTTAAATTAATAATATACGAATATAGTAAGGGAATTTATATTATTGTTTTCGAGATAGTATTTTTAAATTAAAAAATAATTAAATAGTTTCAGTATATTTGAAATTGATGTAAAATGTGGCAATCCTATTTTAAATGGATGTAAATTTTAATTATGTTGAAGGAGGCATTGATGGCGATTCTTTTAGTTGCTCATTTTAATTTAAAGTTTCAAATTTATTATATTGTTCTGGTGTTGCACATAATTAAATCATTGAAACCATTAGGTTTATTTTTAGTAGATTAGTATTAACTAATCACAACTAATCACAGGTTAGCATTGCCATTCAACGTGGCAATGCTGCTAGCCTTCTGGGCACATTACCAGTGGACAGTGATGCGGAGGAATTTTTCGATGCCTGATTGCGCCTTTTGTTTCTCTTTTTATTTATTTATTTTTTATTCCTTATTCTATTTTCTTCTATTTTTCTGTAAATATTTTAATTTAAAACTTAGCTTTAATTGTACATATTAATTAAAATATTGTAAAAGTTAAAAAAAAAATAATATTTAATAAAAACTAATCGATTAAATAAAAAAAAAAACTAATCACAATAAAATTTTATAACATAATTCATCGTCTTGCGACATTATAACCTTTACACATAAAAAGCTAAACTTATATATAATATTATTTATAATCTAGAATTATTCTAATTATTTTATATATTTATAAATATTATATTTATATACCTATTTATATTTTATTTTTAATATCTAAACAGTATATAGCCATGATTTAGCCATTTGATTTCAATCAACAATTAATAAGCTACAACTTACTTTACAGGTATTATTTATATAAATACCAGTACATTCATATTACATATTCTTGAATTAATTTACTGTCCCTCTATATCGCCTTAGGAGCAAAATTCATGCCATGAGTTAGTTATGGTAAATGCATACTAATAAAACTACTTATAAAGAATGTCATGCACTGCGGGATAGCGGCTGGTGTCTATTAATATTTTAGTATTGTAACGACTATCCACTCAACTTCGTATAAAGACATTCCCAGTTGCGTTCACTGATCCCTAGGCGATAGTGGGGTTAAGTAAGTTTGGCGCGGTCAACTTAAATGAATGACCGCTTAATTAGTTGCAAACTGAGCGATTTCATGCTTTTAGTATCTAGTGAAAAGACTGTTAGTAATATTTACAATTTATATTAATAATAATAAATTTCTATAGCTTTAAAATTTGTATGTAACACATTATTTGGTCCTTTTTTGTTTTTTTTTATATTTGAAGTAGATTTTAGATAAAAAACCAACCACAATAAAGCTGTACCGTATTTATTTGTGTAGTGATATCACTATGGACAGCACGCCACAGGGCGGACCAAATATCGAAATCTAATAATAATGTGGTATGGTATAAGTATAAAAAAGGTTGCAGATACACAAACAGGATTCTTTTTTATTGTTATTATATTATGTTGTTCTATTTGGTAATTTATATTCTTTTCTAATTTTGATGATTCTCTCTGGTTGTTTTTAATACTTATTTATTAAAAACAAAAAATAAGCAGGCAAAGAGTTATATTATAAATCAAAACCTTTCAATTTACGAACTTCAATAGCTGTAGAAAGGTTGAAATTTTTGTCATTTCTTATGTCTTGAATAAAGTCTGTCCGTGTGGTGACGGAGTAAGAATATAATTCACCACCCCCTATCTTACCCGTGGATGATCGTAAGAGACGACTAACGGATATAAAATGCATATAGCATGTATGCAAGAGTAGGAAAACTCGAAACTAAACCCTATATCAAACACGTCTGACCAGCGTGGTATAGTAGGTCTATTTCCCGCCTATTGTGGAGGAGGCTCGAGCCAACAGTGGGACATATATGAGGTGGGATGACGATGACGATATCTTGAATATATGGAGTCGTGTGATCATTTTGTACTAATTTTAATAGTACCGTAGGAGTTAAAGTTGTCAAACACATGACGGCAACGTTCATTGAAAACATTTTTAAATTAAAAATAAGTAGTTTCGCAAAGTATTCTTTGAAAAAATCACGCAGCAATAATACAGATCTCAATAAATATTGACTATTGTTTCATTTCAAAGTTCTTTAATGGACCTTGGTAAAGAGCTCTAAGCAAACAAGTAACCATTTACTAGTTAGTGCTAGTCTGGTTGAGTGTTGAGCAATTGCTTTGATATATAGTGGCGCTTAAGTCGAAAGTAAGATAAAATTTGGTTACTGCTCGTGAATAGTTTGGTACCACGATAACTCTTATTCTTTAATCTATGTTTTAATAAAAATAAGATAAAACATATTTAAGGGATGAGAAATGAGTGATATATATTTTCATTTATACCAGACCGGCCCACCCAACGCTGTACACAGAGAACCGTTAAGAGAGTGTCCCTACCACTATTAAGGTATGGTTGATGATAATGAAATATTCTTAGGTACTATTAAATTTATTAGTTTAATAATATAGCTTCACGAATCAAGCCTGTTGTTTGTGCATGATCTTATTTATGTTCATCAGCGTTATTTGAAACTAGTCTGATAACGCTTCGTTCTCTATCATCTTATATTTGTAAGGTGAGTATTTTAAGTGTGCATAACGTATAAATAACGTCTTATATCAATAATATTTAAAAAAGGAATAATACAACATAGACTCTATGTTTAATTTAAAAACAAAGGAGTGTCTCTTACTTATTTCTATTGTCAGCATTATTATAATTCAGTACGAATAATAGTTTATATTCATGTAACACTGTGTAATATATATATATATATATATATATATATATATATATATATATATATATATATATATATATATATATATATATATGTCCCAGTGATACGATATGCTGATACCATCCACGCAATGGATTGAAAACTGGACATAAAACTCTTTTGCCAACTCGTCTAACCAAATTGTAGTAGGTCAATTTTCATAACGTTAGAGGAGGTGTCGACCGTGACCACGATAGATTCTTATCTCAGACAATATAAAGCCCGCTAGATCTGTCGATAATGAATTCGATGTGTAGGGTTGCAACTACAACAACTGGTCACTATATACAAGTCATTGATTTTAACTAAATTGATCGAAGTCATTTCAGTCGGATAAAATTCGATCGGAATTTAGTTAAAATTCATGTAAATCGGATTTTATAAATCGTGTTAAGAAAATGAGAATCATCATTATCATCATCTCCGCTCATATATGTCCCATTGTTGGACTCGAGCCTCCTCCATAATGGGAGGGAAATTGACCTACTATACCACCCTGGTCAGACGTGTTGGTATAAGGTTTCGCATAGATGTTATATGCGTTTTATATCCCTTAGGCGTCTCGTACTATCACTCATGGGCAAGATACGGGGTGGTGAATTGTATTCTTACTCCGTCACCACACTGATAAGAAAATGAGAATAGAGAAAAATAATTATTGTAGAATGGGTATAAATATTTGGTATCACATTATTTTCACGTTGGAATGGATAGAGACCATGCAAAGCTGCGAGCAAAGTCTAGTTTCTTATTAAAACCACAATGGTATCTGTGTCAATTACAATTATATTTGCAAACGGGACGGAATTACATAGCAACTAGCGTCATTTAGTTACTTATCTCAACGTAAACTGTCAAAAGACATTGTAAGTAATCTTCTTAGTAATTATTAGTGAGGCGATGGACTAATAGTACAATGTTTCTACATTAATTCTGTCTTTCCAATAGATGTTATACATATGTATATTGCGATCTATATATGTACATGCGTCATTTCATGTAGTTAAGATGTCTGGATTTTAAATAATGTGTGTTTTAGTACTATTAAGACTGCATAGATGGCGTAGTGGTTAAGATACAGACCTATTCTGCCAGGTGTCCAGGTGTGTCAGGTGTGAATATATATTGATTTTTTGCTTTTTTTTGCTTTGCTACCAAACAAGCAAGAAGCCCACAATGGTTTGGGCGTTTATTACAAAGGTATATATTATTACTATTTCCGTGTGGTGACGGAGTAGGAATAAAATTCACCACCCGTGGGTGGTCGTACGAGACGACTAAGGGATTTTAAATGCATATACATAACATCATAGATGTTGTATGCGAGAGAAGGAAAACTCGAAACAAAACCCTATACCAACACGTCTGACCAGCGTGGTATAGTAGGTCAATTACCCTTCCATTTATAGAGGAGGCTCGAGCCCAACAGTGGGACATATATGGGCTGAGATGATGACGATTTTATTACTATGATAGGAACACTTTTCTTAAAGCTATTTAATGCACACTTTATACCGTTACTAATATAGAACAAAAAATAATTACGAACTTATTGACACTACTTGCGTCTGTTTACGTGATAATATTTGCACGTGTGTATTCTATGTATAAAATTATTTAGTCATGATTACTCATACTGATTCACCTGCGGTTGTGAGCTGATTCTGTTAGCATTAACATGAATAGCTTCTGTTTTCTAATTAATATAAGATTCGAATTTAATTAAGGATGTGTTATCTGTGGTAAATATTCCATTCAACGTTCATTATAAATTTTTATCACTTGTTAAACGGTTTGATTTCATTTAAACGATGATATACCTATTTGATAGCTAGCATTCATAAATATTTAATATTTATTCTATTCATACATTCACACTTTCTGTGTGGTGACGGAGTAAAAATATTATTCACCACCCCATATCTTAGCCGTGGATGATCGTACAAGATGAATAAGGGATATAAAACGCATATAACATTTATGCGAGAGAAGGAAAACTCGAAACAAAACCCTATACCAACACGTCTGACCAGCGCGGTATAGTAGATTAATTTCCCTCCCATTACGGAGGAGGCCCGAGCCCAACAGTGGGACATTTATGGGCTGTGATGATAATGAACTATTCATACATATAGTGTGTGGTGGGTAGCTACAAGTACTACTAACCCTTTTTTTACTTGTGGGTATCGTAGACGAATAAGAGCTTTACATCAACCTGTGCTAATTCCATCTGATGCCGCCGAGCTATTATATTTTCAAGGAGTAATTGACGTCAGGCAGGCGGCAGATCATAAAACTATTGTTAAAAAACTTTTACAATAAGTACGATGGAAGAGGTGAATATATTGTGGCATTGATTCGGCCAAGTAATTCGGATAATAGCAGTATAATGATGATTATGTACCTCATCAGTTGGAGTAGATGTTTACGATGTTTTAGATTCACATATCGAATTTTAGACGGGATACTACAAATAGGCCTACATAGATGCTAACAACTTATACATTAAAATTAGAAACAAATACCTAAGTTGAGCCTCTAGGTATTTTTTATTGTTTATGGTGGCAAACGAGCAAGCAACACACCTGATGGTAAGTGTTACTGCCACCCATGGACCTTTGCAGTACCAAGGGTATAGCTAGACTACTGCCTACCAATACAAACCCCAAACCCACCCAGTTTGGTTTCCAACTTTCTCACTCACCGAACGAAGCGCAATAGCATATTGTCATTACTCAGACGTCGATCTTCTGCGAGAGTGTGGTATTACCCCGGAGGGACCGGCCAGCGGCTGTTGACAGAAAATTATCAACAGCGTGGATCTATCACTATATTATAGGTAACGTATTATAGTAGGCTAATTTCTATATGTGTAAGTTGTGCGTAATTGTTGGGCGTATATGGGCTATTAAAATGAAAGAACTTATTTATATTATATTTTTACTCCACACTAAGGAATAAACAATTGTCGCAGTTAACTTTAAAGACATACAATTAACAAACACAAGTTACATCAAGACCCAGAATTAGTTGTAGTCGTTGAAAGAATTTTCCTACACTCTCATCAAACCTAAGACTCAGCTGAGAGGTCAGGCAGATCACTCCTTCATTTATGCATTCAGACTATGAAATAAAGCGTGTAAAATATACTTTCGTATAGCTACTAAAATAAATGTGAAATATAAAATATGAAATGGACATTAACGTCACACTTTTATTACGCTAAGCGTAGAGCCGTATGTACAAATCAATATGACCTTATGTAAAAAAAAAGACTTAAAATATATGAGTATTCTACCTATTTGTAAAATAAACTACTACTTACAATGTAATTGTACTATGCATGTCTGAGTCCCATAATATGGACCATAATTTATTTTTAAAATGATGGTTATTTATTTTTAAAAAACCTTTTGTACATTGCTCGTATTTTTTAAATGAATATGAGTTAAATAAAATGATATTTCAAGTTTTTAGCGATGTAAATATCATTATACTTTGTACAATTAAATTGTAGTTAATTTATTAATCATCCTCATTATAGCCATAATCAGCATTATTCGGCATTTCGCCGTCCATTGCCAAACGTAGGTCTCATAGAATACAATCATTCGTTTGAGGATATTTTTGACTATCACGAAAAACAAGACGACAGACGGTAATTAATTCCTAATATTAAATAGCAAGTCGCTTGCAGTCGGATTGCATTTCTAATTTTTCTTATTATAAAATAATTATACATTATAATTACTGACTACTTCGCGGTTGTAGAAACAAAATAGAACGACCGAACGAGTCAACGAATACTAAATTTTGATGAGTTGGCAATTAATTTCTATAATTCTGTCAATATTAAATTACCAGAAGAGATAAATCACTATAATTAGCTTTAGCTAATAAAGCTTAATATTTAGCTTAATAAAGAACGTATACTCTCAAAAATAAATAAATCACTAATTCAATGTAGTACCATCATCTTTCTACTATTATTGTATATGGTATAAACTGGTTATAAGACGTCATAAAATATTTTCATCACTGTGAAATGAAGAGCAAAACATACAGCCTAGAGTTATAGCTCAGTTTTATAGTTATCCTCCTGCTTGAAATTAACCCATTAAAATTGTATATTGAAGTAATTCACAAGCAGACGTTTGTGAATTACTTCAGTATCGATCATTGGCTCTAGGTGAACTTCAAAACGACAAAAATTTAATATATAATGTAATTTTGCTTAGCGTCATGTGGTCGCTCATTTTTGAGCCTCACCAGGTCGTCTCCATTTTTAATAAGTTACATAATTACATAAATTACACTTTTGACGTAATACTTTGTAATAAAGAATTTCAATGAGTGCAATAACAGCTATTGTTAGGTAGAATTCGACCCACATGTAGTAACAACACAAAGGTGTGGCCTAATGGCATTATACTTGCATTTTTTAAAATTATATAGTTCACTAAAAGAATATATCCAACTGTTTTAGAGACGTTTTCTAAAGCGTCGAGTGATTGCATAAATTATTTTACCAGCTAAATCAACAATCTTTTGAACAAGTTTCAAAGTCTGCTACAAATAAAGAAAGCGAATTTAAAATATATTTATAAGTAATATATAGATATTTAATTACTTTTATTAATAATATAATACAATATTAGACATTATGATGCCGACACATATTAAAAATATACATTGACAAATTAGTATTATCAGAATTACCTGGTCTAAATATTTGTAGTGGCAAAACATTTATTAAACTGAACGTTCTTCATTTTACTGTTAAATAATCCAATAGTATTGGCTTTTGTCAAATAAACTATTTAATTTCCATATCACTTACTGTTTTAGATATGAGTACATATAAGTGCAGATAATATCTGTCAAACTCTACATTTTATGAAATTATTTCGATAGTGTTGTCTTTATTAGGTGTATACCTAATGATGAAGAGTTTATTAGTTATAAAGAACTAATTTCAGGAATTACGAGTATGTTTTATTAATTATGTAGTTTGTTTATTGACAATAAGTTATCCATAGTAGCCACACAAAACTGCAACAAAAAGACCAGTCGAGGTGGTACTTGGAACATACAGGTAGTAAATTTAGAATAACAATAGGCCTACAGGAAATACCTAGGGCCAGGAAATCACCAGTAAAGTATGTATATAATAATATATAGAACTCTGAATGTAACTTTCATATAGAGTACAAACGTTAAAAGTTTCAAACTACATAATAACAAATTTGTCACGTACCTACCGTACTGTTACCGCCATTTTAAATGTAAACATTTAACCGTTACTCTGTCCCATTGGCCTGACAATTAGTTGACATCCACTGGACCTCGATGAATTTAATGTTTCCGTGTATTACCAACGCGTGTACTCTGCAGGAAGTTTTTTTAATTGTAATTACTATCGTCATTATCATTAGTACTTGAAGTACTTACTGTCGCTGAACAGACCATGAATCTATCATCAAAACGAAGATTTTCCTAATGTAACCAAAAGTTTTAAACAGTGGACAACATTTGCTTTTATTTTGTCGTGTGTTTGGTGGTAAATCTAACATTGAGAGTTGTTTAACCTGTTGGAACTCTCTGATGTATACACCAATACATAGATGGCGCTGTGCGATGGCATTCATTCGTGCTATAGTTTCTTTATACTAACTAAACTCTCCTACTCGTGTAGTAATAGTTTTAGACAAACTTTTATAATTTATGAATTAGAGAGTAGGTAGAGGACTAGCATAGTGATGAAGTAGTTTCAAATTCGGTGCATTGAAGCGGTTTTAGCACCAGGAGCTGAAAATGTATTTTCTAATTTTAAAATACCTGAGAAGTACCGGCTTGCTCTACCTGAATAGTTCCATCTAGTTAACTGAAACTGTGATATGGGGATTGTGTGATATATGATGCTAATGCATTATTAATTGAAATGCCTATATAAATAAAATTTTAAAATATAGTTTTAAAATGTCCTATCTTACGAAACACGTCACAGTTTAGTGGCGTTTATTGTTAGGTGATAGACTATTGATACAATTATATTAATAATTTCACGGTATTTAATTTGATTTGACGATTAAATAGTGTGCATATAAAAAGTGATAAAGAAAAAATATGTATATAAATATGTCCACTAAATTAAAAATATAAATAATGACTGCTATAGATGTCATTTAATTTTCATCGATTAATTATTAGTTATTGAATTACAAAATATAAAATCACTCGGCCGAAAGTCTGGTTATCAAAACTTAACGAATCTTAATCGTAACATTTTCCAAAATTCTTAATTTACATATAATCTAGTAAGTAATATGTATATATTATTATTGACTGGTTGTCAATAATAATATATACAGAATAACAACGTTAAATCAAGCATTAAATTTAATTCTTTTATTAAGTTATGCAAGTAGGTACATAAATGGTGAATGATCCATTGTTTTCAATGTATTTTTTACTCGTAACTGGACTTCCCCTTATTTTATTAAAGGGAATAGGTCGACGTTTGTATTTGATACACACGAATACGATGCATTATAAATTTATATTATATTTTACCGCCTTTTTAAAAATATCTCTTATTACTCATGCTACGTATAAAGTACAATATACTATCTTTATAAACACTACATACAATGTCCTACTTTACTACTTTATAAACTGAGTAATTAATACTGATTATGACAACAAAAAAATTAAGTTGCTTTCTTTAATCAATTTAGAGATTAATAATCTGTAATTATAATTTATAAATTAGTGTAAAAATATGCAGCGTATTGAGTGTATACGATTTACACTGAGTATCTAATATCGTCGAGTTGTGGGTACTTGTTACTCGAGCGAACGGCCCCGCTGCTTGCTAGTTGCTTGCCCTGTGTCAACAAGTGCGCTCTCTCCTTCACTCCCCTATCCTACGGGTTTTGTTTGTGCCGCCATCACAATGCTTCGACCGTTAGCTCCGTACCTTTTACTTTATATCTTTAAACACATTTTCGAAAGTCTACACTTACCCACGTGAAGTATCCTTACAATCCAATTTCCATCTGTTTTTAAGTCACGCACGGGTCATCCGCATTGTAGAGATAGCGTAAACTTATCACAATAAATATTAGACACATGAACACTTCAATAAATCCTTTGACTTGTAGTTAAATAAATCACAACAGCACGAAAAACCACAGAGTAAGCACACGAGATCACAAAGATTGGACCTAACCGGTTTCTATGTAGGAGAGTGTAACAGAACTTTTGTGGTGTTTATAGAGTTGCGCGTTGAGCCAGAACTTAGAGTAGCGCTACAACGTGCTCTCACGACGCATTCGACAGGGCCACTGTCGCGTTTGAGGCGCCCCACTATTTCTCGCCCGCCCGAACTGGCCCGACTGGCTTCTCTACTTTTTCGATGCGTGTGCGGCGGCGGCAGTGTTAATATTTATACGACATTTGCCGTATTATACGGCAATTCATGTACGTTATGTAGGCTCTATAGCAGATTTGGTTGTACCATAATCTATATAGATATAGTTGGCTTAAATATTGATAGCATTACGTATATTACTATAATTATTTTTTATCGAATGGCATGAAAACAACGAATGGTACTTCAGATCAATCTAGAAATGAAGTAAATAACATTAGGAGTTCCCTGTAAAAGTTCACGTTATCTAATTTTTAGAATCTGATGTTTGATTAGAATTGAGACATTCTCATATGAGTCTTCATATTAATCACAGTTAACTTATTTCAGGATTTTGTTACTCCAAATACGGCAATTTAGACGTTCATAAGTGGCAACTCAGATTTTTTTGATAATAACATTGGGCGGTGGCGACCGATGCCAGGTTTAACCGATACGTTGCCAGTTGGTACGATAATATATTTTTTGTTTTGTGTTGTGTTGACGCTTCTAAATGAGGGGCCGTAATAGAAATCTGGGCGGATGAAAACTTGGGAGGGTTTTATTAGTTATGTACTTGATAGGTAAGTAACCTGGAGAAAGTATATAGGTAGATATTATTAACAAGAAAATTCATCATAAACCTATGAGTTCCTAAATTCTCGTGAAAATATTAGGTATTACACTAAATCAAAATTATAACTACTAAATGCAATTCTGAATATATTTATAATAAAAAATAGCCGTAGATATAAATATTACTATTTTCATCTCAATTAAAGTATTTCAATCTTGTGATGAAATTATTATTATTAATCTCTTTTTGAAAATCACAAAGGAACAGACACATGTGGCAATTTCAAGCCATTATACGCTGGGTTCACCCCTCGAGGTGCGCCAGGTAGAGCACGTAGAGTCGACCAACGAACGCGCTTCATAGAAAAAAATATTCCCCGTGCAGTGTTGCGTTTGCATCTATTTTGAAGTTTTATATCGACAAATTATTATTTGGATAAGAAAATTCTAATAGCATCTTATTTTAATATACCAACCATCCAGTATATTGACATCTACTGCTCAATATCCAATGAGGTATGGTCTCTTTAATGGGGGCTAGAGCTATAAATAAACATCGTGATTAGCAAATAAATATTTTTTGATTCACGGGGGATTTTACAAATTTACAATTATAAAAACATAAATTACATTTAGACTCGGAACAACTACTTATTTGTAGCACGAAGGATTGTCCTACGTGAGAATCGCTCCCGTCAAAAATTTTGTTATTTAGGCTGCAGTATTATATATAATTTAAAAAAATAATATGTAATGTGCATTATTTAAAAATTAGCCTTAGTCAGAGCACAGTTTGATATTTATTATTGTAGCCATAAATGTGGCAGGTTTTGGATACCTGGGGATTGAGAATATACCTGCGATAATACCATTACGTAGACCTAAACAGGCTTTGCACCTGTCGGATATATGGCCCTATAGTTGGAGATTGTTTTAATTTTGTTTTGGTTATTAAAGTTTTAATAGTTTGATGAAAATTATAATTTCTATATTCTTAGATAGAACGATATCCTTACATATATATTTAAATACATATAGATATTTTAAGCTAGAAATAAAACTAAATTACATACATACATATCATCACGCCATATCCCTTGCAGGGTAGGTAGAGAGAACAGAGTGCCAGAAAACTATCCTTGCATACTTCACTCGCTTCTTCAAGATTCATAATTCTCTTCATACACGCTCGCCGGTTTTGGAGACTCTTGACTCCACCTTCCTTCAGTACGTGACCAATCTGGTCTAGGTAGGTGAGTCTCGGTCTCCCTCGGTACCTACATCCTTCCACTTTCGCATTGTATATCTTCTTAACCAGACGTTCGTTCGGCATTCTTTCCACATGTCCGAACCATCGGAGCATTCCCTTTCGCATCTTTACACCAATACTCGCTTTCATACCTACTCGCTCTCTTACGTCGTCGTTGCGAATGCGGTCGGTCAGCCTAACTCCACAGATTTGCCGTAGAGATCGTATTTCGACCGCATTAATTTTGCTTTCATGCTCCTTTCTGCATACCCAACTCTCGCTTCCATATAGTAATGTTGGGACAAGCACTGCGTTATGTATTGCTACACGTGCCTTCTGGCTGAGGTGGTGGCTACTGAGAAGTTGTCCCAACGCTCCGTTCACTCTATTTCCCGCATTCACTCTTCGCTTTATGTCAGTGGTGTACCTTCCATCTCGGCTGAAACCACATCAAAGATATACAAATCCATCCACTTGCTCTAGTACATCATTACCTATTTTTATTCTTACATCTGTTCTGGCTTCATCTCTTTCAAAGACCATTATCTATTTTGGTTTTCCTTACATTCACGCGTAGACCCCTTTTCTTACAATCTTCTGTCATTGTGTCGACTAGGGTCTGCAGGTCAGTCGCTGACTGTGCCAGCAGGACTGCATCATCCGCATAGAGCAGAGTGACCACTGAGTCGCCCATCTGGACTCTCACATTCATATCGTTCAACCTTTGGAGACATTTATCCAGATACATGATAAACAGCCTGGCTGGCAGAACGCACCTCTTTTTTTTTTTTACGCTGTGGAAATGCGTTTACGTGCTAACGTCCCCCAGACCCGCTGGTGTCAAGACGGGAGGGAGTGTGGGACTCGCCGGTTGGCTGTTCCACCGGAATACCCACTAAAACCACAGCGGCCCCCTTTCGCGCTTTTACGGGACGCCGGAGAGATCGTCTACTGACATTCGATCCCCGACGCCTCAACGCTTGGCCTTCTGGCTACGTCCAGTCGGTCCTCACGGCGGAGTGAGTCAGCGGACGCAAGTTCCTCGCGTTCCCGCTCCGCAGGCTCCTTCCTCTCCATGACGGCCTCATAAAAAGAGGCCATCGACGTCCAGCACCTGTCGCTGTCAAGCGACAAGTCAAGTCATGTCGATATATTTCTTCTCTTCAGCTATACTGTCATTAAGATTGAAAGAAGAGACATAGCCCAGCCACGCTTTCTTCTTTTGCTCTACGGAAGCTGCCACTTCCGCATCCCACCATGCATCACCATTTGTTTTTCTATGCTTCTTTGAACTTCCACATACTTCTTTCGCTGTATCTACCTCTCTCACTCATACATACTCTCTCTTAATATTCTCCAGCATTCTTCAATGTCCGATTGCGGCTGGCTTGCTAACGTCAGCCGTTCTCGGACACCCTCTGCATACTTTTCTCTTACACACTCTTCTTGCAACCTTTCAACCTTTATTCTTTCAAGCCCTCCGAAGTGGACACGCTCTCGCCAGTGCATCCATTTTCTGAACAGACCACTAAATCTCGTAATAACGAGATAGTGGTCCGTATCGACTGTGGGGCCCCTGTAGGCTCTTGGGTCCAATATTTTGCTTCGGAGGCGACAGTCTACCAAAATTAAATCTATTATACTTTTCTATTAATTCCTTCTCCATGTATACATATGGAATTCCTTATTTTGGAAAAATGTGTTTGACACAATAAGGTTTCTCTCCATGCATACATCCGCTATGAGACTACCTGCGTCGTTCACTCTCTTATCACCAAATGGACCAAGTACGTCCTCATAGTCGGGACGCTTGGTCCCCACCCATCCGTTCAAATCTCCGCATACAATCACGCGTTCACTGGTTTCTGCCATATCCAGAACTTCCCTAACATTATCCCAAAACTTCTCTAGGTCTGATGCTACTGAGGATCCTACGGGAGCATATGCTACAACCATGAATACCTTGGTTACACCTAGTTTTATACGGACCCAAAGAAGTCTGGGATCATACATTCCGTAATTCTTCACACCTGAGGCCAAGCGAGAAGACAACAGCACTCCTTCTCCATGCTGGCTCAATCGATCTGTGGTACATCAGACCACAGAGCCATCCCGCCACCAGGAAGATCGCAGGCGTCGCTGCCCCTTCGCTTGGTCTCTGTTACACAGAGCACGTCTAGGTGTTTGTCCGCCATGACGGTTATTAGCTCGTGCAACTTAACTTCCACACATCCTCTTACATTCCACGTGCCCACCCGGCACTCTGCTCTCCTCGACTCGCCTGACTGGGCAAGGCGTGATGGGTGCCGGTCCCCATCGCCGCATCTGTCGATGGCGGGTCGGTACGCGTCGCCTCCGGTGGACGCCCTAACCCGCACTACGGTACGCATTATTCGAGCCGGATTAACAGTCTAACTAGACTGGCAGGGGACGCGACGAGCACGCTCCAGACTATGCCCCCCTTGATATTAAATTATGTCGATATATATAGTACGTTGATTTATAACATACTTTTAGTGAAGATTAATATATATATATATATATATATATATATATATATATATATATATATATATATATATATATATATATATATATATATATAATGAAATTGTAACATGTTTGTACATTATAGATATTAAATAAAAACTAATATAAGGAATCTTTATTAGAGTTACAGAAGTGAAAAAATAAATAATTTATGGAATTACGTCTGACTTTTTGTATGCTGTACACGTAGCATACAAAAGCTACTGAACTGCATGGACTTCAATTAAGTTTTCACTCATGTTTTGCTAGAGGTATAACTTAAAATATTACAAGACCTAGGATAAAAAAAAATATTATTATTATCTAAATAATCAATGCAAGCATATTTAATATTCAAAATTAATACATACCCAGCAATTAATATCGTCAAGGAGTACTTTTAGACTGAACGTACGAGTATTACTGTTAAGTCAATATTGATATAAGTAAATTGCAAAAGGTTTAAAAGAATTATCATAATGGAACAAAGATAGTCGGAAACTTGTAACAATCGATTTCTAGTTATGGCTACGTGACGTCCAACTTTCTCCTGAATGACATATTGCCCAAGATAACCTAGAAGAGGTCCAAGATGGCTGATAGATCGAGCAGGTAGTGGGAGCGCCCTTTAACGTTGACTACCTTGCGGTGGGTTATCGTGAACATTTGTCACAAACAAAGCTATTCAACATTATGATAAAACGGTCCCAAACTTGCAAATACAACCAAGTTCTAAATATATATCTTTTCTATTACAATCTCTGTAATATAAAAAAGCTGGATAGGAAAAGTTATAGCTCTGACTTCAACTTGGTATATTTTACCTCCGAATTACATTATCTGATTTGAAACGGTTTACGATCTCGGCGGAGCCTATTTGCATATCAGTGCCGTTGGTATGGGTACGGGGTGTGCTGCAAGTGGGGAACAATATATTTAAGCTAAAGACGACAACGATATCTCCTGAGCGTTGTAGTGAGCATTGAGAACGGCCACTTTTGCAGCTGGCATTATGCCATGACCGAGTATAGAAGCATATCTTACTTAGGATCTCTTACTTATAGTGCTTTATTTTTTCCTTATACTACGTACGTGGAAAGTAAGAAGTAACTTCTTGCTTTCCACGGGTATTATACTAAACAAAATAAGCAGATGCAAGCACAAAAAGTCTTAGAATAAATTTAATGTGTACGTAGTAGACTACCTACTTTATATGGTATAAATTTTTTTGTTGTAATTTTTTTATCTAAAGAGTCTCATTGATTTTCGCCATTTAACTTTTATTGTAACTTTACTGAAGATACTCCTCTAATCGGTATAACGGTCATAATCTGAGAGTATGTGTTTGTTATTAAGGTTTCGTATCAGTAACACATAATTGTATTTTTAAATATTTTTTTTCCTGTTCCAGAATGGTTGCCAGTCACATAATACTACTGAACTAAGAAGGTAGTTTTGTTGATGTAACAATATATTCCGCTACATTTTTCTTTTAAAGTCTTTGCTTAAATTGTAACTACAAGTGTTTGCTAATTTGTATTCAGAGGGGTAAAAAAATGTGTAGATGTATGTATATTGATTGTGTATTTTATTGAACGCTTTTAAATAAGCTACCCAAAATGGGTGGTGGTGCATTTGCAATTTCGACGATAACGATAAGAGTACAATAGGTATCCAGTTGAGGGTAGCGAAAAAAAATCTGTTTTACCCTGCTAACGACATCGCTCAATGTCTCACTCTGCCGAGAAAATCACCATATCTATTCTCCCAGAGCATTCAGAAAAACGTGAAACATAATTTGTTCTTACCATATCCTGTCTGTTCTCTGCGCCCTTAATAATATCCACGAATAAATAAAAAGTACGTGATCGTATGTAGTTTAAATTTCTTTTAGAATCATCTGTATTATCGGCTGATAGGTTGAATAGTATGGTCTGTGTGTAAAGAACATATTTTACATGCTCATACTCAAAAGGTGCGTGACCATAGAATTAGTCTGGTATGGTAATGACAGTTGTATGATTTGTTAGGAAGACAAATTATTCAAGCTTTGTAGTAATGAAATCAACGGGCTCAATTACTGAGATATATGTACCTAAAGGCATTGTTATTCATCCAAGTTGAATAAACCTTATATTGATTTAGTATTTGAAACAATTTGAATATTTTGCGAGAATAATTTAATCATTAAATTCTTTGTACATTTGAAATAAAACTAGTTTTACGGATTCTATCGCGTTTATATTTGATTTTGTATTTTCCGACGTTTCGAACACTTTACAGTGATCATGGTTATGGGAGGACGAAGGTGTCTTACGTTCAAAAGTCATCGTTATTACATAAATTTATATCTACCCGCTACAGTATTAGTTATTAAAAGTATGACCCACATTTTAATACAAATTTATTGCCAGTACAAAAAGAAAATGATTCTATATGTAAAAGAAAAATATATTGTTTATGATCAGTTATATTAACATTTAATTTATGATAATTATTATATTGTGGAAATTCACTAGTTTAAAAATTTAACAAAAACTATTAAACTACCTTCTTTGTTATAGTATATTCTATACTTTATACACTTAAATGATCATAAATGTACGTATATTTTGCTAACTAAAGCGTTAATATTATTTTGTTTCACGTATTTATCTTTTAGTCTACACAAGACTGCTTTCACTGAGTAGCTTTTGTTACTTGGGTTTATAGTTTTATCTTTTGTGTTGCCTCTATATCTTTTTCATCTATCTATAACATTTTGTGTGAGATTTACAACTGTAATATTGGAATATTCGGTATCAGGTCAATCATTGATGATTTTAGAAGTGCAGTTTAACGTAAGAGCTCTTTGAAGTGTGAATTATGCGGGACGAGGCTTGAATCGTTTACAGGTCATATACAGCTAGACATGAATGGCAGTGATATTGTAATTCCAAACAAATTAAAATTGTGCAGTTTTCGTTCGTTACTGTACATCTATTTGATGAAAGCGTATTGTGCTCTCTGCGCCTAATGGTCGCGTAATTGGCACGAGGTTAATTGCGGTCATGCCACTGTGTCACCTGGAATGCACACTTTTATCTCCCGATATCGTGATCGCCATTAACAATTCGCTATCTCCATTAGTTTCTATTCTACAGTTCTATATATGTTGTTGTAGCATTTCAAATATGCTTAAAAGTATTATTGAATATATTCCGATAATCTTAATAGTTTTAATTGATCAATGTGACTCTATCCGTACGATGATGGACTAGGAATATAAACAAAATAAGAATCGACCGCATATGGTATAGTGGTCTGTATAGTAATATCCTGTACTGAGAATTATGGTTACTGTAAGTGGATGTATTTTAAGAGCCTTAATTGTATGTTTGTAAAGTCATCCGCGATAAATAGAACAACTCAGAATAAATCCTTAAATGAAGCCCCCTGGCCGTCACGCCATAATAGTTTAATTAACCTAATTATCCTATTGTGGCAAATGCCTCTTTTGCCTAACAATTGGACATGTATGGGCGGTAAAGAAGAAGAAATTATCTATATACAAAAGTATGAACCCAATAATTATGAAAGCCATAGTAAACCAAAATAATGGTCTTTGAAAGAGATGAAGCCAGAACAGATGTAAGAGTAATAATAGGTAATGATGTACTGGAGCAAGTGGATGAATTTGTATATCTTGGATGTGGATTTAGCCGAGATGGAAGGTACACCACTGATATAGAGCGAAGAGTGAATGTGGGAAATAGAGTGAACGGAGCGTTGAGGCAACTTCTCGGTAGCCACCACCTCAGTCAGAAGGCACGTGTAGCAATACATAACGCAGTGCTTGTCCCAACAATACTGTATGGAAGCGAGAGTTGGGTATGCAGAAAAGAGTATGAAAGTAAAGTTAATGCGGTCGAAATGCGATCTCTACGGAATATCTGTGGAGTTAGGCTGACCGATCGCTCCGGGAGCATTTTCGTCAAATTGCTCCCCGGCTGGTCGGCGCGGCGTCCGCCCTTTCTCGGCTCATGCCGAACGTGGGCGGACCCAGTTTCGAGGGCCGACGGCTGTATGCGGGGGTGATCCGCTCAATGGCCATGTACGGCGCACCCGTGTGGGCGAGGGCTCTGAACGCCCAGCTCAGGGCGGTGCTGTGGAGGCCACAGCGAGCCATGGCGGTCAGAGCCATTCGCGGGTACCGCACGGTGTCTACCGAGGCGGCATGCCTATTGGCCGGGACACCCCCGTGGGACCTAGAGGCGGAGATGCTCTCCGACCTCTACCGGCGCGTTACCTCAATGCGCGAAGAGGGTGGCTCCCCATCGTTCAACGAGATAGCCACCTGGCGCGAGGACGCCCGCCGAGAAGTCATCGCCCGTTGGGCTACGCGGCTGGAGATGCCTAGACACGGTGTTTTTACCGTTGAGGCCCTCCGGCCCGTACTGATGGAGTGGATGGAGCGGCGGCACGGAGTCCTCTCTTTCCGGTTGGTGCAGGTCTTGTCGGGGCATGGTTGCTTCGGCAAGTACCTGCACACGGTCGTGCGGAGGGAGTGGACTCCGTCCTGCCACCATTGCAGTAACGACGAGGACACGGCGCAACATACGCTCGAGGTATGTTCGGGCTGGGACGGGCAGCGCCGTGACCTCGTCGCTGTCATCGGTGCCGACCTGACGCTGCCGACTGTTGCGCGAGCGATGGTCGACAGCGTCAGGAATAGGGACGCGGTCGCCGCCTTCTGCGAGGCTGTCATCTCGCAGAAGGAGGCGGCGGAACGGGCCCGGGCGGATTCCCGTGACCCGGGCCGCCGCCCGCGGCCGGGGCGGCGCAGGCGCGAGTACCTGCACTTGATGCCGCCCTAACCGAGGCTTCGGGTGATCGGACCGGGGAATTGTCCGGTCACCCGACGTGAGGCCACCGCGTGAGGACGACGCCTCGACGGCGAAAGCTGTCGGGGCGTCGACAAGAGAGGAGCCCGAGAGGGCATACCGCCGAGCGGGCCACCGAAGACAAAGATCGGTACCGGTGGCCCGCTCGCACGGCGAACAAGAGGTGCTTGCAGGGTGGGTCAATGGGGTTGCGCGCCGCCTCTTCCGTCACCCCGGACCGATTTGGCGGGGTGCGACGTCCATAACCCACCGCAAAAAAAAAAAAAAAAAAAGGCTGACCGATCGCATTCGTAACGACGACGTAAGAGAGCGAGTAGGTATGAAAGAGAGTATCGGTGTAAAGATGCGAAAGGGAATGCTCCGATGGTTCGGACATGTGGAAAGAATGCTGAACGAACGTCTGGTTAAGAAGATATACAATGCGAAAGTGAAAGGATGTAGGTACCGGGGCAGACCGAGACTAACCTACCTAGACCAGATCGGTCATATACTGAAGGAAGGTGGAGTCAAGAGTTTCTGAAACCGGCGAGCGTGTATGAAGAGAATTATGAATGTTGAGGCAGCGAGTGAAGTATCCAAGGATAGAGTTCTCTGGCACTCTGTTCTCTTTGCCTACCCTGCAAGGGACATGGCGTGTATGTATGATGGTATGTATGTATGCATAGTGCTAGAAATTACACGTATTTTTGAAGTGTCGTTCTAATTCTAAGACTTATTATTATAAGATTATAGGAGTGGGAGTGCGTGGCTGATGAGTGGTAGGGGAAGGTAGATATTGAATAATGAGCGTCGGATTAGTGGCGTTGTTCGCGTGTTAACTGTGTATCCTTGTAAATGCTACGCTTGCCGGCCACAGGAAGTACAAAACTGTCCAACACACACTGTATCTCTCTCTACTCATCTAAATTATAATTTTGTAACCACATTGGCAATAAAATATTTATAAGTTATATGATTGGGCAATAGAAACTTAGCTAAAGAATCGAAGCATTATTAAATAAATTTTGTATAAACAATAAAAATTGCTATTTAAGTGATGCTACTGGAATTTTAAACAAGTTACCGGCAATTGAATTTTACTGAGCGAACTTTAATCTACAAATTCTAAAGTTCATTTAAGTTATTTTAGATTTAGTTTATTTCATTTCTTCGTTTTAGTAATTTTGTATTTATATTTAGTATATAGTTTTAAATAGAAGAAATTTTATTTACAATTATATTGTCCTGTTGGTAATAAATTTAGTACACCAGTTATATTATCTTGTATATAAATGTATAATGAAATTATAATAGGTCTATATAGGTATATTAATATAGGTATATACATTGAAGATATTGAAAAGAAACCAATATGAGGCTCTTTATTAGAGTGACAGTAGCGAAAATAACATTTTTAGAATTCTTGTGTGTCGGTCTGAATATTTGTACAAAAACTACGGCATGAATTTGAATGCAATATGCACCGACATATGTATTACTAGAGGCTAAGTTAAAAGATGGTTTGAAATAAAATAAAAGAATAATAATCATCATCATTTTGCTCTTATCTAATTACCTGTAGTCTACTCAGTGTGTATTTTTCTCCTATTATATAGTGCGGTATAGACATAGAAAGTCTTATTATGTATATTTTTTTAGTAGATAAATAGTCAACCCTCTTTAGCAATATAATCGTTGATCAGAAAGCAGCAGATAGATGTTGGCTATGTTAAGCTATTAGTCGTCTTTTACGACACCCATGAGCAAAATTGATATTATTCGTAACCGCCATCACACAGCACAAACAGCAAAAAAAAATGTAATATATCACAAAATAATAAACATTTAAGTAATCAATGTAAGGAAAAGAGTTGCAATAACTAGTTAGTAATAAGCTACATAATGTTTAAGAGTCGGACGTTGACCGAGAAAACATAAAAAAAATGGTTAATGGATTGACAGTTTTCGGCGTTAGGCTCAAAATAACCTACGGAGTTATTATGTCTGACGTTCACTGCTTTTTCGAACGTGACATTTCAATACAAACACTACGTATTTTAAAAATCAACTACCACGTAAAATGGTATGAAATAGCGAGTACGTGGCCAAAGAAATATAAAAAAACAATGACATTGTAGCAAAAACTTTTGGTGAGTATGCTTGAGTAAAATTATGGTAGTCTGTGACAAATTATTTGGGAGATATTGTTGTTATACAAAATGCTGTTGGGTAATAAATTCATTGCAAATTACATCTATCATTAAAATTAATATTGGACTAAATGTTTTTTTATTAAAATTATATGGAAAACTATCAAAATTATTTCTTAGAATATAGGTTATTTATTTTACGTTTTTATCTATAAATCTTATTACTGGCTTTTTGATTTGTTGGCTTAGGAATGTGACTGGTGATCGTAGGTCATTAGTTGAGATAAGGCTTTACTGAGATTTCCCTTAGGATAGCCTTCTTACTAGTGCGTAACCTGGTACTATATTCAACTTAAAAAACTTGCCCGGTAAATGTAGATTTATTATATAGCTACCTGTGTAATTAAATTATAATAAGCACATGTCTGCATTAATTTACATGTTTGAAAAGTCCCCCGCAATTCAAGGATTATTTTTTGCAGAGTAGTGTTTAATTTTTTTACTGCGCCTGATGCCGCCCTAGCCGAGGCCGCGGGTAACTGGACCGGGGAATTAGTCCGTCACCCGCCGAGAGGCTGACCGTACGAGGAAGGACCGACGTCCTCCCTTTGCACATCGCTCAGAGAGAGGGTACCCTTCAAGGAGTATTCCGTCGGGCCGGCCACTGACGACAAGTTCACGCTGCTCCGGTGGCCGGTCCAACGACAAATGCGAGGTTCGCGGGTGGGTTATGGGTGTGCGTGCTTACGCTCCTCTGTCGCCCCGGACGGAGTGGTGCGAGGAGTGCGCCGACCGTAGCCCACCCTACAAAAAAAAATGAGTAGTGTTTTATAAAATAAAATAAAAAATAAATAAATATATGTGCTGTTTTGTTGGTATTTTATGTCAAGTTTAAAATGTTCTCGTCATTCTGATGCCTATCTATCAAAACGTCAATCAAGTCGTCAGAAAAAGCTGAACTATTTATAAAAAACTTTGATTACGAGCGAAAAATGATTGTCACATATGGGATCCCAAATGTGACAATCATGTTTCGCTCGTAATCAACTTTTTATAAATAATTAAGCATATTAAATGCTAAATTTCAGTAATTTGGAAGCTGAACTACTTTTCAAAACGGTGTGTAATTCGATTGAGATGTTTTTCATGAGAAATAAATACTCGAATATCTAAGTATATTAATAACAGCCGTAAAACGGTAGCAGAATTGGTTTGTTTCATTTAAATAGAGCGACTTATTGTGAGAAATAAATTTGATTTCTCCGGTACTTTGGTAAAGATATTTTCATTACACAGGCAAAGTATTTCTATTATTTCTCCACTTAATTTAATATTTTTTTTTACTATTAGTATTTTATTTAGGTGTACAAAAATGTCTGAATTTAATTTTTAAGGTCAATCTTTCATGTGTACTACTACTTAGTATCGCCCTTAGACGATGAGAGCCGACTTTACTCGAACGAGCGTTACATTGCTAAGCGTGACGACTCAGTCTCATTCATTTGCTTACTAAATACGCACAGCATGTCTAAAGAAAATTTCACTTAAAAAAACTTGACCTCTGCTACAAATACATCTTAGAGTATAAAATTTTAGAAGAACTAGAAACATTATAAATATTTAAAAAAATATTAGGACAAAACATGTAGCGCAAGATGGTGGTGGATGGTGGACGCTCTCATGAAATCGATTTTATCACCCATAGAATCTTAAACATGAAAATAATATTTTTTTTTGCAGCGGGCTACGTTACGTCACACCCCGCTAATCCGTCCGGGGCGACAGGAAAAGCGGCGTACGACCCCGTAGACTCGCCCTACAACATACCTCTCGATGGCGTGCGGGTGGGTCATCGGAACGCGGTCATTTTCTTCGGTGGCCCAAAAAAATAAAAACCACGAAAATAACCTATAAGAGTGTCTTTACGTTTTGATAGTGCCTTACTAACTTATAATAAGCGTACATGAAATGTTGTCCATATATCTTGGTAGATTGTCACTGATATTCAACGTGCGCCACAGACTCATGTACATTGACGGACAAACGGGAATAAATTTAAATTATAATAGTTTATTGCCGTGTGATGACGGAGTAAGAATACAATTCATCACTTCCTATCTTACCCGTGGGTAATCGTATATAAAACGCATATACCATCTATGCAAGAGAAGAAAAACTCGAAACAAAACCCTATATCAAGATGTCTGCCCAGCATGCTATATTAGGTCAATTTCCCTCCCATTATACAGGAAGCTCGATCTCAGCAGTGGGACATATATGAACTGAGATGATGAAATGATAATAGTTTATTTCCAATTCATCAAATGTAATTTTCTGGTTAATTGGCTATATCATGCGCTTTATATAAGTAAGGAAAACCTACTCGAAACAGAACAGGTTTTATATACTTTATGAAAATAAATAGTGACCTTAAATCTAAATTGAATTGTGACGAGCAGTCCTTCACACATTGTATACACGTATAATACGTCATGATAAACAAAGGGATTAATTTTTCTCACGTTTGAATATAACTATTTCCGCTGGCAAATTATTAATGACTAAACAGTAACATGGTGAAATATGGGATTATTACTTATTGGTTTACCACTTTGGGCTGAAACACGATTGCAAAAAATACATGTTACGTGAAAAAAAGATGGTCTTTGTTGTAAGGTCAAAGGTCTACGTAAAGAAAAGGGCAAAATTGTAAGTAAAGATGTAAAACGGGATTGCTAAGTAAAGGGGTGTGCCCGGATGTGCGCAAGACTTCATAATTAGTCGGCGTGACGTCATGGTCCGCTAGTAGACTCCCACGCGAAACACCGCCCCATTATTGTTACAATTAAATCATTCTGACATGCATTATTCGACTCTTGACACTGCACAATGAGTCTCTCAATTAAGAGTCTAGTAACTGTTATACACACCATAAACCTATTATCCTATTATTACGAGGATATAAAGCAATGTTGGTGAGAGGCATGATTAAGGATAAATGCTGAGGTAATAAATTAAAAATATATTATACCCCTTATTTTGTGTAACCACTAAGATGGAGGCGAGGAGATACATGATAAGAGACAGTAGAACAAAATGGACAATAGTTATAATAAAATCGGCCAAGTGCGAGTTGTACCCGCGCACGAAGGGTTCCGTAAAACTAAAAAAAAACAAGTTTGTTGTATGGGGCTCCCATACAACAAACTTTACCTTTAACTTTAACTTTTTTTACCCCTTTAAATATTTATTTTATTTTATTTTTAATATTTGTTGTTATAGCGGCAATAGAAATACATCATCTGTGAAAATTTAAACTGTCTAGCTATCACCGTTCTTGAGATACAGCCTGGTGACAGACGGACGGACAGCGAAGTCTCAGTAATAGGGCCCCGAAAAATTAGAGATACTACCAGGATAAGGAAAAGTAAAGACAGAAAAGAATGAAAGCAGCTTGAAGAGCCTATATATCACAGGATACGTTGATCATTAAATCGGGAAACTAGATGTCTTAGTTGATACGTAATTATTGTATTAAATTTCTTATATTTAGTTATAATAATAATACCCCTTATTTTTACGTCGTCATTTTCCTACTTTTATCCAAATTGCTAGGGGTCGATACAATATGTACTCGTATTTTATAGTACATATTGTAAAAGTTATTGGCAATAGTTTTATGACCGGCCGCCTGCCAGGCTTCAACCCTCCTTGGGAATGTAATTATTGACCAAACGGCATCAAATAGAGTTGGCCCAGGTCGCTATCAGGCTCTTAGTCGTCTTTTACGACATGCACAAGCAAAGTAAGGGTTGGTAGTATTTGTAGCCGCTACCACACAGCTATGGAAAGCTATTTACATGGAAGTTATAAAAGCAGCAGGCAGCAGCTTTTCCCTGGGAAAGTAATAACACTAACTATGATCGCCTTCTCGCCTGCAAACGTAGTGTTTATAGCATTATTTTTTTGGAGAGGCCCATGTCAACAACAGTGGACATCGGGCTGATAGATTCGTGGAATACTGAAGTATCGACATTGATCCACAGAAAAGTTTGAAACTTTGAGTAAAATAATTGGTAACGAATGAATATCTAATTATCAGTTCTTATAAACGTTCAATGTAAAAAGTGGGCAGAAATTATTAAATCTCAGATACATACTTTCTCAGTGATGTAGTAAGTTTAATAATACAAATATTTCTAGCATGGCCCACCATGCTATATATCCATATCATATTACTTAGATCTCTATTTTTGGTGGATATCTGTTGCTAACATTGGCACGGTAGTGTTATCCACTAATTACTGATTGAATTATTACTTATAAATAACGCACGGTTTTCTCCAGCTAAGTTATAAAATAAATTTGATATGTTTTGGTAACAATTATACTAAATATACTTACCAATATCTTTGTCCTATATTTCCAAGAACGAACATAATTAATAACATATGTTATGGTATAAATTGTGCTATTTCAATCATTAAATATATTTTGATATCAAAGTTAGCAATTCATCTATTAATTGAATAAAATTTTAAACGCTTGATAAAACAGCTATTTCTACAATGATGGGTTTAATGCTTAATTTTATTGACGTCTGTCATTTCATCTCATCATCTCAGCTCATATATGTCCCAGTTGGGTTCGAGCCTCCTCCATAATGGGAGAGAAATTAACCTACCGTACCACGCTAGTCAGACGTGTTGGTATAGGGTTTTCTTTCGAGTTTTCCTTCTCTTGCATAGATTATGCGTTTTATATTCCTTAGTAGTCTCTTACGATCCCACGGGTAAGATAGAGGGTGGTGAATTGTATTCTTACTCCGTCACCACACGGATGACATCTGTATTCTGTCCTAATTTACATTGTTCAAGTAGAAACATCAGATAATATCAGAGAACATTGGAGTGTTGCTACACACTGGTCATAGTAGCATTAGTTGATCCCTTAAAATAAGTTCTATACTAAAGCATGCAGTTAAAATATACTTTATTTATATTTGTAGGCTTCAAATAGACGTCTATAAATTGAAGTATAGTATAAACTGCAACTAAAGTAATTATAACGTCCAATGCAACAGTTATAACAGGCTTCCAGAATGTACAGATGCAATATCATCGAAGTATCTATTAGACACACAACATTGCGCACTACATAATCTCATAACATAAATACGGATGGATGGGTAATAAAATCATACGAGGAAGTATTTTAGTAATTAACCAAATATATACGGCTTCACTTCCGCGTGTATCTGACATACAATCGTAACTCTTGGGCTTATTGCCGTCAGCAGTATATATATAAATAATGCATGTTATTTATTAATCTCAAGTATTGAGTGTGAGAAAGTAATACTATATATGAATCAACATCGGGAAATGGCGGCATAGTTTATTTCTAAAATTTCTCACCAGTAGTGGACTCGTTGGGAAATTTCTTTATGTCAATGCCAATAATAAAAGCTAATTTTAGTTATCAATCAGTTGCAATAAGAACTGGCTGTAAGGACAATAGGCAATTTTGTTCGCAAATTCCCAACTTACAATAGACCTAAGTGTGCATAACCAAATGGTAAGATTTCACACGATATGCACTATACACAAGCGGTTAGTATACTCAGGGTTATTTTCCATTGTTTAATTTCGTTATTCACGGAATTTTATTATTTTAAGTTGAAAACCGCCGTTTATTTTCTACGATATAAAATCGTAATAGTTACAGTTATAAAACTTAGCTTAAGTTAAACTTTAAATTTGAAAATAAATAATAATTACATATTTTGTTAATATTTATAGATTAAAAAAATTGTTAGCATAGAGCTAATATTTTTTTTTAATGAATACTTCTTTTACTATTAAATTACATTTTCCTTTCAGCCTCTATACCTCTCTCTGATGTATCATCGAAAGAAATAATATACATACTTATATTTCGACTTCGATAACGAGCCGTAGCCATGTCCGCCAAGTGGTTTTACTTCCAGACTCTGTTCTCTTTTAAATGAACCAGGCAATTTATAAACCATTACCTATTTATGTTATCCTAAATATGACGAGATGTTTTTGTAATCTCTACTAGTGCATGCTCTAAAAGGTTGCACAACGCTTAGGCCAAAAATACTCGTCTACACTAACATATTTAACACGCCGCTAACAGCCATAAAACAAGCATAAACTTCAGGCGAATTCTAGCGGTAAACGTACATTTTCTTAAATTTTAAAACCAAACAATTGATTCTTTATAAATAAGTAACAACAAATCCAATGTTATAAATTTCCCAGGAGAATGTCCATTCTCATCCCGATCTTAGCCGGTTTTACGAGTCCCACAGGAAAGTAAGGGGTGGTGACACATTGTATTTAATCAATCACCAAGCGGGAGTATAAAATATTATTATTAGTGTCCGATCGAAACAGAATTGCCTGCCGATACGGAAACTGTAATCGAATCTTTAGTATCTGTTTCAGTTTTAACCGAAACCGAAACTTTTTAAATATATGTCAGAAATATAAATAAATAGTAAATAATGATCAGTGTCAATAAAGAAAGTAAATTAAGAAAAATACCTTTATTCTGATAAATTAATGAGTCTCAAAAATGATTAGTACAACTAATTTATACGACAATTAAGTACTTACCTCTTACAGCAGTTTTCAAATAAAGAAATTTAATATTATAATATTATTAGACTACTTACGAAATTGATTATTCATAGTTAAATAATATTATTTGGTGCGATGGTGATTTAACAGCTGACGATGGTGGGTGACACAAGAGACACGAACTCTCCTGAAGGCAACTTAGCGATGCGCGATAATTCACAAACGCAGTTTCGGCGCGGCCGCAGATGCGGTAGATTTTCTGCCGAAATCGAAGCTAGCAATGAAACTAGATTTTTTTTTTGCCGATACTTGCTGGAACCGAATTTTCACTTGGTCACTAATTACGCCAAATTTTTACAAAGGAATACAGCCCGATATTTTTTTGCGTGATACACAAACAAATTAAGAGATAGACAAACGTAAAAAAAAATCCATAACGCATCAATACGTATCATACATTTTATCTTAAATAATTTCAATGTATAGATTTCATTTTCTATTCTAAAGTATAGTTATATGAAAATGTTATTGATAATACAAAATCTAATGCATTATGAGTTAGCTACTTAAACCATATTACAAATTTGACCAAGCTCATAATATTTACTCGCATCACTTACATTGTAAAAGTTTTTGCATGGTGCTTATTAATACCGCAGTTGCGAGTTACCAGCTCGGGTCGTTGGGCAAAAATACACATCGTTTGTCATGTAGTATTGCAATGTTTCACATACTGCTTGTAAACTTCTCTTTTTGTATGTGTAGTCAGTGTTGTTTCGTGTGTTTTGTAGCGTTGCGGTCACCGGACGGACATCCGCACGTCAACATTGCGAGATACGACACAAATATTACATTCAACTAACAACGCTTATATAAAAAGATCCTTAAAATATATACGATTTTTTTTTGCTATTATCTCACGTTTGTAGGGAATCTTCATTGTAATAATAAAATTAATAGCTTTTACTATAGTAAGTACTATAGAAAATGAGTCTCTTTTCAAAATACGAAAGCTTTAGGCTACATAAATAGTCCACTAACTTGGTTCGTCAGGCAGAAGTAACCTCGTTGATAAGACTAGAACTAATACTGAGTTATCAAGGTTAAACCAATCTTAACTGTCGAGTTGAAAGTTAAGGGACTCTCCGACTTCTAGAAATATTTATATTTTCTTCACATCTAGGTAAATCAATGACATGTTTAAAATGGTTCTTTTCCTCTGCTGATTAAAATAGAGTAACGTCTAGAGGTCACTAGAACTTTCTCGATACGGACCATTGATCGAATTTTATGGTCAAACAATGCGTAATTGTTGAAGTCTGTAAATGATTGGTAGCTGTTATTAGGTTTGTCCCTGTTTTGAATGTAACATGAGAAGTTATATGACGAAATAGTATAGTTTCAAATATATAAAAAATACATAGGATGCTTATCCGTGTGGTGGCGGAGTAAGAATATAATTCACCACCCCCTATCTTACATGTGGGTGATCGTAAGAGACGACTAAGGGATATAAAACGCATATAACATCAATGCAAAAGAAGGAAAACTCGAGCGAAACCCTATACCAACACGTCTGACCAGCGTGGTATAGTAGGTCAATTTCCCTCCCAGTACGGAGGAGGCGCGAGTCCAACAGTGGTACGTCTATGAGCTGAGATAATGATGATTATGACATAAATTGCAATTTGTAATTTTAAATTTAGCGCTAATAACTATACTATTTTATTCTAAAAAAATTCTAAGTATTTTTTTAATTTAGAAGTTGAATATTAAATAATTTTCATGAGATAAATTATTAACGGAGTCGTAGCAGAGGCATGTAGGAAAATAAAGTGGTTAAACATACGATTGCTGTAACAGGTGTATCGTGTTGTTCACTTCAAGCACAATAGTTTGTGTTTGGGCATATATTTAAGCGTAGAATGACGTAATCACTTGCTATTTGAAAATTTAACAATCAACAATCAGTAATTTTGTAATTTAGCTTTGTTATGTTCGTCAGCTCATGGATACTTGTGAGCGTTATTGAATTGTTCAGTGCTAATGCCAATAAACTCAACTAAACATCTATATATTTTAGTAGTAAATTCCTTGACACAGTTGAATAGCGTTTTGTTTTAATTGTATGTCGTGAGAGGATTATTATATGGTGTATACAACAATAGAGTTGCATGCATATATTTTATTAACGGAAAACGTGTGTTTAAAATTAAACCTTGCCTTGTGGGTTATGCTGTGGGGCATCATTGTTATTTCTTTTTTTAAATATAACACACTAGCAAATATAAAAAAAGTAAATATTTTACTTGCCCAAAGTTGAACTATTATCCAAAGGTAACACATTACCGCGGTAAAGTTCTACATGTTAATCCAGGGAATGTCTGTCTCTATGCCAATTTTCATCTAAATCTGTTTAACCCCTTATGTGTGATTGATTGTAACAAACATCCAAACATCTTCACAAACTTTCACATTTATAATATTAGTAGGATTGCAAGGATAAAAGTGCATTTTCTTGTAAAACAAATTTCATATACCACAATATTTTTTTTATTTATATAGAAATTATGACTGCACTGACGGCTGAGTAGTGAAGATATTGACCTATCGTG
The DNA here is from genome assembly GCA_905163515.2 of Lymantria monacha. Lineage (NCBI taxonomy): Eukaryota > Metazoa > Arthropoda > Insecta > Lepidoptera > Erebidae > Lymantria > Lymantria monacha. Next base: position 22,015,851 of record LR991083.1, read on the forward strand.
CCAATGTGCCGCGGGTTTTTACGCAGTACAACACTGAGTGCAATCCACATTTTTAAAGTATCTCACAATACAAGTATTATCTCCTTAGTGCAAGTCAAAGAGTAAAGTTATTAAATTGAAAAAGAGTGGCAACTCGATGATAAAATATGCAGGTATGGACAGTGCTGCCACCCAGAGTTTAGGCGGTGAACTAAAGTTGAAGTAATATATATACATATCTACATGTGTATGTATAATTACATAGAATTTTCTTTTACTATGAAAGCTACCCTGAAATATAAAAAAAAACATATCAGCTGATAATTAAACAATAATAATATCAGCCTAACATTGAAACTTGAGATAATTTTCAGAAAAATATCAATAACCGAAAATAGATCGATGACAATAAGTACCTACGCTAGGAACAAAAAATAACAATTCTCAGTTGTCAAACGTTTGACAGGCAGGACAAAATGGCAGCAGTTAAGTTTGTACAACCAATCTGTAGGCGGCGCGACGGTCAGTAAAAATAAGTAATGTTTTAAGTGTGCCCCCCCAGGTGCAAGTGTTGTTCGTTTTTTTTTTTAAAAAAATATTCTTTTTGGGCTGGCTTGTATAAATTTCACATTTTCAGTAATAAGTTCTTTTTTACTGGCTATTATTAATGTTCCATAACATTAAATTTTATTATTATGTTTTATAAAAAAAATTAATGAATTTGTGTATGAAATAATGCTTATTATTTTTATTATGAAACGTTAATAAAACTGCTAAGATAGTCATTGTCGTGTCAATTTTCCGAATACAGAGATGTTGAAAGTGAGTTGAAGGACAAGATGAACCTAAATTGTTTGATTGACTCGGAGGCATCCTGCGGCGAGGTCTTAGTGCGAACGCAAATGCCAATCTCAAGCCGCGTCTCTAATAAGTACCTAAACATTGAATTTTTTATTACTTTTCATATAAATAATCAAAATTAGAAGAGTTATTTACGATCAATCTTTATATAATGTCTAAACAGTCAGCTCCCTGCAAGTACAACTCATCATCATCTTGCTCTTATCCCAATTACTTGGGTTCGACGCAATATGTCATCTTCTTCCATACGATCCGTCATCTCTGCAGTCACTCCCAAACTATCCACGTCATGCCTCATGCAGTCCCTCCATCTTTTTTTTTGTTTTCCTTTAGCCATTCATACCTAAAACTAAAGTACAACTAATAAATATTATTTATAATAGTTTAGTCAAAAAGTCAATTCTCTGTGAAAAATAACTATTTTTGGAAGATAATTGATAATGCCCTCGAAGTATAAAAGGCACCTATTTCATTAGACACAGAATAAAATTTTGTGGAAGATGATTTTATTATTTTGTTTTTTTTTTGCGTATTATAGTTATTTTTTAAAACAACGCAAGAAGATCCAATTTTTTTATGACTCGAAAACGGTTTTTGATAAGGAATAGTTATCAGCGTAAAGATACTTAGAGAGGAACTCAAGCCTTATTATTAATGATCCTAATCCGCCTTTAAAAATGGTGCAAAACATGAGCGTGTCAACGCTAAAATGGCTGACTCAAGTAGTAGAAGTTTTGTTGAATGATGTTTGTTGAGTTGAATATGGAAAACGAAAAAAAATATTCTTTGAACAATATCACAACTTTTGTAGAAAAGAAGACTCTAGAGGTGGCGCGCTCTTTTTAAACGACCACGCGAAACCCTGTATTCAAGGGTGGATAAAAATGATGAATGATTAATTATAGAACTTGAGATCCGAGAATCAAGACTTTTTAGAAAATACCCTCCGTTTTATAGATCTTATTGCTGATTGCGATTACGTTATCACTTACTGTTTTAAAGCTACAATGAAAATCCTAGGGCTTTTCGTTTAGTTTCAGTTTGTTTATAAAAGAACACTGCTATCCAATAAAAAGTCTTACTAAGAATTTTGTTGGCTGGCTCATAATTTGCGAACTTTTCTATTTTTCGTTTTTATTCTTCCTTATTAGACAAAAGTTTCCTATAATTAATTGAAATGCTTTCAATTCTATCGAAGTAAATTACAATTATAAAAAGAAACAAAAATTAAAATTATTTATAATTAAATTGAAAGTAAAATTAATGCGGTCGAAATGCGATCTCTTCGGAAAATCTGTGGAGTTAGGCTGACCGACCGCATTCGTAACGACGACGTAAGAGAGCGAGTAGGTATGAAAGAGAGTATTGGTGTAAAGATGCGAAAGGGAATGCTCCGATGGTTCGGACATGTGGAAAGAATGCCGAACGAACGTCTGGTTAAGAAGATATACAATGCGAAAGTGGAAGGATGTAGGTACCGAGGGAGACCGAGACTAACCTACCTAGACCAGATTGGTCAGGTACTGAAGGAAGGTGGAGTCAAGAGTCTCCGAAACCGGCGAGCGTGTATGAAGAGAATTATGAATGTTGAGGAAGCGAGTGAAGTATGCAGAGATAGAGTTCTCTGGCACTCTGTTCTCTCTGCCTACCCTGCAAGGGATATGGCGTGATGATATGTATGTGTATGTATAAAAAGAAACAAGTATCAGAAAAGATTTTATCAATCCTATATCAAAGTACAGGTTTTTCTTAAATATTCATTTTCTGGCACGTGTCTTACGGTTCATAAATTACTTCGCTTTCAATTTGTTCCAGCAAAGCCTTTTCAAAGGCAACTTTAAGACTTTTCAATAGGCATATAGTAAAATATGATAAAAAAAACCTAATAAATATTTCTTTATAAATGCTTATTGATTTATTGCATTCGTGATAATTTTAAATACATATTCTCAGAACAATAACAAAAAACTTGTTTGGTTAACCTCGAGGCAAGAGTTTTGCCCATGCATTAAAAGATATAAGCAAATTCGCCGAACCAATGTCTGGTTACAATCTAATATGACAACACGACCTTAACTTATAGGTGTTATAATATTATTATAAGTAATATAATAATAAAAATTCATTATCATCATCGCCATTCTGCTCTTATATCTATTCTTTGGGATCGACGCAATATGTACTCCATTTTCCTTGTACATATTGCAAAAACCCAGGTCGATGTAAAGTTCTTAATCGTCTTTTACAACACCCACGAGCAAAACAAATGTTGATATTCGTAGACGCTACCAAACATACCTGTAGTTACAAATAACAAAATATATTAAAATTTCTATATAATGTATATATAAAATGTAATTAAATTCAATTATTGTAAATAAGTTTAAGTAAAATAAAATATTAAAATAATTAGATCACTGTGAATTAGTATTTAAGTAATGACTTTTGACTTTGTTACCAATAAAGAATACAATACAATACACAGTAATATAATAATAATAAGAATTAAGAGACTAAAAGCTCAAACTTCGAATAATTCGACTTTTTGTCTCACTGTGATACGTACCAGGCGACGACGGTTTAAAGAAGGAAAAATATCACACAACAAATTTTGTAATAATGGAGAGGTTAATTTAAAGATGAATAAGCACTGTAGTTAGTGAGGTGGAATATCTAAAATAACAAAAGATTTGGATTGTAGCGTTTCCTACCAATGCTGAGTTTAGTGGGCGGTACGTAGACATTCACTAGTTTATGCTTTCCGAGACCAAAATAATTCACAATCGACGGCATCCTTTATTAGTGAGGATTGCTACCAGCATGACTGTGTGCTATATATGAAATAGCCAGTCGTAATTTAAAAATAGCGTGCGCTTATGCATCGACATGTTTTGATAAACAGCAGGTATGTTTTTCATATAACTGTCTCGAGTTTCATAACGACGTCACTGGCATTTTTGTAAACGTAGCTTCGCCAAAACAATATTTAACCGGGACGATGAAGTTATTCAACACATTCATGGAATTTGCAAAATAGTTCATCAGGGATTTTGGGTTACAATCGCGAAATACTTGCGCGAGATTTACGGCGGAGGTCCAGTCATCTCAGGCAGGCGTCCATCGTCGTCATCGGAAGCGCCGACCGGTCGCAGACATTCCTAAAAGTCTTATGGATGAATGTGAACCATAGCGTGCACGTATGTGTGTCAGGGCTCGATACGATTACGATTTCATTCATGTCTGACACGAGCGTATCCTTTTTACGCTGAAGCGTGTAGTTTACTGCGGATGCAGCGGTTAAATCAATTACAAATTAATCTAGCGTGTTAAATAAGAGCACATTGTGCCCATTAAAAAGGTACAGTTTAATAAAATAACATACAATTCGATCTATATCTCGCGTCGACTCAGCCTGAACACGTGTGCGCGTGATCAATTTTATTGTTGCGTGACCTATCCGCCTTTGTTTCCTAACCGTGACATTAATAATTATTCCAAACTAAAATTACTCATATAATAATGAATTATTATTATTAGAATATGTTTTGATCTTATCTTTTATCTTAATCTTTAGATTTCAACTAAATAATTAAAGATAATTTACCTTGCTTGAACACAAATGTATATTTCAATTACTTAAGCAGACATGCTTCATCTAGCGTTAACTAGAGTTTAATGCTGTTTTAATGTTTGGTGTGAAACGTAGGTACTGCCAATTTTAGTACATATATACAAATTCTTGCGTGTTTGTATTGCGCTATAAAATTACTGTTTGCTTAGACAATAGCCGTTGGCAAAAACGAGCAAAAAGGTTCTCAATCTAAAGGCAATTTTAAGCGGTAAATATAACGTAAATTTTGATTGCAATATAATATCGCATTTATGTCTTATGCAAACACATTATTTTTTGTAATAATGACATCATCATTCTCCTACTCTTATCCCAATTAGTTGGGCTCGATACAATATGTACTCTTGTTTCATAGTACATATTGTAAAAGTTATTGAGAATAGTTTTATGACCGGCAGCCTGCTAGACGTCAACAAAGATGTAATTGTTGACCCAATGGCATCAGATGGAGTTGGCCCAGGTCATCATAAGGCTCTTAGTCGTCTTTTACGACATCCACGAGCAAAGTAAGGGTTGATATTATTCGTAGCTGCTACCAGACAGCTATTATATTATATATTTTTTGTAATAATAACAGTGGAATACATATTAACATTGAAGCACAATAAAATTTAATGTTGTACCATACAATGTCCAATATACTGGTCTAGGGCGCATAGGGTGGTATCGGGCACAGGTATTCACACATGTCCCACGTATGACCTATGTTTTACATAAAAATGTCATAGGACAATAATTAAGATTTTAATAAACTTGTCTACAAGACTATAAATTATAAGTGTGGTTGACAGAAATTTCTTTTCTGAGAGAGCCGGAAGCCGAACTGGGGCGGGTTTGAGGTTTGTATTGGTAGGCAGCGGCCTAACTATACCCTTGGTATTGCAAAAGTCCATGGGCGGCAGTGACACTTTCATCAGGTATGCTGTTTTTTTTTTGTTTTTACAGTGGACTATGGACGTGGTCGCGTCTCAGATATTCAGCCTAGTACAACTCTAAGTATAAAAAGGTGGATGATGTTTTTGACTACATACTTTTTTTTCACAGAAATCTTAACGTTTTCATTTGAGGCTATTTTTGCATTGATGTGTGTGTATGTGTGTTAACCTTGTTTGCTTTTCTCTTCATTAACATAAGGCTACATAAAATTTGTGTAAACGTTATTTTTTTTTTTTGGTAATTGTATTACACTGTATACGTGTAATATAAATAATCTGAGTTTTTTTTACCAAATAGTTTCATATAGATAGAATATAATAAAATAAAATTCGTAAATATATATTGTAACAATAATTTTAAACATTATTTTTTTAACGGCAGTTATTATTACAACAGTAACTACTTAGAATAGCGCTTCCATAATTTCTTATCGTTAGCTTTAGTGACTTATTTGTGATTCACAATTATTTTCTGTTTTCGAAAATGTCTAAGCCATGAGCTATATAATTCTAAGTTTTATTAATATCCACTCAAAAACAATCCACCAAAATTAACAAAGATCCATACGTCATGAAATTTTACTACAGTTCAAATTATACTACTAAAATATGGGGTAAAATATATTAATAGGAATCGGTTTAAATATGTAGTCGTATACTACGTGAAACTTATTATAATAAGCAGCGACAGGTTAGCAGGACACCAATAGTCAGTCAGACTGAGCTCTCGGCCTCGATCTCCACATAAATAATTATGTTTTATCGTTAGTTATTGGTCTTATTCCTTATTTTAATTGTGAAGACATTGTGAAGAAGTTTGCGTTCCTTAAAAATATTCTCGAATATGTATGAAATCCTTGTCTCGAAGAATACCTTAAAACTGTCGTTCGCCGCTGTTGTGAACATCTTTGACGGTCAATATCAATATCCTGATCTAACTGACACTAATACAATTGGAAACAATAAAGGCTCATTCATCAGAAGGACTATTAACGAGTATTAACAACCAAAAATACAACAAATATAATACTAATGTATTAATAACAAAGGATTAACAATAACAAACCGTCCGTGTGGCGACGGAGTAAGAATACAATTCACCACCTATATATCTATCTTACCCGTTGACGATCGTAAGAGACAACTAAGTGAAATAAAATGCTTATAACATGTAAGAGAACTAAAACTCGGAACAAAACCCTATACCAACACGTCTGACCAACATGGTATAGTAAGTCAATTTCCCTCCCATTGTGGACAAAGTTCGAGTCAATAGTGGGACATGTATGGATTAAGGTGAGGTGATGATAACAACAAAAATTGGACTTATCTGCTACATTGTATCGTATAAACATGTTAAAAACGTTATTGAAGTTTTAGCTCGGGGTTTCTTTTGCAAAAACTAGACGTTTGTTTGAAATATAAATTTCTGATTTATAACTTTTATAGGGTTTCTTTGCAATCAAGTTTCTTGAGGCGAATTAAATTTTTCAGATTCTTTAAGATTATATTACATTATTCTTGGCGTAGAGCTGGCTTCGTAGTCGTAACTACTTGTAAGTTAATTAATTAATTTAACCTTTAAAAGTTAAACGACTAAATAGTTTTATATATAGTAATTTTAATTCTAGTTATATACTAGTTTTAGCTGTGTGGTAGTGGCTACGAATACTACCAACCCTCTCTTTGATCATGGATGTCGTAAAAGACGACTAAGAGCTTTATTTCCACCTGGGCCAATACCACCTGATGTCATTTGGTCAACAATTACATTCCCAAGGAGGGTTAACGTCTGGCAGGCGACCGTTCATAAAATTATTGCCAATAACTTTTGCAATATATAGGTAGAGGAGTTCATATCGCGTCGGGCCCAAGTAATTGGGATAAGAGCCGGAGAATGATGACAGTAATTTTAATTCTATGAACAGTACGAATTCAATTCAGTTTGTGATAATGTTACAAAATTATGAATAACTCTAACAACGATAGATGAGTTCCTAGAATAATTACCTAATGATCTATTACAGTTCTTACGGCATTTCTATCACGATACTTATAGAAGTGACATAATCATAACGAGGGAACTTTAAGAGTCTGGAATTCGTTCACGTTGTTATTGAATAAGAACGACGGTAGCATCTCGACGGCTGGCGGCACAAATTGTTGATTACAAAAGAGCAGCAATTGAGACGTCAGAGGCGCAGGAAGCGTACAGATTGAAACTTATGTCTGTATTGCAACTCGGCCAATCACTACTCGTCTAGTTTATAAGTAGATTGTTTAAGAACTGGCTCGTTATAAATAACTAGACGTACATCGCTATGTTGTATTACGTTATGTGTATTTTTTTTCATCAAAGAGAATTACTCTTACCAAATATTTGACCTAACAATGATATCAAATAATAATCATGAGAGAGAAAGTTTGTGTATAGATATAGTAGAGATCATTTCCGGCCCTCTATTGTTTGCAAATGATTCACCAAGTATTGTTACAGCAATAAATGCTTTTTTTTTGTTTAATGTGTCTCGTGTTTAGTACAAAAGTCAAGGATTATTGTGAGAATAGTTTTATAAAAGGATGGAAAGTGTGATTGTTGTTGGCAGATGAGAGAAAGCGCGGTCGGAGGTCGTGGTCGCTGCCCGCGGGTTTCCGCTTGTTTCAACTAACCAGTGGCACATTAACACTCTGTTTGGTACCGGTTGTCACTAATTTAAATGTGTATAGTTTTACTATATACATATCGCCTCTTTGCTTCAATAAGGTGTTAACTTGATAAATAAAATTTAAAGCAGTGTCTTTCAAGCTTCAAAAAATAATCATAAAAATTTTATTTTAATTTAAATCAGTAAATCTGATTTAAATCATAGGTGATTTAATTATAGAGTAATTAAATAATTAAAATCATAGATTTATATATCAATTATTTGTTGAAACATGAATAACACTCTTCTAAAATTTCATTTGTCAAGGTTATCTTGACAAATGAAATTATTGAAGCAAAGAGGCGATATGTAGTTAATTCTAGAGGTTTGATACCAATATATTTGAACCTATTAAATATATTTTATTTTTCATTTAAAAAATATTAAAAATCTTTGTACTAAATAACAGTACATATATAATAGTTCTGGTTAAAAGAATAAAACATGTATAATAAATATATTATATTTTATTCCCGCCGTGGTGACGGCATAAAAATGCAAGTATAAGCCTAAAGTTAAGGATCTCATCAGGTGAATGGACAGCAGATCTTACCTGGGAAATGTATGTATAATTGTATACACACCTCATTGTGATCGCCAACTGGTCTACCAAGCGTGGCGATGATGACACTATCCCCTTATTAACAAGGGAGCTCTACATCGAGCAGTCAACGGTGAAAGGCTGAATGAATGTGATAATAAATAAAATTTTAAATATGATATATAGATAATTATTTTAATTTAATATGTGAAATAATGTGTGTTTATAATAGATGAAAGTATTCAGCCTTGAGGATTAGTTTTTTGGGTAGATCGCGCTATTAAACAAAGAAATAATCCTGTCTAAAAAAAATGTATAATTTAACTAATTATTAACCTATTCTAATATTTTCTATATTTCTAATATTAAATTTATTGCCTTACTACTATTTTAAACGAATTTTTACTTTTAAGGCTTACAGATGTTATAAATTTGTATTTGATATGTTTCATTGAATAATAAATGTTATAATAATAATGATTATATACTTAATTGATCAAATTATGAATGTTTTCTTTTAGTTTATAGATAAATGTCTCTAGATTCAGCGTAAATAATTTAGGAATGATCGAAAGTAAGTCATAAAAATTTAAACATTATAAATAATTAGCCTGAATATAATCGGTCTGATCTTTTACATTGATTACTTGAATAATTTTTGGATATTGATGTAAATTTCGAAATCGTCAATGAATTTCTCGAGATTGAAAGAGAAAAAGTTTTTTCTATGTTATTTAGGGCACTACTTGAAAAAAAATTAAAATAAGTTTGTCCTATTTTTAATTATGTTTTGACCTAGCAGCTCTAATTCGACTGGCTGCTTAATCAACTTGGAGAGTACGCTGGCGTTCAATGTAAACATGACAACTATTGGAAGCATTTTACATTTCATTTCTCCATAATATTAAAATCATAAATCATGTATTACAAAGAAAGTAAAACGAGAATTTATTTAAAAGGAAATACAACATAAAATATAGTAATATCGTAAATAATTTAAATCTATTGAAGGCATACTACTATACATTTGTGTTAACGTTTCTAAAGATATAATAAAGGTAAAATTAGCACAATATTTTTACGTCTTGTTCTATAATTCTCTACTTTCATCTTATTGTAGTGTTAATCAATCAAATAAGTAAGAATTTGTTGTAGTCGATAGTGCATTTATATTGAAATTTATTTAACGAACGGATATGATCACAAGAGATGTACATATATTTTGTATAGAAAAGTCGTCTATTGTTATAAACAATGTATTTCATTAGCTAGATGCAATGTCGCACAAATTGGGTGACGTAGATGTCCGAGACCGGATGAAACTCATTAACAGTCCCGATTGATAGTCCCTAGAAAATTGGTAAAATTTACCTTAATATTGAATATTTAGGCAAGTGTCATGAGACTATTACATGCAGGATTTCAACTGAGCTATGGTTTGTTTCTTCAAAAGAATTATGATGGCCTGGATTATGATTAAATGTTTAAAGAGACTAACAAAATGATAATTCATCATCATCATAGCTCATATATGTCCCACTGTTGGGCTCGGACCTCCTCCGCAACGGGAGGGAAATTAACCTACTATATCCACGCTGGTCAGACGTGTTGGTATAGGGTTTTGTTTCGAGTTTTCCTTCTCTTACATATAACATCTATATGTTATATGCGTTTTATATCACTATCCCCTCTTACGGGTTAGATAGGGAGTGGTGAATTGTATTCTTACTCCGTCACCACACGGATAGATATATAAATGATAATTATCTTTTAGTTAATATAAAACTGTGTAGCAATATTAAGTGGTAGTTATGTATACGAAGATAACGCTTTGGTAAATGATTTACACACAAAGCTTCCATGGTAGACGATCACTGCTGATCACCCAAAAGTATGTCACTCAGAACGGTCCTGCGCCATCTGTATCTAACTAAAAAATGATTACGCGTATAACTTTCAACAACTATTATGTTCAAACGAAGCGTAGCTGTTATGAAACCTTCGGCAACTATTATGTTTATATGAAGCATAGCCGTTATCGTTTTTTGAATTACACCAAGGTCTATGATACGTTAACATCACAAGATCGCAACGGGTGACAAGATTGCAACAACGAGTTTCGAGTCACGTATCGTCTGCGTAATTTGTAAGTAATAGCTTTAGTTTGTCAAGCATGATGCGGCCCGAGGGCTTTAGCCTCATGATAGTACATCAAATATATCGGAACAAAATTTAAATAGGTAACGGTTTGTTACGCAATGGAACATTGGCCCACGTTCGGAGTTTGTCCGTTTAATCACTTATGCATCAAACACGTTTATATACACTCCCCGCACGGGCTATATTATAAAAACAACCTACTGCCACTGCCAGACTTAATAACGCTTTAATAGCCCCAGTCAAGTTCAAAAACGATTTAAATTTAATAGTTAGTTTGCGCCATATAACCGAGTACCTACTACATCAATCACATCAGGCATTAATTTACATTTTTTGTAATTACCATTCATGTTAGAAATGATTGAATGGAAGAAAAACGAAAAAAAAATATTATAGTTTAAGTAAAGTTATCTTTCAAAATTGATGTAGGACACTATATAGTATACAAGTAGCATGATTTGTAAAAATTATTGCACCGTGCGTATGTTGGTAAATTACGAATACCTCTTTCTTTCTTACTTATTATGCGAATTGACTAAAGAAATCAGTCTTTGATCTTTTATCTATTACTACCCATACAATTTTGTTAGGTATAAGCCATGCCAGTAATTGGCGCAGGTTCCCGATTCACGACGACTCATGTGAAAATGTAATCTAGAAACTATTGTGTTAACTACATTGAAATCTTAAGTAAAATGTTGTCACTCATTAGACAAAAAGTGACTGCCGGGCTGGCCACGGAAGGCAAGGAAGCGGTACCAGTGGCCGGCCCAATGGCGATGGGGAGGGAATACGGTGGGTTGTGGGGCCACGCGCTGCCCTCCCGTCGCCCCGGACGGTACAGGCGACGTGTGACCGGGCCATAGCCTACCAAAAAAAAAAAAAAAGACAAAAAGTGACTATAAATTACGGATTTTGTAGAATTTATATATTTAAGCAACCTATTAATATGCATTACTAAAGAATGGTGTAAACCATGGTAACGACAGTTTGAGCTTTCAATATATAAGTTATACCTTAAAATTATGGTTATACATAGACCATCCTTCCGTTCTTATGAGAGCTGTGTGACTTATGTTGAATAATAATTACATTTCGCTTTGCAGTTTCATAATGCTTAACATATTTTGGTAAAAAATATTAATTATATTATTCTCTGTGGCAATGAAATTGATTTATTATTGTCTGTCGTTAGTGACCCAGTTTATCGTATTCTCTACAAATTTGCTAGTGTAATTTAAAATAACAACTAATACAATTTGCTTGACATTATATAACAGATACCAGATGCTTATCAATTATATATTTGTTTATATTTAAAATTAATTCTAATAACGTTTCTTTCACTCAAATATTATTAAATAATCACTGTACAAAAGGTTAAATTTCGTTACTGTAATTATTTGAAGAAGCTTGCTCTTAATGATTCACACCAAGATTTAGAAGCCTTTGATGGTACACGTAAAATGTCAAGGATTTTGGTACGTAAGGTACGTGCTGTTTATAATCATTAATATTATTTTTGTTTAACTTTTGACTATAGCTATATACGTATAAACATGTGTTTTATTTATAGCTTAGACACACTAAGCGTATCTGTTGTCACTTCCCTCATCTCCGGATCACTGAACAGGATCGTCCATTGACTTAATATCCTGATTGTATGAACTTTAGATGGGGTCAATCCTATTAAACATTGTTACTAGAATTACTATATTCGTCTAAATAAATAGATATTGTGTAGGATATTATTTAAAAAGTCTTTATATGGTATTGCTGCTTAGTCAGCTTTTACGACATCAGTGAGAACGTTAGGCATATTAATAAATCGTATTATTACTCTGTTACAAAAGGATAATCTTGTATAATTCAAAAGCATATTAAAATAATAGTATAGTAAAGTTGAATTTACATGCGATATTAAATTTATACGCTTGGCATCAACCCGCCACAAAGTAGCTCAATGGTTGGCATATGTCGATTATACGACTAAATCCAGAGGGAAATAATATTAATGTGGGCATGCCAGCTTTTCACGCACGTACCAAGCCAATGGATTCGGAATTTTGTAGTAATGCGTGAGGTCACGATGCGCACGACCATTATGTGGTTTTAGATATGCTCTTCATCTGAAAAGTCATTCAACGCAATACTAAAAAAAAAAATGCTATTTAAATAGTTTATTATTCAAATTACTTAAATTTTTAGCATTTAATATGCTTAATTATTTATAAATACCCGATTACGAAACGAAAAAATTATGTCACAAGCGGGGTTCGAACCCGCACCTATTGGTTATCCGGCCCAACCGTGCTGCCACTTACACCATCGTGAACTATTTTAGGACATGCAGATTTCGCTTCATATTGTATCTTACGTCTTCAAGGTGACGTATGCCATCTATCGGACAATGTTTACACATTGTATAGACTTAATACTTCAAACTTTACAGTCAGAATTGTATTAAACGATGACACAACCTTGTTATTCAAATTACTGAAATTTTTAGCATTTAATATGCTTAATTGGTTGTAGTTTATTAATTTTTCAAAAAGCTATTTCTCACATTGAATCTAATAGTGCAGTAATAACAGATACGAAATAAATACGTATCTTGCCATGGCGCCTTAGGCAAGGCTTTATTTAGGTATTCTATGGTTAGAAAATCAAATCACTCTAAAAACAAAGTGGTGACGGAGTAAGAATACAATTCGGCACCCCCTATCTTACCCGTGGATGATCGTAAGAGACGACTAAGGGATATAAAACGCATATAACATCTATGCAAGAGAAGGAAAATTTGAAACACTATGCCAACACGTCTGACCAGTGTAGTTATAGTAGGTTAATTTCCCTCCCGTTTCGAGGAGGATGATGATTAAGAACAAAGAAGTACTGACGTCCTATTTTGAGCTTTTTAAATAGTTACTGTGTTTAAAAATACAACGGATTCTATCTATTTCAGTAAATTTAAACATTCTTGACAGTTACAGTCGAGTAAAAATTCTAAGGAAATAATATTTTATTTGGTCAGATATCAGAGCTAAAACCTTGTTAAATGTAATTGAGTATTTTTGATGGATTTAGAGACCAAGCTTAGTGAAAAAAAACCTCCAAGAAGTGTCACACTGTAAGAAATATCATCAATCAAGGCCCACAAAAAAGGTACTCGTAACGGGAGAACAGTATCAGCAAAGTTTTTGAAAAAAAAAACGAAACATTTTTTTTCCGTTGAAATGGACTATTGAAATCTTGATATATGATGAATTTTATACATGGAAATGTATGTGTACATAGTAAGTTTAATTTTATAATTGTGCTTTTAATTGCTTTATTATTAATTGCCATTTCGTTATAAGGGAGGCTGGTGCTTAATAGTGGATGTAAATGAGCTAAGAAGAAGTTAATTTATGCGTATAGAGAGCCACTATCAAATTACAAATGAATAAATCAGTGAGTGATTTGATTATTAATTTGTAGATTGATAATTCATTATATTGATGGATATAAAAGAATAAATATCTTCCTTGCAACCAGTAACGCGTAAAAGAGACAAATTATGCTTGTAGGTAGAATTATTTTATAAGATAAATCATTAGGTCGGTAGTCCAATTACTTCTTCTTACATTAGTAGGTGGCATTAGTCAAGTTGTGACACACCTATGTCTCAATTTTCTGGTCATTCTTTAATCAGGACTTAATTACATTTTTCTCGAGAACAAGGTCAAAACCACGATCGCCAGATACAGTATTAAAACATACCTATCACTGGACAAATTAAATAGTAATCACTGCATTAATTGAGTGTTGTTTCTCATTCACCTGGTGTCCTTTTCCTCTAACCATCTGGTGGTGACAATTCACCACCCACTTTCTTTTCTATGGGTATCGTAAAAGACGATTAAGGAAGAAATATGTAGATAAAATCTCTTTACAAGAGAAGGAAAATTTTAAACAAATCTTTATGTTGATCCATATGAACGGAGTGATATAGAACGTCGGTTTCCCTCCCAATATGAAGGAGGCTCGAGTCCAACAGTGGGACGTATGTGAGCATAAGTGAAAATGAGATGAGATGATAAAAACTATATAGAATGAAAAATTAAATATGTATATTATGTACAATAAGGAGAATTATTTTTGACCTTTTACTGACATTGATATTAAAATTCTATAGCTGAGCATTCTAAACCGTTATATCTCGCCATAGCGCATATCGCAACTAGCAGTTAATACGATTCAGTAAACTTCACATTGTGAAATTTGATCGATGGCTTACACCACACCCTCACATTCATCTACATATATGTGAATAAGTATATTTTATAAGTTCATTAATTAGCGTATGTTACGAGAACTCACATAGGTTATGTAATTATTGACAGTTAGCATGCAAGCTGTGTGTCCATTTAGTGTCATATTTATGGTACTATACAATTCCGCTAACAATAACGTGATATTTTGTAACATGACCTGAGTTAGTACCTACCTACTATAAGCATTTAGTTAATAAATGTGATCAGAATAAATAATAATAACAAAATACAAAGCTTAAAAGTACCCATATAGAGTGATGAAACGACGACATACGAAAGTGGTGAAAAGTTGCTATAAAACTACTAGGAAAATAGGTGGTATTATAGAAACGACACGTGCCTAATAATGGGCGATTCTGAAAATTTTGAGAGTCTGAGAAAGAGTGAAATAAATACATACTATTTACTGCCGTACTCGTATCGACAGAAAAATGGGTTATGTATACGCTAAATAAGCTCATGATAGGCTTTTATTTTGATAAGTTTTTAATTTAACGATATTTGCAAATCGTTCGGACCGACTTGGAGAGCGGTTTGGGGTCCTATAACTTAATGTATAACCCCACTCCGTCAATAGAGCATTGGAACCGATTAGGGCAAGATAGCCCATTAGTATGAGTCTGGACTGTTAGTATTAAGAATGTAGTATGAGCCTCAACCACTTGTGAGGTTTCAATTAGAATACAACTTTGAAATTTTCATAATTATATGTACGTATATCAGAAATGTTAATTGCCTGCCAAAAAAAAAACCGATATAAGTTAATCTAACAAATGACAATGTGTGATAAATAACGTTTTGCACCGACATAAAGCAAGTAGAGGGAGGTTCCTAAAATCTATGTTCAGGTGGAATAGGTAATAACTAATGCTACAAACACGACTTTAAATAATAATATATGAAATATTGCAATCGACTTTATATTAAAACGATTTCAATCTTACAACTAAAATATTAAAATGCTCTAAATAGAGAAAACATAAGCTATGAAAAACTTCAACTATTTATAATAAATCAACATAAATAGTTCTTGACGTGAATAATAAACGTCAGACTGAAAGAAGTAGAATGATGGATATTCACCTAAACTTACTTCATTTATTATACTTGCTGAACCTCGCCCTTCCATCTTTAGTTAATTATAATTATTTGGCATTTGTTTATAAAATATTCAAGAAATATGAAAGCGTATTATTTTTAAATTGCTATTGAAATTAAATCCACTATATACATACCTATTTATTTTTAAAAGTTTATAGTTATCGTGAAATGCGAATACTTATATTCTTGCTTCGATGATTTTTAAACAATTTTTACCGAAAATCAAAGGCATCATGTTTGTTGATATTGCTTATAAGGTATCAGTGGGTATTAAGTGATTTACACGATCAAACGTAACGGTTTTCTAAGAGACGACTTTATCTAAAATTCTGAAAGTCAAAGAAGCGCGAACTGTGTTCATCAGACATAAACAAGCCGGTCTATTTTCGTTTACCTAATCTCCGGTACGACGGCTTAACCCTTTATAGGGCTGTCAACTGATCGAATGGTTTCGACACCTGTTTATTTATGTAAATTTTCAGCTCAACGATTTCATGTAATCCACTATCGGATTTATAAATCTTGAAAAGGAAAAAGGGGTTTATATAAATAATTTAAATAACCAAAACTGGTTATAGAAATATGACTTGCTAATTTATTCCCTTAGTTACCTTTTACTATGCTTTAAGAAATAAATGTAGTACTAATATTATAGATAATATCTTTAGGAAGTCAACCGGCAGTAACATGCAGTAACATCTAAGAATAAAAAGGGTATTTTAGTTTATTATTAAAGATATAAAATATGTATATGTACTATATACGCGTAGTGCAAATCTGATTTGCCGAAGTAACCGTTTCATGTGCATATTAAGTTACATTTGCAACCCTATCCCTTCTAGAGAGTGGGTGCCCGAGGCACTATGTCGGACGTGAATGGCGCAAGGAGAGAGCACAGTCGAGCCGACATTCGCGAATGAAGACGCTCCTCTAGTTGCATCAAAGCCATTTTTGCATAATACTTGTTTTATTGCAACTACGTTGAATGTCAAATGGTACACCAAGTTGGCAAATGTTCTCATACATTCTATATCTACATATTCATATTAAGTAATAATACCAATTATGTAAATTATTGTGACCTCTACGGTACTAGTTGGACTTCGTGACGATACTTTTGGTCATAATAGGTATCATTGGACTGAATAATCCTTGTGTAAATTATAGACAATTTTCTTTTTATGATGTTTAATTTATTTACCCACGCGAATTGAGTTAAACCTTTACAAAATTTATTTTGATGTTTTTTTTTTCTATTTTAATTACCACTGTAAGTTGTTTGCGGCTTCGTAGATATGTTTTGTTTATTCTAGTGGAAATAATATTCCAGTAAAGGTAATCATAAGTAATATAACACTACGGTTTAGTATAGATTTCTATTAGGAAAAGAATTTTTACATTCATCAGGAGCAACTAATGGTTAGAGATTAGTTTTTTTTTATTAGCGGGGTTGGCTCCGACTGTATTTGTTTTTTGGACTACTGGCAACTGCTATATTCAAAATTTTTACTTTTTTTTTGTTATTGTATATCCACAGACTTCTGTCCGTGCCTTTTTTATGTTTATCTATTAATTGTTGTGTTGATGTTATATAATTAAATTTTGTTCTTGATGTGGCGTTATTACATTAAGATGAAAAGGTTAAAAATTGAAAAGTTGCGCTTCGATGTTTCTGTCTCTTTGTCTCTTCTTCTCTACGTTAGTCTTCATATTGTTGTTAGTGGAAATCTCTTGTTTACTTTGATTTTTGTTATTATAGTTTTATTCTGATGTGCATTTTAAAATACTCAACTTAAACCTTTTTATTTTTATAATATTGATGGGTATAGTTAAAGAATATTAATTGCTGTATCTAAGAAAGCAAAAATATCATAAGATCCACAAGACATGTTAGTTATGTTTAATCTCCATATTCATTTGTAAAGTAAATATTGTGTCTTATGTTTTAGTTTAGAGGTTTCATAGGAACCTCAAGTTTCTCGAGATTCAGGTTTACTTAAACATGGGTCGCGGTTGATATACAATGGACTGAGCAAATAAACACAAAGTAAATACGGCGAAGACATGCAAACCAACTACATGCTTGGGATACGTATTGTATGAAACGTTTACTTTGGTAACGACAGCTTTTGTCTGTGGGATAGGCAATACAACAGTTTTGAGTTCTGTATTATAGCGTATACCTACCGTAAACGTATAATACAACCTGTTAAGTTTCACACTTTATAATATATTTTTATTGCTAATTGGTTATCCATTTTTTTTATTATTCCTAATTATATCGAGATTTCGACGTGTGGGTACCGATTGTGAATACATTATACAATATGTTACCGTGCTCTCTCTTGGGAGTTGCAAAAAACACAATGCTTATAGTATATATATATATATATATATATATATATATATATATGTAATCTGAATCTCGGCAACGGCTCCAACGATTCTCTTGAAATTTAACATACAAGAGGTTCTGGGGGCCATTAATCGATCTAGCTAGGTTTCATTTATAGAAAATATTGATTTGTCAGTATTTTTCGGCAACAAAAAATATAATTTTCCCTTGAATTAAAACTATTAGAAAATGACGGTTTTCAAATTTTGACGCTGTCATTAAGAATAGACATTTTGCTCAGTTGGAAAATCGAGCTCGGTTCGGATCCTTACTTTCTCTTATTTACTTTTTGGCCTTTTTTTTATTATTTTATTAATTATTATCATTTGCCCGCATCTTTGTCTGCATAGAAGTCGAAAATGGTTCTAATAGGATTTTTGTTTGCTTTTTACGTTATTAATTTTATTGTTATTTATAAATTATTATGTATAAATGTTTGTATATTTATAGTAAGAATACAATTCACCCACCCCCTATCTTACCCGTGGGTGTCGTATGAGACAACTAAGGGATTTAAAATGCATATAACATCTATGTAAGAGAAGGAAAACTCGAAAAAAATCCCAATACCAACACGTCTGACCAGCGCGGTATAGTAGGTTAATTTCCCTCCCATTCCGGAGGAGGCCCGAGCCCTACAGCGGGACATTTATGTATTTATTATTTAAATATAATATAAATAATGAAATAATATATTAAAAAGGGGAAAAGTAAAAGAGCAAAAAGAACCTAAAATCACGTTTGTTGTGTGTGTATGGGAACACCCCTTAAATATTTTATTTTGTTTTTTAGTATTTGTTGTTACATCGGCAAGAGAAATACATCAACTGTTAAAATTTCTGTCTGACTCCTGTCTAACTATTATGGTTCATGAGATACAGCCTGGTGATAGACAGATAGACGAACGAACGGACAGCGAAGTCTTAGTTATAAGGTCCCGTTTTACGCTTTGGGTACGAAACTCTGAAAAGGTTGAACTCACATAAAAGCTTGGTACAATGAAAATACTCTTTAAAATTGGAATTTCTCGAAAGTCCCAATACTGTATTAATACGGCATTTGAAAGTTTCTAAGCTATAAAGAGGTCATACAATTTTAGGACAGGGCGTCATAGGAACGTAGAGTTTGAAATTTTAAATTGTTGGACAGCAATTTTCTATGCCGAATATTGTAATTGAGAGCCATGAAAACACATTGCACCGAAAACACATAGACGAGTTTTCCTTCTCTCGCATAGATGTTATATGCTTTTTATATCCCTTAGTCGTCTCGTACGATCACCCACGGGTAAGATATGGGGTGGTGAATAGTATCCTTACTCTGTCACCACACGGAAAATACATAATACATATATTTAAATATATCTTCCAAAACACTAACATGAAAATACCGAGCAAGGCTCGGTCATCCAGATATTATATATATATATATACATCATCATTCCCAAGGAAGGTTGACGTCTGGCAGGCGGTCGTTCATAAAACTATTGCCAATAAGTTTTACAATATGTACTATGAAGGCCTTCTTGGAGAGCCGGAGAGACTTTGGGTCTCTCTGTGTACTCTACAGGCTCTTTCACGGGGAGTGCTCTGAGGAACTGTTTGACTTGGTACCACCGTCACCATTTTATCACCGTACCACTCGACACCGCAGCAGGGTTCATCCATTTCACCTGGAAACGATACAGACGTCAACTGTACGTTTTCAACGTTCATTTCTCCCACGTACATGCAAGATCTGGAATGAACTACCTGCTGCTGTGTTTCCCGAGCGCTATGACATGTCCTTTTTTAAACGAGGTTTAAGAAGACCACTTTCTTCACGGTAGGCAGCGGCCTAGCTATGCCCTGGTATTGCAAGAGTCCATGAGCGGCAGTGTCACTTACCATCAGGTGTGCTGCTGGCTCGTTTGCCACCACCGGCAATAAAAAAAAAAATAAAAAAATGAAAGAAGAGTACATACTGTATCGACCCGAAGCATTTGGGATAAGAGTAGGAGAATGATGATGAATGATAATAATGAGAATGATATCATCTTCTCATCATCATCATCATCATCATGATGTAGAATACATCATCATTCTCCTATTCTTATCCCAATTGTTTGGGATACAATACTCTTTGTTTCATAGTACATATTGTAAAAGTTATTGGCAATAGTTTTATGACCAGCCGCCGGCCACACGTCAACCGGAGGGTTGAGAATGTAATTGTCGACCAAAAGGCATGAGATAGAGTCTGCCCAGGTCGTTATTGAATAAGAGCGTATGTGCAGTGTTATATTAATATCGACGCACTTACTTATTATTATTAGCAGTATCTTCAGGAATCAAAAATGCTTGTTCATCTTTGATCGTTCAAGTTTATTTAGAGTGGAATATAAATGGATAAGTAAAAGTAAAGAAATTTATCGAGAAACAATCGAAGAATGATGTAGTGCCGGTGACTCATGAACTTAAAGTATACTGACTCATGGACGGCTGCTAAAAGATATTCTGGGAATAGCAAAATAGCCTTGACAATCACGAGTACACTTTGCTTCGCTCCATGTCTATAATACAATACCGACGGATAATGAAATCATGTCTGCTAAGAATTGAGTATTCATTCAGCAATAGTATTTGTTTAAAATATTTGTATTTGGAGGTATGCAGTATGTCTCTAATCGAAGTAGATTAAAGATAAACTGAAAAGCTAAAGTTGACTTGGCTATTAAGTACTATATAAGCGGTGGTTTTGAATACTGCTAAAATAAAGATAGTTCGTGGGTGTCCTAAAAGTTAAATAAGCACTTTACATCAATTTAGAACAATCTAATGGTTTTGATCAAGTCAATCAATATTGATCATCGACTGTATTCTCAAGATTAGACGTCAGCCTCGTAAGATTTAGCCAAAACCCTAAATAATATGTTCTGTTTTTGTCCGAAATGTTTCAGAAGTGAATGAAATGTATGTATGAATGTAATATAGAAATGTGCTGTGATGTCTTCATAGTAAATTAGAATAACGATTGGAAGACGATGAAAGAATTGCTCGTTTGTACCCAACATTATGTGATGTGAGATTCTGAAGAGTATACGCACTCAAAAGCGCGCGCAAAAGTACTGTTTGAATGTCATATTTTTGAAGCTACGCTAGCATGTGGTAATGTGATTGAGAACTGAGTTGAAAATTCTACATTAATGTTTATTAATAAGTTATTGAAAATAACAGCCTGAGAATTTTTATTTTAAGGTTCCGAGAGTCTTGAACGGAGTTTAAATATATATCTTTAAATGACTTCAATAAACGAAGAGGTAGTCCAAATTAAAGAAAGCGACTATACCCTATGCTGAATCAATTAGCCAGCGTTGTGTAGAAAGTCAACATTGCTGTTATTGTGTGAGATTCATGGTTAACTTGAGTTCGTATATACGCTGAGAAGAAGAAGAATATTGCCTACATATGAATGCCTAAAATAGTATAATAAACCGTGTATCTGCACAAACAATAATGCATTTTAGTAAGGAGGTTTGGCAGGAACGTCAAAGGTTCATGTAGTGGTTTTATATTATCCTACTAATATTATAAACGCGAAAGTTTGTAATAATGTATGGATGTGAACATCTTTGTTGCTCTTTCACGCAAAAACTAGCGAATGTATTTTGATGAAACTTTATAGTAATATAGCTTACACATCAGAATAACACATAGGCTATAATTTATAGAGATATTTTGTAAATAGGCTAAAATATAACGATAAAAATTGCTTAAGTCAGAAAAAAACGCCCATCTGCGAGCTATTTTTGCATACGCGGCAAAAATCTTGAAACTCAGACTAATGTTATGTATTGTGGAAATGTACCTCTTAAATAGTTCTACAAAAAAGTCCGCGACAGCATATATCTATTTTTAATATGTAAGCATTTATCGTTAAAATAGTAAATTAATAATTCAAAATAATTTGGTATTTATTGCCGATGCACATTTTATAGTAACGAATTGATTCTTATGCAAACAAATGCTTTTATTACTTTCGATATTTAAAGTACATATTTTTTGTCTTTTACCGTGTGTCGTTTGGTACAGTATTTCAAAAGTTAGGACAATAAGAGTGCGCAGTGCTGTGGTCAGGCAGCAACCGGGCGCACTACAGAAATATGGCAACGAAGAAGATCGCCGATTGTGCGACCCGAACACAAGTAAAAACGTGAGAGCAGTCATCGTTGATGATTGTTGTATTTTTGACAGCACTATCGATTTGTAAATAACATACTATACCTGTATATAATAGATAGGTATTGAAAGTTTGTGATATGAAACATCTTTTTGCGCGCCTTGGCAGTAAAATTGTGTCGACTACTGGAAATGATAGATTGGGTAGGTAGGTACTAAGGCAAATGTGGTCATGCTGTGCTACTACGCCGCTTTTCTCTATTCACTTGTGTATGCGGGAGTATGACAGGGGTAGCTGTCTAACATAAATGTGACATTAAATAATTAAATATTACCTAATCCTTACTAATGTTATAAATGCGAAAGTAACTCTGTCTGTCAGTCGCTCTTTCACGCCAAAACTACTGAACCGATCTAAATGAAATATGGTACACAGATAGTCTAGAGCCTGATAAAGGACATAGGCTACTTTTTAATACAAAAAAAGGGTTGTAAAGGGGGATGAAAAGTTGTAAGGCATTATCGTCATTTTTAAAACCAGAAGCTTGAAACTTATTTTTAGGCCATTGATTAGATATAAATAAATATGACATTAACATGTAAAAAGTTACCCTTAAGGGGAAAAATAAAAATAGGGGATGAAAAACTTTAGGAAAGTAACCTTTTACGCGGGCGAAGCCGCGGGCAGAAGCTAGTATTGAATAATTTTGTGTTTTAACATATACGAAATATTTGTTTTGAAATTTCATTTAATAAAGAGCAAACGCTATAGTGACTGGTAATGATATAATAGTGCTTTACATGTTTTCGTATGTCACCAAAAACCCCAAAGTTACTAGTAAACAGCGTGGCCATGACACTGTTGGGGACCATGGTGAGACGACGTTTTTTTTCTTTATTTTAAGGAGCTTAGTCAGTTTACCATTTGACTTGCTTTATGCATTTATGAAGTACCACTTCATAAATGCATAAATTGATAAATAAATTGTTAACATAAAGATTTTATTTACTAATGCGATTTTATTTACTAGTGCGGGTGTCATCACAGTATTATATTCACTACTCGTGGAGATGAAATGCGTCGTATGCATTATACAATACTGTCGAATAAAGATAAATGGTTCCATAAGTGCGGGTTAGAAGGGTGCCGGGGAATATGAGGCAGTAGGGGCACGGGGGCATGGATCTAATTGGCTGTCAACTATGAGTTCGGTTGTATTCGGCTCTCGCTGCACGTTGAGTGGCATATACGATTTCGTAATGCCCCAAGCCATGTTTATGACATAAACGGTGAAAACAAAACAATGTTTGATTGGATTGATTACCATTAAAGGATATTACTTATTCATGTGTTTATATCAATGCTTCGATCACACCAGCAACGGTTTTTTAGTTTATAATAGTTAAATTTGGTGTTGGTTGTGTGGTAACGGCTTCGAATAGTACCATCCCTTACTTAGGGCCGCCTGCCAGACGTCAATCCTCCTTGGGAATGTAATTGTTGACTAAAAGGCTTCAGATGGAGTTGGTCCAGGTCATCATAAGGCTCTTCTTAGTCGTCTTTTACGACATCCACGAGCAAAGTAAGGGTTGGTAGTATTTGTACCCGCTATCACACAGCACCTGGACTGTAGTCGATATAATAGGTCATTTACCGGTCAATGTGTGTCAATGTGAACAAAACTCTTTATTTAATATACTTTGGATTGATAAAAATATATTTCTATTATTATCACTGATTTGTAGAAAAGCTAAGCAAACTTGTTGTGAGTAGTCTGTCAGATGAACACTTTAATGGTTATCTAAAAAAGTACATCCTTCGGGCTTTGGAGGGTAA
Organism: Lymantria monacha; assembly: GCA_905163515.2. Lineage (NCBI taxonomy): Eukaryota > Metazoa > Arthropoda > Insecta > Lepidoptera > Erebidae > Lymantria > Lymantria monacha. The sequence continues at coordinate 22,040,469 of LR991083.1, forward strand.
AGTCGGTCCCTGATATTATCGTGCAACTACTTGGGGCAAACTAAGCCTTGCTGCTGTTTGAATAAATCTGATATCAGATCAATATTAAAATAATAAAATAACTTGACACGGGTGGTTCAATTTATGACTTAATTTATTTTATAAAAAGTCTAGCTAGCACTTTTGTGCTAGGTGTTAGTTTATTTTTTAATTTTTTATCATTTGCTAGAAATCAAGTTTATATCAAGCTAAATTTATCCATAAAAGGAAACAGGTTATAGAATTAATTGAGCTTTAAGAATAAATCATAGATGCAAAATAATTTGTAAATGGTCGTAGCTACAAAAAAGATGTTATGTATATTTATAAAAACATATGTAAATCTAGGTATCATCTCCACATTAATTATTTATTTTTTTGATAATTATTGTGTTGACTATTCTTTTTGTTTTTTCTGTTGACTATTCTTTTTGTAACTTAACCATTGAAATTTTACTACATTTTTTTAAATTTGGCGTCGGTCTGCAAGTTCTTCTCTAGGTATTTTAAGAATCGAAATTTTGCTATATATCGTTTTGTGTTGGATTCTTTTTCCTCCTCTAAGATCATTTAGTTAGAACATGTGTGTATACATAGAGCGGCTATATATTATCTCCGTAAATAAAATGTCGGTAGCCTTCTTGGGAAGTGATGATTTAAGTTTAAAAAACATTTATTCATTTCTTTTTTATTAATTGAATTATCTACGAAAAGGCCAAGTAACAGCAAAAACGAATAAATAACTAACTACTGATAGTAATATAAGAAAATTAATAGGGAGATCAGTATTAATAATACTTCATATATTAAAGTCTAAATTCTTACTGTTTTATGTAAGTAAAGATTTTCCCTAAAATAAATCAACTTAGAAGTATATTACAATGTATTCTATTTGTACAGTTTTACGCTTTCCAGTTTAGGGTAGCAGTTTCGCGCCGACCGTAGCCCACTCCAAAAAAAAAAAAAAAAGAGGTAGCAGTTTTTATTATACTTACTGTGAAATTCTCATATTATATTATGTTGACCAACCGGCTTAGAATGATGTTTGTCTTGAGGTGATCTGATCTGATCGATATTTATTTGTATCACTCAGTCACCACATAAAAAGCCGCCAGAAAAAGATAATGAATAAAATATTTTTATTTTATTCTTACATATAATATCTTTATGTCGTACATAGTCACCTTAAAGTAATGTCAATTTACAGAAATCTAGATAAACATATGATGAGTATATAAGTATTGTCCGTGTGGTGACGGAGTAAGAATACAATTCACCACCCCCTATCTTACCCATAGGTGATCGTAAGAGACGACTAAGGGATATAAAATGGATATAACATCTATGCAAGAGAAGGAAAACTCGAAACAAAACCCTATACCAACACGTCTGACCAGCGCGGTATAGGGCCCAAGCCCAACAGTGGGGCATATATGGGCTGTGATGGTGATGATGATGGTGATAAGTATTATAAAAATATATTTATTAATTTATAATAATAGAGAAACAGGTTAAGTTAGAATAAACTTGATGCACCTCGGTGCCGGCATGGAGCCGCCTCATACTCGTCGATACTAGGTGGAGCTCACATTAGCATTAAAATATATTAACGGGATAGTCCGGCTTTAATAGATACACACGACAAACCTGTATCTAATCAATAAACTTGAACTTAAAGACTGTACGTTATTACAAAATGTTTATTTTTGTTGTTAAATTAACATCGTTTGCGCTGGAAATTTGCTTTTTTTCATATCTATTGTATTAGAATAGCGATAGCCGATTGGTAAACCAATTCACTGCTACAAAGAGGTTTCGTATTCGATTCCTACGTTGTACATCTACGCTTTTCTAAGTTATATGTGTATTAAATCGACGCTTATTAATTATTCTTGGCTTTAACAGTGAGTACTATCACTTGCGGATAAAAGTATCCGTTTATATTATATATAAAAGTGTATACTCATAGTGTATCAAAAAAGGTTCTCGTGGATGTAAAACTATGTCTAAGAGAGCACGTTATGGTGTTGCTCCCGCCTATCATGAACTCTATTATAGTCTACATAAGCAGTAGTAGTTTCAATTATCTTAACCTCTAGTCTCATTTTAGCTTATATACTGGGTACACACTGGGCTGGAGACTCCACAATAGGAGGGCAAATTACCTTCTGTACTACTGGTCCGACGGGTTGGAACATCTAGCCTAATACTAGAATATTGTGTCTTTAAGACCTTTTACGTCAAAGGTTAGACAGTTGTCGCTCTGTGGAAAGTCATATTCTTTCAAAACTACTTAGAGTCTTAGACTATAAGCCTATCCCGATGCAATTGCGAATTTCACATTTGCTTGAAGGCATTAAGTTTACAATATTATTTGTAGAGGGCATAATCCAGTAGGCAGAAGCCTCACTGTGCCACTGGTACCATTGAAATATATCAGTGGCAGATATAAATTGACATTAGATATACTACATGCTCGAATGCTATACATATATTAAAAAAAAATTATAAATTCCACAAGTAATTACTTGATTGTGAAATGAATTCACGGTACTCGAGCAAGATGGGTCAATGTTTAAACCGATAAGTCATTTATGCGATATATTCTATTAAATCAATAGCTTTTATTAGGTTGTCGTTTGTTTTTGTCAAGTTTTGTAACTGTATAACTATAAAAAATTCAAGGTTCACCAAGCCCATTGGCCAAGGTTTCATTAACGACTCGTATAGAACGACAAAAACGCGTCTTCGTTTTTCGCATGATTTACCAAGATACAAGTTATTTATTAAACATTGCCATTGAAGCCTCGGATTTCAATTAAAACATCTACAAGAGTGAATTGATTGGCAAATTAAAATAAGATTGTGTTTATTTTTGATTTTAAATGTTACAAATCTTGATTTATAATGTTTTATTAATGAGAACACGTCTCTATACTAATAGCATTTCAAGGTAAAATTGGTAAAATATATTCTTGGAATTATTAAAACGAATTTAAAAATTCTGTCACTAATAGGAACACACTTCTTCCTCAATATATAGATAATATACTCTATCTAGGGAATATATGTTATTCACACGGACATTTATAAAACAGTCGTACGGGGCTGTGGGCAACATCTACTTATTTATAAAGAGGAAAAACTCAATTTCGCATTCACGACCGCAGTATAACAGAGCAGCTCACATAAATCTGCTGAGACATACAAAGCGAGCGGGGAGAGTCGGGGACAAAGTAATGAACTAATTACATTAGTCTCAGGATAGCCGCAACTCGTAAGAGATGCGGTTGAAATGGTTAAAACGACCCGCTATTAACGGCGTGATGCTCTAGGAATAAATGACTCTACCATAGATACTAATAATATCATCAGATTCTTTTAAACTATGTGTAACAATATGAACAGTATTATATAAGCATATTCTCTTTTTCCTTATGGTGATGGATTCAGAATATAATGTACCATCCTTTGTATGTATGTACCCCTTATTTTTTTATTATTTAAAGACCCTCTTTTCTGTTCTAGGCTACGGTGTGGACAAAACTTGCCTTTTCATCTGGGGCAACGAAAGGGCAGCGTGCGATCCTTTAACTCACCGTATTCCCTCACCATCACCTTTGAAATGGCCACTGGTACCGATTCCTTGACTTTGAAATGCAGCCTGGCAGGTTACTTACTCTTTTGGGTACCATCTCCGTCGACGTCCCGGTAACAACAATAATATTACCGGAGCTTCGCCTTCACGTAATCTTTCTGCGAGTGACGAACTAATCCCCGGTCCGTCCACCCGAAACACCTGTATTTGATATCGGTATCTAAACTACTACGCCATCTGTGTAGTCAATTGTATCTATATTATATAATATTTATTGTTACATTACATTAATTGTTATATTATATTTTTTTTTTATTGCTGGTGGTGGCAAACGAGCCAGACATTGTCTGGGCGTTGTAAATATCGGCTAAGGTATCAAGAGCAAAATGGCACACAATGTATAACACCAACTAACGATCCTGAACCTACCTACCAAGCGTAGAGAATAGTGCATTTTACCGTCCGTGGGGAGTTCAATAGTGAACGTTGGTTGATTAGGTATTCTCATTCATTTTTATAATTATTTTTCTTCTTGTTATTAATTCATTTTATTATCATCATCTTACTATTAGATGGCCTTTTTCGCAACGGGAGCAAAATTTGTTGGCACAAGGTTTATTTTGAGATTCCTTGCTCCTATAGTGATGTTACTTACTTAAGTCCTTAGTCGTTTCTGACAGCACTTACCGGCAAAGAAATAGTGGTGAGGTATTATATTCCTACCCCTCTCAGCATATGGAATATATTCATCAGCGTTGAATAATCATCGCATTTTATGTGTAAAAACTAATACGATAAATAAACCGAATAGTTATAACTATAATATATCCACGATATGAGATTCCATCAACGTTCGCGCAATCATCGTTCTAAATCACATACATATATGATTCTATGTAAATTCGCGGCTTCGATTATTTTTTTAGCCTAATATTAAGCAATCATCAAAATCGTTTGCGAATTCGTTTCGAGTCATTCGGCTATTAACGCGCACCAATTAATTTATCGCCGCGCTTTTGAAATTATCTGCATAAAAAGTTTAATAATGATGTTAGTTATGAAAGAATACAGTTTGTAGTAAATTTTACGAAACTTTCGTAATATTAATAATACTTGTAATAAATATCTTTTTTTTTGACTTTGTCTTTTTGACACAACAATTCCGACAACTAAGGAATAAATACTTATGTTGCCTACAAGGTCTCCCACTTTACAATCATGCACATAATGGACATAAGTTAAACTAAAACTCAATAATCTTTATGGATGGTACAAAGAATTCTATGTCTCAATTGTCATACATGGGGATGGAACCCGTAATGCTTGGTATGGAGGATGGGTACTGAAAGCACTTCGCCATATAAGCAGTCAGTTTTATCTTTAACTGTATAACGTAATGGTATTAATAAAATTTACTTGATGAAATATACCATCACATCACAGTGTGCCATGAAAAAGCTAATGCAATGGGTGGATACTGTAAAATAGGTCAGGAATATTATTAATCATAGACTACATAACCCCTTCGTTGTCTTTAGTATTAGTTCTTTAAATTAAAGATTCGTGTTAGTAACGTCCTGGCGGTTTCTTGTCGGTACGCTAACGAGAACGAACTGAAAGGTAAACATGCCGGTTCATCAAAGTCTAGAAATCTGTTCTAGTTCATTAGAACTATTTAATGCTTTAGTGAATAACAAAGTAGGTTATGGGACCCAACGCTTCATTTTAGTGATCAAAGATGATTTAGGCGGGGTGTGGTCAGACCAAAACTTGTTGAGAAGGTTCTGTCAATTTATATATTTAAACTAACAAAGTTAATGATAAATACTTACTTCGCTTCTATTGCTGAAAGGATAGGCAAAAGTATAAAGCATTCATACGCTGCAATATGATTCGTCGTTATATGTATAAGTCATCCATTGTCTCATCATCTCGTCACTTAGTGATTACGAGTTCAATTTATTAATTAATAGCGACCCGCCCTCGCTTCGCTTCGGTTACGTTGGTTCAGTTGTTTAGTTTCGCTACATAGAATTCCTTTTGGAGAAGGCATTTCTTAAAATCTTACTTCATCTAATCTTCACAGGGCAGAAAGAAAGTCCACATCATATTCCATGTCTGTAGGGGCAGTAATTAAAAATGTGGCTTTTTTGGGTTATCACCTACGCAATCCTGCAATCTTTAGGGGTGCATTTTTTTAAAAAGCCGTTCTTATTTTACCTCTGCATCGTAACACAAATATGCGTATCGAAATTCAAGTCTGTAAGAGCTTTATTAAAAAAATGGTGATTTCGCATTTCCCTTTGGGAACGGAATTTTGTAAAGTCTGTAATCATCTGACCTCTACAGGGCAGAAAAAATGTAAATACCAAATTTTAAGTCTGTAGGAGCTATGGTTCCAGAGATATCGTGATGATTCAATACATAGGTGGAAATCTCATATATATATATATATATATATATATATATATATATATAGATTAACGTATTATTAAAGCATTCTATGACGAAACGTTCAATACGATATTACTACCGTTAAATATTATTAACATATATTTAATATTTGATTTGTCAAAGCTATTTCATAGTGGCTAAGAATACTACCAATCCTTACTTTGCTCGTGGATGTCGTAAAAGACGACTAAGAGCCTTATAACTAACTATTTTGTCAACAATTACATTCCCAAAGAGGGTTGACGTCAGGCAGGCGGCCGATCATAAAACTATTGCCAATAACTTTTACAATATGTACTATGAAAAAGGAGTACATATTGCATCGACCTAAAGTAATTGGGATACGAGTAGGACAATGATCATAATGACTTGATTTGTAAAAGAAAACATAAATATATAACATAATTTATTTCAATTATAAGTTTTATTAGTTTAAAAATACATAAAGCTACTCTCTCAATCGTCTCGAATTACAATGATTCGGTAATTATTAGTTAATTATTCTCAATATTGAAAACTAAAAACTGCACCGCTTTTTTTCGAATTGTCCTTTAAAAAATATTTTTAGAACCAAATGGAATAATAAACGCTGCATAAATTATATTTAATGGTGAGTGAGTTTGTTTTTTTACAAGTGACTGGTCGATATAAAGTTGAGTGTTCTTTTTTGTACGTAATCAATTTTAGATTTGGAGTGGAGTCGTGACCTGAACGCGTGAAACATCTGAGCTTCTGCGCGATTGGCTTATAGCTGGACCAACAAACCATATTAAAATAAAATGATGTGAAGAGTAGATATGTAAAATAATACTTAAACATGTATCTACCTTTTTTTTTTTTTTTTTTTTTTTTTGCGGTGGGCCATGGACGTCGCACCCCGCCAAGTCGGTCCGGGGTGACGGAAGAGGCGGCGCGCAACCCCATTGACCCACCCTGCAAGCACCTCTTCTTCGCCGTGCGAGCGGGCCACCGGTACCCGATTTTTGTCTTCGGTGGCCCGCTCGGCGGTATGCCCTCTCGGGCTCCTCTCCTGTCGACGCCTCGACAGCTTTCGCCGTCAAGGCGTCGTCCTCACGCGGTGGCCTCACGTCGGGTGACCGGACAATTCCCCGGTCCGATCACCCGAAGCCTCGGTTAGGGCGGCATCAGGCGCAGGTAAACATGTATCTACCTAGCTTTTCTTTGATTGTACTTCTGTATTGTTTTACATAAAAATATTTTTTATTATAACAGAAATCGTTCTATCTAAAATTTTTAGCGAATGCGAATAAAAAGTAGTGACGCATCAAAATCTTAAAAACTATAATGTAAAAATCCTTAGAAACTATAATTTATGAAAAAATTGCTATGAGAAATATTTTATATATTAATTTGAAATTTAAAGTCTATCTGGAAGACGTCTGTGGGATTTGAATCTTCGATGATATGATTTAGTATGTATGTATTTGAATCGGCATTCGAGACTAGATGTGTGAGCTTGTATTTTAAATTAAGTTTACTTATTTAATATAGCATAAGTGATAAAACAAGTCAAATACAGCTTGGTTTTATAGGGAAGCCTAGATTTTTATCCGTCCGCTGTATAACCGAACGTAGGTTTGAGCTCTCCAAATATCTACAGAGAGTTACAAATACCTAACGACTTTTATTACTGCTATATTATAATCATTTAAAATTTTGTAAATTGCTAATGGAATCATGTAATGAATGATTATAAATACATTATTGCGTTTTAATGCAGAACTTTTACAGTGATCATTACTATATTTTTTTTTCCTACTTATATACTTTTTACGTTGTCATTATTATTTATCAACAATTAAGTAAGTGAAAAATGCTACTTTTCATTTTATTCCACTTGATATAAAAAAAAATTTCAACACTGCAATTTACATACAAAGAAAGACAGTACTAAAGCGAGACGCTATTTATTACAAAAACGTCTCAAAAATGCGACGAAGAAAAATGCTACTGCAATATCCAGTTGAGTAAAGTCTCGACAAATTGTCGCCGTGGCTTTTGCGGACTGAGGAGGATCTGTGAGGATTGTTATTGATGTGAGGAGCGGTAGAAGGGACGGAGCAATCCCCGCTATCAGATAGTCTTCATTATGGGCGATCATGCGTGCCGGATATACAACGATGAAAGCGGAAAAATATAACCGCGCGTATGAATTGTTGCAAATCCTTGCGTATTACGTTTCCATCCGAAAATACTTTTACTGTGTGGTCGCATCGCATCTGTGAATCAATATACAGACATTTCCTGTTGATGTCTATATTGGTACTGTAGTACGTATAGAGAAAATCCGAATATATAAAAAGAAATTTATAAAATTTAGGACCAAATGTTATTGATAATATGTATTTATTAGTAATTAAACTTTAGTTACATTAAGATTATATTGTCTCATTCTGTTATATACCTGAAGAGGTACTCGGAGAAGTAACGCAATCATATTTGTATTTAGTAATTTGGCTTGTTCTTTTCAGTTCACGTTCTAACTATTGGGTATGAAACCTCTTAGACGAGTAATTGTCAATTTGATGCTAAGCGAAGTAACGCGCGTAGTGACATCATTGACCGTAGAGCAAGCCAAAGTGTTCCCGGGTGGAGAGTGGTGATGAAATGGCTTGGTCGGCAGCAAGGGCTGTTTCTTTTTGACTAGTACAAGTCTTGATTGGACGTGATTGTTTCGGTACGTACCATCACACGATCGTAAGGAGGATACAGTATTTTTGATTCTTAGAATCTAGGATTGTTGTGTGGTAGCGGCTACAAATACTACCAACCCTTACTTTGCTCGTGTATGTCATAAAAGATGACTAAGACCCTTATAACGACCTGTGCCAATTCCATCTGATGCCGTTTGGTTAACAATTCCATTCCCAAGGAGGGTTGACATATGGCAGGAGGCCTATCATAAAACTATTGTTAATAACTTTTACAATATGTACTATGAAAGAAGAGTACATATTGTATCGACCCCAAGTAATTGGGATAAGAGTAGGCGAATGATATGATGAGAATCTAGGATTTCTTGCTATCCTAATTGCATTTATCTGTGCGAACTTATTACATTGTACCTATTAACTGCGTAAAAGTCAAAGAGTTGCCTCTTTCTATTGTATTTTTTTATATGAATACATTTATGTTTGGGTTGGACAGGATGTCATAAACAATACATGTTTTATAGACGCACAACTAACGTTGGTCGCTATAGGTTAATTATATTTGAAAGTATTTTTTTCTTGATATAATGCTCGCACTTGACCGGTATTTCTATTATCATAGCTCGTTCACGTTTTGCGTCATCGCTTGAATACACAGGAATGGAATAATTTTCATCCGTAGGTATCGTTTGTTCTAGTACAATAAAGACGTGGGTGTTTTTAAAACTAAATCGATTTTATTAACCTTGTCTTCAATATTCAATATTATATAACCACTTATAATTAATTGGAAACACAGTATTGTATTAGCGTGAGTACTGAGTAGAAAAAACACGGTGTTCTTTTAATTGAAAAAAGTGTATATGTATGTAAGAAATTTGTAGACACTTTCAAATATGCTTAGTGGTTAATTATAGATAATTGTTTGCTTTGCGATTTTAAAACTGTATCTGCATTTTATAGAATAGTAAAAGAATCACGTTCTGGTGTGATATTGTAACTATTAACGCTAAATTCATGTAGATGAGACCTTTGGGTGGACCACTAAGCGTTGGCTAAAAACAGTCTAAAACTCATCTATTATTATATTTTATTTATAGGTAAAATATGCGTAGAATAAAATATGCATGGGGGGAGGTTGAAAAGTTCGCGAAATGATAGGAAAGAAAGTCGAAATGAAACTTTAAACAATTTTTTCTATTCAATATAAATGTTTCTCCTAAACTTTAATATATTCCTCCTTAACTTTAATAATTTTCTCAAATCTGTCGTATAAGTTAATTTACCCTAAAAAAAATATCTGGGATCGAAATAGGCCGAAATTGTTGACTCTAACATCGTCATTATTTTTTGTAGACGAAGCTCTTTCTCATTTTTATGAAAAAAAAATAGCCGGAGACTAGGTGTTGACTGTAGAGTGGGAGTCCCAGTTGTTCAAAACCGCATCTTTTTTCTCTTTACAGAGTTACAAAAGCTTGCGAGAGCAGTCGATGCACTCTCGTGTTTGAAGTGGTGGTACACGTTCTCGAGACTTATCTTGAATACATTTTACTCATGTGTTTCTTAATCGTCAATTTCTGGTTTATTGCTCTCAATCGGCCATTCATATCGAGGGTTGCCTTCAATGGATGCCCTCACTTATTTAAAGAGATCATACCATTTTATAAACGTAATTCGCAGGAGCACAGTTCCCATAAACAACTAACATTTCTTAAAAAATCGTTTAGAGTGTTTATCCTTATTTAATGAAGTAATTTATGACGACAAGATCTTTAAATTTTTGTATTGTAAGTGATAATTTTTTGCAAACTTAAATTTTAACGAACTGATTTGATTGAAATTTGGTAAACATAATAACTATTAGTCATTTAATTTACATCTATCTTGGTGAGAATCCTCACCCCTATCGACTTTGTCGACCCGCAAACTGTTAGACCACCTCTCGAAGTTTACGATTTTATCCCAGAAAGGGTAAGCATGTAATGTATATTCATCAGTGTAAATACAGTTCCACATTATAAAGAGCGAACAGGAACGAATACTTATATCCCATGTAGGATTAGAATCCGGGATAAATGATCGGTACTATCATTTTTATGACACTGGACTAATCAAGTAGGCACAAAATCCAAAGTTAGATAGAAATTGGTCACTTTGATAGATATTATTTATAGATTTATAATATATATTCAATTTTTAGTTGCAATATAATGATTAGGCGGGGTGATCACTAAGTAAATATAGTGCGAGTGCGGCGCAACGAGGCGCATTCTTCCTTCGACAAACGAGCAACTGCGGGCCCTCAATTATTCCGCTAGCATTGTTCCGGAATGTCTAATTTGCTCACGTAATTTTGGTCGGAATTTGTCCCCGGCCGACAGATGCTCGGAACTATTTTTATTGCTTGTTTCCTATTTTCTGTATTCCATCGGGAACAATATAGCTTGAAGCTCGCGAACTATAACCAACTTGTCTCTGAACAAGTGTATTGTGAATTGCACGTCGACGGTTCCTTGCACGCGTCCGTGACAACGTTAAATATGTTTTCTTTAACTTTGTTGTTTCAGCCCCGTGAGAAACATTCCTTATAAACGTAGGACACAGTTAATCGAAATTTACTGCGTTTTATATTGTTGTTGTCGAATGTTACCCTTATTTATTGAAACTGTTCAGTGAATTTAAGCGATCAATAAACTGGACCCCTATTAACAAGTTGGTGTATAAATATAGAACATTATATGTACATACTTCAAAGTTCGAAAAGTATAAAATATATGTTTTAATTGAATGATCAAATATATTCAATATGTTTATTTTTTTCACTAATTTACCTCGTTAGTTTCAACATGTAAGAATGTTGATGGGTGATAATTAGGGCTCGGATTTTATTAATAAACTAATTAATATTCGAACATCAGAAAATTCTTAGTGACAGCATATATGTTACCATAATTGATCTACACGGCAATGACTATTGCTCCCCAATACATATAACGTAAAAAAATATATAAGCGAAGTGTAGAACTAAGAGACTTCTGCTTACGCCTTTGAAGTTCATGACTATAGAAAAAACATACTAAAATTAATATTTATAAGTGCAAGTGCGAGCAATCATTGTTTAGTAATGGTTTAATAAAAATGCATTTTTAAACCAATAATATAACAGAATGAAATAATATACATAAATATAATTTATAACGACATCAAATTTATCTTTTTGAGTTTAATTTGCAGCAAGACAAAGGTCAAAAATGTAGCCAAATAATTTTCAAGTCTCACACCTAAAAGCGAACGAAATAAACAGATTCCCGCATAAACTTTCTTCCAAAGTAAATAAATTCAGTTCATGACTAATCGGCGAGTAGTTAATATTTACGAGCTTGACCCTAGGTTACTGAATAATAAAAATATTAGGTTCCTTCACCTCATAGTAGTATACAAATAAAGTTTGTTGGACCGTGCCATAAACAATAAACGATGTAGAGCAGTAAGTTTACACCGATAGATGTAATTGAAAATATCAGCTATACCTTGTGTTCCAACTGTAGTTATATATTGTGTATAGGGATAAGTGATTTTGGAATGATGCCAGGACGTGGCCCGTCGAGCCCCCACTCCATTTGCTCTTTACATAACTCAGTATTCAAGGGATCATTAATCTTCCTAGTTCTACGCCAGGCCGAGTTTAATTTTAATAAACGGTTTTAACCAAACTATAGTATTAATTTACATGTTGTAATTACTGTAACTGGTTATTTGAACCGTAGCAATTTCATTAGTGATACATAATAATCAAATATGTATAAAGAAATGATGTATTGGGCAATATACATTAAATAAATTGCACACAGATCGCGAGTCATTAATCAGATATAAAAACTATCTGCCCAAGGCATTGCCTTCCCTAACGTATAAATATACAGTACGGAAATAACATTATTCTGTAAACAGTAAGCTGTCCTATATTAATATAAAATAAAGTTATGTTCATTTTACTTTAACCGTAACAAAGAAATACAGTTTAACCAATGTTTACTTAACGTTTGTTGATAAGCATCGTTCCGTGAGGATTGAACTAACAAATTTTTTTATCATATTCTTGTGTTACTGTATATTTATAACTACTTAAGGTGTTATCATAATCGTAAATGAACCCATAACTCAAGAGAAAGCACTACGCTCGTAATTCTGTTAGTAGTCGCTGATGTGGCACGTAATACAAGATTTTAGAAGCGCTCGTAGTCCCTTGGGAATGACCCTTGAATGTTCGGATTCGTCCTTCATCAGACCTACACTGCTGGTATTTTATGGCTCGGGGTCAAAATTGTATTCTAGCACAGGTGTGTGATTTTATTGTGTCATACGATAGAATAGTCTAGTATGTTCATTGTTTTTGTCCAGTGTATGTTTTAAAACAATAAGTTTTACATATTAAACTGGTTGATTGTAATTTATGAATTTATTATATAGAAAAATATATAATGTTTTGGGATATGCAAGAGAAAGAAAATTTTACAATGTAATTTGCCATCTTTCCTTTCATCTATCCTTTTGGTTAAGGAGTAATAATACTAAGTATCACTAACCCCTTCTCTGTGGGTGATTAATAAAAGATAATTAAAGGATGCAAGCAGACATCACTGCAAGGGAAGGTAAGCCACAAATAAAACCTTATATCAATCCGTTTGACTAGTGTGGTAGTAGATTTATTTTTCTCCTATTTTCAAGAAAGCTTGAGCAATGGGATGCATAAGAGCTGAGATAATGATGAAAAGATATTTACAATTAAAATGTCAATTGCTATTTAATCTTAAAAATATTTAAAGATCATTATGATTTTTGGTTCAGACTACTCTAGAATTTATGGTGGTGTATTTTGAAAATTTATGGTGACAGCTTAGATTGTGATAAATATGAATCTCTCTTTTTTTATTTCTTTTTTATTTGCCCTTCAACAGATGGTTGCACAATGATTCTACAAAGACTTCAAAAGTTTAATAGAATTTTAGAACTCCTATTTGATGAATTAATTTCAATTTTGCCAATTTCATTGTGTTTAAAGTAAAAATTGGCCTGGAATTCTGAATTGTTATATCGTTCTCATGTATCGTTACACTTACACGTATCATATAATAATGCCGAAATTCTTTTCAAAATAAGGCCGTTGTTTGGTACCACGAGTAACCATGAAATGCGTGATTTACTTGCCTTCTGGGAAATACTTTCGAGCGTTCGTCGTTGCCGATGCGGGTATAATGCCTTAGTTCGGTTAATCTCATTTTCGACTCAAATAGTATAGTGAAACATAAAATAATAAGATCATTTGCCGAATGAGTTCCTTTAACATCGTCTCCAATATATAGGTATACGCTTCATCTCAAAGCCTCATCGATGTTAAAAATTGCTTATTTTAAATGCGTCTTACATTTTGTCGTTTACCTCTATAACTCTAAAAACTAGAGCCTGTTTCAATTGTCATTTTCATTATCATTATCATCCTGTTCTTATCACCATTGCTTGGGGTTGACACAATATGTACTCATTTCTCTTCTGTCGTACATATTGGAAAAGCTATTAACAATAGTTTTATGACGAGCCGCCTGTCTGGCTCCAAACCATGCAATTGTTGACCAATCGGCGTCAGATGTAGTTGGCTAAGGGCAATATAAAGCTCTTAGTCATCTCTCTATAGTATCTTAGACTGTGTTTTAAATAATAAAAATACTTCTAAATGTACATTACATTACATCCAGAAGCAAAGCAATTATTAAGGTAGTATGTGGATAATTTTTTATCACAGCATTACATCGACATGCAAATCGCAATCACGACACTGTCTCGTCATTTTAAAAATAATTTCAAGAAAAACAGTACAGTGTAGGTAATATTGCATGTTTCTGCTAAAAGTATCTAGTTAGCTTGGGTAGAATAAATTGTATATAAAGATTTTATCTCAAAAAGTAGCTTTTCACGAATTCTGTCTGCAACATAAAGCGGAATATCTAAAAACATAATCTTTTATACAAAGCGACTTAAACAAAAGAACAATTAGATCCTTTATAAATGTGGCCCTCGTACATTTTCGATAAACTAGATTTAACTTACATAGGTAGAAATAGGGAAGATAAAAAAGACACTACACTCTCTGGAGTAAAATATTATTATTAAATTGTTTAGGAAATCATAGCATGTTACTTCCACAACACTACAAATCAAGTTATCTTCATGATACGGATGAGAGCAAACAACTTTGTGATTATTTGTGAGCTAAGGGGAAATTTTAATATATGAAAATAAAACTGTTAGAAAGTCAGATGTTTTGACATGATCCTATTTTTGATGGCTTCGGGTACTTTAAAAAGAAATGTTCATTGCGTAGTTGCATTTCTTTTTATAGCGGTCCTAACACGTTTAACGTTAGACCATTTCTCACTATAACCATTCCAGTAGGACATTTTTATTTGTTGTTCTCTGAAAGCTTGATTTAACCATTTGAAATGTTTGCAGAAGCTTGTGGTCGTATAAAACGGTTGTGTAAAAATCCGGCTCTCAAAAAGTTTTAAATGATTCGATTACATTTTTATGAGTCTCGATGCTCAATATGAGATTTCGAATTTTATTAGAGTAGTAAAAATTTTGTTTACATTAATCATTTATTAGAATTGATTTCCTTCTTCAAATAAGTATCTAAACTCCGTCACAAATATCAAAGATCTATTTTAGTGTTATTTTCAACAAATATTGAATGTAAGGGAATCCGTTTAAAGGAACTATCTCATGTAGAAAATTGGTTCGCATCTCTAAGGAAGCATAATAGGTTGAAAACCATTTTCGTTACTTGTAACTTGGAATACATATTTTTTTGATACCTTTCAAACTTCCGTATAGGATATCTTATATAAAGTAAATCTAGTGTTACATAGAAAATACTATAAACAATTGGCATTTTTTAGTCTGGACAAGAAAAATACATAGGTACACATACATACATACATATCATTACGCCATATCCCTTGCAGGGTAGGCAGAGAGAACAGAATGCCAGAGAACTCTATCTTTGCATACTTCACTCGCTTCCTCAACATTCATAATTCTCTTCATACACGCTCGCCGGTTTCGGAGACTCTTGACTCCACCTTCCTTCAGTATATGACCAATCTGGTCTAGGTAGGTTAGTCTCGGTCTGCCCCGGTACCTACATCCTTCCACTTTCGCATTGTATATCTTCTTAACCAGATGTTGGTTCGGCATTCTTTCTACATATCCGAACCATCGGAGCATTCCCTTTCGCATCTTTACACCAATACTCTCTTTCATACCTACTCGCTCTCTTACGTCGTCGTTACGAATGCGGTCGGTCAGCCTAACTCCACAGATTTTCCGCAGAGATCGCATTTCGACCGCATTAATTTTACTTTCATACTCTTTTCTGCATACCCAACTCTCCCTTCCATACAGTAATGTTGGGACAAGCACTGCGTTATGTATTGCTACATGTGCCTTCTGGCTGAGGTGGTGGCTGCCGAGAAGTTGCCCCAACGCTCCGTTCACTCTATTTCCCGCATTCACTCTTCGCTCTATATCAGTGGTGTACCTTCCATCTCTGCTAAATCCACATCCAAGATATACAAATTCATCCGCTTGCTCTAGTACATCATTACCTATTGTTACTCTTACATCTGTTCTGGCTTCATCTCTTTCAAAGACCATTATTTTGGTTTTGCTCACATTCACGCGTAGACCAAGACCAAGTCCAGACAAGAAAAATGTTTGTTTAAAACTTAATAGTCTATATAACATTAGGTGGCTTAGAAGGCTTTGTCAGGCATGTGGTAATTAATATATAAATGGATGGGTTGCAATACATAGTGTAATTAAATCAAAGAGCGTACGGGCTGGAGTAGGGCCTGACAAGTTCATAATCGGGACAGGCCAATTTGCCGCGTATGGGGAGTGAATAACGACATGGTGCAGGGGTGCAAGTCACGCAAACCTCGGTACCCTCAACAGTCTGCTGAATATTAATACCGGGAATTACTTCGACCATCGTTTATCATGTAACATAATCTAAGCTGACCACTGCTAAAATAATTATAACCGAATAAAACGAATTTGTTAATTAAAAATCGTGACGACGACTGTTCTTATATTGATAATTTATATATACATACATATATAGCCTCACGCCTGTTTACCAGAGGGGTAGGCAGAGACTACGGATTGCCACAAACCACGATCCTGACATACCTCCATATATATACATAATAATATCATCACGCCATATCCCTTGCAGGGTAGGCAGAGAGAACAGAGTGCCAGAGAACTCTATCTTTGCATACTTCACTCGCTTCCTCAACATTCATAATTCTCTTCATACACGCTCGCCGGTTTCGTAGTACATATTGAAAAAGTTATTGGCAATAGTTTTATGACCAGCCGCCTGCCAGACGTCAACCCTCCTTGGGAATGTAATTGTTGACCAAACGGCATCAGATGGAGTTGGCCCAGGTCGTTATAAGGCTCTTAGTCGTCTCATACGACATCCACGAGCACCATACCCATTCTGGTGGCACATCAACGTGCGGTTCTTATTAATCGTTCGGGACAGATGTACTGATGCCCCAGCGGTGAGATACCGGCTAATCATGCAAGAGTTGAGGGTTCGATTCCCAAGCAGAACAATATTTTGTGCGCTCCAGAAATTGTTACTCAGAGTCTGGGTGTAATTCATTTGTAAAGTTGCCCGCAATACAACGCTTATTCCCTTAGCGCAAGTTTTTGTCTATTTAACAAAATAAAGGGTGACGCATCATATTGCATTGCCTGTATTGTAATGATATCCATTAATAATCTACAACATAGAGAATATATATTTCACAAAATTATATATTTAGAATAATGAATTTAATGCCAGAGATATTCTGAACCAGTTAATCAAAAATTATTTAGAGTTAAAGGCTGATAATGCGATTTGCTTTAAGTTGCAATCACAGGGTTTTGATAATTTTCTTTTTACTTTAACTCCATATATTTGCGATCCTATCAAATACAATTTAGATGTCTTGAGTTACCCTCGCGAGCTAAATTTTTAAGATCTAAGTCACATTAGAATAAGACATGGCGAAGCAAGCAAATGCTTGTTGTAAGAACTAAACTATATTCCACAAGCATGTATTGTATTTAGTGAATACGTTAATGTTTATAACGTATATATTATAAAGAGTCATTAGCTCGTTTTTATAACGGAAATATGACATTACCATTGACCGAGTCTATCAAGTATGGGGTAAGCGTGATTAAAATGTAAGGGGAGTGCAGAACGTTGCTTGGAGCGCCCAGTGAGTCAGCCGAGGCGACCAGACGGCGCCAGTCCACGCACTGTCTTGCTTTTCCTACCCGGTTTAAAATAGTACAAACGTTTCAATAGCATCGGTAAATGATTATTTTCACTGAAGGAAGTTTACGTAGCTATTGGCATAAAATCAGAGAAGGCAATTAGTAATAAAACGTAAATAATATTGACTGTGTTTTATATACACAGCTAGTGCACACATGAAGTATCACTTTCGTTCAATTTTGATTAAGTCCTTCAATTTTATTATATGGTAGTTATAATTAACCTAAACGTAACTTATATTAATTCGATATAGAAAGGATGAAAAACTAAGTATAACAAATAATGACGCCGTTGAGTTTTTGCTAGGTATTCTTAGTGGAAGTCCCGTTCCGATTGTGTTAAGATTATTAAAATAATTACGATGTGTAAAATTTACAACATGTAGGTACTGTAGATATTTACGTGTTGTAAATCCTGCAGTGTTTGTACATGATAGCCTTTCGAAATGATCGTGGTAATATTTAGAGTAATTATAATATATTTTATACATGTTATAACAAAAAATTGAGCACATATTATGAGAATCCAATAACGATAGTTTGAATGTCTTGAATATTTTTTTTTACTTATAAATACGAAAAAAAAATAATTATTTCACTTAGCGCTTTCAACGAAGCGGTGTCAGACAGCTGTGACCGCATTTCTATCGGGATAATGTTATACGATATAGCGCAAACCGTCTCGTGGTTTGGCACTCGACGCAAGACGCAAGCTGTTCTAACCTAACCGCCACGTTCATTGCCGCTGGGAGCCGACCCAGCCATGTCTCATTGTACTACTAGATAACAGTTAATACCTCTAAAGAACAACGGTTGTTACATCCGATACTTCTACGTTACAATATATATTTAAAAATAACTTCAGTATTACTTTATTATCCGTATAAAACTTTAAATAGTCTTAAACAATTTTAGAAATCAGTATTAAATTCGTGTGGCGATTCCTTAAGAATTTAGTGTGTTATTACTTTCTCCTGAAAGTCTACTGGCTAAAAGAAATCAAAGAGAAAGTCCAAGATAATGAGCAACAGAATTCTCCTGGAAAACTTATACATTAACTGCAATAAAAAAATGTCTCTAGGCGTGGCAGTTACGGCATTATCCCCTTCGTAGGGAGGCTTATTCCCAACACTAGACTTCTGCGAGAGTCTTATAAATAATAATAATAAAAAACCTATAATTAACGAACACAAACTACAAACAAATACAGAATAATCATTTGTAAACCTCACATTGAATTGTTCTATGTAAGAATTGAACCCGTCACTTGGTACATATAGTCGATAGACCATTACGCGATCTGCACTGTCAAAAATAAATGTTATACTCACAGGCACAATCGACGTCACTTTATTCATAAATGAAAGTGTTATGTTTAAGTGTCCTGTATCTTCGTAAATTTCATATATTACTAGCCGTCCCTGCTTGCTTAGCGTAGCGTATTGTATAGTATTTTATTCGCATATAGAAAGATGTAAATATGTTTACCATATATCTTAAACTGCTATTGATAAAAATTTGTACAAGTAATGATCCGATGGATACTAAATTTGACAGAATTACTTTCTTGGTCATTATAAATATTTCCTAAAATTTGAATCAAAATCGTCTTAATCGTTTAGGAGTACATGGCTAACACACACACACATATATATATATATATATATATATATATATATATATATATATATATATATATATATATATATATGTACATATATATATATATATATATATATATATATATATATATATATATATATGTACATATATATATATATATATATATATTACTTTTTATATCTTTGAACCCTTGGAAGTACTTCTCAAAACGAGTCGTTGTCAAAAAAATAAAGAATATTATCATTAATAAGCCTGATTCAGTTCTTTAGTGGAACATCCGAAGTGGCAGCCAATAGAACTAAAAGGAGACGGTGTGGCAGACGCAGTACGTATGCGGCGTCTTTTTATAGACGAGGCGCCGCAAATAAAATCGAATTGGACGCATGGCGGGCGTGGTGCGTCTTGACGCTTACGACCACGTTTTGTAGCTGGTAAATAATAAACTTTTAACTTATGTCCATTGCGTATGTTGTTTAAGCGTCAGTGATGGTGATTAATCGCTTTTTGGTATCTTGCTATTCAGAACTCTTTCAT
Source organism: Lymantria monacha (assembly GCA_905163515.2). Taxonomy (NCBI): domain Eukaryota; kingdom Metazoa; phylum Arthropoda; class Insecta; order Lepidoptera; family Erebidae; genus Lymantria; species Lymantria monacha. The sequence goes on from LR991083.1 coordinate 22,060,764, forward strand.
TCACATACATACGAGTACATGCCGGTCACGACAATCAAATCAATTGTTGGACGTTTGATGCATACACAATTAGTCACAAAATGGCCATGCGTTTGCAATTGCATTGAAATGGCTGATTTTTTTATTAGTCATACTTTAATTCAAAGTTAAAGATGACACCGCTTTAAACTAAGTTTAGTGGGTAGAACGTTCGAATCGTTCTCAAAGTTTTCATTGAACTCGGCTTTCCACCACCCAGCCCGAGCTAATAGTGAGAAATAATGTAACAATAATTTTTATTAGGCACAAAGTGATTCTGACGGTGTATACTTATTTAAATAACTGATATATATTATAGCTCTAAAAAATAAAGAGTAAATCAGTATTGTTAATGCATACTATTTAATTGCCCATAAATTAAAAAAGATTCATTTTCAATCCTTTTATAGTTCGTTATAATGAAGAGATAATTAATAGTCGACAATTTGGTCAAATAAAAAATTAAGTGATGATTACGAGAAGATATTAAATATGAAAAATATATTAGTTAGTTTTCCACAGACAATGTACGAATTAACTGCGGTCTCTAAATATAGAGCCATGAGTATAAAGAGCGCAGTCAGGCGTCGTTGTCGCCGGCAACAATTTATAGTCCGAGACATTCGCAATGCACGATGTCGCTTGCTACTCCATTTACATTCTACTTGTGTTTGTATCAGGCCTGTACCTCTATTGTTAACGAAGCTCCTACAGCACCATACAAAAGAACACAAATCGTACTCTATGAATTGATTTTTTCAATAACCAACGTAGGTTAATGACATTCACGCACGGTTTCTTGTTGCCTTTCAAAAAGAGGGCGCCTAATTGAATTTTTATGAAGAGTACCTACTTCTTTGTTCCTAAAAACTTTCGCCTTACAGTTCTTTGAGACAGAAAATTGAAGCCCTTCACAATTTCTAAATAACAGCGAGCTAAAAGGCGTACCAGATGATTGTCATTACGTTATCATCCACAAGAAAAGAGTATCTTTAATAAGGCAAGACGACCTCCGCCGCCTAATGTAGCCGGGGCCATTACTTGCTTCTCCCTAATGGATATTTACTCTCACAGCAAACATAAAAAGTCACATTTTACTGACAAGTCGATAGTGTGAAACTTACTGTGGGTAATTAAACATTATAAGTGAACAATGTATAAGTCAAGCGTTTGTTTACGATTTTTTACTATTAAAGTGCCCTTTGAAGATATCTAGAGTTGAAAGTTACTTTAAAACTGTATATATGCTGTATAGTTTTTATTTGATTGATTTATTTTTATGTAATTATATTGTATCAATTAATTCTTTTATAATCTGTACTGTATTATAAAGATGTATTTAGTTGGGTTTTAGCGGGAAAGGAAAATTGTTATGTGGTGTTCTTATATAGTATTCAATATCATAGTATTTTAACGTGTTATATTATGTAATTTTGATGGCATTTTATGTATAGAAAGTATTGAGATGTAGTGAATATGATACAATAATGCCTTATATATGTTTTAATTTTTTACCAAAATTCCACAAAGATATCTTTAACAGTGTGGATAGTGAGTAATTTCTGAATCCAATTTGTTTGAAAAGTGTTTCAGCAATAGGCAGCTTTTATATATTTATCATCATAATCATCATTATCATCATCATCACAGCCCATAAATGTTCCACTGCTGGGCTCGGGCCTCCTCCGTAATGGGAGGGATATTAACCTACTATACCGCGCTGGTCAGACGTGTTAGTATAAGGTTTTGATTAGAGTTTTCCTTCTCTTGTATAGATGTTATATGCATTTTATATCCCTTATCATCCACGGGTAAGATATGGGGTGGTTAATAGTTTTCTTACTCCGTCACCTCACGGAGAATTTTATATATTAGGTTTTTCATATTAGACAAATATGATGTACCAATGGGCAAAGAGATATATAACACGAAGGAATCGTGAGCAAAAGCCAATTATTAAATAAATTTACAAAAAATATAAGTACATAGTTGAAAATGATGACGAAGTGTTCAAATAAAGTGATGAAAGGGTGAATAAATTTTTATTAGCTTAAGAAATAATTGAAATATTTTCCATTCACGTTTAGATAACTAAACAAAATTGTATTTTCTTTTTATTTTAAAACAAAATTCAAGTGCCAACGAGACGACGTAAAATTTCGTTTAGTACTGGCAGTTAAATTGTATAGTTGGCGTTGTTTTAGCGTGTGCTAAATCAGTAGTGTCGGTGGACGGGAATCGCGAGCGACTCGGGCAACAAGCGCGGAACGCGGGTGGCGAGGGGTGGTGGATATTTAATGCCCTTGAAATTTATAACTGAGGCCACACCAGTTTTCCTGGCGTATTTTCATAACATAACTCAACAAATATAATAAAAGCTTGTTAAGGTAGTTATTTGTTAATTTGATGTTAAATCATTTATGTTAAACTAGCGCTATGTTCGCTGCTTCCCTCGCTTTACATAAGGGAACTGCCTTATGTGCCATTGCATAATGCTATTCCATGTATTCACGTTTCACTGTTATACTAAGGAAGCAAACGTTACATTAATCCATTTCCGTCAAAAGCGTAGTAATAATAGAAATTGTTTCTTTGTTTCACAGGAATTCTTGACAATTTATAGGGCTTTATTTTTTATGGTGATCATAACTCTTGTTTGAAATAGAAGAGTCAAATCCATTCCTTATAGCATCTAGACCTACCAGGGGAAAACATGCCAAAATCGATAAAGCCGTTTCAAAGATTATGCGAAACAAATAGGGAATATTTTTAACTTTTTTTATTACATGTAAGTATCTTATATACTACTAGCAAACCCAGCCCGTTGGTTGGTTTCTAGAATATATATCGCGTCACCCTGGTGGCGAGTTACATTAATAAGGATAGCCTTCTCTGTAAAAAAATACATTTACATACCAATTTTCATAATGTCCGGTCAAATAGTTTCTGAGTTTAGCGATAATGATATTTTTTTTCTGAATGCATATCTAATATGCATATCTATAAAAGAGGATGTATACAATATATGAATATTGTATACATCCTCTTTTATAGATATGCATTCAGAAAAAAAAAATTTACACTGCAAATACTGTCTATCTATACGATTTTATTTTTCTGTTTACTATTTAACCCGATCGTACCTACTACTTAGCATATTACAATGCGGTATGTATTAAAGTTAATGACTATTTTCTTTATATTTATAACTTCAATATCTTAAACTCAGGAGGTATATATAGAATTTATTTGACCATTATAGTTGCGATTAGAGAAACACGATTATTTATTGCACAAATAAAAGGTAAGTTACCATTTATTTAGATTAAGTTAAGGTGTACATTTAGTTAATATTAAAGTATAAATTGTTCATTTAATCCTTTATTTATAAAAAATAAACACTCTGTGTAAGTTAGGATTAATAAGTAGCGGTTAATTATAATGACACAGAATGTGGTGAGCTTCGTGTAACGGTTCTAAGCACTCACCGGATACCGGCCACTACGCGACCGCCCTTAATCGTGAGGGCCTAATTGTATGTTTAGAAAAACTCCTTAATGATGTCTTGGCGTAGAGATATACGAATCGGTGGATAGGTATATCTATTGTCAACATTCTTTGGACAGTCATAATGTTAGAGTGAACATCTCGGGACCGCAAATAGTTCGTTTATCTGTTCTTTACCGCATTTACACTAGTTTCACAGAACAGCGGTCATCATATCGGCAGCATAATGAAGAAAGTTTTATTAGTTCGTGTTTTATGGATAATTGCATATATTTTTAACGTTAGAAGAGTTTTATATAAAAGATTAAAAACATTTTTATTTTCACACAATTAAATTTAATCTAACTATCCTTTATTTGCTTACGTGGATATTAAAAATATAATAGCTATCTTTATCTTTTCCGTGGGTATCCTAAAAAAATATTAAGAGATATTAACGGACAACATCACTACAAGAGAAGGAAATCTATTTAGGAAATTTATTTATTATTAAAAGCCTACGTTAACCCACCTCGTCAGCGTAGTAGGCTATTTTTCCTAATCTGTAGGTGTCTAACAGAGGTGGGGACGTAATAGGCAAAATTTTTTTTTATATCAGACCAGTAAAGTGTTATGAAAATTAGAAGACTTTATACTTTAATATGTGACTTTTATTGCATATTATTTAATTTCAAGTCTGTTGTATGATGGGGTGAGGTTATGGAGGAGTGCTGCATTAAAGGTCGCGGGAGTTCAGTGGTCCGTCGATAAGTTTGTAGGTGGCAACCGGCTGCACAGTCCACGCGATAATTATACACTATTGTAGCATGTATGTGTTATACAATTTCCAGTAATTGATTGTAAATAATTATGTTATTACTGATATTAAAATAATATATGAGCAAGTCGTAACCTGCCATGTAATGGAATATGAATACTGTGTATCAGGCAGGCCTTCCCTTCAGTCCTTTCTTTAAAGTGTACCTTTTACGACGTCGATGTTATCACACATAAGAACACTCTAAATAAATTTCTCATTACGCTGTGTTATAGTTAGTACCAAACTACTGTAGAAAGACTAGTATCTTAGTACAAGGCACCGCCTTGTACTAAGATACCCAAGCTCGAAGGCCTACATACCCTGATCATTAAACCCTCGTATTGAACTGACTAAAAATGTTCACTGTCCACATAACTAAACTTGGCAATCGATTTAAAATAATACAGGGAAATTCCCAACAAGTTTCGATATCTGTTCGAAGCTTAAGGGAAATTCCATTGTATTTTTCTGTTGTTTGAGCAGTGTTGTCAACTTGGCAGATTTGTTATCACATGTAGCAGATAGTCTATTAAATAAATTCAAATATTACTGTAACAAAAAGCTTTTCGGGCAAACTGTATGTTATTTTGAATAAGTATATATTATTGTGTAAGCATTTACTTGAAAAACTAACAATTGGAATTCAAGTTACAGTAAACACAAAATATATATCTCCGTGTGGTGACGGAGTAAGAATACAATTCACCACCCCCTATCTTACTCGTGGGTGATCGTACTAGACGACTAAGGGATATAAAACGTATATAACATCAATGCGAGAGAAGGAAAACTCGAAACAAAACTCTATACCAACACGTCTGACCAGCGCAATATAGTAGGTTAATTTCTTTCCCATTACGGAGGAGGCTCGAGCCCAACTGTGGGACATTTATGGGCTGTGATGATAATGATGAGTAAACACAAAAAGAAATATGTTTATGGTACATAAGAAACGCTATTCTTTAGAACATTATGATTTTGCTAGTGCCATTTAATCTCGCATTTGCAGTCAAGGTAAAAAAATGCTAGCGGTAAATAGATGTTTATATTTTGATAAAATCTAAATAATTGCCTTACAAATATCTTTTTTTTGCACAAGGGCTTTTAGTTACTAAGCTACGTTATTTATATTTGTAGTATCCACAGTGATAATTAGTGCGCATTAATAAAATATTTCAACTTTAGAAATAAATATGATAATTATATTAACATGTTGATTTTTAGAACACAACCGAAAAAGATAATACAATTCGTAATTTGGTTTCATTATACATTATGTTACATTACCAATTAGTATATTTTTAAATTAAGGTAGACCTGGGAATAAATTTTACAAGCAACATATCTATTGTGGTATTTCGTTAGGTACCTTTATTAATTTAATAAGTATAATATTAAGGTTTATATATTTAGAAAATAATTACATAAGTCATTCATATTATATTTTCACATTACTATATACATATATAAAATTTTATTATTTTTTAAAAAGGTTCTTTTATTAGTACTCTGTGATGTTAAGATAAATTTTCTTTTAAAAAGATAATTTCACATTAATCTATGGTATAGTATTCTATTCTTCCCGTTTTCGGTGATCAATCACTGCGAACCCGCATATCGAGTACGAAAAGCTACAATACTTGAGTGCCTTCACAAAATAGATTATTCTCAGAAAAGTATTACTTACTTATGTAACATGCTAATCCCAGATTTATGACCCTTCACTGCTATTTAACCCTGAACATTAATCTATCTTAGCAATAAAATGTTTTTGGAATATTTAACGTCGTGCTAAGTCTATATTTAAGTATGAAATGAAATATCTAGATGTTTAAATAAAATTGTAACAGAATTAAGAGTTTATTTCAAGTTTTGCAGCATAGTATTTTGTCATAATATAAAATTTTGTCATTGATATATATATATATATATATATATATATATATATATATATATATATATATATATATATATATATATGTTGAAATATCAGTTGCGATCCATGGTTCTTAAATCATGAAGCTGCTGCCGCAGTCAGAGAGCACCCGCCCTAAAACTGCCATTCCCATCCCATACAGGGTGGCGACAATTATTCGAACCTTCTATCCTACATTTCAAAATTTCATTCTCTTCCAGTAATATTATCTGCTTAGTTCAAAAGAAAAAGGAGTGAATCATAAACAAGAAAGACTGATGTATAATAAGAAAAAGTTTTCTGTGTTGTGACGGAGTAAGAATACGTTAAATTATGAAGAGAAATTAATGCCAGGTCAGATGTTAGTAGAATACAGTCTTCATTTTTATTAACTTTTTATTGAATATATCTAGCTGTATTATACATATATAGCTGTGTGGTAGCGGCTACGAATACTACCAACCCTTTGCATGCTTCGGATGTCATAAAAGACGACTAAGAGCCTTATAATGACCTGGTCCAACTCTATCTGATGCCGTTTGGCCGACAATTACATTCCCAAGGAGGGTTGACGTCTGGCAGCCGGCCGGGCATAAAACTACTGACAATAACTTCTACAATATGTACTATGAAAGAAGAGTACATATTGAATCGACCCCAAGTAATTGGGATAAGAGTAAGAGAATGATGATATCTAGTTGTATTATAAATCTAGGTTTAGATATGTTCTATTGCCAAATGTTAGACATTTTGTGATAACAAATCTTCTTAAGCAGTGATATTAATATAGTATATAAGAATATATACTGACTCTCTTAGTGACAAAAAGATAAATATTATTTATTTACCTTTAAATGCCAACTTCCCTTACCGGAAAAATTAAGCAATAATTGAGTTTAAATACTTAATATGTACCTATATAGATATAACTTGAACGCTCGCAGTTATAGCATTTTCCAAGAAAATATTGTTTTTAAGTACATTTTTAATTACATATTCTACATAACCATGCACTATTATTACCGTGGGTTACGAAGTAATTTTTTTTTTAATGTTGTCTATCGACTTATTCTGTTTCATAGTTTAAATTTTTATATTTTAGGGTTCCGTACCTCGAAAGGAAAAAACCGAACCCTTATAGGATCACTTTGTGGTTCGTCCGTCCGTCCGTCTTTCTCAGGAACGCGTGGAGATATCAAGCTGAAATTTATACCAAATACTCAAGTCTACTGTCCCTTAAAGCTGTGAATTTAAACTTCTAAGCCAACGCAATCAAAAGATACAGTCGTTTATGTCGCAAATTTTCGCAATTTTTCGACACTCGCAAGGGAATTAAAACCTACAGAGTACTTCCCATTAACCGAGAATTTTGAAATTTGGTACGAAGCAACGTCTTATAGCACAGATAAAGGAAAAATTCCGAAAACGCGCGTAGTACGTGAGTACAACTCGCACTTGGCCGATTTTTTAAATAATTTTCACAAAGATAATACTCTGTGATAGTTCCAATCGTACATCATAATTAAAATAATTTGTGTACCAAAGTCTTTGTCTCTAAGTGGTAAGTTAGTAGTGGTAGGACCATTTTATTAACAGTTTTCTGTCTACAGCCGCGGGCGGGTTCATTTAGGGTAGTACCATACTCTCGCAGAAAATCGAAGTCTGAGCAGTGGCATTGCGCTGTTGTGCTTGATTTGATGAGCGAGAGAGTCCGAAGACCAATTTCGTGGGTGAGTTTTTTGTCATAGGCAGCAGCTTAAAAGTACCCCAGGTATTGCAAAAGTCCATCACTCAAGAAAAAGACCGCATTACAGCGACCCACCCGCACGGTGTCGAGATGTAGGTATATTGTAGGGTAGGTCTTCGGGGTCATGCGCCGCTTCTCTGTCGCCCCGGACGGACTAGCGGGGCGTAACGTACCGTAGCCAGCCGCCAAAAAAAAAAAACGTATTGCAAAAGTCATGAGCAGTAGTAACATTTACCATCAGGTGTGCTGTTGGTCGTCTGCTTAAATAAGCAAAAAAATCACTAGCAACATTAGAAACTCATATATTATGTTCAACAATGTAATTACGAGATGTAATATAAAATAACTATTTATATAATTAAATTACACAATCCAGTAAAATGAACAAAATTAATTCATATTACAGAATTTAAGTTCACGTTGTTAGTATTGCATTATTTTTGGATATATGAAAGTATAGGTATGTATATGTGTTTCGTATTTTTATAGTTTTGATTACATTATAATAAACTACTTAAACATGCCATCTGTTTTTTTTTCTAATATAGATATTTCATATATTCATGACCATTGATATCGTTAGTAAATAAAATCATCGCCTTTGTGGAAGTTATAGCAGAATATATAGAAGATTAATAACTTGGTCAGAACAATAAATTTTACTTAAATTACTAAAGTTTCATATTCACTATGCTCTAGCATTTTCTCGGAATGCAAATATATTTTAAAATGTTTAATTATAATTTAAGATAGCTATGACATGACATTTTCACATTCCCGCCAAAAACTCTCTTGTCACCTGTTTGTCTGTCAGATAAAATGTTGCAGACATATGTACATATTTTATAAAAAAAATGTTTTTAGCAATGATGTCAGTAGTTCACCTTGAATGTACATTCCTTTTCATTTCGTAGCACACGTGGAAACTTGTAATTATACATTGGTTTCAATGAATCAAATGCATCAATCAATTTTAATAGTGCAAGCAAGCACAGGAGCACAATTCCATTGCTCTATTAATTGCTCAAAATATTTTGCCATCCGTTCCACCGTCCATGCAGCATTTATCCAAATTGTAAAATTGTAGTTGACCCAAGTTTAATTTAGAAAGTTGTTTTTGGTTATGTAATAACATTTTATTTAATACAATATTTATAAAATTAATCGTTTGCTACTTCATTATTATAAACTCATTTGCAAAAAAAACGGGCACCTAAGCAATGAACCATTTCAAATGTTAATATTTCTTTGTTTGATAATTATAGGTAGTTTTATCCACACAATTTGGTAAATTAATAAGAAAATAATCGTTTTCATCAGTATTTCATAAAATTTAGATACAATTTATGGGAAATAATGCTAAACCTCGCTAGTAGTGTATATTCGCTAGTAGTGCATATGCTCATGAAGTAAAAATAAAAAAGTTTTTTTGTTTGTTTTTCTTTAATAAAGTAAAAGCAGATAAATGTTTAGTATCGAGTGTGACCCCCTCTAGCTAAAATCACAGCTTGAATTCGTCTGGGCATGCTAGCGAGTATATCCCGGATACTTGCTTGCGGAATACGTTCCCACTCCGCAGTAATCACATTCTTCAGCTCTCTGATGGTCTGCGGAGCCGGGTGTACTGATCTCACACGCCGTTTCAGAACGTCCCAGACATGCTCTATGGGATTGAGGTCGGGACTTCGAGCTGGCCAATCCAAACGACGAATGCCGACCTCTTGCACATACGCATTAACATCGCGGGATCGGTGGGCGCGAGCATTGTCGTCCATAAAAATCGAGTCTTCACCTAGAGCGGCCAATGCGGGTTGTGCATGAGAAATTAGAACTTCCGTTATGTATCGATGCCCAGTCAGTGAGCCGTTTTCAATGAAGACTAACTCTGTACGATCCATTGAATTTATTCCTGCCCAAAACATAACAGAGCCCCCACCATAAGGTGTGATTTCTTCGAAACATGCCTCTGCAAAGCGTTCTCCTTGTCTTCTTAGCACTCGCCGACGTCGATCTTCACCGAACAGAGATATCCTGGCTTCATCAGAGAACAAAACCCTATTCCAATCGTCTTGAGTCCATGATTCACAATTTCTAGCGAACCTAAGCCTGTGAACTCTGTGCTCACGGAGTAATTTGGGGCCGCGGGCCGGGCGGTGACTGCGTATATTGGCAGCGAGAAGCCTCCTCCTGACCGTCCATAGACTAATATGCACATTTCTTACTTCTTGGAGGTTGTTCTTAAGATCCACATACGAAGATTTGCGATTTCTCAATGCGCGACTCACAAGAAAACGATCATCCCGTGGTTGGGTACATGGTTTTCTTCCAGAACCAGGCCTTCTCTCGACGGAACCAGTCTCCTGATATCGCTGCCAGGTCCTTTGGACTGTCGAGCGACTAACATTTAGCCTCCTAGCCACGAAACATTGGCTGCAACCCTCTTCAAGCAGCGCGATAATTTTGGTAGCTTTTACCACTTTATCTACCATTTTTGATACAGCCAAACAGCATTAAATAAAGCTTTGACAGTCAAGGATATGAAATTAATCGATAAAAATTGAATAAAAGTTATGAAAGTCGATGTTAACTTCTGGAACTTCGCGCCAAAAATGTAGGATAAAAAGGGGTTTTCTGTAAAAATGAACATCAAATGAAAAATTGAATTTAGAACGTACTTTTTTAAATACCACAGCATTTTTAAAACCGGCCAGTAACGTGTACAAACGATTGAAACCTTTTTGGTATTGTATCTTTTTAAATATGAATGAAAATCAAAACCGCCCGTTTTTTTGCAAATGAGTTTATATAATTTAAAAAGACCCTTTGAATTTAGAAACAATTTAATATTCTGTTGGCAGCATTGTCTTTCTATAGAATTTTATCTCACTACAGTGGCTTTGTACTAAACTTTCCGCTGTCATTTGATACCGTGAACTTATTAATGTGACGTCACCACGTCGAGTGGAACGACTTTCACAGATATGACAAACAACAGCCTTTAATCCCTTGAACAATGAGACGAGTGAGTGATAGGATATATATTATGCGTGATTCAGAGAAATGTCTGTTATTGGAAGTCAAGATTTATATAATTCATCTTGAATTCTAAAGAAGATTATTATTATGTTTTCTAACGGAGTGCTGGTAAAATCACCTAGATTTTTTTTTTACAATCATAGCAAGAGAATATATTAGATAAATAATATATATATATTTTTTTTTTTTGGTACTAATCCCACCACACATTCCCACCATTATAACTCCTGTAAGCCAGGATCCACAATGGTCACTATAAATGACACCGAGGTTTGACCCTCAGGCAGTCCCGGGAAATGATTTTAATTGTCTTGGAACGCGCAACAAATTGATTGAATAGTTTTTTTCGTTTCGTATCGGGTATTTATAAATAATTAAGCTTATTGAATGCTAAAAATTTCAGTAATTTGAAACAAGGTTGTGTCATCGTTTAATACAATTCTAACTGTAAAGTTTGAAGTATTAAATCTATACAATGTGTAAACATTGTCCGATAGATGGCATACGTCACCTTGAAGACGTAAGATATAATATGATTCGAAATTTGCATGTCCTAAAATAGTTCACGATGGTGTAAGTGGCAGCACGGTTGGGCCGAATTCCCAATAGGTGCGGGTTCGAACCCCGCTTGTGACATCATTTTTCGTTTCGTATCGGGTATTTATTGATTGAATAGATAAATAATATATATATATATTTTTTAAGAACACATTAAAACATAATGTGAATTTAGAAAACGATTATTAGAACATCTCATCATTATCATTATCTCACCCCGTAAATGTGAGCCTTCGCTATAATAGGAGTGAAATTGACTTATTAGACCATTTTGGCCAAACAGTTTAATCGTTTTTTTTTTTTGCGGTGGACTATGGATGCGTCTCACCGCACCAAATCGGTTCGGGGTGAGGGAAGAGACGGCGCTTGACCCCATAGACCCACCATGCAAACTCCTCTCTTCGCCGTGCGAGCGGGCTACCGGTACACGATCTTTGTCTTCGGTGGCTCCAAACAGTTTAGTCTAGGGTTTGCTTGTTTTTTCGAGTTTGCCTTCTTTTGAATATATATTATGAGTTTAGTACAAACTTTATTTGTCTTCTTCGATAACAAAGAGGGTGGTGAAATGTATCCTTACTCTGACTCCACATGAGTAAGAAGATAAAATTACATATACATAATAAAAATAAAAATAATGGAAAATGGTTCCATTCAACATCACTACTGTTAAATATAGAATAAAAAATAAGTTATTATTACAATTTTTTTTAACAACACACTGCGATAAGGAAATAATTCTTGTATTGCGGGGCCTTTACAGACATATAATTAACGAACACATTTTACACCTAAATTCAGAACAACAAAGCATAAAATATTGCCATGCATGGAAATCGAACCCAGTACCCTCACACGGTCTGTAGTGCAGTCAAAATATGATTATTACCTCTTACTTTGTTGTTTGTGTGTATTTTTAATTTATTGGTATCCATTGTTTTTATTTATTCTTTTGTATCTACTAAAACATAACCGTTCCTTTCAGCTTTGACTTAATCAGATGAAAAAGGTTAATGTAAGGTTCTATCAACGTATCATGAATGATAAACATTTATGAAATATTACGGAAGATAACTAGTATAAATACTTAGAGCTATAATGAAATTATATTTATTGGGGTTGCTATTTTAATTAATTTTGGGTTGGTATAAGCAAATAATATGGTTGATGAAATTTCGAATATTGTACTATTCGCTCCTTTCCTTGGAATTTTTATCTATTTCTAGGGTATTAGCCACCGAAGACAAAGATCGGGTACCAGTGGCTCGTTCGCACGGCGAAGAGAGGTGTTTGCAGGTTGGGTCCATGGGGTTGCGTGCCGCCTCTTCTGTCGCCCCGGACGATTTGTCAGGGCGCGACCACATCCATGGTCCACCTTGCGGGGAAAAAAAAATGTACGGCGTACCAGATTGGTTTCATGTCAATATTCCTCGGTTGGGGCATGCTTAGATCAGCCTGTCAAAACGGTATCTACTTCCAGGGCGCTGAATTTTCCCTCGAAAACTCTCAACTATCTCTGAAAGATTTTGTTTCGTCCTATTGAGATCATTTTTTTATATTCATATAGTTATAATAGGTAAAAGATGGCGTATAAAAAGACCAAAGGACGTAATAAACTTCACAACAAGACGGAAAAAAATATATATATAAAATATATATATATATAAAATATAAATATATATATATATATATATAGTTGTGCTTGTTGCATTGGTACATAATCTGTAATGAAAATAAATAAGCGTTTGTCGTATGATGACAGAGTGAGAATACAATTTGCCACCTTCTGTATTGTCCGTGGGTCTTGTAAAAATCACTGACGGATATATTGTGTCCATAACAAGAGAAGGAAAACTCGAAATAATAACCTATATCAACCCGCTTGACCAACGTTGTATAGTAGGTTAATATTCCGTTCTAATGTGGAGGAACCTTATGTCCAGTGGGAGATATATGAGCTGGGATGGGATGCATACAGTTTATATGAATTATTATTTAGTGATTTTTAAACTGAACAAAATTGTAATACGAAGGTCTCGCAAGGACTCGGTTTTCTTGTTATAGAATCATTTTTGTTATTCTAATTGTGGTTAGTCCGTTCGAACGGTTGGAATAACTCTTAATATTATAAGAAACACAGATATTAAAAAGCATACTATAAGTTAAGGTAAGTAAAATAAGCTCATTTTTAGGGTTCCGTTCCTCGAAAAGAAAAACGGAACCCTTATAGGATCACTTTGTTGTCCGTCCGTCCGTCTGTCCGTCTGTCTGTCCGTCTGTCTGTCCGTCTGTCTGTCCGTCTGTCTGTCTGTCAAGACTCTTTTTCTCAGGAACGCGTGGAGGTATGAAGCTGAAATTTATATCAAATACTCAGGTCTACTGTCCCTTAGAGCTGTGAAAAAAACCAACCTTTAAGCTAATGCAATCAAAAGATACAGCTATTTATGTCGCAAATTTCTGCAAATTTTCGACACTCGCAAGGGAATCAAAACCTACAGGAACTATACTTCCCGTGAACTCAGAATCTTGAAATTTGGAACGAAGCAACGTCTTATAGCACAGATTAAGGAAAAATTGTGAAAGCTCTTAGTCGTGTTTTACGACATCCACGAGCAAAGTAAGGGTTGGTAGTATTCGTAGCCGCTACCACACAGCACAAAAAAAACTTGAATTAATATAAAAAAAAACTACTGCATAAATATTTTTTTAGTTTTACGGAACCCTTCGTGCGCGAGTACAACTCGCACTTGGCCGATTTTTTATCTCATAACCCGTCTTTTACTCTCAAACCTTTGTCTGTGAAAGGGATAAGCATGAACGTTTTTATTTTAACTATATAGCCTCATTTATTAATTTCTACTTAGCGACTCTATTACCTGCTATGAGAAATAGGTCCAGATCTGTATATGGAGAATGTGCTGATATTTAGCCGCAATGACGTCTAACTATTCCTCGTGTGGACGGAGTAGTAATATAATTCACCACCCTCTATTTTACCTGTGGGTGATCATAAGCGACGATTAAGGGATATAAAACGCATGTAACATCTATGCAAGAGAAGGAAAACTTGAAACAAAACCCTATACCAACACGTCAGGCCAGCATAGTATAGTAGATCAATTTCTTTCCCATTATGGAGGAGGCTTGAGCCCAACATTGGGACGTATATAAGCTGAGATGATGTCGTCTAACGTAGGATTTGGATTTTAAATCTCATTGTCAGCCGTCGTAAGCAAATGGTCTTGCCTCAACGAGGAATTTGTAAAAAAAAATCAGTTTCTAACTTTATAGTTATAAACAAAATTGGAATTACAACTTTTATTAGTGGTTATATAATAAATATACAATATTTTCACACTTTACGAATAAAATGGATGTCAGGCAATATATTCAATTGAGCTCGGTATGGATTAGGTCGTGAGGCGTGGGCGAACATCGCCGACCCTCCGTACGGATTACCTCCCGCGGGCTCGTGAATGAGCAGGTACGACGCCCACTGCCCATTGCTACGATAATTCATTTATCGCCTATGTTTACTGAATATAATATATGTATTACGTAATAGCTTATTTATGTCACCTCTGTTTAGATAACATATTTCTATATGATTTAACTTCACTCGTTTTGTACGACTATCTATTCTAAACTTATTGTTCTTGTTTTTCTATTTTATTTTGTGTTGGCGGGCTATGATCTATTCACATCAATCCATTATCCACTGTGATATCATGATGCTATGGTTCTTAAGTCCACCGTGGTCTTACTATGAACATTTTTGTTTTGTAAACACTTATGAAAAGTGACTTTTCTGGAAAACAAACGCTAAATTCATTTCATAAGGTTGTAAAACTCGGTCATGGCGATGATTTTCTATTTAATTTTGTAATGATACTGTAGTCACGAAAATTGAGTTCACGTTCGCCATGTTGCAGGGTATTGGGAATATAATGAGCCAAGAGTTACTTTGTTAGCGTGTATTTACAATGAATGTGAAGGTAGAGCGGCGGGTAAATACTAGTAAATAAATAAAACAGATGATAAATAGCCACATAAATTTCATTACTCATCCCTAACAAATCATCGGAAGGATATTTGATGATAAACCATTGTCTGACATTGAATTATAGATAGGCGTAAAAATATGGGATTTCATATTTGGGGAATGAGATAATATATATTTTTATTTATTATCGTATTATGTTATTATTTTGTCGAAAATATAACGAGGTATTTTCATAATACACGACCACTAACTAATTATGAAGCTTTTTACGATATTAATATTTATTTTAACATATTCAGAATATTATTATAGAAAATCTAATAAGATGTTAGAATATATTTATCTAACTTTTTAAATAAAAGTTGCTATTTTTTTACACTTGCAGTTTAGTGGCAGCCGTCTCGTGGATATCGTAAAAATGACTAAGAGCTTTACATCGACCAGTGCTAACTCCTTCGGATGCCGTCTGGTCGTAATTCCCGAGGATAATTTACATTAGGCAGGCGAACGATCGTAAAACTATTACCAAAACTCTTACAATATATATGACGGAAGAAGAGTAGGTACATATTGGGTCGATCTCAGGTAATTGGGATATGTGTAGAATGTTGATGAACAATATTTTTGCTGAAATATAGTGACATGTATTTTGTGTTAATTGATCTAAATCATCTTGAAATATGTCTATGTGTTAATAATAACAACAGGTTTAGAGACAAAGACTAAAAGGAAAGAAAAAAATTACAACTCCTTTTTTTTTTGGGGTGGAAAATTACAACTCCTAGCGTGGTGACTGGTTAGGAATATAATATGTCACCACCCTTTCTTTTTCCAGTGGCAGTTGTAGAAACTGACTACGGGAACGCTAGATTAGTGGAGCAGTGCTTTTTAGGGCAACTCGTAACTTGGTTACCAAATTTCATATCAAGATTATTACATATGGCATTACCCACCGATCATAATGTCAATAGTAGATTTTCTGTCTGACATTTATGCATTTTTTTCTGTGGTATTTTTTCTGGAACAGCTGTTTAGTATAGATTCAACGTAATATGACTGCATAGATGGCTAGGGGTTAAGATACAGACCTACCGAGCCAAGTGTCGCGGTTGCGCTTCCCATACAGGACAATACTGTTTGTGATCCACATATTTTAGGATAGGATAGTGTGCTTTAAAATAATCATACTACATCGCTACGGTCGCGTAATGGTAAATAATTATGTAATAAATAAAATATACAACAAAAATAAATAAAATTACTTACTCATTATACGTCCGTAGAATATTCTTGCTCAGTGAGGCGAACTGAAATCAAATAAAAACACAATCAAATTAATTCGAACAAAATAAAACTTTTTATGAATAAATTATTTAGTCCACTGAATTTTTTTAGTTTACATTTTCCATTTATAAAAAATGACACAAATAAAAATCGTCACTATTATGTTATACCTAAGATTGAAGAATCAAAAAAAAACATTTGGAAAAAATTGTTTGCTAGTGTTTGATTCATTTAATTGGTTCTCAATTGAACCTTGTACTACGTTGTAGAGTTATGTGAAGAGGGCAGCGTTCAAAATTACTTAATCAAAGTTAACAAAATATGACATTTAATTTGTGTTCAAAATATAATATTTGAATTTTTTTTTTGGTTAATAAATTGAGTTGGTTTATACCTACAATAAACAGTGTAAAAATTTATAAAATCCGATTACGAAATGAAAAATGATGTCGCAAGCGGGATTCGAACCCGCGCCTATTGGGATTCCGGCCCAATCGTGCTGCCACTACACTACCGCGACTAATTGTAGGACATGCAAATTTCATTTTCGTATTGTATTTACGTCTTAAGGTGACGGTGTGCTATCTACCCGACAATGTTTACACATTGTTATAGGCTTAATACTTCAAACTTTACAGTTAGAATTGTATTAAACGATGACACAACCTTGTTATTTAAATTACTGAAATTTAGCATTTAATATGCTTAATTATTTATAAAATCCGATTACGAAATGAAAAATGATGTCGCAAGCGGGATTCGAACCCGCGCCTATTGGGATTCCGGCCCAATCGTGCTGCCACTACACTACCGCGACTAATTGTAGGACATGCAAATTTCATTTTCGTATTGTATTTACGTCTTAAGGTGACGGTGTGCTATCTACCCGACAATGTTTACACATTGTTATAGGCTTAATACTTCAAACTTTACAGTTAGAATTGTATTAAACGATGACACAACCTTGTTATTTAAATTACTGAAATTTAGCATTTAATATGCTTAATTATTTATAAAATCCGATTACGAAATGAAATCATTTTTCATTACGAAAATAATCATTTTTCAAATGCTACATTTCAGTAATTTAAATAACAAGGTTGTGTCATCGTTTAATACAATTCTAACTGTAAAGTTTGAAGTATTAAGCCTATAACAATGTGTAAACATTGTCGGGTAGATAGCACACCGTCACCTTAAGACGTAAATACAATACGAAAATGAAATTTGCATGTCCTACAATTAGTCGCGGTAGTGTAGTGGCAGCACGATTGGGCCGGAATCCCAATAGGCGCGGGTTCGAATCCCGCTTGCGACATCATTTTTCATTTCGTAATCGGATTTTATAAATAATTAAGCATATTAAATGCTAAATTTCAGTAATTTAAGTGTAAAAATTTTTGAAATTCGTTCAAATTCGCTTAAAATTCGTTTTTCGTATTTTAATTTTATATTTTTGATTAGAACATCAAACAAAAAAATCTTCAGCAATTTTAAAATATTATAGGAGAAGCATACACTATTATATACATTTCTTTAGTAATGGAATAAAAATACAAGACTCTATTAATTTTATAATGTCGCAAAACTTATTTGCGACATTATTAACACATTAATAAAAATTATTATTATAAAAATATTAATAGAATAGATATTAATAATATATATAGAAATTAATTGAGGACTTAAGAGGCATGTACGAGTAAAGAGATGTTAAGTAAACACCATCATCATTAAGTTATTTGAACTTATATAGTAATCATCATCTACATTTCAGTTCATTTAAGTTCCATTGCTAAGTTTGACTTAAGTTGTGTAGGAACTGCTTTCAGGGACGGTAAGTCAGCCAGCAGAAAGTTACAACACAGATCAGATGGATTGGCAAAAGATTTTATTTGAATTTATTTTTCTCTTGCAGCGGTAACATCTTTTTAATTACTTTTATGACAGACTATGGTTTGGTGTATCCATCCCTACCATTCTGTCCGAAATGATGGAAGAGCAGCATGCGGCCCTATAACCCACCGCCTTCCTTCTTTATCACCATAGGGCCGCTATTGGTACCGACTCCTTGACATCTGTGGCAGGCGCAATATCTGTTTACCTCCTTCAATTAATTTTTAATATATCTAAGTGAAACAAAAGGGTGTTTGACCTTTGTATTTTTTTTACTACGTTACCACATATATTTATTTATATGTGAAATAGAAATTAACACGTATGTCACTGTGTTATGTAAAATTATATTGTGTGGTTTTGTTCACGACATCGCTCAAACTGCCTGTCCTACATTAACAAACTGATGCGACAGGCATATCGAAACATTGCCATGGTAAATTGACTGCTACGCTTTTCAAATTTCTCCAAAAAGAAACATTATGTAACTCTAAATTACACAATATTGAAATTGTTTGTATTATGGCAGAAGCATTTCTGTTTCGCTCGAAGTATTTTATTTCATAAGTTTGTTGTATTATGTCTACTGTGGTAATTTATTGATTTTCATTTTTTTATAATAAGTTGTTTGCTTGTTTGCCATTGTTTTACACATGGCTCATTGACAGTGAAAATTTGGTATTACATAATACACTGATCAGATGTATAGTATGGAGATTTATTTCGAGAATGCCTGCTTTTCATTATCATAATCATCTCAGCTCATATATGTCCCCCTGTTGGGATCGAGCCTCCTTCGTAATGGAAGGGAAATTGACCTACTATACCACGCTGGTCAGACGTGTTGCTATAGGGTTTTGATTCGAGTTTTCCTTTTCTTGCTTACGATCACCCACGGGTAAGATAAGGGTTGGTGAATTGTATTCTTAGTCCGTGTCTCTACACGGATAAATGCCTGCTTTTACTAAGATCTTATTCGCATGACTTCCCTTAGTCGTTTCTTACGTATTCAACAATCCATTGTGTTCTCAGTTCGTCTCTATACGCTCGAAGAATAAAATTTATTAATAGTATGGAGATGACGAAAGGTCATTTATGAGTTCACACTACTATTTTGTTACTGTGTAACCAATTAATAAGCCATTTACGTAATCACCCATTTAGTCAGGTGCATGTTTGACCATAGACCATACTACGTGACTGTTTTTACAAGTTTTTAACCCCATGCATGATCAGTAGTATATTCTTGAAGCCCAATTTTACTTTATCGTGGTATTTTTGAAAACTCTCCCTCCCCTCGGTAATCATCCGTAGTATAAGGTCAAGGCTCAATTTTGTTTCAACGTGGAATTTTTAGAGACGCCTTCCCATCTCGGTGACCATACTTAATATATGGACGACACCCAATTTTGGGTCAGCGTGATGTATTTGAAGACTCCCGCTCTCCTAGGTGATCATCCGTAGTATACGGTGAAGACCCAAGTTACATCTTTAATGCTGCGTAATGAACAATTTCATTTGTAGCCGTCTGGTCAACAATTATATTCCCAAAGACTGTTCCATAGTTGTAGAACCAAGCTGTTGACTGTTTTCAGTCTACAGCCGCGGGCCGGTGCGTCCAAGGTAGTACAACAGTCTCGCAGAAGATTGACGTCTGAACAATGGCAATGTGCTGTTGCGCTTCGTTCGAGAGAGCCGGGAGCCCAACTGGATGGGTTTGGGATTTATATTGGTAGGCAGCGGCCTAGCTATACTCCTGGTATAGCAAAGGTCCATGGGCGGCAGTAACACTTACCATCAGATGTGCTGCTTGCTCGTTTGCTACCAAAAGCAATATATAAAAAAGGAGGGTTGTTGACAGGCAGGCAGGGTCATGAAACTATTGCCAATAACTTTTGCAATATATAAGATGAAAGAGAAGTACAACAAAGTACAAGTAATTGGGACAGGAGAACGATAATGATAATATAATTTATGTTTTGCATTACCTAGTGGAGAAATTTAAAGTATTACTTTAATTGATCTTTATGGGTTTAATTTGTCCGGTCAATGGCCATGTACGGCGCACCGGTGTGGGCGGGGTCCCTGACCGTCCGACTGTTCCGACTGTCCGAAGTTCACGCTGCTTCGGTGGCCGGTCCAACGACGAAGGCGAGGTTCACGGGTGGGTTATGGGTGTGCGTGCTTACGCCCCTCTGTCGCCCCGGACAGAGTGGTGCGAGGAGTGCGACGACCGGAGCCCGCCACAAAAAAAAAGGGTTTAATTTGCAAAACATAAAAGGGATATTTTAGAATACACATCAAATAAGAATACACATCAAATATTTGAGAATTACCAGTCGGGGCAGATTAATGTTATAGATAAACAAATATCGACCTGATTATTTCTTTTTTTGGGATCATTTAGACCCTGTCGTAAGTAAATTGTTTGGCGGGGAACTTTAGTTTGCAAAAGTTCCCGGCAATACAAATAACAGATACGAATTACACACAGACTCAGGCATAACAATGTGTCAATTGCACAAAGTATTATCCTGAGTGGGAAACAAACCCTGGACACTTGCCACTATAGGTATTATAACCACTGCGCTGCCTATGTAGTCAATTGATAGTTTTAATTATTATATTATTCATGAATGCTCACGAATATATAAATAACTATATTTACTATATATGCACGAATAACTACTACACAGAAAGCATTTAGTAAATTATTTTATTTAAATTATTCAACAAATATCAGTTCAATGTCACGACTTTAAATGATAACTTTTTGAAATATTATTTTCTTAAAGTCTTAAATGACTTTCGACATACTCTGCGAAATATGTCGTTGCGTTGTACATAATAGCAATAGCAGATTAAAAATATATTAACATTTGCATAAGGAAGCTATAAAATATTAATGTGTTAACTGGAGGTCACATTTGTAATACATTAACTATTACTTTACATTAAGCTTGTTTGTGTTTTGAATAGAATTATATTTAATAGAAATGGGTAGTCATATACGGACTTTTTCATTGGACTAGGATAGTTTTTTTTATAACACTATCATCATTTCGGTTTATATATTATACTAGCTATCCCGGTAGACGTCGTCTTGCCCGGAAAAGCTTTAAGCGATATGCCGACAGCTGCGCCATCTACTGGGTCCAATTGTGTTTTAAAATCATCCAGGGACCCATTGGAATATACATAGAAAATTTCACCCCAATCTATCCAGCCGTTTGACATACCAAGAACGGCGCCACCTATCGAGTCCAATTGCGAATCTAAAGCATTCTCAAATCCCCTCGAACAAAAAAGAATTTCAAAAAAATCCGTCCAGCCGTTTAGGAGAAGTTCACTGTCAACACATGTAAGTAGAATTATATATAAAGATATATGTACATCCCATCGCTGGCTGGCCCATGGTAAGAAGGATTGTGAGCCAGCCGCTAAAAAAAAATGATAGGAGATAAAGCCTGATGAACTATCGACGACAAGGACCGAGATATAGATATGAGTCTAATGATACAGCCGAGTAAAGAAGGCGTGGTGACATATCATATTCTTATCCCGTTGCCAAACGGATAACTATCATTTAGCTAAACATTCATTATGATTAATAATTATTCTACATTCTACTGAATCCTGAATCATATAGTAGTAGTCATGAATACTATCAAACATTCCTCATGAGTAATATGAGTATCGTAAAATCTATTTATAACTACGCTAATTGCAACTAGTGTGCTATTTTATCAACAATTACTTTCTCAAGAAAGTTTGGTAATAGGCTGGCGGTTGGTCGATAAATTTAACTGAATCTCTATGCGCTCTGTACTAATTCTATATAAATTAGGGCCCTAATGCCCTAAGCATGCAGATGTTGATATTTAGCTCATTACGTCTATTAAATTTATACTATGCTAATATTATAAAGCTGAAAAGTTTGTTTTTTTTTATTTTTTATGGTGGCAAACGAGCAAGCAGCACACCTGATGGTAAGTGTCACTGCCAACCATGGACTTTTTCAATACCTACCTACCAATAAAATTCCCAAACCCAACCACTTGGGCTTTCGGCTCTCTCACTCACCGAACGAAGTGCAATAGCACATTGTCCCCACCCTCAGACGTCGATCTTCTACGAGAGTGTGGTACTACTCCGGACGGACCGGCCCACGGCTGAAGACAGAAAACTGTCAACAGCGTGGTCCTACCACAATTGTTTGTTTAAACGCGCTAATCTCAGGAACTACTGGTCTGATTTCAAAAAAATGTTGGATAGCCCATTTATCGAGCAAGGCTATAGGCTATATATCGCCACACTAAGTCTAATAGGAGCAGAACACCAACGAACAATGTTTCAGAATCGGTATTAAATATAAGAATTTATATATCAAATTAAAATAGTTATAAATGAAGAAACATTCAGTTATTTGTTCGAAGTTTGTAAACAAATTAACTACACAAAAAAACAACAGCATCGATTAACTAACGATTCTTTATGATACAATCACACCTATTCGTTTTTTTCTTTATGCGTCTACTCCTACTCAATCAATTCTTGAAATCATAAACCTGTTCTTACCGTTAGCTAATCAGAATTAATTGGTTTTAATTTTCAATATCCCGAATCAATAATTTGTCATCTACGATTTCTAGCTTTTTGAAATTCTAATAATTATATGCACGTGTTAAATGTATTGGGTGATATATGTTTACATAGATCCGAGTGTCAATCTTTCTAAAGACAGTAATAGATTTGTCTACAGATCACTAAAAGAGACATGAGCGTAATTGAAATTTATTATCATGCTCTGTGTGTTTGTGTATTGATATACTCGTACATACGAGTATATGTTGAATTCTCTAATCATTTTCATAGTGTGCTGAAAGTCGTTGGAGTAACAATAAAACTACCACTTAAACTACCATATTATTATTTTTATTTTAGTTCAAGAAAAGTATATTTCAATGATCGACACTATGCAAGAGTAATACAGCACCTAATGCAGTTTTCCGTATGGTGATGGAGTAAGAATACAATTCACCACACCTCAACTTACCTGTGGGTAAGTATGACTAAGGCATATAATGTGTATATAACATCTATGCGAGAGAAGGAAAACTCTAAATAATACCTTATACCAATCCGTTTGAATAGAATGGGTATAGTAGGATAGTTTCTACTGTGAAAATGGTATCATAATGGTAGGACCACACTGTTGACAGTTTTCTATCTACAGTTGCAGTTTGGTCCGTCCGGGGTGGTACCACACTCTCGCGCAGAAAATCGACGTCTGAATAGTGGCAATGTGCTGCTGTGCTTCATTCGGTAAGCGAGAGAGCCGGCAGCACAACTTTCTGAGTGAATTTGGGATGTCCATTAGTAGGCCTACCAAAGAATATCCTGGTATTGCAAATGTCCCTGGGTGGCAGTAACACTTAGTATTAGGCGTGCTTGCTGGTTTGCCACTAAAAGCAATAAAAAAGGCAACAGTGGAACGTAGATATATAAGCCGAGATAATGAAACATGATTTAATAATTATTTAAAACTCTGATCATATTGTATATTAACAAGTTAAATGTCTCAGCTTTTTGAAACACGACAAACACAGTCGTAGAATACCTTATGTATTATGTAAAGGTCAAACAGTGGATATAAAAAGCTCGTATTGAAATATAGATGCCAAGAAAATATTATATCGTGTACCTCGTATATACTTAAGCTATTTTAAGTCAGGGTTCTTCAGTATCTGAATGATTACTTCTTGAGTATCCACCACTTGCAGAAAGGCCGATCGCGTGAAGTCGATGGTTGTACTTGCTAACATTGTTGTATGTTACCAGGGCGTCTTTGGAGATGATAACCGAAAAAGTAACCTCCCGAACCAGCTACAGATTTCAAAGAATTCATACCAGTGGTCATCCTAATGGTAATGGGGAGAGAACATGGTGGGTTATGAGGTTACAGGCCTCCCTTCCGATGCCTCGGACAAAGCGGGGCATGGAATGGTCAGATTATAACCAGCCAAAAAACAACCAATCCCTATCCCTACTCCCTACTAATATATAAATGTGAATGAAAGTTTGTTTGTTACGCTTTCACGCTAAAACTACTCAACCGATCATCATGAAACATTGTACACATATTCTTGGAGGTATTAAAAGTAACATAGGATACTTTTTATTAAAAAAAAATCAAAATTTTATATGAAAAATAAAAAAAATGTTTGTCAGAAAATCTCAAAATCTAGCGTTTTCAACGCCATCTAGCAGTCCAGTAATGAAGTTCCAACCCTGAGTATTGTAATACCGTTGCACTTTATTACCGACCGTCAAAAATAAAAATAGGGGATCAAAAACTTTAGGAAAGTAACCTTTTACGCGGGCGAAGCCACGGGCAGAAGCTAGTAATATATATATTTTTTTGCTTATAATTAGTTATTTTCAAAGAAGCATTTACCTTGTATCACGAGGGACTTCACAAGCATACAATTAACGGACAAAAATACACAATTAACCCAGACTCTAACCATTTGTAGAGTGTATAAGGTATTACTACACGTCAGGATTCAACCCATGACACTCGCACGAGCAGTCGGTACTTTCATATAAAAAATTTAAATATTTCCTTACGTTGAACATGTGAGCATTATTACAATCGTCAAAAGGTGAGTAATATCCACTACTAAATAAAATTGCAATGTCTGGTTAGGCAATTGACGTTTTCGTTTCGATACACGTCGTAATCAAATTTTACGGTTATTGAAGTCGATAAAAAAAGTTGACAGTAGCGGATTGTGACGAAGTGGTGAACCGAAGCAATACGGCCCTTGCGGGATTATTAAATTTAGATTTTTATTTTGTTTCCAATTACATCATTGTTGTTTATGAATGGTCAAGTAGCAAGGTTCTTAGTTATTTGTGGTAGGTATATATATTCATATTGTTTTCGTAAATGGAGATAGTTTTACTAAAAATAAATATACAGAAACGGGATTCATCATTACTAATGCCTTCTAACTTCGTATATGCGAAAGAAATTGAAAAAAATCTTGGTTTATATACAGCATATAATGTATCATTGTATCAAATGATATATGTTCCACTGCGGGGCTCAAGTTTCCTACATAATGGAAGGTAAATTGACCTACTATACTACTCTGGTCACGGTGGTGGATATAGGGTTTTACTTCGAATTTTCCTTCTCTTGCATAAATCTATATGCATGTTATATACCTTAATAATCTTTTACGATATCCACGGGCAAGATAGGGAGTGGTAAATTGTATTCTTACTCCGTCACCAGATGGAAATAATCTATAATAATCTAATAATTTGAAATGTCCTTTATGAACAACATTTGGCTTTTTTATCTCGAGTTCCGTCGTGGGTTCAATTACATAATAAATACGAATCTGATTTGTGAAAAAGAATGTTTACAAATCGCAATAATCATGTTCTACTTTATCAATAATATTTTATTTTTATTGCTCAATGAGTAGGTATGGTGACGGTAATATTATCTGTATTAAGGAATACTTTACAAATATACAACTAACGGACACAAATTACGTCCATAGAATTGGTGTAAAGATGCAAAAAGGAATGCTCCAATGGTTCGGACATGTGGAAAGAATGCCGAACGAACGTCTGGTTAAGAAGATATACAATGCGAAAGTGGAAGGATGTAGGTACCGGGGGAGACCGAGACTCACCTACCTAGACCAGATTGGTCACGTACTGAAGGAAGGTGGAGTCAAGAGTCTCCGAAACCGGCGAGCGTGTATGAAGAGAATTATGAATGTTGAAAAAGCGAGTGAAGTATGCAAGGATAGAGTTCTCTGACACTCTGTTCTCTCTGCCTACCCTGCAAGGGATATGGCGTGATGATACGTATGTATGTATGTAAATTACGTCCACACTTAGAACAAGAATTTGTGGATCGCACAAAGTATTGTCCAGCGTGAATCTGATGACATAGACGCGGTAGGTCTGTATTTTAATCAATACATCTGTGCATGGAGTTTATACATGGTATTTCTGCTTTAACTAGGTTTGATTGCAATTCAAATTTTTATGAAGCAACTGTCATATCACTGTCACTACCAGGGATAAAGATATTCTAAAATTGTACTATCAAGAGATTTAAAGTTATCTACTAATTCTGCTTATCTATTCTTGCAGAAGTATATGAAGACTGATGCTAATGACATAACGTGTACTCGAATAAATTTTTGTCATATATTTCGATTTTTTTTCGCGTGATGACGGAATAAGAATACAATTCACCACCTCTTATCTTCCCCGTGGGTAATCGTAAGACACGACTAAGGGACATAGAATGCATATAACATCTACGCAGGAGAAGGCAAACTACCAGCGCTATATAGTAGGTTAATTTCCCTCCCATTGCGGAGGAGGCTCGAGCACCGCAGTGGGATGTATATGAGCTGAAATGATGATATTTCAAATAAATTATTTAAGACTCTGAGAAATGTAGATTTATGCTTGATAATTTTCTTTGCAATTAAAGTAAGTAATAATAAATAATCTAGTGTAATACTGTTGATAAA
This sequence comes from Lymantria monacha, assembly GCA_905163515.2. Classification (NCBI taxonomy): domain Eukaryota; kingdom Metazoa; phylum Arthropoda; class Insecta; order Lepidoptera; family Erebidae; genus Lymantria; species Lymantria monacha. The sequence continues at coordinate 22,088,094 of LR991083.1, forward strand.
AGATACATTATTATATAATAACACAGAAAACATTAAGATCTTTGAAAAGTACGAGTAATGATCGCCCAGGGATATACTCTAATGGTTTTAATCGTTATCTGCGGCAAAATCGTGCTGTAATTAACATTAATCATAGAGATGAGGGCTCCGAGGACTAATTGTAGATATCACTCCTCGTCGAAGTCGGATGGTCCATTCGTGTTTTAACGTGATCATTATGGTACTTTCAGACCTATAGTGTATCTCCTATCCTAAGCTGTAACTACATCTCGAGTTAACTATCTCTTAAACGTCTATATATCTTCTGTTAATTTCATACCTGGCAATAATGAATAAATGTTTGTATCGCGGGTTATTTTAAAATCATACAATTAACGAATGAACATTACAGCCAGAGTTGTAAACTTCTATGTGTGAACAAAACTCATGTTCCTCAGTATAGGAGGTTGAAGGTGATATTAACTATAATAATAATGTTGCATCTTAAAACTCACTGGCGAATGAAAATATGATTATATGTGATAAAACGTTTTCTATAAATAGAGGGAATGCTAGTGATTAATTTATAATATGCATTGACACACGTTAAGCTAATTGATAAAGTATTTAGGATGGATTTGCATTAGATATTGGTTCAAATCCCATGTGTCATAATAATATAGGCTTTTTTTTTGTTTTTTTTTCCTTTGCAGTGTGGACCATGGATGTGTGATCTAACCTAACCTAACCTAACCCAACAAATCGATCCGTGGCGACAAAAGAGGCAGCGCGCAACCCCATGGACCTACCCTGCAAGCACCTCTCTTGGCCGTATGAGCTGGCCACCGGTACCCGATCTTTGTCTTCGGTGGCCATAATAATATAGCCTAACATGTTATCATGCAATTTTTATTTATATATACCTTGTTCAGAAACCATTGTAAATGCAAGAAATAAATATTTTCTTTCTTGAATAGAAATGATATATTTTATCGAGTTAAAACGTATAGGACTTACGGTAGCTTTGTATTAGTAAAAGAATTATAAAACCCTATAAAATGCATGCATTCAAACTCTCAAAATCAACTAATTTGTATTATTACAGATATAAAAAGGCTACGATATGCCTCATTTCAACTAGTGAAAGGATTCACAGCAATATCCTCCAGACATTTGTTCGTTGGTGTGAATCATCATTATCCTAGCTCATATACGTTCCACAGCTGAGATCTAAACCTTCTCCACAATAGGAGGGACTTACCATCATTTACTTTACGACGGCCACGAACAAGATTTGATAATTGTATTCTTACTCTTTTCCGTGTGGTGACGGAGTAAGAATACTATTCACCACCCCATATCTTACCCGAGGGTGATCGTACGAGACGACTAAGGGATATAAAACGCATATAACATCTATGCGAGATAAGGCAAACTCGAAACAAAACCATATACCAACACGTCTGACCAGCACGGTATAGTCCGGCCCGAGACCAACAGTGGGACATTTATGGGCTGTGATGATGATGATGATTCAATAATGCATTATTAAATAAAGTTTTCAAATGCAGTATTTCAATAATGCAGTAATACAGCTTAATATACGACCGTGATCTTAGCAGATCTTAGCATCGACTCTTCTACCGTGTTAAATTGACCACATAGTAATCCTACTTTAACACAATATCGTTAAGACAAGACCTATCTGATAATGACCTAGAGATATCACCGCTTAACTGCGTACATTTGAAACTCGGTTAAAGGTTGAAGAGTTGTGATAAAGGGTATGTAGATGACACTGAAATTTGAGCCGCTCTGTTAAGCACACCAGTTGCTGTGCTAGTATTTTATGTTTTTAGAACTAACCATTATCTATATTACTTACTAGCGCTTCACCCACGGACTCATTTTCGTCATCTTTCATTTACATTCTATTCGTGTTTAAGTTAATTATTTTTGTCATACTGTGTATGTCTACTATTTCCATAGGAATTGTTGATGCATTTCAAGTTTTTTTTTTGGGCGAATCATAGTTATTTTTCTGAAATAATGTTAGCCTAAATTACTCTTACTTACTTATACTTACTTATTTGTATAGATGTATAGATAAAGAGTTTCTCAAATCTCAGACCTCATAAGATGGATTTAAAAACAAAAGATTTTATATTAGTCTGTTTATGAAAAAATATAAGTGAAATTAAATAACTCCGAAACAAATAGTGATTGCGTAGCAATCATAGTTTATAATAATATTATATACAAATTTTTAGATAGATACTGTTATCACAACAACTGTTGTAATATAAAAATTTAAATAAGTAAAAAAATATTATAACATGGAGATGTATTTGCATGAAGTAATAACAATAAATAAAGCAATCTATGTTAGCAACACTGCGGAAGCAGTTAGTTTTGAAAATTAGCAGGAAAAATTTCAATAGATAGAATTAGTTATGATCGCGGATGAATACTTTTGAAGTTCTGCTATAATTTTATTTGTTTGCGTATATTTTTCAGTTTAATTTTGTGTACTGACATCGCGTGACGGAAACCGCGGGCCGTGCCTGGCTCCACCAGTGTCCCGGCGCGCCCGCCGTCACCGCTGTCATGTTTCTGGTCACGCTACCTTACCATTGGCACCGCACCGCTTTGCGTTGCAAGGTATGTGCTAAATAACCTATCTATAAAAATTCTCAAGTATTTATTGTATATTCTCACGCTTTTATTCTAGCAATAGCGAGTGGCGTATCTCGCCGATATTTAGTCCTGCAATTATAATAAAATGTCTACAAAATGGGGGCCAAGATTTAATGTTGCCACTGAAAAAAACCTAATGGTTTTGGAACGATTTTGTTCGATCATAGGCTCATAATTGAGCAGTCTCAAGAGCGAAAGGGCGATTTAGTACTATGTTCTGTGATACTGAATCGTCATATCGATTATCGTTTATATTTATGACAGCCAGAAATTTTAGTATAATTTGTTCTACGAAGCACTAGCATAAAAAATCATTAAGAACATTTTTGTATTAACCTATATGCTGGTTTCCTCATGATCTTTGCCTTCATATTGCATTTGAGCATTGCGTAAAGCAGGTGATCATTAAGAAATAGTAAATGCATAATCGAGTGTGTCACTTATTTAATGACGGGATGTTGTGACACACTGGATTTTAGATATGTTGACGATTAGCCAAAATTAATAATTATTTATATTTTTAATTTTGGTTAAAATTACTAAATTAACAAAAAATGCAACTACAAAAATACAAAATATATATAACAAGATATTCTAAATTTATCACCGATTGTGAGGGATCTGATTTCGCAATATTCTTTTTCCCGCTTCGCATCTACTTTGTACAATATAAATTGTATAACTAGAAGTCAACTGTGCAGCTGCAACTGTGAGGACTCGAAGGCGAAGTGGCAGTAAATCTGCACCGTTGTGTCGACCAATAGCAAGGCTCCAACGCTAACATACTGTTGTTGCACCTGCCGTTAAAAGGAAGCTCCTAATGAAGCCCGCGCATCTTGACTCGCAAGTGATATTAATAATAATATAAAGGGAATATAAGTAAATATTCCCATTAAAATCTTGTAGTCAGCTTTAGATTTTTGTGTTCATCTAAATCAATGATAAAAAGTTTATTAAGTTTTAAAGTAATTACATAAACTGGTAAAAAATAACACAATTATAAGAAAAAAAATGCATGCCTCAGTATATTTGTACCGCTATATTCAAAGTTAGTAGCATTTTAATTTTTTATTATTGTATGATTATTTTTAAAGTAGGCTTATTGGTTAGGCAAGTTTATGGTTCTAAACATTTTTATATGGTACATTTGTCTAATAAAATACATTATATAGAATAAGAACTAAAAGAATTGTGTGGTACTTGTTATTATATAAAAGTAGGACTTGTGTAAATTTGGAGTGTAAACTATCTCCATTTCGGATTTCAGTCAAACATGCTAAACTTTAAAAGTAATTACATACACCTTCATAAGCGTTCACAATTACCATCATCATTATCATTCAGTTTTTATCCTAATTACTTCATCGTACCAGCTCATATATTCCAGTCCCATTATTGGGCTCGAGCCTGCTCCGTAATAGGAGGGAAATCGACCCCCTATACTACGCTGGTCAGACGTGTTGGTTGGTGGTTTTATTTCGAGATTTTCTTTTCTTGCATAGATGTTGTATGTGTTTTATATCCCTTAGTTGTCTCTTACGATCACGCACAGGTATGATAGAGGGTGATGAATTGTATTTTTACTCCGTCACGAAGGTAAAGTCGTAAAAGCGTAGTGATCATTATATTTGGATTACCTTACCATGCGGATATATAAATAGAACAAATATAGTCTCGTTCTTTTGAATAAAGTAATAATTTATTTCTAAAGTATATGTTGAATGTAAGGATTGAATGGCGTGAACGCGGGCGGTCGACGTCACGATAAGGCCGTGTGTAACTGTGTACCACCGTCCCAGCTAGACTCACGAACGATTAAAATTCAAAGCTTGTAGAAATGTAATTACTTCTCAGTCTGGTCAAAGTTCCACCGACTTTTATTCGGAGTAATTAAGTTTAATTCCAGTTTTACATCTTAACTCGATTGTTGAATAGTCTTTGGGCTGAGTCAGATGATCAATCCACCGATTACGATTCCAGTTGTAATTAAAACTGACGAAAGTTGATGACATTAAAACCAACTGTTTCTTGTTAAAAAGTTTTAAATAATCCATCGCAATGTACTTAGGAAATTATGGCTGGTCTGCCGACAATTACTTGAGCATTTGTTTCTATTTTACTTAGATATATAAGACAAGACTATCCGACGACAATCGCGGTATTGTTCATACTTCCATGTTGCTCAGGTGTTCTTGCCGCACAATCAGCAGTAAAAAGGAACGAACTTTTCATAGAAGATATTATGGACTGTCTTTAAACGTTTCACCTTGTTTTAAATTATGCAAAGTGAGTAGTATTAAAAAAAAACATTTAATTTATACCAGTAATTGTATTAATAAAATTTATAAAAGACTTAATTATATGTTATAAAGGAATATTTGGAAATAATTTTCACTTACAATGGTAGCTTTATTTTCATTTATGAATAAAGCATTTCGAAAATTTAACCGGATTAAGTAAACAAAAGTTATGTACTGAATGATTTATGAAATCACACAGAAAGGCTTATTTTTACGTTTTGTAAATAACAAAGAGCCTTAAATTAAATACTTTTAAAACGGGATATATATTTTTCATAGGTTTACTACTAATCTATATCTATACTAATATTATAAAGAGGAAAGGTTTGTATGTATGTTTGTAACGAATTGGCTCAAAAAGTACTGGACCGATTTTAAAAATTCTTTCACCATTTAAATGCTACATTATCACTGATTAATATAGGCTATTTTTATTACAATAAAAAAAATAAGGATCCCTACTAAAACTACAATAATGTTACCCAAAGTGCAAAAATTGCCAATAAAATATCTTTCATCGCATGTGCTGCGAAAACTATTGATGATAGAACAAAAAAATGTTCCACAATATTAAAGAACATATCAATATCTACAAAAAATGTGATAGCATGTGTCTAACTATTGTAGTGATATCACTATAAATACTTCAATATATAAATAGTTTTCAATCATCAAGTCACGTACGCAAAAGGAGCCCGCGATACGCTATTGCTAAATACCTTATTATTTAGGTATGTCCTGCATTTCCTGTACGTTTATGCCAAAATGTTTAAAAAATAAATGTCCACCCGTGCGAAGCTGGGACGGGCCGCCAGTAATTCATAAATAGATACCTACTAGTAAGTTACAAAATAGGCCTAGCGAGCTATATCATTAGGTATCTTGCTTTATACATATGTTCTAAGCCTTTAGTGTATTCCTTGTTCTTCTATTATATTATGGACGGTACTCATAATATAAAGTAATAAAAAAATATGATTTACAATGTTCACTTTTGAGTACGAGCCTCCTTCAAAATTACATTACCTTGAAATTCCACGTTAGATAAACGTTTACACATTGGACTGTATTTTATACTTTTCTTCTTTTGCAGTGATGTTAGCTATTTAAGTTTGTTCATAGCTTTTTGCGACATATCAGGGAAAAAAGGTGATTTGAAAATAGTATTTGTATATGTATTTTATTCACATCATCACACGGATATTATGATCATACATCAACATAATAGCTATATATATCTCTTATAGAAAACACGAGCTCCCTTTAAGCGTTTTGGATGTGCCAGTAGAAATAAAACGAGTATGTTGGAATACTTCACACACTGTGCAGTCAAGAAAATCCCTCAGGCGTGTAGGTTTCGTCGCGAAATTTGCGCTCATGTGATTCTTTGAAAATATAGATATATTTGTTAGACTCTAAGTATTAAATTTTTGATACTGATAATGTTGATAGTAATAAGCGATACTTCAAAATTTCTATCCAATAATTATTTCAGGTTACATGAATTAGGTAAAAAATTGTTGCTTTTTACCAGACAAGTATTTGATCTGTTGTTTTAAAATGTTTTGGGGTATGCCCGGAGCGTGCTCGTCGCGTCCCCTGCTAATCTAATTAGACTGCTAATCCGGCTCGAATGTATGCCACAGTGCGGGTTAGGGCGTCCCCTGGAGGCGACGGATACCGACCCGCCCCCGTCGGTACGAACATCGGCAGATGCGGCGATGGAGGCCGCCACCCATTACGCCTTGCCCAGTCAGGCGAGTCGAGGAGAGCAGAGTGGCGGGTGGGCACGTGGAATGTAAGAGGATGTGTTGTGCGAGCTGATAACCGTCATGGCGGACAAACGCTAAGCTAGACGTGCTCTGTGTAACAGAGACCAAGTGAAGGGGCAGCGACGCCTGCGATGTTCCTGGTGGCGGGATGGCTCTGTGGTCTGGTGTACTACAGAGTGATCGAGGCATCAAGGGACCTAGAGAAGTTTCGGGATAATGTTAGGGAAGTTCTGGATATGGCAGAAACCAGTGAACGCGTGATTGTATGCGGCGATATGAACGGATGGGTGGGGACCAAGCGTCCCGACTATGAGGACGTACTTGGTCCATTTGGTGATAAGAGAGTGAACGACGCAGGTAGGCTCATAGCGGATGTATGCATGGAGAGAAACCTTATTATGCCAAACACATTTTTCCAACATAAGGACATCCATATGTATACATGGAGAAGGAATGAACAGAAAAGTATAATAGATTTAATTTTGGTAGACAGTCGTCTCCGAAGCAAAATATTGGACGCAAGAGTCTACAGGGGCCCCACAGTCGATACGGACCACTATTTCGTTTTTGCGAGATTAAGTGGTCGGTTCAGAAAGTGGAGGCACTGGCGAGAGCGTGCCCACTTCGGAGGGTTTGAAAGAATAAAGGTTGAAAAGTTGCAAGAAGAGTGTGTAAGAGAAAAGTATACAGAGCTGAAGAATATTGAAAGAGAGTATGGTAGATACAGCGAAAGAAGCATGGTGGGATGCGGAAGTTGCAGCTTCCGTAGAGCAAAAGAAGAAAGCGTGGCTGGACTATGTCTCTTCTTTGAATCTGAATGACAGTATGACTGAACAGAAGAAAGAAATATATCGGCAATGTAAGAATGACACCAAGGCCTTAGTGAAAGGGAAACCTGATAGAGCAAATATGAGTGCAGAAGATAGGCTGACTAAACACTTCGAGGGTAACACCAAATTCTTTTGGAGGGAGGTGAAGAAGTCTCGGTGTGGTTGGTCAGCCTTCAGAATGAATAAAATAAGGTCTAAAGGTGGAGACATTCTTACACAAACACAAGACGTGTTAAGCCGATGGAGTGAATATTTTGGCGATATGTATCCGGATGCTCGAGTTGGCGCTGGTGTTGCATGTGGTTTAGTAGATCAACATTCGGCACCGGCGTCCTCCGATGGCATCAGTATGGATGAAGTTGAATGGGCGATAAGAAGTTTGAAAAATGGTAAGGCAGCATTATCATAGCAGGCATTGATATCCGAGATGATCAAGCTTGGTGGATCCTGTATCTGGGAGGCGGTCCTGTTGCTCCTCAATTTATGTTGGAGCTCGGGAATAGTTCCCAGGGTCTGGCATAGCACAGTCATCGTGCCTTTGTTTAAAAACAAGTGTTCACGTTATGACTGCGCAAATTACAGAGCCATAAGCTTGACCGGTTTGGCAGCAAAAGTGTACGGTAAAATTATTGAAAGGAGAATGAGGATGGTGTCCGATGGTTTGATGTGTGAGACACAAGGAGGTTTCAGGAGTGGAAGGGGATGCATGGATCAAGTGTTAAGAGAAAGAGTGAAGAGATTGGCAACTAATTGTTGTCAGAATTATATATTAACCGTTGACAAATCAATAACGAACAATCCAAAATGCTTTTGGTCTTTCGTGAAATCGCGGCGTACTAATTTATGCATTCCTAGCGTTGCTAAATATGGTGACATAATGGCTAATACTGGTAACGCTATTTGTAATATCTTTTCGGATTACTTTTACTCAACATATCTCCAGCCCTGCCAATCATCAGCTGTAGGCAACCCGTCAATATCTCCTAATATTTCATCGGATATATCAAACATTAATATTATTATTCCAGAACTGATAAAAATACTAAAGTTCTTAGACATCAACAAGTCTGCTGGACCTGACGAGGTACCTCCTGTGTTTTTAGTAAACTCTGCTGATAATATTTCACTACCTATAGCGATACTATTTACAAAATCTTTGTCTGAATGCAGAGTGCCATCTATATGGAAGTCCGCCTTTGTAACTCCAGTACACAAAAAAGGTGTCAAAACAGAGGTTACGAACTATAGACCAATTTCCAAATTATGTGTATTGAGTAAAGTCTTCGAACGAATAGTATACGATCAAATATACATGGTATTAAAAAACAATTTTAGTGATAAGCAGCATGGTTTTCTCAAGGGTCGTTCAACTTCATCTAATCCGATACTCTTAAATTACTACATATCGGAGTCTATGAGCATAGGCAAACAAGTCGATGTCATTTACACGGATTATAGTAAATGCTTTGATAGGATCGATCACGATATACTTATATTAAAGCTAGAACTTATGGGTATAAGAGGCAACTTACTGCGTTGGTTCTCTTCATATATATCAAATCGAAATCAAGCTGTAGTTATTAATAACTATATTTATAGTTGGGTCAAAGTACCTAGTGGCCTACCACAGGGCTCACTCCTCGGCCCATTACTATTTCTAATCTTTGTGAATGACATCGACAAGTGTTTTCGCTCCTCTGAAATATTATGTTTGGCTGATGATATGAAGATTTTTTCGGCTATTTCATCGCCTGCAGAAGCAGCAGCACTACAATCAGATTTGCAAAGATTGGATGACTACTGTTCTGAAAATAAATTAGACTTAAATCCGTCAAAGTGTTCTGTCATCACATTCAGTAGGAAACCACATGCAATTGATGTGGAATACTTTTTAAAAGGCCATAGGGTTCGGAGGTGTGACAACATACGCGACCTTGGTGTCGTACATGACTCCAGATTACTCTTCGACAAACACTTAGATAATACTATATCTAAAGCATCTCAATCATTGGGATTTATAATGCGTATGTCTAACTCTTTCAAGGAGGCAAAAACATACAAGATATTGTACTGTACATTCGTACGTAGTTCACGACTCGAAAATATACAGCGTAAATTCGTTAAATATTTATGTTACCGTCAAAAAATTGATTACCGCTCCGAGGATTACCTGAAGTTGTGTGCTAGATTTCACATCCTACCTTTAGTAATAAGACGAGATGTAGCTGATGTTACTTATTACTGAAAATAATCAATGGATCTGTTGACTGTCCTACACTTTTGTCAAAAATAGGTTTTAATATACCAGTTAGAGCTACAAGAAATCACATCCCCTGTCGTCTCCCATTAGTATCAACTAATTACCGGCAGAATGCATTTCTGTGGCGAGCGAGCAATACACTTAATAATAAATATAAGAAGCATAAACTCGATATTTTTAACTCTAAGTTAGATGCGGTAAAACGGACACTTAGTGTTGATTTTTTCAGATTGTATGAAATCGATAGGTGAATTTGTTTAGGATAAATTTACCAAAAATTAATAATGTAATCACAATGTATTGTTCTTTTTATTGCTAATTGTGAAGCTTAATAGTGAAGACCTGTTATTGGCTTTATGTATCTTACTTATTGTAACAAAAATTTTATTATTTTAAGCTGTTGGTCTCCCGATAAATAAATAAATAAAGGTTGACACACGCGAGTAAATTACTTGTTTTTAAGGAAAATAGTAATTTTGAAATATTTGTTTATTTTTGTCATTAGACGAGCATATAATCTTCAAAATTATATATTGAACATTAATATTGAGGCTCTTATGAGAGATATGGCATACTAATAAAAAATATCTTTGAGAAAAGTTTTTTTTCTAAAATGATTTAAAGAAATGTAATATAAGTCGAGGTGAGAGCCTTGTAAATTAGCTTTGGATTTTGCCTTAGTTTTACTAACAGTAATACAATTTTGCACTTAGGAAGTAAATTAATACATTTATTAGCGAGTTTAACAGTGGTTAAAATGTTTTCTACGAATTCACCACATGCTGCTTTACTCATGGCTCGTTTACCTTGGTTTCCTGCGGTATCTTTACATTATTTACACCAATGCTGTGTTTAAAGTGGAATAACAAATACAAAGTGCGAGCAAAGTTTAAATGGAATTTTCTAGGAAACTTCTAAAGATAAAACGAATTCTTGTGAGTGAGGTACTCTTGAAAGATTTAAGTCATGTTGGTAACATAGAATAATATCAAGTGTTTTCGTACATTTCTTTTGGTATTGTATCATACGTCTTATTTTTTTTAAATTCTTATGGTGGCAAACGAGCAAGCAGCACAACTGATGGTAAGTGTCACTGCTGTCCATGGACCTTTGCTATACCAAGGGTATAAGCTAGGCCGCTGCCTACCATTACAATCCCCAAACCCACCCACTTGGGCTCTCTCGCTCACCGATCGAAGTGCAATAGCACATTGCCATTACTCAGACGTCGATCTTCTGCGAGAATGTGGTACTACCCCGGACGGACCGGCCAGCGACTGTAGACAGAGAACTGTCAACAGCATGGTTATTTCACTATTAAATATATTTATCTATTAATCTATTTACAAATATTATGAGAGAGAAGAAAAAAGTTACTGAAATTGTTTCTGGTAATTTGATTAAGCAATTTAATTAATTCAAACAATATTTTATATTAACTAGTACTATTAGCTACAGAATAGTTCCACGTCTTGTTCAAGGTTTTGATACTGTCAAATGTTTTGTCAAACTGGTTTACTGTAGCTACCGAATTCGCAATAAAACGCTGCCTGCTTACTCTATTTGTGAAGTACAAAACCAGTAACTCGAATTAGAGCACCAATGTCCTTGTTATTCAAAACGTTAAGATAGAATTACTTAGCTATGCAAAATTCTAAAGTAAACCAATTTAAATGTATGTACTCTTAATAAAGCTGGACTGCGGGTGCTAGCTTTTTTTTGACAAATAATATTCTGACTACACTGTTTTCTTAGTCGACGACTTTACTCGAAGAAGCGTCACCGGTTATCAAGCGTTTCCAGTATATTATTTTACTCTATGCAGCATCACATGGTCGAGCGTAGCGGCTCAGCCTCATTCAATAATAAAAAAATAAAGTTCACTACAGGCCTAAAGAAGTTTTACTTTTAAAATTTAGATTAACGTAAGCCAAATCATAACTATGCACAGTTTTTTTAGAGTATTTTTTAATCTTTAAACAATTTCATGATATTATTTTATAACAATGAATATTGTTTGACTATCATTTTGACCATATTTTAGTTACGATAGCTAATGTCAATGAAGACTACTGTACTAGCATAGTCATTGATCATATTATAGATCGAAAAGAGATTGCATAAATATGACGGATCCAGGTGTCGTCCAAAGTACGGAGATAGTCAGCTCTATTACTGTATAATTATCCAAAGAAAGACCGTGCTAAAGTTACTTAACCTCACCATCGTTTGAGGAGAAGTAACATAGGTATGTACATATATCAATTCGAATTACAAATCTAAAAACTCTTAAAATAACGATCAACATAAGTACCCCCCAAAGGGATCGTCCTTTGCCAGAATGGCCACACTTGACGATCGCAGTAGGTGATATAGATTCCCAAATGAGCGTTGCTGCCCAATCTCTTTACAACTGCTACGGGAAAGTAAGGCCACACTGTGTGTGACTTCATGTGATGAATGTTTAACAATACACGTGTGTTCGATTTTAAATTTCAAATTAATTTAAATAAGTATACATTTAATAAGTATAATGGCTGCTTCAAATATCTAATCAAGCGTGGCGACTTATTAAGCTCAATTGAATTGAAATTGTAGTTTGCTCCTGTGAATGACGTAATAAAATATCTATAATAGTCGTGAGCGAAAGCAAGCATTAATAAATCACTTGATATCGATATTTGATAATATTTAATGCAGCTGCGATAGACCGTATCTACAAAACTAAGATGAGAATTATGCTTTTAGTAAATATTGCATACAATGTTTGATTTTGTTCACAGATATAAAAGATTTATGCAAAGAATGTGTGATAATGATATAAAAAATTCAGAGCTTTGTGATATCTCTTTATTATTATTTTTTTTTTATTATAAAGAGAGGTTTGAAACCAGGATTTTTCAAGTACGTATTACTCTGCCAATTGTGGAGTGAGATTTATTGAAAGTCTACCTATATTTTGTTATTGGGTATGACTCTATTCATTAGTAGGAAGAAAATTAGCCTAGTTTTCCAATTTACTACAGAATAAAATAAATATATGCACGTAATAAAGGAATAGAAACTGTGGCATCAAAATATCAATATGGACGATAAGAAAAGAATAAGAAAACACATACATACATACATATCATCACGCCATATCCCTTGCAGGGTAGGCAGAGAGAACAGAGTGATAAGAAAACACAAAACAGTTTTATTATGTTTTTTATCTGTCTTTATGTACATGTTAATCTCTAATACTTCCGATCATATTTTTAAGGTTTTCCTAAACAGATTAAGCTCAGCTTAGAGCGACATTTAGGCTTTGTTGTATTAAAACTGATATCAGTAAAAAACGTTGTCGTCATTTAAAGATTGTCAAACAGGGATGCGTAACGAAATTGAATTTTACGCATACTTAGTCGTGGATACCACAGAGTTTTTATATATAGTATTTAAAAAGCAAAATACTTTTTTTTTGTTATGGAATAAAATTATTATCTCAAGTAATATACCTAGAATTTAAATAAAGCTCTGAATAGATTAATGATTAAAAAAAAAATAACGACTTGCCAAAATTATTTTAATAACGACATACAAAGTTGTTGTGACATGTTTTTGGCTTTTATCGACGACTATTTCTATTCAAAATTAATTGGCGGTAAAACTCAATAAATGTATATTAATTATAATAAGTTAATTACATTATTAACGATCGCTAACTAATAACGCTTCTAATGAAAACCTAGTTAATGGTTTCGTAAATTTAGTTACCAACTAATGACATACTGATACTTATTTTTTTATAAAACGAGACAACAATCGCCATATATTATTTACATTTGTTTAATAATAAGGAACGTACCCATACTATGTGACACATTTTTTATCATTTTTGACTCCTCTCTTCGGTGACCATTCGTAGCATATAGCCAAGGCCCAATTTTATTCCAACATGATATTTTTAACTACAACTCCATGAACTACAGCTACATAGCCTAGATATGTACGCTAACATTTAACTATCCGTGTGGTGACTGAGTAAGAATACAATACTAATAACACCGAAAACTCTATTTTGCTAGGGCTATTACATACATATAACTAAAAATCAAAATTAAGAACTCACAATTTTAATTATAGAACTAGTAATCTATCCCTACATGTAAATAATAATCATCATTATCTAAGCCCAACAGTAGGATATTATCCCACTGTTGGGGCTCGAGTCTCCTCCACAATAGGACCGAAATTGATCTACTATAGCACGCTTTATTTCTACTAGTAATACGATAATAATGTATATAACCTCCGGGGCAGTCGTTACCTCACCATGAGGCTAACGCAAAACTCGGAGGAACATTATAGAGCTTCCCAAGTTCTATTGATATAAAAAAAAATGTATCACAAGATTTACAGGCAAACCAATAAACCGCAGGGCAGCTTGTGGCGAGCTGAATGTGAGTGGCGACACTGCGGTCCCGAATACTCCAGAGAGTCGATCAGGGCCTCGTCTCCAGCTGGCCTTCATTGGCTGGCTAGAATGGAAATCGAAGAGTGCCCGAAGGACTCTCAGCTCTGGCTTGCCTTAAACAGCTGGTCAGAGAGGGGTCGCCAGAGCTATATGCTCGGGGGTGGAAGTGTCATTTTCAAGGGCATAACTACGGGGAAACCATGGCTCTGTTTATCACAGACTCAATGGTGAAACCGGCGCCGCACCGCTCGACACCCCTAGCCATTTACACCAATGTTGGCCCCTGTTGCCCGAATGGCTTGTGTGCCTGTGGCGACTGTTTAGGGGGCCCATTCAGTGAGTTGGCGAGTCACCGTCTGCCACCGTTCATCTCTCAATATGGGTTTGAAGGCAGATGACAGTTAAAAATTCATAGATTTAAGATGAACCAGTCCACTAAGCACCCACTCCCATAATCAGAAATTAGCTACCATAATCACACAATAGTTTTACACTTACCGCTGGCAGTCCACGTATGTGTGCAGACGTGGAATGTCATCGGTAGATGTCCCATCCAAATATTTAGATTAAATTTCTCCAAAGGCCTCTGCGTGTTGGATCCATATCCCCATGTAAGCCTCCCAAAGGACCGGGCATCTTCCCTATGGAAGATCCCGTGAAAAAAGGAGATATATAATATCTAATAATTTAAAATCTAGGATAACTTTTGAAATTAATGTACATTATCGTATAAATGACTAAGTAATAATATCTTGATTTATATTCATGATTTAGTAATGTGAATAACTGTTTGTATGACTTAGAATTCTAATAGTACGAGTTTGTATGTGCTTATTATAAAATAGTTGGTCAGAAGACCGCTTGGCGGCTCTCACGCAGGTGTGTTCCGTTACGTCATTCAAATACATTCCTAAAGCTCAAGCAGTCACTTATAGGGATTTCCTCTTTATGACGACAACACAACACATTAACGTATAGTATATGTAGTTGAATTCCCTTTTTAAGTTGTGTTTGACTTCTCTTAGACATGTTTTTATAATATTCATAACTGCACTGAATTTATCATTCTATACATTGGTGTGTAATTATTTTTATGTACAGTGTTTATCCGTATAGTGACGAAGTAAGAATACAATTGACCACCACATATCTTACCCGTAGTTGATCGTAATAGACGACTAAGGGATATAAAACGCATATAACATCTATGCAAGAGAAGGAAAGCTCGAAACAAAACCCTATACCAACACGTCTAACCAGCGCGGTATAGTAGGTTAACTTCCCTCCCATTGCGGAGGAGGCCCAAGCCCAACAGTAGGACATATATAGGCTGTGATGATGATTATGACAGTACGTTTTACAGAGCAGTAAGGTAGTAGAATACAATTCAATTTATCAATCTTTTCGCTCCTACGCATGTAATAAAAGAAGTCATCTTAAGAAATATAAGTAAATAATATGATGCCTGATGATGATGATGGAGTAAGAATACCATTCACCACCTCCTATCATGCCCATGAGTGTCGTAAAATACGACTAAGTGATATTATATGTATATAATATTTATGCAAGAAATAGGTAACTCGAAATAAAAACCACAACAATAAATAAATAGTAAAAAACCACAACACATACAAACACGTGACTAGTGTGGTATAATAGGTAAATTTCCCTCCTTTTGTGGAGCAGACTTGAATCCAGCAATAACATGGTATATGAGCTAATATGATGATGAGGCCCAGGCGTAGAGCTCAGATTGTGGGGAGCCGTACAAATTATCAATCATAGCCGGCCCTAAAAAGTGGGAAGCAATAGAAACTCGCATCGGGTATATAAAAGAAGAACTTAATTCCAAGACTTTTTAATTGGCACAATTTCATATGCACAAATATGAACTAAATATGAATGACTAAATTTTTGAATTAAACTGTGATATTGTTAATTCTAATCCTATCATATCCCATAGATGGCATTCAATATAAATAAAAGCAGGTGGTTTGTTATGGTAACTTAATTTGATATAACAGTTGGAACGTAAATAACGAACATAAGACATAAGCTGTTGTATTATCTTTTTCCACTCCATAATAATCTTTAAGAAATAATAAAAGCAAGTTAATGCTATGATATATTAAGATAACGATGGCCCTAATTTGCCTCATCTCTGACCGTAAATAAATTGATTACGAATTAATAAGGAAATTGTCTTTTAAAAACTTTAAATTTTTTTTAATGACTATGGTGTCAAATGAGGAGGGGTACGATGCCAGAAACCTCCGCGTGGTGTGTACCCTGGGTGCGGGCGACAGTCCCCCAGACCCCTCTGTCGAATTGTCGCCCGTAGCGAATCTCTGGCGCGAGGGGGGGTTCCCCAGCAATGGGTTGAGCCCCAATTCGCTCCTGACGCTCTAGTTGTAGAGGGTACAGGAGGCGAAATTTCGGACGGGCCCGGTCACTCATTCATTTGAGGGCTGGGCAGGCTTATGCCACCGCCGACATATCGTAAACCTGATATCTTGCTTCAAGACAAGTTGTCGTGAGGCGTAGTATCAGGAACGAGGGTCTTGGCTTAACCGCCCGGACCGCGAGGAAGACAACCTCTATAAAGAGTTCGAATTAACATTCGAATTCGGAAATCACCCAGAATCTTAAGTTCTGGCGTGCGGCGAGAAGATGCATGGCAGATGGGTTGTTCTGTCGTTAGCACGCTCCAGCCAGGGTACCGGCCGACCCCCTGGTTGGTAAATGTAGGCTTGCCCGGGTACAGGGATCTCTGCCCGGGTCGACCGTCTATTTCTCCCGTAATCGTGGGAATTGCTATGGATTTCTTAAAAACACCTCAACCACCAACACAAGACGGGAATCCAGAGGATTCCCACATCACGGCCTCGTCAAGCCAATGCAAAACTGACCAAACCGACGCCTCGTCCTCAGGACTGGAGGCGTCTGCCAAGGGCCCGGCATAAACCACGGAGGCCCAAAAGAAGAAGCCGAGGAAGTACCGGAAACGGACAAACTGGTCGACGGGAAAGGCTTCCCCGACAGAGAGGAAGCGTTTGGCGGAGCGGAGGGCGCAGAAGGAGGCCGCTGCCGCCAAACTGGAGGAAGACGGCGGCAGATCCACTGCAGAGCCGTCAATGGACGAGGGTGACGGTAGTGTCGCAGAGCCGTCCAGAGACGAGGGCAGTGGATCTGCCGATATAATGGACGAGGGCGGTAGTTCCGCAGAGCCGTCCAAAGAGGCTAGCGGGTCGGCGCAGGAAACCGCCGCCGCCAGGTCGTCGCCGCGTCTTGCGGCTGCGGCTCCGACGACAAGGGAGGAGGCCCTCCCCTCGAAGGTGCGGAAGCGCCCCCTGAACAGGGATGGCAGCTCGAGCGCCGATTCCGAGGGGAGTGTGACGATCATGCCTCCCCCCAAAGTGCCGGCCTCTCGCAGAGGGCGAGGGGCCGCGGTGTCGGGAAGGGCGACCCACTCCCTGGCCGGCGAAGTGCGTGGAGGGGCTGAGGCTGGCAGGCAGACCGGCAACGAGGCGGCCGCCGCGAGGGTGCTGGGGGTGTTGTCCAGCATCCCTCCCACCGAAGTGGTGGCCGCTGGTGCCCGCGCGAGCGCCCCAGCCGCAAATATGGAGGCCCTGCAGGCCGAAAACGCCCGCCTTGGTGGCGAGGTGTCAGGTCTGCGGGCCCAGAACCGCCGGCTGGAGTCGGAGCTGGCCGCGGTGCGGAGGACCAATCGCAACCTCGCCAAGGACGTGGCCGAGCTGAGGGCTCAAATGGGGCGGTTCGTGCCGTCTGCGCCAACTGCACCGGCTGCGCCAACTGCGCCGGCTGCGCCAACTGCGCCGCCTGCGCCAACCGCGCCGCCGGCCAGTGTTAGCCGCCGAGGAGCTGTCGCCGTCATCGCCGCTTCGAAACCGCCCCGAGGCGCCGGCCGTCCAGTGGCTGCCGCCGCACAGAGGAAGGCGCCTCTGACCGCGGAGCGTGCGCCGCCGACCAACACGCCAATTGTTGCCGTCGTGGAGCAGGTCCCGGCAGAGGTCCAGCCGGTGACACCGACCCCGCTGCCCGCGGTGCGGGGTGTGTCGGACGAGGCCTTGCGCGCCATTATCGACGCCGTCGGTAATATGGTCAATGCGCGCTTGGCCGTTCTGGAGGCAAGGCTGCCTCCAGAACCACGTGTTCGACCGCCTCTCGCCGCGGATAAACGGCCATATGCGGCACCAGCTCCCGCCCCGCTGCCTTGTTAGGGTGGCCGTGTGGGGGGAAGCTACGCCGCGGCCGCGGCTGGGCCCAAAAATAAGGGGCCCGCTCCGACCCAAAAGAAGACGGCACCGGCTCTTGCCGGACTGCAGTCGTCGCCAGCACCAACACCGCCAGCGACGACTAGCGCAGCCGCGACTACGCCCTCAGCGCCCGGCACGCCCGCTACGCCCGAACAGGGTTGGCAGGTGGCCGAGCGCGGCAGAAAGAGTCGCGGCCAGAGGAGGAGAGCGGCGGCCAAGCGCGCCGCTGAGGTCGTCGCCCTCCAGGCAGGAGTCGGAGGAGGCGGCACAACGAAGAAGAAGAGGCCGCGCAAGGGGCTCCGGCCGCCGAAGACAGCCGCAGTGGTGATCACTGTGCTGCCTGAGGCGGCAGAAAGGGGCCTCAGCTATGAGGCCGTTCTGCGGAAAGCCCGGCGGGAGCTCGACATAGGAGGCATTGAAGCCAGGACCCGCAAGGCCCGGACAGGGGCTCGGATTCTAGAGTTCCCTGGGGCCGAGGGCACCAGGACGGCCGATAGCGTGGCGTCGAAGTTGAGAGGTCTGTTCGCCGAGGAGGGTGGCGTTAAAATCGCCAGACCCGTGAAGTGCGCCGAAATGCGCATTGCGGGTCTGGACGACTCCGTGACGGTGGAAGACATCCGGGAGGCCATTGCCTCGAAAACCGGGTGTCCCATGGACACCGTCCGGGTTGGTGCCATCCGGCCCGGTCTGGGCGGCGTAGGTGCTGCCTGGGTGCAGTGCCCAGTGGAGTCGGTCAGGCAACTGGCCGACTCAGGCAGGCTCCTCGTGGGCTGGAGCTCAGCGCGAGTCACCGTGCTGGAGCACCGGCCTGCGAGGTGTTTTAAGTGCATTGCGGTCGGGCACACCCGGCCAACATGCACTAATTGCTTTGACTGCGGCGGATTCTGTTTCCGCTGCGGTCAGACTGGGCATATGGCGGCATCTTGCGCCGCCCCGCCCCACTGCCCCGCGTGTGCGGCGGGCAATAAGCCCGCCAAGCACCGCATGGGCTCTGGGGCGTGCAGACCTCCGGCTTCAGCTCCAAAGGGGCGGAGCGGCCCTTCGACTCCGGCCGCTCCCGCTCCTAGCGCGGCCCGATCGCCCGCAGCAAGCCAGGAGGTGATGATGGACACGGCCCATTAATGGCTGCCCAGTCCACTCACCTCCTGCAGGCCAACATCAACCACTCCGCCGGTGCGCAGGATCTCCTCCTGCAATCCATGGCGGAGTGGTCGATCGGTGCAGCCGTAGTCGCGGAACCGTACGTCGTGCCTGATCGCCCCAATTGGGTGGTCAGCCGAAACGGAACCGCGGCAATCGTCACCTCCACGCAGCGGCACTTCCCGTCCTTATCCCTCTTGGATAGGGGCGAGGAATTTATCGCGGCGGATTGGGGAGGGGTCACGCTCTACAGTGTATACCTCTCCCCTAACAGGAGAATGGACGATTTCGGGGCCTCCCTCACCACCTTGGAGGCTTCAATACGGCGACTGGCACCGGGCCTCGTCCTGGTCCTGGGAGCCAAATCCATGGCGTGGGGGTCCCCGATGACGGACGATCGTGGGCGGGCGATCGTGGAGTGGGCGGCGTCACTGGGCCTCTGTGTCCTAAACAGAGGCTCAGTGAACACGTGTGTGCGACAGCAGGGTGGGTCGATAGTGGACTTGTCGTTCGCTAGCCCCGCTGTCGCACCACGAGTGAGGAACTGGCGTGTCCTGGAGGAGGCGGAGACCCTGTCGGATCGCCGATACATCCGGATGGAGGTCTCCCCTCTCCGGGACCCCAGCAGGGGTCACAGAGCGGACCGGGCTCCCGCATTTCCGCGGTGGGCTGTGGGGCGTCTAGATAGGGACCTACTGGCGGAGGCGGCCATCGTGAACACGTGGCTGTCCTCACCACCCCCAGCGGACGGAGTGGACGTAGAGGCTGTCCGCATCCGCAGTGCGTTAACGCAGGTCTGCGATGCGGCCATGCCCAGGGTGCGGCGTCTACCTCCGAGGCAGGGGGTCTACTGGTGGTCCCCAAGACTGGCGGACCTTCGTGCGGCGTGCATTAGTGCCCGAAGGTCCTACACCCGCAGTCGGCGGCGTCGCCGCGATGTTGAGCGGGAGGGCCAGCTGTACGAGGCGTACCGCAGTGCGCGTACCGCCTTTCGGCTGGCCATCCGGTCCGCCAAGGACGCAAGTTGGCAGGAGATGCTGGACGGTCTCGACCGTGACCTCTGGGGTCGCCCGTATCGCGCGTCGCTGAATAAGCTTCGCGCGCAGGGCCCCCCCCTCACCGAGACCCTCCAGCCCGACATCCTTCGTAGAGTGGTCGAGGAGCTGTTCCCGCGGCAGTCGGAGCACACGCCCCCGGTCATGGCTTCGCCAGATCACGACCGGGAGGCCGTCGAGAGTGTTCCGCCCGTGACGGAGTCGGAAGTGGGGGCAGCCGTGGCGAAGATTCGATCCGCCACCACGGCCCCCGGCCCGGACAGAGTCCCAGTCCGGGTGTTGACGTTGCTCCTCGAGCATCTCGAACCTCGCCTCAGGCGACTGTTCAACGCCTGTCTGACGTCGGGACAGTTCCCTGAGTGCTGGAAGGAAGGGAGGTTGGTTCTCCTGCCAAAGCCGGGACGGCCCCCGGATTCGCCGTCGGCCTACAGGCCCATTGTGCTTCTGGATGATGTGGGTAGGCTGCTGGAGCGTGTCCTCGCTGCCCGCATCGTCCAGCACCTGGAGGAGGTGGGGCCCGATCTGTCGGACGCTCAATTTGGGTTTCGGAAGGGGCGTTCGACCATCGGGGCCCTGCTACGCCTGAGGCAGACGGCCGCGGAGGCTGTCGCCGGCAAAGGAGTGTTGTTGGCGGTGTCGTTGGACATCGCCAACGCCTTCAATAGTCTGCCATTCAGCTGCATCAGGGAGGCGCTCCGGTTCCATGGAGTGCCCCTGTACCTCAGGTGGCTGGTGGCAGACTATCTGGAGGGGCGCAGTGTTCTCTACGCGAGCCCCGCAGGGGACATTGTGCGGACGCCCATGTCGTGCGGCGTTCCGCAGGGGTCGGTTCTGGGGCCGACTCTGTGGGACATCGGTTACGACTGGGCGTTGAGAGGGAGTCTCCCCCCCTGGGCTGAGCGTTATTTGCTATGCTGACGACACGCTCGTCACAGCCCGAGGCAGGACACTCGAAGAGGCGGCGAGCCTGGCCACTCTCGGCACCGAGGAGATGGTCAGGCGAATCGAGGCGCTGGGGCTCAGGGTGGCCCTAAACAAGACGGAGGCCCTACTATTCCATGGGCCCCGTGTGAGGCTGCCTATCGGCGCCTCGTTAGTCGTCAACTCCATCCACATCAGTATCCAGGCCCATATGAGGTACTTGGGTCTGGTGCTCGACGGGCGATGGTGGTTCCGAGAGCATTTTCGCCAAATTGCTCCCCGGCTGGTCGGCGCGGCGTCCGCCCTTTCTCGGCTCATGCCGAATGTGGGCGGACCCAGTTTCGAGGGCCGACGGCTGTATGCGGGGGTGATCCGCTCAATGGCCATGTACGGCGCACCCGTGTGGGCGAGGGCTCTGAACGCCCAGCTCAGGGCGGTGCTGTGGAGGCCACAGCGAGCCATGGCGGTCAGAGCCATTCGCGGGTACCGCACGGTGTCGACAGAGGCGGCGTGCCTATTGGCCGGGACACCCCCGTGGGACCTAGAGGCGGAGATGCTCTCCGACCTCTACCGGCGGGTTACCTCAATGCGCGAAGAGGGTGGCTCCCCATCGTTTAACGAGATAGCCACCTGGCGCGAGGACGCCCGCCGAGAAGTCATCAACCGTTGGGCTACGCGGTTGGAGAGCCCTAGACACGGTGTCATTACCGTTGAGGCCCTCCGGCCCGTACTGATGGAATGGATGGAGCGGCGGCACGGGGTCCTCACCTTCCGACTGGTGCAGGTGTTAACGGGGCACGGGTGTTTCGGGAAATACCTGCACACGGTCGTGCACAGGGAATGGACTCCGGGCTGCCATCATTGCAGTAGTGACGAGGACGCGGCGCAACATACGCTCGAGGAATGCTCGGGCTGGGACGGGCAGCGCCGCGACCTCGTCGCTATTATCGGTGCCGACCTGACGCTGCCGGCTGTCGCGAGGGCGATGGTCGACAGCGTCAGGAATTGGGACGCGGTCGCCGCCTTCTGCGAGGCTGTCATCTCGCAGATGGAGGCGGCGGAACGGGACCGGGAGGATGCCCGTGACCCGGGCCGCCGCCCGCGGCCGGGGCGGCGCAGGCGCGAATACCTGCGCCTGATGCCGCCCTAACCGAGGCTTCGGGTGATTGGACCGGGGAATTGTCCGGTCACCCGACGCGAGGCCACCGCGTGAGGACGACGCCTCGACGGCGAAATCTGTCGGGGCGTCAACAGGAGAGGAGCCCGAGAGGGCACACCGCCGAACGGGCCACCGAAGACAAAGATCGGGTACCGGTGGCCCGCTCGCTTGGCGAAGAAGAGGTGCTTGCAGGGTGGGTCAATGGGGTTGCGCGCCGCCTCTTCCGTCACCCCGGACCGATTTGGCGGGGTGCGACGTCCATGGCCCACCACAAAAAAAAAAAAAAAAAAAAATGGTATCAAATGAGCAAGCAAAACACCTGATGGTAAGTAATAATGATACACGACCTTAACAACATCAGGGTTACAGTCAGGCCGCTGCTCACCGTGAAGAAAATAGAGCATTTTCTTCTCAAATCACATTCGGAGAAGGACGTGTCATAGCACTCGAGCAATACAGCAGCAGGTAGTTCATTTCAGATCCTGTACGTGGGAGACATGATTGAAATGTTCAGTTGAGGACTGTAGCATTTCTAGGTGAAATGGATGAACCTTGTTACGGTGGTAAAATGATGACGTTGGTACTAAGTCAAACAGTTCTTCAGAGTACTCACCTTGAAAGACCCTGTAGAGTACACAGAATGACTCAAAGTCCTTCTAGATAGGGATTACCGACAATTCGCAGGACATATTTGCAGGGATTCGTGTCAAATGGGTCTAACTGATATTTAGGCGCGCGTATTTACAATAACTGATAATAATAGTATCTCATTGGTTGTTTACACATAAATCATCTATCCATCCACCAGCTCGTAAACGTCGATTGTTATACATCTCATCATCATCATCATCATCACAGCCCATATATATCCCACTGTTAGGCTCGGGCCTCTTCCGTAATGGGAGGGAAATTAACTTACTATACCGCGCTGGTCAGACGTGCTGGTATAGGGTTTTGTTTCGAGTTTTTCTTCTCTTGCTTAGATGTTATATGCATTTTATATCCCTTAGTTGTCTTGTACGATCACCCACGGGTAAGATTGGGGTGGTGAATTTGTACTCCGTCACCACACGGATAACTTTGAATAACGTTGGATATCTTTTTTTTTTTTTTTTTTTTGGTGGACTATGGATTAGTCTCGCCCCGCCAAATCGGTCCGGGGTGACGGAGAAGGCGGCGCGTGACCCCATAGACCCACCGTAAAACTCCTCTCTCTTCGCCGTGCGAGCGGGTCACCGGGACCCGATTTTTAACTTCGGTGGCCCGCCCGGCGGTTCACCCTCGCGGGTTCTTCTCGTCGACGCCCCGACAGATTTCGCCGTCGGGGCGTCGCCCTCACGCGGTGGCCTCACGTCGGGTGACCGGACAATTCCCCTGTCCGATCACCCGAAGCCTCGGTTAGGGCGGCATCAGGCGCAGGTATTCGCGCCTGCGCCGCCCCGGCCGCTGGCGGCGGCCCGGGGCGCGGGAATCCTCCCTTGCCCGTTCCGCCGCTTCCTTCTGCGAGATGACAGCCTCGCAGAAGGCGGCGACCGCGTCCCAGTTCCTGATGCTGTCGACCATCGCTCTCGCGACGGCCGGCAGCGTCAGGTCGGCACCGATGACAGCGACGAGGTCACGGCGCTGCCGCTCCCATCCCGGACACACCTCCAGCGTGTGTTGCGCCGTGTCCTCGTCACTCCTGCAGTGGTGGCAGGCCGGAGTCCACTCCCTATACACGACCCTGTGCAGGTACAACCCGAAACACCCGTGCCCCGTCAACACCTGCACCAGCCGAAAGGTGAGGACTCCGTGCCGCCGCTCCATCCACTCTATCAATACGGGCCGGAGGGCCTCAACGGTCTCCACACCGTGCCTAGGCCTCTCCAGCCGCGTAGCCCAACGGGCGATGACGTCTCGGCGGGCATGCACGCGCCAGGTGGCTATCTCGCTCAACGATGGGGAGCCACCTTCCTCACGCGCTGTGATAACCCGCCGGTAGAGGTCGGAGAGCATCTCCGCCTCTAGGTCCCACGGGGCTGTCCCGGCCAACAGGCACGCCGCCTCTGTCGACACCGTGCGGTACCCGCGAATGGCTCTGACCGCCATGGCTCTCTGTGGCCTCCACAGAACCGCCCTGAGCTGGGCGTTCAGAGCCCTCGCCCACACGGGTGCGCCGTACATGGCCATCGAGCGGATGACCCCCGCATACAGCCGTCGGGCCTCAAAACTGGGTCCGCCCACGTTCGGCATGAGTCGAGAAAGGGCGGACGCCGCGCCGACAAGCCGGGGAGCAATCTGTCGGAAATGCTCCCGGAACCACCATCGCCCGTCGAGCACCAGACCCAAGTACCTCATATGGGCCTGGATGCTGATGTGGATGGAGTTTACCACTATCGAGGCGCCGATGGGCAGCCTCACACGGGGCCCATGGAAAAGTAGGGCCTCCGTCTTGTTTAGGGCCACCCTGAGCCCCAGCGCCTCGATCCGCCTGACCATCTCCTCGGTGCCGAGAGTGGCCAGGCTCGCCGCCTCTTCGAGTGTCCTGCCCCGGGCTGTGACGAGCGTGTCGTCAGCGTAGCACACCAAGCTCAGCCCGGGGGGGAGACTCCCTCTCAACGCCCAGTCGTACCCGATGTCCCACAGAGTCGGCCCCAGAACCGACCCCTGTGGAACGCCGCACGACATGGGCGTCCGCACAATGTCCCCTGCGGGACCCGCGCAGAGGATACTGCGGCCCTCCAAATAGTCTGCCACCAGCCGCCTGAGGTACAGGGGCACTCCATGGAACCGGAGCGCCTCCCTGATGCAGCCGAATGGCAGACTATTGAATGCGTTGGCGATGTCCAACGACACCGCCAACAGCACTCCCTTCCCGGCGACGGCCTCCGCGGCCGCCTGCCTCAGGCGTAATAGGGCCCCGATGGTCGAACGTCCCCTCCGAAACCCATATTGAGCGTCCGACAGATCGGGCCCCACCTCCTCCAGGTGTCGGACGATGCGGGCAGCGAGCACACGCTCCAGCAGCTTACCCACATCGTCGAGGAGCACGATGGGCCTGTAGGCCGACGGCAAATCCGGGGACCGTCCCGGCTTTGGCAGGAGAACCAACCTCCCTTCCTTCCAGCACTCAGGGAACCGTCCAGACGTCAGACAGGCGTTGAACAGCTGCCTGAGGCGAGGCTCGAAGTGCTCGAGGAGCGACGTCAGCACCCGGACTGGAATTCCGTCCGGGCCGGGGGCCGTGGTGGCGGAACGAATCTTCGCCACGGCCGCCCCCACTTCCGACTCCGTCACGGGCGGAACACTCTCGTCGTCGTCGGCCTCCCGGTCCTGATCTGGCGGAGCCATGACCGGGGGCGTGTGTTCCGACTGCCGTGGAAACAGCTCCTCGCCCACCCTACGAAGGAAGTCGGGCTGGAGGGTCTCGGTGAGGGGGGGGGCCCGCGCGCGAAGCTTGTTCAGCGCCGCGCGATATGGGCGACCCCAGGGCTCACGGTCGAGACCGTCCAACATCTCCTGCCAACTCGCGCCCTTGGCGGCTCGGATGGCCAGCCGAAAGGCAGTCCGCGCACTGCGGTACGCCTCGTACAGCTGGCCCTCCCGCTCGACGTCGCGGTGACGCCGCCGGCTGCGGGTGTAGGACCTTCGGGCACTGATACACGCCGCACGAAGGTCCGCCAGTCTTGGGGACCACCAGTAGACCCCCTGCCTCGGAGGCGGACGCCGCCGCACTCTGGGCATGGCCGCATCGCAGATCTGCGTTAACGCACTGCGAATGCGGACAGCCTCAGCGTCCACTCCGTCCGCTGGGGGTGGTGAGGACAGCCATGTGCTGACAATGGCCGCCTCCGCCAGTAGATCCCTGTCAAGACGACCCACAGCCCACCGCGGAAACGCGGTAGCTCCGTCCGCCCTGTGACCCCTACCGGGTTCCCGGGGGGAGACCTCCATCCGGATGTACCGGTGGTCCGACAGGGTCTCCGCCTCCTCCAGGACACTCCAGTTCCTCACCCGTGGCGCGACAGCGGGGCTAGCGAACGACAAGTCCACTATCGACCCGCCCTGCCGCCGCACACACGTGTTCACCGAGCCTCTGTTCAGAACACAGAGGCCCAGTGAAGCCGCCCACTCGTTGACCGCCCGCCCGCGGTCGTCCGTCGTAGGGGACCCCCACGCCGTGGATTTGGCGTTAAAGTCCCCCAGAACCAGGACGAGGCCCGGTGCCAGTCGCCGTATCGAGGCCTCCAAGGTGGTGAGTGAAGCCCCGAAATCGTCCATCCTCCTAGTGGGGGAGAGGTATACGCTGTAGAGCGTGACCCCTCCCCACTCCGCCGCGACAAATTCCTCGCCCCTATCCAGAAGGGACAAGGACGGGAAGTGCCGCTGCGTTGAGAGGACGATTGCCGCGGTACCGTTTCGACTGACCACCCAATTGGGGCGATCAGGCACGGCGTACGGTTCCGCGACTACGGCTGCACCAATCGACCACTCCGCCATGGATTGCAGGAGGAGATCCTGCGCTCCGGCGGAATGGTTGGTGTTGGCCTGCAGGAGGAGGTGCATGGATGGTGTACCCATTATCGGGTTGTATCCATGACCTCCTCGCCAGCGGGCGATCAGACCGCGCTAGGAGCGGGAGCGGCCGTGGTCGTAGGGCCGCCCCGCGCCTTTGGGGCCGAAGCTGGAGGTTTGCACGCCCCAGAGCCCATGCGGTGCTTGGCGGGCTTATTGCCCGCCGCACACGCGGGGCAGTGGGGCGGGGCAGCGCAAGATGCCGCCACGTGCCCGGTCTGACCGCAGCGGAAACACAATCCGCCGCAGTCGAAGCAATTAGTGCACGTCGGTCGAGTGTGTCCGACCGCCATGCACTTGTAGCACCTCGCAGGCCGGTGCTCAAGCACGGTTACCCGCGCCGAGCTCCAGCCCACGAGGAGCCTGCCTGAGCCGGCCAGTTGCCTGACCGACTCCACCGGGCACTGCGCCCAGGCAGCACCTACGCCACCCGGACCGGGACGAATGGCACCGACCCGGACGGTGTCTATGGGACATCCGGTTTTCGAGGCAATAGCCTCCCGGATGTCTTCCACCGTCACTGAATCGTCCAAACCCGAAATGCGCATTTCGGCGCACTTGACGGGCCTGGCGATCTTGATGCCACCCTCCTCGGCGAACAAACCTCTCAGCTTCTCGGCCACGCTGTCAGCCGTCTTGGCGCCCTCGGCCCCTGGGAACTCGAGAATTCGAGCCCCCGTCCGGGCCTTGCGGGTCCTGGCTTCGACGCCTCCAATATCGGAGACGTCTAGCTCCCGCCGGGCCTTCCTCAAGACGGCCTCGTAGCTGAGGCCCTTCTCGGCCGCCTCGGGCAGCACAGTGATCACCACTGCGGCCGTCTTCGGCGACTTGAGCCCCTTGCGCGGTCTCTTCTTCCGTCCGGCTCCTGCCTGAGGAGCGGGGACCTCAGCGGCGCGCTTGGCCTCCGCTCTCCTCCTTTGGCCGCGACTCCTTCTGTCGCGTTCGGCTACCTGCCAACCCTGTTCGGGTACGGCAGTCGTGCCGGACGCGGAAGGCCTCGTCGCGGCCTCGCTGGTCGTCGCCGGCGGTGTTGTTGCGGGCGACTTCAGCGGTCCGGCAGGAGCCGGAGCCGTCTTCCTCCTCAGGGCGGGTCCCTTCGGAGCTGGGCCGGGGCCTTTGGGCTTAGGCCCGGCCGCGGCCGCGGCGTAGCTCCCCACGCGGCCACCCTGACAAGGCAGCGGGGCGGGGGCTGGTGCCACATGCGGCCGCTTATCCGCGGCCAGGGGCGGCCGGACACGTGGTTCTGGAGGCAGTCTTGCCTCCAGAACGGCCACACGCGCATCAACGAGTTTGCCAACTGCGTTGATGATTTTGGCGAGGGCCTCGTCCGACAAGCCTCCCACCTCCAGCGTCGGGGTCGGCTGAGCCCCTCCAGGGGCCCGCTCCGCGGCGCCTGGCGGCTTTGGCGCCGCAGGGGCGCTAGCCGGCGGCAAGCGGTCCGCGGGGAGAGGCGTCAACCTCACCACCGGGACAGGCAGTTTCGCCGCGGCGACCGCGCCAGCGTCAGCCGGCGGCGCGCGCTTCGCGGCGGCAGGCGTCTTCCTCGCCGCGGGGACGGGTGTGACCGTGACGCCATCACCCAACGTCGTCGGCGCCGCAGCGCGAGGTGGCTTTGGCGCCGCAGCGGCCGCCGAGTAGCCGGCCCTGGCCGATAGCGCGGCTGGCGCGGGTGACACGAACAGCGCCACCTGCGCCTTGAGGTCGGCCACGTCTATCAACAGCTGGCGGTTTGCCCGACGCATTTCCGCCAGCATGTCGCCCAGGTTCCGGTTTCGGTTCCGCAGGCCTGACATCTCGCCTCTAAGGCGGACATTTTCGGCCTGCAGATCCGTGGCCTCGCCGGCGCGGACAGCGACCGCCGCCGCCCTTTCCATGACCGAGGTCCCTCGCCCTCTTCGGGAGGCCTGGATCTTGGGTGGAGGCATGTTGGCCACGCTCCCCTCGGTTTCGGCGCTCGAGCTGCCTCCCTTACTCGGGGGGCGCTTTCGCACCTGCGAGGGGAGGGCCTCCTCCTTCTTAGTCGCGGTCGCCGGTGGCGTCTTTGCTGCTAGACGCGCCGACGACCTAGTGGGGCCTTCACCAGCCGACCCACTGTCCTTTTTGGACGGCCCTGCGGGAATATCACCGCCCTCGTCCATTCTGACGGTAGATCCGCCGCCCTCGTCTTCGGACGGCTCTGCGACATCGCTGTCGCCCTCGTCCGTCGACGGCTCTGCTGCGAGTCTACCGTCCTTCTTCTCTTCAGCGGCGGCAGCCTCTCTGCGCGCTCGCCGCTCCTCCAGCCGCCTTCTGTGGCTCAGGCCATTGCCCCGAGACTTTCGAGGCGACCTCCTCTTCTTCTTCTGGGCCTCCACGGTTTGTGCCGGGCCCTCGGCGGACGCCTCAAGTCCTGAGGACGAGGCGTCGTCTTGGTCAGTTTTTGATCGGCTTGACCGGGCCTTGGGGTGAGGATCACTACGATCCCCGTCGGTTTTAAAAGTATTTAAATTTTGCGTATCCATTATGAATCCCACGAGAATGGGAGATACATTACGTCGACCCGGGCAGAGATCCCTTTACCCGGGCAAGCCTACATTTACCAACCAGGGGGGCAGCCGGTACCCTGGCTGGAGCGTGCTAAGAACAGAACAACCCATCTGCCATGCATCTTCTCGCCGCACGCCAGAACTTAAGATTCTGGGTGATTTCCGAGTCCGAATGTTACTTCGAACTCTTTATAGAGGTTGTCTTCCTCGCGGTCCAGGCGGTTAAGCCAAGACCCTCGCTCCTGATACTACGCCTCAAGACAACGTGTCTTGAAGCAAGATACCAGGTTTACGATGTGTGGGCGGTGGCATGTGCCTGCCCAGCCCTCAAATGAATGAGTGACTGAGCCCGTCCCAATATTTCGCGTCCTATACCCTCTACTACGACTGTAGTACAGTAAGGAGCGAAATCGCGCAGATATTCGCTACGGACGACAGTACAACAGAAGAACTGGGGACCGCCGCCCGCACCCAGGGTACACCGCGTGGAGGTTTCTGGGATAGTACCCCATAACGTTGGATATCTCACGATTACGTAAATAATAACAATTAATCGTGATCGTAAAGTGCCTGATGCACTTGCTATTTTTCGAATATTTTTTTTTAAGTACCAAGGTCTGAGCTGCAACTGTGTTCGAACTTTGAGTTTGCAACTGAGTTGAAAACGGTAGTAGACTAACTCTATATAGTATAAGTAGAAGTAAAATTACTTGGTGAAATGAATTGAATCACACCTACTTACGTTTGCGTGGGACTTTTAGACAAGGCTATTTAAATACATAATGAATATTGTAATGGAAATGTCTCATTTCGTAACCTTTTATTTTATGTTATAAATTAATTTCTTAATGATAGTAATAAACTAATGATTTTATAGTACTTTAATTATATAATGTAGTAATGATCGAAAACATTAATATACCGGAATGTACTATTTAATAATTTCTCATATGAAATGACATGTCATTTACATAATTTACTAATATACCCTCAAATTATGTGTCGTTTGTGTTTATTAAATTATTAATCTACTTTATTAACGTATTTTTTTAGAACACAGTGGTCTACTGTGTTCTAAAAAAAGCACTAAGAAATAAATCCTTGTATATCACGGGAGCCGTTATAGCCGTATAATTAACGGATATAAATTTCACCCAGATTTAGAACAACCCTTTGTGGATCGCATAAAAAATGGTCCTATGTGGGAATCAAACCCTTAACAGTTTTAATCTTCTAAGATTCTAATTTATTTTTTCGCAAAGACATTTTATACGTAAGTGCGTAAAAGGGGCAAGTCCACTACCGTTTATCGAACGCATCTTCCTCTACCCGTTTATTGAAAATTTTGGGACAGTATAACCAATATCGTTTCTTGCCCGTTTTGGGATTTAAATTTGGATACACGATCAGCAATCGCGTGCCCGATTAATGCGGAAGGTTTGTGTAGGACAGAGAGTTCTTATAAGATAATCGGAAAACATAATAATTCTAAAATTGATAAGCTGATATATGCATGAGGCAACTGTCAACATTGACCTATATTAATAATCTATATTATTATAATGATTTCTGGTGTTTACGCGACTATCACATATTATATATTAAATAAAACTATTTTTACGTATTTTATTGCGTTTCTATTTAACTTTTACTCTTTATAAAACCCCGATTACAAAGCGAAAAATGATGTCACAAACGGGATTCGAACCCACACACACACACATCGTGCTATATAGTTCACGGTGGTGTAAGTGGTAGCACGATTGGAACGGAATTCCAATAGGTATGGGTTCGAATCCCACTTGTGACATCATTTTTCGCTCCGTAATCGGGTTTTTATAAATAATTAAGCATATTAAATGCTAAATTTCAGAAATTTGAATAATTTTTACTCTCTTGTAATTTCGGACAATTGTCCTTGTGCATAGTCACAAGAGGTAGTCCCCACGGGAGGTAGTCCTCGTAGCGTTAAAACTCGTAACAATGGTTTAATCTAAAGTTAAGGAGCTAAAGAGTGTGTTTGTGTATTTAAACGAGCTTATTTCAGCTACAAAAAAAAATGAAAAGAAACTATATGAATTCCTTCTTCCTACTCTTCGTTTATATGTACTAAATATACCTTGTCTTTCTTAATTGCCCGCAAAGTAGACAAGGAGTTTTAATTGAAAGAGCAGTAGTTTTCGTAAAAGGAAGTGAATATTATATATATAAATACATTAAAGAAATAAGTAGATATTGAAATGACTTCTGGTCATTTGTAATGAGATCTCTTAAAAGGATTAATTTGCAAATTAAAGTTTCCTTAAACGGGAAGCTAATGAATATAATGAAGCTATATTTATGTAACTATGTACGTAATTAATATTATAATAAGCTCTCTCCAATATACATATTTTATATCAAGTATCGTTACATGACAAATATGTAAATTCGAAGTACATGCAGGTGTTGTAAAATTATAGCAATCCGTAGGTCGATGTAGAAGATTACTTGTTGACATTTATCTAAAGATGTTTAATTCATGCGACATTGGACTTATTGCAAAACTTTTGTCTGTAAAAATATATCCATAATAATTCGTTGTAACCATTCAAGTATTAGCCTTGAGCTCACTAACAGACAGCCTGGCCCCATCCCAGAGATGACACGTGTTGATATAGATGAGCCTTAAATAATCATACAGACATGTAGGTTACATGGTACATATGCGTTTAATGATAC
This sequence comes from Lymantria monacha, assembly GCA_905163515.2. Classification (NCBI taxonomy): domain Eukaryota; kingdom Metazoa; phylum Arthropoda; class Insecta; order Lepidoptera; family Erebidae; genus Lymantria; species Lymantria monacha. The sequence goes on from LR991083.1 coordinate 22,120,743, forward strand.
ATTCAGCTTGTTTATAATTGCATGTGTTTTTACAATGTATCCAGTGACCTTCATATACATATATTACGTTACACAAAAAGTCTCCATATTCTTTATAGGGAAGAATTTTTACACAGTAATAATATATAAAAAAGTCTGCTGCATAAGTGGAACGAAATTTATCCAAAATACCACATTATCAGTAAGATTGTGATAAATTTATTTTAAACTCCTCTCTCTCGTTCTTTATCTTTCTGTCTATAGATTTTCTTTTGCTGCATTGGTTGTTGATTACAATAAAAAATATGTAATTAAATTATATCTATCTATTATTTGAAACACTATTTTTGTTGCAGAAAAAAAAGCAAATGTAGTTCTTATAATTTCACATTTTTTTTATCTATGTCCATTCGGCTGAATCTTCTCCACAATTGAAGTAGGACTCTGTTCCGTGTTTGTGACATGTTGTACTGATGCATAACAATGGATACTGCAAATTATTTAAATTGTCAAGAAAGTAAAAACAAAGCTAAATAAATTATGCAATGTATGTAAAAAGGAATTTTTATACAATTAGTGTGTGCATATTTTCAGAATGTTTTCATTAACCTTCAAATGTCCCACTCTAGCTAATAGTTTGTGTTTGTTCTATCCACTGAATTCCTATCAGCGACTACTATATTTATTATTGTCTATTTTTTTTAATTCAATGTTAAAACATAAAACGATTGATATTGTGAAACATATTTTTTATATTTCCTTTTACTCAGAGTTAAAGAAACTAGTCTCTTTTAAGGTTCGTCGAATCGAATTGATCTAAATGAAAAGTGACACTAGTAAAAGCAGACCCGCCTCTAATCGATTGCCAATACCGAATTATAAGTTAGTTGCACTAAAACGTTATATTTTACGGTTACTTTTGCACCATGCTGCAATTGCCTTTTTTTTTCTATGATTCCAACCGATGATTTTTTTATAATCAGTTTAGGATTATGAAAATTGATTAGCTAATTCTATTTGGAATTGTATATTAAATCAGATTAATACTATATTAGTACAGGTAGTATATCAGTCTCTTAGTTTTATACAAATACATTAGGTACATATCGTTATTTAAGCCCTCGTTGTACACAATCATGACAAAAACGGTAAATACAAAATAAAACTCCGACATCTTCGGTGTATTTGGTTAACCGTTTAAGCAAATATTACTTTGAAAGATGAATTGTTAACTTAAGTTTAACACCTCCAGAGACGTTGTTATTTAAACGGAAGGTGCTACTTTTATCCCTATCCACAATTGAATTATTTACCTGGCTTTGTCGACTGAAAATTACTTGTCATTCATACGAGCCAGCTTCGTTCCTGCAGTGATAATGAACTTTATAGATAAAAAAAACGTATTTGAATAACATTATGTTAGGTACATATACACATTTATTATTTAGAATATTTTTTTTTTATATTTAATACGTTTATATATTGTTATATAACGATTACCGACATTTATACGACTCACATGTACACTATGGGAATGTAAAACTAGTTCTACTCTCTGGTCTAACTGTGACCATGTACGCTTAAAAGAACATTTATCTTATTTTATCTCTTTTTGAGGAGGTTCAAGCCCAGCGATAGGACGTATATGGTCTGAAATTTATTTTTATATTTTTCTTTCTTTATTTAAGGGGTACGGTTCATATTTGAACATGTAGTCCCCATAAGAACAACAAATAAATTATAACTATTCTAAGTTTCTCATTCCTAGCTTTTTAATTTTATATAATAATTTGGCCTTTCATGATATTTAAATTTATAGTATAGAATTAAAAAAATCAATCTACAATAGGTATGTCCCCCGACCACATAGTACACGCTAAAACTAATTGCAAAATCTGAGTAGTGTATGAAAATTAATTTTGATCTTAGATGTAGGGCACGAAGTTTCAAGGTTAACGTTGATTAATCGAGGCTTCACTCCCGACTTTGTTCTACACTGTAATATAATATACAATATACAGCACGCAACACGAACTGGGTGAATAATCTGGAGTACTTTATTATAATAGATTACTATATTATATGGACCTTGTACTAAGTAGCTAAATGAGAAAATCTATCAAACACGTGTTGATGGACTATGAGAATACATTTTATTATATGGTCAAATAAGTGTAATAATAGAAACATCTTTATATATATAATTCTTATGTACGTGTGACATACTCACTGAACTCCTCCTAAACGGCTGGACGGATTTTGTTGAAATTTTTTGTGTGTTCAAGTGGATTCGAGAATGGTTTAGATTTGCAACTGGAACCGGTAGGTGGCACTGAGATCGGGTTGTGGAATTTTTATTTTCCGTTTATTGACTGTTAGGCGGAACGAAGTTTGTATCGAGTCCGCTAGTATTAATATAGTTTTTGATACAGGAAAACCTGAAGAAGTATTCTCTAATCATAGAGAATATTCTTATGTATTTTTTTATTGCGTAGGATTGCATACTGGCCAGCAGTACACCTAATCGTAGGTGATACTACCACTCATGGACCTTAGCAATCCCAGAAATACACCCGGGCCGCCGCCTACCATTAAGAAAATAATTGTTTTAACTTTGAATTTAAGGGAATTGCCTCGGTGCTCAGGAAACAGCATGGTAGATAGTTAATTTCAGATCCTCCACGAACATGGGAGAAATTATTGTTTAAAATATACAGTTAATACCGATACAGTTTCCAGAGGAAAAGGGTCAGTCCTGCTATTCTATTGATGACGTTGTTGGTGAAGTTGACAGTGCTACCAAGTCAAACAGATCTTCAAAGTACTCCTCGTAAAAGAGTCGATGTCGTAAACAGAGGGACTCAAACTTTCTCTGCTGCTCCAGTGATTTCAGTCTATCAGTATATCTATAGTGAGATTGGGATCATCGACAGTTAAAACAGCACCTTTATGTCGCGAGTCAAGTCTAGCTAAACTTTTGCTTTGTATAGCATAGGACCAGTAACGCTTAGCCTTGTTCCAGAAACCTAGCGTTTAGTTTGCCAATTTGGCTTTATCCTCCAAATGGCTCCCAAGCTGGTCCTTGCTCTACAGTATATAACTATGTACTAGTTTAACATTAATTAAACTTGTTGAATGTCTATAATATAATATTATACTGTAAAGTAAGCTCTAAAAATAGAAAAAAAAATCACAATTCATAATCCTGCCGTAATATAATAATAATATAATATAATAACGAACCCTTTTTTTTTTCCTTTGCAAGTTCGACTATGGATGTGGTCGCGCCCCGGCAAATCGGCCCGGAGCGACAGAAGAGGCGGCGCGCAACCCCATGGACCCACCCTGCAGACACCTCTCTTCGCCGTGCGAGCGGGCCACCGGTATCCGATCTTTGTCATCGGTGGCCGGGGTAACGACCCTAGCTAGAGGATATGTATTCCGATTGCTTCTTATGTTTCAGATCGATTGAGTTTTAAGGAAAGCAGGTTTTCAAATAACCTTCTCTTTACCATAGCCGATAATTACTAAACCGCAGAAAATTACCAAAAGACAGTATTTGCCATATTAATTATACTTATAAATGTAATATAAAGCCGAAATTTTCCTTTTTATGTTAAAACAAAACAAAATTTGAAAAGAAACGGTATTTCTGCTTGGCATAGATCATTGTCATAGATAGCAATAAATTAAAAAGCATAGTACACGTTAAGAGACCTGAATTCTCACTTTGCTGAGTCAGGTTTTATACAGTCATAAAAAGCTAATAATCTAGACACAAAAAAGAATCAAATAGAATTGGGATAGTGAACATAAGATATGTAAAACCTAATTAAAGAAACCCTACGCCAATTCGTCTAACCAGCGTGGTATAGTAGATTAATTTCCCATCTCTTGCGAAGGATGCTCAAACCCAGCGGTGGGATATATATGAGATGAATTGAGTGAACATATATAGTGCATATTATGTACTATTTATTACAGGATGTCTATACGTCAACATCCGTGATATAATTAAAACTCGACGCATTACAAACTATGTTCACAAATAATTTTTAATTATATTAAATTCATCTTACTAAATATTATTTTCAAAGTCACTACGTCATAACGAACCAACGTTCTATAATGGGATACAATGAACGATCTTTTTTGCTATTTCTCTGGCTTTTCTATTGTGAAATGAATAGCACTCATTCGAAGCCCTTTAGTTCCTACACTACTTTCTCTGAGTGGTATGTTAATAGAGCTTGGTCTGCTTTGTTACAGTATTACCGTTGTTTGCAGTGTTCTCAATATTGCGTTCTAAATATACGCTAAATAATTTACGAACTCAATGTTTCTTAGGCACTTTTTTCTTCTTCTCAGCCTATATAAATGTTAAGCCCGGGTCGCCTCTTCGAATTTTATTAAGATCAAATATCTTCTAGAACGTTTTTTATAGAAACCTCAGATATACAAACTTGATCGTGACGTTTTTCTTCACCTTTAAGGTAATACCATAATCCGAAATTTAAAACAAATATTGGAAAAAAGCATCTCTATATTAAGCTTAAGGTGTGATATGTATTAACGATCACGTCATATCGTAATATGACAAAGGTGTGAGGTAACCAAAACATTAGGTGGATGTACAATGCCATATGGATGATACCGCCTAGCTACCCTCTGCAACAATAGCCTCGTTATTCAACAATAACGATTCACCTGTCGTCAGCTTGCGACTAACTCGATTCTTTTGCTTTCGATGAAAAAGTATTTAAATGAAAACCTTTTAGAAATATATCTTAATGACTTTATACCTTTCATTTGTGGTCTATTTTGTTCGGCGCTCTCGTCATTTGCCGTTGTTGTAACCGGTTTGTTAAGTCTATATGTATATGTAGGTATTAGTCTATGAATCTTTGTGTATGTGTGTAAAGTTTAAACCCAATACATAAACTAGCATGTTGCAGACTCGTTGTATAAACATCAAGTTTTATTGCTTGGCTGTGTTCCACGCAGGGACGTTAAACCCAGTTGAGCCCTGAAGCTATTAAAATTTACGCAATGGTGGCTTGTTGGGGTTGGCATGGTTGTCGCAGTGGGTATTCAAAGCCTAGAAGTAAGATATATATGTACACATAGATATTGCATTTGACATTAGAAAGCAAAACACGTCTGTTTCAGGCTTTCACACTTTATTCATTTACATATAAAGATAGAGGTATAAACTATATGAATATATAACGAACAAACTTTCCCTTTATTGCATATATGATAGCATAAATATTACAATATTGTTCTAACCAGTCATGCGGGTCAATTCATCAGCAAAGTTATAAGTGTAAGACGAATTATTGTCTAGTATACGAGTTGACAGAGAAGAACTCTTTGCAGCTTTATTTTCATATATAATTTGTTGGAATCACAATCTTGAATCTTATATTACATACATACATACATATCATCACGCCATATCCCTTGCAGGGTAGACAGAGAGAACAGAGTGCCAGAGAACTCTATCTCTACATACTTCACTCGCTTCCTCAACATTCATAATTCTCTTCATACACGCTCGCCGGTTTCGGAGAATATACGAATCGAATATAATAATAATATATAATATTCGAATCTTATATTGCCTTCTTAATAATCAATCAACTATTTAACTATCATTTGACTGTTAAAGTTTGGTTATTATGTTGATTTACCTTTCTGATCGATGAATATATACTGATGAAATAATATGGTGTTCTCTACAAAAAAATTTCTGCTGAACTTAGCAAGTGTGAAAGCTAGGTATCGGTAAAAGTAAAACTACGATACAGCGTGATGAAAAATTCGAATATCTTCTTTTTGTGTCGAAGATTAAAAAAAACAATCGTAAAACTTTAAAAACGAAAAAACGTATTTAAAATATTCCTTTTATTAGTATTATTCTGTTAAGTAAATACATTTACTAACGTATAAAATTTCAAATGGTATATATTTGGATTGAAATTTAACATATATATATACCAACATTTATTTTTATTTTTACATAAAACGTATTTTATATATTGTGTATTTCTTATTTAGTTGCCCTAAATAATAAATAAATATTTGTGTATCGGAAAATTTAACAAATATGTGATTATTTTCAAATTCAGAATAATCTAATAATTTCTGATGTTTACACGAGTATCTATTATACATTTGAAAAAAAAAAGAAACTGTTTTTTTACGGATTCTATCGTGTTTGTAATTGATTTTTTTTTAATTTCTCGACTATTAACGTTGTAGAGTGTTCGAATCGTCAGTAAATTAATAATCAAATACAAACGCAATAGAATCAGAACACTATATTATGAATCGCATAAAGAAATGCGTGAAAATTGAATACTGGTCACTAAGCACAAGCGGATATTAAGGTGACTACGCTATCTGTCTGTGTAGTCAGTATTATTGATATAAAATACTTTACTCGTATTATTATATGCGTATGACTCAATTATAGCGGGGTTCAGTAGTATATAACTCGATGACTGAGTATAATTAAGGGTAACTAAGTGTATGTCGTCAAAACCCGACGCTGAAACTACGCAAGGTAAATTGAGGGCTTTATTACATATACTGTTACATGATAGCACTTAATATTAGGTAATACCAAACTGTAATTTCTCTAAACATTTATTATACATACTATATATCTACTTATTCATAAATTCCTTATAAAACAGTGCCTCACTGGCAGCGTAGTAAGCCGATAATTTAAGAATTACCATAAAGCAACGTTAAGCAGTAAAAAAGTAATGAAATCATTTGCAGCGCGCCTTTAGAATTCAGCAAAGTTTTCACTCATGCAATATTAACGAAAACCCAAATGAAACTGTAATGCCTGTAGAAACAGACAAGTATTATTTGCATATTTAATGATTTGAATTATTAACTTATTGTGCTAAATACATCAAAGTATTTTTAGTTTAATACATTTACTCGTACGTTGCCCATTTCACTCGGTTTACGCGGGTACTTCGTCTCCGTGCGCTAACAGCTATTGTGGACAATTGCCAAACGCAACTAACAATTCTGTACAATAATATTTTGATGCCAGAATAATATATTTCATAAACTAAATTGTATTACGTTATATTTATTGTGAAAAGCAAATTGCGAAACTGTTTATAATAACATTTTTTCTGTTTACCAAAGATTTCTTTTGCTTGAAAATCTAGCGTTAAGGCTGAATATCTAACTGTATATTACTGCACTATTAAACAACACAATTAAATATATCTTCAGTTACATTAGAGTCACAATCGTTTATACAGTAGCTTACGTTAATTTCTTACCTATTGTATTATAAAAAACAAAAAGTTTTAATTCTTTATACATATCCCGCGTAAGCTAAATCTCCGCATATGTATTCAAAGCTGTATCTGATGCTATTGTTTTGAAACGAATTACTATCCAGAACATAAAATTAAATACTCATTCGTAAGCGGCAGGAGCGGTGGCCGCTTATTTGGATGCGTACGAGAATGTTCAACGCTGCCGTAGCGATGACGGTGCGCAGAGAATGACAATGTGCAATTATTTTTAATTTTCATTGCAATTTTCGTACTCTGAATTAATAGAAACTGTGTCAAAGTAATGAATGAAGCTGAATTAATTGTACTATGAGTGCATTTGTGAAATGTCACAACTACGAATGCAACTTCGCAACGTTATCTAGGCGCTTAAAACTGTAATCAGCTTTGCAAAGCGTCACGACCGCATTCGTCTGCGATAAAACTGTGCCTATATAAATTTCGTAGACGCGACAGTGACTGAATAATATATAAGTGCTTCAGTTAAAACGTAAGCGGTTAACCTTTGTACATCATGTATTAATGTATTATGTATCTACATGTACATGGATCATCAATGATTGACTATTATAGTAAATATAATGTTATTTGTCAGTACTTATTCGATGTTTATCAAAGCTTTAATTTTATATTAGATTTATCTGTCTACTTCACTGCGCATTTTGATAATTCATCATTTCATCTCAGCTCATACACGTGCCACTGTTGGGCTCGAGCCTCTTCCAAACGGGAGGGAAATTAACCTACTATACAACGCTGGTCAGACGTGTGTTATTCCGAGTTTACCTTATATTGCATAGATGTTATATGCATTTTATATCCCTTAGTAGTCTCTTACGATCACCCACGGGTAAGATAGGGGGTGGTGAATTGTATTCTTACTCCGTCACCACACGGAATAAATTGTATATAACATAAATGAATTAAATGACAGATTCACTCACGTCCCATTGAAAATAATATGTTGAAGAGATACGTCATCATTATTAGGATCTTGTTCTTATTCTAATTACTTAGAGTTGGCGCAATGTGGCCACCGAAGACAAAGATCGGGTACCGGTAGCCCGCTCGCACGGCGAAGAGAGGCGCTTTGCAGGGTGGGTCTATGGGGTTGCTCGTCGCCTCTTCCGTAGCCCCGGACTGATTTGGTGGGGTGCGACCACCTCTATAGCCCACCGCAAAAAAAAGGTTGACGCAATGTGTCTGATGCTTCTATACAGCCCTATCAAACGTCATCACTGTATTCACTCTCTGTTTAAGGGCTCGTTTATTACGTCGCACCCGTTAGTGGTGCAACAATCCTTCTCCATTTCCTGCGGAGACCATTTAGACATATTCCAATAGTTTTCCCTATAGTTTTTATGATTGCTCACCTGCCTTACGTCAACCTTTCTTGCAAATATAATTTTTGACAAAGCTTCATGAGGTGGAGTTGGCTCAAGTCGGCATAGCGCTCTTAGTCGTTTTTTACTTCACCCACTAGCAGTGTAGTGGTTAGTATTTGTAGCTGCCACGATACGTATACAGTGATTTATATTTTTTATAACTACTTCAAGGATTATAATATGTGCCTATATGTGTATATAACTTATCTGTCATATAGTCATCTTTCGCCAAGAATAATTTAATTCATTCATTAATAATTGGAAGGATGTAGGTACCGGGGGAGACCGAGACTAACCTACCTAGACCAGATCGGTCATGTACTGAAGGAAGGTGGAGTCAAGAGTCTCCGAAACCGGCGAGCGTGTATGAAGAGAATTATGAATGTTGAGGAAGCGAGTGAAGTATGCAAAGATAGAGTTCTCTGGCACTCTGTTCTCTCTGCCTACCCTATAAGGGATATGGCGTGATGATATGTATGTATGAATGTATGTATATATAATTGGATTCTCCATGAATTACAATAAAATATAAAGACGGCTGGAATTAAAAAAAAATAATTAAATATCAGTCAATGAGATACATAATGTTTTTATCTGTAAAAAAATGTGACTAAAAATCAATGTACGGATTTCTCCGCCGGATATATTATAATAGTTAAACTCATTGAGTTATAGTTTAAAATATTGCTTACTAACTTCCTATGAGTTCATAACCTGTTCTTAGTACAAAGTTGATGTTTATATTTGAAACAAATTTAAACTGTTTTACCAAACAAGCCCGAATGATTAGTTGAACACGATTTGTTAATTAAATTTTAAATATACAAGGTATGGATAATTCCAACATCTCATAGAGATTATTCAAAAGATAGACTAAAGTTAAATTATTGTTATTTGTGCAAGACATGCAAAATGTGGTCATACTTGTGTGCAGATTCTGATTACAATCTACACAATGCGCTACCAACATTGGAACTACAATGCAGAGTTAGATAATATAGGTTGTATGAAGGGTATAGATGTAAAATGTAAACAGTGGGATGTACCGCTATCGGCCCACCTCCAACCAGTTTAATGAAGAGATTTGGCACGACTACAACTGCACGAGCTTTAACGGTGTCTGTCTCTTCAATTAATAAATAAACGCGTTTGTTATTGCACGTTCCTTAAACATTATTTTAAGTAAATGATGTAATGTATTGCTTATGTATAATTCTACAACGAGGCTACTTTGTTAGATTATTGGTAAGAGCATGCAACTATCGATTTTCGATTCGATTTTGAGGTTTTGGATTATCCTGGTTATTAAATTTTCATTTGAAAAGCAAATCTTTCATGATAAGAGGAAATTAAAATAAAATTGCTTTATTCATTTGCTAGTTCGTTAGATTTACCTTATCATTTCATTTCATATAACTCCTACATCTGGGCTCGAGTGTTCTCCAAAGTGGGAAAGAAAATGACCTACGTCGATCAAACCAGTTGGTATGGGGTTTGATTTCGAGTTTCCCTTTTCTTCTTATACCTATTAGTATTAATCTTCTTATTTTAATAGTATCTCTACTACTAATCTCTATATCTACTACTAATATTTGATCAATATTTAACTTCAATATTGAGTATTTTGTTCAACACTATCTGAATATGTTCTTCTAGTTGCGTGTACTAAGAGTTTATTAAAACATTTTAAATTAATCTAAGTAATACTATTTTCAGTCGCCCGGCACTACACTCTCATTATCGTACCGCTTCACTTTTTTTTCAGTTAAAATTGGTCTCTACATTACGCAACTTAGTATAGAATATGTATCATTCGCTTCGTATGTACTCGCTTGAATGTATCTGATGTTTGAATGAAACATATATATTTTTTTATTATTTATTTATTACTTATTAATAATTTTTAAACTATATATTTTGTGTTAAGTATATTGTATTATTTATTGTGCAAATAAATGCTTAATTGAGCAGCAATGTAATAATATAAATGAAGCTTTATTTGTGTGAACATTAAGTTCACACAAATATTCACACAAACATTAAGTTCACACAAATTGTATGAATTTATCAATCAATTAGATAAAAAATAATAATTTTCGTTAATAGAATTTATAATAATTATTAATGAGATAATTAATAATAACTAATTCAAATTAAAATCTTATTGATCAACATCAATGTAAATTAAACTATTTACTGATATCTATTAACTTATATAATTAAATGGGTATATTTCACTTTTTTTGAAGCTGTATGGTAGCGGCTTCGAATACTACCAACCCTTGATTTGCTCGTAGGTGTCGTAAAAGACGACTAAGAGCCTTATGACGACCTAGACCAACTCCATCTGATGCCGTTTGGTCAAAAATTACATTCCCAAGGAGGGTTGACGTCTGGCAGGCGGCCGGTCATAAAACTATTGACAATAACTTCTACAATATGTACTATGAAAGAATAGTACATATTGTATCGACTCCAAGTATTTGGGATAAGAGTAGGAGAATGATGATTTCACTTTTTTTATAGCCAACATCCCGTACTGAGGAAATCGTTGTAGATGTAATCGCTGTGATGTACAATCAGTCAGTCAAGTATATAATTAACGAAAATTATTAAGCACTCAGACAACAAATGTACAAACAAAAATACAACGAAAATAAACAGCAAAAATAATCATTTCTGGATCACATAATCAAACGTCATGCATGGAGATCTTACCTACGGCATTCGATATGGTTAGTCACTGCTACAATTTTTTGCTTGACCTACTTTGGGTAAGCCCACAAACGTCCCTTTATTGGACCCAAAGCCTCCTCCACAATAGGAGGCGAATTGACCTACTATAACCACGCTGGTTAGACTGTTTGGCATAGTGGTTTATTTCGAGATAGTTTGGCAGAGACTGTTGACTGTTGAGAGTAGACTGTTTGGCATAGTGGTTTATTTCGTAGATATAATATTCATATTATATCTCTAAGTTGACATTAACGATGTCACCATCGATACCACGGGCAAGATTAATTAGTGATTAATTATTATTATTATTGTATCTCCATTTATGCACGGGATCTTCCGTAGGGAAGATACCCGGTCCTTTGGTAGGCTTACATGGGGATATGGATCCAACACGCAGAGGCCTTTAGAGAAATTTAATCTAAATATTGGGATGGGACACCTACCGATGACATTCCACGTCTGCACATAACATACGTGGAATGCCAGCACTAAGTGTAAAACTATTGTGTGATGATGGTATCTAATATATGAATATGAGAGTGGGTGCTTAGTGGACTGGTTCATCTTATATCTATGAAATTATAAACTGTCGTCTGCCTTCAAACCCATGTTAAGAGATGAACGGTGGCAGACGGTGACTCGCCAACTCACTGAATGGGCCCCCTATATAGTCGCCACAGACACACTAGTCATACGGGCAACAGAGGGCAACATTGGTGTAAGTGGCTAGGGGTGTCGAGCGGTGCGGCGCCGGTTTCCCCATTGAGTCTGCGATAAACAGACCCTTGGTTTCCCCGTAATTATGCCCTTGAAAATGACACTTCCACCCCCGAGCATATAGCTCTGGCGACCCCTCTCTGACCAGCTGTTTAAGGCAAGCCAGAGCTGAGAGTCCTTCGGGCACTCTTCGGTTTCCATTCTAGCCAGCCAATGAAGGCCAGCTGGAGACGAGTCCCTGGTCGACTCTCTGAGGTATTCAGGACCGCAGTGTCGCCACTCACATTCAGCTCGCCACAAGCTGCCCTGCGGTTTATTGGCTTTCCTGTAAATCTTGTGATACATTTTTTTTTATATCAAAAGAACTTAAGGAGCCATATAATGTTCCTCCGAGTTTTGCGTTAGCCTCACGGTGAGGTAACGACTGGCCCGGAGGTTTTTATTTCATTATTATTAATTATTAATTTATTAGAGAATTGTATTCCTACGTCATCACCACACGGATCATACCCTCTTTGTTCTTAGCTATACTTAATCATCCATGACACTTTTTTGGATTTTATGTTTGTGAATAAACATACATACCATTTCTTATTTGTTCATTTCTGTCATCCTTTGGAATTGTTCGCAAGTCAGCTTGAGAATTTGAGATATATCAAAATGTGCAAGAAAATGAGCGAGTGCTGGTCACGATTTGGAATAAATACTTACCGGTACCGTTTTGTCATACAGCCATTGAGCTTTGTTGAGCCCACACACACGCCTTGTACCTATCTATACTCGTGCCACCACACAATGGAACCGACGACAATGGCGTACCGACTGCCGTCACCGCTACTCCCGATATTTCTCATTTGCATGCTCCCCCGTCGATGTGTTGCTTAGACGTGTATCATATCCAAGATAATACATGAGCATCAACTTCATATACCTCATATTGTGACTTTTAAATGGGTTTTATATATAAAGGTCTCTTTAGCAACTTAGCTTAACTCTTTAACAAGATTAATATATATAAAAGTAAAGCTGAGTTAGTTACACCATTTACTATCACTCGAGAATGATTAAACCGATTTTGATATTTGATATGTTGGTTTCCTCTTCGCCCAGACTGATAGAATAACTATAAAAATATCAGAATATGAATAATTCGAAAAATAAAATAAAATCGAAAAATAAAATATGAATAATTTTTGAATATAAAATACTTTTATCTACAAAAAACAAAAAACAATCACATGGAGTGATGGAATAATAACATATTATTATTCTAAGCACTCCATATTGAGACACGTACCTGTATTATGATTATAACTTAGGTTACCTTAGGTATACCTATGTTAAATGTTTCGTTGGCATCACTACGTCATTTATAAAAAACTTGATTACGAGCGAAAAATCCCATGTGATGACGATCCCATATGTGACATTCATTTGCCGCTCATTAATCAAGTTTTTAGGGTTCCGTACCCAAAGGGTAAAAACGGGACCCTATTACTGAGACTTCGCTGTCCGTCTGTCACCAGGCTGTATCTCAAGAACGGTGATAGCTAGACAGTTGAAATTTTCACAGATGATGTATTTCTATTGCCACTATAACAACAAATACTAAAAAAGAAAAAAATATTTAAGGGGGCTCCCATACAACAAACTTGATTTTTTTACCGTTTCTTGCTCGATAATAATAACGGTGACAGATAGACGCTTTAACTATTCACAGAATATTTAGTTTTATTTTCTGTTTAAATATAATTAATTAAAATAAAATAAATCATTAAGGGGGCCACCCATACAATAAAAGAGTTTTTTTTTATATATAATGAAAAACTCGCACTTAGCGTATTTTTATAAATAATAAAGCATGTTAAATGCTAAATTTCAGTAATTTCACTACGTCATTTTGTAAATAACATGACAATTCAAGTGTTAATTCATTGTAAACAAGAAATTCACAAACTTTATAAAATAGAACCTTAACTTTAAAAAGCGCGCCATTTCAACACCTGATATTTGTGGCAATGTTTATATTTTTTTAAATTTCTTTATTTATAACTATTACACTTATTTTTTAGTATTTAATTTATTTTGTTAATAATTTCATGAAGTTTAACTAATAACTAGAAGTTAAGGCGACATATATCAAATTGACTAATTAAGCGGTACGAAGTTCGCCATGTCAGCTAGTCGTTTTATATAACACCTTAGGCAAAAAAAGCTTAGTAACATACCTTTCTATTCATAGTCCATCAAATATAATTGACACGAAAATATTTAAAAAAAATGATCTGAGTATGTGCTAATAAAGTTTTATTTTGATTCTATAGTAACATACGCAAAATAGAATTGTAATTTAAAAACTTTTCTATTAAATATAAGAAAATAAGATCTTCCGATCTTGATGCTGTAAAAATAAAAGCGTAGGAAGACAATTACAAAAACGATGAAAACGCTGGAAACAATCCAGCGGGCATGCTCTTAATTGGATGAGACCACTTCCTCTAAACGACATCTCGCGCTGTGCGCACCGTCTACCACTGCAGTTCTAGCTTTTCATATTCAACTAACAAGACCTATGCGGATTGAGTTCTCTTGAAACACTAAAGTAGTGCATTAAAAAGAATAACATTATTATTTTTATTTCAGAAATAAGCACAAATAAATCGTAATGTATAAAAATTACTATAGTTAATAATAATTATAAATAATACAAGAAGCAAAAATAAGCGATTTTAAAATATTGAGCACACGAAGGAATGTGAGATTTGACTCTAAATTTTATGTATTATAGTCTTCTATATTTTATATTACTAATATTATAAATGTGAAAATTTGGATGCTTGTATCTCAATCATGCGTAAATCGTTGAACAGATTTGAATGAAAGTTGGCACATAGATAGACCTTCTAGATTAACACATATGATACTTTTTTATCTTGGTAATGTGTTCCTTTAGGTAATAGTTAAATTTTGGTAAAGTTGCTTTTTACATGTGCAAAACTACGGGCAGAAGCTAGTATTTAAGATGAATAATAAATACCTTAATATAATCTTTTTCTTTTTATTTTGCGGTGGACTATGGACGTGGTCGCGCCCCGCCAAATCGGTCCGGGGCGACGGAAAAGGCGACGCGCAACTCCATAGACCCACCTTGCAATATAATCCTAACACAACTAATCCTAACATAATAATCTTAATATAATCCTAACACCAAACATATAGATATAATAACTCTAGTAATATATCATAAATAAGCATTAACGTTAATAGCCTAAAATAATTGTTTGCCGTCGTCGAATACACCTGCTACTTAATCAATTTTCAAATCAGGTAGGCTTTTGAAGAATATAATAATATTCTTATAATAGACGCAGTTCACGTCTTATATAATACCGATATAATCTTTGAACATTTGTAATCATGCTATACGACGTGATCCATTGTTATGAGCTGTTAATACCTTAAAATAAACGCTACAGCATATTTTTTTTTACATATATAATTGCGCATATGAAATCATACGGCCTACATCTGCAAAATAATTACTGCACAGGTGGCGTAGTGGTTTAAACAATACTTTTTGCGATCCATAAACTGTTGTTCTGAGTCTGGGTGTACTTTGTCTGCGTTTTTTATTTTTTTTTTTTTTTTTTTGCGATCCATAAACTGTTGTTCTGAATCTGGGTGTACTTTGTCTGCGTTAATTATATGTTTGGAAAGTCACCCGCAATACAAGGATAATTTTCCTTAGTGCAGGGTGGTGTCTCAAGCCGCCGAAGACAGCCGCAGTGGTGATCACTGTGCTGCCTGAGGCGGCAGAAAGGGGCCTCAGCTATGAGGCCGTTCTGAGGAAAGCCCGGCGGGAGCTCGACGTCTCCGACATAGGAGGCGTCGAAGCCAGGACCCGCAAGGCCCGGACAGGGGCTCGGATTCTAGAGTTCCCTGGGGCCGAGGGCACCAGGACGGCCGATAGCGTGGCGTCGAAGTTGAGAGGTCTGTTCGCCGAGGAGGGTGGCGTTAAAATCGCCAGACCCGTGAAGTGCGCCGAAATGCGCATTGCGGGTCTGGACGACTCCGTGACGGTGGAAGACATCCGGGAGGCTATTGCCTCGAAAACCGGGTGTCCCATGGACACCGTCCGGGTTGGCGCCATCCGGCCCGGTCCGGGCGGCGTAGGTGCTGCCTGGGTGCAGTGCCCAGTGGAGTCGGTCAGGCAACTGGCCGACTCAGGCAGGCTCCTCGTGGGCTGGAGCTCAGCGCGAGTCACCGTGCTGGAGCACCGGCCTGCGAGGTGTTTCAAGTGCATGGCGGTCGGGCACACCCGGCCAACATGCACTAATTGCTTTGACTGCGGCGGACTCTGTTTCCGCTGCGGTCAGACTGGGCATATGGCGGCATCTTGCGCCGCCCCGCCCCACTGCCCCGCGTGTGCGGCGGGCAATAAGCCCGCCAAGCACCCCATGGGCTCTGGGGCGTGCAGACCTCCGGCTTCGGCTCCAAAGGGGCGGAGCGGCCCTTCGACTCCGGCCGCTCCCGCTCCTAGCGCGGCCCGATCGCCAGCAGCAAGCCAGGAGGTGATGATGGACACGGCCCATTAATGGCTGCCCAGTCCACTCACCTCCTGCAGGCCAACATCAACCATTCCGCCGGTGCGCAGGATCTCCTCCTGCAATCCATGGCGGAGTGGTCGATCGGTGCAGCCGTAGTCGCGGAACCGTACGTCGTGCCTGATCGCCCCAATTGGGTGGTCAGCCGAAACGGAACCGCGGCAATCGTCACCTCCACGCAGCGGCACTTCCCGTCCTTATCCCTCTTGGATAGGGGCGAGGAATTTGTCGCGGCGGATTGGGGAGGGGTCACGCTCTACAGTGTATACCTCTCCCCTAATAGGAGGATGGACGATTTCGGGGCCTCCCTCACCACCTTGGAGGCTTCGATACGGCGACTGGCACCGGGCCTCGTCCTGGTCCTGGGGGACTTCAACGCCAAATCCACGGCGTGGGGGTCCCCGATGACGGACGATCGTGGGCGGGCGATCGTGGAGTGGGCGGCGTCACTGGGCCTCTGTGTCCTAAACAGAGGCTCAGTGAACACGTGTGTGCGACAGCAGGGTGGGTCGATAGTGGACTTGTCGTTCGCTAGCCCCGCTGTCGCACCACGAGTGAGGAACTGGCGTGTCCTGGAGGAGGCGGAGACCCTGTCGGATCACCGATACATCCGGATGGAGGTCTCCCCTCTCCGGGACCCCAGCAGGGGTCACAGGGCGGACCGGGCTCCCGCATTTCCGCGGTGGGCTGTGGGGCGTCTAGATAGGGACCTACTGGCGGAGGCGGCCATCGTGAACACGTGGCTGTCCTCACCACCCCCAGCGGACGGAGTGGACGTTGAGGCTGTCCGCATCCGCAGTGCGTTAACGCAGGTCTGCGATGCGGCCATGCCCAGGGTGCGGCGTCTACCTCCGAGGCAGGGGGTCTACTGGTGGTCCCCAAGACTGGCGTACCTTCGTGCGGCGTGCATTAGTGCCCGAAGGTCCTACACCCGCAGTCGGCGGCGTCGCCGCGATGTTGAGCGGGAGGGCCAGCTGTACGAGGCGTACCGCAGTGCGCGTACCGCCTTTCGGCTGGCCATCCGGTCCGCCAAGGACGCAAGTTGGCAGGAGATGCTGGACGGTCTCGACCGTGACCTCTGGGGTCGCCCGTATCGCGCGTCGCTGAATAAGCTTCGCGCGCAGGGCCCCCCCCTCACCGAGACCCTCCAGCCCGACCTCCTTCGTAGAGTGGTCGAGGAGCTGTTCCCGCGGCAGTCGGAGCACACGCCCCCGGTCATGGCTTCGCCAGATCACGACCGGGAGGCCGTCGAGAGTGTTCCGCCCGTGACGGAGTCAGAAGTGGGGGCAGCCGTGGCGAAGATTCGATCCGCCACCACGGCCCCCGGCCCGGACGGAGTCCCAGTCCGGGTGTTGACGTTGCTCCTCGAGCATCTCGAACCTCGCCTCAGGCGACTGTTCAACGCCTGTCTGACGTCTGGACAGTTCCCTGAGTGCTGGAAGGAAGGGAGGTTGGTTCTCCTGCCAAAGCCGGGACGGCCCCCGGATTCGCCGTCGGCCTACAGGCCCATTGTGCTTCTGGACGATGTGGATAAGCTGCTGGAGCGTGTCCTCGCTGCCCGCATCGTCCAG
Organism: Lymantria monacha; assembly: GCA_905163515.2. Taxonomy (NCBI): domain Eukaryota; kingdom Metazoa; phylum Arthropoda; class Insecta; order Lepidoptera; family Erebidae; genus Lymantria; species Lymantria monacha. The sequence continues at coordinate 22,139,066 of LR991083.1, forward strand.
CACCTGGAGGAGGTGGGGCCCGATCTGTCGGACGCTCAATTTGGGTTTCGGAAGGGGCGTTCGACCATCGGGGCCCTGCTACGCCTGAGGCAGACGGCCGCGGAGGCTGTCGCCGGCAAAGGAGTGTTGTTGGCGGTGTCGTTGGACACATCGCCAACGCCTTCAATAGTCTGCCATTCAGCTGCATCAGGGAGGCGCTCCGGTTCCATGGAGTGCCCCTGTACCTCAGGCAGCTGGTGGCAGACTATCTGGAGGGGCGCAGTGTTCTCTACGCGAGCCCCGCAGGGGACATTGTGCGGACGCCCATGTCGTGCGGTGTTCCGCAGGGGTCGGTTCTGGGGCCGACTCTGTGGGACATCGGGTACGACTGGGCGTTGAGAGGGGAGTCTCCCCCCCGGGCTGAGCGTTATTTGCTATGCTGACGACACGCTCGTCACAGCCCGAGGCAGGACACTCGAAGAGGCGGCGAGCCTGGCCACTCTCGGCACCGAGGAGATGGTCAGGCGAATCGAGGCGCTGGGGCTCAGGGTGGCCCTAAACAAGACGGAGGCCCTACTATTCCATGGGCCCCGTGTGAGGCTGCCCATCGGCGCCTCGTTAGTCGTCAACTCCATCCACATCAGTATCCAGGCCCATATGAGGTACTTGGGTCTGGTGCTCGACGGGCGATGGTGGTTCCGGGAGCATTTTCGCCAAATTGCTCCCCGGCTGGTCGGCGCGGCGTCCGCCCTTTCTCGGCTCATGCCGAATGTGGGCGGACCCAGTTTCGAGGGCCGACGGCTGTATGCGGGGGTGATCCGCTCAATGGCCATGTACGGCGCACCCGTGTGGGCGAGGGCTCTGAACGCCCAGCTCAGGGCGGTGCTGTGGAGGCCACAGCGAGCCATGGCGGTCAGAGCCATTCGCGGCTACCGCACGGTGTCGACAGAGGCGGCGTGCCTATTGGCCGGGACACCCCCGTGGGACCTAGAGGCGGAGACGCTCTCCGACCTCTACCGGCGGGTTAACTCAATGCGCGAAGAGGGTGGCTCCCCATCGTTTAACGAGATAGCCACCTGGCGCGAGGACGCCCGCCGAGAAGTCATCGCCCGTTGGGCTACGCTGGAGAGGCCTAGACACGGTGTCATTACCGTTGAGGCCCTCCGGCCCGTACTGATGGAATGGATGGAGCGGCGGCACGGGGTCCTCACCTTCCGACTGGTGCAGGTGTTAACGGGGCACGGGTGTTTCGGGAAATACCTGCACACGGTCGTGCACAGGGAATGGACTCCGGGCTGCCATCATTGCAGTAGTGACGAGGACACGGCGCAACATACGCTCGAGGAATGCTCGGGCTGGGACGGGCAGCGCCGCGACCTCGTCGCTATTATCGGTGCCGACCTGACGCTGCCGGCTGTCGCGAGGGCGATGGTCGACAGCGTCAGGAATTGGGACGCGGTCGCCGCCTTCTGCGAGGCTGTCATCTCGCAGAAGGAGGCGGCGGAACGGGCCCGGGAGGATTCCCGTGACCCGGGCCGCCGCCCGCGGCCGGGGCGGCGCAGGCGCGAATACCTGCGCCTGATGCCGCCCTAACCGAGGCTTCGGGTGATCGGACCGGGGAATTGTCCGGTCACCCGACGCGAGGCCACCGCGTGAGGACGACGCCTCGACGACGAAATCTATCGGGGCGTCAACAGGAGAGGAGCCCGAGAGGGCATACCGCCGAGCGGGCCACCGAAGACAAAGATCGGGTACCGGTGGCCCGCTCGCATGGCGAAGAAGAGGTGCTTGCAGGGTGGGTCAATGGGGTTGCGCGCCGCCTCTTCCGTCACCCCGGACCGATTTGGCAGGGTGCGACGTCCATGGCCCACCACAAAAAAAAAAAAAAAAAAAAAAAAAAAAGGGTGGTGTCTCAAGCCCGCTCGCACGGCGAAGAGAGGAGTTGCACGGTGGGTCTATGGGGTCATGTGCCGCCTCTTTCGTCACCCCGGACCGATTTGGCGGGGCGAGACGCATCCATAGTCCACCGTATAATAAAAAATAAAAAAAAGGTGGTGTCTCAAAATATGAATTAAAACAAAATAGCAACGAACGTAGAGGATTTTTATCACGTATTATTTTAATGTTAAAAATATATTCATTATATTTAAGCGATAAAATCTCAACCATTAGAAATAATCTAGATTTATTTAGAATGAGTACATTTAGCTTTATAGCTAACCAGGTTTAGATTTCTAACGATTACATGCGAAATAAATATTCGTTAGAGGAACATCCAGTGGATTAATATTTAATATTATACATTCAAATTCTGAATGATATCATTAATTAATTGATATATATTTTTACAATACAAGTCTGCTCTAAATTTTTTGCACCTTCTTTTATCTGGCTAAGAACGTTATTGTTAGAGTACGACGCGACGCCGACGGTAGTGTTGATAATCTGTTAATTTCCCTACCATTCAGAGTAATGTATAGCAATTTTATGCTCAATTTAATTATATTCAACTATTTTATTTGAGAGAAAATTTTGATAACTATATTCGGTTGCTTTTCAAGCTGATTGGTAGCGATTACGAATACTACTAACCCTTACTTTGCTCGTGGATGTCGTAAAATACTACTAAGAGAGACAGACTAAGAAGACATCTGATGCCGTTTGGTCAACATTACATTCCCAAGGAGGGTTGACGTCTGGCAGGCGGCCGGTCATAAAACGATTGCTAATAACTTTTACAATATGTACTATGAAAGAAAAGTACATATTGTATCGACCCCGAGTAATTGGAATAAGAGTAAAAGAATGATGATGATGAGTTGCTCTTCAAAAAAGCAGTAAAGCAGTAACAAATATGAGTTCGATAGGTGGACTCTAAATGTTAATTAAGTACAAAGTGGTACATTGATGGAGCTATACTACGTATTTCTTTATAAGTTCAAATTCTAATTCTTTCAATAGGTATAATATACAACAATTTATGAAGGCGATTTTCTATAAGCGATTTATAGAAAATAAATTATTTGTAAGGACTTGTAATTTTAAATTAGAAATAAACAGATGGAAATCAAAGAATTATAACTGTAATTCACAAACAGAGCACAAAAATTCAATGATAATTTTGAAAAAATATAAAAAAAAAACAAAACCGACTTCTAAACTATACCTACGATAAACGATATACAACAAACTTACACTAAAAAGTAGAACGCTATCGTAAACGCCTTCCTTTTTGGAAGTCGGTTAAAAACCAGAATCATTTTTAAGCCATTTTAATTTGGTTTAAAATATTCCCCACTAACACCCGACAGTAAAGACTTTTATACATTACAAAAATAATTACACGACAGAAAAATAGGTGAAAACTATAAGTAAACAATAGAGTGACAAGTTGTTTGATAGTTGGCTTTCTCTTCAATCGTGAGAAAGTACATAAGTACTTTATTTTAGAGGATTAGCTTTGTTGATAAAAGCTATTATTACATTCAAATCGATTGAGGCCCGTTATAGTTTAAAGGGCTTTATATGAATTCAATTTTATTTGGCAATCAATTTTAATTGAATTTATATTTTTTTTAAATAAAAATCTGTCATAGAGCATTAAGGGTCAATAGATTTTTTTTATTATACAAGTAGTTTATTATTCTCATACTGGAGATTAAACAGATCTAAATTCTATATTATTTGGGTATTATCATAAGTGCCCTTAGTATTTAACTAAAATAAAATTTACTTCAAATGGAAAAGTTTTATGTGTGAAGTTTCCTACTTCTCAATGTTTCTTGGAAATTTGTAATATTTGTATTATGTCTAATACATTAGCCTCTATTTATCACCAATTTTTTTTATATTTTTTTTATTGTACACCACCTTCTGCACTCAGAAAATAATCCTTGTATTGCGGAGGACTTTACAAACATGCAATCAACACAGACAAATTACACCCAAACTCAGAACAACACTGTGGATCGCGCAAAGTATTATGCTGCGTGGGAATCGAGCCCAAGACACTGGCACGGAAGGTCGGTATCTGAACCACTACGCCACCTGTGCAGTCGATATTTGTTTTGATTACAATTAATATTTCTTTAGTTTAGATTATAATAAATAAATACGTACCCGATTACGATCGAAAAATGATTGTCCCAAGTGGGATTCGAATCCACACCTATTGGAAATCCGTTCCAATTGTGCTGCCATTTACACCACCGTGTATTTTCGCTCGTAATCGGGCTTTTTTAAATAATCAAGCATATTAAATGCTGAATTTCAGTCATTTAAATAAATGCGTTTTACAAATGAACGCAGATGCGAAAACAACTTGAAGGGTACTATACTATCATATTATGATCGCCGTGTAACAACGAAGCCATGTTGAAAAAGATAAATTTGCTTACAAGGTTGGTACTGGACATCAAATTAGATTGTTACGGTTGCTAACTGGTTTGTGTCAATTAAAAGTTCTAGTCGTAGGTAGCAATCCTCTTTACCGCTGTATTAATTCAATTAGACTGCCAGTGACGTTACCAAAGACAAATTTAAAATGTTTTATTCAAAGTTCTACATCTTGTCTATGACATTCGTCCTTGTTTCTCTTTTCTAGAAAAGGTTTTTATTTAAAGTCTAACTTAGCATCTAGTCACGTCTTGTTAGAAGTTAAGAAAGATTTCAATCTTTCCTTTGAGAATTGTTTATTAGAACACAAAAGACCAACTTTCCGTCTCAAAGTGCCTACTTATCAAGGAAAGTAGCATAATAGTAGACCCCCAGATGAATTTAAATGCTGTTTATTGGTGGTTTGGACGTGCTAAAATAAAAAGGAACAAAAATATTACCTACTTGCTGTGAACTCGTATTGTGAATGGACTGACCTTAATTATTATATCGTTGAACGTACAAAATTATAAAAATGATAAAAAATAATAATAATTTGTAGTATTCGCCATTTTCTATACTTAGGTTAATATTCATAGTTGTAATATTTTCTAATATATTAATTATTATATTAATAATAGCAATTTTTACTATTATTAATAGTGATTTGATTTTATGAACAGTATGGATAAAATGTTTGCTGTGTGGTAGTGGCTACGAATACTACCAACCCTTACTTTGCTTGTGGATGTCGTAAAAGACGACTAAGAGCTAAGGATCTTAGTCGTCTTATGTGTTCTAGTCGTCTTTTGGTCGTTATAAGTAACGACCTGGGCCAACTCCATCTGATGCCGTTTGGTCAATAATTACATTCCCAAGGACGGTTGGCAGGCGGCCGGTCATAAAACTATTACCAATAACTTTTACAATATGTACTATAAAAGAAGAGTACATATTGTATCGACCCCAAGGAATTGGGATAAGAGTAGGAGAATGATGAACAGTATGGATAAAGATTGGTGGGTGATACCTATACATTTTACGATAAAGCAATAATGAAAATATTGTTTTAAGATAGAATTAACTGTACTATTATGATACCAGAAAGTGCTTTTATATAATAGTCTATTATTTTTTTTAACTGCCTAGATGGCATAGTGGTTAAGATACCGACCTTCAGTGACAGTGCCACGGGTTCGATTCCTCCGCGGGACAATACTTCGTGCAATCTACAAACTGTTGTTCTAAGTCTGGGTGTGATTTGTTTGTGTTCATTATATATTTGTAAAGTCCCTCGCAATACAAGGATTATTTCTTTAGTACAGAGTGGTGTTAAAAAAATAACAATATATAATATAACATAACTTATTATTTAATGGCTTGACAATCAAAATTATAAAGAATAATTATAAAAATAATTATTTCATTCAGATGTAGTTGCCAGCTCGAATAGACTTTCTTGCTTTTTTTTTTAATTTAAACAAGCAATTTAATCCTGATAATAGAGAGCGAGCCGAGACCGATGCGAAGTGTGCCAACGATTGTCCATCGCTCGTGTCACTAAACGATTAAATGAAATATTGACCTATTCAATGGGTGGAAGTAAGTGTCGTATTCGAACAATCAGTGTAATTGTCAACGTTGTCTTCTATCAAATTGAATGTCGGTCGAGTAACGTTAGTTACGTGACCCATTTACTGCAATTGCCACGAATTGATCTTCATCAATGTGTTTCATTACAATAGACTGTAAGATTCAATCGATTACGGCGTTGTTCGACGCTCGAAGATTTCGGTCCCACTTTTACGCTCGATTGCCCTAAAATAACTGCCGATTGAAGACCTAAATCGTATTGATGTTCATACATATTATAATACTGGTTTCTAGTCTATTTGGAATCCATGAATTGGAAATATTTTTAAATTTATATTAGTTGAATTATATATTATCTATATATTATCCGTGTGGTGACGGAGTAAGAATACAATTCACCACACCATATCTTACCTATGGGTGATCGTACAAGACGACTAAGGGATATAAAACGCATATAACATCTATGCGAGAGAAGGAAAACTCGGAGCAAAACCCTATACCAACACGTCTGACCAGCGTGGTATAGTAGCTTAATTTCCCTCCCATTACGGAGGAAGCCCGAGCCCAAAAGTGGGACATTTATGGGCGGTGATGATGATGATGAATTATATATATATATATCTTCTTGTGATCACAATATCTTGTACATATACTTTGAACAGTTTGAACTTGACAGTCGTCACAATCAGCTGAGACATCACCAAGAGAATAGACAGTAATACAATTCCATCAAAAATAACACCAACTGCGATCATAACTCGCTTGCCAAGTGTGGCAATGATGGCATTATGTCTCTTGGGCATGATGTTCAACAATATTCTTTGATAGGATATTGGATCCATGAATGCCTATGTAATAATTGAATGGGGAACTGAGATACGAAATTGGTAAAAAAAAGAGAATTTTCCATAAACCCTACGGGGTATTTAAGACAAAACTTATGTTTCATAGACTTGTAATGTGTAATATATAAAAATTTACTATAGTTTTTAGTTCCATGAAAATAATAGAGAGTAATCATATTGCTGTCTAAATTACCTAGTTCTAGATAGCGGATGTAATATTAAATATTTAATAATTAAAAAATATTAAACATTTAATTTAATATTTTTCTTTATGATCGACACGTTGTGACTATTATTTTTGTCAATAAATATTATTATCTCTTCTAGCGTTCTGATACTAGTTGATTTTACGCGAACGAAGATGCGGCCAGAAATTAAAGTAAGTTGTATAATAATATCAAGTCCAAATACAGCTGAGCTCATTCACGCTTACAGAGACTACGTCATACTAGTTTCTTTAATCTCGCTATCATTTACGCTCCAGTGGTTGCAACTGAAGCACCTTCTTGTTTACAAATATCCACTGCTAATTAACTTAACACAAAAGAATCATATGTATTATTAATATATGTTCTACATACATAGTTTTAGATATGTCAAGGGGAAAATATTGTATGGAAAACAAGTCAGGATCCAATTGTATTTTTCGGCAAGTAACACTTGTAAGGCCTCCCAAACACATTAGTAATGGCATTGAGTCTTGTTAAATTCAATGATTTGTTGCTCTACTTGCACTTCGAAGGCTTGCTACCTGACAACTCGTGTTAATTTATGATTTGTGAGCTTTGAATAACTTACATGTAATGCCGTACGAATTATTTTAATGTTTAATTTAAAGTTTAAAACAATTTGTATCTTTGTGTTTACTTTTATTTATCTTCTAAATTAATTACATATAATTAAGTATTTAATTTAAACCAGGAGAGACCGAGACTCGCCTACCAGTGATCACCAGACCAGTGGTCACGTACTGAAGGAATGTGGAGTCAAGAGTCACCGAAACCGGCGAGCGTGTATGAAGAAAATTATGAATGTTGAAGAAGTATGCAAGGATAGAGTTCTCTGGCAATCTGTTCTTTCTGTCTACCCTGCAAGGGATATGGTACGATGATATGTATGTATGTAATTTAAACTTTCTGTGTTGTAACGGAGTAAGAATACAATTCAACACCCCCTATCTTACCCGTGGGTGATCGTACGAGACGACTAAGGGATATAAAACGCATATAACATCTATGCGAGAGAAGGAAACCTCGAAACAAAACCCTATACCACCACTTCTGACCACCGTGGTATAGTAGGTCAATTACCCTCCCATTATGGAAGAGGCTCGAGCCTAACAGTGGGACATATATGAGCAGAGATGATGATGATGATGATGATGATGAAGTATTTAATCTGCAAAGTACTTTAATTTTATTTTATTCATTTATTTAATTTGATTCGTTGATTTCAGATATATTGTTTTTTTAAATTTTTAATACAACAGTTCTCAGAATAAAATTAAAAGATTCAAAGGCATTGATTTTCACGATAAAAGCATTTGCGGAGAGCCCGCCTGGTTTGATCATATAAAATTATACAGGTAGCTATTTCGTTGGCATTGTGGTAGCTACATTAAAAGGTTACGGTCAAAGTTCAAACTCTTTTACTATCGAAATATTTAACAATCTAAGATTACGATAAACACGCACAAATTTTTGGCAAAAAAAATATGATTATGTTATTTTATATATAGGACGCTAAAAATAATATTTAAATAGATACGTAAATATTAAAAAAAATACTAAATTATTGTTTCATCATCTCAGCTCATAGACGTCCCACTGTTAGGCTCGAGGCTCCTCCATAATGGGAGGACAATTGACCTACTATACCACGCTGGTCAGTCATGTTGGTATAGGGTTTTGTTTCAAGTTATCCTTCTCTCGCATAGATGTTATATGCGTTCTATATCCCTTAGTCGTCTCTTACGATCACCCACGGGTAAGATAGGGGGTGGTGAATTGTGTTCTTACTCCGTCACCACACGGATAATTATTATTTAGTGTAGCATTAAAATATCATCATCAGCGTCACAGCCCATATATGTCCCACTGTTGGGCTCGGGCCTCCTCCGTAATCGGAGGGAAATTAACCTACTATACCGCGCTGGTCAGACGTGTTGGAAATTCCAACATGTATTCCAACTTGGAATAGTGTTTTGTTTCGAGTTTTCCTTGTCTTGCGTAGATGTTATATGCATTTTAATTGTCTTGCATAGATGTCATATGCGCATTAAAATATGTTTCAATACATTTATTGAATTTTTATAAATTTTGTAGAAATAATAATAAAAATGTATTTCTATGTACGTCATTAGTGTCATCTATAAACATTGCTGTAATTAATCCTCGTCGAGTGTTATTTACGTTTATTATAAATCATTGTGGTTTCATGACGTCACCCAGCAGCTTTCCCGTGAGGTCAGATGTGTAGAGGATAAGCGAGCGCGGCGAGTCGCAACTCGCGATGAACCCTGATGTGCTCCACTGAGTTACGGTAACGATTGCACGGTTACAGTAACTTATACTTAATCAACCATACTACCATCTCATACTTATCTTAGACAAAACCATATTTTCTAACAAATGAAGATAAATAATATGTCTTTATCTTTATTTAAGTTTGAGACAGTATATTTCATTTCTAAGAGTAATTTCATATTCGTTGTATAGAAACTTTTGCCAAATGATACATATTATGAATACTTCCTTACATAAATATTTTGTACCCTTAATATTATACTAAGCCAAGTCACATTGCCACTTACTGTATTATTTGATAAAAGTAAAGTACTATGTATAGTAATAAAACGAATGATTCTTCCTACATTGATGATTAAGGGACATCAGATGATATCATCACTCCAAAGAAGGAAATTCCATATAGAATTTTATAAACTTTATTTGACTAGCGTACTGTATCCAGTTGGTCAATTATTTATTGTGAAGATATTGCCCAATTTATCATCACCTCAGCTCGTATACGTCCGCTTTGAGCCTCCTCTAGAATGGTAGGGAAATTAACTTTTTTTTTTATTGGGACTAATCCCACCACACATTCCCACCATTGTAACTCCTGTAAGCCAGGATCCACAATGGTCACTATAAATGACACCGAGGTTTGACCCTCAGGCAGTCCCGGGAAATGATTTTAATTGTCTTGGAACCCGCAACAAATTTAATTAGAAAAGTTAAAGAGGAGGAGTTGGAAAAGAGTGATTCCACTTCCCTCCCAGGCAAAGCAGGAGACAGAAAGCAATATTGACTAGTCAGCCAATAAGTAAAGGGTTGTACAGCTACGATAAGCGCAGCAGTACGGCACCACGGATACGGGATAACTTAACGGGGCCTATATGTGAGCCTTAAGATTGGTTGCAGTAGTAGGTATAGCAGAAACGCCTAAACGCACGGAAATTTTCTCGAGTTGCTACAAGATCCGTATAGTATACTACTCCAGATGTTACTTGCAAACTGTCTAACATAAGGTCGCGCTCGTTACGCCAGAGATCGCACTCCCAGAGAATGTGATGTGCTGATTATTCATACTCGCGGTTATTTGTAGAACATTGACATAGTGGTGAAGGTACGAGTTTAAAAGAAAATAATTTACTTTTAAAGTTGCCATGGCCAGTTAGAAATTGAGCTACAAAATGGTCAACCTCCAGCCACACTCTCTAGGCGCTCGCGGACGCATGGGAAAAATAGATAGAGGTGACGGCCCTTCGATGATGAATCCCATCTTTCTTGCCATTCAATTAAAAGTTTTTCATAGACAACGGACTGCGGTGCAAACAATCGAGCGATTTTATTACGGTCGCGCGGTAGAAGGAAATCTGTGTTCATATTTTCCCTTGTCGTGTAATATATTGATGGCCGTCTCTGAATCTCCAAGTCCACCGGAAGTACACCCGCGAGTACTGGCAAGGCCTCGGTACTGACCGTCCTGTAGGCTTTACACAAGAATATTAAGGCCAATCGTTGGCTTTGTAATAATTTAAGGCGAGCTGCCCCTATGGTAGCCCTATCAGCCCAAACGGGTGCAGCGTAACAAATACACCCCAAATGTGTGGCCATATATGTATATAGTTTTCAGTGTATTAAAACGAAGGCCCCAGGTAAACGTTGATATTCTTGTAAGCGCATAGAAATTTCGTTTCGCTTTTTCACCTACAGTTTTAATATGCTCGACAAATGAAAAATTTTTTTCTAAGAGTAGACCAAGATAGCAAACTGAATCTTTCTTTTTGACTGTCATATTATTGAATTTTATACGTGGCAACGATTGTAAATTTCCTTTTAATAAAAGGTGATACGTTTTTTGTGGGGCAAATGTAGGGAAATTAACTTACTCCACCATACTGGTCAGATGAGTTTGCATACAGTTTTATTTCGAGGTTTCCACTTCCTTCTCTTAGTCCCCCAGGGTGGTGAACCGGTCACTGACGTCAAGTTCACTCTGCTCCAGTGCTCGGCCCAACGACGAAAGCGACGTGTCACGGGTGGGTTACGAGTGTGCGTGCTTACGCCCCTCTGTCGCCCCGGACGGAGTAGTGCGAGGAGTGCGCCGACCGTAGCCCACTCCAAAAGAAAAGGGTGGTGAATTGTGTTCTTGTTTTATCACCACATAGATTTGCACAGCTTATCCACCCATCAACGTTCATTGTTGGATATAAGCCTCATTAAAGTATAATAATGCCATAATCACTATTTGGCAGGCTGTTGAACATCGAAGTAATATTAAGTTTAGCAAAAGATTGTTACTGCACATTCTCCAGGTGCTCAGTGAATAAATACTTATGCCGTAGAATCCTTACTAATATTATAAATGTGAAAGTAACTCTATCTGTCTGTCTGTCTGTCGCTCTTTGACGCCTAAACTACTGAACCGACCTAAATGAAATTTGGTACACAGATAGTCTAGAGCCTGATAAAGGACATATGTAGGTTACTTTTTAATGCAAAAAAGAGTTGTAAAGGGGGATGAAGAGCTGTAAGGTAGTATCGTCATTTTTAAAACCAAAAGCTTGAAACTTATTTTTTGGCTATTGATTAGATATAAATAAATGTGACTTTAAAATTTTGTAAAAAAATTACCCTTATGGGGTAAAATAAAAATTGGGGATGAAAAACTTTAGGAAAGTAATCTTTTACGCAGGCGAAGCCGCGAGCAGAAGCTAGTACTTTATAATAATACAATTAATAGACAAATTAAATCCAGAATCAAAACAATCATAGCTAGATCTTAGAAAGGATTATGATAATCGGCAATTGAGTATACATCATACGGCATAAGAGGTCGTTGTGCAGTCAAGTTCTATAATATACTGCATAAAGGTTTTTGCACTATGAATGTTTGCGAGTCGTTATAAAAATAAACTCCTAAAATATAAAAATTATTTATACATTCACATTTTAGAACTGCATTCACAAAGCTTATGAAATAAAATTAACACTATTTAATATGAAATGTCAACGTATAATTGCTCGTACTTGCTGACATTTTAATAAATATTCAGAACCCTTACATTATTAATTGCTCTTGTGTTCTTATTAATGATTGGTATGTGTAAACGGTTGATAGTTATAAATGACTTATAAAACCTTTAACAATATAATAGTACAACATTTAATTGGTCCTTACCTTCACGTTCAATGTTAAGTTGCGTCGTGCAACGCTTACTGAGTAGCGGCACTGCTTTACTTCTATATGAGTTCTAGTGACAATCACCCACTTTCAATCACATGAACCGGTTTAAACAAAGACTTTAGTTTTCAACTAAAATATATCAACACGTGTTGGAATTAAATAAACAGTTACATAGGTAACTTATTGTACCTATTCAATGTTTATAGTTACATACTGATAACGTTAAAACAGTCTTCATTAATGGCTTGTGAATATGTTGGTGCTTAGGATAACATAATAACAAAGTTGTTACCGATGATGGCACGTTACACATACGCGAGCATACAATAAATTCAACACAATAGTAAAAGAATATCAATGAAATCTCGTCATGGAACACAAACGTTACACAGACTATAGTGTAGGCGTAGTAAACCGGCGCCGGCGTCTCGGAAATACTCGGCTAACTTCGCTTGCTTACGTATGCGTAAATAGGAAAGCAAATTTCCTTTCTCATTCTTACACAGGACAGCAAGCGAGACCAGATTAGATCGGTGAACTAAAAAGAAACAGAAACTCTGTCGTTCGTCGACCAGCGTCGAGCGTAGAGAACCGGTTTCGTATTAAGCTTTTTAGTCTTTACAAATAAAACTCATGCATAGATAATCGGACATCACGCTCATAGAGCTTTACGTAAGATTCTTATAGGTATTATAACGATGAAAGGAAACTGTTACCGAACGGAAATGAGCCTCAAAGATAGTACGAATTCGATATGTACGTAATTTAATATCTATAAACTTAATGAAATCAAAAGCAAATTTAAAGTGATATGTGATAGCTTAATTAAAATTTCAAATATTTGATATAGATATTTAGTCTTGTATTTGCGCAGTTTGATTGCTGTTCTAAAGTCTCGTAACCTTGCGGCTTATATACGTGTATATTGGCAATATACCTATATTTAATACAATTAAATAAAGTAAACCCTATATATTATGTTAAAATGTAGTTGGTAATAGCAGCGAAATATTACATCAATGATATATTTTTTTTTATTGCTTATGGTGGCAAACGAGCAAGCAGCACACCTGATGGTAAGTGTCACTGCCGCCCATGGACCTTTGCAATACCAAGGGTATAGCTTAGACCACTGCCTACCAATAAAATCCCCAAATCCACCCAGTTGGGCTTCCGGCTCTTTCGCTCACCGAACGAAGCGCAATAGCACATTGACATTACTCACACGTCGATGTTCTGCGAGAGTGTGGTACTAACCCGGACGGACAGGCCCGCGGCTGTAGACAGAGAACTGTCAACAGTGTGGTCCTACCGCTATTAAATGATACTCTACATTTCATCTATCCATCACCTAATCGACGTCTAATGTTGGTCATAGGTCTTCCAAAGTCCATCTAACGTTATAACTGTCACGCTGACGGGCGGGCTAGCGATCACGTTGGTATTATAAGTTACCCACGAGCTTGTCCTTAGACATCTTTTTGGTCATTCTTCAACTAGTTTTTTTAAAACTTCAGTAAGGTGACTAGGGGGAACTACGGGGAAATATAGATAGATATATTTATGATAGAATACAGTAATATAGAATACACTAAGGCAAAATTTAAAATACATTTTACTGACATACTATCATTACTTGAAAATATATAGTAACTACTAGAAATATATCTATTATACATATGTATATAATAAAAAACCGGAGGTGTCAAGGGACACCCGGATGGAACGAAGTTCTATTTTAATTATATAATTTTTTTCTGCCTTAAGCGATTTTTATCGTTATATTTTAGCCAATTTGCAAAATATCTTTATAAATTATAGCCTATGTGTTATTCTGATGTGCAAGCTATATTACTATAAATTTCATCAAAATCCATTCAGTAGTTTTTACGTGAAAGAGCAACAAACATGTTCACATCCATACATTATTACAAACTTTCACGTTTATAATATTAATAATAGGATATACAATTCCACTAGACTACCAAAACTTTTCGGCCCCGAGCTCGAACGCGAGCCGGCCACGCGGCCCGGTCACGGGCGAAAATAATTTCGTTGCGCATTATTTTGATTTTGCTATATCTCTTAAGGTATTGATTTAATTTGCATGGTCTGAAGGAAAAAAATATCTTCATGAAATGCTCAAGCCAACTAATGTATTTAAAATGATAAGGATTAATACAGTATTTGTGTAAATAGCTTTTCAATTACCGTTTTATAATAGAACATTTTTTAAAGTATTAAAATGGATATAGTATGTTATCCTTAAGAGATAGATATATACCATCGCGGACTTTTTTGTAGGCCTTTTTAAGCTGTATAATACTGTAGTACTTTATTTTGATCTATTTCGTAGGGTTCAGCCAGCGTTTGCAATGTAAGCGCAAAATAATGTGTTTATTTACGACATCACATTAGAAACCTCTAAAATTATCAGTGTTTCTCTAGTACATTATGCATATATTATACATATAAACCTTCCTCTTGAATCACTCTATCTATAAAAAAATCGTCGCGACACCACACTGTTCAATGCGAAATAGAAATGAAAATATCTGGCTTGCTTTCTATAAGAGAACCGACGAGCGACGCCGCACAGCTTACAATAGCTTACTATAGCAAAAAGTGTCGTGACAACTTTTCGTAAGAATTTTTTCCGTCTAGACCCCTTTCACAACGCGCGATAAGGAACTTCGTTCCAATTACTTTTATAAGTATGATAGAATAGCCTAATTAATAAAGCAATTGATTGCTATTTTCAAATTACTGAAATTTAGCATTTAACATGGTTGTTTATTTATAAAAACTTAATTACGAGCGAAAAATGATTCCATGTGTGACAATCATTATCGTCTTAATCAAGTTGTTATTTTTAAGATTAAACCTAAGACGCATGCGGTTTTCTAAGCGCGTATTTCATCATACATTAATTTCATAGGCATATAATTCAAAGGTTATAAAAATGTCTCTTAAAATTTAAATGCTTTAGAATCATCCGCAGTAAGTAATGCTTCGGTATACAACAAAAGACCGTTAACGAGGGCTACACTTGTTTGTTTTCTCACGCCTTAAATATTGACGACAAGTCAGACCGTAACCAAATTGTTGACCCATCATCTACCAATGAACGATTTGCTTTAGTTATTCACGGCAATATTATAATTTGTTGAGCCTACAAATATAAAAGCAAGTATATTTCTGTACAATGTCTATAGCAGTAATAACCTTAATGGGAAGATCAATAGCCTTGATACTGGGGTTTCATATTCGAGTCCAAGCCACATAGTAGATCTTAAGAAGATATCTACTTTTAAAGTTGATCTAAAATGACTCCGCAGCTTTAGGAAATCTTACTATAGAAATCTTTATGGAGAAAATTGTTGAACGTAAATGAAATCCATGACGCGGATAACATACAACTCTACTTTTAAATCCTTAGCACTCCTTGCACAATTATATTTTGTCAAACACGATTATGTTCGTATGTGACTGCTAATATAATTAAGAATAATAAATTTTAAGGCGATCACGTTTATATTCAACATATAAGCAACTCAAGCCATTATTATATGTCTAATACATCGTCATTAACCCAAAATGAAATTCCCGCAGGATGCTCTGCGTAAAACGCGTTTCATTTTCTTTAATGGTGATATTATATTAAATGAATGCCCCGAGTACTTACACAATAAAAAGAACAAATTAACGGGCGAATATTCTCGGGCCTTTTTCATAATTTACCTAAGAGTAAATTCACCGAGCAACGAAGGTAAAAGTAAGCTGGAAAAAATATAAGGAAATATATTCCAATGAAAACACATGTTATCTCTACCTTGTATTGTAGATTCGGCGTCACCCAGTTTAGTTCCTAGTAATATTTCAGTCCGACTGAAAACTTGCTGGCTAAGGTTAAAATTCAGTTAAAAGTTTTAGTCACTAACATATACATATATATGTTTAAATCACTTTTTTATCAGTACACATTTATTAGAAATAAAAAAAAAAAATTTAAAATTGCCGATTGCTTTATACAAATAGTCTTTCGAATATATTTTGGAACGTAAATGAACTCTAACATGAATATAGTTATTTTACCAAATTGCTGCAGTATTAGTTCTACTTTAAACGTAACCAAAAAGAACACTACAGCAATTCAAACTTTTTAATAATTTAATAGAATACTCATTCAAAGTTTTCTTAAGTTATACGTTATTATTTATGTACGATAGAATGAAATGTACGAATCAAAGTATAGTTTAATTTACGTCAGCATGCCTCAGAGTTCAGAGATGTCACTCACATTAAACTTCACGTACATCGACAATATTCACGATTCAATTAGATTTTATAGTTTCAAGAGTACGTACATCGCGTTGGGCGACTCTCGCGACACTGGGCGGGCGGCCAAACTCGCCGACTGCGACCGCCCGCCCTTGCGAAAAGTTCATGGCAACAAAGTGACTTTTTCTGTCTAGTGACATTATTACGTTTCAATCGTGTTCTATTTGTTCAATAAATAATACCTAATTTCAACAAATATTTGAGTATAAACCGATGGTATTTTAATATAATTACAAAACTTAATTCACAAATCAAGTGTATGCTAAAACTATTTAAAAATACCATGGTTCCAATTTTTATACTCATTTTTTTAAATTATAAATTAAATTACTTAACTATCAACACTTAAATCCTTATATCTTGAGAGAAATTACAATCGTACAACTTAATAGTTTAAATTATACTATCATACATACAACAATTTTGTAACAAAACAATTGTCTTACGAGAGTCGAACCCATGAAAATAATGAACACGACGGATCGTAACTCTTAAATCAATACGCAATCGGTGTAGTAAGAACAGTGTAAACAACATCCTTACCAGAGAAGGCATGTCCGAAATAAAATTATGTGGTAACCCTGCCCTTCTTTATGTGCAAAACCTGGCCGGCGTAGAATAGTTTGCTATTTTTCCTTCAACTACTTAGTCTTTATAATACAACGTATATCGAATATATAAATCGTAAATCTTAGAATAAGCAGTCTATATTATTTATCCGAGATAACCTCTCAATAACTTTTAAATTACCTTTCCATGAGGCTATTGAACTTCACATTTAATTTTCATTGTGCATAGGTACATTTTCATTGATCTATATTTGAGATAAAATCAAGGTAGAAAAGTCATAAAAGATCATATCAATCAGATCAACGCCACTGCTGGACATAGATCTCATTATTGCTTTAATCGCCACGCTTGGTAGGAGGAATACCGATCATAAATGTTATTATAGACTGCCCAGAATGAACAGAAACGAACAATAGAGAACTTCTTCTCGGACCCGCCCTGCCACCTCCTTCCGCGAGACGACTATCACGCAGAAGGCGGTGACATCCCAGTTTCTGATGTTGTCAAGCATCACCTTAGTTTTTGTCTGCAGTGCCAGGTCGGCACCGATACTCAATTGGGTGGGGGACAATAACGAAGATGTGGCTGTTCTGTCCAGAGGATGTTCCGGCCCTCCCCTCTCTGCACTGGAGAGGGGCAATGGTTACGTTGTGGTAGGGTGGCGAGACTTCGCTATCATCGGTATCTATTTCTCCCCCAACCGTTGTCTGCTGAGTTCCAATTATACTTGGACTCCGTCAATGCCGCAGTCCACCGTCAATCGCCGAGGAAAATTGTGGTCCTCGGTGACTTTAACGCGAAGTCTCGCACATGGGGGAACCCTACCACAAACGCTAGGGGTGCGGCCGTCGAGCAGTGGTCCCTGCTTTCCGGTCTGTCCCTCCTTAATAGAGGGACGGTTCACACTTGCGTGCGACATCGGGGTAGGTCCGTGGTGGACCTAACGTTCGCCAGCCCTGCTGTCGCTCGCAAAGTGAATGACTGGAAAGTGGAAGAAGGGGTGGAGACCCTCTCGGATCACCGCGTTGTGCGGTTCGAGATCTCCATCCTCCGGGGACCACCAGAGCCCAGGCGCGGAAGAAGGGTTAGACTCCCAAAATGGGCCATTGGTCAACTCGATCTGGAAATGGCTCGGGAGTCTGCCATAGCACAGCGTTGGGGCAGGACGGGACAATTATCCACAGATATGGAGGGGCTTGCAGGCCAAATGAGAAGTGCCCTTGAGGCAATCTGCGATGCGGTGATGCCGAGGGCTCGGTGGAGGTCGCTGCGCCGTCAAGTGTACTGGTGGTCACCTGGAATTGCGAATCTTTGGGTGGCTTCTTCTCTTCTCTTCTTCGTGCCTACGTTCGATGCCGTCAGAGACTCGATCGGGACGACGTCTTTGAGGGTCAGCTGCGAGAAGAATACAAGACGAGGAAGAAGACTTTGCAGCTGGCCATCAGCCAGGTGAAGGTGAGGGCCAGTGAGGAGCTACTTACGCGCGGAACAAACTGCGTGCCTGTGGCGCTCCCATCATCGAATCGATGGACTCGGGTTTTCTGTCGGGGTTAATGGGGGAGCTGTTCCCGCGTTCTATGGGATATGTTCCACCTCGAATGGTTCCTCGGTGATGGAGGTGGAGACCATAATTCCACCCATCACCGACCGAGAAATGGAAGTGGCCCTCTCGCGACTTCACGGGAAAAGGAAAGCGCCAGGCCCGGACGGCGTCCCGGGGCTTGTGCTCGGCATCGCCGCAGAATACCTCAATGGTGAACATCGGGAACTGCTCAACATGTGTTTGAGGTCCGGGCAGTTCCTGGAACAATGGAAGGTTGGCAGATTGTGCTTACTGCGGAAGGAGGGTCGCCCAGTTGACTCCCCTTCTGCGTACAGAACACTGGTGCTGCTGGACGAGACGGCGAAATTGTTCGAGAAGGTGCTTGTGGACCGTCTCGTACAGCACCTGGAGGAAGTCGGGCCGGGACTGTCAGGATGCCAATATGGGCTCAGGGGCGGCCGGTCAACAATCTAAGTCTCTGGCCACCGAAGCGGTGGCTCAAAAGGAGGTTCTTCTGGCGGTCTTGCTCGACATCAAGAACGCCTTTATTAGTCTTCCACATGACACGTTGAAGGAGGCACTTCGGTACCATGGAGTGCCTCAGTATCTCCAAAGGCTGTTAGAGGCGTACCTCGAGAAAATGCACGTGCTCTGGGAGGGGGATGACGGGCGCATACATCGCCATCAGGTGGAGTGCGGCGTTCCACAGGGCTCGGTCCTCGGTCCGATTCTGTGGAACATCGGATTCGACTGGCTCCTACGGGGTCGGCTTCTCCCCGGGATGAGGTCATCTGCTATGCGGATGATACCCTCATCACGGCGAGGAGGCCCGACTTCCTGCTGCCCGATTGGCAGAGGAGGGAGTTGCGCTCGTCATGGGCCGGATCGGCATGTTGGGCCTGAGGGTCTCGGCGGAGAAAACCGAGGCCCTCCTATTTCATGGCCCGGGTCGAGCCGAACCGGGCAGAGCATTGGAAGGGTCCCGAAGGGGAGTCATTCGGCGGTGGAGAAACGAACTGGAGTTCCCCTTATCAGGGCGGGGGACTGCAGAGGCGGTTGCGCGGCATTTCCACCCCTGGATCCATAGAAGGCACGGCAGCCTAAGTTTCAGGGTGGCGCAGGTGCTTACCGGACACGGGGTCTTCGGTAAGTAGCTGCACAGAATTGGAAGAGAAGAAGCCCCACGGTGCCATGAGTGTGGCGCGCCAGTGGACGATGCGCGCCACATACTGGAGGTATGCCCCGCCTGGGGCCTCAACGCCACGTCCTGTCGGCGGTCATTGGAGGGGACCTGTCGCTGTTGACCATCATCTCGAAGATGCTCGACAGCGGCAGGTGCTGGTCGTCGATGGCCTCCTTTTGCGAGGACCCGACTAGAAAAAAAGTATGGTTCAACCAGATAATGTATCTGGACCCGATCAAACAAACCCTATCAGGACAAGGTCTGGTCCTGATCAGGATAGCCTGATGTGAAATAACATCAAGTATGGCAAGGCATACCGGATCAGGACCAGATCAGGACCAAATAAGGATAGCCTCATGTGCAATATCATCAAGTATGGTAAGGCATATCGGATCAGGACCAGGTCAGGACCAAATAAGGATAGCCTGATGTGAAATATCATCAAGTATGGTAAGGCATACTGGACCATGACCAGGTCAGGACCAAATAAGGATAGCCTGCTGTGTAATATTATCAAGTATGGTAAGGCATACTGGATCAGGACCCGATCAGGATATAATGAGGCATGCCGGATCCGGCAAACCCTATCAGGACCAGGTCTGGTCCTGATCAGGATAGCCTGATGTGAAATAACATCAAGTATGGTAAGGCATACCGGATCAGGACCAAATCAGGACCAAATAAGGATAGCCTGATGTAAAATATAATAGAGTATATGGTAAGGCATGTAGTATATCAGGACCAGAAACAGTTTTCGTAACACAAAAAAAATATCAATCAGAATTCAAAAAAAGTATCATATCATAATTGTCATATTTATACCACAGTGTAAATTGTATTTGCATCAGAGGAGATTAATCTGAAATCTTTAATTAATCATATGTATTTAATAATAATAATAATGTTTAATTAATAATATAAAAATAATTTATATTTAAGGTAAAAACAAAAATAAATAATAGGTACATTTGAAAACATAGATAGAAATAAATAAAAAAATATTGTAACAACCATTCTAACATTTAATGTTTTGGGTCATAATAAATTGATGGCGTTAGTAAAATAACGTCATTATCTGAATCTCGGTGTTTAGATTCTCCGAAGCGTAATGATATGAAAAAAAAAAAAAAGAATCAGATCAAAACAGATCGATCAGGTCATAAATGAGAAATTCAGGCGACAGTTGAAGTCGTTAGCATCTGGTGGTTGCGCACTAATTGGAACAGTTCACTGGGACTCTTTATGATAAGAATATAGAACTGCATTCGCTGCCTACGTCATATATTAATTTATATTTTTATCTATTAAACATGTTCCTTAAGATATTCATGTTTTTTAAAAAGACCGGACTGGGCATACTCGTTTTGGATCAGGCAAGATATATAACGCAGATTGTCGCAGATGATTGATTTGTAAGATAATAAGTAATAAGAAGTAAAATTTCATCCGGACCCGATCAGGATTGTCTGATCTGGACCCGATCAGGAATGCCTGATCTGGACCCAATAAGGTTTTCCTGATCGGGTCCAGATATATCTTCTGCGTTACATACCTTATCTGGTCCAGATCGGGCATGCCCGGTCCGGTCCTGCTAAGGAAGACGAAAAAATTTCTAGCCGGGGAGGTTATCTCTACAAAAGAAGCGGCGGAGCGGGGACGCGAGGCAATTGAGTCTGCAAATTCACTCCGCCGCCGGCGGCCAGGGAGGAGGAGGCGTCGATATGCGCACCTCCTTCCACCGCCTTGAATAACGACAGGGCGTGGGCCAATGGCCAAGCGTTGGGTGTCGGAGATCGAATGTCAGCAGACGATCGCTCTGGCACCCCGTAAGAGCGCGGAAGGAGCCGCTGTGGTTTTAGAGGGTATTCCGGTCAGGCAACTGGCCGGCGAGTCCCACACTCCCCCTCGCCTGTCACCGGCGGGGGATAGCGCGTAAATGCGTTTTCACAGCGTGGAAAAAAAAAGGTCGGCACCGATGATTGCGACTAGTTCACGACGTTTGCTCTGCTCAGGTCACACAGATCTTAAGCGTGTGATGCGCCGTGTTCTCGTCCCAAGTAGTGGCAGGACGGCGTCCTCCCCCTCCTCACTACCGTGTGCAAGTACTTGCCGAAGCAACCATATCCCGTCATAACCTACACCAGTCGGAAGGAAAGGACGCCATGCTGTCGACCTCTCCACTCTATTCGAACCGGCCGGAAGGCCTCGATGGTCCGAATACCCAACCGAGGCCTCTCCAGCTATATTGCTCAACGGACAATGATGCCACGACGGGAGTCGTTCCGTCAGGCGGCCATCTCGACCCGGGGCCGCATTCTATCGCGTTTGTATTTGAATTTTTTATTTCCCGACGTTTCGAATACTTTACAGTGATCATGGTCACGAGAGGACTGAGGTATCTTACGCCCCATACGTCATTGTTATTACAGAAATCTATATCTACTCCATAAGTTATTAAATTTTAGGTTATTAACATATAGAGTACTTAGATATAGATTAGTCCTCTCTTGACCATGATCACTGTAAAGTATTTGAAATGTTGGGAAATTAAAAATCAAATACAAACTCGATAGAAACTGTAAAAATAGTTTTATTTCAAAAACAAAAACCTTTGCTTTTATTGACCTTAATAACTAAGTTCTTAAACTAATTTAAGTACACCTAAAGTAATTTTGAGTCCGCGATAATTTAATAATTATTGTTCATTGATTGTTTGACGCTGACTCAAAATTACTTAGGTGTACTTAAATTAGTTCAAGAACTTAGTTATTAAGGTCAATAAAAACAAAGTTTATTATTTTTTGCTTTGCAGTTTTTTCGGCGGTTTAATTGTTTTGTTAAAAAGATTTATTCATTTAAATTTTTATAATTTTGTTAAAAACATTTATTTAAATTAGTTTTCTTTTAGAAAATTTAGTGTTGAGATATTATTTTGATGTTGGGCATCTTATCATATTCAACTCAACAGCTGCCATCTTAATTCTGCTCAAGATGCAAGGTGCATGCTGAGTATTAACGTGATTTTAGTCGATAAGGGTTTTATTTGGTATAAACAGGTGAACGAAACAGGTGATATTTTTAAATAACTTTAATCAGATTTTTATAAAAAGGGTGCAGGTGGCATCTTAATAGAAAAGGTTGGCAAAAGAGGGAACGCAGGACATAATCCAGCTGTGTATCACACACAGCTGGATATTGATTCTTACTGAGATGTTGGGTTGTAACTATGGTACAGTGTATGAGCAGTAAGGCAATTTTCAATACACCTTAAATAGAGTACATTAATCAGATGTTACAGTGATTTTTAATTTACATACATAAATCTATGTACTTAACTTTTTTGGCATGTGAAGTACAGAATTTTAATATATATATATACATATATATATATATATATATATATATATATATATATATATATATATATATATATATATATATATATATATATATATATATATATATATATATATATATATATATATATATATATATATATATATATATATATATATATATATATATATATATATATATATACATATATATATATATATATATATATTAAAAATAAAGTATAATTAATAGTTTTAAATAAAATATGCATTTAATTACTTTGTCAACAATGCAATATAATACCAATATATGTTCCTAGTCAATAATCCATCATTCAATTGTGCCATATTACGATAATTCAATTAATAAAAAAGAAAAAAAAACTCCAATTAACACATATTTATTTGCTATCACATTCCCCAACCCGACTTGTCCTCGTGGGGAATCAGACTGCAACCCTCCACCCATTAGAGAAACAGAAATAGAAACAGATCGGAACATAAATCAAACCCTCAAAATTTGCACTTATAATGTAAGAACCCTTGGATCGGCAGAACGTTTCCTTGAATTAACTAACGCTCTAAGAAACATTAATTGGGATATTCTAGGTCTCGCAGAAATCCGAAAAATGGGGTGTAAAATCGAAGAATACAACGACCTTATCCTCTGCTACATTGGCGAAACTAAAGGACTGTATGGAGTAGGATTTCTGATAAAGAAAAAATATAAAAATAACATTACTAACTTCATTGGAATATCTGAAAGAGTAGCTATATTACAACTAAAATTTGAATGCTTATCATTATCAATAATTCAAATATATTCACCGACGGAGAAATCAACCGAAGACGAAATTAATAATTTTTACAAAGATATTGAATATGCTCACACAAAGACGGAAGGTAAAGTAATTTTCATGGGAGATTTCAATGCCAAAATAGGCTGTCCGAAAACAAACTGTTTTCCAGTAATGGGAAAATACGGTTACGGAGTGCGTAATGAAAGAGGTGAACGCCTCCTAAGTTATGCTTACCAACACAAACTATCAATAATGAATTCATTCTTCAAAAAAAAAGACAGCCGCAGATGGACATGGTTATCACCAGACCAAAAAATTAAAAACGAAATAGATTTTATAATGATAAATCATCATAAACTTATAACTAATATAGAAGTACTACACAAATTTAAATTCTCTTCTGATCACAGACTGGTGAGAGCAACGTTACTCTTAAATCACCCAGCAAAGAGTAGAAAAACCTACACAACACCATCAAATATCCCCAAAACGGAAATAGAAATAAAAAACTTTATAGAAAATCTACAATCATACATGGAAAATATAGAAATAAACTGTTTTGATATTCAAACATATTATAATAGACTGGAAAGAGGCATAAAAGAGAGCATAAAAAATAAAAACAATACACAATCTCATCAACACAATATTTTCTCCAAAGACACAATGGACCTTATAGAACGGCGTTTAGAACTACAAAACACGAAGAATAAAACCAAATACATGAGAAGAGAACTTAGTAAAATATACAAAGAGACAAATAGATCAATCCGTAAGGACTACAACAACCACAGATACGAGGTTATTACAAGAAATATAAAGAATTTTAGAAGTGCCAAAAAAGCTTATAAAGAATTAACTACCCACAAATCATGGATTCAAAAACTCGAAAATAACTCACTAACAACAAAATGTAGAAAAGATGTAATAGACCATGCGACAGACTTTTATAAAAACCTATACAAGAAACAAAACAACCCTGAAATAGAAGCACAAACGACCCACATTAACACGATGGAATGTGTCAGGCAAATTGAATACTTGGAAGTTTATGAACAGATAAAAAAGCTAAAGGTTGAGAAGAGCCCTGGACCAGATGGTATATGCAACGAGGTTCTTAAAATAGGAGCACCTATATTAACACGTTATTTCACGCAACTGTTCAATATGATATTAGACGAAGAAAAAGTACCAAAACAGTGGTGTACATCAGATATAATTCTACTTTTCAAGAAAGGAAACCCCTTGTATATAGGGAATTATAGACCCATAAGCCTTCTTGCAGGTGTGTATAAACTATTCTCATCAATAATTTTAAAGAGAATAACTGATGACATTGATAAACAACAACCAAGGGAACAAGCAGGGTTTAGATCAGGCTTTAGCACAGTGGACCACATACAGACTATAGAACAGGTCATAGAAAAATACAGAGAATACAATAGACCTCTGTATGTGGCTTTCATTGACTACAGCAAAGCTTTTGACACCATCAGCCACTGTTCAATCTGGAAAGCATTACAGCAATTAGATATCAACTACAAATACATCAATATCTTGAAACATATTTATACCAACAGTACAAGTAGAGTAAAGTTAGAAACGAGAGGAGAGGAAATAAACATAGAGCGTGGAGTAAGACAGGGCGACCCTCTATCTCCGAAACTGTTTATAGCTATACTAGATAGTATTTTCCAAAAACTCGACTGGAAAAACAGGGGTGTGTACATAAACGGACATTATCTAAATCATCTAAGGTTCGCCGACGATATTGTCATTATTGCAGAAACTGCCAGAGACCTAGAAGAAATGATGAGATCACTAGACTGCGAAAGTTCTAAAATCGGCCTAGAAATGAATGTAAATAAAACTAAGATACTGACCAATGACCGTGAACGACCGATAGTGATAAAAGACAACTGTATAGAATATGTCAGAGAATACATCTACTTGGGAAAACAAATCTCATTCAAAACGTCAAACAACGAAGAAGAAGTAACAAGAAGGATCAATACAACCTGGAAGAAATTCTGGGCATTAAAAGAAATTTTAAAAGGGAACTACAACTTGCACATGAAGAGGACGATATTTGATACATGTCTCCTACCCTGCTTGCTGTATGGCTGCCAAACTTGGGTATTTACAAAAAAAATCAAACAAAAAATCAAATGCAGTCAAACAGCCATGGAAAGGAGCATGCTAAAAATTAGAAAAATACAAAAAATTAGGAGTGAAAGTATTCGTCAAAAAACTAAACTCACAGATGCTCTCAGACACGCACTATTACTCAAGTGGAGATGGGCCGGACACATCACACGATACCCAGACAGAAGGTGGACTATCGAATCTACACAGTGGAAAGGACCAACAGGGAAAAGGAATGTTGGTCGACAATTGAGACGGTGGGCTGATGACATAAAACAAGTTGCAGGAAATGACTGGATGGTGTCAGGCAAGAATAGGGAGTCATGGCAAAGGATGGAGGAGGCTTTTACCCAAATAGGGGTCCAGATTTCAAATAAATAACTACTAACATTAATTTACAAGTAACTTCTTAAATTTAAGCAAAAACCTAACAAATATTGTATTAAGCATAGCGAAATCTGGAATAAATGGCTTATTTATTATTATTATTATTATTATTATTATTTGCTATCAATCCATTCATCTATTGAATTAATAATTTTATTTAAAAGTACGGTCTTAAGCTTGTTTTTAAAAAGTGGAAATTGATTCAAGTTTCCATAGGATATACAAACAAGCAATACGTTTTTTTATGGAATATACAATAGTTATCTGTTTTTTTTCTGTGCATGAATGAAAGCCGTACACATATAACGGCGATCGTGAGATGAATATTGAACACTATCTCTAAACACCATTATTTCAAGAAAATTGTGTTAACAGAAATTATATGCTCCTTATAAACAATTTGCATTTTATATACTTACATATATATGTATATACCTACTTACTCTAGAACTAAAAATAATGAACTGCCTACAGTCATCATCTAATTGAGAGACACACTCAACAGTGAATGTTGATGGCTCCATTAGCGACTGTAGCTTGTTAATTATTTGTGACAGGTCGGTTGCAAATTTATTAAGATTTTATTTTAGAAGTGCTTTGAAGACTAAAAGCGTACTTCACTATTTCTACAATTATATACACCCCGTATTGAGGCATTTCTGTCAAAATTACGGCAAATGCGCGTTATAAAATTTTAACGCGCCAAAAATCTATAAGGTTTGGGTCCATGAAATATCAAAATAAAGTATATAAATGAATGTGTACAAAATTCATTTTACTTACTATAAAAATGTATTCTTAATCATTCATTTAATACTGGCAGATTAACTAAATATTAGAAATATCCCTACTGTATGCAGTAGGCATGCCACCGAAGACAAAGATCGGGTACCAGTGACCCACTCGCATGGCGAAGAGAGGAGTTTCCATGGTGGGTCTATGGGGTCACGCGCCATCTCTTCTGTCACCCCGGACCGATTTGGCGGGGCGAGACGCATCCATAGTTCACCGCAAAAACAAAAAAGAAATGCATTAGGCATATTTCTAATATTAAGTTATATGCAGTTCAATGAAAATAATGTCAACAAATTTGGAAATGGAATAAGTAATACTTTTTTTTGTCGCTGTTAATTTGACTATAATTGAGATTAACTATAATTGAGATTAAAGTATGATGCTTAAAAAAGTTTGAAGTTTAAGAATATTTTAAAAAAGTCATAACTATTGGTGATTTATTTGATAGAATGTAATCCGTTGTCTTTCTTCTTATCCGTTTACTATAAATGTTATGAATCAAAAGTTATAGATTTTAATTGTCTAGATTTAAAATATAAAAACCCAATTACGAAGCGAAAAATGATGTCACAAGCGGGATCATTTTTCGCTTCGTAATCGAGTTTTATAAATAATTAAGCATATTAAATGCTAAAATTCAGTAATTTGAATAGATTTAAAACGTTCCATTTAATGATAATAAACGAAATAAATATATATATATATATATATATATATATATATATATATATATATATATATATATACGTGTACTGATGAAGTAAGAATACAATTCATCACCCCCATCTTACCCGCGGTTGATCGTAAAAGACGACTAAGGGATATAAAACGTATATAACATCTATACAAGAGAAGGAAAACTCTGAACAAAACCCTATACTAACACATCTGACTAGCGTGGTATAGTCGGTCGGTCGGTCATGAGCTGAGATGATGATGAAAAAGAAAAATTCATTGGGTTGGTGAAGAGTTTTATTTCGAATTTTTCTTCTCTCACATAGATTTTTGCACATTATATCATATAGTGATCTTTTAAGATACCCACGGAGAAGGTAAAGGGAGGTGAACTGTATTCTTACTTCATCACCACATGGAAAATTGTATCAAATGTAATATTTATTAATATCATTTATAAAGTATTGTAGCCAGTAGTTAATCCGTGTGGTGACGGAGTAAGAATACAATTCACCACCCCCTGTCGTACCCGTGAGTGATCGTAAAAGACGACTAAGGGATATAAAATGCATACAACATTTATGCAAGAGAAGGAAAATTCCAAACAAAACCCTATACCAACACGTCTGACCAGCGCGATATAGTAGGTTAATTTCCATTCCATTACGGAGGAGGCCCGAGCCCAACAGTGATACATGCATGGGCTGTGATGATGATGATACAGTACCCATAATCAAAAATTCAACACATGTATAAGATCCGCTTATTTTTTTTCTCTAACTATACATGTACGGAAAGTTATACAACCAGGTCTGGCACTTTCACGTTTCTTGATCAAATATTTATACGATTTTCATAGCTTTTGTTTTTGATTTTTAATTTCTCGACGTTTCGTACACTTTACAGTGTTCATGGTCACGGGAGGACTGGTGGATTTGAGCTTATATCAAATGTACTTACATAATACATATGTAAACATCAGAAATCTTCAGGTCTTATTAGTCAACTTTCTCGACTCCTGCAGGTAATATTTCGTTTAGTAGTATTTTATATATAATAAATAAATATAATAATCAGAAATACCACTTTAATAGTATTAGGACCACGCTGTTGACAGTTCTCTGTCTGCAGCCGCGAACCAGTCCGTCCGGGGTAGTACCACACTATCGCAGAAGATCGACGTATGAGTAATAGCAATGTGCTATTGCGCTTCGTTCGGTGAGCGAGAGAGCCGGAAGCCCACTGGGTGGGTTTGGGGTTTATATTGGTAGGCAGTGGCCTAGTTATACCCTTGGTTTTGCAAAGGTCCATAGGCGGCAGTGACACTTACCGTCAGGTGTGCTGCTTGCTAGTTTGTCACCATTAGCAAAAAAAAAAAAATTAGCTTTAAAATTTAGTCAGTGAGACTTTCTATCATAAATGTAAGCAATACATTTATGATAGAAAGTAAAACACATATAGCAATTTATATTTAAATATAGATACATATTCAAAGAAGAAGTCAAAGTTGTGAATAAACTATGAAAGTTGTTAAAGATATAGCTTTTATATGGATATGTAATGATTACACCGGAGTTTTTATTTTTAAAGCTAAAATAAGGTATGAATATTTGTACGAACATTAAGTCCTGCCATATGCATTGTCTCTCTTCATGCAATGATAGTAGAACAGCAGAACATTGTAACTATTTTCTGCTTTAATTTACATCTAATGGTTACGTGATCATAATACTTCTTCGGAATTTTAATCATTAGATATCAGCAGCAATGGCTTAAGTACTCGCGAAGTATACCAAAGAGCAGCAGATGTTATTTACCATCAGGCAGGCAGTCTTTTTGTACTACTACGAGAAACAAGTAAAGGGATTTTGATATAAAGTATAGCAAGAAACAATAGTCACTCGTTCTCGCCTCCTTTCTCTTTCTTTTCTCTTGGTTATCTGTAAACTAAATAAGGGTTATCGTCATAGATAGCTATATTGCAGTGAAGAAAAGAAAAACTGGAAATAAAGTCTTATGGTAATCCGTCACACGGATTGATCGATTTCACTTTCCTAAAAGAGGGCCCCACGCCCAGCAGTGGGACATATATGGGCCGAGAAGAAATATATCACAAACGGAGAAATTAAAATATAATTTATTTTAATTAACACGAACCCACATTATTAAACGAATTATTAATTTTCTATTTAGCGCAAATATACTTTATTTGATGGAAATTTGTAACAAATGGGCAGAAAGTGGTATAATTTATTTGACGATTGAAAAATGGCTCTTACAGAGAATAAAATGCTCATTTATCAATTGATAAAGGTAACTAAAATAATGTTTGTGATTTATTCCAGGCAGTTTGTGATGAAATATTTCTGTTAAAATATACGGTACATTAATTTTATGGTGAATACTAAAATATATGTAAGATAACATACAAATTTGGGGCAATGATCGTCATGTAACATTTCTCTATTTTCATTTATTTGTTGTAGAAACAATTTCATCTATATAATATTCGAGGACGGATTTCTGTCAATAATATTAAAGGGTTTTACGAGCGAATACTTTATAGATAAGTAGAAGTAAAATAAGACATGACAATTCGACACGCAGATACTTGCCAACAAAATATAAATCGAATAAACCACTACTTTTATGACGAGAACATTGCATCAATCTTGTTTGCTATAAAATCTTGAATCCAATAATCTACAACTAGGGAAGCTGTGTGAACATTTATGTGATTTAATGTTTTTTAATATATTGAGGAAAATATGAAAGTTGTTTTTGTATTCCTATGTCAAACTATTACATCATCATTATCATCTCAGCTCATATACGTACTACTGTACTACTGGGGTCGAGCCTCCTCCACAATAGGAGGGAAATTGATCTACTATATCATACTGGTAAGACATGTTGGTATAGGGTTTTGTTTCGAATTTTCCTTCTCTTACATAGATATTATATGCATATTATATCCCTTATTCGTCTTTTACGGTATCCACGGGTAAAATAGAGAGTGGTAAATTGTATTCTTAAACCGTTATCATACGGATAAAACTAGAAGGTACATAATATTCAAAAGTCTTAAGGTAGAATAGTCCAAGTATGGATACTGGTTGGAATAAAATTGGCATCATACCTTTGTAGGGGTAGTCGTAATACTTGGTTGCGGGGTAATCAGAAGATTATGTAGTAGTACTTTATTAGAAAGATTATAATAACAACTATAATAGCCAACGCAATGGATGCATCTAAAAAATGTAAGTAAATATAGTCAACGCTAAATAAGATCAGAAATAGAACGCTATACCAGGCATTATCCTGACGTGCGGTGACGGAGTAAGAACACAATTTACCATTCCTTATACTTTTTTTTGCGGCGGATTATAGTGTGGTCACACCCAGCCAAATCCCTCCGGGGCAACAGAAGATGTGGTGCGCGACCCTATAGACTCGACTCATAATGCACCTCCCTTCGCCGAGCGAGCGGGCCACCGGAACCCGGTCTTTGTCTTCATTGGCCCCCCTGGTGGTTTACCCTCGCGGGTTCCTCTCGAGTCCATGCACCGGTAGCTTTTGCCGTCGGGGCATTGTTCTCACGCGGTGGTCTCATTCCTTGCGACCATAGTAATCCCCGGTCCGATCACCCGATACCTCGGCTAGGGCGGCATCAGGCACAAGTACCTGCGCCGCCCAAGGTGCCGATGACGGGCCAAGTCTTCGTGGAAGAAATCCTCCCGAACTCGTTCCGCCAACTCTTTCAGCAAGATGACTGCCTCGCAGAAGGTGGCGAACCATCCCTTATCATGCGTATAGGTGTAATAAAGGACGACTAAGGGATATTATATGCCTACAACATCTGTGCAAGAGAAGGAAATCTCGAAAGAAAGCTCTATACCAGCGAGTCTGACCAGCGTGGTCCAGCAGTGAAACAAATGAGTTAAAATGATAATGATGACCAAGCTGTGTATCCAATATGTTATATAAGAGTGCAATTGCCTGTCTATTATGGGATAGACTGGTTCGTCTTCTTTTTCTTATTAGTCCCTATACGGTCTACTATAGAGTAAGAGCTTATTATAGCCATATTGCACTGGTCAGACGTGATGGTATAGGGATTTACTTCTCTTGCCTGTCACTGGAACGTATTATGAGCGAGTATACAAAAATTGTTATAATCCATGATGGAACCTAATACTGGAATACTTGCTACTTTTTATAATTTGAAACAAATGATTTCAAGAACTTCCGTGTGGTGACGGAGTAAGAATACAATTCACCACCCCCTATCTTACTCGTGGGTGATCGTACGAAACGAATAAGCGATATAAAACGCATATAACATCTATGCGAGAGAAGGAAAACTCGAAACAAAACCCTATACTAACACATCTGACCAGCGTGGTATAGTAGGTCAATTACCCTCCCATTATAGAGGGGGCTCGAACCCAACACTGGGACATATATGAGCTGAGATGATGATTATGATGATTATTTTATAAAAACCCGATTATGAAACGAAAAATTATGTCACAAGCAGGGTTCGAACCCGCAGCTATTGGGAGTCCGGCCCAATCGTGCTGCCACTTACACCACCGTGAACTATTGTAGGACATGCAAATCTCGCTTCGTATCATATTTACGTCATCAAGGTGACGCGCGCCATCTACCCGACGATGTTTACACATTGTGTAGGCTTAATATTTCAAACTTTACAGTTAGAATTGTATTAAACATGGTCCGCGTAAAGCTGTCAAAGCCATCTGCGGCTAAAAACACACACAAAAAAAAAATGTATTAAACGATGACACAACCTTTGTTATTCAAATTACTAAAATTTAGCATTTAATATGCTTAATTATTTTATAAAAACCCGATTACGAAACGAAAAATGATGTTTTCTTTTTTTTGATGATTGGGCCGGACTCCTAATAGGCGCGGGTTCGAACCCCGCTTGTGACATCATTTGTCGTTTCATAATCGGGTTTTTATAAAATAATTAAGCACATTAAATGCTAAATTTCAGTAATTTGGATTATGATGATTTTAAGAATTACCACTATCACTTGATAATGTCATAAAAACTTATAAAATATAACACCGCAAATCCTAAGAATGTAGAAGTGACCACAATGACAGATCTAATAACATTTAAAAAAGAAAAGGATATTAGTCACCATTGAATTATTTATAAGAGGCCTGATTTTATTTCTTTCTAGTCCACCTAACTTTTTTTTTGAACCAATTTTTGCCGCCACTTTTGATCATAAACTTTACCACGGTGACAAAGAAATAGACCTACTGTAGATACTACGCCTTACAGATAGTTTGACATCTCAGCTTTAGAATGTATTAAAATAAATCCCAGGTGTGTTTGATAGCGAAGATATTTGATATGAAGAAACAAGCGTACGTAGTTTGTCCCACGTATATCTTGGTACCGATAACCCGCGAGGTGACATCCTTCTGATTCACAGCTAATTAGATATCTTCTCATGCGTATAAATAATGATATATATCGCTTTAACGTTGTCCCTTATGTACACCATATGTATATTATTTGCTTTTGTGATTCAAGATGCATATACATAATATTATAATATATTAAAGTATTTATCTATTATTGAATACTTTCCGTGTGATAATAGATTAAGAGTACAATTTATCGCTCCCACTTTTCCCCATGAGTGTCGTAAATAACATCTGAAGGATATAATATGCATATATATATATATAAAATTCTTTGTCCTGAATGATGGTTTTGCATAAACATTCTCTAACAGAATTGATGAAAGGTGTGTTTCGTATTTCATTGAAATTCATCTTCTAACAGGGTTTAAAAGGGGTAGAAGGTTATTTTGGGGGTGATTTGCTTCAAAGCAGATATCAATCTTCCGTGTGGTGACGGGATAGGAATACTATTCACCACCCCATATCTTACCAGTGGGTGATCGTACGAGACGACTAAGGGATATAAGAGGCATATAATATCTATGGGAGAGAAGGAAAACTCAAAACAAAACCCTACACCAACACGTCTGACCAGCGCGGTATAGTAGGTTAATTTCCCTCCCATTACGGAGGAGGCCCGAGCCCAACAGTGGGACATTTATGGGCTGTAATGATGATGATGATGATATCAATACTCCTTAGTGTCTTTGATTTAAAATTATGACATTGTATTTTGACACATATTTATAAACTAAATTCAATTTTATTCAAAAACCGGACAAATGCGAGTCGAAATCGTGCACGACGAGTTCCGTACATCTATAAAAACGGCAAAAAAATCATGTCTGTTGAATAGTAACCGCTCATAAATATTTCTATATTTGTATCTCTTAGTTATAGGGTCCCGTTTTACCCTTTGGGTACGGACCCCTAAAAAGGTTGAACTCACATAAAATCTTGATACAATGCGAATACTCTTTAAAATTGGTATGTCTCGAAAGTTACCGCACTGTATTAGTACTACATTTAAAGGTTTCTAAGCTTTAAAGAGGTCATGCACTTTTAGGACATGACCTCGTAGGAACGTAGAGTTTGAAATTGTTGGACAACAATTTTCTAAGCGGAATATTGTAATTGCGAGCCATGATAACACATTGCATCATATAACTGAAATCCATCGCTCATACAATACCCGTTAGCCTAAAATACCGATAAAAATATAATTACTGCAACTGTTTATTTTTATCGTATGATTAGAAAAAGAGAAGATAGTTATCTGCTATATTTTCGTTCACTGTTTAGTCAGTTTTTAATCAACATGTTTCCAAAAAACGAGATGGAAACGTTGAGTTATATTAGGAACAATCTGTATGATGCGATAGGGAGATAGGACGTTGATGCTGATCAGCTGAGTCCCAAGACGCCATGACGTATGTGTGCTACTACAGTCCCATCGTCTCGATTTTTTATACCATTTACTTGCAAATATTTGAGATCATTCGAAGGGCTGGAATATCAAAATAAATCTTTCAAGTAAGTGATAAACTCCGAGTCAGACAACCGGTCGAGTTCTTGAAAAGGCCTTCCGGAAATTCACACCTTAAAATTGAGAGTTGGCGCACCAATCATGTTGCTGTGCAATATAAATCCACCAAAATTATACAATGCCACCAGTTTGCAAGAAAACACATTGCATCGCTATGTAATCGGGGCAACTATACTGACCGGTTGTTCTCGAACTGAGTCTGTTTTTATTCCTAGGATTCTCCGAATACCAGCAAATTACCCCTTTGAATTCCAAATAGTGCATTTTGCCTGCAATCTGCTTCGCCATGACTATAAACAAAGCTCAAGGTCAAACTCTTAAGGTAGTGGAAGTAGACTTGAGAGAAAGCTGTTTCTCCCATGGGCAGTTGTATGTGGCATACTCCAGAGTAAGCTCACAGAGTAGCGTGGTATGCTATAATTAGCATCTGAAGGGGAAACAAAAAAAAAAATTTACAAAGAAATACTGTAGTTGGTGTTGTATCTTAAGTAGATGGGCCGGGTATTAGTGTATCGCCCGCAGAGAGGTCAACCTGGGCGACGTCTCGCCATCACAGTAGTTTGTTGCCGAGGCGCGATGGTGACGATATTCGAAAGGCCTAATGTCGATGGATAACACGGTGGGTTATGGGGCCACACACCGCCCTTCTGTCCCCTCAGTCGGAATGGGTTGTGCTCAAATATATATATGTTATAACAAAATTAAAAATCCTATTAAAACCAGTTTCGACTTTTACGCGGACGAAGCCGCGGGCAAATGCTATTAACATATATGTATGTAAGAGAAGGTAATTTCCAAATGAAACCCTATACGAATATCAATGTAGTATAGTAGGTCGATCTTCCTTCCAATGTGAAGGAGGCTAGAGCCCAGTAGTGAGGACGTATATGAGCTAAGATGATGATGATTGAATATTTTATTAATGTGTACTTTCATTACGAAACAACTTCGAGAAATGTTCATTATTTTTCAAATGGTATTTTCGTTATCATATTATGTATCTGTAAGTGGATTATTAATTTACATCTAGCAGCCTAACTGTGTCCACTATTGGACATACTCGTACCAAGAAAGGAATAATATCACAATCACCACAATTGGTAGACGGTTTGCCGATTATAGTTGATGTTGTAAGGGAATGATCGATGCCACCCCACCATAGTTTTTATTTCGGTTTAAAAATAATTGTTTTAAGTTTGGATATTAATTAAATCCTTTAACTGTATGTTTGTAAAGTTCTCTAGTACATAAAGATATATAATTTTTATAATAAATAGTAACGTTAATTGACTCATCATCATCATCATCATCAACCTGCTCTTATCCCAATTTATTTGGGATCGACGCAATATGTCTTCTCCTTCCATACAACTCTATCAGACGTCATAATTGTTAAGTGACTAATGATTTAAATATTACATACCGCATTATCTCATTATACCAGAAACCTCCCAGAGCAAATCTTACTGACATTCTGACCTCCAAGAGCAAATCTTGCTGACATTCACCACCAAGAAAATGGAGTTATTGGGATTTATGCACATCCTTAATTATTTTCACAGTAAATTTTCAATAGCAAAGTTAGAGTTCGGCTTGGTGTTCCTTCATTAATGGAGCACAATTTACAATATACTCGTATTTAGGGAAAATTACAATATATAATATATAAAATTTCATATATTTTAATGTATATATATACTTTCACTGTTAAAGACGGGCTATGTAATCCTTTGGTAACCTCGGAACATTTTATATTCTCTTGCAGCTATGCTTCCTGAGATTATGGAGGCTATAAAATAACAGGTTAATAATATTAATATTATTCATCATCATCATCTCATCATCTCAGATCATATATCTCCCACTGTTGAGCTCGAGCCTCCTCTATAATGGGAGGGTAATCGACCTACTACACCACGCTGGTCAGACTTGTTTGTATAGAGTTTTGTTTCAAGTTTTCCTTCTCACACATAGAGATATTAATGCGTTTCATATCCCTTAGTTGTCTCGTACGATCATCCACGGGTAAGATAGGGGGTGGTTAATTGTATTCTTACTCTGTCACCACACGGAAAGTAATATTATTAATCTATGTCAACCATAACATCGCCAAAAAGACAATATAAGAAGTTTTATTACATTCAAAATTAAATTATCATAATACCTAGCCAAACCGACAGTTTGATATAGAACAATTTCAGATATACAAATGTCAACCTAATTATAACGTCGCAAAAAAAGTTATACTGAAAGAAATAAAGATTGAAGAGAAAATTCTAAATTTGACAGTTCAATTTAATATTGTTCACATGAATAAATAAAATTTGTAAAACATGTAATTTCACGGTTGTATTTGCACGAGTACCGTTCGCCGTCGCCAAATGCTCCCTTGATACACCGGAACCCGTGTTCAATTAAGATGTAACAAATGATCTAGGAAACTAGTAAGCGTTTGTACTAAATGTTGGCTATTTATTGTTGCTTTATAAATAGCTTACGTTAATGTGGGAACTCCATTCTCCTTCATTACATTCTTATATATGTTTGTTAAATAATATTAATTGGTAATGCTATGTGGTAGCTGTTACGAATATTACCCCTTACTTTGCTCGTGGATGTCGTAAAATACGACTAAGAAAGACACTTTAGAAAGTGGCAGGACCACACTGTGTCTAACAGTTTTCTGTCTACAGCCGCAGGCCGGTCCGTCCGGGCTAGTACCACACTCTCGCAGAAGATCGACGTCTGAGTAATGGCAATGTGAGAGAGCCGCTAGCTTAAATGGGTGGGTTTGGGGATTGTAATGGTAGGCAGCGGCCTAGCTATACCCTTGGTGTAGTAAAAGTCTATGGGCAGTAGTGACACTTACCATCAAGTGTGCTCTTTACTCGTTTGCCAACATAAGCAATAAAAAAAAAGCTAAGACCTAGGCCAACTCCAACTGGCGTCGTCTAGTCAACAATTATATTCCTAAGGAGGGTTGACGTCAGGCAGTCGGTATAAAACTACTGTCAATAACTATTTGCAATTGTAAGGAGTCACCATACGTCGTTGACGAACTGTGAAATAACGGGACATTCGCCCGGCAACGCTCGTAGTGTACAGATGTTTTGTGAGAATCAGTGTCAATTGTTGTAACGGTCACGTAAGCCATTTTGATATTACTTTTGAAGTTAGCAGTATTTGATTTTATGATAATTGTTTTGATTGTACTAGCCTAGTTTCTGTCTGATTTAATTTTAATTTAATTCATAAATATACGGATATTTGTATTCATTTGTATTTTTTTAATAAAATTCCACTTCTGTTGTTAAAATCAGAAGTGAGATAAAGGACTCATAAGCCCACAGTAACGTTAAATTGCTATAAAGTTCGTAAATTTGTTATCGACAAAAAAAAAAGCCGTTAACTCTTGAATTTCGTTTTGTTTTCAATTACTGCTTACTTCATTTCTTTGTTATTTGGTGTATCGAATTGCTGATTTAAACGGTGATAATGGGACGTACAAGAACGCCTAGTACACGGAGGCGTGTTTCTCGAGGTGATTCTCGTAATCAAGTTCGATATAATTCTCGAAGTTCTCGCGACGACAATGAAGTCAGGTCGGCTCGTGACTCGGACTATAGACGGCGTACTTCGCGAGATGGCTTACGTGTCCGAGATCGACGTGATTCTCGCAGCACTGATGTGCACCGGTCGCGTACTCGTGTTAGGCGCGAATTGCGTAGTAAGGATCGCTCTCGTAGTGACCATCGCGTCAGATCGGTCGAGGCGCGTTCATCTAACGATAAGGCACGCCCCGTTCATGAAACCGATATTCTACCCACCGTTGCGACTCCCGCGTCCGATAATATCTTACAGCGACAGCAGTCAATACAATCTAATACCCCTTGTTCTGAGGCGTCTACCCTTGCTAATGCTTTGATGCAAGCAATTAAAATAATGCAACCCTCAAAGTCACAACACTATTATGTGTCAAATTTCGACCCATGTATTAATAACATCGAAGCATGGTGTGAAGAGGTGGACCGCGCAAGGGAGGCGAACGGTTGGAATGATCATGAATGCTTATCGCGCGTCGCATCGTGCCTTAGAGGTGATGCTAGAGTTTGGTTGGGCGAGTGGGTTTCAAATGACCGCACTTGGTCTAATTTTAAACGTGAGTTCAAACCTCTTTGTCCTGGCAAATTGGACTATGCTAATATATTATTCGAGGCAATGAACACAACCTCTGAAAAATATTCTAGCTACGCTGAATACGCCCGTCGTACCTTATTGCGCTTGAAAATAATTCAGGGGCTAACCGACGATTTGAGAACCCTTATAATAATTCGTGGTATAGATAATGCGCAAGTGCGCGCCGCCGCCGCTAACGCTAGCTTGGCCCCTGATACTATCGTTTCATTTCTATCAATTTATACCAAGCCTTCAACAGGAAAACGGGACAGGGTGGTAGAACGTAAAGGATTAATGAGGTCAGGTGGTGCTCCGGTACCAAAATGTTTTAACTGTAACCGGTTCGGCCATGTCAGCCGCGTCTGTAGGCAATCGAAGTCTAATATGTCCAGTACTCGGTCTACCTATGCGTCCTCCGACGCCAATTACAACGCTCAACCGTCATCAAGTAACACTTGCACATTCTGTAAGAAACCGGGACACACCGAGGATAAATGCTTCATCAAAGCGAAATCAGAGCAACGTAACCAACGTAATGTCAATCTTTGCTCTTATCGATCTACTGCTTCACAAAGTAACGACATAACTTCCGCAATCATAGATGGTATTCCAGTAGACGTGCTCATTGATAGCGGGGCCCTTGATGTGTCTCTTATTTCTTCCGACATTTTAAAATATTTTACTTGTCAGCCTAAGCCAAAACATTGTGTATTGAAAGGCCTTAGTGATCGGGAGGTAATTGCGACATCTTACGTTACCCTTACCGTAGAGTTCAGCGACATCTCAATCGAAGTAGATTTAATAGTAGTTCCAGCGTCCTTCATGAATACGTCTATTATAATCGGAACCGATGTATTGAACCGTGACGGAATAACTTACATTCGCACTAAAGATGAACAATATCTCACACGTACTGACAAAGTTAATAAGGAGATCAATGTTGTCGGAGTAGGTGGTAAGTTTAAACTAGACACACCTCTACAGGGCTCAGAGTTGGAAGGCCTCATGTCTGTTATAAATGAATTCTCGCAATTTTTGATATCGGGAACCGCCGTAACTACAGTCCTTACAGGAGAAATGGAGATAAGGCTTACCAGCTCTGCCCCTATCGTTTATAAACCATATAGGCTCTCATACTCTGAAAAACTCAAAGTACGAGAAATAACTCAAGATCTTTTAGAGAAAGGAGTTATTAGACGCTCTAACTCTGAATATGCGAGTCCAATCATACTCGTAAGAAAACGTAATGGTTCAGATAGACTTTGTGTAGACTTTAGGGCACTTAATCGTATCACAGTGAAAGATCGCTATCCCCTTCCACTAATTGATGATCATATCGATAGGTTAGGCAGCTATAAGTTCTTCAGCTGTCTCGATATGGCTACAGGATTTCACCAAATCCCGTTAAAAAAGGAATGTATTCATTTAACGGGATTTGTAACACCAGAAGAACACTTTGAATATGTGAAAATGCCTTATGGCTTAGCGAATTCCCCGGTTGTTTATCAGCGAATTATTAATAACACTCTTCGTGCACATATCAATGAGGGAAATGTATTAGTATATGTCGATGACGTGCTCCTTCTTAGCAATACTGTAGATGAGGGAATTGAACTATTGCGGAAGGTACTTAGAACTCTCACAATAGCTGGTTTTTCTATTAATCTGGGCAAGTGTTCGTTTCTGGTCACGGAAGTTGAATACCTGGGTAGGCTTATAAGTCAAGGTCAGGTTAGGCCGAGCCCTCGAAAAGTAGAAGCCTTAGTTAACACCTTACCGCCAGTAAACGTGAAACAGGTACGACAACTTTTGGGCCTGGCAGGTTACTTTAGGAAGTACATAAAAAATTATGCCACTAAAACTGCCCCTATTGCTATTCTTACCCATAAAAATGTTAAGTTTAACTGGACTCCTGAATGCGAGACTATTCGCTTAAACTTAATCAAAGAGTTGACAAGCGAACCGGTCCTTACAATCTTCAATCCAAACTTTTCTACCGAAGTCCATACGGACGCTAGCAGTATAGGATATGGCGCTGTCCTTTTACAAGTCCATCCCGACTCAAAGAAACACGTAGCCGCATATTTTAGTCGATCCACCCAGGGAGCAGAAAGTAATTACCATTCTTATGAGCTCGAAACCCTTGCTGTTGTCAAAGCCCTCCAAAACTTTCGCCACTATTTAATTGGCTTAAAATTTATAGTAGTTACCGACTGCAATGCGCTTAAGTCTACTGAACGAAAAAAAGATCTTTTACCTCGCGTAGCAAGGTGGTGGATGTACCTTCAAGATTTTAATTTTTCAATTGAGTATCGCAAGGGAGTAATGTTACCTCATGCAGACTATCTGAGTCGCAATCCTGCTCGTATCAATCAAATCTCGAGACCTCGTAATTGGGCCCAGATTGCACAGTCAGCTGACAATGAAACACAAGATCTCATTCAAAAACTTCATGATGGTAGGCTAGACACTGATCGTTACAAGATCCAAAATGGAATTCTGTATTATAGATACGCCCCAGTAGGTCAAGAAACAAGGATGCTCTGTTACATACCTAAAGGTCACCGTCTCAGCCTTTTGAGAGTGTTTCATGACGAACATGAACACATTAATGCAGAGAAAGCCCTTGACCTTATTCTCCGACATTTTTGGTTCCCTGGTCTCAGACGATTTGTCTTTAAATATATCTCTCATTGTCTTGTATGCATTTCTCAAAAGAGAGTTCCTCGGGCTCCCTTACAAATTATAACTTCTTGGGAAAAACCCGATACTCCATTTAATACAGTCCACGTTGACGCGTTGGGACCCTTACCCGTATCAGAAGGGTATAAATTCATTCTCCTTATCGTAGACGCTTTTACCAAATATACACTTCTCTATCCCATTTACCGACAAGACTCCACAGAACTGAAGCGTGTCATAACACAGGCTATTTCTTTGTTTGGAGTGCCTCAACTCATGGTCACAGACAAAGGGCGCATGTTCGAGTCCAAAGAATTTGCAACATGGATCAAGGACTTGGGCTGCATTCTGCACTACATCACGCCAGAGATGCACCAGGCGAATGGTCAGGCGGAGAGGTACATGCGGACCGTACTCAACATGTTACGCATTCAAGTAAATCACAAAAATATACAGTGGTCGGAGACTTTGTGGAAATTACAACTGGTGCTAAATATCACGAGACAGAAGACTACGCGAGCATCTCCCTTGAATCTTCTAATAGGTACAGAATCCACAACGCCCGTGGTTAGAGCGCTAATACAAGATGTGGCCATCGAGTATTCAGCACCTAACAGAGAGGCTCTACGGGAAATCGCAAGGAGTAGAAGCCGTGAACTTCTTCGACGTAACCAAGTCAGTCAAGATGACCAAGCTAACCAACGACGACGTACACCACGTCAATTCAATGCTGACGACCTTGTGTTCGTCATAAAATATTCTCAGTCGGCAGGTAAACTTGACTCCGGCATGCGTGGTCCGTATAAGGTGGTTGAAATTCTACCTAATGGACGTTACACTCTGCGCCTGCTCAGCGGTAGTTATGGTAAAACCACACAAGCTGCTGCACAGTACATGGTGCCGTGGCGGGGTGAGTGGAGTCCTGAGACATGCGCCGCATTTTTTGAGAGTAAGTAAAGCTGATAATGTTCAACGTTATACGGATTCCTGTGGTGAGCCTGTGAGGGTGAGCCACAGATGATTACTCTCTTTGTATTCCTCACTTGTATGATTCGCTCTGCACGTTGAGATGCCTCAATACGTGTGATTGCGGTCAGCGTATTGGGAAGCCTCGACACGTTTGAATACGGTCGGCGTGTCGGGAAGCTTCACACGTTTGAACATGTTCTGCGTGTGGAATGTACTTTTGGATATGGTTTGATTAGCAGGCCATGTTACAGGGTTTACTGGTATAGTAACAAAATGACGAAGTCGACTAGCAAGAATGAAGTATACTAACAGGATCAGGCCTTTGGATACTAACAGGA
Organism: Lymantria monacha; assembly: GCA_905163515.2. Taxonomy (NCBI): domain Eukaryota; kingdom Metazoa; phylum Arthropoda; class Insecta; order Lepidoptera; family Erebidae; genus Lymantria; species Lymantria monacha. Next base: position 22,182,487 of record LR991083.1, read on the forward strand.
ATATGCCTTGGCTGGGTTATTTTTCTACTTTTGAGAAAGACGTACGTGTCCTGCATGAGTGAAGACTATGATAAAGAACGATGAATAAATTGATTAACTGGAGACAGAATGATCGGTCTGCAAGGTTGAGTGCTTCTAACTTAATTATCTGAATTGTTAGTAATTGTTGTTTTGTTTCTAGATGAAACTGATAATGATGAGGAGACTTCGTAAACGGTGTTCGCTGGTCTTACTTAACGACGACGTGATGATCTCTCCAGCATTGACCTCTCCAGTGGCGGTTCCTAGCGGAATCCAAAGGATTTGCGTCGAGGACGACTCAACGTCAGGAGAGGCCGTGTAAGGAGTCACCATACGTCGTTGACGAACTGTGAAATAACGGGACATTCGCCCGGCAACGCTCGTAGTGTACAGATGTTTTGTGAGAATCAGTGTCAATTGTTGTAACGGTCACGTAAGCCATTTTGATATTACTTTTGAAGTTAGCAGTATTTGATTTTATGATAATTGTTTTGATTGTACTAGCCTAGTTTCTGTCTGATTTAATTTTAATTTAATTCATAAATATACGGATATTTGTATTCATTTGTATTTTTTTAATAAAATTCCACTTCTGTTGTTAAAACAATATATACAAGAATTATATTACGTCAACTCTAAGCAATTGGATTAAGAGAAAGATAATGGTGATAGTATGAATCGGCCAAATCATTATTTAGAAATACTGTATTGCTACAGTATTTCTATTACGATTATAATCTAAAAAAAGACGTTTCAGAAGTCGAAAATAAATTATATAGAATACTAGCTTCTGACTGCGGCTTCGCCCGCGTAAAAGGTTACTTTCCTAAAGTTTTTCACTCTCTATTTTTATTTTCCCCTTAAGGGTAAATTTTTTACAAAATTTTAATGTCATATTTATTTATATCTAATCAATAGCCTAAAAATAAGTATTAAGCTTCTGGCTTTCAAATGACGATACTTCCTTACAACTTTTCATCCCCCTTTAAAACCCTTTTTTTGCATTAAAAAGTAGTCTATGTCCTTTGTCAGGCTCTAGATCATCTGTATACCAAATTTCATTTCTATCGGTTCAGTAGTTTTGGCGTGAAAGAGCGACAGACAGAGTTACTTTCGCATTTATAATATTAGTAAGGATTGTTAATATTAATAAATACGCCGTGATTTGGTTCGTCCATGAAATAAAACTATTAAGAATTTCAATCATAATAAATTAGAATTTCTCATTCAAGATGAGAAGTATTTTCTGTTATAATTTCAACTAAATTGACAAAAACATTTGCTAGTAATGTTGGTTAATATTTCGTTAATTGAAAGATTCGAGATATGCAATGACATGACATGGTCTTGTAATGTCTTATATTGCAGGATTAAGCTTTTAAAGATGGACAAACATACATTGAATTATTTACTTATTTAATTTCTGTTTTCTAAGACATTTAAGTATAATCGGGCTTATGATCCATTCAGGTATCATTCTTTTTACCTTCTACTTCTTTTTTTACAGTACAATTTCAGGCGTAGCTTCCCATGAGAATGACTTGTAGAATAGTTTTTCGCGTTTTATCTCGCACAGAATGTCTGAGCATAGACCTCTCAGCTCGGGCTGGTCATCGAAGACAAGGAGTTGGTACCAATGATTAGCCCAATGGCGATGGAAAAGTGGATTGGTTGATGACGGATGAATGAAATCTACAATGACCTGATTAATAGATAAATATATATCATAACGTCATTTTTATATAAAATTAGCGATTATTTGAGATATAGTTACATCCTTATGTGCCCTCACCCGTATTTTATTTATTCTCAGTTTTTTTTCCTCACAATGTACAGCAGTGCCTGCCGACAATGCGTCAGTTACCAACTATTTGCCATATATGGTCATTATCAAACTTTGCATATATAATTTTTATTAAATTGAAATTAGAACAGAATACTGATTTTCAAATCAGTTTATTTATACAAAAGTAGTGTAATTTAATATTTCTCAAAATTGACGCATCAAATTAATAACATTTTATTAAATTAGATAAAATAGCTTGACTTTTGCTTACTAAGAAACATTACAAGAAACAGGATACCATAAATGTAGGCACACGCTTGGAATCTGGAAGTGGCGACAACCTCACTCAAGATGGCTCCAGGTATCAATTTGTCAGAAGCAAAAACTTATATTGATTCTAGGTATCGCTGTATAGCTACACGCTGAACTGTATATTGTGGTCATCTTAGTAACTACAGGCAATAATAAACTTAAGGACTTTTGAATAAAAAACCTCAAACATAATTCTGACTTTTTTCATTTATACTTTTTTAGGCGCTAAGAAAAACAACAAGAGTGAACTTTCACGACGGCTGCGCAAGAAACAACTTATCGAAGTTGTATTTTTTCGGTACAATTTTGATAAGTGAGCGAAGTTGGTATTATCTTCTTCATATTGTATATTTATCTTCTTCAGAATAATGAGTCATTTATCTTCGTGTATTTTAAAAACTTATTTTTTTTTTGTATTTTATTAGAGAACACTTACTGCTACATTTTCCACCATAGTCAATCACTATATAAGAATAATCATGTATTACAGTGTTTTTTGTATTACGTTTTTGGTTAGACATCAGTCTGTCAGCGTCTGCTATTAGACATATCTATGTTGGAATATGGCAATAGACAATTATTGGGATGATCTCATCCCAATAATTGTCTATTGCCATATCCCATCTAAATTTAGATTTGTGATAATAATTTAAGTTCGTATTATAACAATTATATAAAAAAGAAAGATAAAATAACAAAAAGTACAAGCGACTTCATTTTTTTTTAAAGACAACACTCTGTACTAAGGAAATAAGCCCTGTATTGCATAAAGTCTACCACTTTATATAATTAACGGGCAAACATTATACCCAAACTCAAAATAACAATTTGTAGATCTTACAAAATATTATTCTGCGTGGACATTGGCACGATAGGTCAGTATCATAACCGCTACGCCATTTGTGCAGTCACTTTATAGATATTTACAGATTATACCTTGTTTTATTACATAAATGGGTTTAATAGAGAAGCTAAAAAAATATTGTAAGTAGAGAAATGGTATTTATTTTCTTAATGATACTATTTTCAATAAAATTGACTCAAGTTCTGCTAATATATGAACATAATCGAGTGCTTACATAAAAGAGTTTTACGTTTAACCTCAGGATTGGTGTAAAATATTGATATTAAACTATTGATGTTAAATACTTTTTCTTAATATGTATTTATATCAAACTAAAATTAAGTTCTGTATACATACATACATACATATCATCACGCCATATCCCTTGCAGGGTAGGCAGAGAGAACAGAGTGTCAGAGAACTCTATCCTTGCATACTTCACTCGCTTCTTCAACATTCATAATTCTCTTTATACACGCTCGCCGGTTTCGGAGACCCTTGACTCCACTTTCTTTCAGCACGTGACCAATCTGGTCTAGGTAGGTTAGTAGAGTCTCGGTCTCCTCCGGTACCTACATCCTTCCACTTTCACATTGTATATTTTCTTAACCAGACGTTCGTTCAGCATTCTTTCCACATGTCCGAGCCATCGGAGCATTCCCTTTCGCATTTTTACACCAATACTCTCTTTCATACCTACTCACTCTCTTACGTCGTAGTTGCGAATGCGGTCGGTCAGCCTAACTCCACCGATTTTCCGTAGAGATCGCATTTCGACCGCATTTATTTTGCTTTCATGCTCTTTTCTGCATACCCAACTCTCGCTTCCATATAGTAATGTTGGGACAAGCACAGCGTTATATATTACTACACGTGCCTTCTGGCTGAGGTGGTGGCTACCGAGAAGTTCGTTCCGTTCGATCCGTTTACTCTATTTCCCGCATTCACTCTTCGCTCTATATCAGTGGTGTACCTTTCATCTCGGCTAAAACCACATCCAAGATATACAAATTCATCCACTTGCACTAGTACATCATTACGTTCTGTATATACAACATTTATTATAACAATTACTTATACCCAAGAAGGTACGCAGTTCATTTATGTTATTTGGTTTTTCAACATCTAAAATTGCTCGAACCATATCTTCTTTATTATGTAGTCCTTGGCTATCAATAGTATGATCAATGTAATTAATACTTCTTTTGAAAAATGTACTTTGTTAAGTTTTAAGTTATTTTCTTGTAATTTCTCTAATACGTTTTGAAGTCTTTCGTGCAATTGTTTTTCTGTAGCTCCTTGAATTATTATGTAATCGAAGAAACATTTAACTCCTTGTATATTCTGTAATGTCCTATCCATGAATTTTTGCCACTTTGGAGTGACCTTTACTCCAAACATTAAACGGTTTACTTTAAATGTACCTTTATGTGTTATGTGTACTGAGTGCCTGTAGCATTAAAATATACGCACATACGTTTTTAGAAATGTGACATAAATAAAGTGACATGAATTGAATGCACTTTTTCCTAAGTTAAATGAATATTTATTTATTAGTAATTAATCATCGTAATAGACCCCTATTGCAAATTTTATTAAAAATGGTTAAATAAAGTTGATCAAACATGTTAGATATTAAATTTCAATTAATTAATTAAAATATGATGGAATATTGTTACGAACTCACGAATGTTATCAACACGTAAATTAAGTTAATGTGTTGTGCTCATTACTTTTTTTTGTTAAAAACTTGATCAAGGGGAGTGAGAGAATATTGCTCTTTGCTCTATTTGGAGTTCTCTTCAGTAAAACATTTTGCTATTACTTTGGGGTGACTACGATCAAATTACACCTTATCCAAACAATTAGGGTGACAGAAGGGCAGGCTAATTTACAGTCCCACTACCCACAATCTCAACAAGAGCAGCTGTGCAGCAGGTCAGTGGGGGGGTTGGTTTTTCTAACCTACTCTACCTCTAGAAAACAAATATCATACAGAAGGGGTCAGCTGCGTCCAACGTCCTGACGCTGCTGATTACTTAATTCAGAGCGTTACATTGTTTCAGCCATGTAGACTTTGAACAAATGCTGTACTGTATTCTCGTATCCTCGCTGAAATTACAGTATTGTTAGCACGCGGTCGTCCCAGTCATCGCGACCGTGTATGTTTCAAGTCCTTGCTGAAGGGCTATGATTATACCTCAGGAAGATCCCGATAATCAGAAGGAAAGCACTTATAATACCTTCCATCCACCATTTTTATTAATGGTAGGAACACACTGTTGACAGTTCTCTGTCTAGACCAGCGGGCCAGTCCGTCCGGAGTAGTACCATACTCTACATACGTACGTTACCATACGTCTGAGTAATGGCGATCATAAAAAAATATTTAATCATATTAGCGTAGGATACTAGAAAGGCTGTATTAAATACTGTAAGCGCTACATTCTAAGATAGCGCGTAAATGTCGTGCAGCTTAGTTTGAATTAAAAATATTATATAAATATCTAATGAGCATGCTTATTATGCATATGATGATCTGTCAGCGTAGCGTCAAACGATATGCATACTAGAATGCATTGGTGATCGAGTGCCCGTTGTGCGATCACAAAGGGTTAGAGCACATGCAAATTGTAGCTGTATTATCTAACCTCGGATGCACTACCAGGATTTACATAGGAATGGAAGTGCCGTTAGTGGTTTAAGTACTTCGTGATGGGAGTAAGATTAGCCCTACACGCTCGATTCGCACTTCTTACATCGCTATGACATAGATTATATATTATTATACTTAGTCATAGTGCACTGTATGATTTCAGATGCTAAACTAGGACGCTCATTCATAACTCCAGTAAAACGTTCACGAACTAAATCTGCATAAACGCCCCATTACGCTAGTGAAAATCTTATATTTAGATCCAGTTTCTGAAGTTAAAGAGAAAATTGCCACGATGTTTTTATGCCCATTGCTTACAAGATAGTGTATGAATTATGAAAATTATCTAGAAAGGAATTAGTGAAATTTATTTAATTGTACTCTCTCACAGTCTCCAAATATACGAGTATGTAGGTTAAAGATAATAGCGCATTTATCATTACTAAATCTGTCAAGAAAATTAAGATTTCTATTTAGATGTGCGCGAAATTTTGTAATTTATTTTATTGCATAACATTAGCGGTTAAAGTTCAGAAAGTATTTAATTTTTAACCAAGACACCATATTGCATCATTTCGATCTGTCTAAAGCGTCTCTCAGCAATTAATTTAGTTGGCAATCAGATAGTTTCGACTCTTGACAAAATGCGTGGGTTGTGTAACTGGTGACGTAGTACAACGCCCGCCCGCCTGCGCTCGCGCCGATTTCTGCATTAACCTTGGACTGTAAACGGACAACCAATTACATACGAATGGCACAAATAATAGGCAAATAGACACATAAAGATAATTTTTTTATCATTCAAAACATTATTGTTTTTGAAACCCTGTATTTTTATTAGTCCTAGAAAAAGATAATAGAATATTCAAATAGCCAATATAATAATAAATGAATCATAACTTTTTATATAATATTTTTTTAATTTAAAATATTTTTTAATTTATTTTTTTTTTATTGTTTATGGTGGCAAACGAGCAAGCATTATTACCTGATCGTAAGTGGTACTGGCGTTCATGAACCTTTGCAATACCAACACTACAGCTAGGCCGTTGCCTACCAACCCAAATTCACCCAGAAATTTGGGATACTATCAAATTGGATTGTTTTATAAAAAAGTTCAATTAGAAATAGGAAATAATTAATGTTTTCTACTTCTCTATTAAATTGACATTACATCTCACTAATGAATCAATTTTAATTAAATTTCGATAATTATTGCATAGGCTTGACAAAAACTTTTTTTTACTATTGATAGTCAAAAAAAGTTTATTTGAATAAAGGTTGTTAATTACAATCGGAGGTACAAGCTGATACCTATTTTATCGAACAAAGTTGCGTAAAATGTTGCATTTTTGTTAATTTTATACCCGAGTAAGTATGGCAGCACTACGCAGATTGGTGAGTGGAAGCAATCTAAAAGAAACCAAATTATAAAGTGGAATGTAGAAACTTGAATAAGTAGGGCCTATATTAAAGATAGCTCACACAAGCACAGTTGCAGGTCCAGTTAGAAGGTAATATCAAGTATAAGTAGGTACGATACTCATTTTCTACTTCATTGGCACAGTAGTACTCGCATACGAATATCGATCCTAAGGTGCGAAGATCAAAATTCGAAGTTGATATGGTACCGACGTGATCGAATAATCGAATTTCAGCTCGGATTAAAATTGTTAAAGGCTTTTACCGCCACGCGTGAATAACAAGCACATTTGACATGCACATATGGCGTATAGATACCGACCTTCTGTGCCAGTGTCCTGGGTTCGATGCCCACGCAGGACAATACTTTTTACGATCCGAGTCTGGGTGTAATTTGTCTGCGTTAATTGCATGTTTGTAACGTCCCCCCACAAAACAGGGCTTATTTCCTTATTTCAGGGTGATGTCTTTTTTTTTAAATTGGCTAAGCTGTACCTGTTGGATATCCACATGATTAGAAATATGTGTACCTAGATGGAAAGCATAAACTCATCCCCAAAACGCGGAAAAAAATTTAAGCATGTTATATTTAACAATTAAAAGACAATTTTATCGTCTCTATAATTGCTTTCAATATCATGTTCAATAGTACGCACCTTATCGCTAATTTCTCTTGTCTTAACGCACTAAAGTTGTCCGAACCATTCACTTATCTCGGCATCGGTCCAGTGTTATTGCTCACTGTTTGTATAAATGGACTCTAAAATCTACTATTTCGATTGTGTACTACATTTATATTGACACCTAGATCAGTTGCCGATAACATTGACAACCAAATAATTCTAAACTATATCATTACAAGGCGTAATATTGCTACATGTCATTTTCATCCGACATTTAAATAACAATAATCCACAGTAATAAGCTCTAATTATATTACAATTATTCATATATACACACTGTTAGTATTGAAATTAGTCAGTTTTGTTTAAGAATCCGTGGCAAGACTTCATAAATATATTGTAAGTATTCTGGTAATTTCATTCAAATTAAAATGAATCCAAATTTGCAGTACCCAATATTCTTTACCTATTGATTTATGATGTTTACGCGAGTGTTACACATTTGAAATAAAACTACTTTTACGGATTCTATCGCGTTTCTATTTGATTTTTAATTTCCCGACGTTTCGAACACTTTACAGTGATCATGGTCACGGGAGGACAGTCCTCAGACAGTTCTTACCTTTTGTCCTAAAATAATCTTGCCAGTGTGCGTTCTAGATTCTTCTACAATTCGACTTTTATTTTAATTTATCTACATACATACATACATATACATACACACAAACATACATATCATCACGCCATATCCCTTGCAGGATAGGCAGAGAGAACAGAGTGCCAGAGAGCTCTATCCTTGCATACTTCACTCGCTTCTTCAACATTCATAATTCTCTTCATACATGCTCGCCGGTTTCGGAGACTGTTGACTCCACCTTCGTTCAGTACATGACCAATCTGGTCTAGGTAGGTGAGTCTCGGTGTCCCCCGGTACCTACATCCTTCCACTTTCGCATTGTATATCTTTTTAACCAGACGTTCGTTCGACATTCTTTCCACATGTCCGAACCACCGGAGCATTCCCTTTCACATCTTTATACCGATACTCTCTTTCATACCTACTCGCTCTCTTACGTCGTCGTTACGAATGCGGTCGGTCAGCCTAACTCCACAGATTTTCCGTAGAGATCGCATTTCGACCGCATTAATTTTACTTTCATACTCTTTTCTGCATACCCAACTCTCGCTTCCATATAGTAATGTTGGGATAAGCACTGCGTTATGTATTGCTATACGTGCCTTCTGGCTGAGGTGGTGGCTACCGAGAAGTTATCCCAACGCTCCGTTCATTCAATTTCCCGCATTCACTCTTCGCTCTATATCAGTAGTATACCTTCCATCTCGGCTAAAACCACATCCAAGATATAAAAATTCACCCACTTGCTCTAGTACATCATTACCAACTTTTACTCTTACATCTGTTCTGGCTTCATCTCTTTCAATGACCATTATTTTGGTTTTGCTCACATTCACGCGTAGACCCCTTTTCTTACAATCTTTTGTCATTGTGTCGACTAGGGTCTGCAGGTCAGTCGCTGACTGTGCCAGCAGGACTGCATCATCTGCATAGAGCAGACCAGTGACCACTGAGTCGCCCATCTAGACTCCCACATTCATATCGTTCAACCTTTGAAGACATTTATCCAGATATATTATAAACAGTTTGGCTGACAGAACGCACCCCTGCTTAACGCCGATATTGACGTCAAACTAAGGCGACATTCCATCATCTAGCCGCACACAAGCTCTACAGCCCATGTAACTGGACTGCACAGCTTGCAGCAGTTTACAGTTAATACCATACTCCGGTAAAATTTCCTAAAATTCCTTTCGTACAACCGTGTCAAATGCTCTCTCCAGATCCACAAAACTGCAGAAAACCCTCTGACCTAGAGCCAGATACTTCTCCACAATGTTGCGCAGAGAGAACACTTGATCCATGCATCCCCTTTAACTCCTAAAACCTCCTTTTGTCTCACACAGTAAAGCATCGGAAACCATCCTCAGTGTATGGTAAAATTATTGAAAGGAGTTCAATAATTTTACCATACACTTTTGCTGCCAAACTGGTGGATGGCTCTGTAATTTGCGCAGTCATAACGTGAAACCTTGTTTTTAAACAAAGGCACGATGACTGCGCTATTCCAGTCCCTGGGAACCATTCCCAAGCTCAAACACAAATTGAGGAGCAACAAGAACACCTCCCAGACACAGGAGCCACCAAGCTTGATCATCTCGGCAGACACCATATCAATGCCCGTTAATTCATCTTACTAAACTAAATACATTAATGCACTAAATTTTGGAGAATGTGGTGAAATTTATACAGCTAACTATTCCATCAGATATTCGTTGTTACATTTAAAAAATTAAATAAAGTAAACAATTCATTTTTCGAAAATATCCTAACTTCAATCAATTATCCTAATACATTTGTAATAATAGTACCTTCTTGAATGTTAGTACTTAACAATATTTTGTGACCTTGAATGCGTCATCATTGAAAAGCATCCAACGCGTATAAATACTAAAAACAAAAAATGTATAAAAAAATGTAAAGGAAATTTTCTACATTCTAAGTTATAAACTGTTGTAATACAAATGTTAAATATACATCTCATTGAAAATTAAGGTACTTAAGTATATTTTCAATTTATTTAAAGTTTACTACTAAGAAATTTCTAGCAAACGTCAGTTTAATTTTTGTATGCAATATAAAATAATAAGAGTCATAAATCTATGTGATACACCTTTAAAAATAGTATCTAAGTACTATCGCTTCAATTTATTTAAAGTTTACTTGTACTTTATTACTACTCAGAAATTTCTAGCAAAAGTCAGTTTCATTTTTGTATGCAAATATATAAGAGTCATAAATCTATGTTGATAGCTTTAAAAATAGTATTTACTATCGCAATCTGTGTGTATGTAGATTAGATTGATGCAAGGTGGAATGTTGCGTTTATAGAACTTTTCATAAATTCTTCATCTTCTATTTCTCATCTTATATACGGGATATATTGTACATTGATAAATTCATAATATGTAACAATATTCCTTTTGAAATATAAATAAAATAAATTATTATTATTACTTATTTGGCATTGGTCTTCTCCAGTTGAGGAAACGATGCTGTCCAAATTAGTTGACATGGGTTTGTATTTCAGAGTTGTATTTTCTTTCAATGATGTTACCGGTCTACGTAATTTAAGCTCTTATCTACCGCTCTTATTTATATGTATGATTATATTTTTACTTCCTATCATAAATGTTTTTGATCTTCATTGTATAATCGTTTTATCCTTATATCATATATTTTTCACTTGTAACGGCTCCCACAGCTTAAAATAATTGATAAATATAATCGCTTTTCATCCCAATACGCTGATATAAGTTTCAGAATTGGGGTCGTTATATCTCTGAACAGGAATTCATCAAACAAAATGAGAAACTATCCGTTCACAGTCCTAAATGAACCTCAAAACTAGTTGGAAAAATTGAACGTACAAAAAAAAAATTGAACGAACGGTCATCAATCATAGTTTGGCAGAGCACACCCTACCTACCAAAGACAAAGCTAAATTTTTGTGACAAGCAGTAAATATTTCGGACATAGTTTTTTCAGAGCTGTCAGAATGCGTATTAAATGCTTTTTGCGAAAAAAAAAAAAATGTATCCTAAAATTTTCAACAAAACTACTCTACCTTTTTGACCGTGAATAAATCAATCTGGCTCGAATTCATTTCATGAGAGCTGAAGACAACTCTTCGTCTAGCTCTGAAAGAGACTTCAAAAAATATATTTATGATTTTCTTCAAATAAATCTATTGGGACATGAACATAAACGAACCAATTGTTACTATACGGGGTGATAGATGGCGCTGTGACATAATTTTGAATAGTGCTTTGATTTTATTACCTAAAAATGTATGTTATGAATTACATAGTTATTCAAACTTTAGACTGATTAAATTCAAAATTCAAATTTAAATTTATTCAAATTCAAATTTATTTATTGTGGGCATAGGTTAACATTAAGTTGTACATAATCGGTAAGGTTCTTGCTACACTGAGCATACAATATAGATTATTTCTTGGAATACTCACAACTCCAAAATAGTGATACTTTTTTTATAAATAACAATGATATGTGCGATGCTTAGTAGAGGTTAAAATGAATGGGCCAAAGATAAATCTACCTAATAGAGTTTTGTTGTCGAAACAGGAAATCATAGTTGACAGATAATAGGTCCGATTAAGCGTCGACTGAGAATTGTTGCTTAGTGCACGTTGTGCCAGACTGTTTAATTTTAAACATTTAAATTTCTTAATGTTACTGCCCGATGTCACGAAACTAACTAATTTAATGCGAACCACTTTATAATGGTATTCCTAAAATAATTGTTGAAGGTTTTACTGGCTTCCTTTATTATTTGGTATTAATTAAATACGACTATATATATTAGTCACCTCATATGCTTCCGTCCACCCAACCATCAGCCCGTTGATATTCATTAACATAGGTCTCCCCCCAAGAGAGTGCCAATCAGCACGGTGCCATGCCATTTGCATCCAATGCCTCCCTGCGATTTTTGAAATGTTGTCGTCACTCCACCTAGTGGAGGAGAGGAGGTTGTCCTGCTTGAAGTCATCTGATTTGTTATCGCCACTTGAGAGCATTTTAACGTGCAAATTCTTCGGACTATGGCGATTACACCGGTTCTGCTACGAATTTTCATATTCCAAATTTTATCATATAGAGAAATACAGAGCATAAAGCTCTCCATATCACGCTGAGCGTCTTTGAATCTTTTTATGAGGCTGCTAGCTGCGTTTATGAGGTGGTGAAGGCGATTAGTGGTTAAGAATACAATGTGTTTCAATCCCTTGCGTTCCTGGATATAGAAAATACACAGCAGCACTCTCCTTTTTTTTTGTTTGGTGGACTATGGATGCGTCTCGCCCCACCGAATCGGTCCGGGGTGACGGAAAGGCGGCGCGTGACCCCATAGACCCACCGTAAAACTCCTCTCTCTTCGCCGTGCGAGCGGACCACCGGTACCCGATTTTTGACTTCGGTGGTAGCAACACTCTCCTGAGAAACCTATAATAATACAACCATGCCCACCCGCTTGCAAAACATCGCATTTATGATATTATAATCCGTTGGAGAGGCCCATTCTATTTATTATTATATCTAGTGACGTTTAAATAAATAATCAATATATAATATTGTCCTTTGAATGAAGAATAGAATTCGTCACCCCCGCTTTCTGGTATAATACACTGATGACATGTGTACCAATGAAGAGAAACCTGAAATAAAACCCTCCTAGCGTGGTATAGTACTTAGGTCAATTTCCCTCCCATTGTGGAGGAAGTTTCAACCCAGAAGTGGGACATAGGTATATAACCTGAGATTATGCTGAAAATATAATATTATTTAACGCATAGGCTTTTTGGTATCTACCGATCTCTAGTGCCGAGTGCCTTTAGTTACAGTTCTCAGTTTTTTTGTATTGAGTTTGGTAGCAGAAGAGCAGTTTGTTGGATGACGTTGTTGGACGCGGGCGGCACAGGATGCCTTGTGGCGTTTTATGGAGGTAGCTGGCGTCCAATAGTAGACAGCAATATTTGTTTTTCAATTTCGTAACTAAAATTAATAAAAAGATTGTGCTAGGATTAGATCAGATGTTAGGTTAATTGAGGATAATGAAGCCACACATGGACTTTTATATACATATGTTCATGACAGCTGGCATTGTCGGCATAAGGTACCCCTTGAAGCACAGATTTCACACTTTTAAGATTCATACATACGCGGGGTTCTTCAAGACGGTTTCCTTCTCTGTAACATTAAACGTTAACAAACAATTTACGATTGAATACACAAAACTACAAAGTGTCATATATGATGGGAAGCGAACCAGAGAACTATGCAGTAGTTTGTTAGTTGTCCATTTGGCTATCGTTTCTTATCGTTCAATAAAAATTGTATTTTAATTAAAAATATATTTATTAAAATTGACTGATTAATCGTCAAGAGACATCAAACAAATTTGCAACTTTAAACAGTAAAATATTTTATTTATGATCCCTTAAGAGATTTATAGCTAGGTAGGTGTTTGACCTAATATGTTCTTTTTTTAAATCTAGCAAGCTATCGTGACGTTAGTTCACGCCGAAATTAATCGGCCATCGACCGTCATTGATTATATTATTGTTTGCAACTTTCATTGCAACGATAGAGAATTTATTCTTTTAATGTATCTTTATCATATTTAGAGGAAAGCAAACTGTTGTGATCGCTGGCTTCTAATGTTTACGCTAGTATTACACATTTGAAATAAAACTACTTTTACGAAATCTATCGTATTCGTATGTATACGTTGTACGTATACGTTGTTTGTATTTGATTTTTAATTTCCCGACTTTTCGAAAACTTTACAGTGATCTTTACAGTGATCAACTACTTTCACGATCATGGTCACGGGAGGTGACCAAAGATCGTAAGAGTAGTTTTATTTCAAATGTTGTTATCGCTTTTAACGCGTTTTATAAATAAATAATATTTTAAATATTTTTAAACTATCTTCGCGGCGAAACGGTTAACTCTAGAATTAATTTTAAAACTCTTTCAGAATCAATGGACTCTTGGATGTGAGCTATTTCCTACCTCCACCCACAAATAGAGTATCTAAGTCTAGAGTAAATAGAGTCATCTATTTAATATTAATGCTCCTTAAACTAAAAACAACTGTAAGATATATTTTATAACATTATTCAGGAATTTTTTAACATTCTTATTAAATGCATAAAGTTTGTATTACAACTGCACTTGGCCAAACAGTATTAAAACAATTTTATATTGACCACTTTATAAGATTTTTTTTTGTTAGGCTATGGCCCGGTCACACGTCGCCCGTACCGTCCGGGGCGACGAAAGGGCAGCGCGTGGCCCCATAACCCACCGTATTCCCTCCCCATCGCCATTGGGCCGGCCACTGGTACCGCTTCCTTGCCTTCCGTGGCCAGCCCAGCGGGTTACCCTTTCGGGTACCATCCCCTCTCGACGCCCCAGCTAACTGCCGGGGCGTCACCCTCACGCGGTCAGCCTCTCTGCGGGTGAAGGACTATTCCCCAGTCCAGTCACCCGCGGCCTCGGCTAGGGCGGCATTAGGTACAGATACTCGCGTCTACGCCGCCCCAGGCGCTGGCGGCGGAGCATCTCACCGAAGAGGATTTCCTCCTTTATAAGAAGATAAGATTGAGTTATACGATTAAGTGGAATCCTACAACGACTATTGCGTTTAGGGTTTATTAAAATATTTGTGTTTAAAATTGGCGTAACTACACTAATTCGTTCTATTATAAAAAAAGACTTGCAAGCCCATGGCCACGTCTGTTTGACACCGAGTACAACTAATGAAAACCTTTCAATTGGTTTTCAGATGGAATATGCATTAATTAATTTTATGTAGTTTCTTTTAAATTCTCTTTATTCAATGCTATATTTATCACGCTATCATATTATAAGACCATAACACAGCAAATTCTTTCTTTGTCAATTCATAAGTTACTTGTGATGCATAAAACTCATATCAGTGAACTGGCTATATATTTATGTTATAGCATAATAACTTTTGTATCTTCGACTCTAACATTACAAGAATTATAAAGGAAAAGTTATGTAGATAGATATAATTCGTTACGCTGAGACTTCCTTATAATTTAAAAAGTATTTCATGCCAAAATCGGATCAACTTCAGTCGATGTTCTATTATTATAAACCATTGATGTAATCTAACCTTCGCATAAATAAAATTCGTGACAACGCCATTCGATTTCACCAAGTGCTAACTACATCGGATTTGCGAAATTTTCGAAAGAATTTTGAATACTCGATAATCTACGTAATGTCATCAACGAATATGGATGCATAAAATATAGCAAACAAACGTGCTAGATTAGATAACCTATATATAGATATAGTGCTAATAACTCTTATTTTCCGGGTTGAGAGCCCTCAGCGCTCACCCATAGTCCGGGTTAAGCTGTGACAGCCATCTGCGGCTAACATTTAAAGACAAAAAAAAATCTCTTATTTATTTATCGCTCTTACTAATAACATTTACAATAAAGATTCGTTATATTTTATTATTCAACTACAATTCATGTAACCGTCTATGGCCCTATAGACGTCCATTGTTGGGTTATGCTGCCACAAAATTGGGATAATACCATAAGCACCACGTTTATCAGATAGTTTAGCAATTTTTGCTGGCATTATAAATTTGGTAGCCGATCACTGCTGTTCATTCTTCTGGTTCTGTTACCAGCATCGAGTACAATACACTCCACTATATGTTCACTTGGTTAATTAATATATTGAATGTGGGATACACGTTGTAATATAATTCTTCCATTCCTTCGTTTCAATGGAGGACCGACAATGAAATTACTGAGTCTACATACAACTTTTTGTCAGGAGAATAATTGTGTTTGCTTAAAGTATGATTCAAACCATTTGAAATCACCCTTGCACTCTACAATCACATGTAAATACAACTGAATTCTTTGAATATAGAGATGGTTAACGTGAAAAAGCAAAAAAATAACGAAAGGTTTGATATTTTAAATATAAATATGTTTAAACTTTTATCAAATGGTAAGTGAATTTTTGTATGTATATGACGAGCGGTCCATTAAACAGATGTAATTAATTACACATCTGCTTAACCTTACGAAGATAAATATAGGAGAATAAAGTTTTTAATTTTCAATAATTTATCAGCATCAGAGCTCATATACATATATGGAGTGAGACATTTCACTGCTGGGCTCAAGCCTTCTCCATAATGATAGGGAAATTGACCTACCTATTGATCAGACGTTTTGGTATATGCTTTTGCTTCGAGATTTCTTTCTCTTGCATAGATGTTATATGCATTATATATTCCATAGTCATCTCTTACGATCACCCACGGCTAAGATAGGGGGTGGTATATATTATTCTTACTCCGTCACCACATGAATAAGTTATCTGTATTTATAACATAGCGATGTCAACGTACAGTAAGAAATTAATCTACGACGTTAATTAGTAAATTATTTCCCAATGGAAGTGCCTTGCCTTTATCATTCATCCTAGCCTATCGCCGTCCACTGCTGGACGTAGACCTCCCTCATGTTACACTACAGAGAACGGTCCTATGCCGCTTGCATCCAACGTCATCACGGGTAACACACACTGTTCGTAGACCTCACCTTATGGACTATAAAATAAACTCATTTATCTTATAGTTATGTTTTTACCGTTTAGATAAAATATTCAACCCGCAGGGCTAGCACATGGTCGTGCAGAGGATCAGGCTACCCATAGGGAGTTTACCTACCGCAACCACGTGAAGCTACGTTCCACTGTTTTGTTACCAAAACGTTGACGTGGATGGGTACCCAAAAGGTTAATAATCTGAGTGAACTACCGAAATCAAAGAATCGATTCTGGTGGTTCGGTCAATAGTGATGCAAAGTCAATATAAGTACTTGCCACTCGGCCGGAATTTAAAAAAAAACAAAGCGACCTCGCTCTGTGTGCAGTGTGTGCTGTAGATTAATAACTCAGAAACTCCTTGGTATATTTATTTCGTGTGATAGCCAAAATGTACAGGTAGGTGTAGCTCTGAGGTCATTCGTATTTTGTATATGTATTTTATTTGTAAACCAAACATTTCTAATGTTCATTTTCTTTTAATTAAAGTAATAAAACTATAGTAATAAATATATATAAGCTGTTTGATTATTCCGCACTGGTCAGCATTTTCTTTTCAGTTTTATAAAAGAAAACTTGGCTAAAGAAAACAATATCGTACTCGCTCGGCAGCGATTCCAAAATGAACAAGTTGAGAGGCGAAAAAATAAGCTTGTTATCTTCAATTAGTTTTCGAAGTGAACGTTCGGTTACAGAATCATAAAGAGGGAGCGATATAGTCGGGAGCAAGTTGCAGTACAAGAATCCGGTTTTAAAAAAACTTGCTTTGCGGTGTAGTGTCCATGAAGCTAGAAGAGCAATAAGAAAAAAAGTGAAAGGGTTAGGTTTCTTACGAATCACGACCACCCTGTCCACTATTGGTTGCGAGAATAATCGTTAACCACTGGTAACATAATATTGTAAGACATTTTGTTCACCTGATGACGTAAAAAAAATCTTTTATTTTTTTTATTATTTCATATATTATTACAAACAATATATACAGGAATTTGTAGTAATAGAGTACCATGATGACTTCTTATATGAGCGTGTAGTAAAAGATTTAAGCATATCCTGTATCTAAAAGAAGAGGAAAACTCTAAATAATACTTTATACTAACCAGACTGATCAGCTCGCTATACCAAACAATTTCTCTGCATTTTAGAGAAAACCTTCGTCCGTCAGAGAAAAGTAATCAAGAACAGTAGTAAGATATGAATTTAAAAGGAAAGGTTCTTGGTTCCACTATTATTACCACAGATGACAATACTTTGTGAATACACAAATATTTGTTCTAATTATAGTGGCAATTTTTGGTAAAAATTGTTTATATTTATATAAATTGATACAAGAAAATGCGAGATGCTGTTTTAATAAAATAAAAGTCAAGTAAAATACCCCATTAAGACTTGTTCTTACTTACCTATAGATCGGGTTGAGAGTCCTCAGCGCTCACCCACAGTCTGGGTAATGTTGTCAAACAACTAAGACACAAAAAAAAACTTATCTTTATACTTTAGAATAGAATGCACAATGTTTTACGTCATCTGTCATAATAAATATCATGTATATTATAAGATACATTGTGTTATAGAAACGTTGTTATTAAATTTCCACAATGCTACAATACATTAAATATGTAGCTCTAACTTGGAGCTTCGTAAGCCATTATCCACATTAAAAGTTAAAAATACAACAGTTGCGAGTAACTACATACCTAAATACATATGGTAAGTGTATAATGTCCACCTGTCATGCCTTTACAGCTACAGGGTAGATCCCTACGCGTCAGCCCGTCTAAATAAAGGTCAAACCTTAACTCAAACTACCTGAATTATTTAACATGTTGGAATACTCCACAAATGAACAACACGCCACACTCTGACCCCGTATTTTAAATTGAATTATAAAATCTGAACACAAACATTAGACATGAAAAATAAGGCTAATAGAGACTGTGGGAATTTATCTGGTTCACACGCAAAAGAAAATCTTATGTGGGTATTTTATTATTTAGCATTATCATCTGTCGTTGAGAAGCCTTCTTATATGGTTCGTTATAGACACTTTTTTAAATCTATTTGTTTTAAATAAATTAAAATAACTAATATTGACAACAAGTAATTCCTATTAAGCTGATCATTCGACTGTAATGAAAAGCACCTACATACATATTGTACATAAATCACAGATTAATATGCCATTTAAACAATTTTCCAATTATGACATCACGTATATACAGACAAAGGCAGATAAGTCACTCCTTTGAATCACGACTTTCTCAAACCAACAAAAATTGCGACAAAGTTAATTCTCTGACTCAGTTACTCGACTTTCGTTTATGTTCGTGATCGTCGCGTCATAAGTACTACTGGTTCTAGGTATTAAACAAAAACTGAACTACTACTAATTTTTATAGTGATTCACTGTGTGAGCAATATTTTTTTTGTTTATGAAACATCAATTTTGACTAACATTATTTTTTTTTACAGATACCAACATAAGATTAATTGAATGACATGCAAGTTCTGAGCGTTGTAAGAAAATGGTGAGTGAACCCTATATATACAATTGTTGCTTTGAGTATTTATTGTTTCACATAGAAAGTAAAATCAACACGCACATGTAATTACATAGATTGCTTCATTCCAATGAAGTGAAAGTGGCACTTAGTCATTTCAGGCACCAAATATTTTTTAAAATGGCATATTTTTATGCATAACTTTGTTTAGCCACAGATGGCTATGATCACTTTACCCGGGCTGTTGGATGAACGCTGAGGGCTCTCAATCAGATTAATAATAACGTTAGTGGTTAATATACTTATTAGATATATTGTTAACTGTAGAGATGGTACCTACTTCCACCATCTGTGCAGTCAGCAATATGTCTAAATACCCACCTTTCGTGCTAAAGGTTTTAGTTTCGATCCCCATGTATAACAATTCTTTGTGCGATCCATAAATGATTATTCTCAGTCTGCGTGTATTTTGTGCTTGTTTGTGAAATCCCCTGTGACACAAGAATTTATTTCTCACTGCGGGGCCTGATCTTAAATAAAAAAGAGAACCTATCTATTTAGCTCCAATGTAGGTAAATTACATGCAAATATATTTCTCAATACATGGAACGTATCTTTTTTTTGATAAGCTATGGTCTTTTCATAGGCGGTCCAAACTGCTCGGGTCCGTATAAAGTATCGCATTAATTCTTACTATTAATTAAGCGGGCCATCGAAATCAATTCCTTAACTTCGGTACCTACATCGTACCCTACCTACCCACACCTTCCGATATCCCGGCAACAATACTGGGGTGTCACTCGCATCCCTGTGGATGGCAATCTACTTCTCGGTCCAACCACCTGCGATGGCAGGGCGCTGTATGGTCCATCTCACTGTCCATTAATCGGGACACCGGCATTGATTTCAATTATCCGTGTGGTGACGAAGTAAGAATACAATTCACCACCCCCCTGTCTTACCCGTGGGTGATCGTAAGAGACGACTAAAGGATATAAAACGCATATAATATCTATGCAACAGAAGGAAAACTCGAAACAAAACCCTATACCAACACGTCTGACCAGCGCGGGATAGAAGATTAATTTCCCTCCCATTACGGAGGAGGCCCGAGCCCAACAGTAGCACATATATGGGCTGTGATGATGATGATGATGAATTATTTCGGTAACATGTAACGATGCTACGGATATTATGGTGAATTGGTACCGTAATAAATAATAAATATCGACCTTTACGTTGTAGGCGACTTTATAGAGATGTCAATAGTGGTTTGTTCGAGCCATCGTTTACTCTACTGCGTCAACTTTAACTCATATGTATTTGTATGATATTTGG
Organism: Lymantria monacha; assembly: GCA_905163515.2. Classification (NCBI taxonomy): domain Eukaryota; kingdom Metazoa; phylum Arthropoda; class Insecta; order Lepidoptera; family Erebidae; genus Lymantria; species Lymantria monacha. The sequence goes on from LR991083.1 coordinate 22,203,261, forward strand.
ATAGCGCCACCTAGTTTTCAATGTGTGAAACAAATTCCATTTACAATAGAGTGCTACGCAATAATATTGTATTGTAGCCTGCCGCCAAAAAAAAAAAAAAAACTCAATAATATTGGAATAAAATATTAATATAACTATTAAATATGTTTTCAAATACACAGTACATATTTTATCGACCCCAAGTAATTGGGATAGCAGTAGGAGAATGATGAGTGTTATCTATTAAGACATTAAATATAACGAAATTTGCCCGCGATTTAAAAGGTTCACAAACTTTATTTTATATGTCGATATGTAATCAACATATAAAATAAAATTTATTTAAATGGAAAAGTCATCACAAAATATAATGAATCTTCAAAGGCCAATACATTCAACATATTTTTTTTTTCATACAAATATAGATCTCATCTCATCATAAAAAATATAGATTTCATTTTAGATAAACGTATAAGATTCCATTAAATATTTAAGATAAAAGAAATGCTTGGCAGCTATATAATCAAAATCACTATTCATTAAAAGCAAATACATACAACACTAGAATTAAAAATGCATAAAAATAAATATGTCATTAATCATATTCCTTCCATTATTTATTATGTATAAAAGCGAGAAAAAAACGAAAGTAAACATGATTAAAAAATATAAAGCGTGAAATGAAATATCTTAAATAAAAAAAAGTTATGCTCTTTGAAATGACGGGCCTCAATTCAATTTAAATTTGAGGTTGAATAAATATTTGGTTAACTTTATACTCTGTTCAATCGAAGTCAATCATTTTGTTTGTTAACTTAATTAAATAATGTTATTAATTTCTAAAATAGATTAAATTCCGGTTATATATTATACCCTAATAACCTACATAGTTTTTATTTTGGACTAGTTTAATATTATTACAGTTTCAAGTTAACGATCAGATTCATTGCAATATTCATACCAGATTCATTGCGATATACAATTCTAACTGATTATATTTCGGTAACATCAGTGAATGTCAATAGATGTTTTATCATTTACGCTTTTATTATTGCACTGATGCATTCTCTACTTCCTTTACCCTCATAAGTCACTTGCAGACATTGCGTCACGAATAGAGAGAACCAGGCGCGCGGTTAATAACTACGTGACATCCACACATGAAGCTGCTCAGCGAAAATACAACTAAATCTTGCATCGATTAACCTAATAATTTTAAGTTTATTTTACATAGGAAACAATACTCTCAGTAAGAGATAAATAAACGCAGTAAATCGCATGAAAGTTTTACAACGTAAGATTTAAAACTGACTTTAATTGACTTTGCAAACATTCAGTTAATGAACATAAATTAGGCCCGAATAATACCTTTTTTTTTGCGGTGGACTATGGACGTGGTCGCGTCCCGCCAAATCCGTCCACGGCGACGGAAGAGGCGGCGCGCAACAGGCCCAAATAATACCTAGAGAACGATGTGAATCGCAAAAAAGTTTTACAAGGTAAGGATCGAAACCTTCACACTCAGCGCGAGCGTGGGAGATCACTACTTCGGTACAATACGCTGTTTATTCAATGTAACAATAAAAAGTTCTACTATTTCTACAATCTTAAAAGTCTTCATTTTCTCTTTGAAAAGATAATTGGACTGTCTACTGAAATTTCAATTTCAATTATCAAATGAAAGTAATTAATTATAATCCTATCAAAATAAGAAATAAAATAATTAAACCTAAATTAAGCTTATTTTTCTAATGTGCTTACATTGTGTTTAGAGTTAAATATGAAGAAAGAAAATGAACTTAAAAATTATATTAAATTCACTTGTGAAGAACTAATTTTACTCCACTAAAGAGTAGAAACAGCTCTACCATGCTTGTAATTACGACCTAAGCTTTTCAATATAAATGAATAGCAGTTATAGTAATACATAGTCAAGGAATTAAAATAGTGTATATAATTCACTTTTTAGCTAGCTAAATGTTCAAAGGTTTATGTTTTATATAAATACTTTAATGGAATACTCCTTTGATATATAATTTAGCGATACCTCTCACCGTAACTTTGTGATATTTACTATCTACTACTAATATATTAATGTGAATGTAAGTTTATTTGTTACGCTTTCACGCTAAAACTACTCAACGGATCATCATGAAACATTGTACACATATTCTTGGAGGTATTAAAAGTAACATAGGATACTTTTTATTAAAAAAAAAAAACAAAATTTTTATATGAAAAATAAAAAAAATTGTTTGTCAAAAAATCTCAAAATCTAGCTTCTTCAACGCCATCTAGCAGTCCAGTAATGAAGTTCCAACCCTGAGTATTGTAATACCGTTGCACTGTATTACCGACGTTCAAAAATAAAAATAGGGGATCAAAAACTTTAGGAAAGTAACCTTTTACGCAGGCGAAGCCGCGGGCAGAAGCTAGTCTACTATAAAAACAGATACTATAACACTGTGATTCTGCAGCGTCCTGCGACGTCCGCCAGCAGAGTAAAAATAACAGTAAATACAGTATTTTTTTAGTGGTAACACTGTTGTTCTATCTACAGCCGCGGGTCGGTTTGTCCGAGGTATTACCACACTCTCGCAGTAGATCGTCGTCTGAGTAATGGGCATGTGTTATTGCGCTTCATTTGGGATTTGTATTGGTAAGCAGTGACCTAGCTATTCCCTTGGTATTGTAAAGGTTCATGGCGGTAGTAATACTTACCATCAGGTGAGGTGCTTGCCAACATAAGCAATAAAAAAGTAAGCACTGAGTCACACACTATGGTATCTGTGCAGTCGAAGATTAAAACATAATAATCTACATCATTATCCAAATTACTGAAATTTTTAGCATTTAATATGCTTAATTATTTATAAATACCCGATACGTTCGACGGGTTCGAACCCCGCTTGTGACATCATTTTTCGTTTCGTATCGGGTATCATCATTATCATCATCACAGCCCATAAATGTCCCACTGTTAGGCTCGGGCCTCCTTCATAATGGGAGGAAAATTAACCTACTATACCGCGCTGGTCAGACGTGTTGGTATAGGGTTTTGTTTCGAGGTTTCCTTCTCTCGCATATATGTTACATGCGTTTTATATCCCTTAGTCGTCTCGTACAATCACCCACGGGCAAGATGGTGGTGAATAGTATTCTTACTCCGTCACCACACGGAAAGAACATAATAATAATATACAGTAATATATTGTTTCTAAACTAACAATAAATTTGCAGCTAATATTTCTATTAACAGCTCTCATGTACCTCTCTGGTAACAAAAATATGAAAGTAGCAAATATGTCATTTGTAAACACCATAATGTCAGATACCGGCCCCCGTATGTTATGGGAATGACCAAGGGTAGGTGTATTTTACCTACTACAGACCAGATGACGGTGAAAAATGGGCCATTTGTTTCATACGCATCGTTCAATCTCAGCAATAAGTTTCGTTAGTATGTTTTTGTTGAGTAATTCATTGGCTGTGTAACAAATCCCTTGATTTTTATAAAAATCTTTTTATCTTGTCTTTGCCTTTTTATTTTTACTATACAGTTACAGAATTTATTTGTTTTGATTCTAAGGATCTTAGCGATAGATTTCAAAGAAAAACCTTATTGTTTTAAATGTTTATCAAAAAAGCTTGTATAAACATATAATGGTGCAAAAAATAAAAGTGATTGTAAATGTTAGCAATCCGGTTAAAATTTTTTAACAATATGATATCACACATAAAATGATCTGAATGACAGTTGTTATGAAAATTGTGATAGGGCATCACAGTTTTCATAACAACTGTTTAAATAGCAAATGATGATTCATTAATTACTGATGTAATTATTTTTTAGTAATTTTTGTTGGATATGTTTAGTAAGATATAAAAGATTAAATTCGTTTAAAAGTCGACATTAATGCTTAATAAATATGTAAGTAATTAATGCAAACAAAGCGGCTGGCATATATAGTTTCTAATAATAATTATCTCCAAAACTGCTTGATACATTTAGAGATCATTATTAAGAAAGGCTTGGGAAATATAAAATTCTTTCATTTAACATTATCACGTACGTATAGTATATGTATGTATTCTAAAAAGAAGTAGATACTCGTACGTAGTATTATTGCCTTAAGACGACTACGTATTCTACTGTAATCCGAAGTTTAAAAAGCTCTTTAACACTAGGCACGATTTGACTGAATCTCCGATATTGTTAAAGTTCTTGAACCACAAAAGATTTTTTTTTACTAAATATATATATTTACTTTTTAAATTAAGTCATTTTACATATTGAAGTTTTGAATTTGAATTTATTTTTTTACCTCTTTCGAGTTAATAAAAGTTTATTAGTTTATTATGCAAGTAACTTTACGTAACTTTGAGAGTAATCGTTTTAAAAAAATCATTAGAATTTTGGGTAGTTTATGGTCTAGGTACACTCCACCCGAACCGTCACCCACTACGGAAAGGCAGCGTGAAAAATTAAAATCTGCCTTTTTATGTCTCCATCGTGTAATTGAGGTGACTACCTACATCGATTCCCTCAAATCGTTTAATGCCTGGCAAGTTCCCTTAAGAGTAACACTTTGTAGGCCACTGATGACAAGTTCACGCTGCTCCGGTGGCCGGTCCAACGACGAAGGCGAGGTTCACAGGTGGGTTACGGGTGTGTGTGCTGACGGAGTGGTGCGAGGAGTGCGCCGACCGTAGCCCATCCCAAAAAAAAAAGTGTAACACTTTGTATGATCGGACCGGGGATTAGTCTGGTCACCCTTGGAGTGAGGCCACCGTCTGAGGACAACGCCCTGACGGTGAAAACTATCGGAGGTCGACTCAAGAGGATAGGTAGACCGCCGGGTGGGCCACTGAAGAAAAAGACCGCATTCTAGTGACCCACCCGTACGGCGTCGAGAGCTACGTTGTAGGGCGTACGTTCTACAGGGTTGTGCGCCGCTTTTCCTGTTGCTCCGGACGGATTAGCGGAGCGTGACGTACCGTAGCCCGCCGCTAGAAAAAGATAAGGTAACACCTTGTAGATATTGGCCGGTTCGTGTTTCTCATAAGAAAAATGACAATAACTGATTTAACTAATAAATCCAAGGGTAACGAGATATTTTATAAACATATAAAGAACGAACACAAATTACACTCAAAACTCTCAACGATCAGTTTTGTATTACATGAATTGTAAAATCCGTACTGAAAGTGAAGGTTATGAGTTCGATTATTGCAATAATTGAACTCATAACCTTCAGTACGGAAGGTACTTAGATCTTAACGCTATGTGTATAATCAAATTATATTTACTGGATACTTTAAATTAATTTTATAATTCGGCTCTAATTAACTATTTATGCTTTTATATACACGCTTCGTACTATAAGTTGCATACCGTTCTGGCGATTTCACGCTATACTGCTAGTGATGAGCAATTCTCTTATTTAATGCAAAATGTTCATTCTTTTAATTTATTTCTAATCATTAAGACATTTAACTTCAATGAGATAGATGATAGACGATGAGATGTTCATTCGGATTAGTTTTAATAATCTTTAGTTGCACGTAGTAGAGTATAAGTTTATTCCTATTATTCGAGCACAGTTCAAAACTGTTCAGTTCAAACCTCCAAATTACTCGAGAAGGTAGTTGCTATATTAGTTGAAATTTGACGGTTTTTTGGGTTCTAATAATATACGTAAGCTATTTAAGAAAATTGTTAAAGGTATGTGGCCATATTGATCTTGACAAGCAGCTGGTTGTATGCTTCGACTGTGATTAACTTATGAAGCACTGCAGTTCAATTAGTAAGAATTGTTGCCAAAGCTGATCAATACGAGAGTTCGATGATATTTAAAATCAAAGGCTTTATTTACTACGGGACTGAGTGACTATATCAATAGTAACCATGTCTTGAAATGTTGATACTATAGGGATCAACGTAAAGTTTCTACGAAATTATGAAAGAGAATTTTAACGAGTATAAAACCGCAGTTCAAACATTTGCTTTAATGATACATACTTACCACTCAAGATAGAATAAAGGTAATAATTTAGATACAATATCATTATATTTTCTATTACAAACACTATTGTTACTTATAACTACCTACGTATTGTCCACCCAATCATTAGCCCACACATACGTATACTCTAAATTTAGTTCTTTTTAATTTCATACTACGTATAAACATTGATCACGATATAATGCGACCAATACTAATTACATGTTAGGTATATTAAGTTCTACTGAAAGTGTTCGCGTGTGTCCGAATACGCCTTCGTATATTCACTTTCATAATTGTTTCCACACGCAATGTGATGTGATTATTTTAATTTTTACATATACCAACATAAATGAATGTACGAATTGTAATGCATAATGAATATACATACATTACATAAACAGTGACTGACTACATCACTATTACACACATACATACATATCATCACGCCACTATTACATCACTATTCCTCGTCTTTAATATTTGTATTATAATCTAAATGGTGGGCTGTAGTTTGGTTGCAATCTCCATGACTGTTCAGAGAGACGATAGAGCAGAATGAGCCTTCTTTATTGTTCTGCGCCAGCTTAGGCCCGTATGAGCTGACTCCTAGAACCGTAGAGGCAATTCTCACCATCCGAAATTTATTTTAATTTCGTAATTCATATTTTTCTATACCGAGATTGGTCCATTTTCAATGAATCTTTCAAAACAGACCAATTCCATTTGTGTGATTTATTCGAGTGACGAGAATTGGCCGCCGTGTTCAAAATGCAAAAGAAACCTGTAATCTAAGGTAAAATTAATGATTTTACATTAGATTACATATAAAATTCTTTATGAGGCAGGAATATAACTAATTTAAAAACTATTTGAAACTCGTATCATACAAAATCTTTCAACAATTTACCGGTATAAAAAAACACCATAGAAAAATTGAAACAGAATAATTATTTATGAAAACACTTAGCATTAACACGAAGGAAACAATATATAACAACTATATATAAGATCTTTGGTTGATTCCACTGTGGGTGAGGCACTATGTATGCATTTAAGTTGCTTCTATATTGATCAATATTTGTGATATGTTGTGCTATTTTTCTACATGATTATTAGATATTTAGACAGAGAATTTTATGATTATTTTATTACCAAAGCACCAAACCTAGTTCTAAAGTGTATTCTACAGCAAATGGTCAACCATCGTCATAATCCGTTTCATAGTTAAATAAGTATTATGTAAATATTGTGGCTATATTAAAACGTGATCATTATCTGCCATGAATATTATCAACAGATAATGCTTAAAAATAATACGTTAATAAATTTTTGGATTTGGACATAGTTTAAAAGCATACGGGTTGGTTGAATCAATGAATTTATTTTATGGGATCGCATGGTAACTTTTCACGTACGACGCGGCACGACGCATAGCCGCCGGACAGCGCAGCGCGCCATCAGTGTATAATTCATTCGCCCATAGGGTCCGTCAGACATATGATCGATTTACATCGTAACGACACGTTAACGTGGCAGTGACGATAAAAATAAAAATGAAACTAGCGTACATAAACCTCGTTCGTCTAGCAACACGAAATTAAATTATATTTTGTTCGCTTGCTGTCTGTAACATCAAGGGGCATGAAAAAAATATATCCTTTATTAATATTCATAACCATTTTAGAGATTAATATTAGCTTTAGTGTTAAATAAAGGCGAATTTCTATTATATGTGAAAAAAAAAACGAACGCAAACACTGTGCATACAATAAATTGTCATATGCTTACTTTTTTTTATATTTTATAGAAACAAAATAATAAGAAATTATCACAACAGAATAATATTCATCATCATCATCATCAGCCCATACACATCCCACTGTTGGGCTCGGGCCTCCTCCGTAATTTGATTTGGAGAGAAATTAACCTACTATACCGCGCTGGTCAGACGTGTTGGTATAGGGTTTTGTTTCGAGTTTTCCTTCTCTTGCATAGATGTTATATGCGTTTTATATCCCTTAGTCGTTTCGCACGACCATCCACGTTTAAGATAGGGGGTGGTGAATTGTATTCTTACTCCGTCATCACACGGATAGAATAATATTACCGAGATATTATACATAGCGACCTGCCTGGACTCCATTTCACTTAGATATAAAGAACCAGATTTTTTTGTAAAGTCTACAAATTGTCGGTCCGTACCTGAGAGTTATTTTAGTAACTGAATTGTATATTTGTAGTCCTTCACTATACGAGAATATATATCACAGTGTTGTGTGTTGTCTTTGGAAATGTTTAAAACATTGAATATGGTATTCACCTAAATAAATTTTCCCTCACGATCTCTATATTGCACACTACGCACACTGATATACAAAAAACCCTCAGAAAATAAACGTAGGAATTAGTAAAATAAATTGTACTTAATCGCGGTCTACCATCAATTTACGTGAGTAGAGTAAGTGATAGCAAATTTGTAGTCAGAAAAAAGTGTAGCTTGGACTTTTCATAACTTATTTCAAGAATACCGTTTTATTCCCGTTCATGGTCCTTGCATTATAAATACACAGAAGGTGGGCAGTTTATTCCGTTTGCGGCATTGTCGGTTGCTGGTCCCTAGTGTACAGTTAAAGCGACAATCTGATTAAACTTAAACTTTGCAAACCACTAATCGCGACCTACGGTGGTATCTTTATTATTGTGTTAAATTTGCAACGAAAATATTTTCATCAACTTTATAATAATGAACAAGCAAAACAGTAAATTACAAATGACTAAATCAATACTGATTATCTTTAGCAAAATTTTTATTATGTAAAATATTATTTATCATCGTTATTCAGCCTTTTGCCGTCCACTAGATATATAAGTTTAGCTAGATTTCCACTTAGGCTTCCACATATAAGGGAATAGTGTCGTAAACACCAAGTTTGGCATGCAGTTTGGCGATCCTAGTGAGATCTCATACCTTTCTTAAGAGAGAGTCACTATTGAGGTGCGAAGCTGAACCACCTCCCCGTAGTTTAGGACACCTTGAATTCAGGGCCGGGATCCGCGGAGGTATATCCCCTCCCGAAAAACAATCCCAAATCCTAAGTTTCACCGCTCAGCGAGAGGAAGCATGGTTACTCGGAGGAGTCAACCACTAGAGCGGTACCCAGTCGTCCGGGGGGACTTTAAACCCCCACTGCACAAATAGCAAGTAGAAAAAATTAAATCAGTCCTTCAGAGGGTCCCAACGACGTCGGGGAATCCCTTGCTGAGGTGGCATCGGAGCGCGTTACGGGAACGCGCTCCGATGACAATTCGGTCAGCTCCGGGTATGGCAGGGGAGCCCCATTTGCCATTCCAGCCGCGGGCTCGGCTGTAAAATCGGTCCCAAATTTAATTGTGAAGAGAAGGAGAAAGAAGTCCAGAGACCTGGTGTGCTCTGCCTACAGACGGAAGAGGGATGCTGAGGCTAAAAAGCGCCAGAAATTGAAGGTGGCCGAGAAGAGGGCGAATACAGGCATCTCTCCGCCTAAAGGCCAGGAGACGCACCTATCTGCGTCTCCTGCGCCTAGTGTATACACTTGTAAATAATAATGATGATATAAATACAGTTGTAAATATTGAAACAAGCAACATGTATACAGACCTGAATACAGACGAAAGCGGCAGTTTACCTGCCGCAGACCTCTCTGTCGCCTCCTCGTCGCGTTCTACCGCGGCGAGTTTCACGGCGGCACTGGAGGTCAAGCTCGAGGACCTCTCCCTAAGGGCTAGAAGTGTCCCACGCAAAGGGGAGCTTGGAGCCCGATCTTTGGGAAGGGTAGGTGTAGCTACCTTCGCCGAAGGTTGCGACTTCGCGCTGCAGTAGGGGAAAGTGACGGCGACTAGGGTGGTAGCTCCGGTCAACAACGTACCCTGTCTATAGCCAACTCAACGCTAATTCTTCAAGCTATGTTGCTTATAACTATTCTTTTACGTATTTCCATTTACCATATTTTATCATGTAGAGAAATATCGCGTCTTATCCGTTACACGCTGAACGATTTTAACACTTATTAGGCCGTGATCACACAACTAGTATTATTTAAAAAATAAGATTTATTTTCCGATAAGTGGTTTTATTGCACTAGAGTAGTCAACACTATACTTTATAGAGTTAGTTACCAGTTATTCGAGTAATATGGAAAAAGACTTATGCTCCAAATTAAAAGTTGAGCGCAGTCTTGAGATACATTTAAACTTGAAGCTATTTCCTCAGAATGAAGGCTAATTAAACTTTACCTATTAATCTAGTACTTTATGAAATTTACATAAATGTGTTAGAAGCTAGAAATACGTTCGCTGATTTAAATAACTATGTAACTATATATTCTTTACAGAGATATAAGGCGTGGTCGACATTCAATTTCTATTATAATGATAAAAATAATAATACACGAACGCATAATTAAGTGCGCTTATTTCGCAAACAGATATAGAAAATTATACGAAGAATTTTGTATTACACATAGTTATTGCTGTCAAAACTGGATAAATTAGAATCCTAGTATGCGAGAGGAATGATAATGTCTCAGGAAGATAACACGATATTATTAATAATATGATATTTAGTTTGAAATGTTAGGCAGCCTTGTCTTTAAATTAGGCCACTTAAGTTGCCACCAACGTTGAGTTGATTTGGCACGTTACTTGCACGTGTGGCTGACGTGTAGAGATAACATGTCTTAATATATTTCACTTCTAAGGCTACAAACTAATACAATGACAAACATTTTGCAATATTTTATACAATATAATAAACTATAAATATTTTTAAACCAAATTTATGGATAGCAGCTGTGTGGCTATGAATACTACCAACCCTTACTTTGCTCGTGGATGTCGTAAAAGTCAATCAAGAGCCTTATAACGACCTGGGACAACACCACCTGATGCTGTTTGGTCAACAATTACATTCCCAAGGAGGGTTGACGTCTGGCAGGTGGCCGGTCATAAAACTATTGCCAATAACTTTTACAATATATACTATGAAAGAAGAGTACATATTGTATCGACCCTAAGTAATTGGGGTAAGAGTAGAAGAATCATGAAACCAAGTTTATGGATACGAACGTAATCTACAAATGTAGGTATAATATACGAAATAGTAAAGAAAAATATACACTATTTCGACTTTTCTTCTTCACATACCCTATAAATACCACGGCTGACATTTGCGCTTATGCATGCTACTTCACTGTGCAAACGGGTTAATATACAGGTTGGTGTATGGATTGGTATATGGTCTATTCTTTTTCAGTAGTAGGATCATGCTGTTGACAGTTATTTGTCTACAGCCGCGGGGCGATCCGTGCGGGTTAGTATCACACTCACAGAAGACCGACGTCTGAGTAATGGCAATGTGCTATTCCGCTTCGTTCGGTAAACGAGAGAGCCGGAAGCTCAACTGGGTGGGTTTTGAGTTTGTTGGTTTGTTTGTTGGTTGTTTGTTTTATGGTTGGCAGCAGCTTACCTTTTTTATTTTTCTTTTTCCGCAAGGTGGACCATGGATGTATGCATATGAAGTACTTGGGCCTGGTGCTCAACGGGCGATGGTGGTTTTGGGAACATTTCCGCCGAATTGCTCCCCGGCTGGTCGGCGCGGCGTCCGCCCTATCACGGCTCATGCCGAACGTGGACGGACCCAGCTTCGAGGGCCGACGGCTATATGCGGGGGTGATCCGCTCAATGACCATGTACGGGGCACCCGTGTGGACGAGGGCTCTGAACGCCCAGCTCAGAGCTTTATGTGGAGACCACAGAGAGCCATGGCGGTCAGAGCCATTCGCGGGTACCGCACGATGTCGACCGAGGCGGCATGCCTATTGGCCGGGACACCCCCGTGAGACCTAGAGGCGTAGATGCTCTCTGACTTCTACCAGCCTCAGTGCGCGACGAGGGTGGCTCCCCATCGTCTAGCGAGATAGCCACCTGGCACGAGGACGCCCGCCGAGACGTCATCACCCGTTGGGTTACGCGGCTGGAGACCTAGACACGGTGTTGTTACCGTTGAGGCCCTCCGGCCCGTACTGATGGAGTGGATGGAGCGGCGGCACGGAGTCCTCTCCTTCTGACTGGTGCAGGTATTGTCGGGGCACGGTTGCTTCGGCAAGTACCTGCACACGGTCGCGAGGAGGGAGTTGACTCCGTCCTGCCACGAGTGCGGCAGTGACGAGGACACGGTGCAGCATACGCTGGAGGTCTGCGTGACCTGGGCCCAGCAGCGCTGTGATCTCGTTCCTGTCATCGGTGCCGACCTAACGCTGCCGGCTGTCGCGAAAGCGATGGTCGACAGCATCACGAACTGGGACGCGGTCGCCGCCTTCTGCGAGGCTGTCATCTCGCAGAAGGAGACGGCGGAACGAGCCCGAGAGGATTCCCTCCATGCGGACTCGGACCGGGCAATAGTCCGGTCACCCGACGTGAAGCCACCGCGTGACGACGACGCCCCGACGGCAAAAGCTGTCGGAGTGTCGACGAGAGGAACCCGCGAGGGTAAACCGCCGGGCGGGCCACCGAAGACAAAGATCGGGTACCGGTGGCTCACTTGCACGGCGAAGAGAAGAGTTGCACAGTGGGTCTATGGGGTCACGCGCCGCCTCTTCCGTCACTCCGGACCGATTTGGCGGGGCGAGACGCATCCATAGTCCATTGCAAAAAAAGAAAAGAAAAAGGCTAGTGGTAGGCCCATACTGCTGACAGTTTTCTGTATACAGCTACGGACCTGTTCATCCGCGGGAGTCTAAAAAAAATATCATTGTACTGTTACTCGTCACATGTATGATGGCGTAACAATTAGTTATTATTAATATAGCATAGCGCACATTTTTGAGTGCATGTAGCATTGAAAATATATACAATATTCAAAACAAACTCATAAATATTGGCCAAATCAAAAGCAGTAAATAAAATTTTGCTGCAAAATAAATATCAGATTGGTCTGTATATATTTCAGATTCAACTATGAAGCTGAAGTGCTTTTTCAGTCTGAAACGTCGTTTTTCATATCATATTGTTTACGTTCAGAATTTTCATATCTTCAAAATAGCAGTTTTTATAACTGAAAAACGATCAAAATGTTTCAGTAACTTTTATATTTTATTTCCGAAGAGGTAAGCGGGGGTGTAAATACATCTAAATTTCGCCACACCATAATTATATTTATACGTAGGTGGCGATTCTATAACTGTAAACAGTTATAAACTCCAAGTTTACCAGGAAAATCCTCTAAACTTCATTGCCGAGAATTCATTACCGACATTTTCTAGGAAAACCCTCTAAAATTGCGAAATCTTCAAAAAGCTTCAGCAAGAATTTTTATGCCAAAGACGTATTTCGATTCAATTAGTAGTAATTTCGAGTCAATCATTTCAATAAATAAAGAATCCTATAACATTTACCTTATTAAAATATGAACGTGTTATTTTATCTTTTTTCTCAGCGAACAGGTTCTAATGTTGGTCACGAACCTGTGTTAAAAGAGGAGGAGAAATTACCTATTGTACCACGCTAAAAAGAGGAGAAGAAATGAGCTATTTATTGTGCCACGTTCATCAAACAGGCCTAGTTTCATGATTTCATTTCTTTTTGCTTTATCACTTAGTAAATGAATTTTAGTATCCATTCTGCTACCACCATTTAAGCACAAAATATAATAGGAGTTGCTGTATGATGGCGATTGCAAATACTATTCTGGGTATAATAAAGTAAGACTATGAACTTTATATCGACCTAACCTAGCTCCAATGTTATACTGTCTGGGCAACAATTATATTCCTAAGGAAAGCTGACGTCAGAGAGACGGCCAGTCATAAAATTATGTGTCATGAACTTTTACTATATGTACTATGGAAGATGAGTATAATACGTATCGTCGACCATATTGATGATTAAGAAGATAATATGAGTTATACGTATACGGCTCTGCACTTAAACAGCTAGCATATGTTATATGATAGTGAACATATTGATTCCGTGTGGTGACGGAGTAAGAATACTATTCACCACCACATACCTTACCCGTGGCGACTAAGCGATATAAAACGCATATAACAAAACCCTATACCAACACGTCTGACCAGCGTGGTACAGTAGGTTAATTTCCCTCCCATTACGGAGGAGGACCGAACCTAACAGTGGGACATACATGGGCTGTGATGATGATGATGATGAACATCTTGATGTATTTACAAGACAATTCTATAGTAATAAATATGTACAAATAAATGTCATCGGAATATATCGAATCAACTGCCATCTTAGAAAAACACTAAATGAAAATAGATAAAAGTCACTTAATAATATTAATGAAGAATAATTGAAATAGTTGATGGCCTCAAAGTGATGACGACATAAAAATACAATGGACACCAACCCTTTCTTTTTCGTGACTATCGTATAAATCGATTAAAAAGGTGTAAACAGATATCATTGCTATATGAAAAATGAAACACGAATAAACATTTTGCCTTTTCGTATGGCCAGTGTGATATAGCTCTCATCTAGAGGAGGCCCGTGTTCAAAATTGGAAAATAAATGGGCTGCGAACAAAAGAATATAAGGTTAAGGATGGATGATATATTTTAACTCATCGTCATCATAATCATCTCATATACGTCGTATGTTTGGCTCGAGCCTCCTCCCTAATCGGAGGAAAATTGACCTATATACCATGCTGGTTAGACATTTTGATATACGGTTTTGTTTCGAATTTTCCTTCTTTTGTCTATAACATCTATATGTTATATACGTTTTATATCATATCGCATCACATCACTTAGTCATCTTTTACGATCACCCACGGATAAGATTGGGGGTGATGAATTGTAGTCTTGCTCCGTCATCACACTGATAATATTATGCAACACGGAAAATATTTTTACTAGTAATGTAGAAATATGAATAACATGTAAAAATATTATGAAAATTAATGACTTTGGTTTACAAAGAAAAGTAAAGGAAAATATCAAATGTTAATTATTTATTTTAAGATAAACTTCACCCTTCACAAATTTAGAACTAACGGACATAAATTACATCCAAATTTAGAGCCATCATTTGTAGCTCCCACAAAGAATTGTCTTGGTCGAATAGAACCCGTGACACTCACTTAAATGTCGGAGAGTTCAATACTTAAAACACTATGTCATCGATATAGTTTTTTTTTATTGCGTACTTAATTTGTTACAGACATGGCTAGCTTACTAGCTTGTGACCAAAATATGCGCTACACCGCCATTTGTTACTGAAATAGTTATGAGGCGTGTCCACTGAAAAAATGATTCATTTGTCTTTTTTATGACGCTAATATATTCTGTAATTGCATACGTCTAGAGGTCAAATCTGTGAGACAGTACTTTTGATATCATATTATATGTATTACTAGGTCAAACGAATCTACATTTATTGTTAAGTACAAGCAATTTGAACAAATCAACGTTAGTAGGCCACATTAGTCGACCGCGATATCAGATCTCAGTTGAGTATTCTACTTCATGGACCGTTAACGTATTATTTCATCTGTGTCATTACCCTAATGTATAATTTGAACATAACTTTCATTACATATTCTATATTAGTTTAAGTAGGTTTTGAAGTTGCAAAACGATAATAATTTTGGTAGATATGGTATATATGTATATGTAACTAAGTACATGTATATGTCTAACTTGATATTAAATTTCTCAGTCTCATTTATTATTATCATTTCAAATAGTAAAATGATATTATATCTGCATATTATCCGTATGGTGACGGAGTAAAAATACAATTCACTACTTACTCGTGGGTGATCGTAAGAGACGACTAAGGGATATAAAACGCATATAACATCTATGCGACAGAAGGAAAACTCCAAACAAAACCCTATACCAACACGTCTGACTAGCGTGGTATAATAGGTTAACTTCCCTCCATTACGGAGGAGTACGCCCAACAGTGGGAAATATATGAGCTGAAATGATGATGATATCTCCATATAGAGAGAGGTTAAAAATACAATGTCTAGATAAATTATACTTTTCTGTGGAGGTAAAAACTGGTAAATGAAGCATTAGAAGGATGGGCAATTATAACACCTACTACAAGTACTAATCCACCTGTCAAGCACGGGAGGTTAATGTTTTACAGTGAACGTCAATAGAGGTTTGCCTGGACTATTTTTTTTTGCAATGTCATCTTCTCTTTTTCAGCTTTGTTTAGAGAAAGAATGTATATTACGTCCTTATATCATCATCATCTCAGCTCATTCACGTCCCACTGTTGGACTTGAGCCTCCTCCATAATGGAAGGGCAATGGACCTACTATAACACGCTAGTCAGACGTGTTGGTATAGGGTTTTGTTTCGAGGTTTTCTTCTCTCGCATAGATGTTATATGCGTTTTATATCCCTTAGTCGTCTCGTACGATCACCCACGATTAAAACAGGGGGAGGGATGAATTGTATTCTTACTCCCCGTCACCAAACGGAAAAGTCCTTATATATTGAGATAAAAATAACAAAAAAGTAAAGAAACAAACGTATGGATAAAGTAAACTATAAATTACGTAATATGTAGCGTCAGGGAGTAGCAAATATTATATTGTTGGCGCGTTTGGACACGTGAGCACTTTAAAGACAAGCTTTTTTAGAAGAAAACATGTTCTGATTGATTCTCAAGCAGCTGTGAAGTAAAAGTAACATTATCTTAAGGTATTATACATTTATATTTTATGCAGATATGACGGCTGATAATGAAGCTTGTGGAGTGCAAGAATATGTTGTTCCGACCCCACTTAGCGTGGGATGAGAGCCGGCAAATGATGATGAGTAAATTATATTTATTTTAATGCTCAAATATTTTGTCAATCATTAATTTGATATCTCATTTCACGCCTTCGCTTGCTTTAATGTATAATTTTTTCATTCACCTTTACTATTTCTCGTGTTATAATACCATCATTTCGGCTCATATACATCCTGTTGCTAAGCTCGCACTTCCTTCATAGGAATGGAAGGAGATTGACCTATTGTACCATACTGGTCAGACGGATTGGCATAGAGTTTTAATATGAATTTTCTTTCTCTTAAATAGATGTTATATGCATATTATATCTCTTAGCTGTCTTTATGACACCCACGTGCAAAATTTATTATATATTAGATATACAATGTGAAAGTGGAAGGATGTAGGTACCGGGGGAGACCGAGACTCACCTACCTAGACCAGATTAGTCACATGCTGAAAGAAGGTGGAGTCAAGAGTCTCCGAAACCGAGATCCGAATGAAGAGAATTATGAATATTGAGGAAGCGAGGGAAAGTATGCAAGGATTGAGTTCTCTGGCACTCTGTTCTCTCTGCCTACCCTTCAAGGGATATGGCGTGATGATATGTATGTGTGTGTGTGTATGTACGTGCAATATAGGGGAAGTGAATTGAATTCATACTCAGTCACCACACAAATACGACTTTATACCTAAACCTAATGTAAAATTATATTAGTTAAATTTAGATAATTTAAGATCTTTGATCATATATGTACATAATTCTATTTATCATTATTGGAGCTCTATAAATAATGGCGCCTGGAAGTCTCTGAACGTGTATTGTAATTAATCGGTTGCTTAATATAACAATCGGTACCAAGTCTTACAATTCACGGGAACGCACATTTAGAATACTAAATAGTCTCACATACATATAAATAAACCGTGTCAAGGTTTGCTTTGCTGTGATAGAATATTTTTCGAGCAGAGATTTAAACATTGTAGTTTTAGAAATGATAACCGAGTAGCATTTTAGTAGGCATTTACGCACTGATTTTGAGTTCGTTTTACACAGCGCATACCTGTTAATTTGTGGAGTTGTGTGACCATAAATATTAATTTATTATTTTCTTATATATATATATATAAGAAAATAAATACAAATTTTGTTATTCATAAGTTTTTAGTTAAGTATATTATTATAAAAAGCTGTGTGGTAGCGGCTACGAATACTACCAACCCTTACTTTGCTCGTGGATGTCGTAAAAGACGACTAAGAGCTTTATAACGACCTGGGCCAACTTCACCTGATGCCGTTTGGTCAACAAATACATTCAAGGAGGGTTGACGTCTGGCTGGGGGCCGGTCATAAAACTATTGCCAATAACTTTTACAATATGTACTATGAAAGAAGAGTACATATTGTATCAACCCCAAGTAATTGGGATAAAATTAGGAGAATGATGATTATTATAAAAAGATAGATACATACCGAAATATTTCAATCTAATAAGATGAGGGTAGTTACCTGTTTGAATTCGGCAAAATGTAAAGTCAACTAGATACTAAACAAAGTAAATATCAACAAAGATACAATTATTCTATTCCGAGTTTATTTTATGCCACACTCAAAATGATTACCAAATAACACACAAAGTATGTACGTGAGGTAGTAGTTAGTATGCTACTTAGTAAGCTAAAGTCAACCTAAAGATATGCTATCTGTACACATACGGTAGTATAGATTACATTTTATTGTTAAGTTCATGGTACTAACAAGGCCTGTGCACTTCCTTTTGTACCAAATAATGGCGTAGACATATTAATGAGGTTGTACGTATATTGCGGACGTGCTCATACGTAGTTGTGTTACTAGCATTGTAAAGTAGGTGCACGAACAATTCTACAAGACTTAACAATGAGCAGTTTTCCTCGCGCAACACCTACTATAAAATGCATGGGCTACGACAAATCTATATAGAGAATATATGCAATTCATCGAACGCAGATTGTCAGTATTAATTTAATTAATATGCGTATTTTATGGGTTGTAAGGCGTGACTTATTTGTTTTGAGTGCCCGTTCAGACTCTTCATACGATGTGGAATGTGAATTGATGAATTTTAATTTAGTTTTCTGATATTTTAGTGGTTATGGCCTAGCGACAAAAATAGTTTTTTTTTTGACATTACTATTTATAATTCCCCTTAAGTTATTTATGAAGTAGTAAATATATCATAATGACTTAACTTTTACGAATTATTATTCTATCCTTTTTTTTTGTTGTTGTCTCTCTCTCTCTCTCTTACTATGGATGTGGTCTCGCCCCGCCACATCGGTCCGGGGTGACGGAAGAGGCGGCGCGTGACCCCATAGACCCACCATGCAAATCTTCTTTCTTCGCCCTGCGAGCGGGCCACCGGTACCCGATCTTTGGCTTCGGTGGTGGTTTACCCTCGCGGGTTCCTCTTGAGTCGACGCCACGACGGCGAAAGCTGTGTGTGTGTGTTATTATTCTATCTCCCCGTGTGAAGACGGGATAAGAATATCATTATCGCCACTCCCTACTTACTCGTTTAAGCCGTATAAATTGGTAATCGTTCTCACTAGGCGAATAGGCAGCAGCTCTCTCCCGGGAACCACTGACGTCAAGTCACTCTGCTCCGGTGGTCGGCCCAACGACGAAGGCGACGTCACGGGTGGGTTACGGGTGTGCGCGCTTACGCCCCTCTGTCACCCCGGATGGAGTGGTGCGAGGAGTGCGCCGACCGTAGCCCACCCCCAAAAAAAAAAAAAAAACCTCTCTCCCGGGAAATGCACGTAATACCTCTCTGTGATAGCCAAGCGTGGCGATTACAGCACTAACCCCTTCTATGTTGGAGCTCAATGGACGGCGAAAAACTGAAATATTGATAATGAAATATTGTAGTCTTTAATATTTTAATGTTATGTGATTACCTGTTCTTGGATAAATTTAAATAGGTTTACATAGTTTCATCATCTCATCGCAGCTCATATATGTCCCACTGTTGGGCTTTAACCTCCTCCATAGTAGGAGGGAAAATTGACCAACTATATCTCGCTGGTCGGACGATTTCTTTCTCTTGCATATATGATATAAGCGATCCTTAACCCTTAGTCGTCTCTTACGATCACCCACGGGCTAGATAGGGAGTGGTGAATTGTATTCTTACTCCGTCACCACACGAATGATGGAGTAAGATACATAGTTTATATCTAAGATATTAAAGTATGAAAATGAATATATTAAATTGTATTATTCTATTAATACCAATGTGGTATTTTAGTATCTCAGGAAAAAGAAATAATAGAAATAAAATACGCTAAATAAACTACTTTAAGAGAGATTATTAGCCTTATGTTATTTTCACATAGAAATATAAACTAGTAATCAGCTACTAGTTCAAGAAGTGTTAATTTTTTTTAATTTTCTTTTAATATTGATATAAAACATAATCGTAATTTTATTTTTATTTGATAGGTTACAATCAATAGACCGGTTCTTTTACGGGGAGTGCTCTGAGGATCTGTGTGACTTGGTTTCGTCTCGTTTTACGACCCTACCACTCAGTACCGTAGCAGGGTTCATCCATTTCAGCTGGAAACGATACTGTCCTCGACTGTACACTTTCAATTTTGATTTTTCCCATGTACGTGCCAGATCTGAAATGAACTAACTCCTGCTGTGTTTCCTGAGCACTATGACATGTCAAACTTCAAACAAGGTTTAAGACACTTTCTTCAAGGTAGGCAAAAACCTACCTATGTCTCTAGTGTTACTAAGATACATTTGCAGCAGCGTCACTTACCATCAGGTATGCTGCTTACTCGTTTGCCACCATGGGAAATTTAAAAAAAAGAAAATATAAATTTAAGTATATCACCTCTATTTTTAAAGTAGCTGTTTATCAAAATAAAAAAAAAACATAATTTAGTTCCTATAAAATTGACGTTGAGACTGCTTCAGATATTATTAAATAAAATACCAAGGAAATTCTTGCGGCAATAGTGTTAACCCAGCAATAACCATCCTAACTGGATCATCATAAATTAAAGTTTACAATTTAATATTCATAAAAATATGAGGTGAACATAGTACGTAATGAATACTAGATCATAACGTGATCCCAAAGGAGCGACCTCGGCCTCATTTATCCTAATTGTGTTCTTAAATAATGCTTTCTCATATCATTCTTGCGTGGGCTTCATTTTACAACTAGATAAATCATAAGCACCGGATTTACATTGGAAAATGATACACTGTTTTATCTGCATTGGTATTGGACCTGGATCCTCTAATGAGTCTAACTATTCACCAGCTAATCGACGTTCGCTGTTAGACATTCATAATGGAGAAAATTGCTACAACTAGTAGCCGGGATAGCGGTTACATTTGGTGTTATAGGTCTCCTAAGAAAGTTCCAAGTTGGCAATTTTTTTGGTCACTGACGATAACTTCACGCTGCTCCAGTGGCCGGTCCAACGACGTAGGCGAGGTTCATGGGTGGGTTACGAGTATGTGTGCGTACGCCCCTCTGTCGCCCCGGACGGAGTGCCAATTTTCCTAAAGTAGACATAAGATTGAAATCGCGGAAGAAAAACGGTGCTTAACATTATTACAAATAAAAAGTATCCCCATATATCCCGATAGAATAAACTAATTTATACTAATACTAGCTGTCCCGACAGACGTCGTCCTGCCCGGAAGAACTTTAAGCGATATGCCGACAGCAGCGCCACCTACCAGGGCTAATTGTGTTTTGAAATCATCTAGGGACCCATTGGAATATACATAGGAAAACGGTCCAGCCGTTTGACATACCGACAACGGCGCCACCTACAGGGTCCAATTGCGAATCTAAACCATTCTCGAATCCACTCGAATACACAAAAAAATTCAAGAAAATCCATCCAGCCGTTTAGGAGGAGTTCACTGTCAATACACGTACAAAAGAATTATATATATAAAGTTTAAAAATAACAAAACTAATTAATAATACAATTTAAAAATATTAACATACCAGATTGAACATCAAAATTAATACGTTCCTTAGACAAAACTTGTATATACGCAATAAGACTAATATCATTTGTTTTTATCATCATAATAATAATTATTAACATGAATATTGTTTTGACTACCTGAACGACGAAGTTCGGTAATAATTATTCTTTGCCAATGACATTCCTTCCACCTTTTATGGACTCAATAGCTGTGCCAACAGCCTCACTTCTATGGTTAAAGTACTTAGGTATTTATTAATATTTTTATTACGTTTGAAGACCCACGTCGTCCCATGGCATTAATAATAATATCAACATTAAAAATGGACTTTTGACGGGAATTTGAAAACGTCATGCGGTGCTCTTGTATTATATTCGATATCTTAGTGTTTTAACGTTTAAATTATCTAATATAAGATAATTTTGATGGCATTTTATGTAATGTGATGCGGCGGAACTACTGAGATGTAGTGAATATCATATAAAAGTACTTTACAACGTTTTCGTTTTCCATCGAAATTCCCACAAGATACCATTAACAGTGTGGCCATAGCACTGTTTATGGCGACAATTTGACTTAGACAATGACTAACCTAAAAGACTAAAAACATGAAGACATTTATAACTCGACACTGGCACCAATAGCTCGTATAAGTAGCTGATTGCCAATACATAAGAAAAAGAAGAAGAACTTTAAAAATAAAAACAATACATCAATCATTATTTCTGTTATTTCAACAGTTGTCATGTAACGACGACTGCGCAGAATACTCAGCACGCGATGTTCTATTGTTATAATATGTTCGCTGATTTGCTAACTTTGTAAATATTTTCTTATCTGTCGCAACTTTAAGTATTAGCCTTTCTTGGTATTAGTTTACATAACACTATATTTTTTTGAAATCTAAGCTGTAATACTTGAAATTAGCACGTTAAAATAAACAAACTGTTCATCGTTTATAATAAAATATAGAGTAAAATCAAAGAAGACCCATTCGAACACTACCTTCAGTTGGAAACCTTTACGCCCTTTCTTTGACGGTACTATAGATTCAACAGTGGGGTGTCTACTTAGCAGCTGGAGTCAATAAGATTATAGGTGTTTTGAGTAACGTCTCCATACAAGCTATTAACTAATCTTACTATAAGTGCAATACCGTATTATATATTTAAATTTAATTATGTTTTGTGAACTCCTCTAAGTCTTATCCTTATCTATTATTCTCTTTTATCTTATTAGAGGACGTCCCCTTACCATGCAACCATTTTATTTTAATTTTTACCCCGTCTTTGGTGTCCACCCGTGGTATCAAAACTCACTACCACTCCAGTTTTCACGTCGTAATTCATTAACTAAGTCGTTAAATCATTTATTGCGAACAGGACCTTTAAAAAATAGTTAATTTCATTATTTGTCTTTATTAATATGGCGCTTACGGGGTAATGTCAAGAATGCGTGTATATTTATAATAACTACAATCACATTTTCTTTAAAGTACCTATGAGTTTAAAAAGTACTAACACTGCGCGATTTACGATTATATAGTAATGAGTGAATTCAGCTCGCATACGTTATGAAACCTAACTATCACCCCTCGCCCTCGTGAACAAATGCAGGTATATTTTAAGATATAATATACTATCCACTGCACAGATGGCATAGTAATTAAGATACTGATCATTCGTGACGGCGTCTCATGTTCCCACGCAGGACAATACTTTCTGCGATCCACAAAGTGTTGTTCTGGGTCTGGGTGTAATTTGTCTGCGTTATTAACATATTTGTAAAGTCCCCGTAATACAAAGATGAAAAAAAAAAAAAGTGTGTGTGTGTCAGCTCCGACGCACGACTGAAGTTTACTCCTTAAGTACGATTATCAAAACAGGCCGCAAAAAAAGCTCATTTAACTAAAAATAATATATATATTTTTATTTACATTTATTAAAACTGTTCAGTGAAGTATTATCTCACGTCAGAAAGTGAAAGGTGCCCAGAATAGATTGCGCAACAAAAACGAAACGAGGTCATTCGATCACTAGATTTTACTCCTCAAATTTTTCTTATACCGGGCGCCTTATATGAAAATCGATTCTTAAGGAGTAAACATCAACAAGAAAAAATATATATAAATGTCATATTCGAAACCGCAGTATTGTTTTACAAACCACCTATAACTGCTTATGGTTATTATTAGTGTTCTAAACTATATCAAACTTTTTATAGTACGTAGTTTAATTGAATGCACCTTTTGTTCTCATGCCGCCAACGAACCGATGCTTAATCCATTTGACATCATTAAAATGATTAATGATCGAGGGAACCTGCGCCGGCGCGTCGCGAACCAGAGAAAGTTTCGGGTCACTAAAGGTTATCGTTATTAATATAATCCGACACGCAAAACAATATTCATCTTACATTAAAGTAGCGTTACGAACTGTAAGCTACGATTATTTACAAACTATGATTATTTTTTTAAGACTACTCTTCGGTACGAGTTTGGGAAATTTACGCTGAGAACTTTTAAAATATGAAGTGATTATTATAACCGACATTTCATGTTTTAAATCCCTACTAATATATAAATGTGAATATAAGTTTGTTTGTTACGCTTTCACGCTAAAACTACTCAACCGATCATCATGAAACATTGTACACATATTCTTGGAGGTATTAAAAGTAACATAGGATACTTTTTATTAAAATAAAATCAAAATTTTTATATGCAAAATAAAAAAATTGTTTGTCAAAAAATCTCAAAATCTAGCTTCTTCAACGCCATCTAGCAGTCCAGTAATGAAGTTCCAACCCTGAGTATACAATACTGTTGCACTGTATTACCGACGGTCACGTCAATATCCAATCCAATTGACTATAGTTTCAGCTATTTGGGATTTTTCTATATTTATTGTTATTTTTTTCTGTCATTATATATGCAGTATAAAACTATTTGAAGTTTTGAGGTTAGATGTCATTTTTGTGGTTAGATGCTACTATTTAGTTTTAATCTTCAATTCTTACTCTGTTCTTCTTTAAAAATGCATCGGAAGCGGAAATCTGATCTATCCAAAAATTCCTCGCGGGCCCGTGTAGCAAAAGTTGCACGAAATCAAGAATCTTCGGTTCAAGGATAGTAACCTTTTACGCAGGCGAAGCCGCGGGCAGAAGCTGGTATTACAATAAAAGTGGGGTGTTTCATATCACTTAATGTGAATATTTCATTAAAGATACAACCTTGCACTAAAAAAATAATCCTTGTATTGCGGGGGACTTTACAAACATGCAATTAACACAGACAAATTACACCCAGACTTAAAATATCACTGTGGATCGCACAAAATATTGTCCTGCGTTTGAATCGAACCCATGGCACTGGCACGGAAGGTCAATATCTTAACTAATACGCCATCTTGCAGTCTTTTAATTTTATTATGGATGCATTAAAAAAACTCATTTATGAATTCAAAGGAAATTTCTATTACCTTATACTTGCCTATTATTATTATTATTTCTTAAGTGCAGAATAAACGAAAAATAAAACACCAACCTGTTTGACCAACGTAATGTATAAAATAAATCAATTAGCCGTGTATTTTAGATAATTTTAACTGTAAACTTAAAAGCACTAGTCAAAATAATGTGTCAATATATCCGATAGATGTCGTTATACCAATTATATCTAAAAAAAATAGAAAAATAATGGACAAGAAAATTAGTTGTTAATCGTGGGTTAATATTTTTGTTATATCGCCTCTTTGCTTCGATAATCTCGAAAAATTAAATTTTAGAGGAGTGTTTTCAAGTTTCAACAAATAATTAATATATAAATCTATGATTTCATTATTTAATTATTCTATAATTAAATCATCTATGATTTAAATTAGATTTACGATAAACAAATATTATCCGTGTGGTGACGGAGTAAGAATACAATTCACCACCCTCTATCTCGCCCGCGGGTGATCGTAAGAGACGATTAAGGGTTATAAAATGCATATAACATTTATGCAAGAGATGGAAAACTCGAAACAAAACCCTATACCAACACGTCTGACCAGCGTGGTTTAGTAGGTTAATTTCCCTCCTATTGCGGATGAGGCTCGAGCCCAATAGTGGGACATATATAAGCTGGGATGAAAACAAATACTCATTGCAAAACAATTATTTTTTGAAACTTGAAAAATACTCCTCTAAAATTTCATTTTTCAAGGTAACACATAATTGAAGCAAAGAGGCGATATATTAAACCACAGTTCCATTGTGGTTTAATAAATATAATTGTTTGAGCAGGTTTTTTTTAAAGATAAGATAAGATTATATGTGTATTTCTGGATCGCGCATAGCATTGAAGTATTTTTTGCCTGGATCTTAACCACTCGCTAGCTGCGCAGTCAAATCATTCATCACTCGTCAGCTTTTGCCGTCCACTACCAAACATAAGCCTACTTAATCATATTCCAGGGTAATACTGGGTGAAGCTTAATTATAAGGTTAATATGCTTCCCAATTTGGTATACAATATTATTTACCATCAGCATTACCTTATCAAATAAAAAAAAACACATGCAAACTTGAATTACCTTTACAAATAGGCTTAGTAAAAACGATATAGATAGCAAAAAGTTCAGTGGGAAAGTGACATTTTTATCTCGACGAATAAGCGTTCTTGTCCTGTTGTGGGTGAAAAAAAATGGCGTATTCTGTCGCGCAAATGACGTGACAGAACGTACAATGATCCGGTCGCCCGCAGCCATAGACGCACGAACATTTCCGCTGACTGAGATGCTTTATATAACAAAATGTCAAAAATACTTAGCGTATCATGAGAGACACAATTTTTTACTGGATATTTTTTATATGGTTGACGATTTTTACAAATATTTAATAAAGTAATGATTTCTGATGTTTACGCGAGTGTTACACATTTAAAATAAAACTATTTTTACAGATTCTATCGCTATTGTATTTGATTTTTAATTACTCGACGTTTCGAACACTTTACAGTAATCATGGTCACAGGAGGACTAAGGTGTCTTACGTCCAATATGTCATTGTTATTACAGAAATTTAGTGTGGGCGGGGTCCCTGACCGTCCGACTCAGGGCTCTTCTGTGGCGACCACAGAGGGCCATGGCGGTCAGGGCCATACGCGGGTACCGCACGGTGGCGACGGAGGCAGCTTGCCTGTTGGCCGGGACTCCCCCGTGGGACCTAGAGGCGGAAATGCTTGCCGATTTGTATCGGCATGTGTCGGGGGTGCGAGCGGAGGGCGGTGTGGTTTCATTGAGGAAGCTCACCGCCTGGCGTATCGACGCCCGCCAAGACGTCATTGCCCGTTGGGCAGTCCGGCTGGAGAGACCTCGGTTCGGTGTGCGGACTGTGGAGGCCTTCCGGCCGGTGCTGATGCGGTGGTTGGAACGACGGCACGGGATGCTCTCCTTCCGACTGGTGTAGGTTTTGAAGGGGCATGAATGCTTCGCCAAATACATGCACACGGTCGTTAGGAGGGAGAGTACACCGTCCTGCCACCACTGCGACTGCGACGAGGATTCGGCGCAGCATACGCTCGAGGCTTGTGCCGCTTGGGCAGAGCAGCGCCGTGAACTCGTCGCAATCATCGGTGCTGACCTGATGCTGCCGGCCATCACCAGGGCGATGCTCGACAGCGTCAGGAACTGGGACGCGGTCGCAGCCTTCTGCGAGGCAGTAGTCTCGCAGAAGGAGGCGGCGGAGCGCGTGCGCGAGGAGCGTCTCCTCGACGACGCGAGCCGTCGCCGGCGACTGGGGCGGCGTAGGCGCGATTACCTGCGCCTTATGCCGCCCTAGCCGAGGCCGCGGGTGACTGGACCGGGGAATTAGTTCGTCACCCGCCGAGAGGCTGACCTCCGCGCCGCCGCGAGGAAAAGACCGACGTCCTCCCCGAGGGAGGGAATGTCGCTCAAGAAGAGGGTACCCCTCGGGGGGTATTCCGTCGGGCCGCCCACTGACGACAAGTTCACGCTGCTCCGGTGGCCGGTCCAACGACGTAGGCGAGGTTCACGGGTGGGTTATGGGTGAGCGTGCTTACGCCCCTCTGTCGCCCCGGACAGAGTGGTGCGAGGAGCGCAACGACCAAAAAAAAAAAAAATTACAGAAATTTATATCTACCCTATAAGATATTAAATTTTAACCCACATTTTTAATACTAATTAATACAAATTTGTTGCCAGTACAAAAATAAAATGATTTTCTTATAAAATTTTACATTGTTTATGATGTGTTATTATTAAAGCATTTAATTTATAATAATTGTTATTTATAAAGTATATACATCCGAGATCCCTTGGAAAAACCAATGTCTAACAGTGGATATTGATAAACTGATTGATAGATTAATAAATGATATACTTTAAATAACGAAATCGCAGAAATATTACATTATTCGCTTTCGCATCTTTACACCAATACTCTCTTTCATACCTACTCGCTCTCTTACGTCGTCGTTGCGAATGCGGTCGGTCAGCCTAACTCCACAGATTTTCCGTAGAAATCGCATTTCTACCGCATTAATTTTACTTTCATGCTCTTTTCTGCATACCCAACTCTCGCTTCCATATAGTAATGTTGGGACAAGCACTGCGTTATGTGTGCTACACGTGCCTTCTGGTTGAGGTGGTGGCTACCGAGAAGTTGTCCCAACGTTCCGTTCACTCTATTTCCCGACACGGCGGTCATTGAATAAGGATAATCTAGTTATCTATCATACTCGCCTACAAAAAATTATTAGGTCTTTCATGGGGCAATGTATACGCTTTAACAATAAACTGCCTAAAGATATCCGAGATATGCCAATGAATAAGTTCAAAAAGGCTATCAAAAACAGACTGTGCAGAAAAGGATATTACAGCATTTCGGATTATCTAAATGATAATACGGAATGGTTATGAGCAGCTGCTCAGGAGGAGCTCCTGTCTCAGCAATTGCCCTTTTAATGTTTATCTCTTACTCTTGTATTATTTGTATTATCTTAATTGTACAGTGTAGCGTGTTTTGCCTAACGAGTTATGTATTTAGTTATCCAAGCTATCTGTTTCAAATTTATAGATTATGGTGTGGTCATGCTCACTGAAAAGGTCTCTGCTTGCGGTAGCTACGTGGAGTGGGTCTCTCCCTTCCCTCCAATGTGGTTGAGGGGCGTGATGGCTGCTCTAATAGTTAACTCGTGATCGGGTGCCGCTTGTGGGATCTGGTCCAGCCATTTTTCTTTCTTTTTTGTTTTATAAATATTCTAAGTTTAATTTTGTATTATATACAAAATTTTAAAAATGAACCTTTACTCGAAGGGCATATCACTGGAGCTAACATAAATTAAACATGTAAACAAACTCTTTTGTGAATAATATAATAAAAAAAATGACGAGCCCACTGAGTTTCTTGCCGGATCTTCTCAGTATGTGGCTGCTTTCCGATCCGGTGGTAGATTAATTAAAATTAATTTAAAAAAAAAACAATGTAAAATTGACAATATGTAAGTGCCCCTATGGGGCTTATGCAAAATAAATGATTTGATTTGATTTGATTGATAGACTGATAGATGGATGAATGAACGATAAGTTTTAAAATAACGATATGGCTGAAATATTTAGTGTAGCATAAAACTTTTATGTACATTCTATATACCATTCATAAAATGTATGCAATACACACGTAACACGTCCAACAGTCGACATTGATAGACCGATAGATCCAGTTGGGCTTGCAGCTCTCTCAATCACTGAACGAAACGCAAGAGCACATTGCCATTACTTAGACATCGATCTTCTACGAGAGTGTGTTACTATGCCGGATGGACCGGCCCGCGGCTATAGACAGACAACTGTCAACAGCGTGGTCCTACCACTAAAGAGTGTCCTAAGAGACGACTAAAGGATATAATATGTAGATAAGATCTATGAAAAAGGAGGAAAATTCAAAATATCCTATACCAACCGGCCTGGAATAGCATTTCTCTCCCATTTTGGTGGAGGCTCGAGCCAAGTAGTGGGAAGTATACGAGCTGAAATGATGGTAGTAAAAAAATGTAGTAATACTGATCCAAGGGCAAAACATGTAATTGCTAAATGTAAATAAACCGAATGACTTCTATTGAAAACGTCTATTTTGACTTGGCGTACTTATATTTTTTATATTATCTATACGGAATTTCGTCAAAATTGGACAAACGACTTAGGAAGAAATTAAAGACAAAAACATATACAAGACTAAGCCATTACGGCTTATATATTTTTATACATTATAGTCAATGGAAACCCCTATTCATAGTATATTTTATTTATATTCATATATACTATTCAAGTCTATGTACTAAGTATACAGTCAACCAACTTCACTGTAATAATACACAATCGCTGTCCATCATGAAACACCATTACGCTAAGAGTTCTCGTTATAAGAACGGCTATCCACCATAATACACCGAGATGTTTTATGCTTAGTTAAAAACCGGCAAGAATGCTCTCGTCTATCACCCGTTAACCACATGTTTATGTCTAGCAAAACGCTCGCTCAGTACTGAACTCCATCTAGAAGTGGGAAGAGAAGAATATACCCTTTCTTCTTCTTTCATTTATTCTTAATCCATCACCACATGCGCAAGAAGCAAGAACAACATATCTTGTGTGATCCACAAAAAACCGTGCTAAGCTTAGAACTCTTTTTTGGGCATTATATATAATCCTTTGAATTAAAGAGATTACTGTTAATTCAAGGCCTCGAAAAAAATTAACTTTGTCAATCGCTACACGCTGAATAACTAAAAGGCAGTGCTCTCAATTTTGAAGATTTAGAAATTACTAGCTAAGTGCACTATATCTGTATGCCGCCGCATTGCGACTCCCTATTGTTGCGCTCACCCAAACACTATTATGCAAAATAAATAGCTTTTAGCGTTAGTAACGACCGATGTAATTATAATGCCACCATGGAAATTAATGCTATAAAGCCACTATCATGTCCCGCTAACTATTTAACTTATGTCGTGGTCTGATTATACATATCATATATTTTACAAAGTTAGAGTGGATGCATCTCGTTAATCGCGTGTAGCGGATATCATATTCATAACACGTGACATTGTCGACACTGCTGAGGAACACGCTTCGACGAAATGTGAAAAGTTGCCAACTTAGCCGTTATCTGAAAACTATGCCTCACATGTGTCACGATAAGTTGTCAAATTTAAAAAATGCAGTTTAATAACTGCCTTAATGCAATGTATAAGTAAAATAATATGAAGTTCATTAATTTCAAACAGTAAAACTATTTAAAATTAATGAAATTCAAATTATTAATGCTTACATAGGTATCGTCTAATGGAATGATTAAATTGTAATCTTTACGAGAAAACACATGACATGCTTAACGTCATATTTTTTATTTCTAGGCTCGTGGTGCATTCAAAAAAGTTTTAGAAATGTTAGAATAATAAAAACAGACTAATAATGTCACAAAAAGCATCTTAGTTTTAATAACCTCATCCTCAGTGATCCATTATTTGTTGTACAAAGTGACGTGGGCATATTTGCATCTACCTGTTTTCTTTTTTGGCACAGCAAAAAATTGCCTTCAGTAGCTCACCTCTGAGTACGTACCATTAAAACTGAGGTCTTAATCACGCCCAAATATTTCGTCAATGCATTTATATAATCAATTATTACGTTACGTTGTGTATTCGGGTAATTTCAAGTAAGGTTAGTTTCTTTTTTATGAAAACGAAACCCTATTTATATATTTCCATATAATTAGTGTTTTTTCTTGTTCATTTGTGCACCCTCGTTTTGTCCTCGAATAGACATCGTATACTCCCACTTCTCTATGTAATAAAAGACGAGTTCGTTACTGAAAGCGTAACTCAAGGCTTCGTACTTAGAAATGAAATATCTTCAAGAAAATCGACATAAAACCCAATAAGAAATTTGGTTCTCACCAAAATTCAGAAGTGTAACCCTTTATTGACAATTAATTGCTTATGTACGTGGAACAGGCAAAAAGAAGTGTAAGTTAAAAAATAGATCAATCTGTGTGGTGACGGAGTAAGAATACAATTCACCACTCCTATCTTACCCGTGGATAATCTTAGGAGACGCATATAACATCTATGCAAGAGAAGCAAAACTAGAATAAAACCCTGTACCAACAAGTCTGATCAACGTGCTGTAGTAGGTCAATTTCCGTCCCATTACAGAGGAGGCTTGAACTCAACAGTAATTATATGTAATATATGAGCTGAGGTGATAAGTAATATATGAGCTGAGATGATGATGATGATAAAAAATAGAGGGTAATTGGCCTACTATACCTTTCAGATGTCTCAGCATAAAGTTTGAATTCATATTTTCTTTCCCTTGCAGCGACGCTATTCGCTTACATCCCTTGATATTTTTTTACGACTCCCGAGAGTAATTAGAGATGATAAAATATGTATTCGCCATCTCCACAAAATTGATGTTTCACTTTCATTTACTTTGATTAGTTGTCTTAATCAAAACTCTACATAAAAATTGTTTAAAAAAAATAGTGAATGAAATGTAAATCAGAGATATACCTTTAACTTCTGACAGGGATTTTAATAATTTATTACGAAAGCCTTATCAGTTTTAGTAAACACTTTACTCTTGAAACTTTCGAGTGAATAGATAACTTAATGGATTATTTTTTGAGGTAACACAACTCGAAGTGTGAAGTGATACTTAATTTTTTATTATCCCAGAACAGAGACCGGTCTAAGCAGGTCTCGTAAGTTGTCGCAACCGGTTTGACTGTGCACCTGATTTTAAAAACAGTAAACTTTTCGAATCAATATTTTTATTATAGCCTTTGCATCCGACACATTATATTTACTAAACCGGTTCCATTATTATTTGTTCCTCTATCATAGATCTGTTCTTACGTAAATTTTTAATAAAGCTAATAAACGTCGATGGCAGATATATGTATCAGATATAGATAAAAGAAACTAAATAAAATTACCATTACTGTTAAATGCAATTATCCACTAATTATCCACACACAATGTATCGCTACTCTTAGTCACCATGCTCTACATGGGCCTAAACCACCTTTTTATTCTCTTGCGGTGGACTATGGACGTGGTCGTGTCTCGCCAAATTGGTCCGGGGCGACGGAAGAGACGGCGCGCAAACCCATAGACCTACCCTGCAAGCACATCTCTTCGCCGTGCGAGCGGGCCACCAGTATCCGATCTTTGTCTTCGATGGGGGCCTGAACCACCTAGGGAATTCCCCCAATCCATCTGCTAATTGTGACGATTTCCGTATTATTCACCCTACATGGGGATGTTTCTGTTCAACAATGTATGTCTATAAGCTTATAGATGGACACATGGCAATATAACACAGTCACAAATTTGCTTTAGTTCAACAGCACCGGGAGTAATATATTTATTAATCGAGACTGTAGGTTAGTGGAGCAGAACAGTGCGCCCCTATAATAAGTCCTACCACGTGAGTACCGAAGTGTAGGTCAAGTACTTAACAAAAAAAAAAAAAAAAAATTTCATAGAACTTCAAAGTTGGGTGCAAAGACACAGTACATGGCATTGTAAATGGCATTTTAAGACTTAAAGCTATTTGGGGGCAGAATGTCTATATAATTTTTTTTAAATCTTAGTACATCATCATCATCATCATCACAGCCCATAAATGTCCCACTGTTGGGCTCGGGGCCTCCTCCACAGTGGTAGGGCAATTAATCTACGGTACCGCGCTGGTCAAACGTGCTGGTACTGGGTTTTATTTCGAGCTTTCCTTCTCTCGCATAGATGTTATATGCATTTTATATCCCTTAGTCGTCTCGTACGATTATCCACGGGTAAGGTATGGGTTGGTGAATAGTATCTTTACTCCATCACCACACGGAAAAATCTCTTAAAATCTTAGTACATAAAATTAAATGTCTGAGTAGCCTACAGTAATAACTAACATGTAAGTATTGAACTTCCGTGTGGTGATGGAGTAAGAATACTATTCACCACCCCATTTCTCGTCCGTGGGTGACCGTACGAGACGACTAAGGGATATAAAACGCATATAACATCTATGCAAGAGAAGGAAAACTCGAAACAATACCCTATACCAACACGTCTGACCAGCGCGGTATAGTTGGTTATTTCCCTCCCATTACGGAGGAGGCCCGAGCCCAACAGTGGAACATTTAATGGGCTGTGATGATGATGATGATGATGAAGTAATAGACTTCGGAGTATACGTTATTCGACAATTTTTTTTTTATTGTTTTTCTAATATGTTCAAACTGCTTTTAAGAAATAAAAATGTACCAAATGTATACAAACATTTTTATATTTTTTTCATTAATAGCCTACATATATACCTACTAATAAAATCTAAAAAAAATATTTTTAGATGTTCGTAGATAAGCAAGTATCTGAGTACATGTTATTGAGGCATAAATATTTTATAACAGTTCGAATTGTACGTTCAGATTTTTCTTATATGTATGTTCGAAGTAAGAGTTCACTAAAATCTAAAAAGCTTTTAACATTTGTTATATAACTACTAGCTACTAGCTATCTGTTCATAAAATAAAAAAAAATATAACGGTAAATCGTAACGTTCTGAAGCTAATATGGATTTGAACCAGTGAGGTCAACGTTGTATAATAAACTAATTTCCCAATCCAGAAGAGGCCTGTGTCTAACTGTATATATGAACTAAAAAGGAAGAAACAGAAAATCTTCTTTCATAAGACGAGCAAATGAAGGTAAAAGATTTGAGGCCAGCAGTTTTTATATTTCAAACATACAAGCAAGAAACATTTTGCAAATTATCTTTTATAAGGGTATAAACTGGGTCTGACCTTTCTATTAAATTCTTGCCTGATTAAAAATTCCTGCAGTTTAATCATGAAATATAATCACATGAAAATTGCATAGAATTTTATGTTATTAATTATTATGTTCCTTTTTTATAGATCACTTTTATGTGGCATGGAGTATAGATTAAATCATAATTATTCTGCTCTCATCTCAATTACTTGGAGTCGATGCAATATGTACTTTTCCTATATTATACATATTGCAAAAGTTTTTTTTTTAATTGCTTATAGTGGCAGACGAGCAAGCAGCACACCTGGTGATAAATGTCACTGTTGCCCATGTACCTTTGCTGTACGAACAGTATAGCTAGGCCACTGCCTACCCTTATAATCCTCAAACCCACCCAATTGGGCTTCCGGCTCTGTCGCTCACCGAACGAAGCGCAATAGCACATTGCCATTACTCAGACGTCAATCTTCTGCGAGAGTGTGGTACTATCCCGGACGGACGGGCTTGCGGCTGTAGACAGAAAACTGTCAACAGCATGGTTCTACCACTAATACTTTTGACATTAGTTTATGACCCGCTGCTTGTTTAGCGTCATCCCTTTTTAGGAATGCAATTGTTGATCAGAAGATTTAACCTAGCTATGTAACGGTTAATATTCGTAGCTACATAGAAAAATATAAAACCAATGTTACGTGAAAGTAATTGCTATGTTTAGTTATTGCTTGAAACATTTATTTACTTACATGTAGCACTAGATAAACCAGTTGTGTTACATAAGGAAACATAAACAAAGATAGGGAAGTATCGTGCTAGGAATTGCCAATATGCAATTCAAAGTGAGTATTAGATAACTTACACGTAAATAAACTATGAAAAGTGTGTGGTAGCGGCTACGTATACTACCAACCCTTACTTTGCTCGTGAATGTCGTAAAAGACTACTAAGAGCTTTATAACGATCTGGGCCAACTCCATCTGATGCCTTTTGGTCAACGATTGCATTCCCAAGGAGGGTTGACGTCTGACAGGCGGCCGGTCATAAAACTATTGGCAATAACATTTACAATATGTACTATGAAAGAAGAGTACATATTGTATCGACCCCAAATGGTTGAGATAAGAGTAAGACAATTATGAATGATGAAACTATCAAAAGATAAAATAAAAATTGCGATATTCATACATCCATTTTTAATTAAATCATAGATTTTCTCAGCGCTGAGTAAGAGCTTCCTTTTCAATAAGAGAGGTATTTATTACCCGACTGCAAAGGAGTGGTATTGTGTTTAACAGTCTATGTATGTATGTATGTATGTTTGTATGTTCCTTTGAAGCACTATATATACCAAACGCCTGGGCCGATTTTTATGATTCGCACGTCAATCGATTCCTCTTAATCCGGCGAGTGTCACTAAAGACATGACGTTAATGAAAATTCAATATGGCGACTACTGGACGCCATTTTGTGAAAATTTAAAAAAATAAAGTCAACAAACTATGTCGAGTGGGGTATCGTTGAATAGGTATTTAAAAATCATTATTAGTTTTTTCTCAACATTTTTCGATTTGACTGGCCGTTTAGGATCTATATCGATTTAAAGTTTCGTAACAACCTTTCTCACATATAGGTTTTTTAGACAGTAGAAATTTACGATGAAAAGACGAAAAATTCATATAACTGGATGTGCGTGGACATATACTGAAGTATCTAGTAGGTATATTGTCCAATATACCATAGTTAGTCCTACCAAAAGTATCTAATGTCTGACGCGGTCGCCCATCTCCAATTTCTAACGATTTAGTACTCAACTTCAGTCGAAAAACTATATATAGTTAGGTACTTACCTACTTATTAATAAATAAGATAACTATAGCTACCTAGGTATTTATAACTAAAAAGTATAAAATAAAAAAATGATTAAAAAATCAAAAACCCGACTGCGTAAAAAGTCACCAAAACTACGTACATAATAAAAAAAACTGAAAAGAAAAAAACAAGCACTTAGATGTCCGGTGGTCTAGAATTCTATAATATATTATTGAATAAATACTATTGCAGAAAATGAATTTTTCAATGGATATGATGAATTTTTGAATGGATCCCGACTGTTCAGTTGTCATGTTCTATTATTAAAATATATTTCATTTTCTGCAATAGTATTTATTCAATAATATATTATAGAATTCTAGACCACCGGACATCTAAGTGCTTGTTTTTTTCTTTTCAGTTTTTTTTATTATGTACGTAGTTTTGGTGACTTTTTACGCAGTCGGGTTTTTGATTTTTTAATCATTTTTTTATTTATATCTTTTATTTCTAATTTTTCTTTTCTCAGAACACGATCCACTTCTTGTCATTTATGATATCTGCAAAAAACGAAAGAGAATAAGTTATCATACTGTAACACACTCTTATATACATCATACATAAGGCATTGTTATATCATTCTTAATTACATCATAACTTAAGAAAGTTATTAACACCCCCAACTAAGGTGCATTCTAAGTGTAAAGGATATCTGAAAGATATTTAAGTTAATAAGTATGG
The DNA here is from genome assembly GCA_905163515.2 of Lymantria monacha. Lineage (NCBI taxonomy): Eukaryota > Metazoa > Arthropoda > Insecta > Lepidoptera > Erebidae > Lymantria > Lymantria monacha. Next base: position 22,240,435 of record LR991083.1, read on the forward strand.
TATAAAATTGATTGTTGTCTAGGTTTTCCGTAGGAATATTTACTACGATCCATAAAATATTGTTCTGAGTCTGGGTGTAATTTGTCTGTGTCAATTGCACGTTTATAAAGTCCCCGCAATACAAGGATTATTTCTGTAGTGTAGGATGGTGTTTAAAAAAAAACAATGTCGGCGTGTTGATAAAAAAATGTAATTACAAATAAAGACAGCGTTCAAATAAAACATGCTATCACGTCCAAGCTAGCTCATTAAATTTTATAATATAAAAACATAGAGGAAGACCCGTGACCAATAGCGGGACATAATGTGATGTGATGAGACTGATAATGATCTAAAAAGAACCGTGTTAATTTATCAATGATACAGTTATATGATTTTAAAATCGACAAGCAATAAGATATTCAGTCTTTATGAGATATTTATTTATCATATCATAACGGAATATTAATATTATTCACAATGACTTCTAATCCCGTGAGCGTTGTAAAAACTAATAAGGATTATTACTTTCCTTACCAGATACTAAAGAAAAAATAAAGGAAAATTTTTAAATAATAAATAAAAGTACGATGACGTAGTGACATGCTACGCTGTTGACAGTTCGCTGTCTACAGCCACGGGCCAGTCCATCCGGGGTAGTACCACACTGTCGCAGAAGATCGACGGCTGAGTAATGGCAATGTGCTATTGCGCTTCGTTCGATGAGTGAGAGAGCCGGCAGCCCAAACAATGATACTTACCATCAGTTCTGCGTGCTCGTTTGGCACCACACGCAATAAAAAAAAAGTTCCCACGCAAGAAAATAATTTGTACGATCCAGAAATTGTTGTTCTGAGTCTATGTATAAGTTGTATTTGTTAACTTTATATTTGTAAAGACCCCTCGCAATACAAGGATTATTTCTTTGGTGCAGAATTGTCTTTACAAAAATTCATTGTAGAAGTAGAAGAAATTCCTCCTTGGAAGAAGCCCAACTTTTTGAGTTAGTTTGGGATTGGCAGCAGCTTAGCTGTATCTCTGATATTGAAATTTACAATCAGGTGTGCTGCTTGCTCATTTGCCACCAAGAGTCATAAAAAAAAGAATGTGGTGAATATATGAGCTAAAGAGAATATTCAATCTTTTAAAAATATGAATATGTAGCACATATGATACGAGTAATTACTTGATATAACCTAATTATTGTTAATTACTTATTCATTTGACACCTCAATGGATAACTACATTTAAGACTTCGTACAAATTACATATTGGCGTAACAGTTACGAAACATAGTAGGTATAAAAGTACAATAAAATATAATTAACTACTTACAAATGTTAACACGAATGAAAGTGAAAGTCTATTCGTTTAATAAGTTAATCTCAAATTGAATATGGCGACCTATTTGTTCGTGTTTTTACTTTATAAAAAAAAATGTGTACCATTTATTGTATTGTTCTAATAGGATCCAATGGCAAAATTAAATTAGCAACTACATAGTATAACAAAAAAGAGAAACGGTCTCCAAAATCACTATGAAATTACTATTCAACTAATTTGTCCGTGTGGTAACGTAGTATGAATTGTACGGCATCACCTCATCTTGTCTCGCAAATATGTAGAGAGCAATAAAATTGGGTCCTTGTCGCGATGCCGCTATAATATTGATCTGCGTTTCAAATGCAATGATCATTACAGTAAAATAATACCGCTAAATGATACAAGTTAGTTACTTAGAAATATCTTCAAGTTTATTTTCATATTATAGCTATATGAACAAGTAAAACGTTAGTGAGTAGGTGGATAGTAAATCTTATTGCTGTGTGGTAGCGGCTACGAATACTACCAACCCTTACTTTGCTCGTGGATGTCGTAAAAGACGACGACGCCTTATAACGACCTGGGCCAACTCCATCTGATGCCGTTTGGTCAACAATTATATTCCCTAGGAGGGTTGACATCTGGCAAGCGGCCAGTCATAAAACTATTGCCAATAACTTTTACAATATGTACTATAAAAGATGAGTACATATTGTATCGACCCCAAGCAATTGGGATAAGAGTAGGAGAATGATAATGAACAAGTAAACCATTAATAAATATTGTGCTAATCACATATTTTTCGTTCAAGCAATGTTTTAATATCAAATTAAAATAACTCAACTCAAATTTTCAAGTTAAATGTTGGCTTTAAATTGCCGATGCTTTATAGCATTATAGCATCCATAGCTTCGAGTTTCCGTATTCAAAATACTTGGTGGTCACGAAAGTATCAGGTTATTGTCATCCAAGAAGCCGTGAGAGAGGAGCTGTAAAGTACTTACGATAGTTTTAGTTTTGTATTTTTAAACTACTTATCAATATAAAATTATATTTATTCATATATTTTGAGATATCGATATCAGAAACTATTAAGCAATAATTATTTAAAGATGTCTCATTGGTATAATGACTGAAGTATACGACTGACTGTGAGTTCGTTGGTTCCATTCAAGAGTTATACAAAAAGTGTGTATGGGTTTTTTCTATAAGGCAACTGCGTAGCCATGCACTGCCTATGTTTAGTAAACATTGTAAGTATATCTATTCCACCACGCGGACCACTGGAGTTATATGGACACGGTGCACAGTTGCGTTAAAAAGACAAAGCTATTATGGGTTTTGATTACTAACGCGTCATTACCCTAACTAAGCTATCAGATTGGGAGCAATCAGACCACATTGATCTATAGTTGCAGCCAGCAAAAGTACTAAACTTTTACGCATTCTATCGCGTTTGTATTTGATTTTTAATTTCCCGACATTTTATCATGGTCACGGGAGGACTAAGGTGTCTTACGTCCAAAAGTCATCGTTATTACAGAAATTTATTACTAGCCGCTATAGTATCAGTTATTAAAAGTTTACCCAATTTTAATACAAATTCATTGTCAGTACAAAAAGAAAATGATTCTATATGTAAAAAAAAATATATATTGTTTATGATCAGTTATTATATTTTATATATATATATATATATATATTCTCATTCTACTTACTCAAGGAAAACACAACTGTAGAAGATTTATATATTGATATTGCTATTTGGTATAACGAAAATTAATCTAAAGATTCGTAAAGATTATTTGTACTTACGAATGCCTATATTACGTTATTATGTTCACGATTTTGGTGAATCTCCGTAAATGCGTAGGTGTTAATTAAATTTCTGTAGATGATATGCCTTTTTCATCGTATTTCATATTCAATTTTTAGATTAATAAATTCAAATAACGATATTATTATATTTTTACATCTCCAAATTGATTTTTATATAACAGAGAAATATCGCTCGAAGTTTATATATGAGAAAAGATAATTATATAGATGTATATATAAGAAGAACTGTAATATATATAACAAAATTCAAACCAAGTAAATCCAGTTGGTAATTAGTTAGTTCAACACACAAAATGAGTAAAATAAAAGGTACCACATGATCTTCAATTATGTGAAAGTTGCCCCTGTGACGGAGAAGTTAAGGAGTGAAAGGTTGACATGGTATAGACATGTGATGAGACGGGATGAAAGTAATGTTGTGAGAAAAGTTTCGGGTATGAATGTTGAAGGCTTTAAGGGTAAAGGGACACCAAATAAAAGATGGATGGACTGCGTGAGGCATGTCATGAATAGACAGGGAGTGACTGCAGAGATGACATTTGATAGGACTGTATGGAGGAAGATGACATATTGCGTCTACCCCAAGTAATTGGGATAAGAGCAAGATGATTATGATGGTACCACACAAGTGAGTAGGTGGATAGTAAATCTTAATAAATTAACAATTTATATAAAATTCCCGTAAGTTATGAGATAAGTATAACAAAATATGATATGATGTCTTCTTGAACTTATTTCCGCAATGGCGGCCAGCGGATTCAGATACCATTCAAATAGGTGAATAATATAATATAACAAGAAAGCGATAACCCAACCAAAGTGTGGTTGTAATATCAAAATAACAGCTTTTTGCTAAATATAAAATTTTTTTTAAATGTTTTGCACACATTATTATTTCTGCCGACAAAACTCTGAAATGGCTTGACTGATTATGCCACGACTTTTATTACCAGATATTCAATATTTTTTAGAGTAGCTTAGGCTACTCAACTGAAACATGATGCAACCAATGCGGGTAAAACGTTAATAATTTGTAAATTTATATAAGAACTCTAAATTACTGTCTATTCCTATAAATCTAATATTCCGACGGGTATTAATTCATGAGAGCCTGTGAGCTAAGGAAAAGAAAGATGATCAGACGCAGAGATCAGGACTGACTGCGACTCATCTCTAACTTTGCTCAAAGCTATGCGTATCAATTAATTAGTTGTAAGTAGCGGTTATGGTTATGGAGGTCATAATAAATCAAAACTGGTCTAATATATTTCACTTGACTGCACAGATGACGTAGTAGTTTAGATACCGACCTTCCGTGCTAGTGTCGTGGGTTCGATTTCCACGCACTAAAATACTTTATGCGATCCACAAAGCGTTGTTCTGAGTCTGGGTATAATTTGTCTTTGTTAATTGCATGTTTGTAAAGATCCTCGCAATACAAGGATCATTGCTAAGGCAATGCAGTGCAGGATGGTGTAATTTAAAAAAAAATCTCATTTTTCAGATAATATAGCAGAGCTGATAACTCATTATATTCCAAGTCATTACTATAGATATATTAAAAAAAATACAGACGAATTGAGAACCTCCTTCTTTTTTGAAGTCGTTTAAAAATCTCACTACAGTATAGCAATCACTGTTATTGTACATATTATTACTGCAATCGTCGTACTTAAAGTGTATACCTATTGCAACATAATGTATGTCTTCGAATGTTGTACAATAACATTTATAAAATAAAGGTACTCAGTCTATTAAAATATGAATGGCAGCTGTCAATACATAGTTCTTTCGATGTTTTAACGTCTATCTGTAATGCTGATATTTCACGATATTGAATTTGCATTTTAACGACTTTATTTCTTCATTTTCTATATAATACAACAAGATTTAAATCGGCGAGCGTGTATGAAGAGAATTATGAATGTTGAGGAAGCGAGTGAAGTATGCAAGGATAGAGTTCTCTGGCACTCTGTTCTCTCTGCCTACCCTGCAAGGGATATGACGTGATGATATGTATGTATGTGTATAACAACATTACTAATATTGCTACAATATAACATCAAATATATACTTAAACGTAGGTAAATAATGATTTTACGCCTTATTTCATAACTGGTATTATATAGACAATAGATTCTGTAAAATTATAATTTATTTTCTTTAAATACGGTTAGCTATATTTAGACCATCTAATGATACATTTAAGGGCTCTAAATGTCAAATCTTTCTTCTGACTCGATTCACCTTGATATTTATTTGGTACGTTGTTTTATGTGTCAAAATAAAAATGTTTATGTTTACTTTGTACGTTGTTTATTTAACAATGTATTATATATAATTATGTTATCAATGTGGCGCGATAAAAATATAATTGTCACTACTCTTATTTGTCAGTGGGAGTCGTAAAAATCTAAAAAGTTTTCATGGAGGAGTGAGTAGTAAGTAATTATGGTAGTATCTCTTCCTTTCTGAGGAAGGTTTACGTCCAATAAGGGACGACAAAAGGCTGAATGTTGATGATGAGTTAATTAACTAAATATAAATCTAGCCTGGTCATCTGGTCAGTCAACATATCTTTTTCCCTTCTTCTTCTCCAACTAAAATCTCATTATTAAATCAAATCCTCCTGCATAACAATAAATAAATTAATCTACTATCCCGCAAGACAGATTATTATAGGACTTCATATCAAGTTTTCATTTTCTTGCAGATTTGTTGTGCTTAAATTAGTTAGCAGTGTTTTCTAGTCCTGTTGTTTAGTTCATCAACATTAAATTGTACTGTAACACCGTCATAGTGTTTCAATAACACAAAATTCTTTTATTTATTCACTTCAATATTGTGTGTTCACCTCATAATACTGGATGAAAATAAAAATACCACGTAAAGAAACGTGGTCAAAAAAAAAAAAAAATCCAAAATTTAAATACTCAACGCGAAACCTGGCTCTGTAATTAAGTTACTGTAATCAACAATAACAACAGAGATCGAATAATTAGTGGTATTATGAGCCAAACAATACAATGTATGTTAATATAAGATTCATTTTATTATCGATCAAACTAACATCTAGCATTCATCGACAATGATAAACCTTCAAACGGATTTCATCTTGTCAGTGGTTATTACTTCACTATAAACCTCACTAAATTACTTTGTTAGTTTATTAATATTATAAATATGAATTTCTTTGAATGATCGTTACTAAATCAGACAAAAATGTTTGAAAGAATTTGAATGTTTGGCACGTAGATATTTAATAACATTTATAAATACGGCGGTAGCGGTGGATGTTGTACGTTTCCCGGGGAAGAGCTGTTACTCGTTCTCTTGGACGGTCTTGTCCCGTGGTCGCGCGAGAAAGACTATCCTGTGTCATCCATTCATACCATATAGTTGTTTGTACAAAGCCGATTACCTGGGTCTTACCTGGGTTACACCTTAAGTGAACTCACAGGACAGATCCTGTGAGTTCACTTAAGGTGTTTGTTGGTATATAGGTGTGAAAGTAATTGCGATTACTTGCATTACGATCTATTGTAACTTTATATCCGCATTTATATCCCTCATGACTGACCCATTCCTCACAAATATATTATTTTATATGTGATGATACAGTAACAATATAATTTATCACCCCTTTTCTTTCCCGTATTGTTCCTAAAATATGATAAAGGATTATGATATTCAGATAACATATATACAATAGAAAGTAAATTCCAAATAAAACCCAATGATCTCTGATCTTTACGCGAATAATACACATTTTGAAATAACACAATTTTTCATAGAATCTATATTCTATTGCGTTTTTATTTGATTTTCAATTGCTCAATGTTTTGAACACGTTAGCATTCATGATCACAATAGGACCATCCTGTCATTTATAGTCACGAAGGAACTGTGCTAAAAATCAAAAACAAACGCGATAGAATCCGTAAAAATAGTTTTATTTCGAATAAAGTCCTCTAACCATTTGACCAGCGCCGTATAATATGTCAATTTCCTTTCTATTATTGAGGATGCTCGAGCACAGCCGTGAGACATATGAACTAAGATGATGACGATAACCTCATCTGATTAATGAATAGCATCTTAAACTTAACGGGAGGTTTCTAATCTTAATATGTTATTTCCACGAACAAGTACAAATGGATTAGAAGAAGTAGCAAGCTAAACAAATATATTTTCAATTACACCTTTATCCTTGTATGTGAGACAGAATTTATAATTCAATACAGCCATGTTATTCTGTGATATTATTATTTAGTGTTCAAGTAGATAGTAATATAGTAGATATACTAATAATATAACAATTATCCGTGTGGTAATGGAGTAAGAATACTGTTCACCATTTCCTATCAGTGTGGTGTAGTAGGTTATTTTTCCTTCTATTGGAGGAATCTTGAGCCCAGTAGTTGGACGTGTGTAAGCTAATATTATGAAGTTAATAATAAACTCTTTTTAAATTATAAAAGTAATGAGATTACTCACTACTGTTATAATTTAATTTGAATTGATGTTTGTTATAACATCCATACCAAATATCTGAATGAATCATTGGCACGAAATATAGCCTGATATATCACGCATCTTTAACATAAAAAAAATATAATTCCCGAAAATATATTAAAATATTTTATTGACAAAATCTATATTAACGCATTCATAGCTGGTAAATAAATATATTGCCACATAAATTTTAATCGTATACCTAGAGGTAAACTTATTGCCAGGGATATAAAATAATTACCGGTGGCCCGCTCACACGTCGAGGAGAGGCGCTTTGCAGGGTGGGTCTATGGCGTTGCGCGCCGCCTCTTCCGGCGCCCCGGACCGATTTGGCAGAACGTGACCACTCCATGGCCCACCGCAAAAAAAAATGATATCAAATAATCCGTACCAGTGGCCCACCCGCATGGCGCTAGAGAGGTACGTGTGTGACATTTTATGGGTGGGTCGCGCGCCATTCTTTTGATTGTCTCGGGCGGATCGAACGGTATGTGAATCTAGCTTATGCCCAAAAAAAGGGAAAATTTATTTTCATCTATAATCCTACCGAGCACCATAAATTTTCCGTTTGATGAATGAGTAAAAATACAATTGATCACCCCTTCCTTTTTCTCAGGTATTATAAAATATGACCTGTACCCCATACGTAGTTAACATCACTGTGATGAGTCACAAAATTGTAATAAAACCCTGTATTAGACCATAGTATAAATTTTGTATTGTATATTTAAGTTTTTTTAGTTTATTAACTGACATAACTTACAGGTTCGGTAGGGTATAGTGAGTGTAGTTATTATAGTGAACAATATTGTACAAATAGGGGAACGTTTAGATTTTTAGAAGGATATATCAGGCGATCGATAGACTGATTGAAAGTTAAAGAAATATATGTGGTCAATTTCATCCCAATATGAAGAAGAATAATTTACAAAAGAAGAGAAGAAAAATAGTAGTTAGATACTATTTCATGATATTAGCACGCTATAATATATAGCTATACAGTTCAGTATTTCTAAAAAAAAATAGCCACTTATACTGATAGTAAATACATCCTATTTTCTCAAAGTTTAAACTAGCTTAGATCGAGCAAATTGGAACTTAATTAAAATGCAGTAGAAACTTAGCGGTCCATGACCCTTGCTCAATAATCGACCCACGAGTATGGAAATTTTGCTAACTATTGTCGAACAAATTTATATAAACACTCCAATTTTAGGAATGATTATGAAAGACGGTCAAATTATCGTTAAAGGTCAGGATTCTCAATTATCAAGTGGGAGATTTAAAATTGGCAAACCGAAGCAATTGGCGAAGCATAAATAAGGCTATAGATTTATTTTTAAAATCTAAACAGAATATTAACACTTATTCATTTTTAAATATTAAAAAAGCGTCACAAATACTTAGTTTGTCTTCTTTGAATAAATACAAGAATAAGACGATGATTTGGTAACCAAAGAATCTTTGAATTAGACGTGTCGCCAACTTATTCTTTCAAGCAGTTATATGTAGGTCATCATCATTCTCCTACTCTTATCCCAATTACTTGGGGTCGATACAATATGTACTCTTCTTTCATAGCACATATTGTGAAAGTTATTGGCAATAGTTTTATAACCGGCCGCCTGCCAAACGTCAACCCTCTTTGGGAATGTAATTGTTGACCAAACGGTATCAGATTGGTTTGATTGGTCAGGTCGTTATAGGCTCTTAGTCGTCTTTTACGACATCCACGAGTAAAGTAAGGGTTGGTAGTATTCGTAGCCGCTACCACACAGTTGTATATGTAGGTATTATAGAAAAAGATATACATAATTGTAAAAAAAAAATATTAATATAGTTTTTTATATAGATTATCCTTGTGGAGAAGGTTGGTGCATAAAAGGCAAAGAATAATACTCTGTGAAAGTTAATAAAATGCATCAAAATAACTGATATTAATAAGCTGATAATATTGATAAAAATCAGCCGCGTGGCTTGAACAGTTTTCGTAGAATTAAAGCTTAAAATATATTTACTATAAGATGACTTTTCTATTCCGTAAAGAGTTATTTTTAAGATTTTCTAAGCATTAAATAGGAGAAATAAAGCAAAATGTCCGTGCAGACAATCTTATCAAGGTTTCTGATAGTGGGTAATTCGTTGTCACCGTAAGAGACAGGTCGTATGTTATACTGACTAGCTTCCAATGGTCTTTGAACTCCAAAGCTCAGTAAATTTCAAGCTTTACGACAGCTTCGACCTCACCGGTCAAATTGCAGCCATGTTATTTCTATATACAGACAGAAATCTTTAAGTTTTCTTGTCCAAGTTCCTGTTAAATAGAGCATTATAATATAAAACCCATAATTTGTTGAAATAATTCCACGTAAAATAACTTGAGAACTTACAACGTTGAGAATTTTCGTTTCATATATTGAACTAACGTTTTGAAGACACAAAATAAGTTTTACGTTTATTAAGAACAAACTATGAGGGATACAATATTAAAAAAAGGTGAAATAATAAGCTTAAACAATCAGTATTCCAGCGGATATGTCCAACTGCTGGACCACCTCCTCCACAATAGAAGGGTAATTGAACTACTATACTACGCTGGTCTAACAGGGTCTTATTTTAAAATCCCCCTCTTTAGCATGGATGTTTTATGCATATCATATCCCTAAATCGTCTTTTACAATACCCATGAGCTAGAGAGGGTGGAAGGACGTCCATGTCGTGCGGTGTTCCGCAGGGGTCGGTATTGGGGCCGACTCTGTGGGACATCGGTTACGACTGGGCGTTGAGAAGGAGCCTCCCCCTGGGCTGAGCGTGATATTCTATGCTGATGACACGCTCGTCACAACCCGGGGCAGGACACTCGAAGAGGCGGCGAGCCTGGCCACTCTCGGCACCGAGGAAATGGTCAGGCGAATCGAGGCGCTGGGGCTCAGGGTGGCCCAAACAAGACGGAGGCCCTTCTTTTCCATGGGCCTCGCGTATGGCTGCCTATTGGCGCCTCGTTAGTCGTCACCTCCATCCACATCAGTATCCAGGCCCTTATGAAGTAGGGTAGGTAGGTAGGGTATGGTGCTCGATGGGCGTTGGTGGTTCCGGGAGCATTTCCGCAGGATTGCTCCCCGGCTGGTCGGCGCGGCGTCCGCCCTATCGCGGCTCATGCCGAACGTAGGCGGACCCAGTTTCGAGGGCCAACGGCTGTATGCAGGGGTGATCCGCTCAATGGCCATGTACGGCGCACCCGTGTGGGGGAGGGCTCTGAACGCCCAGCTCAGGGCTGTTCTGTGGAGGCAACAGAGGGTCATGGTGGTCAGAGCCATTTGCGGGTACCACACGGTGTCAACCGAGGCGGCATGACTATAGGCCGGGACACCCCCCTGGGACCTAGAGGCGGAGATGATCTCCGACCTCTACCGGCGGTTAACCTCAGTGCGCGATGAGGGTGGCTCCCCATCGTCTACCGAGATAGCCATCTGGAGCGAGGACGCCCGCCGAGACGTCATCGCCCGTTGGGTTACGCTGCTGGAGAGGCCTAGACACGGTGTTGTTACCGTTGAGGCCCTCCGGCCCGTACTGATGGAATGGATGGAGCGGCGGCACGGAGTCCTCTCCTTCCGGCTGGTGCAAGTATTGTCGGGGCACGGTTGCTTCGTCTTGTACCTGCACACGGTCGCGTGGAGGGAGTGGACTCCGTCCTGCCATCATTGCAGTAGTGACGAGGACACGGCGCAACATACGCTCGAGGTATGTCCGAGCTGGGACGGGCAGCGTCGTGACCTCGTCGCTGTTATCGGTGCCGACCTGACGCTGCCGGCTGTCGTGAAAGCGATGGTCGACAGAGTCAGGAACTGGGACGCGGTCGCTGCCTTTTGCGAGGCTGTCATCTCGCAGAAGGAGGCGGCGGAACAAGTCCGGAAGGATTCCCGTGACCCGGGTCGCCGTCAGCGGCCGGGGCGGCGCAGGCGCGAACATCTGCCCCTGATGCCGCCCTAACCGAGGCTTCGGGTGATCGGACCGGGGAATTGTCCGGTCACCCGACATGAGGCTACCGCGTCACCCGACATGAGGCTACCGCGTCACCCGACATGAGGCTACCGCGACGCCCCGATGGCAAAAGCTATCGGGGCGTCGACACGGGAGGAACCCGTAAGGGTAAACCGCCGGGCGGGCCATCGAAGACAAAAATCGGGTACCGGTGGCCCGCTCGCACGGCGAAGAGAGGTGTTTGCAGGGTGGGTCCATGGGTTAGCGCGCCGCCTCTTTTGTCGCCCCGGATCGATTTTTCGGGGCGCGACCACATCCATAGTCCACTCTGCGGAAAAAAAAAACAAAAAAGAGAGGGTGGGGGTTGGTGAATGGTATTTGACTTCGTCACCACACTGAAAGCCTAAACAGTTTAAAAAGTGTCTATTTCTTTTGGCATAAAGGATAATATGTGCTACTGCATGTTCTTTTCCCGTGTACGTCCTAAGAGACGACTTAAGAATATAAGCAGATAACATTGCTACAGGTTTAAAAAGTAAATAGAACGTTATTGCCAATTTTTTTGGTAAACATTCAGTAGGCTAATTCCGTTGCCGGCCGGGCCACCGAAGACAAAGACCGGGTTCCGGTGGCCCGCTCGCACGGCGTGGAGAGGTCCTTGTAGAGCGGGTCTATGGGGTCGTGCGCGGCTTCTTCTGTCGCCTTAGCACGGATTAGCGGGGCATGACCAAACCATAGCCCACCGCCAAAAAAAATACAAAGAAAAAGAAAACAAAAAAAGGCTAATTCCGTTGGGGATGGTACCCGAAAGGGTAACCCGCTGGACTGGCCACGGATGGCAAGGAAGCGGTATCAGTGGCCGGCCCAATGGCGATAGGGAGGGAATACGGTGGGTTATGGTACGACGCACCGCCCTTCCGTCGCCCCGAACGGAACGGGCGATGTGTGTCCGGACCATAGCCTACCCAAACAAAAAATCAAAAAATAGCTAATTCCGGTAAAACTTAGGCCCATGCCCTCAAGCTCCATTCAGCAGAGTAAAGTATATAAAGATTACTAAAAATGATTGTCACAAGTAGGTTTCGAACCCACACCTATTGGAAATCCGTTTTTCATTAAAAAAAAAATAATTTAAATTCAAACTATAAAAATATCTTTAACTCATTAGTTAAAAATACAGAGTAATGGTCTAAGTCATCTGAATTCAATTTCTACAGAGAATAATTCTTTGTGTAATAATAATCAACAAAAGTTGGAAATGGTTTTCAATTCTCAGTCTAAATGGTAGTAATTAATTATATGTTGGTAAAGTTCCCCGCAAAATAAAGATTCATTCCTTAGTACAAATTGTTCTCAAAAAAAATCTATTGATCATGTTAAAAAGTTCATATAATAATTTGCGTTTTTATAAAAAAAAAAAAATTTGCTCACGAAGTAACAGGAGTTAGAATATAATAATTGAATGATATATTCATTCAATCAATAATATTAACATATAATTGCACGCCTATCTTATATTGATCAAGTACCGCTTAATATTTATCAGTACTGATTTTTATTAGAACACAAAAGTAGTTTCAAAAACTCGAACATCTGCCAACATTCACAGTGATTCACAATCAATCCAAACAAATGGTACCCAAAAGTGATATTTATATAAACCTAAAATATCATTAAATCTTTTGTTATGAAAATAATATCTCATATTGGTATTTAAATGATATCAAACTATGTTTACAAAAAAACATAATAATAAATCCAGAAATGTATCGAATTGTCGTAGTTTATTTTAGCCTCAAGGCAATATCAGAAGCTCATCTTTATGTGGGTGAAGTAAATAGAGTTATTTTTTGCTATGCCACCCGCGATCTCTCACTCCATCTGATTCAGCATTTATAGCAAGAATAGTGCGAAAAGAATCGTAAAATCCTCGATAAAAGTGCTCTTATCGCGTACACATTTCAACAATTGCTTCCTCTTTTCCTTTTGGTAATTCTCTTATGATTACCTAACCAAATATTAAATACGAAGTCACTCCAAAGAAAAATAAGCAGTCCTTTCAATAACTTTGAAAATAATTTAAATCAAACACAATATTTTACAGCAATAAAACCCATTAAGTATAATTTATATCGCCCATTTCTGAAGATAATTCGCCCATGAACGCTCCCGAAGGCATCCCGAGTCACGACACGATCTCGGTCGACTCTAGGGAGAGCAGCTAACCACATTACTTACCGATACGACTCTGACTAGATTTTGCAAGCGAGCAATAGTTCTGTAATTCATTATCAGTAGCGTAGTTGCAACCGGTGCTTTGTTGCGATGCGGTGCAATGGCGACCGATCATTTCTATCCGCTAGTGATTACGAACGACTACGTTCAATGGGAACCGATTTCCTCTTATACACTCTTATTGAACGTCACTTTCTGAACGTGTTATCAAGCTAAACTATCGCGACTATTACGCAAGGCTTCCTTAGCAAATGCAATTGGATATGTAATTTACAACATCCGTGGTCTTAAATAATCGTATAGCGCATCCCGTTTGAAAGCAACATTGATTAACTTTCTCGTATTACTGAACAGGTGTTCAGTAGTATTTAATTGTAATTAGTAGATGACTATAATTAAAGTAGGAAATAATTGACTATGCTCTTTCCGTCTGCCAGTGTTTGTAATCTATATCTTATGGATCATAATTGGTAGATAGACAGTTGAAGCTATAAACAAATAATAAAAATATAACTCGATTAAAAATTATTGCTCAGTACTACGTCATTTCAACAATATGTGTTAGCGAACAAAGAACTTGTAAATTATTTTTTAGAGTTTACTCCTTAAGAATCGATTTTCATATAAGGCGCCCGGTAAAAAAAAATTGAGGAGTAAAATCTAGTAATCAAATGACCTCGTTACGTTTTTGGTGCGCTACCTATTCTGCGCACCTTTCACTTTCTGACGTGAGATAATACTTCACTAAACAGTTTTAATAAATTTAAATAAAAATATATATATTATTTTTAGTCAAATGAGCTTTTTCTGCGCTTGTTTTGATAATCGTACTTAAGGAGTAAACTCCAGTCGTGTGTCGGAGCTGACACACACACTTTTTTTATTAGTTTTGGTGGTAATGAAATAGCTTGTCTTGTCTACTCTGGCAATACCAGAGCTACAATGAGTTGCTGCATATCATTGTACTTTTATCCTGACTGACTGTTGTCTGGACACACCTGGTCCATTCCGTCCAGAATAACAGAAGTATGGCATGTATCCCATTACCCACCGTGTTTCATCCCCATTACCATTCGGCTGACCATTGGTATCGATTTTTTGAAATCCGTGGCTAGTCCGGTGTGTTACCTTTTCGTGTACTCTCTCCGTTGATGCCGTCACCGTGTTAACATACGTGAAGGATTAGAAGGAATAGAACGAGGACAGGCAAGTACTAAAATATTTATTTTCTAACAGAGTGTACTACTATTCAAGCTGGCCTATCTATGGCTGCATGTAGAAAAATTTCAACAGCATGGACATTAATAAAACTGTTGAATATGTTGTTCTTATTTAATCATAATCTGAACTAATACTATAAAGGCGTGTCCTTTGTTTGTTACGCTTTCTCGTTTTAACTAATCGGCTACAAATTTCGCATACACATTGTTAGGGATACAGATAAGGAAATACCGTACCTTTCATACAGGAAAACGAACTACTGGTCCCGAAGGGTAGAAAATTAATTGGCAAATCTGCCTGGATATAAAAAGATAGTAATAATGATCTTATTTCAAATAATATCGCGTTATTACAATATCAGTTCTTTGAAAAAGAATATCGCCGTTATGTGCAGTATAGAAATGTTGTAGTAGAAGATATAGAAAAATAGTTTTTGGATTGCATTTGTGATATTATGACATCTATGTTTTCCTTCCTATTATGAAGGAGGTACAAGCTCAGCAGTGGGACATAAATAAGCTGAGATGATAAAATCTATGTAGTGTTGCAAATTACATATAATATTTCACTCACATAACAGTTAAAATTGACAGTACAGTTGATACCTCTAACTTTATCAGATATTACTTATATTTAGCTGAATGTATTAATAGTAGATAGGTTTATCGTCATATAAATTTACGAGCTAACAGAGTGAATGTCAAGGGATGAAAAATGTAGTCGCGACGGACGGCCGGCATCGACGTGATGGCGCGGGTAGTGCGCAACGATCCGTGTCAATGCAACTGATTGCAGTTGTACCGCTGACTGAATCAACCCGCACACACAATGCGTCATTTGCGTCTGCATGTCTACATATATAACAATGTTATTATAAATAGATTTATAGCCGCGATTTCATCTCTATTCTGCGTGAGGTAATTTTTGAAGTGAAACTTCTTTGCGCGCATGATGGTAAAATTTTTACAGATGAAACGCAATATTAGTGACACGAAAATGTAGAATGTTTTTGTACAAGAAGAGGGGAAAAGCGATTGAGACCGATTAAGAGAGTAAGAAAGTGCGAACGTAGCATGAATCACATAGCCATGGAGCGAGAGTAGGGAGCAAGTGAGTGAGAAACATCGAGGGAGAGAGAGTGAGATAGATCGAACTTCGCCTCACGCACAGTGCCATGGAGCGAAAGGTGGGCGAGAGCTAGCGAGAAAGATTGAGAGAGAGTAAAATAGGACGAACGTCGCGTAACGCACATAGCCATGGAGCGAAAGGAGGGAGAGAGTGAGTGAGAGAGAGCGAGAGAGAAAGGCAGGTCGAGAAAAATACACGCTATTGGTTAATGTATGTAAACGTGATTTAAAAATTAGTTTGCCAAAGAAGTTTCACTTCTGACATGTGTACTTTGTTCGCACGCACCTTTATCTTTTTTTAAAAACAAGAAAAAAGCAGAAGGTGAAAATTCTAGTATCTAGGGAGGCCTTATAAATTTCATATCTACATATTAAGATTAATTGGAGGCGAGTGTGGGCTGAAAAAAATATATCTCAACAAAATTTTTTTCCACACCACCAATACGATATAAAGCAAAAATATATTTGATCATTATGATGTGAAATGTTTGAATAGAAAAGGTTACCAATAAGAAATATACATTTTTAACATAAGCGTATCCAAGGTCTATCTGAAAAATGTCATCATCATCACAGCCAACAAACGTCACACTGTTGGGCTCGGGCCTCCTCCGTAATGGAAGGGAAATTAACCAACTATACCGCGTTGGTCAGACGTTTTGGTATAGGGTTTTGTTTCGAGTTATCCTTCTCTCGCATAGATGTTATATGCGTTTTATATCCCTTAGTCGTCTCGTACGATCACCTACGGGTAAAATATGGGGTGGTGAATAGTATTCTTACTCCGTCACCACACGGAAATGTACAATTTAATTAACTTAATAATAATATCATCATGATATTATTATAAAGTTAAAATGGAATGAAATGAATTACTTGGGGTCGACGCAATATGTACTCCTCTTCCATGGTACATACAATATTGCAAAAATTTATTGACAATAGCTTTATAAATGGCCATCTGCCTGACACCAACTCTCCTTGGGATTGTAATTGGTGACCAAACGGCATAGATCAGATCTATATAAAGCTCTTAGTTGTCTTTTACAACATCCATGAGCAGAGTAAGGTAGTTGAGAGTTTGATAGTAACACTTACACACTTTATAATAAAATTAATTACAGTAATGAGCACGTTTACAAATATAATCAAAATTGATTAAAATATTTTAGGACTAATAATTGCACCATTATCAAAAGTCTGAGTCCAAAGATTCGTTGTATTATATATCAGTACCCGTAAGATAAAAGCAGCAGTAAAGTTATCTGTTCACAACGATTGGAATGAATAGATTCCAGGGCAATTAAGACTCTCTTCCACTTTATTGTGGTGGATTTTGAAAAGGATCTCAGTCTTTATGCGCAGAAGATCAAATTAATTCAAATTATGACCATCGACTTATTGATGAGAGTATTCTGAGATTACGTTATCTCGAAATGGGGCCGTCAATTGGCCACAGGCATCTTGCTACTTTAATACCTCTGAATTTTTTCTCTGGACATACCTGAACTCAATGCTCTACAACAACAAGGCAGAGATAATAGACAAACTCAAAAAAGCATGAAGCACCAAATTGCCAAATTTGACGGTAATGACAAATTTCGGCATAGCCATCGAAATATGCGACAAATGATCGAAAATTGGTTTCAAATAATAGATAATTGACAGAGCACTCCTAATAATCAAAATGAAAATTGAAAAATGAGTTTCATTTATAAATGGCATAATAGCATAAACAAAATCTTTATCATATTTGAAATAAAACTAGTTTTATGGATTCTATCGCGTTTGTGTTTCATTTTGAATCGCCCGACATTACGGACACTTTACAGTGATCATGGTCACGAAAGGACTGACCATGATCATTGTAAAGTGTTTCAAACGTCGGGAAATTAAAAATCAAATTTAAACGTGATAGAATCCGTAAAACTAGTTTTATTTCAAATCTCTCAAATACTTTCACGTTATTTAAAAATAAAAATGTATACCTCATACTTGAAAACTGTATACCCGTCTGAATTATTAACTATTTTATTGCGAATTGCTAAATAATTAAAAAGCATTTCAATTTATAAAATTAGGTCTGACACACAGACTGACTAACATTACAAAAGTTCACAAAAGCTAATTATATGTTTAATCCCTGACGCATTTTCGATGTATCACTAAATACGGTAAATTATTTTCATTTGTTCTTTGCTTCAGTTTTTTAGTCATAGGTTATTTATAAGTTAAAATGTGCGCACATTCATCGTTGTACCGATAGCAATCATTAGTTCAACTAGTAAGCGTGCTACTCTTTGAATCGATACGCTATTAATTGAAGCAAACACCCCTTCGTACTTAGCCCCTAACGTTGATTGCGTCTGCACTTTATCTGTATACCTACACACGCTATGCCCTTTCACGCTCATATTTATACAAATAAATAGCATTGACATATCTATTTCTAATGTCAAAATGAAAGTTTTTACTACATATAACAGTATTTACGGTAATTATAATAAAAAAATCGGCCAAGTGCGAGTTGTACTCGCGCACGAAGGGTTCCGTAAAACTAATAAAATATTTATGCAGTAGTTTTTTTTTTATATTAAATCAAGTTTTTTTTTTGTGCTGTGTGGTAGCGGCTACGAATACTACCAACCCTTACTTTGCTCGTGGATGTCATAAAAGACGACTAAGAGCTTTTAACGACCTGGGCCAACTCCCATCTGATGTCGTTTGGTCAACAATTACATTCCCAAGGAGGGTTGACGTCTGGCAGGGGGCCGCTCATAAAACTATTGCCAATAACTTTTACATTATGTACTATGAAAGAAGAGTACATATTGTATCGATCCCAAGTAATTGGGATAAGAGTAAGAGAATGATGATGACGAATTCAAGTTTCTTTTTTCTTTAATATTAATTCAAGTTACACCTAAATTAGTAGTAAATAAAAATTAGTAGCTTTAATAAATATTAAAACTACTAATTTTTAAAACATTTAATGAACACGTTTTTAAACAATTTTATTTATAATATTATATTATTAAATTATTATAAATAAATTTTGCAAAAATATAGCAAACAGAGCCCAGCGGCGGTGAGATTCGAACTCGTGCCTACGGAGTCTTAAACCAATGCCTTAGACCACTCGGTCACGCTGCCTGTTCATTGTCAGTGCAAAATTAACTGCTGCTTGTTAACCATACACGTTCAGATGAAAAGGGGTAGTGAGTTTAAAATGATTAAAAATATTTTTTTATATGATGTAATTCAAAATTTACAGTTTTCACAATTTTTCCTTAATCTGTGCTATAAGACGTTGCTTCGTTCCAAATTTCAAGATTCTGAGTTCACGGGAGTACCCTGTAGGTTTTGATTCCCTTGCGAGTGTCGAAAATTAGCAGAAATTTGCGACATAAATAGCTATATCTTTTGATTTCGTTAGCTTAAAAGTTTGATTTTTTCACAGCTCTAAGGGACATTAGACCTGAGTATTTGATATAAATTTCAGCTTGATACCTCCTCGCGTTCCTGAGAAAAAGAGTCTTGACAGACAGACAGACAGACGGACAGACGGACGGACGGACAACAAAGTGATCCTATAAGGGTTCCGTTTCTTCCTTTTGAGGTACGGAACCTTAAAAACAATGTTTAATATGTTCTTCTCTATCTATTGTTGTTAAACTTGTGTCTTGGATGATGCTAGACTCTTCTAATTTATCTAGCTGACCAATTATAGTCGAAATAGTCGTCAAACCAACTTTGAGAATATTTTAATTTTCAATATCAATGTACATTTGAGCATTACTCTAAGCCCCATATGTTGTCGTTTAAACAATAATGTATGTCTAACATGTGTGGGGTCGTGATTTACTTGTAATATAATAAGAATTCATAGATTTTTTTGTGAAAATCGTTAAACCTGCCATTTGGTTCAGTGGGATACCAAAATAAAATTAGGACTTAAATAAATACAAATATATGACGCTATTTATTTTTATCACATGATTTTTACACAAGTAAATCTCAATAATATAAATAAGGAACTATTATCTAATAGTTGGCGGTACGTGACTCACGCTTATTACTGCCCTACAGCAACAAGTTGCACCGTATTGTCTTCAGTAACATTACAATAACATTGTATCCCTCATACGTATAACATCGAACCGTACTCAAATGAGGTTTGTTTAAATCTGAATGCTGGTAAATGTTAAATAAAGCTAGCACGAAGAGAATTATTTGTAGTTGGACGAATTTGATGAGGGTTGGTTCGTATTTACTCGCGGTATCACGCGCTGGTAAACCGCTCTTAATGCATCGACTTCGCTTTATAAGAGAACGATTCGCAAGGACTGTTGACAAGATCGAGATCCGTACTTTGCAATAAATGAAATCTTAATTTAATATTTCAACTTAGATTGTTTGTAAAGTCCGTTATTTATTACAATACGCAGTCTTATTGCTTTGAGGGGTTGGGTATGTTTTTTTGCATTTTTATTAATATTTATATTAAAGCAAAATTAAATATAAAGCACTCCATTTTCACCAAATTTCCTTCTAATTATTTGTCTTCAGCTAGTTTCGTGGATTAATTACTTTATATTATCTTTGTACTACCTAAAAATAGTTGTCTTGAATTTGTGTGATATTTACGTACAACAATTATATTTATTTTTTACAAAATCCTGCGTATTACAAAGATTTGAAGTTAATGTTGGACATTTTTTAAATTAACATTTTTTTATAGATAATATCTCGAATATACTACTATACTTTGTAGCCCACAATTTTGTAGCCAGACTTGAATGATTTTACAGGAACAAACTCATGGCATATTTTTGTGATAACTTACATCAACATTTATCGAAGACCTTAAATACTGTTTATCTAAATAATATGAACTTATTTTCATATCTCTCAAATACTGTGAATATTTGACTTCATTGATTGTCAAATTTAACCTTTAGGAACCCCTAATGCAACGCAATTTGAAACATCCCTTTCCGCAGCAAGACTCTTTGAAAAGAATTTATTATCTTTGAAAAGAATGCAACAAGTTTCAAATATTTTGCTAAATATAGTGCTATATAAGTAATTTTATTGCTATTCCATTATCGTGCTATCAATATTGCGTGCAGTTATTGTAATTGAAACTTGACGGTGTTAATTGATGATTTACTGTGATATCTAAGAGCAATTAATATTGATTTTTCTGCATTTAATTTTGAATACGCTTTCAACAATCACTGCATTGAATTACTGTGCGTTCTTTGATTACGACAACAACATATTAACTCTCTATTATAATCCGCGGCTAATTGATTGTCTCCTGGTTCGGTGGCTAAGATAACACTCCGAACCAACTGCATAAAGAACTTTTTACCGATTCAACTATTGTTATATACAATTTCCATCATAAGGTCATCACTAATCATGGTCAAATAATACGTGAGCACTACTGGTATGATATGAGAAGGATATAAAATGAATGTAAAAGAAGGAAATCTTGAAATAAACACTTATAACATTGAGCAGTGTAACAGAATTTCTCTCTAAATGTTGCTGTTGCTGATCCTTTACATTTTTTATATGATAAAACATTTAGTAAGTAGTAATAGTAATAAAAATAACAAAGATATTTGTATTACTTTAAACGATTATACATATATACTCCGTGAAGTGATGGAGTAGGTAGGAATACTGTAGTGTAGGTATGTATAATTAATATAATTTGGAATGTGGGTAGATCGAATAATATGTGGGTATAAGAGCTTGGTAGAGACTTGTCGCGAGACACTTGTGCGTTGCGGGTCGTAGAGAGCAGTCGCATAATTATTCTAGAAGTTAGGCGTGTAATTATAATATTACACACATACACTACAAATACTATTCACAATCTCCTCTTCCAATTTCTTCAATCCACATCTTATCCGTGGGAGTCGCGTAAGACAATTAAAGGTTATATATGCTGTAATATCAATACAAGAGAAAAAAACTCGAATTAAAAGGCTATACTAACCCGACTGACCTGCACGGTAGGACAATTTCCCTCCTACTATGGAGAAGGTAATTAAAGAAATAGATTTATAATATTCTGCACGCTCATTTACATTCTTAGCCTGATGCTGGAATGGAGATACAAGTTCAGTCTTCGACATAACTCCCTTCTCGCTACAATTATCTCTCACTTTTAATTAGTAAAACACATTCACGAAATTTAAATCACGTTTATGGCATTTGGCTCATTTGTGCTCCATGTCCAGCCGTGGCATCGATGGACTAATAAACGTATTAGTTCACAAAATCTGCCATGTTATTTAGGCGGCCACCGAAGACAAAGATCGGGTACCGGTGGCCCGCTCGCATGGCGAAGACAGGAGTTTGCATGGTGGGTCTATGGGGTCTCGCGCCGTCTCTTCCGTCACCCCGTACTGATTTGGCGGGGTGAGACGCATCCATAGTCCACCGCAAAAAAAAAATAAAAAAAAAATGTTATTTAGGCAGATCCATTGCAGTTTGTGTGTCATTGCACTATATACATTAGGTAATTTTGGATAAAGATTTTAGATAATAAAATTGCTTTTGAACTACTATCTAAACACTGTTTTTAAATTGAAATAAAATAGGTTTATAAATTTCAGTTTCGAAAAAGTATATTAAAGTGTCTACTATCTAATATATTTTTAATATATAAGTTGTGCCTGTTTTATTGAATCAACTCAGCAGGAGTTGAAGTTATTTTATTGAATGCCAAATTGATTTAGTAATGTCACCGACAGAATTTTTGATTTTCTTTGAACCAATTTACGATGTTCTTGATAGAATCAAGCTTTCAATCGGTGAGTCAAAAAATACATATTTTGCGTACATTAATATTTATTAAAGAAAATATTCTTTTGAAAAATGGAGCCATGCTATGTGGTAGCGCTTACGAATACTACCAACTTTTACTTTGCTCGTGGATTTTTTTATTGCTGTTATTTGCAAACGAACAAGCAACGCCTCTTTGCAATACCAAGGGTATAGCTGGGCCGCTGCCTTCCATTACAAACCCTGAACCCACCCAGTTGGCCTTTCGGCTCTCTCGCTCACTGAACGAAGCGCAATAGCATGTTGTCATTACTCAGACGTAGACCTTCTGCGAGATTGTGACCCTTGACGGACCGGCTCGCGGCTGTAGATAGACAACTTTTTTTTTTTTTTTTTGCGCTGTGGAAAATGCGTTTTCGCATCCCCTTTACTTGTTACAGCAAAGGGGTATGTAGGACTCACTGACACAGTATGGTTTTACTGCATCAGAATACCTACTAAAAACCACAGCGGCCCCGCGTCCCCGCCGGTTGTGGAACGCCAAAGGTTCGCCTTTTGGGCATACGACTCTGACATTCCGGCGGTTAGCTGACTAGCGCCCTAGGTCAATCATGACTGAGGGAAGAGGAGCGCGTAGCGTCTTCTCCGTCTCCCCATCCGTCGCCTGCGCAGCGGGTCAGCATAGGCACATGCCTCACGGGCCCGCCCCGCCGCTTCCTTCTGCGCTATGACCTCCTCGCAAAAGGAGGTCATAGCCATCCAACACCCATCACTGTCGACCATCTTATTAATAAAGGTCGGCAGTGATAGGTCTTCACCCATAACAGATGCCAGGGCGAGTCTTTGAGTTCTCCATGTAGGACACTCTTCTAATGTGTGGCGTGCTGTGTCTATGGACGCGCCACACTCGTGACATCCAGGGGTCTCTTCGCATCTTGCAACTTGATGCAGGTACTTACCGAAGCACCCATGTCCGGTAAGTACCTGTGTCAGCCTGAATGTCAGAGTGCCATGCCGTCTATTGATCCAGCGATAGAGGTGTGGGCCAACAGCCTCCACTATCTCCCTTCCGGCTACGGGGGATTCTAGATCCTCCCTCCATCGCTGGAGCAAGGTTCCCCGAGCCGTCACCATCAGTCCGTCCATATCTCCGTCAGGGAACTGCTCGCTCTGGGCCCGCGTAGTGACACGAAGCCGGTAGGCCTCTGCCTGGACCTCCGCTTGGAGCTCCCAGGGTGGGTCACTTGCTAGCATCGTGGATGCAGTCCACGTAGATAGACAACTGTCAACAGCGTGGTCCTACCACTTTTAAACGTGGTCCTACCACTATTAAATAATATATAAAATTAGTGGATGTCGTAAAAGACAACTAAGAACTTTATATCGAACAGTTGACGTCAAGCAGGCAACCGGTCATAAAACTATTACCAACAACTTTTAAAATTTGTACGATAGAAGAGGAGTACATATTGCGTCGACTTCCAAGTATTAGAGATAAAAGTAGGGTATTAATGATATACCTACAATTCCTGATGGATTAAAAGTAGCCAATATTATAAAAAATTAACCGTTCTTAATAAGTATGTAGTCTTAAACAGCATGTGTTCACTTCAAAAGTTGAATATAAAAACAATTAAACGTCGAACGATCAAATGTCATACATTTTTTAAATTTAGAATGTTATAGACATAGATAGATAAAAACAGTTTCATTGTGATATCTGACACCATGCAGGTTTAATTTTAATTCAAAGTACGTTAAAACTGCAATTTCATATTTAATCCCCTATTATATAAGTACTAATTACGTACATGACATTAGTTATTATATAGTGTTGTAATCCCACCGAAGACAAGGATCTGGTATCGGTGACCCACCTACTCGTACATGATGACAAAGAAGCAGGTGTATGGCAGATTATGGAGTTACGTCATCCAACGCCCCGGGTGGATTGGGTGGTGCGTGGCAGATCATAGTCTTCTTCTGTTATTCTTTTTTATATTGGCAAACAGCTACTAATACGAAACTATTGTTGCAATTATCAACTTACAATTTAATGGTATCTTCTGGAAATTTTGGTGGAAAACGAAAACATTTGTAAAATACTTTTCTATCATATTTACTACAATCCAGCAATACGTTTGTATCACATTAAATAAAATACCACCATAATTATTTAATATAACACGTGAAAACACTAAGACATTGAATATAATATAAGACCGCCTGACGTTTTCACACACCCGTCAAAAGTCGACGTAGTCTATCCCAAAAAAAAGTGCTGTAAATAGTGCGGTTACAGATTAAATATACGTTATATTTTTTTCCAGTTCTCATATATGAGTCCAGTCTTAGGCGATACTTCTGTTGATGTATACAAGCGGAATCACGACAAGAGCAAGATAACTCAAAATAAAAGCTACCTATACTAAAACTATCTGAGTTGCGTGACCAATATTTCTCGAATTACGAAAGAGACTATTATTGAAAACTTATAATTTATTGTCTAAGAATAAGAAGGACTGGCCATTGTAATATAAAGGTTTTTAAATTTCTCCCTCTTTAACTAGACAAGCTTGTATCAAGAATATCTGATTTAACGAAAATGGGGCTGATCGGTAGCTAGCGGCAGCGTTTTAACTATACAGCCTGCGAGACGAGATTGCATCAATAATAACATTAATCTCAGGTCAACAGTAGCAGTAGATAAATAAGTACAGGCTGTTGGTGAATGAAAAGAATTATTATATTCACGAGATTCCTATATTTGATATTAAGTATAATAAACTAACAATGAGGCCATTGTGTTTAAAACAAAATACATATTTCCAAGAGTCTTATTATAACATTTTTATTAAGGCTTTAATTTTGATAAACAGGTTCATCATCATCATCATCATCTTAGATCATATATAACCTACTACTAGGTTCGAACCTCCTTAAGACAAAAATCGGGTACCGGTGGCTCGCTCGCACGGCGAAGAAGAGGTGCTGGGAGGGTGGGTCAATGGGGTTGCGCGCCGCCTCTTCCGTCACCCCGGACCGACTTGGCGGGGTGCGACGTCAATGGCCCACCGCAAAAAAAAAAAAAAAAAAGGTTCGAACCTCCTTCCTAATGGAGGAGAAATTGATCTGCTATATCACATAGGTCAAACTAGTTGATACAAGCCATTTATTTCATGATTTCCTTCCCTTGCATATATGTTGTGTTAAAAAAAGAGAAAAAGCTATTCTAAGTTTCACCAGTGTTTATTGAATCAGGTCAGTGTAAATCAATTTTGTGCGTGGTGTGTTCAACGGCCTCAAATGTTGAGCTGGCATCCAAAATCAACGACATCATTCCGAATACATTTATTAAAAGTTTAATATACATTTAGTTATCTTGTATCATGATTATCATTATCATCACAGCTCATGTATGTATTATTGTTGTGTTTGAGCCTCCTACATAATGGGAGGGAAATTGACCTACTATACCTCGCTGGTCAAACGTGTTGGTATAGGTTTTTGTTTCGAGTTTTTCTTCTCTTGTATAGATGTTATATGCGTTTTATATCCCTTAGTCGTCTCTTACGATCACTCATGGGTAAGACAGGGGGTGGTGAATTATATTTTTACTCCATCACCATACGGATAATGTTATCTTGTATATTTTACATATACTTTAGAATCGTAAAAGTTATTTGATAAAGCATTTGTCACATAAAATACAACTTGACTAAGTATTATACATATGCAAAGAAAAGGTTTTATGATAATACATTTTTTACTCCCTTTTATCGCTTAAAGGCATATTTTTACAAAAACTTGCTCAAGTGTGTATACAAAGTTTCAACTCAATTGGAATAACGATACGCGAAGACAAACGTGAAGAAAATACAATTATTTATACATTTAATCTAAATGCCTTAAAAATTGGAACGTGAAGTGAACGATTTCATTTGGAATGAAGTACATACTTAGGATATGTATGCCTCAAGCATTCTGTCAATTTTTTTTTTCAAAGAAAAGATGGATGGACTACGTGAGGCATGACATGGATAGACAGGGAATTACTGCAGAGATGACGTCTGATAGGACTGTATGGAGGAAGATGACATATTGCGGCGACCCCAAGTAATTGGGATAAGAGCAAGATGATGATGACTTAGGATATATAACATAAACATAACTAATAAGTTACTCATGTAATTAATATGACACATAAGAAATAAAACATTTTTTTATAGATTTTATCGCATTTGTATTTGATTTTTAGTTGCCTGATATCTCGTCCACCCGAGACCATAAATACATAACAGATAAGAAGTATCATATACGCTTATTCATATACTAATTTATATACACTTCGCGTTAAAATGTAATAAGTAATAGTGCCTTTTATATATTTGTGTATTTATACATACATACTTTCCCTTTATTTTTTGTGGCGGGCTATGGTGTGGTCACGCCTCGCTAAATCCGTCCGGGGTGACAGAAAAAGCGGCGCACGACCTCATAGACCCGCCCTACATGTACCTCTCCACGCCGAGCGAGCGGGCCACCAGAACCTGGTCTTTATCTTCGGTGGCCCGCCCGGCAATACATATTTTGTCTAAAGAAAATTTTAAAATTTATTAAATATTCTAGCAGCACTACAATGTGTCTACATTACAATGAACTGAATTACCAAACCAAAAGACATTAATAATAACAGTTAGAATCAAGTGATTTATTTGAAACTCCGGGAAGTTATTATTTCAGCTAGGCCACCATGTTAATTATACCGAAAACAAATAACTTGATTGTTTTAGACGTTTATGTAAACCGTGAAACCATTATACGAAATGAATAATTGTAGTGGAACGTGATTGTAATAGTATTCAATCATAACTAAGTATTAGCATACATCAAAATGTTTTTATAATATATAAAATAAAACTATTTTTACGGATTCTATCACGTTTATATTTGATTTTTAATTTCCCGACGTTTCGAACACTTTACAGTGATCATGGTCACGGAGGACTAAGGTGTCTTACGTCCGACAAGTCATCGTTATTACAGATATATTACATGTATCCCATACAGTATTAGTTATTAAATTTTGACCCACATTTCATATAAATATAATTTTCATCATTACACTTGAATTCTGTATTATTTTCAAATATCATGCTTACAAGTCGTTATACCAAAGAACATAAAATTCAACTATTTTTTTTAAATAAGTCAATGTCGAGACGTTCTTAATCACTGCTCAGTATTTATGAATCTCTTATTACGTTTAATAACCTCCTATGTTCTATTATTACTGTTTTTCGATAAACAGTCTAATACAAAAAAAAAACAAAGAGAAAAAGGTCTAAGCTCTTGTAGTAATAATGATATAAATTCACACCATAAGAAATAACTAATCAGACTTTCTCTTTTTACTCTTAAAGAGTTAAAACCTAAAATCGCAAATTTTACGGCCGCTTTAGCAGAATATATACTAGATGCACTAAGAAATATTAATGGCAATTTGAATGGTCATAATCAATTGTATTATTTGTATTTGCCGTGTGGTGACGGAGTAAGAATACTATTCACCACCCCATATCTTACCTGTGGGTGATCGTACGAGACGACTAAGGGATATAAAATGCATATAGCATTTATGCGAGAGAGAGAAAACTCGAAACAAAACCCAAACCAACACGTCTGACCAGCGCGGTATAGTAGGTTAATTTCCATCCCATTACGGAGGAGGCCCGAGCCCAACAGTGGGATTGTGGACTGTGATGATGATGATGATGATGATTTAATTGTAAATAAATTTTAAAAAAGAGATCAAACTCAATATTTTGATGCTAAATAATATTAGATATAAAATAAGATCAACTTGACAGATTTGATCTATTTTAGTTTTTATTATCCCAACGTATATTATTTACAGTACCGTAAACGTAGGAGAACTGACTATAAAACTCGTTCGATTAATTTTTCACGAATTTAAAGTTCACTCATACGTAGTTTACGACTCAGCGATTTTCTAAATAATTAAATACCACTGCATCCATTTTTGTAAATTAATGACATTAAGGAATAAACATTTTTTTTAACACCACCTTGCACTAAGGAAGTAACCCTTGTATTTCAGGGGACTTTACAAATAGGCAATTAACGCAAACAAATTACACTCAGACTCAGAACAACACTTTGTAGATCGCACAAACTATTGTCCTGTGTGGGAATCGAACCCTCGGCACTGGTACGGAAGGTCGGTATCTTAACTACTACGACAGCTGTGCCGTTAATAATCAATATACATAGGTACATAATTTAGTTATATTGAAGAATATAATGCGTCGACCCCTTCTTTTCTTGTAGATGCCATATGACACATTTAAAACATGTAAGTAGATTAATTAATTAATGATGATGCAAAAACAGGAATTCCCGAATTATATCGAGCGATCACCTCATCATAAAATGGCCCCATGTCTCGTCGTTATTTTTCTTTATACCTATTTAGAATATTGTCAATAATACGTCAACGTATATAAATAAAATTTTCAGCTTTTATATTGAATATAAAAGGCGTCTACGCGTGAATGTGAGCAAAACCAAAATAATGGTCTTTGAAAGAAATGAAGCCAGAACAGATGTAAGAGTAACAATAGGTAATGATGTACTGGAGCAAGTGGATGAATTTGTATATCTTGGATGTGGATTTAGCCGAGATGGAAGGTACACCACTGATATAGAGCGAAGAGTGAATGCGGGAAATAGAGAGAACGGAGCGTTGGGGCAACTTCTCAGTAGCCACCACCTCAGTCAGAAGGCACGTGTAGCAATACATAACGCAGTGCTTGTCCCAACATTACTGTATGGAAGCGAGAGTTAGGTATGCAGAAAAGAGTATGAAAGTAAAATTAATGGGGTCGAAATGCGATCTCTACGGAAAATCTGTGGAGTTAGGCTGATCGATCGCATTCGTAACGACGACGTAAGAAAGCGAGTAGGTATGAAAGAGAGTATTGGTGTAAAGATGCGAAAGGGAATGCTCCGATGGTTCGGACATGTGGAAAGAATGCCGAACGAACGTCTGGTTAAGAAGATATACAATGCGAAAGTGGAAGGATGTAGGTACCGGGGGAGACCGAGACTATCCTACCTAGACCAGGTCGGTCATGTACTGAAGGAAGGTGGAGTCAAGAGTCTCCGAAACTGGCGAGCGTGTATGAAGAGAATTATGAATGTTGAGGAAGCGAGTGAAGTATGCAAGGATAGAGTTCTCTGGCACTCTGTTCTCTCTGCCTACCCTGCAAAGGACATGGCGTGATGGTATGTATGTATGTGAATAGAATATTATGTGATGTAAGTGTATGTAGAATAATATTTTATTTATAATGTAATAATATCTATATTATTTAATACTAGCAAACCCAGCACATCAGTTTGAGTGTAGAAGTCGATATATCGTTGCGCCGCATGATTGCGAATTATATTAATAGGGATAGCATAATTATAAATCTTCTCTGTGCAGAAATACATATACTTACCAATTTCCATAAAGATTAGTCAAATAGTTTCTGAGTTTAGCGATGTCATATATACAAACATCCTTTTTTATAGATAGAGATATACACCGTGGCATCTAATTGGCTGTTTTCCTGAAACGTATGTACTCAGTTAATCATTCTTAATATCCC
The DNA here is from genome assembly GCA_905163515.2 of Lymantria monacha. Classification (NCBI taxonomy): domain Eukaryota; kingdom Metazoa; phylum Arthropoda; class Insecta; order Lepidoptera; family Erebidae; genus Lymantria; species Lymantria monacha. Next base: position 22,271,135 of record LR991083.1, read on the forward strand.
CACATAACTAAAAACATGATACATTGAAAAAAAAAGTCTGATAAATAGACGTTCTTAAGTTTGTCTGATATGCAACGATATTGTTCCCAACATGCCTACGACATAGCATTAGAATTAAATCGCAATAATAGGTAAAAAAAATATTTAGGCATTGTAGCTCGTAGCCCGCCCGCGTCCCGCACACACCCCTTGCTTTTGATGTGCCGGAGCCGCGCGAACTTGGTCTATGTTTTAATAGGTCAGTTTGCAATTGTTTGCCAAACGGCTTAGACGTATATCATATGTTTATAACAAATCCCGAACGCGAGTGCTAGTAAGTGCGAAAAAATGACAAGTCATTACCAGTATTCTGACGTAGAGTGGTTAGAGATGGTTCGTTTTTATGCGATTGCTTTTTTTTTTTTTTTTTTTTTTTGGGGGGGGGGGCTACGGTCGGCGCACTCCTCGCACCACTCCGTCCGGGGTGACAGAGGGGCGTAAGCGCGCACACCCGTAACCCACCCGTGACGTCGCCTTCGTCGTTGGGCCGACCACCGGAGCAGAGTGACTTGACGTCAGTGGTCGGCCCGACGGAATACCCCTGAGGAGTACCCTCTCCTCGACCGACATCCCCCCCTCGGGTAGGATGTCGGTCTTTCCTCACGCGGTCGGCCTCTCGGCGGGTGACGGACTAATTCCCCGATCCAGTCACCCGCGGCCTTGGCTAGGGCGGCATCAGGCGCAGGTAATCGCGCCTGCGCCGCCCCAGTCGCCGGCGGCGGCTCGCGCCGTCGAGGAGACGCTCCTAGCGCACGCGCTCCGCCGCCTCCTTCCGCGAGACTACTGCCTCGCAGAAGGTTGCGACCGCGTCCCAGTTCCTGACGCTGTCGAGCATCGCCCTGGCGATGGTCGGCAGCGTCAGGTCGGCACCGATGATTGCGACGAGTTCACGACGCTGCTCTGCCCAAGCGGCACAAACCTCGAGCGTATGCTGCGCCGTGTCTTCGTCGCAATCGCAGTGGTGGCAGGACGGTGTACTCTCCCTCCTGACGACCTTGTGCAGGTATTTGGCGAAGCATCCATGCCCCGTCAAAACCTGCACCAGTCGGAAGGAGAGCACCCCGTGCCGCCGTTCCAACCACTGCATCAGCACCGGCCGGAAGGCCTCTACGGTCCGCACACCGAACCGAGGCCTCTCCAGCCGGACTGCCCAACGGGCAATGACATCTAGGCGGGCGTCAACGCGCCAGGCGGTGAGTTCCCTCAAAGAGGCCACACCGCCCTCCGCGCGCACCCCCGACACCCGCCGATACAAATTGGCGAGCATTTCCGCCTCCAGTTCCCACGGGGGACTCCCGGCCAACAGGCACGCTGCCTCCGTCGCCACCGTGCGGTACCCGCGTACAGCCCTGACCGCCATGGCCCTCTGTGGTCGCCACAGAAGAGCCCTGAGTCGGACGGTCAGGGACCCCGCCCACACCGGTGCGCCGTACAGGGCCATCGACCGGACGACCCCCGTGTACAGCTGTCGGCACGTAGCGCTCGGTCCGCCCACATTCGGCATTAGCCATGAAAGGGCGGACGCCACGCCGACGAGCCGCGGAGCGAGCCTGCGGAAATGCTCCCGAAACCACCAATGCCCGTCGAGCACCAGGCCCAAATACCTCATATGGGCCCGGATGCTGATGTCAACCGAATTGACGGTGATCGAAACGCCGATGGGAGGGCCCATGCGGGGCCCATGGAACAAGAGGGCCTCCGTCTTGTCCAGGGCCACCCTCAACCCCAGCGCCTCGATCCGCCTGACGATCTCTTCGGTGCCGAGAGTCGCCAGGCCTGCCGCCTCCTCCAGCGTCCTACCGCGGGCTGTGACGAGCGTGTCGTCGGCGTAACAGATCACGCCCAGCTCGGGTAGGAGGCTCCCTCTCAACGCCCAGTCGTAGCCGATGTTCCACAGGGTGGGTCCAAGGACCGACCCCTGTGGGACACCGCACGTCATGGGCGTTCGCACAACGTCCCCTACTCGGTTGGTGTAGAGGACGCTGCGCCCCTCCAGATAGTCTGCCACTAGCCGCCTCAGGTAAACTGGCACTCCGTGGTATTGGAGCGCCTCCCTGATGCAGCTAAATGGCAGACTATTGAATGCGTTGGCGATGTCCAGGGACACCACCAACAGCACTCCTCCGCCGGCGACGGCCTCAGTCGCCACGGCCCTCAGGCGCAGCAGAGCCGCGATCGTCGAACGACCCCTCCTGAACCCAAACTGGGCGTCCGACAGATCGGGCCCCGTGCCAACGAGGTGCCGCTCGATGCGGGCAGCCAGCACCCTCTCCAATAGCTTGCCCGCATCGTCGAGCAGCACGATAGGCCTGTAGGCCGAGGCCAACTCTGGAGACCGTCCCGGCTTCGGCAGGAGCTTTATGCGATTGCTGGAGACAACTTGGCGAAGGCTAGATGCCTGTACGCTCAGCCAGAACACCTGGATTCGTTACGCAGATGTGGCATTATAAATCCGCCTGTGCCTACAACAGCGATAACTTTATCAGCCACATAACGCCTACTAACCCACAGGCAGTTTTGAGTGCTTACACGTGCTCAGGCTAGAGGTAGGTGTCGCCGACATTCTGCTCGATTAGAAGAAGAAATTCTTGAGAAAATGGAGGCATGGTTTTAAAGTAATTAAAGAAAGTAGGTAACCAAGGTAAGAGCATTGACCGTAGGTTGATAGCTACGGTCGATGCTCTCAAACGACCGTAGGTATAACAAAATTATTAGACAAAACATGTTACAGTTATGCAAAAATGATATTTTAAGGAAACGTCCGGGATTGCAAATGACTAGAATGTATGTTTTTATTTTATTGAATAAATGCTATATTATGGTTCTATATCATTAACTGAGTATATACGTTTCGGGAAAACAGCCAATTAGATTCCACGGTGTATATTGAGAATCTCAGAAACGATTCCAGTGATGATCATGGTATTAGGTAAGCAGGCGATTTTGGAGCCGAGATATCGATCTAGATGTATTTCATTTAAAGAAAATATAGCTTTATGTACAGTGAATGAAAACAATAAAATTAGAATATAAAGGTAAATTTCGGCATTGTTACCAATAATAGAAATAGCTCAGTTGGGCAATCGACCACTCGCTTAATCCAAACAGTCCCGGTGCGATTCTTGATTTAAGTTTTATTACTCTTCCCTATTATAAGTTTCATTATTTTGTTTTGTTTGTTACCACATTTTTATTCTTTATTTAAATAATCAATTTATATGCATCAGATTTATTTATATGGTATAAATATATTTTATTACTTATTAGTTGACGGTATTTCGACACTCTCTCAATATCATCAGTATGAATTTGTATATTATAAAAGTTAATAAAAGATTATCCGTGTGGTGACGAAGTAAGAATACAATTCACCACCCCCTATCTTCGTAATCGTCAGAGACGACTAAGGGATATGAAATACATATAACATCTATACCAGAGAAAGGAAACTCGAAACAAAACCCTATACCAACACGTCTGTCCAACATGATATAGTAGGTCAATATCCCTCCACTTACGGAGGAGGCTCGAGCCCAATAGTGAGACATATATAAGCTGAGATGATGATGAGATGATTATAAAAGAAATCTAAATATTATAAAAAAGTAGGTAGGTACCTACTCGTATATATAAGAAATAAAAAATACCAGCTGGGTCATCCAGATATTTACAGAAATAAACTCTTATACAAAATTCAATATACTTCCACTTCTAAACTGATAAGCGAAGTAGTTACCTATATTTTTACATTACCAGCCAGTTATATTAAATTTGTAAATAATTTATACTCTATGGTTGCCAATAATTGTGTGCAAATATTTAGCCAGAAACGACGAAGGACCGACCTTATAACTAATTAGGAAACGTCATATTGTATATAACGAACAGGTAACTCTCCAAATACCTTTGGGAAAATATTCCGTATATAAGTTGTCCAATATTTTCATTCCAGATAAAAGGCGGAGTATAAAAATGTCTGTCATTTTGTTGCTTATGATATATAAATAAATAATTATTGTATGTTAAAGTACCTACAGATGTATGTCAGTACACTACTGTAGGTGATGTGTGTGATGTGATGCATGATGGTTGCTAATCGATAGTTCTCATGCTAGATTTTTTTTTATTGCTGATGGTGGCAAACGAGCAAGCACCACACCTGATGGTAAGTGTTACTGCCACCCATGGACCTCACTAGTCCGCTGCCTACCAATAAATTAAATAAAATAGCCTTTATTTCCACCACAATATTTTAAAACATAGTAATATAAAGTACATAATCTTATATTTTATTTGTGATAATTTGAAGCGGTCGCCTCTAGGGCGTAGGCCTCCCCTAAGTCCCTCGACTTATCTCTTTGTCGCGATTTTCTCATCCAGTCTGGTACATAAACATCTGTAAATACTCGTATATCTCGCCATCTTCTCGTAGGTCTTTCTCAATTTCTTTTTCCTTCTCTTGGTATTCTGTAGCCTTTCTCGTCTATCTATTTGTCATCTAATCAGTATAATATATCTTCAGCCCCTTTTTTTTTATTATTATTATTATTTATATCTCCTTTTAATTCACGGGATCTTCCGTAGGGAAGATGCCCGGGAATTATTATTATTATTGTATCTCCTTTTAATTCACGGGATCTTCCATAGGGAAGATGCCCGGTCCTTTGGGAGGCTTACATGGGGATATGGATCCAACACGCAGAGGCCTTTGGAGAAATTTAATCTAAATATTGCGATGGGACACCTACCGATGACATTCCACGTCTGCACTTAACATACGTGGAATGCCAGCAGTAAGTGTAAAACTATTGTATGATGATGGTATCTAATATATGAAATATGGGAGTGGGTGTTTAGTGGACTGGTTCATCTTAAATCTATGAATTTATAACTGTCGTCTGCCTTCAAACCCATGTTAAGAGCTGAACGGTGGCAGACGGTGACTCGCCAACTCACTGAATGGGCCCCCTATATAGTCGCCACAGACACACAAGTCATACGGGCAACAGAGGGCAACATTGATGTAAGTGGCTAGGGGTGTCGAGCGGTGCGGCGCCGGTTTCACCATTGAGTCTGCGATAAACAAACTCATGGTTTCCCCGTAATTATGCCTTTGAAAATGACACTTCCACCCCCGAGCATATAGCTCTGGCGACCCCTCTCTGATCAGCTGTTTAAGGCAAGCCAAAGCTGAGAGTCCTTCGGGCACTCTTCGGTTTCCACTCTAGCCAGCCCATGAAGGCCAGCTGGAGACGAGTCCCTGATCGACTCTCTGGAGTATTCAGGACCGCAGTATCGCCACTCACATTCAGCTCGCCACAAGCTGCCCTGCGGTTTATTGGCTTTCCTGTAAATCTTGTGATACATTTTTTTTTATATCAAAAGAACTTAGGGAGCCAAATAATGTTCCTCCGAGTTTTGCGTTAGCCTCTTGGTGAAGTAACGACTGGCCCGGAGGTATTTATTATTATTATTATTATTTTTTTTTTTATTTTTTATTTTAACAAACTGTATATTTTGTTTTGTTTCCTATGTGCTTATTACTTATCAACATTTCTTTTGTTGAGAATTTAGGGGGATTTAGTCTGACTTCCCCACGGTGACCAGCCGGCTTGGGGAAGGTGGAGAGGTCAGAGAGGCTCTATTAAGTTTATTTTAATTTCTTCATGGTCTTGATCTGTTGTAGCCAAGTATTTGCGATTAGTCTTTTTTTTTTTGGTGGACTATGGATGCGTCTCGCTCCACCAAATCGGTCCGGGGTGACGGAGAAGGCGGCGCGTGACCCCATAGACCCACCGTAAAACTCCTCTCTCTTCGCCATGCGAGCGGGCCACCGGGACCCGATTTTTAACTTCGGTGGCCCGCCCGGCGGTTCACCCTCGCGGGTTCCTCTCGTCGACGCCCCGACAGATTTCGCCGTCGGGGCGTCGCCCTCACGCGGTGGCCTCACGTCGGGCGACCGGACAATTCCTCGGTCCGATCACCCGAAGCCTCGGTTAGGGCGGCATCAGGCGCAGGTATTCGCGCCTGCGCCGCCCCGGCCGCTGGTGGCGGCCCGGGTCGCGGGAATCCTCCCTGACCCGTTCCGCCGCTTCCTTCTGCGAGATGACAGCCTTGCAGAAGGCGGCGACCGCGTCCCAGTTTCTGACGCTGTCAACCATCGCCCTCGCGACAGCCGGCAGCGTCAGGTCGGCACCGATAACAGCGACGAGATCACGGCGCTGCCGCTCCCATCCCGGACACACCTCCATCGTGTGTTGCGCCGTGTCCTCGTCACTCCTGCAGTGGTGGCAGGCCGGAGTCCACTCCCTATACGCAACCCTGTGCAGGTACAAACCGAAGCACCCGTGCCCCGTCAATACCTGCACCAGCCGAAAGGTGAGAACTCCATGCCGTTGTTTCACTATTTCCTCGCCGGTGTTTATCTTATCAACTATTTCAGGTGATGAAGATAGAACTCCTTTGTTTAAGTTACTTTCCTTTATTGTTCGATTTGAGGAACCTTCTGTTTTCAATGTAATTATTCTATCATAACGTAAAATAACTCTCTTCCCAGATTCACGCTCTCTTTTTAGCTCTCCTTGTAGTTCTCTTCTTTTTCTAAGTACCTCTTTGGAGTAATCCTCTTTGATGTAAATATTTATATTATTTAATGATTTCTTTTTTTTTAATATCTCAATTTTTTTACCCATTGTACTTATTGTTACCACTATAGGTCTGACCTTTTCACACTTTTTGCCTAACCTGTAGACAGTTTCGATCTCCCATTTCTGACATGCCACGTGCATGCTATTATTTAAAATATCTATGATTAAATTAAGCAACCCTTTATAACATTTTTCTTTTTCTTCTATTCCAAAGAATACTAGATTTTTCTTTCTAAGCTTTTTATCCATTGAATCTATAACTTTTTCTTGATTTAAAATTTTTTCCTCTAACTGTTTGGTTTTAGTTTCCATGAGACCAAATTTTTCGTTAACATTTTCATTTATAGATACTTTAATATTCTCGTCCAGGTTTTTCATATCTTTTTTATGTTGTAACAAGTCATTTTGTATTGCCTGCAAAAGTTTCATTATATCCTCCATGGTTATTATAATTTTTGCCCCCTAGTAATAAGTAGTTAAATATTCTACTCTTCCACTCACCAGTAGATGGCGCTGCTTAACGCCTTTTCTTTATTATGTTTTCAAAATATTAAGTTTTTAGGTTATAAATGTTATAATTTAGTAAAAATCTTCTTGGATTACTTTTCCACTACTTGCACTTATAATTGTAATTTCAACTAACCTGCGAATAAGGTTTGTGATAGTTTGGCTTACAAAATTCCTGCACAATTTAAGGTTTTAGATGCAATCCGTTTATGACTTTATTTTAAAATTTTCGGTTTTTATCTTGTAGGTATCAAATTGTCTACAACCATATAACTTTTTAATCTCTCGCGGCACCATTTGAACACTTCTACTTTTAAAAATAATACATAATACTATTTTTATTTCTTCGATTATTACAGACAATAAGTGCACGTAACAATAGAAGCGCCCTCTCTACCAATAAAAACCCCAAATTCACCCAGAAAATTGGGCTGCCGGCTCTCTCGCTCACCGAACGAAGCACAACAGCATATTGTCATTGTTCAGACGTCAATTTTTTGCGAGAGTGTGGTACTACTACCCCGGACGGGCTGGCCCGCGGCTGTAGACAAAAAAGTTTGGTACATACATACATACATATCATCACGCCATATCCCTTGCAGGGTAGGCAGAGAGAACAGAGTGCCAGAGAACTCTATCTCTGCATACTTCACTCGCTTCCTCAACATTCATAATTCTCTTCATACACGCTCGCCGGTTTCGGAGACTCTTGACTCCACCTTCCTTCAGTACATGACCGATCTGGTCTAGGTAGGTTAGTCTCGGTCTCCCTCGGTACCTACATCCTTCCACTTTCGCATTGTATATCTTCTTAACCAGGCGTTCGTTCGGCATTCTTTCCACATGTCCGAACCATCGGAGCATTCCCTTTCGCATCTTTACACTAATACTCTCTTTCATACCTACTCGCTCTCTTACGTCGTCGTTACGAATGCGGTCGGTCAGCCTAACTCCACAGATTTTCCGCAGAGATCGCATTTCGACCGCATTAATTTTACTATCATACTCTTTTCTGCATACCCAACTCTCGCTTCCATACAGTAATGTTGGGACAAGCACTGCGTTATGTATTGCTACACGTGCCTTCTGGCTGAGGTGGTGGCTGTCGAAAAGTTGCCCCAACGCTCCGTTCACTCTATTTCCCGCATTCACTCTTCGCTCTATATCAGTGGTGTACCTTCCATCTCGGCTAAATCCACATCCAAGATATACAAATTCATCCACTTGCTCTAGTACATCATTACCTATTGTTACTCTTACATCTGTTCTGGTTTTATCTCTTTCAAAGACCATTATTTTGGTTTTGCTCACATTCACGCGTAGACCCCTTTTCTTACAATCTTCTGTCATTGTGTCGACTAGGGTCTGCAGGTCAGTCGCTGACTGTGCCAGCAGGACTGCATCATCTGCATAAAGCAGAGCAGTGACCACTGAGTCGCCCATCTGGACTCCCACATTCATATCGTTCAACCTTTGGAGACATTTATCCAGATATATGATAAACAGCCTGGCTGACAGAACGCACCCCTGCCTAACGCCGATATTGACGTCAAACCAAGGCGACATTCCATCATCCAGCCGCACACAGGCTCTACAGCCCATGTAACTGGACTGCACAGCCTGTAGCAGTTTACCGTTAATACCATACTCCGGTAAAATGTCCCAAAGTTCCTTTCGTACAACCGTGTCAAATGCTCTCTCCAGATCCACAAAACTGCAGAAAACCCTCTGACCTAGAGCCAGATGCTTCTCCACAATGTTGCGCAGAGAGAACACTTGATCCATGCATCCCCTTCCACTCCTGAAACCTCCTTGTGTCTCACACAGTAAACCATCGGACACCATCCTCATTCTCCTTTCAATAACTTTTCCATACACTTTTGCTGCCAAACTGGTCAAGCCTATGGCTCTGTTATTTGCGCAGTCATAACGTGAACCCTTGTTTTTAAACAAAGGCACGATGACTGCGCTATTCCAGTCCCTGGGAACCATTCCCGAGCTCCAACATAAATTGAGGAGCAACAGGAACGCCTTCCAGACACAAGAGCCACCGAGCTTGATCATCTCGGCAGACACCATATCAATGCCCGCTGCCTTACCATTTTTCAAACTTCTTATCGCCCATTCAACTTCATCCATACTGATGCCATCGGAGGACGCCGTTGTCGAATGTTGATCTACTAAACCACATCCAACACCGGCGCCAACCGTAGCATCCACATACATATCGCCAAAATATTCACTCCATCGGCTTAACACGTCTTGTGTTTGTGTAAGAATGTCTCCACCTTTAGACCTTATTTTATTCATTCTGAAGGCTGACCAACCACCCCGAGACTTCTTCACCTCCCTCCAAAAGAGTTTGGTGTTACCCTCGAAGTTTTTAGTCAGCCTATCTTCTGCACTCATACTTGCTCTATCACGTTTCTCTTTCACTAAGGCCTTGGTGTCATTCTTACATTGCCGATATATTTCTTTCTTCTGTTCAGTCATACTGTCATTCAGATTCAAAGAAGAGACATAGTCCAGCCACGCTTACTTCTTTTGCTCTACGGAAGCTGCCACTTCCGCATCCCACCATGCATCACCATTTGTTTTTCTATGCTTCTTTGAACTTCCACATACTTCTTTCGCTGTATCTACCATACTCTCTTTCAATACTCTCCAGCATTCTTCAATGTCCGATTGCGGCTGGCTTGCCATCGTCAGCCGTTCTCGGACACCCTCTGCACACTTTTCTCTTACACACTCTTCTTGCAACCTTTCAACCTTTATTCTTTCAAGCCCTCCAAAGTGGACACGCTCTCGCCAGTGCCTCCACTTTCTGAACAGACCACTAAATCTCGCAATAACGAGATAGTGGTCCGTGTCGACTGTGGGGCCCCTGTAGGCTCTTGCGTCCAATATTTTGCTTCGGAGGCGACTGTCTACCAAAATTAAATCTATTATGCTTTTCTGTTCATTCCTTCTCCATGTATACATATGGATGTCCTTATGTTGGAAAAATGTGTTTGACACAATAAGGTTTCTCTCCATGCATACATCCGCTATGAGCCTACCTGCGTCGTTCACTCTCTTATCACCAAATGGACCAAGTACGTCCTCATAGTCGGGACGCTTGGTCCCCACCCATCCGTTCAAATCTCCGCATACAATCACGCGTTCACTGGTTTCTGCCTGCTCTGTGGTCTGGTGTACCACAGTACACCAGACCACAGAGCCATCCCGCCACCAGGAAGATCGCAGGCGTCGTTGCCCCTTCGCTTGGTCTCTGTTACACAGAGCACGTCTAGCTGTTTGTCCGCCATGACGGATATCAGCTCGTGCAACTTACCTTCCACACAACCTCTTACATTCCACGTGCCCACCCGGCACTCCGTTCTCCTCGACTCGCCTAACTGGGCAAGGCGTGATGGGTGGCGGCCCCCATCGCCGCAACTGCCGATGTTCGTACCGACGGGGGCGGGTCGGTACGCGTCGCCTCCGGGGGACGCCCTAACCCGCATTGCGGTACGCATTTCGAGTTTCGCAAAAAGTTTGGTCCTACCATCAAATAACATACATAAGAACTATCGATTTAAAGACAAGACAAAACATTATTTTCTGAAGAAATTCTCAAAACCAATCATGATGTCTCAGAAGTTAGCCCCGTATACATTAATAAGTTCGGTCTCTATTACATTGAACTAAAATAATACGGACAAAATATAGGTATATTACTGCTTTCATTACCACTTCGCCAACTAAGGCACGAGACCACGTAAGTAGCTCAATGAACTTACGTAGTCGTCAGCAGTAGTATAATAGTATAGTACAGTAATTACTATTAAAATTTACAGCATTTTCTTCAAATTTGCCTAAATCTTTTATAGTGACCAAACATGATATCCTTACTAATATTATAAATGCGAAAGTAACTCTGTCTGTTTGTCGCTCTTTCACGCCAAAACTACTGAACAGATCTAAATGAAATTTGGTACACAGATGGTCTAGAGCTTGACAAAGGACATAGGCTACTTTTTAATGCAAAAAGGGGGTGTAAAGGGGGAAAGTTGTAAGGAAGTATTGTCATTTTTTAAGCCAAAAGCTTGAAACTTATTTTTAGGCGATTAATTAGATATAAATAAATATGACATTAAAATTTTGTAAAAAAAAATACCCTTAAGGGGTAAAATAAAAATAGGGAATGGAAAACTTTAGGAAAGTAACCTTTTACGCGGGCGAAGCCGCGGGCAGAAGCTAGTAGTTATATATATCTAGGAATGATCACTTTTTCCTTATCAATAAAGCGTACAGTATTTTCGCAATGCTATGTTAACAATATTGTTGAGTTTGTTCGTTTCAATTACTTCACATTTTTACAGCTCTATCAATCTTAAAAGCCTTTTCGCTTGTGTAACAAAGCTTTGATACGTATTAGATGAACAATCTGGCACGAAATATTTTATTGATTGATTGATTAAACTATACCGATACGTATGTACTCGTATTATATAGCAATTTTTATAATATAAATAATTATTGTATATTATTTTAATTTGCTAGTGATCGGCGCAGCGCTATCGATAGGTGTTCGATTTGCGAAGCTGACATTTCCGTTGTTTTGCATAACCTGACATTAAGAATGAGTGAAGTGTCATCTTTGTACCAACTATAAGTACTAATGTCGGCTTATTATTCTTTTGAAATGTTGTGCAAACCGTCGCGAACGAGTGCAATGGTTACATTTATATGATTATAAAACTATCCTTTCACAATGACATGAATCACTATTCTCTTTGTTATCACAAACAAATAGTAATGAGAGACGTAATAAGGTGAAAGTTTTTTTTTTAATATCATACACAGGCAAAGTGTGCTGTGTGTTAGCGGCGACGAATACTACCAACCCTTACTTTGCTCGTGGATGTCGTAAAAGACGACTAAGAGCCTCATAACGACCTGGGCCAACTCCATCTGATGCCGTTTGGGCAACAATTACATTCCCAAGGAGGGTTGACGTCTGGCAGGCGGCCGGTCATAAAACTATTGCCAATAACTTTTACAATATGTAATATGAAAGAGGAGTACATATTGTATCGACCCCAAGTAATTGGGATAGGAGTAGGAGAATGATAACACAGGCAAAGGTTAAAATTACACAATAATTTCGTTTGAAATACGCAAACTAATGTGCGTCACGTATAAAATCACAAGTGCAATTAGCATACCTGATATACAGAGTGGAGACGTCAATACGACAATAAATGAAAACACCGTTAATACTAGTGTATAGGAGTATTTTGAAACTATTAAAAAAGTCCTCGCATGCATATTTAAAAAACAATTTTTTCAAACAAACTTTTTATCATAAATATTGAAACAAAATAGAACACCGTTTGTAAATATTAGTTCACTAACCTGTGGTCGGCAAGCGGCGAGTGACCTTGTGGTATCATATATATATAGTAGGTAAATACATACATACACTTTATGTTTGGGCGCTATTCATTCTCACTTGATTATTTTATTAAAATAATCACGATAACCACTTGGTCGTTAAACTTTTAAATTTTCGATATGTGCGCCATGGACCCGAACGCACAAATTATATCGTCTTAAAATATTATTTCGAACTCTTGTTAACAGGTTGCCATTGACGGCGATGTATTTTAACTTGTCGAAAGATCGTACAATTCCTTTTTTTAAGTAAGCTGCATTTCCGTGATATTCTCCATAAATTAAAATCATATCTGTATACCCGAAGCTGTGTAATTATAACGAGGCATTGTAAATGAGAAAGAAATACTATTGTAACACAAAGTAAGCGTCTAATTACGCACATTCACGTCACAGGATCACGATGGCACACTGACCTACAGACCTATTATAATAGTATTGAACATGAGACCGAGGTCTTCTTTCATTAAGCCGCATTAGGTAGTTTTAAATTTCTCATCTAAGTCTGATGACACGGTTTATATGTATGGATCTTAAGATTTAGGAATAAGGTATAATATGCATTGATTTGTATTACGTTTGGGGAAGACTTGAACTGGTAAACATGGCGATATGTAGGTACTAGTTTCGTATTAGTTTATACCGATGCGGCGCGGGAGCTCATTGATAGGCGAATAATTTTAATTTTTATACAGAGTGTGGAAATTGTTAATAATACAAAGTAATGTGCTGCGGCTAAACTATACGACATATTGTATTCAAAGTTTGTATACAGGCTGGGCAAGTCATCAGATACACTAGATTAAAATTATTGTCGTATGGTCGTCTCCACCTTGTATACGTTAGTAGGATGAAATTGGCAATATTTCTTAAAATTATTTTAAAACTCTTTATGTATAACATTATCATTATCATCGTCTCAGCTCATAAATGTCCCACTGTTAGACTTGAGCCTCCTCTATAATGGGTGGGAAGTTAACCTACTATACCACGCTGGTGAAACCTGTTGTTATATGCCTTTTTTTCGAGTTTTCCTCCTCTTGTATAGATGTTATATGCGTTTTATATCCCTTAATTGGCGTACGATCACCCACGAGTAAGATAGGAGGTGGTGATTTGTTACTCCGTCACTACACGGAAAATTAAGTTAATATCATATTCATAACATTAAATAATAATATTAATATTAATAAAATAATATACTATTAATATTAATTACACATTATTCAGCCCTTTTTTTGCGGTGGACTATGGATGCTTCTCGCCCCGCCAAATCGGTCCAGGGTGACGGCAGAGGCGGCGTGTGAACCCATAGACCCACCATGCAAAACTCCTCTCTTCACCGTGCGAGCGGGCCACCGGTACCCGATCTTTGTCTTCGGTGGCCACACATTATTCAGCCTGGCAGAGTGACTGGATGAAAGTAAGCCAGTTTCTAGATATAAGGAAGAGCAAATAATTCGTTCACTTACATTACTTTAAACACTACTTTATAGCCTTCTATGCTACGCCTTATAATATACTGACCCATAAAATATTATTTCGAAGAGAATATAAAAGTACGATATAACGCTGAGTTATATTTTTTTATTATAGACTGACGCTTTTATCTCTGAAGGTTATAAAGACTTATGTATTTAACTCAGAGATATAAAACGACCATATTTAATAGTGTCACTTGAATCCTTTTCCATGTAAAAGGTCCTATAGCCTTCTATCGGGCATATTTCAAGTAAAAATTGTATCCCTTTGAAGAGTCGAACCATGTCAATCTTTTGTCAATCTCGTGTCATCTTTGCTACTACATCAGAAAAGGCAGTCTAATTTAAAAAAAAAAGAAACAGTAATTCGAAAATTAGATTACTTAGTAAATCCGATCTGCGTAGGCGGCTATCAAACGCCAATATGGTTTATGTGATCGAATAGTACGTGTTTGTTAATGTTAGAAATTAATTTGAACTATTGGAATTGGTACGGCTTTAATATTCTGGAAACTTGAAATATACCCATTAATACACGAATGTTAATATTTTAAATTAAGGTACACTAATCCTTTGGCTTTTCTACTTTGATTTGACATTCAGTTATAAATAACACGCCTATATATTGCTAACGTTGAGTAAGTTTATTTTTTTAAATTGGTCTTGCGCGTAGGTTTAATGTGTGTCAGTAATTTAATTATTATTTTAATAGAGCGAGTAGGCTACTCTATTAAATGTTTCGTCTTATTTAAGCAAAACATGAAAATAATCTTTTGTCACTGTTATTCTATTCACTACGACCTCGTAGTGAATAGAATAATGCTACCTAGCAGTCTCTGTCTTAACTTAATTACAACGTTGTTCAAAAATTAAAACACAATATCCTGAAAAACTAAGATGTTGTATTGAATATAAAATTTCTATACCTATATATTTTCAAAACTCCACACTATAAAATGTTATACAAGCCTTTCAAAACCATATAAGAATGTTATTACTAGATACTAAAGTTTATTATATTACACTAGTTAGGGTTTCATATTAACTTGCTTTATTAAACGAATGACTATGGCTTATTATATACAATCATTAGTGTATATGTGAAGAAAATATTCTGCAAGTAGCAATAACATTAAAAGCAGACTGTGTACTCGTTTCTCCGAATGATTAATTTCTGTACTTATGAATTGATTATTATTTTAGTTAGTAATTGTAGTTAATGATATTTCTACTTCTATCTATATTTATTTTTTGTTAATGATATTTTTCTGTTAACTTTTCTCACTTATAGGAAGAAATAATAAAAACGTTGTTAGATAAATGCCATCCTGTGAACGAAATATATTTGAAGAGAGTTGACTTACGGTGAAACGTATCATAAAACATATTCTGCATTACTTTTTTTAGTCACTTCTGCATATTAGGAAGAAGATATGCTGTATTAACCCTATAATAATAGCCAATAAAGCTATAGAAAAATTGGCAAGTAGAGAAAATAATTGTACCTATTTTGACTGTCCTAGAAGTTCAGTTTTAGTTTTTCAAAGCTCAATGTTGCATTATATGCTATGGTGGGAGCTATATTCGTGATAAAAACTGTAATATCATAATCAATAGAATAGTGCATGTAATCCATATAGGTGAAACTACAATTGCCAGTCTACATTGCTCCACGTACCAGCAACTCTTGGAAAGAAAGATTCTTGAGTGTTGATTACGCATGATGCTATCGGATGAGGGTCTCTGGACAGTTCAATTGAGGCCTTTATGAAAGTTATAAGAACAGTGGTTACAAATAGCATAGGACCACATAATATTTTCTGAAGCGGCCTAGTTACAGCAGTTGATAGATAGATTAAAAAGAGATTTAGAAAGTAGTACCTAAAGTTTTAGAAAGGATAAATAGAATTAAATAACACACGTGAACAAATAAGATCCTATTTACAGAGATATTGGTCTCCAGCTACGCGTTTCGTTTAAATAGGTTACATAGCAATAATAACCCGACAAAGTGGACACGTGCGTTTATTTTATAGTTAACGTTTTAATGCGAAATCCACGTCTCGCTTATGTAATTATCGCGCTACACACAATAACAAAAATCAATAGTAGAATAGGAATTCAACGTATAGTTTAAACTCTTTTGTTGATAATCGTGGATGGACTGGTAATATTGGCTGGTGTTATTCTGTAGTACACAAAGCTATCATAAAATAATTTTAGTACTTCATTTTTAACCGACTTCTTATTTTTGAAGTAAAACTTCTAATGCGACTTCCAACAGGGTTGCGTTAAACGTTTAACGCAACGGCACTCGAACGCATGCGCGTATTATACCTGTTACAGGCCAGCGCGAGCATTAGCAACGAGTAGCGTCCAATATTCCAACGCAAGAGGGAAAGAGAGGAAGAAAAATACACAAAGGTAGAAAACAGGAGAGAGAAAGAGAGTGAATCGGTAGATCCCAAGCACATGCTCGTGGTATTCTTGCTATGCAGCGAAGTAAGCAGTATGAGCGTCGTGAAATTAGCTGAAATACGTAGTTGTTGTTTTATTTTAATTTATAATATTCATTATTTTCATAGGTTTAAGTTTTCACCTCTGTCAGCAATCCTCATGACTGCTTTGTGTTTTTGCATTGAAGTATTGAAATATGAAAAGGATTGAGTGAATATTATTCTTACTTCGTGATAACACGGAAAACAGACATAGTAACAAAGTACATATATAGCCCAAGCAAATAGCAACTTAAATAGTAATGGGAAAATGAGATCATTTGTCAAACCAACCACCATTGGGAAAGAATAGTTCTGAAATGACAACCAAGAATCAGCTACACTAGTAGGAGAACTGGTGAGGTATTAAAAGTTGCAGTGAGCCGTTGGAGCCAGGTATCACTGGAGCGTTTTGTGTCTGTGTGTAGTAGGTAGACTACAACCTACCTGCAAGAATACTACACACAGGTTGTAGTCTGCAGCCGTAGTCGCGGAACCGTACTGTGTGCCTGATCGCCCCAATTGGGTGGTCAGCCGGAACGGAACCGCGGCAATCGTCGTCTCCACGCAGCGGCACTTCCCGTCCTTGTCCCTTTTGGATAGGGGCGAGGAATTTGTCGCTGCGGAATGGGGAAGGGTCACACTCTACAGCGTTTACCTCTCCCCTAACAGGAGAATGGACGACTTCGGGGCCTCCCTCACCACCTTGGAGGCTTCTATACGGCGACTGGCACCGGGCCTCGTCCTGGTCCTGGGGGACTTCAACGCCAAATCCACGGCGTGGGGGTCCCCGATGACGGACGATCGCGGGCGGGCGATCGTGGAGTGGGCGGCGTCACTGGGCCTCTGTGTCCTAAACAGAGGCTCAGTGAACACGTGTGTGCGACAACAGGGTGGGTCGATAGTGGACTTGTCGTTCGCTAGCCCCGTTGTCGCACCACGAGTGAGGAACTGGCGTGTCCTGGAGGAGGCGGAGACCCTATCGGATCACTGTTACATCCGGATGGAGGTCTCCCCTCTCCGGGACCCCAGCAGGGGTCACAGGGCGGACCGAGCTCCCGCATTTCCGCGGTGGACTGTGGGGCGTCTGGATAGGAACCTACTGGCGGAGGCGGCCATCGTGAACACGTGGCTGTCCTCACCACTCCCAGCGGACGGAGTGGACGCTGAGGCTGTCCGCATCCGCAGTGCGTTAACGCAGGTCTGCGATGCGGCCATGCCCAGGGTGCGGCGTCTACCTCCGAGGCAGGGGGTCTACTGGTGGTCCCCAAGACTGGCGGACCTTCGTGCGGCGTGCATTAGTGCCCGAAGGTCCTACACCCGCAGTCGGCGGCGTCGCCGCGATGTTGAGCGGGAGGGCCAGCTGTACGAGGCGTACCGCAGTGCGCGGACCGCCTTTCGGCTGGCCATCCGGTCCGCCAAGGACGCAAGTTAGCAGGAGATGCTGGACGGTCTCGACCGTGACCCCTGGGGTCGCCCGTATCGCGCGTCGCTGAATAAGCTTCGCGCGCAGGGCCCCCCCCCACACCGAGACCCTCCAGCCCGACCTCCTTCGTAGAGTGGTCGAGGAGCTGTTCCTGCGGCAGTCGGAGCACACGCCCCCGGTCATGGCTTCGCCAGATCACGACCGGGAGGCCGTCGAGAGTGTTCCGCCCGTGACGGAGTCGGAAGTGGGGGCAGCCGTGGCGAAGATTCGTTCCGCTACCACGGCCGCCGGCCCGGACGGAGTCCCAGTCCGGGTGTTGACGTTGCTCCTCGAGCATCTCGAACCTCGCTTCAGGCGACTGTTCAACGCTTGTCTGACGTCTGGACAGATCCCTGAGTGCTGGAAGGAAGGGAGGTTGGTTCTCCTGCCAAAGCCGGGACGGCCCCCGGATTCGCCGTCGGCCTACAGGCCCATTGTGCTTCTGGACGATGTGGGTAAGCTGCTGGAGCGTGTCCTCGCTGCCCGCATCGTCCGGCACCTGGAGGAGGTGGGGCCCGATCTGTCGGACGCTCAATTTGGGTTTCGGAGGGGGCGTTTGACCATCGGGGCCCTGCTACGCCTGAGGCAGACGGCCGCGGAGGTTGTCGCCAGCAAAGGAGTGCTGTTGGCGGTGTCGTTGGACATCGCCAACGCCTTCAATAGTCTGCCATTCAGCTGCATCAGGGAGGCGCTCCGGTTCCATGGAGTGCCCCTGTACCTCAGGCGGCTGGTGGCAGACTATTTGGAGGGGCGCAGTGTTCTCCACGCGAGCCCCGCAGGGGACATTGTGCGGACGCCCATGTCATGCGGTGTTCCGCAGGGGTCGGTTCTGGGGCCGACTCTGTGGGACATCGGCTACGACTGGGCGTTGAGAGGGAGTCTCGTATGCTGACAACACGCTCGTCACAGCCTGGGGCAGGACATTCGAAGAGGCGGCGAGCCTGGCCACTCTCGGCACCGAGGAGATGGTCAGGCGAATTGAGGCGCTGGGGCTCAGGGTGGCCCGGAGGCCCTACTATTCCATGGGCCCCGTGTGAGGTTGCCCATCGGCGCCTCATTAGTCGTCAACTCCATCCACATCAGTATCCAGGCCCATATGAGGTACTTGGGTCTGGTGCTCGACGGGCGAAGGTGGTTCCGGGAGCATTTTCGTCAAATTGCTTCCCGGCTGGTCGGCGCGGCGTCCGCCCTTTCTCGGCTCATGCCGAATGTGGGCGGACCCAGTTTCGAGGGCCGACGGCTGTATGCGGGGGTGATCCGCTCAATGGCCATGTACGGCGCACCCGTGTGGGCGAGGGCTCTGAACGCCCAGCTCATGGCGGTGCTGTGGAGACCACAGCGAGCCATGGCGGTCAGAGCCATTCGCGGGTACCGCACGGTGTCTACCGAGGCGGCATGCCTATTGGCCGGGACACCCCCGTGGGACCTAGAGGCGGAGATGCTCTCCGACCTCTACCGGCGGGTTACCTCAGTGCGCGACGAAGGTGGCTCCCCATCGTTGAGCGAGATAGCCACCTGGCGCGAGGACGCCCGCCGAGACGTCATCGCCCGTTGGGTTACGCGGCTGGAGAGGCCAAGACACGGTGTCGTTACCGTCGAGGCCCTCCGGCCCGTACTGATGGAATGGATGGAGCGGCGGCACGGAGTCCTCTCCTTTCGGCTGGTGCAGGTATTATCGGGGCACGGGTGTTTCGGTTTGTACCTGCACACAGTCGCGTATAGGGAGTGGACTCCGGCATGCCACCATTGCAGCAGTGACGAGGACACGGCGCAACACACGCTGGAGGTGTGTCCGAGTTGGGACGGGCAGCGCCGTGACCTCGTCGCTATTATCGGTGCCGACCTGACGCTGCCGGCTGTCGCGAGGGCGATGGTCGACAGCGTCAGGAACTGGAACGCGGTCGCCGCCTTCTGCGAGGCTGTCATCTCGCAGAAAGAGACGGCGGAACGAGTCCGGGAGGATTCCCGTGACCTGGGCCGCCGTCAGCGGCCGGGGCGGCGCAGGCGCGAATACCTGCGCCTGATGCCGCCCTAACCGAGGCTTCGGGTGATCGGACCGGGGAATTGTCCGGTCACCCGACGTGAGGCCACCGCGTGAGGACGACGCCTCGATGGCGAAAGCTGCCGGGGCGTCGACAGGAGAGGAGCCCGAGAGGGCATACCGCCGAGCGGGCCACCGAAGACAAAAATCGGGTACCGGTGGCCCGCTTGCACGGCGAAGAAGAGGTGCTTGGAGGGTGGGTCAATGGGGTTGCGCGCCACCTCTTCCGTCACCCCGGACCGACTTGGCGGGGTGCGACGTCCATGGCCCAACGCAAAAAAAAAAAAAAAAAGAAAGGTAGGTTGTAGTCCAACAGCGGACATCTACAAGCTGACGAAATGCCAACCAATATATAATATATAGCTTTTTCTTTTGTATAAGCATGACTGACAGCAAGATATTAAAATGTTTTACATATAATTGCAATTACAATTTCTTGTTTTTCTCAGGGCATCCTACATGTCAACATCCTAATGTTGTAAACGGAAATCTTCTATTTGAGAGAAATTATTCACGCTAGCGAGACGCGTTGACATAGTTTTACTCCAATATTTTTTCCCTTAGAGTGTTTTTATCTACATACATCTCTTAAGTTTTATGTTACCCATAGAAAAATAAGGTGTAAATTGTATTTTTACTACGTTACCAAAGAGTATCAAATTACATTTTAACGATTAACAATTAGCCGCCTGACGTCAACCGTACTTGGGAGTATAAGCGTTTACAAGGCGGTACTAGGTGAAATTGGGCCAGGCCGGTAAAGGGTTTGAGCTTTTAATCGGCTTTTACGGACCATGTGTAATATATGAGTTAATAATATTCGAACCTACAAGTTTACTTAGTTAATTACTTTGGTAGATAAAAACAATTAAGTAAAAATATTAAAATATTTTTTTATTTTAAAACACCAGTGCGCCACTAAGACATAAATCTGCGAAAATATTTAAACTATTTTTTTTTTTTTAAGAACATCTGTTTCAATAAGACCTAAATCTGTCGTGGACTTTACAAATCTATTGTTGATGGACAAAAATAACACACAACTCAACACAATAATTTGTGGATCACACAAAGAAACATTGTATATGAGAATCGAACCTTAGACATTTTTTTATATAGACACCGCGCTCTTTTTTTTTTTGTGGAATATGGATGCGTCTCACCCCACCGAATGGGTCCGGGCTGACGGAAAGGCGGCGCGTGACCTCATAGACCCACCGTAAAATCCTCTCTCTTCGCCGTGCGAGCGGGCCACCGGTACCCGATTTTTGACTTCGGTGGCCCGCCCAGCGGTTTACCCTCACGGGTTCCTCTCGTCGACGCCCCGACAGATTTCGCCGTCGGGGCGTCGCCCTCACGCGGTGGCCTCACGTCGGGGGACCGGACAATTCCCCGGTCCGATCACCCGAGGCCTCGGTTAGGGCGGCATCAGGCGCAGGTATTCGCGCCTGCGCCGCCCCGGCCGCTGACGGCGGCCCGGGTCGCAGGAATCCTCCCGGACTCGTTCCGCCGCCTCCTTCCGCGAGATGACAGCCTCGCAGAAGGCGGCGACCGCGTCCCATATAGACACCACCCTGTACTAAGGAAATAATCCTTGTATTGCAGGGGACTTTACAAACATGTAATTAACCAGACAAATTACACCCAGATTCAGAACAGTTTGTGGATTACCCAAAGTATTGTCCTGCGTAGAAACCCACGACACTGGCATGGAAGGTCGGTATCTTAACCACTACGCCATCTGTGCAGTGAAATTGAATATTTGAGGGTTTTTTTTTATTTAACGCCACGGCATCTATGCAATTTGGCTTTAAAATAACGAAAACGTGTAAAAAGATTAGTTAATCACGGACGGGCCTACATCAGAAGAAAAAAATTTACTGTTATATGGTATAGCAGTCAAATTAGCTAGCCAGACGGATTGACAAAGGGTTTTATTTCAAGTTTTGAGTCACTTATAGTAATTATCACTCATCATTATCATCCTGCTCATCTTCCGATTTAGGTCAGTGCATTATAATTCATGTGTTAGTTGAATGCTAAGCTCCAGTTGTATGATGGCGGTCTCAGTTGATTAATGAAAGCCTTCGATGTAAAAACTGTATTAAAATAATAAGTAGCTGATACAAGTGTTGTCGCGTGCTTGCATGCGTGAAGCCGATGAGCGAGTGGGGGGTGGGTGCTGCGCTCGGTCGACTCGAAGCCAATGTCAGCTAAAGAGGGCCGCCGCTCGTTGTGACGTCAGGAGCATGTGTATTTTCCTTCCACCTCATATATTGCAAAATTATGACTACAGAAAAAACAAAGAACTTTTAAGAAGATGTTTAAGAAGGAAAGTTAATTGTAGACCACACGTCATTAGATGGAGTTGTCCCTGATCGATTTCAAGCTTTTTGTAGTCTTTTACAATATCTACTAACAATATTTCTTATTCGTATCCACCACCACGCACCACATGACAATGCTTACAGTAATGGCGCCTCCACTTCATTTAATTTTTGCGACACCGACAGTTAAGGAAATGGTGACAATCATTACATCCTTTTTCCGTCATTAACGGAAAAATCCGCGGGAAAAAAAATATGATTTTCTATATCTATATGTATAAAGATTGAAGCATTGGTCCAAAATTATGTGAGTCCGTTCTGCATAACACTTTTTTTGTATGTTTACATATGGTTTAGAGAACTTGGCCCAAACCATAGTCGCGGGCAATGACTCTGTAATATAAACAACACACTATTAGATTCTAATTTTTCAGTTTCAGTAAAGAGATTTATATCACCTATCGCTTTAATCGCGACGTAGTAGTTATATTTCATTATATGTATATGTTTATTCCTAATATTTATTTTGAGTAATACATAACCAAAAGTTAAATTTATTTTAATTTTTTATGACAGCAGTGTCATAAAAAGTGTGTCAACAAAGGCAATGATCCTTTCATTGCAGGAGATGAGACGAGAAAGTAGACAAATTACACCCAGACTCAAGACAACAGTTTTTGGCACAAAGTATTGTTCTGCGTAAGAATCAAACCCATAGCACTGGCACGGAAGATTAGTATTTTAATTACTATGCCATCTGTGCAGTCAATTGATGTCAAAAACTTAATTTTAATTACCCTTAAAAATTTGATTAATATAAAAACAAGGACTGAATAATTAAAAAAAAAAAGTTTGTTGCTGATTAGATTAGTCATAATTTCAAGTAAGGGTATTCTAATATTAGGACTATAATAATCTTAATATTAAGAAATAACAAGATTACTATGGGTAAGACAAAAAAGTTCCGTACATATCGACTATCGTTTAAGGTATCGATTTTCAACAGTTAAAAATCTTATTAAGTTGTCAAATAAGCAATCACGCGCAAACCTAATTACTCTTAGCTACTCGTATTTATAAATTGTTACCTGCCAGCAAATGTATTTTACGACCGTTTTCATTTATCTCTGTTTTCATGTAAGTAATCAGCATTTAAATCTTTATTATATTAAAGTAATGATACCCCAAAGAATAATTCCAAGTCAGAATTTTAGGTAAATGTACCACGATCTATGTTAATTATCACTGAAGCCCGTGTAATTCATTAAATTAAGCCCCCTCACCCGTTGCTTAGTAGCTGCGGTCGTGTTCAGTACAAATTAGCAAATAATTTCGCTAATGAAAGTGCGATGGCCGCACCGGTTTGCGCTAATTTAGATGTAGGTCCGACTAGTCCGACTACCGAATATTATAAAGGTTATAAGTTGAATACACTAATTCGGTCAGTCTACTACCGGTCTCAATACAGCAAATATTACCCTATTTTTAACTATATCCATGTGTTAACGTGTTAAAAATAACATAGGTATTTACCTACGATTGTATTTTACCAGGGGAGTGGTATAAATGGATGGTTGAGGTATCACCATGACAATAGTCAGTAATAATCTGCTAGGAAATGTGTAATATAAATCGTAATCTCCAAAGTCCCATTTAAAAGTGGCGATTATTATATTTTCTTTTTTTTATTGCTTATGGTGGCAAACGAGCAAGTAGCACACCTGATGGTAAGTATCTCATGGACATTTGCTATAGCTAGGCCGCTGCCTACCATTTCAATCCCCAAACCCACCCAGTTGGGCTTCCGGTTCTCTCGCTCACCGAGCGAGATGCAATAGCACATTGCCATTACACAGACGTCGATCTTCTATGAAAGTGTGGTACTATCCCGGACGGACCGGCTCGGGGCTGTAGACAGAAAACTGTCAACAGCGTGGTCCTACCACTATTAAACTATTAATTATGTCATTATTCATTTTTGTTGAGGCCTATGTCTAGCACATCGAAGCTAATCAATCGATGAATGAAATTTAATGACCTGGCGACACCTCTGTGTCTTCTTCTGTGGTAGTATAATTGGTACATCCAAATTATACAAGACTGTGAAGAACATAACCATCGAGCTTAATAATAGCTAGCTTGAAGTAATCAATATCAAGTGGTTTTTGTACCTGAGTGGTGACATGCATCTAGTTATAACATCTTTATGAGCATAAGGACCACTGACGACAAGTTCACTCTGCTCCGGTGGCCGCTCCAACGATGAAGGCGAGGTTCACGGGTGGGTTACGGGTGTGCGTGCTTACGCCCCTCTGTGGCCTCGGACGTGGAGTGGTGCGAGAACTGCGACGAACGTAGCCCACACTCAAAAAAAAAAAATGAGCATAAGGAACTATTATCTGTAAAGAGCTTTCTAGTATAGTAGGTAGGGTAGGTAAGGTTACCTATTATGTGTATATTATAATTATTAGAGCTATCTTTAAAAAAAAACAGGCATTTGAACATTAGTAGGCGTATGTCCAGACCATAGCCTGACACAAAAAAATGTGTTATTCCAGGAAATGATCTATTCAACCGTTTACGCCAGGTTGAGTGACAAACCTCTAAACATCTTCACAAACTTTCACATTTATAATACTAATAGGAAGTAGGATTAACAATGGTTCACTCTTAAGGTGGAGAACCACAGGCGCTATATCATATTCACCTAGAACAAATAACTAGTTAGAAACAACTGATCTAGTAACTAGTTAGAAAAAACCGAATAACAAGAACAGTATTCATAGACGTTACTTTCCACGAGTAATCTTTCCATATTTATCTATTCTTACAAAATTGACTTAAATACATTTCATTTTAAATACAGTAAAATATACAATTGATTTACGTGACACGACTTTTAAGCTAGTTTACTTGGAGTAGCACCTTTAAACGTAAATGCGAGACATGCACGGCATAGCGTATCTGTGACAATGTCCTCTGGTGATATGAATTATATTGTCTTGACACGATAACTATGAAAATGAAAACAAATTTTACGTATAAATTTGGGAACAAGTTTATCATCTACGTATATTACTATTATAAAACTGGAAAATAAAAATTGTTCGTTTGAACACGTTATTCTCAGGAACTATCGTTTGGATAACAATGTGATTTCTAATGTTTACGCGAGTATTACGCATTTGAAATAAAATTAGTTTTACGGAGTCTATCGCGTTTGTATTTGATTTAAAGATCAAATTGCCCAACGTTTCGAACACTTTACAGTGATCATGGTCACAGGAGAAGTAAGGTGTCTAACGTCCAATAAGTCATCGTTATTGCAGAATGACGTATTAGACGTGAGACACCTTAGTCCTCCCATGACCATGAATGCTGCAAAGTGTTCGATACGTCAGTAAATTAAAAATCAAACACAAAAGCAATAGAATCCGTAAAACTAGTTTTATTTCAAATATCGTTTGGGTTTCAGATATCTTATTGTATCAGATAGACCTGACGCTGCCAACCATCGCTAGGGCGATGCTCGACCTCCGAGAGGCTGACCACGCGAGAAGGGACCGACGTCCGCCCCGGCTTGGCACGTCGCTCAAGGAGAGGGTACCCCTCAAGGGTTATTCCGTCGGGCCGGCCACTGACGACAAGTTCACGCTGCTCCGGTGGCCGGTCCAACGGCGAAGGCGAGGTTCACGGGTGGGTTAAGGGTATGCGTGCGTACGCCCCTCTGTCGCCCCGGACGGAGTGGTGCGAGGAGT
This sequence comes from Lymantria monacha, assembly GCA_905163515.2. NCBI lineage: Eukaryota > Metazoa > Arthropoda > Insecta > Lepidoptera > Erebidae > Lymantria > Lymantria monacha. The sequence continues at coordinate 22,297,334 of LR991083.1, forward strand.
GCGCCGACCATAACCCAACCCAAAAAAAAAAAAAATCAGGTAGTATATTTATTAAGAAAAGAATCGGCTATATATACATACAAAACGCTGCTACAAATAGACAGAACTCGGGCAAAATATATAATCAGCCGTCCAGTGTTCTGCGCAGTCACCGTTGTCATAACATCTGCTGAAATAACAAAAAATATGATGTGTGTTCCTCAACATTCATAATTCTCTTCATACACGCACGCCGGTTTCGGCGACTCTTGACTCCACCTTCCTTCAGTACGTGATCAATCTGGTCTAGGTAGGTTAGTCTCGGTCTCCCCCGGTACCTACTACCCGGTACCCGGTATCTTCTTAACCAGACGTTCGTTCGGCATTCTTTCCACTTGTCCGATCAATTAAAATCGGTCAATTAAAATAATACCATTATACCTACATCGCTATTGTCGAAATCGTGACTTTTTGGATCGGTACCCGCAAGGAGGTCGACCGTATGAGGGCGCGGATTATAGCCGGAACACCGATAGATAACCTAAGATAAGCTGGCAGATAACCTAAAAGAAAATCATAAAGGCGGCTTTCTTTGGAGTGGATGGAGTTCAGCAGTAAATGATGAAAAGCTGATATAAGAGATGAAAATGAAATAAATTAATATAAATAGTATTGAATAATAAATCGTGCTGTGTGGTAGCGGCTACGAATAGTACCAACCCTTACTTTGCTCGTAGATGTCGTAAAAGACTACAAAGAACTAAGGCTCTTCTTTTTTAGAGTTGGCCCAGGTCGTTATAATTAACGACTTGGCCAACTCCATCTGATGCCGTTTGGTCAACAATTAAAGTCCCAAGTAGGGTTGACGTTTGGCAGGCGGCCGATCATGAAAATATTGCCAATAACTTTTACAGTATGTACTATGAAAGAAGAGTACGTATTGTATCGACCCCAAGTAATTGAGATAAGAGTAGGAAAATGATGATGAGTATTGAATAATAAGTCGATAAAAATTATGCCAACATAAACATTCCCATTTCTAGAATTATCTTCCATATATTATATAAACATATTATTTACTTATCTAAAGCAACGCAGTCGTCACTCGCGTTATGACTGCATTTACATTATAAGATTAGTATTCGTGCGTGGCTTAATTGCACTAACTACTTAATGAGTATGTTTCATATTAGCTTTTAATTACTGTTTCATGATTTTACACGTGGCGTTGTTGTTATTATATAGATTCTTAATCACAATTCAAACTTTGACCGACTACTACTACACGTAGGACTCCACATGAAACGACATATAGAATGGTCATAAATTGAAAAGATTTCCATATCACCACCATCATGAATTTGTATAAATTTGATTAACATGTAGAAATTGCATACCTTGCTGCTTATAAATTTCCATACTATTGTGGAGAAAGCTCGAGACTAACAGTTGAACGTAGATATATCAGCTGAGATGATAAGACGATGATGATGACGACTTAAAACTCTAGAACTGCAAAGTGAATAACACCACTAGTACCAGTAGCAAATCTACTAGCGTATCTTCGTTTTTCTCATTCTCTAAGTTATTTTCCTAATACAAAATAACAATTTCTCTATATGCAAAATTAAACACTAAGTGTTTTGACTTCAAGTCACGTTAGTCAAATAATTCATTCTGCATTTGCAATTAAACAGTTTTAACTGAGCGTAAAAACCTTATAAGACACGAAACATGTATTATTTTTTTTTCATGTTATGAGTTATGTACATACAAAGATTTGTCTTAAAACTATGAAGAAGTCACAGTTTTATATTAGTCTATATTTTATAGCATTTATGACCTTTTCTGTCCGTTTCTATGAAGCATCATATAAGTAATGTGAAATATTAAAAACTAGTTGCCAAAAAAAAAGATTATTGCAAATTAAATAGGGGTTACCTGTGTAGCACTTTCAAACAAACAACCTTTTAAGTTTTAGAATGCAGAGTAATATATGTAAATGATATAATAAGCTTATATAATAACAATAAACATAAAAGCATTGATATTACGTATCATTATTTCTCACATCGTTAAAATTAATGGTATTATAATTTTTCTATCAATATATAATAAATCTGAGTAATAGCCGGCCTCCATGCGGACGCAGGAGCGGTCTTTAGATCCAGTTTTTCTAGAGCGCGGGAATGCAGCCAATTGCACCTGCCTTACAATTATTACTTTGAAATAAATTGTAATTGATTGCTTACTAATCAAATGATACCGCTACTTTCTAACATATCGACTACAATTTTCAATAACCGATCACAGATTACTTATATATCAACTCTATTGGTTCTGTACGAATATTTATTAAAGGTGTTTACAAAATCAGTTGATTCTCTCATGTATTAATCTTTAGGACATTTGTTTATCGAAGAGTGTAAATATAAATATACTGCTATTATAAAATAGGTTCCCGTAGTTCCGTTTGGTGACGAAGTAAGAATACTATTCACCACCCCATATCTTACCCGTGGATGATCGTACGAGACGACTAAGGGATATAAAATGCATATAACATCTATGTGAGAGAAGGAAAATTCGAAACAACCCTATACCAGCACGTCTCACCAGCGCGGTATAGTAGGTTAATTTCGCTCCCATTACGGAGGAGGCCCGAGCCCAACTGTGGGACATTATAGGCTGTGATGATGATGATGATGATAAAATAGTTATAATTATTTAGCATATACTTAATAAGCCATAATAAACGTTACGATTTTCTTAAAAACTTACGCAGTAATTGGAAAATGAGCAAATACTACGAGTGTAAAAATTTACATATAACGGTGAGAAATATTCGCACAGACCTTCGAATCTATCGTAATAAAGTGATGGGGTTAAATAGAATGAATTGAAAACGTTGGCTGATAGGTTATTGAAACAAATTATGGTTTTTCGTACCGACAAGACAACCTCTTAACGTAAGGAGAAATGGTAGAGTTTCTATCTTTTAAGTGAAACAACAAATATATTATTATTGCAAACCGCTATACAGTCATCATCATCATCATCTCAGCTCATACACTTCCCACTGTTGATCTCGAGTCTTCTCGGAAGAATTAATTTAACCTACTACACCACGCTGGTCAGATGTGTTGGTATAGGATTTTGTTTTGAGTTTTCCTTCTCTTGCCTAGATGTTATATGCATTTTATATCCCTGAGTCGTCTCTTACGATCACACCCACGAGTGAGTGGTGATTACCCAGAGGTGGTGATTTGTATTCTTACACTGTCATCACATGGACGAGCTATACAGTGCTGATAGTTAATTAAACAGTGGTATTCAGTCAGTGGACATACATACGTGGTTACCAAATTTATTCGGGCATGTCACTAATTATGGGATTTAGGGATATATCAACATAGACTTTTTTTCAATTCATATTTTTGATACGACTCTCTTCAGTTTTCAGAAGAAAATTAAATACTTATGTGTAATATTTTATTGTAGATTAAACCTTCCAGTATCTGTGTTTCCATTCTCTTCCCCTTTTATAGAGTTTGTCTCTCTAATATGTACGCACTGTCAAGCACATACATAGCTAATATGAATATACATACATATTCCGTGAATATTTCAATTAATCACAATATCATTTTATTCAATTTATTATCTTTTTGGTATTTTTTTACTGAAATATTGATTCAATATTTGTTGGTTTCTTTAGAGAGATCTACAGAGTAAAACATAAAAGCATCTTCTTTATTTTATAGTTATATTTTCTACATATGTTTTATTATTGTCTATTAAACACACGCGGAAAGGACATATTTTATTCTTAGCCTGTCACCACATGTACCGTTGGATAAATATGTGACGATTTACAACACATGCTTCAGCCATTAATTACAACTGCATAGGACTATTCGTATTTGTAAATGACACATATCTAAATCTAAAAATTTAGCTATCGTTCTTTAACATATCTAGCTTCTCTTGCTCGCGGAGCCTCTGACACTGATTTTACATAATGTAATAAATTATGTTGGGTTAATATATTTTAGAATTTAATATTGCTAAGGTTTTCTAAGGGTTCAAGGGCTCACACTCGTAAAAGGCCAGACACCCAATTTGAATGACGAAGTTTTATATTGGATTTATAACCTACAATTACCCTTTTTAGTACTATATTTATGTTTATTAAATTATGAAGCATCATTATCATCATCATCTCAGTTCATATATGTGCCACTGCTGGGCTCTAGCCTCCTCCCTAATGGAAGTTTTCTTTCTCTTGCGTGGATGTTATATTATGTTTTATATCCCTTATTCGTATAATATGATCACCCAAAGGTAAGATAAGGGGGTGATTAATTGTATTCTTATTCTGCCAACACACGGAAAATTTTAATTATGTATAAGTTTTAATTATTAATATGTTTTAATTACGAAATTAATGAAAAACATTTTTTTTCTTAAGTGTCCTGGAATCCTCCGGGCATAATCAGAGTAAATTTTGTCCTCTTACGTTTCTCTATCTTATGGCCTACGTCAACTATAGTCTATAAAATATAGCATGATCTCTGCGACAGCTCTCACTAGTTCCGCACGCTTACGACGCAGTCCGTATTTTTGTCGATATAATTCCTTATTTTTTAAAGTTATTTGCTACTGCAATTGAAAAACAATGTATGAAAATCTTATTGACTTTCAATCAAATAGATGGATAAATCGATTATACATTTAAAACAATCTATGAAAATCCTATTGAATTTAAATTAATGGATTTTATTTAATTTAAACTAAAGCTGTTAATTAATTATTTTTATTATTCGAAAGGAATACATCCAAGTTCATCGTCACTATTATCATCATCGCTGGCGCATTCCTGTAGGTTGATGATGAGTTCTTGATCACAGATTATTTCATGAATAATCATGTTTATTTTATAAAAGAAATTATCTTTTTAATATAAAAGAAATGGTCTTATTAATATTATAACTGATGTCTGAATATTAAATTAACACAATTTTCTTATTTTATAGAGTAACCATGTGGTTTATATAGGTAATGTATTTTTTTTACCTGTTTTATAAATAATTAACAAGAGAGTTATCGATTTACGTTCATCGATTGCCCCATCTCTATCTTATTCTCAGTCCAGTATGACCTTGTACTTGCGTAAGCATCATATTTTTATAAAATGGTTACTAAGTATTTTAAAACATATAAGGTACAAGTTTTGCTTTAAATATTCATATTTTTATATTTATAATTCAGTTGAGATATGTGGCATGTAAAAAATGAAAATATAGGCGATACGAAATAAAATTGTAAACATGACGCGTATTCATAATTACTTCATCGGTTTTGTCGCTATCAGTCACCGAGATCAAGCTATATTTTAGGGACTATAGTGTGACTGTGGTGCCAAAACTTTCATTATCGATGAGGTTTAAGCGTAATACTATAAAGCTGAGAAGAAAAAATCTATTATCCAATACCGTGTTAACAGAATATAGCGTGACTAAAATTATTAAACATTACCATTAAGTAAGTAAATTTAAAAGCATCACTACTTCCAAGCATTACCGTTTAAAGTTAATTAAAATCATAAACAATTAAAAATACGCTTACACCACATTGTAATTTAAATATTTTAACTTTAAGCACTTTATTATTCTGCCTTACTCAAACACATTGTTGGTACATAATAGAAAATATTTTTAACTCTTAATAATAAACGAGTTGTCAAATATACCAAAAAAAAATATTCTAAAATAACGCTTAACTGCGATATTTCATGACTGAAGCTGTATAATAAACATTATAAAAAATTCAATAAATGCTAAAACACAACTACAGCGATAAACATCCAGTCTGCCATTTTAGAACTAAGGCCTTTTTTTTTTTTTTTGGTAGGCTATGGCCTGGTCACACGTCGCCCGCACCGTCCGGGGCGACGGAAGGGGAGCGCGTGGCCCCATAACCCACCTTATTCCCTCCCCATCGCCATTGGGCCGGCCACTGGTACCGCTTCCTTGCCTTCCGTGGCCAGCCCGGCGGTGAACTAAGGCTTGGATGAAACTAATTGTAAATCGGTTAAACAGTAACTTCGCGTGTGACATCAATACATATTTAGTATTGTTATACAAGAATTTATGGGGAATATAATACTTCACTATAGCTGTGTGGTAACGGCTACGAATACTACCAACCCTTACTTTGCTCGTGGATGTCGTAAAAGACGACTAAGAGCCTTATAACGACCTGGGCCAACTCCATATAGTGCCGTTTGGTTAACAATTACATTCCCAAAGAGGGTTGATGTCAGGCAGGCGGCCGGTCATAAAATCATTGCCAATAACTTTTGCAATATGTAGGAAGTGGAGTATATTTGCGTCAACTCCAAGTAATTAGGATAAGAGCAGGATAATGATGATAACACTGCACTATCTTCAACGCGTTCGAAACGAACTTGCGTGATATTAAATTTTCCTGTCTTATAATATTTTTATAGATGCTTGTTCTATGATAACTTTTAACCCAAGAGTTATGATTTTATAACACCTAGGGACTAATTAGTAGCTAGATACTAATTGTGTTGCCTGACTAGGGTTATGATTTTATAATAGCTAGCTACTATTTGTTCTGTACTTACGGAAGCTAAGACGTGAATGTAATGTCAAAATGTACATTTTACACAGTCAGTTGATCTATTTTATTATAATTTTAAAGTAATAGGCTAATTGTTTTAATAAATGCATAGTATCAGTAATCTCACGATATAGACAAAATCCGCCAAAAATTAACTTGAAAATAAATGAATAACGGTTTGATATTTACTGATATATAAAAAGTCAAAGTACGTTTTATCAATTTTTAAATATTTGTAAGACGATGAAATATTTATAATATAAAAACAAAATAATATTTTTAAAACTGTCAATTTTAAACAGTGTTTTTCAAACAGAAGATACGTTTACCTTACGTAATATTGTATTCATTTCGTTATTGCTGCCACTTGCATTTCTATCTAGCTACGGTTTCCACTTTTGCAAAGATGTGTGAGTGAAAACAGAATGATCTAATCTTGTGCTACATATTTTAGATCTGAAAATCTCTCGAAATGCAAAAAGATATATGTATATCATTTCCTTAATTAGACCCTATCGCGTATCTTTCCGGTCTTTGTAAAAACTTCAACCGCCAAAGATGCCATTTATTGACTGATAAGCGATAGTTGTATGTAGTAATAGCTTCGTTCGGTTACTCATTATTTAGGTGATTACTTAATGTTTAACCAAGGCAAGAAGAGAAATGCTACATATATTTGAATATTCATAGTAAAATGTATTCTGCTGGGTGCGGGCAGCACAAGACCGCACTTTGTGACGAAATATGAGAGAGGCCTAGTTCCAGCAGTGGATGGTAAAATGCTGAATGATGATGATGAAAAATGATGACTGACTCAAGTAAAACAATTTGAGTTAGTTTTTATGATTCATTATATTTCTTTATCATATAAATGTTATGTTTATAAAACCATTTGTGAGGTGAACGTGTCATTTTTAAATATCGTCTTAGTTATTTAGACAATGCAACTACTATTAAAGCATTCATAAAAAATTTGGGCGATATCATTAATCAAATGAATGTAAACATACCCACGATGTTCTGACTGATAATGTACCGTCGCTAGAATAAATATTAGGTAAAAGATTTGCAATATTTTTTTAATAATACGACATACATATATGACACTATTCTCATGATCGTAAATTGCATTACGCTTCCTCGACCATTTGATTATTACTTAAAACGGTATCAATTAATTATATTGCAAATAAGGTAACCAGACCGGATAAATAGCTTATTATTATAGGATACAAATATAGAGAGCCTACGCACCTCTGCTTCAAAACAATACCAATGTCCTCACCCACACTAAACTTAGGCGTTTCAAACAAACCACCGTTCGCGAAACTTCACAATGGCAAAGGTAAACAGGATAAACCATTGTTTTAACTTCAGCCAATAAATGATTGTAATCTTTGTCGCTTTGTAAGTTTACATGCTAACTTATTTAAAGTTATAATATTCTAGCTAATATTAGAAGTTATTATATATCATAATAATATAATCATTTATTTGTTTGAACATAGTATACATATAAATGCAAGATGTCAAATAGCGTACAATGGTCCTGTCATGTTCAGCCTCGTGCTAAGGCGTACAAATTTGTGAGGAAGCGCTAACAGTCATTATATTAGTAGGTACTAAATTACATTAAAATTTAAATACAATTAAAACCCATACTCCATTAAATTCAAATTGTGTCAATACTTGTAACAATGTCAAATATGGAAATTGAATTAAAATTTATCACTGGAATAATGTCAAATATATAAATTGAATTGAAATTAATAATTTGAATACAGTCAGATATATAAATTAAATCAAAATTAAGGACTTAATAATGTCAAATATATAAATTTGATTAAAATTAAACTCTAGAATAATGTCAAATATAGAAAGGAAGAGTTAAAATACAGTGGAATTGGTCATGTTATTAGTAAGTAATATTATCATTTTATGAACTACATAATTATATTTCTCTTTCTAGTAAGAATTCAGAGACATCATAGTAGACTTTCACGCTTAAAAATTGCTTGAGTTTTTTTCCGAATGCTACCTTATTGAGACTCTTCCATGATTTTGGCAATTTATTATAGATAATTGGGCCCATACAGAAGATACTTTTAGTCATTAACGCTGTTTTAGCTTCTTGTAAACAAAGCTTGTTATTATCTCGCCTATTTCTTGGATAAGTATCTGCCACTCGCGCGAATAGTTTTAAGTTTATATATAATTTAAATTCATATTAGAAGTTATTATGCCATGTAGTATTCGTTATCCATACAGTTACTAAACGAAATAGGAATAGATTAGTATATAACTCTTAGTTGGCCTTTGCAACAAACCTTTCATAAGCTTTACATTTGTAATATTCGTTGTAAGTAATAATAAAATAAGAGCATATTCAACATGTTTTACTCATCTTTCATATGTATTGAAATACGATCTCTACGGAAAATCTGTGGAGTTAGGCTGATCGATCGCATTCGTAACGACGACGTAAGAGAGCGAGTAGGTATGAAAGAGAGTATTGGTGTAAAGATGAGAAAGGGAATACTCCGATGGTTCGGACATGTGGAAAGAATGCCGAACGAACGTCTGGTTAAGAAGATATACAATGCGAAAGTGAAAGGATGTAGGTACCGGGGGAGACCGAGACTCACCTACCTAGACCAGATTGGGCATGTACTGAAGGTAGGTGGAGTCAAGAGTCTCCGAAAACGGCGAGCGTGTATGAAGAGAATTAATGTTGAGGAAGCGAGTGAAGTATGTAAGGATAGAGTTCTCTGGCACTCTGTTCTCTCTGCCTACCCTGTAAGGGACATGGCGTGATGGTATGTATGTATGTGTGTTCATTTGTATTAGATAAAGAAGGCTTCTATACCTTAATTATTCTGACGTTACTGATTACAACCTTTTATAAGCATCATCTCAGCTCATGTACAGCTCACTGTTGAGCCTCTTTCACAGTATGAGTGAAATTGTTCTACTATATTACGCTGCTCAGATATGTTCTTATAGGGTTTTATTTCGAGTATTCAAAAAGGAATAGAGAAGAAAATTTCTTGAAATGAAACCTTGTGCTAACTTGCCTGACAGCGTAGTATAGTAAACCATTTTTCGTCCTACTAAATAACAGGCACTCAGTTATACGATAAGCCACTAAACATATTCTACTTCATTTTAACAAATAAAATCGGTATGTGTAAAAAAAAATTATGTCCTTATGCTACAATTTAGTCCATAAAGGATGTCTCGGTTTGTTGGTCCAAATCTGTGATTGGCTTAAAAAGTTATTGGATGAATTACCTACACATAAAATCCGTTCCGGCATCCGTTCTCTTCCAATCCTGCTAAATTGACCAACTTTATAGAAAGTGGTTTCAAGGAACAGTTTATTATGCCGTGAGTAAGCAGCATCGATGCAATAATTACGTACCACTACATCCTACTCAACGAGGAAAGAAGGTCAGATATGTTTTTTATCTAAAAATATTATTACATAACAAAATTTCATCTGTTGGATTTTAAATACCATAGCATATTTACGTATATTCAACTAATTTTAGACCAAATTGGCAAACACTGAATTACTGACGTAGTTTTAATGACATGTTTTGATAATGACAGAATGATAGTATTCGTTACCCCTAGATTCCGATCAGTTTACTTACTGAGAGGTGGAATCTAGCGGTAACGAAGATTGTCATTTTACCGTGTTCTGGTACTTCAGTGATAATAATTAGAGTGAAAGAAAAGTTCTTTATAATTTTAAACCTTAACATAACGTATAATAACTACACTGCACGTTTTAAATTGAAGAATACACTTACACACTAATATACACACACATTAATATATACACAATAATATATACAAGTCAACTTAAGACTCTATTTATGAGCCATAACTATAATGCGAGTCATAACCACAGAAATATTAATTACCTTAAAGGTATTAATATTTCTGTGGCCATAACCATATGTAAAAACCAAAAAATTATGGGATTATTCATACGGTATCTTTTTGTCATTAAAAAATACTTCTGAAGTCACTAAGTTATCATTGAAGATGCTTATGCAACAAGAAATTTAAAACCACATAGGATTTGCTTTTAATTTATCATAGTATTAGAAAAATTTAACCGCCAGCCAGGCTGCCTAAACCCGAAAGGGCTTTGCACTGTCTCTTTTAAAGGAGCATATTAAGCTTTTGCAATATCGTGTATCTTATCTAGACATTCTCTTTTTCCTAATATCTCAATTATCATAACATTTTTTCTTTATGGTAAAATAAAATTGAGATGTTCTACATAAGAGAATTGCAGAGGTAACCACATGCCATTTATCAAGACAAACTTAAGCCTAGTTACAATATTTTAACAAAGTGTCAAGTGGAAATTAGCGTTTGAAATTAATGAATTTATAGTGAGAAGTAAGGAACGAAGATTACGAAGGGTAATAAACTTGGTGAGAGCCTCAAATTTCCAAATAATCTCATGTCAACCGGGCATCGCCTCGCCGCACACTCTACTGAGTACAGCCAAGTTTATACAGGGGCGTGACGTTCATATTCAGAAAGTTTATAGCTCAATGAAATATGTGAAAACTTAGTTTTTACTCATACCTAATAAATATATTGTTATGCAGTAGTAGCAGTGATAAATAACGGCCCTATTTATAATTTGTATTAACATTATAAAACTGAAAGTCATATCATTGCAAAAAAAAAGTTATTTATCTGAAATTACTATTTTTTTGTTAATGGAATCATTGAAAGAGGTTGGATAAGTGTAATAGTTATAAAATAAAGAAGGGTTTGCCACTCTTTTGCTTGGACATTGCTTGTTCACAGCGTTGTACAAGTGATTCTTTTTTTTATTGTTTATGGTGGCAAACGAACAAGCAGCATATATAATGACATGTGTTACTGTCTCTCATGGACTTTTGCAATACTAGTCGTACAGCTAGGCCATACCTCCCACCCGGGGGTGGGCAAATTAAAAGAAATAAACAGTCAATATTTATTTATTAGGAGTGTCTGTTGTAATGAAACACTCATTTAGTAATAATTAAAAAATATTCATAGATTATTAAGCAAAGGAAAGCGAGGTTTAAATAATATTGACACGGTCAATCTATAAATTGGTTTTTAGTAGTTTTCCAACGGTGCATATCTGTAATTATTACGGCTGTCAGTTTAGCCATTATTATAAAAAGGCATTAATTAAACTAAGTTATAAGACATCGGATGCTTTAAATAACTTCGACACTAAATCGACTATTAACCATATTTTATAGTTATTTATTTCATATTTTATAAGCGATATTTAGAGGCACAGACACATCCATATTTTGATGTATATTTTTTTAATTATATTTAATAAAGACGAGACTATTCTATCTATGAATAGGTAATGGATGTGATGGGAAATATTTGAGAAATTTTTGTGTCAAATCCTAATAACACACTATATGATACTAAATCCAAACGTATAGTATCGAATTCATCAACATATGTATAAGCAAGTCAAGGATGACGTACGATTCCTGACATTTTTAAAGACTAACTTACAAAATAATAATTGTATTGCGGAGAGTTTATAAACATACAAGCACATCTCTTTTTTTTGCGCCACCCAATCATCTAGGACGATAAAACGGTAGACGGTAGGACTCCAGTTCCTGCCATCTTTCATGCATTGCCTAATGAGCGAGTCAACGGAACCGATTCCCTAATTTCGGTGGCCCCTTACGTATGGCAAACTATATAGTCACAGCTCTTATCTTACCTAAAGATGCCGTTACTGATGATATGAAAACTTCTGTCCCAACTCTGTTAATACAAGCAATCCGACTATAATTTCAAAATTAATAACATCTAAAATAACCATAATATACGAGATAAATTAAGAGGTATCGCTTAGTAATTACCGTATTCACCATCTGTGGTTTGTTCACTAACTAATATAGATTGTATTTTATCATGACCTTAATATTTAATGTAAAACTGGATTTAAATCACATTGATATTAATTAATAGTGTAATGTTACAATGTTTTCTGCGCCCCCGTTTCGTCTAATTACTTTTTAGGTATTTTTATTGGAGTTTCACTATTCACATCATACGCGCTTTTATAAACAGGTTGCAGAAATACATGTCTTTTATATTTACTAAACTTTTTGTTATTAAAGTGTGATAATAAATAATACTATAATACTTCTTATAAACAAGCTATCAAGGTCTACTGCCAAACAGAAACTTCATTAATGAACAATAATGTCGTTATTTTCATGCTTAGCAGTCGGACTGACGCTCAGTTGATGTTATAATTTGTTCAAGAGAGCTCCAATGTCCTGTTTTTTGGTGATTCTTCAACCTGTTTTCACGACTGCTACCTGAAACTAGGGGATGATTATAGGTTAAATATTTAACATATGAGGATGATCGGTGAATAGTCAATAGAAGATACTATATGCATCGACATCTCAGCCCATATACGTGAAGGAGAAAGCCAAATTGGCGGGCAAAAGGTTGGTGGCATGCTGAGAAGGGCTAAGCGGTACTTCACGCCGAGACAATATCTTGGGCTGTATAAATAATAAATTCGTCCTCACGTGGAGTTCTGCTCTCATCTCTGGGCAGGTGCGCCTAGGTATCAGTTAGACCCACTTGACTCCCTGCAAAGCCTGCAAAGACGTGCTGTTCGAATCGTCGCTGATCGGTCGGAGGAACTGTTTGACTTGGTACTACCGTCACCGTTTTACTCGGCACTGTAGCAGAGTTCATCCATTTCACCTGGAAACGATCATTTCTCTCACGCACGTGCAAGATTTCGTATGAACTACCTGCTGCTGTATTTCTCTAGCGCTATGACATGTTCTTCTTCAAACGAGGTTTAAGAAGAACACTTTTTTCAAGATAGGCAACGGCCTGGATGTGCCCCTGGTGTTACTAAGGTCCATGTGCAGCAGTATCGCTTACCATCAGGTGTGCTGCTTGTTCGTTTGCCACCATAATCAATAAAAAATACTAGAACAAATTACCTACACATCTTCATCATCATGCTGTATTTGTTTTAATTATTATTTTTTAATTTAAAATTAATTAATTATATATTGACGTCACAGTATGGAAATATTTTTTCTCGGACTCTCTGACATCTGAAATGAGAACTCATAGAGATAAATATTATCATAATGTTGGACTATATGTTAGCATGTTTGAGGGTACCCATTCCCCCATATCAATTAAGTACAAGACAAACATTGAATAATTTGCATACGATAGTAAGAATAAACAAGTTTCGGTGCGACTTTCGGATGTGAGAGCGTTCCTAATTATTCCTGTCTACATACCCTCAAGAAGTATGAAATCAATATTCGTTAGTACCAGAAAATAGTTTCGTGGTTCAACAAATTGTAAGGATATTTAAAAATATTTTATATATCATCATCTCAGCTCATACATATCCCACTGTTGGGCTCAAGCCTCCTCCATAATGGGAGTGAAATTGAACTACTATACCACGCTGATCGGACATGTTGATATAGACTTCTAATGTTTACGCGAGTATTACACATTTGAAATAAAACTACTTTTACGGATTCTATCGCATTTGTATTTGATTTATAATTTCCCGACGTTTCGAACACTTTACAGTGATCATGGTCACGGGAGGACTGAAGTGTCTTACGTCCTATACGTCATTGTTATTACAGAAAATTTATTTATATCTACCCTATAAGATATTAAATTTTGACCCACATTTTTATACAAAATTAATACAAATTCATTGCCAGTACAAAAATAGAATGATTCTATATATAAAATTTATGTTGTTTATGATTTGTTATTATTAAGGTATTTAATTTATGATAATTATTATTGTGGCAATTTTACAATTTTTACAAAATTAACAAAAAACTATTCAGCTACTACCGGATCGTAACGCGGCCACACTGAGAAAGATCCGGCGAGAAAATTCAGGAGGCATGATACTAATTTTATTATTGAATTTTTGAGTGGCGGCCTACTTTATCTTACTAATTTTTTAATTAATTAAATTAAAATTTAACTATTATTGTGGGTCAAATCTATACAATAAGTGCTCACAGTGTCTTGCAGTCTTGTGGTGGTTTTCTTAGTTTTATTTTTAATTAAGTGAATAACAGGATCCCAGCTTGAGGATAATACCCAGCCATCCTCCCTATTGAAATTTTTATGTTTTTTGATTTCAATAGCCTCGCGAACCATCCTAGGCAGGTATCGGTGTTCTTTTGCGAGGATTTGTGGTTTATCAAACCTGATGTAATGGCGGGCGCGGTCCTGACTATGCTCACAGACTGCAGACTTAGTGTGACGGCGGTGTTTCACATCAGCTATATGTTCCTTGATCCGAGTTCTTACATATCTCTTTGTTTGGCCTATATAAGAGAGACCACAGTCACAGTCTAATTTATAAACTCCTGCATCCTGTAGAGGGATCTGGCACTTGACAGGTGGTAAGAACTGACTAATCCTCTTCAGTGGCTTAAAATAGGTTTTTATAGAAGCATGTTTTAGGATATAGCCAATCTTGTCAGTGACTCCTTTTACATAATACCTTATGTGTGTGTTATGGACTGCAGGGAGACGTTCAACTGTTAGTGGTTTCACACGGTCTCCGTGACAGGGGCGAGAAACTTGCAGCTTGTTTGCACGTAGAACCTGCTTGACATGCTGCAGCTCCCCAGCCAGGTGTTCATCGTCACAGATTCCTCGTGCTCTCTGTAACAAAGATTTTGAAACGGTAGCTAACTGTGAAGGGGGATGGTGAGAATCACCATTCAAGTATTTGTTTGTATGGGTTGCTTTGCGATACACTGTATGACTCAAGGAACATATAGCTGATGTGAAACACCGCCGTCACACTAAGTCTGCAGTCTGTGAGCATAGTCAGGACCGCGCCCGCCATTACATCAGGTTTGATAAACCACAAATCCTCGCAAAAGAACACCGATACCTGCCTAGAATGGTTCGCGAGGCTATTGAAATCAAAAAACATAAAAATTTAAATAGGGAGGATGGCTGGGTATTATCCTCAAGCTGGGATCCTGTCATTCACTTAATTAAAAATAAAACTAAGAAAACCACCACAAGACTGCAAGACACTGTCACACACTGAGCACTTATTGTATAGATTTGACCCACAATAATAGTGAAATTTTAATTTAATTAATTAAAAAATTAGTAAGATAAAGTAGGCCGCCACTCAAAAATTCAATAATAAAATTAGTATCATGCCTCCTGAGTTTTCTCGCCGAATCTTTCTCAGTGTGGCCGCGTACGATCCGGTAGTAGCTGAATAGTTTTTTGTTAGTTTTGTAAAATTGCCACACTAATAATTATCATAAATTAAATACCTTAATAATAACAAATCATAAACAACATAAATTTTATATATAGAATCATTCTCTTTTTGTACTGGCAATGAATTTGTATTAATTTTGTATAAAAATGTGGGTCAAAATTTAATAACTTATAGGGTAGATATAAATAAATTTTCTGTAATAACAATGACATATAGGACGTAAGACACCTCAGTCCTCCCGTGACCATGATCACTGTAAAGTGTTCGAAACGTCAGGAAATTATAAAACAAATACAAACGCGATAGAATCCGTAAAAGTAGTTTTATTTCAAATGTTGATATATATAGGTTTTGGTTTAGAGTTTTCCTTCTCTTGCATAGGTGTTATACGCGTTGTATATCCCTTAATCGTCTCTTACGATCACCCACGAGTAAGATAGAGGGTGGTGAATTGTATTCTTACTCCGTCACCATACAGAAAACGTTCAATATCTTCTAAATATAATTAAAGCAGCTCAAAAAGCGAAGGGAAATTAACCTGCTATGTCACGCTGATCATTTATTGATACAGGATTTTGTTTCGAAATTTCCAACTTCTGCAGTCATATGCTTACAACCAATTGCCTTTTACATCACAAATATCGTGTTCTTACACCGTCACCAAATGAGAAAAAAATCATTTATCAATTTTATTAGGTTGTGTTTTAACTCTTAGCCGTTGATGTGTATCTAATTTTGGTTAGTATGTCTTGGCCTAAAATAAATGGGAACGTATAAGTTGTAAGTACGTGACCCACATGCGAACAGACACCATTGTAATTTTGCCGTCGTCGCTACGCCACACAACTTTTTATTTTTGACTATTCGTATTAATACATAACGGCACAATACTATAGGCGTACTACTATCATAATTACCGGGCTGTTATACTGATAAAATAAATCAATTTTCGATCTTATAGTTACCGTTAAATAAGTATCAGACATAATAACAAACACTAACGGATAATAAAAATTCCTACATATTTTTTAGATAAATAATTTCAGTGATCTTTATATTTTCTTAAATTTCGATTCGTTCGATACACCCCAAAATATGTGACAAAGGTAGCGATATAATATGATAAGTAAGGAAGTAAAAAGTAAGGAATCTTCTAAAGTTGCATCTAAACATTATTAAAAATTATCGAAATAGAAACAAAGCTCTAATTAAAATTATTCACTTAAATAATAATAGAAAACTCCAAAGATTGGTTAATGAAAAGAAAATAAACTAATACCCTTTTTGAGAGTTCTGTGACTGAAATATTCAATAACATGTTTGCTCCACTCAAAAACCTGACTACACGATCAGTTATTGCACTTACGTCATTCAACCAATGAAGAAGTCACAATCTGAGTATAAGACTAATTAAATTAACTAACGTGCTCGAACTACGTTCAAGCTGAAAAAAATTTGCTAGCAGTTTATTGATCTTCCTACAAATCACCTTCGATTATACCATAGACTATAATTTATACTACGTAATTCATTATGCTACGATCGCACCTCTCCACAGGTTTGTATAGGTTTTTATTTCAAGTATTTCTTATAAATACATGATAATTGATATTTATTTAAAAAGAAAAATGAATATGCATATTTAATAATTATGTACCTACTTATAATTTTAAATGTCATCGCGTTAACAACTATAATATTACACAACCAAGAATGTTAAGGTTATTAAAGCGAATATTAATACAGAAAATATCATAAAAAATTCTACGATGTTTATATATCGAACAAATACATTAATGAAGCAATAATTCTAATAAAGATAAAAAAAACATTTTATTATGTAATTTAGAAAACGTGAACGGATGTTGAACCTTCTATAAAAAAGAAGCCTCGAAGAATTTTGTAAATAATAATTCTACTACGTATGTATGTATATATGATGGAACTTTTAAACGGATGGCCAGATTTTGATGAAAATTTGAAATAACCCGATAAGTAGCGGTACGATCACGTTTTAGAATTATTTTTTAAATTTGTACATCTAGTGCTAATACTAGATTTGATTGTAAAAACAGAGTAATGATTGGTCTAGTATTATCTAGCGGCTACCAAAGCCACGTACTTGGTAGTGGTGGCCCACTCAAAAGCCGAGACGCATTACAGTAAATTATAAGCACGCCGTCATGTTATTAATTTAAATTAATTTCGTTTTAATGAAATATTTGTTAATTATGGTTTCCTATAATTGAAGAAGTAGAAGACATGATCCGTATGCATGAGCATCTTTTTTTGGTCATCCTAAAAGAAATAAATAAATGACTGTAACAATTTTATGAGGTTCAATACCATAATATTTTATATTAAAGTTACCAATCTAAACCTTAGAACCTTTTGACTTTTAGAATCTTTATAATTTGACTTTTAAGCTTACTCATATGTTCCAAGAAAGAACATGAATATTAGCCGAATTATATTTTTGATGGAGTCACGACACGTGTAGTGTATATTTTTATCAAGTATCCCATCTGTTATTCTCCCATTAAAACATTGATGTAGGCATCCTTAACTTGTTTATAGACATATCACATGGTAACCGGGTCACGCTTCTACTAAAAATAAACATAAAAAATGTTTTAATCCAACGTCTATACCGTTTTTGCACAGGATCGCGCGGCAGTTGACGTTATTACCTCCCTCGGATTATGACCTACATTTAATACTTCAGTATTTACTTTGACAAGGGTAATATTCGCTTGTTTTTATATCCATTATATCTATAAAACCTGAGAGATATAATAATATCAAAGTTATCACATTCATATATTACGGTTGATGATCAACAGACGTTTTAATGTACCTACGTGCGTATATATCAACTAATTTCCTTGTAAATTGTTAGGGTGCGATGTTGTTTTAGCGAAGGGTGAGGCTAGAATCATTAGCTAAGATTGCCTTAAAACGTTATATGGGCTAAAAGTGAGGGCGCTGAATAATCAAATTGTTATCAGGGTGCCCCACGTTTTGCGTTCATCGTATGTTGTGTATATATAAGTTCCACGTATGCTAAAACACGTTCTTCTCTGACCCAATATGTAATTAAATATAAGTAATTACTCGACTTCCATACATAAGTGCTCAACCAGTCAGGTGCTCGCTACACGAGGATACCTTGTAAAATAAATTATGTAAACACGTGTTAGACTGAATCTAGGTTATGTAAACTGTGAAGTATGCGATGCAACTCTAGCAGACATTTGTTGTTTCCCGTATAATGTGTGTAAAGTAAAAGTGTAATATATAATTTATATAATTACATTATAAATATTCATTTTAAACAAATAATAATCTAATAATAATACATACATACATATCATCACGCCATATCCCTTGCAGGGTAGGCAGAGAGAACAGAGTGCCAGAGAACTCTATCTCTGCATACTTCACTCGCTTCCTCAACATTCATAATTCTCTTCATACACGCTCGCCGGTTTCGGAGACTCTTAACTCCACCTTCCTTCAGTACCTGACCGATCTGGTCTAGGTAGGTTAGTCTCGGTCTCCCTCGGTACCTACATCCTTCCACTTTCGCATTGTATATCTTCTTAACCAGACGTTCGTTCGGCATTCTTTCCACATGTCCGAACCATCGGAGCATTCCCTTTCGCATCTTTACACCAATACTCTCTTTCATACCTACTCGCTCTCTTACGTCGTCGTTACGAATGCGATCGGTCAGCCTAACTCCACAGATTTTCCGAAGAGATCGCATTTCGACCGCATTAATTTTACTTTCATACTCTTTTCTGCATACCCAACTCTCGCTTCCATACAGTAATGTTGGGACAAGCACTGCATTATGTATTGCTACACGTGCCTTCTGGCTGAGGTGGTGGCTGCCGAGAAGTTGCCCCAACGCTCGTTCACTCTATTTCCCGCATTCACTCTTCGCTCTATATCAGTGGTGTACCGTCCATCCCGGCTAAATCCACGTCCAAGATATACAAATTCATCCACTTGCTCCAGTACATCATTACCTATTATTACTCTTACATCTGTTCTGGCTTCATCTCTTTCAAAGACCATTATTTTGGTTTTGCTCACATTCACGCGTAGACCCCTTTTCTTACAATCTTCTGTCATTGTGTCGACTAGGGTCTGCAGGTCAGTCGCTGACTGTGCCAGCAGGACTGCATCATGTATATAAAGCAGAACAGAGACCACTGAGTCACCCATCTGGACTCCCACATTCATATCGTTCAACCTTTGGAGACATTTATCCAGATATATGATAAACAGCCTCACTGATAGAACGCAGCCCTGCTTAACGCCGATATTGACGTCAAACCAAGGCGACATTCCATCATCCAGCCGCACACAGGCTCTACAGCCCATGTAACTGGATTGCACAGCCTGCAGCAGTTTACCGTTAATACCATACTCCGGTAAAATGTCCCAAAGTTCCTTTCGTACAACCGTGTCAAATGCTCTCTCCAGATCCACAAAACTGCAGAAAGCCCTCTGACCTAGGGCCAGATGCTTCTCCACAATGTTGCGCAGAGAGAACACTTGATCCATGCATCCCCTTCCACTCCTGAAACCTCCTTGTGTCTCACACAATAAACCATCGGACACCATCCTCATTCTCCTTTCAATAATTTTACCATACACTTTTGCTGCCAAACTGGTCAAGCTTATCGCTCTGTAATTTGCGCAGTCATAACGTGAACCCTTGTTTTTAAACAAAGGCACGATGACTGCGCTATTCCAGTCCCCGGGAACCATTCCCCATTATTCTAATAATAATATATATAAATATACATTTTAAAATTATAATAATAAATATATCTAGTTTTAAAACACTCTGAAACTGCTTTCAATTATTTGAAAATGACTTAATCATATCAACAATCCAAACATAATTATAATGATTTTAACTGCAGCACCGCGTAGCATGGTGTCTCCATTCTATGAAAATAATATTTACCCAGGATGAAAGGGTATTCCTGAACTAGTATCTCAAAGGGATAACACTATCATATTAGTGGCAGAATCTTTAAAATCCGATCATTAAGTTTAGTTATTATCCTAATTACACGCTAGAAACATGCACTTTGTCTTTTCAAAATATTAGTAGGTATAGTAAAGTCATTACGTATTTGTGCTGGCTTTACATTTAAATTGACAGTGTAGGTGTTTTTGTTGAAAGTTACGTAGAGATAATCGAGTGTGACCAGTTTCAGATTTAACATACAATCCAACTAAATACTGAGAAAAGAAATGTCACATATTAATAATATAATATCGTCATTATTTTCATAACTTAAATAGGTAGACATGTTTCACTATGAAACATAATGTCATCATCATCATCATCATCTCAGCTCATATATGTCCCACTGTTAGGCTCGAGCCTCCTCCATAATAGAGGAAATTGACCTACTACACTACGTTGGTCAGACGTGTTGGTATAGGGTTTTGTTTCGAGTTTTCCTTCTCTTACATAGATGCTATATGCGTTTTATATCCCTTAGACGTCTCGTACGATCACCCACGGGTAAGATATGGGGTGGTAAATTGTATTCTTACTCCGTCACCACACGGATAAAGAAACATAATGTAACTAAAAAAGAGTATCAGCTACTATTTTTTAGTTACATTATGTTTCTTTATCCGTGGTCACACCTATATTGATACACAAATGATTTAGCGGTTAAAATACCCACCTACTGTGCCAAGGTTCGTGGTTCGATTCCCATACAGGACAATACTTTGTGCAATTCATAAATTGCTGTTCTGAGTCAAAATACAAGTATATTTCCTTAATGCAGGTGTTGCTTTTAAAAAATGAAAAATATGTCCCATTGCTGGGCTCGAGCTTCTACCCTATTCCGCAATAAGAGAAATATTGACCTACTACACCATGATGGTCAAACGGGTTGTTGGTGTTTGGTTTCAAGTTTACGTTCTCGTGTATAGATGTTATATGTATATTATTACATATAATATATTATTATAATTATATTGATTATGTAATATGCTTGTATTATAATAGATCTTGTTTAAATTTTGACTAACTCGCTTTTGACCTTAATCTGCGTGCTAATCTTTACAAAGAGCTACTCTCACCTCATTAAAAATTAAATTCTAATTAGATTATACTAATAATATTAAGTTGGTAGCTACAATTTATCTTCTCACTTTTGTCCTCACATTTTGTGGTACAGTGTAAAATCTTTTCACGCACATTAAACAATACCATATTACAAGTAAAAATAAGAAGCTTTCTTTGTTTAAATCCTCTAAAACCTATATACCAGCGATTAATTCAGAAATTATCTAGCCAAGGCTCTTTCATAAAATATTGAGGACATATATGAGCGAAAAAGAAGACAAATATATAAGAAGAGAGCATATCTTCAAATAAAAATATTATAGTTACGCGTCGAGCTAGCCATGGATGTCAAGGATTTGGTACAGGTGGCCAGCCCAATGGCGATGGGGAAGGAATACGGTGGGTTACAGGCTTACAGGGTCACGCGCTGCCCTTCTGTCGCCCCAAACGAAACGGGCGATGCACGTCCAAACCATAGCCTGTCAAAAAAAAAAATAGTTTGTTATAAATGTTATTATTGAATTTCATCAAATATTTAAATTTAATCAAACGGATGTACGATGCTTTAATTTATTATTATAATAGCCTAGAAGTTTTATTAAATTCTAATAAGCGTATTTCAGATTTTATATATTTATAAATTTATTAGCTAATATTAAATATTTGTATCATTATTAAAATTATGTAAATAAGTAACATTTGAATTCAAAACATAACTTACACCTACTCATAGATAATTTGTGTCAATTTTTGCAAATTTTATCCGATATTATATTATATGTAGGGTTATAGTCTCCTTTATGATTTATCTAATATAATTTATTAATATTTATTTTATTTATAGTAAACCTAGATACATAATAATATTCTATATGTATAATATTATAGTTTTTTTACAGTTTTCCTTGTGATGAAGGAGTAAGAATACAATTCACCACCCTCTATTTTACCCGTGGGTGATTGTAAGAGACGACTAAAGGATATAAAACGCATATAACATCTATGCAAGAGAAGGAAAACTCGAAACAAAACGTGTTGGTATACAACACGTCTGACCAGCTTAGTGTAGTACGTCAATTTCCCTCCCATTATGCAAGAGGCTTGAGCCCAACAGTGGGACATATATGAGCTGAGGTGATCATGAGATGATGATGATGAACATTATAGTATAGTGTGTATAACAGCTTATAACTGCATACCTCGCTGGCCATTTTAAATTTAATAATAATAAATTATAATTTATCGATATTATTTTGCCTATTACGTTTTTATTGTACACAAATTTTCGTCACAGCACCAATTTTGGCACAGGACCGTTCCGAGTGGCATTCTTGTGGGGAGGCCTATGTCCAATAGTAGGTGTGTACGGACTACTTTAGACTGACTAATTTAGGCCAGATTCACTAAACTAATATTTATCATTAAAAGTAGCAATAAAGACTATACTTTTAATAATTTATATAAAACCTGTTTGCTGAATTACATTTTTCTTCTCTATTTATAACTCGTGTAATTTCCACTGTGGGATTAGCAGGAAAATTAATCTACTATATCTATAGCATACTAGCAAGATGGGCCAGCTAGGGATTTGTTGGGGTACGATGTCAGAAACCTCCACGCGGTGTACCCTGGGTGCGGACGGCGGTCCCCAGTTCTTCTGTTGTACTGTCGTCCGTAGCGAATATCTGGCGCTTCGCTCCTAGCCTTCTATCCGTAGAAGGTGACCGGACGCGAATCCGCGACGGGCTCAGTCACTCATTCATTTGAGGGCTGGGCAGGCATGTGCCACCGCCACCGTCGTCAAATCGTAAACCTGATTCTTTGCTCGTCTTAGTTTCAGGAGCGAGGGTCTTGGCTTAACCGCCCGGACCGCGAGGAAGACAACCTCTATAAAGAATTTCGAATGTACATTCGAATTCGGAAATCACCCACAATCTTAAGTTTTGGCGTGCGGCGAGAAGATGCATGGCAGATGGGTTGTTCTGTTCTTAGCACGCTCCAGCCAGGGTACCGGCTGCCCCCCTGGTTGGTAAATGTAGGCTTGCCCGGGTACAGGGATCTCTGCCCGGGTCGACGTAATAGTATCTCCCATACTCGTGGGTTTAACTATGGATACTCATTTAAATTTTAAAAGCTACGTGGATCATAGTGATTCCCACCTCAAGGCCCGGTCATGCCAACGCAAAACTGACCAAAACAACGCCTCGTCCTCGGGACTCGAGGCGTCCGCCGAGGGTCCGGCACAACATACGGAGGCCCAAATAACATCAAAGCGGAGGTCGCCCAGGAGGAGCCGGGGGAAGACCTCCAGCTTCAAACGGCGTTTGGAGGAGCGGCGAGCGCGCAGAAAGGCTGCCGCCGCGGAAGCGAGGAAGGACGGCGGTAGAGCCGAAACGGAGCCGTCGACGGACGAGGGCGACAGCGATGTCGCAGAGCCGTCCGGAGAAGACGGGGGTGGCGGTTCTACCGCCAAAATGGACGAGGGCGGTGACATTCCCGCAGGGCCGTCCAAGAAGGATAGCAGGCCGGCTGTTGAAGCCCCTGCCAGGTCGTCAGCGCGTCTTGTGGCAAAGAGCCCGGCGCCGACAGCGACAACGCTGACGACCAAGGAGAAGGCCCTCCCCTCGCAGAGGAAGCGCCGCCTGAGTAAGGGTGGCAGCTCGGGTGCCGACTCTGAAGGGAGCGTGGCCAACATGCCGCCACCTAAGGTCGCCTCCCGAAGAGGGCGAGGGGCCTCGGGAGAGGAAAGGGCGGCGGCGGTTGCTGCCCGCGCCAACGGCGACCCCCCCGACCTGCGGGCCGAAAATGCCCGCCTTAATGGCGAGATGTCCGCCATTCGGACCCGGAACCGGCAGTTGGGGGATATGCTGGCGGGGATGCGGCGGGCAAACCGCCAGTTATTAAAGGACGTGGCTGACCTAAAGGCGCAAATGGCGCTGCTCGCGCCGCCTGCGCCAGTTGCGCCACCGGCCAAGGCCGGCCACTCAGCGGCCGCTGCAGCGCCAAAGCCGCCTCGCGCCGCGGTGCCGACGACGTTGGGCACTGGTGTGACGGTAACACCCGTGCCCATGGCGAGAAAGACGCCAGCCGCTGCGAAGCGCGCGTCGCTGGCTGGCGCTGGCCCAGCCGCCGCGGCAAAACTGGTCCCCGTGGTGAGGATGACGCCTC
Source organism: Lymantria monacha (assembly GCA_905163515.2). Lineage (NCBI taxonomy): Eukaryota > Metazoa > Arthropoda > Insecta > Lepidoptera > Erebidae > Lymantria > Lymantria monacha. The sequence continues at coordinate 22,322,575 of LR991083.1, forward strand.
TCGCTGCGGACCGCATGCCGCCGGCTAGCGTCCCTGCGGCGCCAAAGCCGCCAGACGCTGCGGAACGGGCCCCCGAAGAGGCCCAGCCGACCCCGATACTTGCGGTGGGAGGCCTACCGGACGAGGCCCTGCGCCAAATCATCGACGCAGTCGGAAAACTCGTCGATGCGCGCATGGCCGTTCTGGAGGCAAGGTTGCCTCCAGAACCACGTGTCCGGCCGCCTCTCGCCGCGGACAAGCGGCCGCATGTGGCATCAGCCCCCGCCCCGCTGCCTTGTCAGGGTGGCCGCGTGGGGGGCAGCTACGCCACGGCCGCGGCGGCGCCCAAGCCCAAGGGGCCCGCGCCAAAGCCAAGGAAGAGGACGGTACCGGCTCCTGCCGGACCGCAGTCATCGTCGGCAACAACACCGCCGGCGACGACCAGCGCGTCAACGACTGCGCCTTCCGCGCCTGTCGCGCCTGCTGCGCCCGAGGGTTGGCAGGTGGCCGAGCGCGACCGGAAGAGTCGCGGTCAGAGGAGGAGAGCGGAGGCCAAGCGCGCCGCTGAGGTCCCCGCTCCCGCTCCACAGGCAGGAGCCGGTAAGAAGAAGAGGCCGCGCAAGGGGCTCAAGTCGCCGAAGACAGCCGCAGTGGTGATCACTGTGCTGCCTGAGGCGGCTGAGAAGGGCCTCAGCTACGAGGCCGTCTTGAGGAAGGCCCGGCGGGAGCTAGACGTCTCCGATATTGTAGGCGTCGAAGCCAGGACCCGCAAGGGCCGGACAGGGGCTCGAATCCTCGAGTTCCCCGGGGCCGAGGGCTCCAAGACGGCCAACAGCGTAGCTGACAAGCTGCGAGGTTTGTTTGCCGAGGAGGGTGGCATCAGGATCGCCAGGCCCGTCAAGTGCGCCGAAATGCGCATCGCGGGTCTGGACGACTCCGTGACGGTGGAAGACATCCGGGAGGCTATTGCCTCGAGAACCGGGTGTCCCATAGACACCGTCCGGGTTGGTGTCATCCGCCCCGGTCCGGGCGGCGTAGGTGCCGCCTGGGCGCAGTGCCCGGTGGAGTCGGTCAGGCAACTGGCCGGCTCAGGCAGGCTCCTCGTGGGCTGGAGCTCGGCGCGGGTGACCGTGCTTGAGCACCGGCCTGCGAGGTGCTATAAGTGCATGGCGGTCGGACATACTCGACCGACGTGCACTAATTGCTTCGACTGCGGCGGACTGTGTTTCCGCTGCGGTCAAACCGGGCACGTGGCGGCATCTTGCGCCGCCCCGCCCCACTGCCCCGCGTGTGCGGCGGGCAATAAGCCCGCCAAGCACCGCATGGGCTCTGGGGCGTGCAAACCTCCAGCTTCGGCCCCAAAGGGGCGGGGCGGCCCTCCGACCACGGCCGCTCCCGCTCCTAGCGCGGTCCGATCGCCCGCCGGCGAGGGGGAGGTCATGGATACAGCCCGTTAATGGCTACACCATCCATGCACCACCTCTTGCAAGCCAACACCAACCACTCCGCCGGTGCGCAGGATTTACTCCTGCAATCCATGGCGGAGTGGTCGATTGGTGCAGCCGTAGTCGCGGAACCGTACTGCGTGCCTGATCGCCCCAATTGGGTGGTCAGCCGAAACGGTACTGCGGCAATCGTCGTCTCTACGCAGCGGCACTTCCCGTCCTTGTCTCTTTTGGATAGGGGCGAGGAATTTGTCGCGGCGGAGTGGGGAGGGGTCACGCTCTACAGCGTATACCTCTCCCCTACCAGGAGAATGGACGATTTCGGGGCCTCCCTCACCAACCTGGAGGCCTCGATACGGCGACTAGCACCGGGCCTCGTCCTGGTTCTGGGGGACTTCAACGCCAAATCCACGGCGTGGGGGTCCCCTATGACGGACGACCGCGGGCGGGCGGTCATCGAGTGGGCGGCTTCACTGGGCCTCTGTGTTCTTAACAGGGGCTCAGTGAACACGTGTGTGCGGCAGCAGGGCGGGTCGATAGTGGACTTGTCGTTCGCTAGCCCCGCTGTCGCACCACGGGTGAGGAACTGGAGTGTCCTGGAGGAGGCGGAGACCCTATCGGACCACCGGTACATCCGGATGGAGGTCTCCCCTCTCCGGGACCCCGGTAGGGGTCACAGGGCGGACGGAGCTCCCGCGTTTCCGCGGTGGGCTGTGGGTCGTCTTGACAGGGACCTACTGGCGGAGGCGGCCATCGTTCACACGTGGCTGTCCTCACCGCCCCCAGCGGACGGGGTGGACGCCGAGGCTGTCCGCATCCGCAGTGCGTTAACGCAGATCTGCGATGCGGCCATGCCCAGAGTGCGGCGGCGTCTACCTCCGAGGCAGGGGGTCTACTGGTGGTCCCCAAGATTGGCGGACCTTCGTGCGGCATGTATCAGAGCCCGAAGGTCCTACACCCGCAGCCGGCGGCGTCACCGCGACGCTGAGCGGGAGGGCCAGCTGTACGAGGCGTACCGCGATGCGCGGACGGCCTTTCGGCTGGCCATCCGAGCCGCCAAGGGTGCGAGTTGGCAGGAGATGCTGGACGGTCTCGACCGTGACCTCTGGGGTCGCCCGTATCGCGCGTCGCTGAATAAGCTTCGCGCGCAGGGCCCCCCCCTCACCGAGACCCTCCAGCCCGACTTCCTCTGTAGGGTGGTCGAGGAGCTGTTTCCACGGCAGTCGGAACACACGCCCCCGGCCATGGCCTCGCCAGAACAAGACCGGGAGGCTGACGACGAGAGTGTTCCGCCCGTGACGGAGACGGAAGTGGGAGCAGCTGTGGCGCGGATTCGTTCCGCGACCACGGCCCCCGGCCCGGACGGAATACCAGTCCGGGTGCTGACGTCGCTCCTCGAGCACCTCGAGCCTCGCCTCAGGCAGCTGTACAACGCCTGTTTGGCGTCTGGACGGTTCCCTGAGTGCTGGAAGGAGGGGAGGTTGGTTCTCCTGCCAAAGCCGGGACGGCCCCCGGATTCGCCGTCGGCCTACAGGCCCATCGTGCTCCTCGACGATGTGGGTAAGCTGCTGGAGCGCATCCTCGCTGCCCGCATCGTCCAGCACCTGGAGGAGGTGGGACCCGATCTGTCGGACGCTCAATTCGGTTTTAGAAGGGGGCGTTCGACCATCGGGGCCCTGCTACGACTGAGGCAGACGGCCGCGGAGGCTGTCACCGGCGGGGGAGTGCTGTTGGCGGTGTCGCTGGACATCGCCAACGCATTCAATAGTCTGCCATTCAGCTGCATCAGGGAGGCGCTCCGATTTCATGGGGTGCCCTTGTACCTGAGGCGGCTGGTGGCGGACTATTTGGAGGGGCGCAGTGTCCTCTGCGCGAGTCCCGCAGGGGACATTGTGCGGACGTCCATGTCGTGCGGCGTTCCACAGGGGTCGGTTCTGGGGCCGACTCTGTGGGACATCGGGTACGACTGGGCGTTGAGAGGGAGTCTCACCCCCGGGCTGAGCGTGATATGCTACGCTGACGATACGCTCGTCACAGCCCGGGGCAGGACACTCGAAGAGGCGGCGAGCCTGGCCACTCTCGGCACCGAGGAGATGGTCGGGCGAATCGAGGCGCTGGGGCTCAGGGTGGCCCTAAATAAGACGGAGGCCCTATTGTTCCATGGGCCACGCGTAAGGCCGCCAATCGGCGTCTCGCTAGTCGTCAACTCCGTCCACATCAGCATCCAGGCCCATATGAAGTACTTGGGTCTGGTGCTCGACGGGCGATGGTGGTTCCGGGAGCATTTTCGCCGAATTGCTCCCCGGCTGGTCGGCGCGGCGTCCGCCCTTTCGCGGCTCATGCCGAACGTGGGCGGACCCAGCTTCGAGGGCCGACGGCTGTATGCGGGGGTGATCCGTTCTATGGCCATGTACGGCGCACCCGTGTGGGCGAGGGCTCTGAACGTCCAGCTCAGGGCTGTTCTGTGGAGACCCCAGAGAGTCATGGCGGTCAGAGCCATTCGCGGGTACCGCACGGTATCGACCGAGGCGGCATGCCTACTGGCCGGGACACCCCCGTGGGACCTAGAGGCGGAGATGCTCTCCGACCTCTACCGGCGGGTGACCTCACTGCGCGACGAAGGTGGCTCCCCATCGCTGAGCGAGATAGCCACCTGGCGCGAGGACGCCCGCCGAGACGTCATCGCCCGTTGGGCTACGCGGCTGGAGAGGCCTAGACACGGTGGCGTCACCGTCGAGGCTCTCCGGCCCGTATTGATGGAGTGGATGGAGCGGCGGCACGGAGTCCTCTCCTTTCGACTGGTGCAGGTGTTGTCGGGGCACGGATGCTTCGGCTTTTACCTGCACACGGTCGCGTGTAAGGAGTGGACTTCGTTCTGCCACCATTGCAGCAGTGACGAGGACACGGCGCAACACACGCTGGAGGCGTGTCCGGGCTTTGACCGGCAGCGCCGTGACCTCGTCGCTGTTATCGGTGCCGACCTGACGCTGCCGGCTGTCGCGAGAGCGATGGTCGACAGCGTCAGGAACTGGGACGCGGTCGCCGCCTTCTGCGAGGCTGTCATCTCGCAGAAGGAGGCGGCGGAACGAGTCCGGAAGGAATCCCGCGACCCGGGCCGCCGTCAGCGGCCGGGGCGGCGCAGGCGCGAATACCTGCGCCTGATGCCGCCCTAACCGAGGCCTCGGGTGATCGGACCGGGGAATTGTCCGGTCACCCGACGTGAGGCCACCGCGTGAGGGCGACGCCCCGACGGCGAAATCTGTCGGGGCGTCGACGAGAGGAACCCGCGAGGGTAAACCGCCGGACGGGCCACCGAAGTTAAAATCGAGTACCGGTGGTCCGCTCGCACGGCGAAGAGAGAAGGTTTTACGGTGGGTCTATGGGGTCACGCGCCGCCTTTCCGTCACCCCGGACCGATTCAGCGGGGCGAGACGCACCCATAGCCCACCAATAAAAAAAAAAAAAAAAAAAAAAAAAAGCTAGGGATTTGTTCCTAGCTTTCCGACTATCGCAGTGCTACTATCTGCTTACACTTTTAGATCGTTTCTGCTCGTGCTCATAAAAAAGGTCCAAATTCATTTTTATTATGGAAGAATGATATAACAAGTGAATAGAAAATAAAAAAAATGCATATTCCCTATTCAAATTAATAATATATGCTACTGGCTGTCTTATTTAATTTTCAATGAAATAGTCAATATTATATACAATAAGAGATTTTTTTCTTTTTTTTTTTATAATTAAGTTTTGTTCCACAGACTTTTGTCCGAGCCTTTTTTATGTTATGTATTTTAATTATTATATTGATGTTATATAATTCAAGGTTTCCTGAAGTGGCTTTAATACATTTATGATGGTTTATATGTATATTGGCGCGTACGTATGTGTCCTTGATGTTTTGTGACTGTATGTTTCTTTGGGGTTTTCTACTTTGCGCCGTCGTTTGATGTTGATGGTGAAAACCCCTCTGCATATTGGTCTTCTAACGTTAACTGTCCTCGGTGTTTTGATGTTCTAAATTTAGATTAACATAATCAATCAATATAAGATTTTAATATGTATAAGCAAAATCTTAATATCATGCCTTTATATAAAATAATAAAAGACAAATTTATATATAAATAGGTATATTTAAAAGTTTTTGTCAGTTGAACAATAATCTTATTGGGCACCTTTGAAGGCTTTCTTTAGAACCAGTTTAAAGTTTGCCGGCACTCGCTCACGCTTTGACCTTTTCTGAAAGACAATTCACTGTATCTGTCTTTATAAAAAAGTACCTGCTCCTTTATAGCCTTGGCAGATTGCATTTTCCTGTTAAGATTGAATGTTATCAAAAGTGTGAACACATTTATTTATGTAATTAAAAAAATAATGATACTCTTACTTAACCAACGCGTGTAATATTAACAAACTCGATACCACTTACTAGAGCATAATTAGATAGTTATTTATGTTTTATTTGTGTCTGTAGTCGATACATAATCTTGTTAAGTTATAAAAATATTATACTTATATATTATTAGTAGGACCACGCTGTTGACAGTTCTTTGTCTACAGCCGCGGGCCGGTACGTCCAGGGTAGTAACATACTCTCGCAGAAGATCGACGTCTGAGTAATGGCAATGTGCTATTGCGCTTCGTTCGGTGAGCGGGAGAGCCGAAAGCCCAACTGGGTGGGATTGGGGACTGTAATGATAGGCAGCGGCCAAGCAAGGCCTTGGTATAGCTAAGGTCCATGGGCAGCAGTGACACTTACCATCAGGTGTGCTGCTTGCTCGGCTGCCAACAAAAGCAATAAAAAAAATTCGAATCTGTAACGCGCACTATAATTATAAAGGAGATTTTGAGCACTCGGTTTTAAACCACTGTTGTTGTTGACACAGTTTTTATACAAATCAAATTGTAAAAAGGAAAATAGAGGCATTTATTTGTTGACATTGAAACCTCAAAATATCTTAACCCTATTCTTGGCACGGTGGATAATTTGCTACATTAAACTTTTAAAAAATTTAGAGACGTCCCATGACGTATTTTCAAAACATTTATTATTGAATATACCACAAAATATAATCCAAATTCTACTAAAAAATAAAATTTTATTACTTGTAACACCAAGTATGCAGTAGAAAACAAGATGGCGAACCGGCCGAAGGCGTCAGCGCATCGCAAGGTGAATATTGTCAATTTTTATTACATTTTGGTCAAATTGTTTTCAAAAGCTTTTTAATTCGAATAGGTTACAATGTTTACTACTCGGAAACGCTATTTTTGAGTACCTAACTGGATTGAAATCGTTTGTAATTTACTGTTTTTTTTGAGTGAATCAGATATGACACACTGCCAGATAACCATCTTTCTAGGCATTTTTAGTTATGTATCAAATACGTGACATTGCTTGATTTGTATGGTTACGATTTATTTGTAAATTTTATTATTATAATAATATTTTATATAATTATTGTTATTTAAATGGTATAATTATTGTTTGTTTGTATTTCTGTCACAGGTGGTTCATCAGCTTAGTATGCAACAACAAAGAAGAGCTCAGCAACTTGTGGCACTTGTTCCGAAGCCGGGAGCAAAATCGGATTTGGATGACAGTGGATCATCTGCTGAGGATGAACTGCAATATTGCTCCCGCCCAACGCACTCCGACAGCAGTTCACCGCCTCCATCATTGCCGTCTTCCATAGAAAACCTTAATCTTTTATCAGATGATGATAATGAGGCAAATCAAGTGGTTGCTTCAACATCTTTGGTACTATACCCACAGTCATCGCCGTTAACCAATCAATTTTATCGTCTAATCTATCTGTAATAAGGCAGCTTCATTGTGCTGAGTCTAGTCCATCGTCTCCGGTACCACCCTTGTTACATCAAGAAAGTTTACCATCTCCACTGGCAACCTCTTCGCAAGTACCTTCACCACGAGCCAGCAACTTGACGCGTCATAACCAGGTGCTGTCACCATTGTTTGCACCTTCCCCCTCAGCGGCTACTCGTTCAAAAAGACCTGGAGTTGTCGCGATAAAGCGAAAAGTAATACCTGCTAAAAGATTACAACCTAATTGGCGTTGCTGTAAGTTCCTCGGTTCTGCAACAGTAGAAGATAACTCGTTTGAACCACGTGAAGAGAAGAGTGCCATTGAATACTTCAAAATGCTCTTATCAGATGACATCATCTCTCTCATAGTGCAACAAACAAATATCTATAGTACACAGAAAAATGGCAGCTCAATAAATATCACAGAAGATGATGTCAAAGATTTTCTGGCGATCCTTTTATTTATGGGGGTAGTTAAAATGCACGCTTATACAGATTATTGGTCCAAAATTCTACGATACGACAAAGTAGCTGATATAATGACCCTGAAGAAGTTCCAGTTACTGAGGCGATATTTACATTTCAGTGATAACTTTATTGACGATGGCGATAGATACCACAAAGTGAGACCACGTATTCAAAGAATCCGTGAAAACTGTCTAAAATTAGAAGAAGAGACGCGTTTCAGTATTGATGAAATGATGGTTCCACATAAAGGAACTAGAGCGGGCAGCCGCAAGCAATATATACAAAATAAACCAAAGAAATGGGGGTTCAAGATATTTGTTTGCGCTGGTGTCTCTGGAATCGTTTACGACTTCCTAATCTACGGAGGAGATGACACATTTAGATATCACTCATTCACAGATAAAGAAAATGGTATGGGCTTGGGAGCAAAAGTAGTAATAGCTTTGGCGAAATCTATTCACCAGCCGGCATGCAAGGTCTTATGCTTTGATAATTTCTTCACATCTATTGAGGTCCTGCAACATTTACGTAACGAATATGGAATTTTCGCACTCGGAACAATCCGATCAAACAGGCTCCGTGGGGCGGAGAAAAAACTACCCACGGATAAAAACCTAAAAAAAAGTGGCAGAGGATCACACGCACAAGTCGTATGCAACAAAAACAAGATAGTTGCCGTTAAATGGTACGATAACAAATGTGTTACAGTTGCAAGCACATTTGTAGACGCGCATCCTATCCAGGATGTCCTTCGTTACAACAAAGCCCAAGGGAGAAAAACGCCAGTGACGTGTCCAAATTTGATAAAGGAATATAACACCAACATGGGCGGAGTTGATCTAGCAGATATGCTGATTGCTCTGTACCGTACACCGTTCCGAGGCCATCGCTGGTATTTACCAATTTTCTCGCAAATGCTCGATATTTGCGTGAACAATGCCTGGCTTCTCTATCGACGTGATAGAGAAGCCAGGCATGAAGTCAAAAAAGCCAAGTCGCTGAAAACATTCCGAATTGAAATTTTCGAAAGCCTACGCCGATTTGAAAGAACTAGCAATGTCAGCAAGTCTAGCGTCAGCTCAACCAAGACCATACAGAAACCAGTAGCTGAAAGGCCTCCCGATGCTATTCGGTATGACCAAATTGCTCATTATCCAACTATAGCATCCATCAGAGGGAGGTGCATGTATTGCACAAAAGGGCAGACCAAATTGTTTTGCCAAAAATGTAAGATGAGGTTGTGCTTATTGCCGGAACGTAATTGTTTCCTAGAGTTTCATAAGAAATAATAAGTTGAAATTATAAGACTGACGATATTTAGTGATTCTAAGACTGATAATAATTATATAAGAAGATATTCGTGATTATTCTCATTTTTTTTGTATTCTTATTTTATCCATAATTAAGATTTTTATAAGGTTCAAAAACTATTTTTTTTACTATTATTGTTGATTTTAACCAACTAATACTAAGAGGAGGTTCTGTTTTTTAATTGTATGTATGGAAACACAAAATTGTGTCCTTTTCATGTTTTTTTTTCACGTTAGAATGTAATATTTTTTTGTTTTGTTTATAATGTTTATAACTCGTTGAAAGCCTGGCAGTGCGGCGAATATGATACATAGATTTTATAAGGTTAATTACTAAGAGTCTGGCAATGTGCCTTATGTGATACATTCAATAAATCATAAAATAATAAAATAATATTTTTGTTTTTATTCTTCCCCCCCTCAATGAATACCTAAGAATACATTCTATGTAAAATTTAACAACATTAAAAAAAAAAATAATCTTGCCAAGTATAGGGTTAAACTACTCAACGCGAGTAATATAATAACTCTCTCTACTATTGCATGTGCATTTACTATAGGTAAATTTTAATTCTATTTGTAGCAAATATTAAATATTTTTCTTCACAAAAATAAAGTCATAATCTCAGTCATTCATCCATCTCAACTCATATATGTCCCACTGTTGAGCTCGAGCCTGCTCAATAATGGAAGGGAAATTAACCTACTATACCACGCTGGTCAGGCGTGTCGCTATAGGGTATTGTTTCGAGTTTTCCTACTCTTGCATAGATGTTATATGCGTTTTATATCCCTCAATCGTCTCTTACGATCACCCACGAGTAAGATAGATGGTGATTTGTATTCTTACTCCGTCACCACACGGATAAAATCATAAAGTCGTTGAATAAACGAAACGCAACTTTCTTTACTTCCCATGGTCTACCCGTCTACAGAAATAAATTTTCTATTCATATCATTTTATTTTCTTATCGTGTATCGTTTAATGTCCTAGAATAGTCATTTTAGATGACTATAAACGGGATGTAATGAGTCACCCAATGTCAATGAGTTCACAATACTTGGTATTGACTCTGAAGTTATTAGGATTGATTATCCTAGAATTGATACCTATGTGTTTTTTCACGGAGAAGGTTAAATGTCATCCCCACTGATTTAACTCGCCACCATGCGGCGCTGCGATATATCGCCTTCTGCAAACAAACCAAGCCCGGGTTAGCTAATTATTGTGATAAGAGAATAAAATTGCATATAGTTTCATGCATATATAATATTTTGTAATGCAATATTAAAACATTAGGGATGAATATATTGCCACCGACGAAAAGGACCGGATTGCGGTGGCCCACCCACATAACGTAGAGAGGTAATTGCACACGGCAAGTTATGGGGTCATGCGCCGTTCCTTCTGCCGCCCCGAATAGATTGAGCTGGGTATAACCATAGCCTGTAAAAACAAAGTAACGAATATAAGAAAATTTACACATTCGATTCTTTTCAAGTTTTCAAATTATTTTTGCTTTATGTATATTCTTACTTCTTCAATATTGTTCCATTTATTTTTTTACGTATTCAGCTCATATTATGATACGTTTCGCAATTGTTATCACTATCGTTTTTTATTATAACTTTTCCTATAAATGGTAATGTTAACAGCCCGTTCTATAAAAACCCGTATCCCCCGAATTCGTAGTTGTACAACTCTACCACCCCAGTTTGCGGCACCCTTCGTCGATAAATATGTAAATAACACGCATATCGCCCCTTACACGTAACTAAATATATATACATTATATATGTTTGCTATAGTTTTTAATTTTTAAATAGAGAATTGTAACGCCATCTTTTAGCATTAGTATTAACTAATTGATAGTATATTCTACTAACTTTAACCTTGATCATACATTATTGTGTTGCCTCTGTAATTTTGTCTGTCACACTGCTGGATACAAATCTCCACAGTGACAAAGAAGTTAGTTTCATCATCTCATCTCATCATCTCAGCTTATATATGTCCCACTGTAGGGCTCGAGCCTCTTCTATAAATAATGGGAGGGTAATTGACCTACTATACCACGCTGCTGGTCAGACGTGTTGGTACAGGGTTTTGTTTCGAGTTTTCCTTCTCTCGCATAGATGTTATATGCGTTTTATATCTCTTAGTCGTCTCGTATGATCACCCACGGGTAAGATAGGGGGTGGTGAATTGTATTCTTACTCCGTCACCACATGGAAAAGAAAGATGAAATTAGTTTACTATCCCAGATTGTCCAAACGATACGAAATTGTAAGATTTTTAAGTAGGTATATAAGATATTTACGTATTATTTTAATGCCTTTTTTTTGGGTGGACTTCGGTCAGCGCACTCCTCGCACCACTCCGTCCGGGGCGACAGAGGAGCGTAAGCACGCACACCCGTAACCCACCCGTGACACCTCGCGTTCGTCGTTGGACCGACCACCGGAGCAGCGTGAACTTGACGTCAGTAGCCGGCCCGACGGAATACCTCCTTAGAGGTACCCTCTCCTTGACCGATGCCAACCACAAGGGGGAGGACGTCGGTCTTTTCTCACGCGGTCAACCTCTCGGCGGGTGACGGACTAATTCCCCGGTCCAGTCACCCGCGGCCTCAGCTAGGGCGGCATCAGGAGCATTATTTTAATGCCTTAGTAGTCTTCTACTTTCACGATACCAGTCGTTAGTTATTTAAGTAACATTTGATGATAGCGGAGCACGTCTGTGAGGATATCCTTCACGGAGATTCGAGCCACGAACGGCGTCTTGGGCGGCGCAGGTGCGAGTACCTGCGGCTAATGCCGCCATAACCGAGGCAACGGGTCACCATTTCAAGGATTAGTCTGGTCGCCCGAAGAGAGGCCACCGTGGGAGGGCAACGCCCTGATGGCGAGACGTTAGTCGAGCTATACCTGCTAGGGTAAACCGGCCGGCCACCGAAGATCGGGTTCTAGTGACCCGTTCACACGTCGAAGAATGGTATATGTATGGCGGGTGTATGAGATCACGCACCGTTCTTTCTATCGCCCCGAACAGGGTTAACGGCGTATTACCAGACCATAGCCCGCCGCATAACAAAAAAAAAAATGTAACATTTTATACTGTATGGTGACAGGACATATCATTAGTCCTTTCTTTCTCGAGAAGTTAAAAAATCACCTGATGGTATACTAGAGGCATAGGAAGTGCTCCCACGAGATTAGGGCTTGCCCTAGACCATCATTATCCTACTCTTATCCCAATTACTTGGGGTACTACGATACAATATGTACTCTTCTTTCATAATACATATTGTAAAAGTTACTGGCAATAGTTTTATGACCGGCCACCTGCCAGACGTCATTGGGAATGTAATTGTTGACCAACGGCATCAGATGGAGTTGACCCAGTTCGTTATAGACAAGGGCAAGTTAGACCATTATATGTGAAGTAGTTTAACTCTATTGATGCCCGTATTTTTTAATTATTTACAATATAATAAATTAATCTATGGTCTCACTTTAATGGCACTATAATATATTAGACTGTAAATGTTGTTTTATACACTTATTTAGTTTACAAGTTTAGTTTGTATTGACTCAATATTCTCGTAGTACGATTATTTGTACAATTAACAAATGTTTGTTCTGATTCTCGGCGTAATTTGTGTTCATTAATTTATGAGTGTTTGTTAAGTCGTATGTTTGTAAAGTCCCTCGCAATAAGGATTTATCCTTTTATTTCGGTTCTTGTTTTTCAAAATAAAATAAATGTTAAAGGAACATATTAACGTATGTCAGGTCCATCGCACCCCTAAGCTAATTCCTACATAATGTTAATTTATGCTGGCCATGAATTTAAACAAAGCTTTCACATCGCTGCCTTTTGTTTTATTTAGAACTAGCTTCTGCCCGCGGCTTCGCCCGCGTAAATGGTTACTTTCCTAAAGTTTTTGATCCCCTATTTTTATTTTTGACCGTTGGTAATACAGTGCAACGGTATTACAATACTCAGGGTTGGAACTTCATTACTGGACTACTAGATGGCGTTGAAGAAGCTAGATTTTGAGATTTTTTGACAAACAATTTTTTTATTATATTTTTCATATAAAAATTTTGATTTTTTTTGAATAAAAAGTATCCTATGTTACTTTTAATACCTCCAAAAATATGTATACAACGTTTCATGATGATCGGATGAGTAGTTTTAGCGTGAAAGCGTAACAAACAAACTTACATTCACATTTATATATTATAGTAGGGATAGGGATAAATGAAGTCGGTTAAAAAAGATATTTTTGTGCATTCCGTCCAAATTAAAAAAAAACATGCAGAAAATCTAAAATTAAAGTTATCAATAAATGGTATAGGTTCTTCAACACGTACCTACATAAAAACTGTCAACCATGTATAATTATTATCTTCATAATAAAGATTAATTTTAGCGAGAATATGAATTGGTCTGGACAATTCTTTTTTATTGAAATAAATTAGAATAATAATCTTTATAATTATAATAAAACTGAAGAGTTTGTTTGTTTGTTTGAACTTGCTAGTTTTAGGAATTGAGCAATATTTATCAAAAATGATATCATTTACAAGCTAATTGTTTGTGAAGAAAGATAATGCTATAAAACACAACGTTATAATATATAGGGTGGAAGGGCGCCGCTCCCGAAAACAAAGACAGGTAACCCTACTAGCCCTACTTGTAATGATAGGCTAGAAAAAAAATCAATTCGGATGAAAAAAATATTTTTATTTTCACCACGCGAGGTCGTTGAGCTCTTGAACATATGATCGTGAGTTTTGAATAGATTGCGTCTTTTCTCATCTGAGTAAAGTTACGTATTTTTTATGGAATTATCGTTACATGGCACTGTCCTAATACGATGGAATGTGAAAAAACTTAAAATGCGTTGTGAAAAAATAAATATTTCATCCAAATCGTTTTTTTTTCTAGCCTATTATTACAAGTAGGACTAGTAGGGTCACCTGTCTTTGTTTTTGGGAGTGGTCCACTTCCACCCTGTATAGGAAACACATACCAAAGTATCATAATAAATATTAGCAAATCAAAAAAAATATAACCAATAAGACATTGTCAAAACACATCTCTAAGTAGTCCTTGTCAATTAGGTGCGCGTCGACGGGGGATAGTACCCAGAAAGGTAACCCGCCGGGCTGACCATGGATGGCAAGGAAGCGGTACCAATGGCCGGTCCAATGGTGATGGGGAGGGAATACGGTAGGTTATGAGGCCACGCGCTGCCCTTCCGTCACCCCTGACGAAACGGGCGACGTGTGTCCGCGCCATAGCCTACCCAAAAAAAAAGGTAGTCCTTGTAGTCACTACAACCATCGTAATAACAACTACCTATATATTAAATTCGTATGAAAGTATTTGTATGTATTGATATTATTTTTAAACAAATCAAATAGCATCAAAATATTAATATAGTTGTAAGAATGTTACACTCAGTGACAACGAGTCCATATACAATCTTTAATTCAAACCTATATTCGTGAATAGATAGATCTTAAAAATATATTGAAATTATTTACTTTCTATAAGTATATATATATATATATATATATATATATATATATATATATATACTTATAGAAACTAATTTCAATGTATTTCAAAGTTCTTTAAAATTTATTAAGGCTCTCCTTTCTTTTAGATAATATGCACAATTATAGAATATTTCATTAAATATACTGAAATTACTTTTGATCATTTGAATAATAAAGGTTGTTTTTTTTTTTAATTCCGTTCGTAATCTTTGCTTGCACATGTATCAAAATTTACCTTATACAGGGTGGAAGTGAACCGCTCCCGAAAACAAAGACAAAAAATCGATTCGGATGAAATTTTTTTTTTTTTTTCGCAACGTATTTTAAGTTTTTTTCACATTCCATCGTAGTGGGCCAGTGCCATGTAACGATAATGCCATAAAAAATACGTAGTTTTACTCAGATGAAAAAAGACGCAATCTATTCAAAACTCACGATCATATGATCAAGAGTTCAACGACCTCGCGTGGTGAAAAAAAATTTTTTTTTCATCCGAATCGATTTTTTTCTAGCCTATCATTACAAGTAGGACTAGTAGGGTTACCTGTCTTTGTTTTCGGGAACGGTCCCCTTCCACCCTGTATAATTCATACAAGAATATAATTCACCTTTCTTCTCTTTGTTTCGTTATTCTAAAAATTATATATTTACAGAATTACTTTAGCATCCATTTTTTCAATCGTTTTAGCTCTCAATTTTCAAGTACAAGGAATATCGTAACATAACCTAAGACAGTCGATCATGACCATCGAAGACTAGAGCTTGGTAACGGTGGTCCGCTCAAATATCGATACAGAAAGTACAGTACGATCAGTTATGATTTAAAAATAAAAGGTCAAAACTCGGTGTATCATTCTGTTCCTGTTTTACATGTAGAAGAGAAACATATGCTTTACTCTAATAAAGACCAGAAATATGATAATATTATTATCATCTCCCTGTCTTCACACCACCTACATAAGTTATCAATGAATCAGTCTAGCTACGAAAGACTAAAGGAGATATTTTATACTTATCATTCTCCTACTCTTATCCCAATTACTTGGGGTCGATTCAATATGTACTTTTCTTTCATATTGTAAAAGTTATTGGATATAGTTTTATGACCGGCCGCCTGCCTGACGTCAAACCTCCTTGGGAATGTAATTGTTGATCAAACGGCATCAGATGGAGTTGGCTCAGGTCATCATAAGGCTCTTAGTCTACGCTACCACACAGCGAGAAGATATTTTATACTGTTAAATATAAATTACTTACACAGTTATATTGTTGCTAACTTATAAATCATATTTACTATTAGTGCCGCCATATCAATTAATGTTGGATTTAATTATCGCGACAGCATACCACGACTATCTAGATAGGATAGAGAAAACGGTTCATAAATCAGAGACTAGGGTGCAGTATAGGTACACCTAAGCCATACGTTGTGCTATCGGTTGTGACCATTTATAATTGGACTGATTTTAATCGATTTCAACGTACCTACGAACAAAGAACATATCTTTACTCTGCACTGATGGGTTTCTTGATAGATACGTGATAATAAATTGAATTTATATTTATCTAAATGTTAAAATTTCCGTGTGGTGACGGAGTAAGAATACTATTCACCACCCCATATCTTACCCGTGGGTGATCGTACGAGACAACTAAGGGTTATAAAACGCATATAACATCTATGCGAGAGAAGGAAAACTCGAAAAAAAACCCTATACCTACACGTCTGACCAGCGCGGTATAGTAGGTTAATTTCTCTCCCATTACGGAGGAGGCCCGAGCCCAACAGTGGGACATTTATGGGCTGTGATGATGATGATGAAATGTTAAAATACGTTTACAAGTGATGGTCCAGTAGTTCATGAGATTATTTTATACAATTCCCTCCTTATATTGATTAAAATAATACAATATATTATTCTTTAAAGCGAGTCTTTCAAGTCCTATAAAGCTGTGTTACCTATTGAAAGACTTCGGTCACAAAATAGCCGTTTATAATCTTTTTAATAATAACTGTGAATTTTTAAGTGACAAAATGCTTTAATATTTTCATCCGACTTATATTTGATCCAAGAACTACACGACGGGAATTTGCATTGTTTTATCACTTAAACAACGGAGTAGTTTAAAAAATAAAACGTTTAGTTACAATCATTAATTTTAATACAATTTAAATCCAATATAACGGTTATAAAAGTACAGGTTTTCTGCTTAATAATCATTTTATAAAAATAAAGAATTTTCTTAAAATAAATAGTTTTTCTAAAAATATAACATTATAAATTGACGAGAACAAGTTGATTGAAACAGACATCTCAATTTAATTATCTTATCAGAGTATAATCTTAATGAGGTGGTTTTTTCATAATCATTTAAATCAGATCATTGGTACAAATTAAATTAAGCATACGAAAAATATAATTCTTTAATATTAAGAGATAATGTATTCTTTTTCATACTTTTTTGTAGATACGAGATAATCAAGCCGCGTTAATTTAGAATTAAATCGTTTATCATTTTTTTTATTGCTCAGTAACAAAAAGTTTTCTCTGGTTGTAAGGTATGTCCATATTTATATAATGTACCATCTATCCCTGACAACGTATATGCAAAATTTTAAAATTTCCAATTAGGTTATTGAAGTATAATAACACAATATACAAATAAGAAAATTAGTATTTGTATTTATGTTATTAGTTAAAATAAAATATTTCCGTGTGGTGACGGAGTAAGAATACAATTACTACCCCAAATCTTACTTATAGCTGTCGTAAAAGACGACTTAAGTGTAATGATAAGAGAAGAAAAAGTCAAAATGTAACGCTAATCCAGCGTGGTATGGTAAGTCAATTTCTGTCCTATTATGTAGAAGCTTCAAGCCCAGCGGTAGAACGTATATAAGCTGAGATAAAGATAAAATATCTTTAACAAACAAAACAAACTTTCAATAGTAGGTACTCATAATGGTATAATTTATATATTTACAAAAATAATAGATATAAGTATAAAAATTAGGGCAGAAGCCCTAATTTTAAAATTCGTTCCACAATTAGACACCTCTTCGATAAAAAGACCTACAGTGTAACGACGACCTAAGAGACAAGTATATTAATTTTGATTAAAATTAGTATTCTAACAATGTCTTGCTAATGCTACTTCACCATTTATTTTATAATTCAAATGACTATTTTATACCCAAATACTTAATTAGTTTAAAATATTCCCACAATAGGCACGAAATAAATAAACAACAAAGTTATAAAAATAACAAAAATATTTGTTACGACTGGGGTAGGAACCAAAGATGCTCAAACACCATGACGATCACTTCAAAAACTTTAGAATACGTAGTCAAACTTGCTCTTTGGAACTAGTTTGTGTTGTAATATATATGTGTTGGTGAAAGTTTTTAATGACGTGTCTGTTGCCCAATCCGTGCTTGAAAATGCGTTGTCATATTAAATGATCTGTGACCCCCAAACCCTTTTATTATTGACGTTATAGCTTAATTTTGAAATTAATTTTGAGATAAATTTATTAATTTTGAGATAATTTTTCTAATTTTGAGATATATTTATTAATTTTGAGATTAATTTCTTATTAGTGTTTTAGTAGCATATATCACGAAATTTCCGTGTGATGATGGAGTAAGAATACAATTTACCACCCCCTATCTTACCGGTAAGTGATCGTACGAGACGACTAGGGGATATAAAATGCATATAACATCTAAGCGAGAGAAGGAAACCTCGAAACAAAACCCTATACCAACACGTCTGACCAGCGTGGTATAGTAGGTCAATTACCCTCCCATTATGGAGGAGGCTCGAGGCCAACAGTGGGACATATATGAGCTGAGATGATGATCATGATGATGATATCACGAAAACAGTTAGTGCTTACAAATATATTTATCCTACCCTATGGTAAATCTCAATTCTAGATGGTAAAGCATATGAACCACTTATTTAGCACCGAAGTATCTGTTCATGCCATAGGTGCCGTCCCTTGGCTACATGACTTGAAGGTGGGTTACTACTTACTCGTAACTGTAGCTAAAAAGTTGACGAGTCCATTTAGTTGATTTATATAAACACCAGATTACATCATTATGATCTGTTATTATTACAAGCAGGTGTATTCTAGTGTAGAACTAACATTGACTGCTTCCCAGGATACAGGTGTCTGAGATTAAGTTTTTAATCATTTCATATTTAATGGTGATGTTGAAGATCTTGAATTCCGCACGGTTATGTTTTCTATATATCAAATAATCCCCATTATATAATTATCTTTATGCCTTTATTAGACATTCGAAATATAACTACAGATTTTATCGCAGTTGTACTTGATTTTTAATTTACCGACCTTTCGAATGCGGTAGTATTGGTCGCAAAATTAAAAATCAAATACAAAAAAGTAAAATCCATAAAAATAGCGTTCCTAGTTGTGTGAAAAGAAAAATGTCTAGAACATATTATTTTGAATACGATATATGTTAAATGTTGACATTTATGTAAATCTATGTTGAGAAGTAACAGACCTCGAATATTCTGGCATCTCATTTAACCTTATTATATTCTTATCCTGCAGTCTTGTATTGCAAAAAAATCACGACGGTTTCACCCCAAAAGTTGATAATATTGACATAAAAGGCATGTCATCAATGAGAATAGTAAAGGCAAGCCAGGCAAAGTACAATGGGAATAGTAAAGACAAGGCATTTCATCGTAAAATACTACATACTAGAAAAGTATTAAGCAAAGAATTTAAACAATATAAAAAAATAATACAAAAAGGGAATAAGTAGTTTTGCAAAAAGAGTAGAAAAGTAAAAAGAGTTTGAATGTGGGATGTTCATCCCACATTTAAAGAGTTATTTATTGACGAGACACCTAACTCACATAAACACGGTTACTAGCTCTATATTAAACACGTAGCGCACTCTCTAGGAAATCACTTTCAACAACTTGCTTTAACTACACGTAACTGCGGCATTTTAGTGAACTAATAGCGTAAACCACTCTTACTATAGTTAGTAATAATTCTAAGAGATGGCGCTGTGTAGCAAAAAACATCTAAATAAGCATTTTAAAATACATATATTATTTTACTATTCGATAGGCACATTAAAATGCAAAAGTCCGGTTTTACGTTCCCTACATATGCCTCATCATGAAGTGTGTCAGTGTACTATTCGCTCATATTAGGCTACACATTATCCATAGACTAAAAATAGGTTCATGTATGTATATATAAATATATATTTAGCTCCAGGCGCAACGTGCTTCATACACAACGCTGATCTTCACATCGATATGCATTTGGACAGTGAATGAAACAGTGTGGCCGTAGATATTGAGATTCTTCGATGACAAACTCTAGCACTCTAATGGGCGCCACGACCAGCTACACCCATCCAGATCTCGAAGGGCCGATAGGCCGATAGGCCGGAAATCGTTTTCAACAAGCCTGACGACGATATTACCATAGCACATATAACACCCACGCATACACTCCAGAGACCATACCAGTTAATAAACAACATAGTTCCATCCTCGCTGTCGTGATGCTAAAACTATTGCACGTAATAGTAAATACAAATAACGTGAGAACTGCCTCATTACTCTAAGCAATGCTACCTACGTGCCCTCAAAAGCTGCCTTGGACCCCGTTGCCTAAATGTTTTGATTAAGAGTCTCCCCTGCGTTCATTACTAGCCCTTAGGATGTAAGAACTATTTGAGGCTAACATCCAAATATCAAAATAAAAATATATGTAGGTATTATGCACTTTTACATATAGAACAAGATCCCAAAGATCCTCCAGACATTATTCATTTTCTCAGAAACAAAAGGTATAGTATAAAATAGTCGTAGGAGGTGTCTGTGAAAGTGTACTTAGAGTTTATGCAGGTATAACTATTAGCTTGGCCCAGCGCGCGGTCGTCATTTGGCAAGTACCAGGTGTTAAGGGCTCACTTTTTTCAATTCTGATTTTAACTTATGTATTAGAAAATGTGATTAAAATTAATACTCAATATGCAGATATTTATCGTTAGTAGTAAGTTTTATCACATGCTTTACAGCTCACAAAAAATATTGTAAGTTTAATTATATTCCCAGTCTTGATTTTTATATATGACACACACACTTACTTAACTACTAACTTAGTAACCTTGCTGTGTCGGAACGTAGATACTAACCCGTGGGTGTCGTCGAAAGACGACTAAAAGCTCTCTGTCATAAAAGACGACTATGAGCTTTACATAGACCTGGGCTAATTCCATCTGATGCCGTCTCATCATCAATTATATTTCCAAGGAGGTTTGACGCCATGTAAATTGTAGGTCATGAGACTTTTGCAGTATGTACGATGTAAGAGAAGTACATAATGCGTTGAACCCAAATGATTGATCATGATAAAAGCAGGATATTGATATATGAATTCATTTGAACTTATAATGAAAATTATGAACATTCGGATGTTGAATTACGAAGAAAGAATTATTTTATTACTAAACTATTTTATTTCATCTACTATCATTAGCATCTGGTAAATGACAAAGGGCCGTCCGGCAAAGCTAGTAGGTATGCATACACGATACACTCAAAATACATAACATTACTTAACTTCATATATTTTCTATCTGAGCAATAATATATCACGAACTATAAAAATAGGAAAATATACACTAATCTCAATCATATCTTTATAGACTAAAAAATACTGTGATGCCACATAAAGCAGTAATGTAGTGACTGATAAAATTTTGTATAATTTGACAGCATTATTTAAATTACATTCATAAATGATTGCCTTTATTTCAATGAAATTTTCTATACGTTTTAGATACAATATACATCATTGAATCATTCATAGACTAAATGTAAACTTTATACATTTATTTCTTACATTTAGCTGATAGTTTAATAACACCATCACTGGGTAATGATATGAAGTTATAATGTGTGAAAGTACAAATAACTTACTTTGTAGTGACTAAATGTTTGGCTTGATTTAAGAATTGTGGAAATTCGAGTTCAGTTTGTTCTAATAATGTAACCACAAGGTTTAAGTTAAAAGAAGACTAAATTCATGACTACAAATCGTCTAAGAAAGATCTTATTGTAAACATAGCAGCCCTTTTCTTTATCTGACTACAGCTAGACGATATTATTTACATAACAAAGAAAAACATTCGCATGTAAGTAATGTAATATTTTCTTTCACACATTATAACTTCATATCATTACCCAGTGATGGTGTTATTAAACTATCAGCTAAATGTAAGAAATAAATGTATAAAGTTTACATTTAGTCTATGAATGATTCAATGATGTATATTGTATCTAAAACGTATAGAAAATTTCATTGAAATAAAGGCAATCATTTATGAATGTAATTTAAATAATGCTGTCAAATTATACAAAATTTTATCAGTCACTACATTACTGCTTTATGTGGCATCACAGTATTTTTTAGTCTATAAAGATATGATTGAGATTAGTGTATATTTTCCTATTTTTATAGTTCGTGATATATTATTGCTCAGATAGAAAATATATGAAGTTAAGTAATGTTATGTATTTTGAGTGTATCGTGTATGCATACCTACTAGCTTTGCCGGACGGCCCTTTGTCATTTACCAGATGCTAATGATAGTAGATGAAATAAAATAGTTTAGTAATAAAATAATTCTTTCTTCGTAATTCAACATCCGAATGTTCATAATTTTCATTATAAGTTCAAATGAATTCATATATCAATATCCTGCTTTTATCATGATCAATCATTTGGGTTCAACGCATTATGTACTTCTCTTACATCGTACATACTGCAAAAGTCTCATGACCTACAATTTACATGGCGTCAAACCTCCTTGGAAATATAATTGATGATGAGACGGCATCAGATGGAATTAGCCCAGGTCTATGTAAAGCTCATAGTCGTCTTTTATGACAGAGAGCTTTTAGTCGTCTTTCGACGACACCCACGGGTTAGTATCTACGTTCCGACACAGCAAGGTTACTAAGTTAGTAGTTAAGTAAGTGTGTGTGTCATATATAAAAATCAAGACTGGGAATATAATTAAACTTACAATATTTTTTGTGAGCTGTAAAGCATGTGATAAAACTTACTACTAACGATAAATATCTGCATATTGAGTATTAATTTTAATCACATTTTCTAATACATAAGTTAAAATCAGAATTGAAAAAAGTGAGCCCTTAACACCTGGTACTTGCCAAATGACGACCGCACGCTGGGCCAAGCTAATAGTTATACCTGCATAAACTCTAAGTACACTTTCACAGACACCTCCTACGACTATTTTATACTATACCTTTTGTTTCTGAGAAAATGAATAATGTCTGGAGGATCTTTGGGATCTTGTTCTATATGTAAAAGTGCATAATACCTACATATATTTTTATTTTGATATTTGGATGTTAGCCTCAAATAGTTCTTACATCCTAAGGGCTAGTAATGAACGCAGGGGAGACTCTTAATCAAAACATTTAGGCAACGGGGTCCAAGGCAGCTTTTGAGGGCACGTAGGTAGCATTGCTTAGAGTAATGAGGCAGTTCTCACGTTATTTGTGTTTACTATTACGTGCAATAGTTTTAGCATCACGACAGCGAGGATGGAACTATGTTGTTTATTAACTGGTATGGTCTCTGGAGTGTATGCGTGGGTGTTATATGTGCTATGGTAATATCGTCGTCAGGCTTGTTGAAAACGATTTCCGGCCTATCGGCCCTTCGAGATCTGGATGGGGTGTAGCTGGTCGTGGCGCCCATTAGAGTGCTAGAGTTTGTCATCGAAGAATCTCAATATCTACGGCCACACTGTTTCATTCACTGTCCAAATGCATATCGATGTGAAGATCAGCGTTGTGTATGAAGCACGTTGCGCCTGGAGCTAAATATATATTTATATATACATACATGAACCTATTTTTAGTCCATGGATAATGTGTGGCCTAATGTGGGCGAATAGTACACTGACACAGTTCATGATGAGGCATATATAGGGAATGTAAAACCGGACTTTTGCATTTTAATGTGCCTATCGAATAGTAAAATAATATATTTGTAAATGCTTATTTAGATGTTCTTTGCTACACAGCGCCATCTCTTAGAAGTATTACTAACTATAGTAAGAGTGGTTTACGCTATTAGTTCACTAAAATGCTGCAGTTACGTGTAGTTAAAGCAAGTTGTTGAAAGTGATTTACTAGAGAGTGCGCTACGTGTTTAATATAGACTATATAGAGTTAGTAACCGTGTTTATGTGAGCTAGGTGCATTCAAACTCTTTTTACTCTTCTACTCTTTTTGCAAAAGTACTTATTACTTTTTTGTATTATTTTTTTATATTGTTTAAATTCTTTGCTTAATACTTTTCTAGTATGTAGTATTTTACGATGAAATGCCTTGTCTTTACTATTCCCATTGTAGGTGCTTTGTCTGTCTTGCCTTTACTATTCCCATTGATGAAATGCCTTTTATGTCAATATTATCAACTTTTGGGGTGAAACCGTCATGAATTTTTTGCAATACAAGACATAATAATAATGAGGAGATAATGAGGTTAAATGAGATGGCAGAATATTCGAGGTTTGTTACTTCTCAACATAGATTTACATAAATGTCAACATTTAACATAAGTATATCGCATTCAAAATAATAGTTTTTTCACACAACTGGGAACGATATTTTTACTTTTTTAGATCTTCAATTTCGCCATTAAATATGGAATGATTAAAAACTTAATCTCAGAAACCTGTCTCCTGGGCAGCAGTCAATGTTAGTTCTTCACTAGAACACACCTGCTTGTAATGATAACAGATCATAATGATATAATCTGGTGTTTATACAAATGTACTTAATGGAGTCGTCAACTTTTTAGCTACAGTTACGAGTAAGTAGTAACCCACCTTCAAGTCATGTAGCCAAGGGACGGCACCTATGGCATGAACAGATACTTCGGTGCTAAATAAGTGGTTCATATGCTTTACCATCTAGAATTGAGATTTACCATAGGGTAGGATAAATATATTTGTAAGCACAAACTGTTTTCGTTATATCATCATCTCAGCTCATATATGTCCCACTGTTGGCCTCGAGCCTCCTCCATAATGGGAGGGTAATTGACCTACTTATACCACGCTGGTCAGTCGTGTTGGTATAGGGTTTTGTTTCGAGGTTTCCTTCTCTCGCTTAGATGTTATATGCGTTTTATATCCCCTAGTCGTCTCGTACGATCACTTACCGGTAAGATAGGGGGTGGTAAATTGTATTCTTACTCCATCATCACACGGAAATTTCGTGATATATGCTACTAAAACTACTTACATGCGAATGTTTTTCTTTGTTATGTAAATAATATCGTCTAGCTGTAGTCAGATAAAGAAGAGGGCTGCTATGTTTACAATAAGATCTTTCTTAGACGATTTGTAGTCATGAATTTAGTCTTCTTTTAACTTAAACCTTGTGGTTACATTATTAGAACAAACTGAACTCGAATTTCCACAATTCTTAAATCAAGCCAAACATTTAGTCACTACAAAGTAAGTTATATATATATATATATATATATATATATATATATATATATATATATATATATATATATATATATATATATACATATATATATATATATATATATATATATTATATATATATTTCACTATACCAACACGTCTGACCAGCGTGGTATAGTAGGTCAATTACCCTCCTATTATGGAGGAGGCTCGAGCCCAACAGTGGGACATAATTATTTGAGCTGAGATGGTGATGATGATGACGATTTTACAGCTATGAAATTTCGTATGTGGAAACGATAAATAGCAGAATAACATCATACGGTTAGGAATATGAAAATATTTCGGATTATCCAACAGTTACGGATAGTTTCAGTTACGAATGTTTAATTTTTAGAGAATTGTACATACATACATATCATCACGCCATATCCCTTGCAGGGTAGGCAGAGAGAACAGAGTGCCAGAGAACTCTATCCTTGCATACTTCTCTCGCTTCTTCAACATTCATAATTCTCTTCATACATACTCGCAAGTTTCGGAGACTCTTGACTCCACCTTCTTTTAGTACGTGACCAATCTGGTCTAGGTAGGTGAGTCTCGGTCTCCCCCGGTACCTACATTCTTCACTTTCGCATTGTATATCTTCTTAACCAGACGCTCGTTCGGCATTCTTTCCACAATAGAAAATTGTGTTAGGGAAATACTAAGTGTGGTCGTATTATAAAATTATTCCCCTTTGGAGAGGCTTATGTTTAGACTGTCAGCTCGGCTGGTTGAAAGAAAAACCTATTGTAACGTGTTTCATATAGTCTCTCTCCGACTCTATCCGATGTTATTCGTAACTGTTAAATCGGTTCCGGATATATTTTAATTTCGGATATCCGATACGGTCATAGAGACTGTAACCAAACCTCCACTGCTCCAGAAGATCCCTACTACAAACCATCCACATATTTATATACTTACAGTTTAAATACTAAGGCACAATCTTCAAATATTAGTGAGCCAAATAATGTAGTTATTAATTAGTTAGTCGTTTTAGTCTCATAGTAGACATGTTGACTAAATGAAAAGATTGTAGAGTCAATCACTTAATTTCAAATTTATGTTATTAATTGTTATTGCCTTATATTTTTTGATAATTCACAATGAAGACATAGACAAGTCTCCTGTATAATTGTAAGAATAATGGCTAGTGGTTGTCACTGCCTACCACCATAATGTCCACTGCACGCTACGACGATGGCTACGCGTTTTACCATAGGATTTCATTTCAATATTTTTTCTTGTAATAATACTACCCCTTTGTGTCTCTATTATGGTCTAGGATCTACCTGCAATATATCCGGCAGTTCTGGGCGACAGCAGGGCTGCAGGAAACAAAACACTCCGTTATGCGACGACTCTACATCTTTCAAAATAGCCATTGATTCCGTGTATACCAGCTTCTTATTCTTTCGATTATTTACTTCATATGTTTACGTCCTTTAGCTGAGTCGTATATGCTCATTAGAAGGGAAAGTGGTGACATATTCTTAACCATCGATCCATCAGTATATTGTCTAATAAATCATGCAACAACGGCTCAATCTCCTAGTAATCCCTTAGCTAATTGTTACCGAACATAAGTGGTAACATGAAGTATTCTTTACCAGTCATCATACGAAGATTATTCTTCACACATCAACAGTGAACATAGACAGGCTGAAGGTTAAATAGCAACTTCAATATGATAATGTAGCGATGATATAAGTTATATTATAAAATGTGTACCTATGTATGTGGCGCATAAAAAAATAATTCTATGTTAATTTCACAATGTTATACAATATCTATAAATAGTATACTTCTTCGTTAGTACATAGTTTTTATTTGCATTTATGGTTCAAAGCGGACTCTATAATTGTTTTAAGTCATTAGCTTTCTAGGCTAGATTCATGTACCAAGTTGACACACCACAAATAAAATTATGGTCACATACTTATTTAAATAGTTATCTAAACAAAAAATATTCTAATTAACCAAATGGCATCAATCTTTTTTTTCGTTCTTTATTCGAGTTTTAGGCAATGATGAAGTAATAATAATTATATGGCTACAGAATTTATATTAATGGCAGATGCAAACAAACGACATTGTTTAAATTGGAATATGACGAGTAGCAAATTATTTAAAAGAAGTAATAAGACAAAGTGGAACTCCTAATTATAATCATATGAAATAATTGAAGATCCATGATCCGTCTCCGTAAAAAGGGCTATTTATCAAGTTTCTTAAAGTATAAGGGCATAATCCTCCTCCTCACGGTTCTTTCTACCTTTCTGATACATGGACCGAAATCGTGGATTTACTACCTCGTACTTGATGGTTCCTTTCCCGATAATGTTTATGGACTCCTACATTTCCATAGCCACCCCTTTTCTTTACACACTTCTCTCCATTCTGAAGCGTCTGATGCCACAATAACAGTACTTTGGCACATTTCTTTAACATCTCCAGCTCTTTACGCTTTCTGTGCCACTAGTGATCAAAAGGTAAAAGCCGTCCTAGGTGGATACCGCTTAAAGCTGTCCTTGGTGGATACCTTCTCGCGATAATGTCCTGGGCTACAAGTACTAGGTTACACGACTTAGTAGGTACGGTTCAACCCAAATGTACAACAAAACGAACGGTAATGAGCCTTAAAAACGTTATATCACTCAGGACATTGCAAACAGTGTCACTGTGTCGCGAAGATCACGGTCTTTGTGATATACGGCTATATTTGTCTATTAGTGGTAGACCACGACGTAGACAGTTCTCTGTCTACAGTTGCGGGCCGGTCCCTCCGGGGTAGTTCCACACTCTCGCAGAAGATCGACTTCTGAGTAATAGCAATGTGCTATTGCGCTTCGTTCAGTGAGCTAGAGAGCCGGAAGCCCAACTGGGGTGGGTTTGAGGTTTGTATTGGCATGCAGCGGCCTAGTTATACCCTTGGTACTGTAAAGGTCTATGGGCGGCAGTGACACCTACCATCAGATGTACTGTCTGCTCGTTTGCCACCAAGAGCAATAAAAACAAAACGGCACATTGGAATGAAATGCTGACATATTTGCTTTTTCTTAGTAGCATATCCATGTAAAGAAAAAAACCCTAAGCTTTTTTTTTTATTGCTCTTGATGGCATATGAGCGAGCAGCACACCTGATGGTAAGTGTCACTGCCGCCCATGGACCTTTGCAATACTAGAGGTATAGCTAGGCGACTGCCTCCCAATAATCCCAAAACCACCCGCCTCCGGCTCTCTCAAAACAAAACTACGTAAATCTTTTGAGTTATTACGAAGGCCAACGCAATGCGTCAGTCCATTAAATATTTCATCCCAATTACTGACTTGTTAATAATTGATAATGAACTTACGAAAACGCCGAAAATTGCAAATCATATAAATCAATATCATATCATTATATCATTGACAGGATAAACAAATATTTGTTGTTTTTTTTTTATTTATTTTTTTATTATTTTTCTAAAACACGTTGTAGATACTAGATAGTTATCTAAGTCTAAATTACAAACCAAACCCAACTTATTCGAAAGTTGAGATTTTAAATCAATTTATAAATATCCATTTTAAAAGAAAACGTCTAGAATATTTGGTGCTTTTTCCGTTCAAGGAGATTTGAAAAAGCCGCAATACATAAAAAAAATCACTCGCTAGACTTGTTTTGCATATCAAAGTTTTACGTTCACTTAGGTAAATCGTGAAATCAATCTACTCAGTGGCGGTTACCACTTGGGCCACGTGTTTGTCAACTAGTATTTGCGTTAAAAATATTTTATTATTAGTTAGTACTATAGCATTATAAATCGATCTTAATACTGAGTCAATATCCAATAATTTGATAGGTATCACTCTTTTCTTAAGTGGATTACATTCCTGTTTAGCTAGTATATCTAACCTTTATTTTCAACTAATTATGAAAGGCGCGTGCTCAGAATATTTTATTTTAAATGCTTAGAAATATAGACAGTTAAAAAACTGTTTTGCATACTAAAATTATAAGTAGGTATAAATGTAAATAAATTGTCTACTATTAACATACATAACAGGTCATATAAAATAATATTGAATCAAATTATAAAATTGAATATGTTGTATTGACGATCAGAACAACCGACAAACATATTTTACTATTAAATGTGTTAACAACTTCGTATTATCAGTAATATAGTATAATAAAATATGGTATAATTATCAAAAGTTTATTAAGGGGCCAGTCGAACTATAACTTATAGTTAATTTGTGAGTTTCGTAGCAGTTGCAGACTAGTGACTAATACTTCAGCAGCGCAACGTCCTTGTAATTATTAAGTACGTTAACCTTCAAATCATACACGTGGGATATGTAGCAAGGAAGAAAAAACGAACGTAGCAAAAATGCACGAATAGTGTTACCATTACTTTTATTGCAGTATTATGACCTAAGTGTAGATCTAGCTAAGGATAAACAGGTCCTACACTGAATGGTTTAACATTGATAAAGGTGTTAGACAGGAATGTGTAGTGTCGCCGTGGCTGTTAAACCTATTCATGGATAGCTGTTTGCAAGATTTTAAAAATAATGAATGTGGTTCAAGAATGAATGAGTTACTCATCCAAAGTCTTCTTTATGCCGATGATCAGGTTTTACTTGCATCGTCGACTGAAGACTTATAGGTGATGGTAACTACTATGGATGATGCTTTTGAAAGAAAAGGTATGAAAGTAAATGTAAGTAAGACGAAAGTAATGGTCTTTAAAAAGTATAAATGTTTGACAGGTTGTAATATTTTTATAAATGGTGAGGGATTGGAACATGTGAAAGAATTTGTATACTTGGGTGTACTGTTTACTAGGGATGGTAAAAATGATGATGATGTTGAAAGACAAGTTAATGCTGGTAATAAAATGAATCGGGCACTGTACGCTTTTATGAAGAGTAGGAATGTATTTTAAAAGGCACGCCTAGCTGTACATAGGGGGTATTAGTGCCCACTCTCATGTATGGGAGTGAAAGTTGGATTTAGCAGGGAGGACATGAAAGTAGAATAAATGCTGTAGAGATGAGAGCTCTTCGTAGTGGGTGTGGTCTGAAAGATAAAATTAGGAATAGTTTTATAAGATAGCGCTATGGTGTGAATAAAGATGTAACGACTAAGATAAAAAAGAGTATGCTGAGGTGGTTTGGACACGTGGAAAAAATTAGTGCAGAAAGGTTGACTTGAAGCAAGTATACACAGCGAGTATGAGTGGGACGATTATAAGGGAATGACCACGTCGTACTTTTCTGGATCAAATTGAAGATATCTTGGCGAAAGGTCAGATTAAAAGTACGCCTAACCGTTAGAGCATGCATGAAAACTGTGATGAGTGTGAATGAAGCGATGGGGGTATGTCAGGATCGTGATTTGTGCTGGGGCTCAGGGTGACCTTAAATAAGACGGAGGCCCTATTATTTCATGGGCCACGCGTAAGGCTGCCAACCGGCGCCTCGTTAGTCGTCAACTCCATCCAGATCAACATTCAGGCCCATATGAAGTACTTGGGTCTGGTGCTCGACGGGCGATGGTGGTTCCGGGAGCATTTCCGACAGATTGCTCCCCGGCTGGTCGGCGCGGCGTCCGCCCTTTCTCGGCTCATGCCGAATGTGGGCGGACCCAGTTTCGAGGGCCGAACTCTGTATGCGGGGGTCATCCGCTCGATGGCCATGTACGGCGCACCCGTGTGGGCGAGGGCTCTGAACGCCCAGCTCAGGGCGGTTCTGTGGAGGCCACAGAGAGCCATGGCGGTCAGAGCCATTCGCGGGTACCGCACGGTGTCGACAGAGGCGGCGTGCCTACTGGCCGGGACACCCCCGTGGGACCTAGAGGCGGAGATGCTCTCCGACCTCTACCGGCGGATTACCTCATTGCCCGAGGAGGGTGGCTCCCCATCGTTGAGCGAGATAGCCACCTGGCACGAGGACGCCCGCCGAGACGTCATCGCCCGTTGGGTTACGCGGCTGGAGAGGCCTAGACACGGTATCGTGACCGTCGAGGCCTTCCAGCCCGTATTGATGAAATGGATGGAGCGGCGCTATGGGGTCCTCACCTTCCGACTGGTGCAGGTGTTGACGGGGCACGGGTGCTTCGGGAAATACCTGCACACGGTCGTGTACAGGGAGTGGACTCCGGGCTGCCATCATTGCAGTAGTGACGAGGACACGGCGCAACTGTCGCGAGGGCGATGGTCGACAGCGTGTCAGGAATTGGGACGCGGTCGCCGCCTTCTGCGAGGCTGTCATCTCGCGAAAGGAGGCGGCGGAACGAGTCAGGGAGGACTCCCGCGACCCGGGCCGCCGCCAGCGGCCGGGGCGGCGCAGGCGCGAATACCTGCGCCTGATGCCGCCCTAACCCAGGCCTCGGGTGACCGGACCGGGGAATTGTCCGGTCACCCGACGCGAGGCCACCGCGTGAGGGCGACGCCCCGACGGCGAAATCTGTCGGGGCGTCGACGAGAGGAACCCGCGAGGGTAAACCGCCGAGCGGACCACCGAAGACAAAGATCGGGTACCGGTGGTCCGCTCGCACGGCGAAGAGGATTGATTGGAAGGAGGATTTTACGGTGGGTCTATGGGGTCACGCGCCGCCTTCTCCGTCACCCCGGACCGATTTGGCGGGGCGAGACGCACCCATAGCCCACCAATAAAAAAAAAATAAAAAAAGGATCGTGATTTGTGGCAATCCGTAGTGTCTGCCTACCCCTCTGGAAACAGGCGTGAGGCTATGTATGTATGTATGTAGATCTAGCCTTATAATTTCATTATCCTTATGGGTTGTACAATGCTGACAGTAATCATTTAGTGAAAATTTGACCAAAAACTAATTGGCTCAACCTAATACTTCAGTGGAAACATACTTTAGTTAGAGTTTTTATATATTAAAAATAGAGAAATAGTATATTTCAAGCCCAGGAGCTCAAGATCAGAATGTTAAGAAATCGTGTTTGGGATCGAATTCGTATAGTCTGCTACTCTTGAAGGCTCTTTTGCTCAAAAATTCTTATAATTGCAATCAATCGATTTTAATGGCGTTTTTAGATTATTTCTTATTTGATTAAAAAGTATATCTCACTTTTATATCCTAATACTCAGGGCTCAGTTTAAAAACTAGCGCTAATGTCACCTTCCGCTTAAAATAAGGATTGACATGGTAGTTACCTATATACTGAAAATATATAAAGAATATATTATGGGCCATAAACATATAGTTGGAGTTTAAAATAAATTTTAAAACTCGCTTTACAGACATAAAGTAGACGAAAAACCTGATTGCCTCATCAATAATTAAAATTTAACATTTTATTTCAAGTAGGAAAATTCCGGCACAAGGCCGAACACAGTTAAAAGTTCGGATTATGCAAGTGCATCATTATAACTGCTGATCTTCACAATGAGCCCTATCTGACGAAACAACGACATATAGTAGCTAGAGTGGGAGTCTTGATTTTCAGTGTTTTTTGTGTGTTTCTATAATTTCCGTGTGGTGACGGAGTAAGAGTACAATTCACCACTCCATACCCGTGGGTGATCGTACGAGACGACTAAGAGATATAAAATGTATTTAACATCTAGCACGAGAAGGAAAACTCGAAACAAAAATCTATACCAACACGTCTGACCAGCGTGGTGTAGTAGGTTAATTTCCCTCCCATTATGGAGGAGGCTCAATCCCAACAGTGGGACATATATGAATGAGATGATGATGACTAATTTAGATCCGTTTTCACAAAACAATGAACAACAAACAACAACAACGTTTTCCCCTCTCTGCCCATTAAATTGACAACTAGAATTCATTTCAAGACTTCGGTGGCATAATAGAATCAGGGTGAGTGTTCTACGTTAAAAATATTGAAACTCTCTACGTTCACGGTAGCATAAACCAGCAGTTACACCATCCTTCGCTTTTAATACAGATCTCCTAGCACTCTTACTAACACATTAAATCACCGATAACGTGATACCAAGTTATAACTAGTTGATAACTTTCATCGTAAGAACGTGGGAAAAAAACATATGGCAATGCGAGATAACTGCCTCAAAAGGAAAGCGTGGAAATTAAGAATCTACCAATATCAAAGAATCAGTTCAGTTGGTTCACTTAATTGTCGGTAAGTGCTATTACAGTAGATTTGGGGCCGAATGGATTCACGACCGTGTTGTGATAGAATGGAAATGACAATACGTATGTTACAACTATTCTAGTACGTACCGTAACAATCAAGAAAATAACTTTAAGAGAAAGAAGAGAATAACAAGAAAATAACCTTAAAAGAAAGACACTTAAAAAAAAGTAACTAGACATGAAACCATATTGGCACTCCGTTTAGCTGGCGTGACATAATACGCCAAAATCTTTTTCATTAAGGAAAATAATTCAACGGTTTAAGGTGTATGAACTGAGAAAAATAAATAGATGATATATAGAATTAAAACTAAAACTTCACTCACGACTTGTTCATACAATTCGTAAATAAAGTTTTTGTTTATCTTATAACGCTGGGTTCTATTACTTATTAAAAAAAAAGGTGGCATGAGCTCATGATCATATAAAATATTTTTTCCTGTTTCTTGATAGACATAAGATTTCGAATGTAGGTACCTATATTTCATAGACAATGTAGTTACACTATAATTGCATGTGTTTTCGCTTTCACCACTTTCAGCAACACATATAGAAAATATTCAATACGATAGCTTCAGAATACTTGATGACGGGTTAAGAATACAAAGGAATGTATTCTGTCAATGCCTCTAAATTTCCAATAAGAATCCTAAAAACCGACTGAAATATGAACAGCAGCACACTGCTGGTAAACTTATTACATCAATTGCGATCTCCAAGCGTGGCAATTATTTTATCCACATCCTCATTATATTCACTTGGGGATGCCAATGTCTAATAATGAACTTTGGTAGACTGGTAGATGGATGGATATAATAGATAAAATATATACTTATGCTACTAATCCCGGCTACTAGGCCAGTAGAGTCTGCCAATGATAATTACTTATCATAAATTTTCACACAAGCACTACGTGTACTTGTGTAAAAATCTCCAAATATATATTTCTGAAGTTTCATACATACATACATAAATATCATCACGCCATATCCCTTGCAGGGTAGGCAGAGAGAACAGAGTGCCAGAGAACTCTATCCTCGCATACTTTACTCGCTTCCTCAACATTCATAATTCTCTTCATACACGCTCGCTGGTTTCGGCGATTCTTGACTCCACCTTCCTTCAGTACTTGACCAATCTGGTCTAGGTAGGTTAGTCCCGGTCTCCCCCGGTACCCCGTACCTACATCCTTCTACTTTCGCATTGTATATCTTCTTAACCAGACGTTCATTCAGCATTCTTCCCACATGTCTTCGGACATCCATTCCATCGGAGCATTTCCTTTCCCATCTTTACACCAATACTCTCTTTCATATCTACTCGCTCTCCTACGTCGTCGTTACGAATGCGATCGGTCAGTCTAACTCCACAGATTTTCCGTAGATATCGCATTTTGACCGCATTAATTTTATTTTCATGCTCTTTTCTGCATACCCAACTCTCGCTTCCATATAGTAATGCTGGGACAAGCACTGCGTTATGTATTGTTACACATGCCTTCTGGCTGAGGTGGTGGCTACCGAGAAGTTGTCCCAACGCTCCATTCACTCTATTTCTCGCATTCACTCTTCGCTCTATATCAGTGGTGTACCTTCCATCTCGGCTAAATCCACATCCAAGATATACAAATTCATCCACTTGCTCTAGTACATCATTACCTATTGTTGCTCTTACATCTGTTCTGGCTTCATCTCTTTCAAAGACCATTATTTTGGTTTTGCTCACATTCACGCGTAGACCCCTTTTCTTACAATCTTCTGTCATTGTGTCGACTAGGGTCTGCAGGTCAGTCGCTGACTGTGCCAGCAGGATTGCATCATCTGCATAGAGCAGAGCAGTGACTACTGAGTCGCCCATCTGGACTCCCACATTCATATCGTTCAACCTTTGGAGACATTTATCCAGATATATGATAAACAGCCTGGCTGACAGAACGCACCTCCGCTTAACGCCGATATTGACGTCAAACCAAGGTGATATTCCATCATCCAGCCGCACACAAGCTCTACAGCCCATGTAACTGGACTGCACAGCCTGCAGTAGTTTACCGTTAATACCATACTCCGGTAAAATGTCCCAAACTTCCTTTCGTACCACCGTGTCAAATGCCTTCTCCAGATCCACAAAACTGCAGAAAACCCTCTGACCTAGAGCCAGATGCTTCTTCACAATGTTGCGCAGAGAGAACACTTGATCCATGCATCCAATTCCACTCCTGAAACCACCTTGTGCCTCACACAGTAGACCATCGGACACCATCCTCATTGAATGAATTGATAAAGATGAAGTTTCAAGTTTCCGAATATATATTTCTGAACTAAATTATATATTTCTCCTACTGTTATTAAGTATTATATATATTACATAACACATATATATTACATAACATTAAGGTATAATATTTTAGCTGTATAGATTTGATTCTAAATAGGTAGATAATATATATAACATAAATATTCATTAAACATGTTTAAGCGTGATTTAAAAACAAATATATTTATTTGCTGCATATAAATATATATAGCTATTTTAATTATAATACTGTCATTTTTATTTAAAATATGTTCAATATCACTTTATACTATTTACTTTAGACTAGTTCAATTTGTATAAAACCACAAATGATCTGAAACATGTTATTAATAAGTAAAAGAAGAACTACTAGAAAGGTCTCTTGTTGCAATGAACAATAGTTTTATTGAAATTTGTTAATTAGACCAAAGAAAATGTAACGACAGCTCTCATATTACTTATTAATAGAATATTAAGGTCAACATTCTCAAACGTCAATATTTATTGAAGTATGAGAGGGCGAATGAAAAGGTAACTTAATACGTACCGAAGCCACTAACGTGCCTGGTCACTTATGTATTACACAAAATATATAGGTAGATACTATCTACTTATAGTAAGTAGTTATGCCTACATTATACAATCATATAAAACAAATTTAGCATCGGCGCGGTACCCTATCATGGATAATAATTATTAAAGTATTTAATGCTATTATAAAAATTATTATGAGTTTTTCTGTAAAATTGTTTTCCAATATTCATATAATTTCATTCCAATTAATACCTAAATGTAAACGAATTAATTACTGATATCTAAATTTGAAACCTAAACAATTATTGACTGTTTATTACTTGAAACTAAACATTGGTTATTGAAGAATATGAACACTATTATACGATACATTAATGCTCTGCATAGGGACCAATCATACAAGTAGAGCGCTCCATTCATAACACACGCGCCCGCACAATGCGCTACATATATCAATAAATATATATGTATATCTATTTTGTCGTTAAATAGTGTTTATTTATACAACTGTGACAATAGAAGTCATAAAACATTGTGTGTTACTTTTATTTACCCTGTTCGTCAAGCAAATGTATTAAGTGTATATCATTTTCTTGAAACACCGCCTTTGAATACAAGTGTGCAAATAAAAAAAAACGATGAGTGTGAAATACGGTGCAACGGATGTTAATATAAAAAAGGATGAAAACGATAAGAATATAGCCGCTGAAGTTGAAATTCATTTGAGGTAATTTAACACTTAAAAATCCTTATCGAGAGCGTTTATCTAATATAGTGCGAATTTTGTGTAGCTTATTCTATTAGCCGCATGCGATACGGTGATCTGAGATGTCCATGTTAATAACTACCGGTCCTGAACTTTTAAAATTTTATGATAACAGAAATGTCTCAAATCTTATCTTGTATATGATATCATTATCCTGCTCCTAATTTGTACTGTAACTAATATATAGTACCTCCTTACAGTGGGCGACTATCTCGGTAAATCTTTCCGAAGACAGCGGATTTAAAGAATTTAAATATATAGTACTATAGTTACTTACAGTGGGAGACTATTTTAGTAAATCTTTCCGAAGACAGCGGATTTAAAGAATTTAAATATATAGTACTATATATACTTATAGTGGGAGACTATCTCGGTAAATATTTCCAAAGACAGCGGATTTAAAGATTTTTGTCGATGGTAAATGCCACGTAGCCATTAGTTCTAAACGCCGATTTGATATATCAATTTTAAGTATTTTAATTTATTTCATTATTAACCTCAAGTTGGTACTCAGCTAAAAATTATCACCAACATAAAAAGTAGGCGTCCTTGCAAAGTTTAAGAACTCTAATAATAGTGCGTAATTATTACAACTAATTTCAATAGATGTCACTACAATTAATTAATAATATATATACGAACAATATCGGTAAATAATTAATTGATTCATAAATAGTTGAATATCAATAATATGTTCTATACGTTAATTAATATGATGAATACGAATGACTCATAGATGAAATGTAAAGATAATGAAAATCATATCTTCATAATTACCTGTGGTTTCTATCAATTATTGTCAATTGTTTTGAATTTGTATATCGTGCAGTAACCGACAATAAATAGTACATATAGATATATAGTCATAGAGATTATTTTTTTCTCTTGGATGGCTGGTGAATAAGCCGCCACCCACTTGATGGTAAATAAGCGCTGTTCATAGTCTTTCACCACAGGAAAAATCAAGTTACCAGACCTCCACCTGAAATAAAACAAATGAACCAAGCACTAAATGTAATTTAATAAGATGTAATTTGTCTGCGTTAATTGCATGTTTGTAAAGTCCCCCGCAATACAAGGATTATTTCCTTAGTGCCTTAGGTGTCTTTAAAAAAAAAATGCTCTATAACCACTCAAAACTGCCACTATTACCTTACATATAGTACGATTTTTTGTTCTTGTTTTAGAATCCCATGCCACGATCGATAATACTAGGCTCAGATGCATGTAGTCGAAAAAAAATATTTTGGAATGTTTTCTATAAAACACGCCGCATTTTTTTTTTATATTGAAGAATTTGTTTTGAAAATAGAACAGCGACATTAATATTTTCACAGCTGTTGTAATTTTCAGTAATACAGAATTAGATATAGATTTCAAATCGTAAATATACCTATTTTCATTCTTAATACTGTTTTTAATTAAAAGTGCTCAATAAATGCTTAATTTAATACTACCTGAAATTAAATTTATTAATTTAATACTAACTGTCTTCTAATTGTGCTTAACTATCGTAGCATCCAAAGGTTATATGTATATATATATAGATTGATTGATTATTAGATTGTATTATTATTATTATTATTTATATTGTATTATTATTATTATCGTTTATTTCTTTATTTCATATTTATACATTTTTAAATAGATTAGAGGGATAAACAAACACGCACACATACATATACAGTAAAAAACAAAACAAAAAAAAAACTACAAACACACAATCTATTTAAAAGAGTAAAAATAGTATAGCACCGGCAGCGGGTGTAAGGACCAAACTACCGGTGGTTAGGGATCCAGAGAGAGAAACCTCCTCACAATTCGTGCCGTGTCGAGGAGAACTGCCTTCTGCATCTGACTCTTGACCCAACCACCTAACGCGAGCCTCGAGAGATGTTGGTCGAGGCTCTTAGCCATTAAGCCATTGACCGAAACAACTATCGGTACAATGATCGTCGAGTCCACATCCCACATATCGACAATCTCGTGAGCCAAGTCCAGATATTTAACTTGTTTATCTTTCTCAGCCTTCACGAGATTCTCGTCATGTGGAACGGTAACGTCGACTATCATTGCACGACGCTCTAGACGATCTATCACCACGATATCAGGCTTGTTGGCTACAACAGTCCTATCAGTGATGATAGATCGATCCCAGTACAATGTGACATGACTATTTTCGAGAACTGCTTCTGGTACATACCTATAGTACGGCATTTCTACGTTGACAAGTTTGTACCGCAAAGCAAGTTGCTGGTGGATTATCCTGGCTACTTGATTATGTCTGTGCAAGTACTCGCCGTTAGAAAGACTAGAACAGCCGGAAACGATATGCCTGAGGGACTCACCTGGTCGGTGGCATGCACGACAGATGTCGGCTGTGCCATCCCTCAAGATATATTTCCGGTAGTTCTTGGTCATTATAACTTCGTCCGCAATTGCACAGACAAAACCCTCAGTCTCTCCGAAAAGATTGCCGAAACGTAGCCAGGCTACCGAGGCTAAACTGTCTACTTCGGGACCATTTAGGGCCCTGTAGAATCTGCCATGCAGCTCCTTGCTCTGCCATACATCCTTGCGGTCGTTGGTACTTAGTACTATAGGACTGCACCAATTCTCCTTAGCCAACCGCAGCGGGGTGAGTCCACTATCTACTGCGACCACATCACGATGCACCACCTTTGTCATCCGTAAAAAATAATTTCTAAGGTTGCACACCTCGCGATTATGGAGGGACTTAGCATTTAGAAAGCCTCGTCCCCCACACTTTCGCGGGATGTACAACCTCATCACAGACGAACGCGGGTGATGCATCCTGTATGTTGTCATTAGTGTGCGGACTCTTCTATCTATAGTGTCTAGCTCAGTTTGAGTCCACTTGAGTATGCCAAAGGAGTACATTAGGATTGGCATAGCCCAAGCGTTGCAGGCACGCACCTTATTGCCACCTGATAAAAGGCTGTTGAAGACCTTTTTTAAGCGGCCAAAGAAACGCTCCTGCAACGCCTGTTTCATATCCGCATCCGTAATGTTTAACGACTGTGACATACCCAAGTACCTGTAGGTATCCGTTACGAGAAGTGGTCTAAGATGAAATGTGTCAGAGAGTACACTCTGGGATTGTACTATCCTTCCTCGCTTGACATGCATGACCGCACACTTATCTACACCAAATTCCATCTTGATGGAATTACTAAAAGTCTCAGTAACTTTTAGTAATTCCACCAGCTGTGTACCTGGTGCAAATAATTTGAGGTCATCCATGTAAAGTAAGTGGGATATCACCTGACCACCTCGGCGTAACTTGTAGCCTAGCCCTGAACGCTCCAATAATGTACTTAGCGGGTTCAGTGCTAAGCAAAACCAAAGTGGACTCAAACTATCACCTTGAAAAATGCCCCGCCTGATTGATATCGGTTCGCCAGTCCCTCGACGCTGCTGACAAGTTGGATAGCTAAGAACAGTTTTCCACTGCCCCATACAGGACTTCAAGAAAGTACGTAGCGTGTTATTTATTTTGTAAAGCTCTAGTACCCTCAGGAGCCATGTATGAGGCACTGAATCGAAAGCCTTCCTATAATCTATCCAACATGTCGACAGGTCCTTTCGGTTACGACGAACTTGTTGGCCAATAGTCATGTCAATAAGGAGGAGCTCCTTAGTACCACGGCAACCACTACCACATCCATTCTGAAAGTCACTTATAATAGAATTTAGTTCAATATGTCTAGAGATTTTGACTCTCAGAATCGATGTCAGGAGTTTATAGATAGATGGTAAACAAGTTATGGGCCTGTAGTTAGAGGGTGCCGTAGTACTACCGTTTTTAAAGATTAGATGGGTAATACCAGTTGTCATAAAATCCGGTAACGAGGCAGAGTTTATGGCTGACTGAAATTGAGATGACAAGCAAACATGTGAACTGTAAAGCCGTTTCAACCAAAAATTGTGCAGTCCGTCCAGCCCTGGAGATTTCCAATTTGATAACGGACGTAAAGCATCCGCTACGTCTTGCGGTGTTATAGTTACAGCATCCATTTGTGACATATTTTCACAAGCTTGTTTGACGTCCCGTATCCAGTCAGCCTCAGTATGAGTGACAGCTACTGACCAAATATTTCGCCAAAATGAGACTGTTTCGTCAATATCCGGTAATTTTCTGCCACTCAAACTATGCTCTGATCGTTCCCAGCTTCTATATACCCATTTCTGATCCTTTTCGAATGTCCGATTCAGAGTGTAGCGATCCATACGTTTTTTGAATCTACGAATGCGACTAGCCCACGCGTAGACTTTCTGTTTTAGATAGTCGATGCGCTCTGTGATTTGTGACATATAATTTTGAGGATCAATGTTAGTCCCCAAAAATGCCTGATGCACAAAGCGCATCACCCTAGGGCGATTATTGCCGGATCTAAAACAGATTAGTTTCCCTATTTGTTTTCTAGCCTCATTGATACGCCTTTCTATTCTACGTTGCCACATTGGGACCGTTGGTTTTTGCTGTATGACAGGGTTAATTTCTAGGAGTGGGGCTCCTGCCAAACGGCATGTCGCAATAGCAGCACAGTATAAAATTGAGTGAGTATCTGAGATATTTTCACTGCTATTAAGGTAAGTTGTTATTAACCTATTAATATCACTCAACGCTGCTAAATTTCGTCTGTTAATAGGCAAACGCGGTAGACGTGGTCTTAAATTCGGGGGCATGGATCGATATTCTATGATGGCACATTCTAAAACTTGGCTTACCTCCTCATTGTACTGTATACCCGCAGAAGTAGTCATACCGTTGTCCAAGTCTATGTTATCAGTATTTGCCGATGCAGATATTATTGGTGATAACGGTGTAGCGACAACTGGGGTCGGACAAGCAGGCATACTTTGCAGGTATTCTGAGCGTAGCATATTAAGCACCGTGACATCCAATAACTGACAGCGTTGGATGGCACGTACCTGGTCAGATAGACGCTGGGTCGTGACGTTGATGGTTGGTTCAAGTGCCTGAAACAGAACAAGCATTCGACTGCGGTATGCAGTGAGGTTAGCTCCACCCTCTGTAGCCCCAAAATATGCTCGCATGACATTTTTGTTGGTTTCTTCTGTCCATTTCATGCGTTGCACATTACCACCGGCAGCGGGGGCCCTATTTGAGACCAGAAGGCCTCGGGGTCCCAAGCTAACTGGTGGCCGGTTTTCTTCACGGCGACATACAGGTATTGGTGATGTCGGTGGCGAAAAGAACTCGTCGCTGGAACTTGACGCTTCTGCAGAAAGAGCTATCGTATCCGATGTGTCTTGTGATTGCGAGGCGGAACACTGCAACGAGCCCGGAGATGGTAAACGTGCTAATTCAGCTCTGGCTTTTGATCTCGTCAACATATTTTCATAATTTTTTCATTTGGTTTATTCATATTATTGACATTACTGTCAAACTACTCTGTTATAATAGAATTTATAATTTATGGCACTCATATGAATAAAAATAATTTATTATAATGTGCTTCATCGTTATCGGAATGTTTTTATTATTGGTTTCATATTATTTATATATATTATTATTATTTTCATTATTATTATTATTATTTATTATTATTATTATTTTTGTATCTCCATTTATTCACGGGATCTTCCGTAGGTAAGATACCCGGTCCTTTGGTAGGCTTACATGGGGATATGGATCCAACACGCAGAGGCCTTTAGAGAAATTTAATCTAAATATTGGAATGGGACACCTACCGATGACATTCCACGTCTGCACATAACATACGTGGACTGCCAGCGGTAAGTGTAAAACTATTGTGTGATTATGGTAGCTAATATCTGATTATGGGAGTGGGTGCTTAGTGGACTGGTTCATCTTAAATCTATGAATTTTTAACTGTCGTCTGCCTTCAAACCCATATTGAGAGATGAACGGTGGCAGACGGTGACTCGCCAACTCACTGAATGGGCCCCCTAAACAGTCGCCACAGGCACACAAGCCATACGGGCAACAGGGGGCAACATTGGTTCAAGTGGCTAGGGGTGTCGAGCGGTGCGGCGCCGGTTTCACCATTGAGTCTGTGATAAACAGAGCCATGGTTTCCCCGTAGTTATGCCCTTGAAAATGACACTTCCACCCCCGAGCATATAGCTCTGGCGACCCCTCTCTGACCAGCTGTTTAAGGCAAGCCAGAGCTGAGAGTCCTTCGGGCACTCTTCGGTTTCCACTCTAGCCAGCCAATGAAGGCCAGCTGGAGACGAGGCCCTGATCGACTCTCTGGAGTATTCGGGACCGCAGTGTCGCCACTTACATTCAGCTCGCCACAAGCTGCCCTGCGGTTTATTGGCTTTCCTGTAAATCTTGTGATACATTTTTTTTATTATTATTTTTATTATTATTATTTGTATCTCCTTTTAATTCACGGGATCCTCCATAGGGAAGATGCCCGGTCCTTTGGGAGGCTTACATGGGGATATGGATCCAACACGCAGAGGCCTTTGGAGAAATTTAATCTAAATATTGGGGTGGGACACCTACCGATGACATTCCACGTCTGCACTTAACATACGTGGAATGCCAGCAGTAAGTGTAAAACTATTGTATGATGATGGTATCTAATATATGAAATATGGGAGTGGGTGTTTAGTGGACTGGTTCATCTTAAATCTATGAATTTATAACTGTCATCTGCCTTCAAACCCATGTTAAGAGCTGAACGGTGGCAGACAGTGACTCGCCAACTCACTGAATGGGCCCCCTAAATAGTCGCCACAGACACACAAGTCATACGGGCAACAGAGGGCAACATTGATGTAAGTGGCTAGGGGTGTCGAGCGGTGCGGCGCCGGTTTCACCATTGAGTCTGCGATAAACAAACTCATGGTTTCCCCGTAATTATGCCCTTGAAAATGACACTTCCACCCCCGAGCATATAGCTCTGGCGACCCCTCTCTGATCAGCTGTTTAAGGCAAGCCAGAGCTGAGAGTCCTTCGGGCACTCTTCGGTTTCCACTCTAGCCAGCCAATGAAGGCCAGCTGGAGACGAGTCCCTGATCGACTCTCTGGAGTATTCAGGACCGCAGTGTCGCCACTCACATTCAGCTCGCCACAAGCTGCCCTGCGGTTTATTGGCTTTCCTGTAAATCTTGTGATACATTTTTTTTTATATCAAAAGAACTTAGGGAGCCAAATAATGTTCCTCCGAGTTTTGCGTTAGCCTCATGGTGAAGTAACGACTGGCCCGGAGGTTATTATTATTATTATTATTATTGTATTATTATTGATATTATTATTGTATTATTATTATTATTATTATTATGATTGTATTATTATTATTATTATTGTATTATTATTATTATTATTATTATTTATATATATTATTATACATAGATTGATTTTCTTATAAGAACCTAACCTGAAAAACCTGCGCTTCGAAAAAAGAGGATCATGTTTACCAAACTTTTCAAGTTCATAAGAATATTTGGATAACATTTACACAAGCTTGAAATGAAGTTAAACACGTAGGGGAAGTGCTACTTTCACTAAAAGCAAGATTACAGTTGGCATAAAAAAAAATGAAATAGTTACGTACGTTTTTGAAAAATTTTCTAAACGATTTTTTTGTCTCCTCGATTCTTTATTTGATTTCCGAAACTATCTAGACACCGAAAAAACATCGCGTGTGTAGTTATTTCTGTATTAATAGTTGTATACAATTTATGACACATAAAATTTTTCATTTTTAAACATTCACGCAGACAAGTATACTCTTAACATTCGATAAGCTGTTAATACACATGTACATATGGTTAGTACTGTACTAAACCTTATCAATATCATTTATATTTCTTTTAACATCATTGATAGCTTAAAGGTGTTTTGTGTATATGCTTAAAAATAAATAGAATTGTAGCTATAGCTAGAGATCTGATGCCTTGAAAAACAGG
This sequence comes from Lymantria monacha, assembly GCA_905163515.2. NCBI lineage: Eukaryota > Metazoa > Arthropoda > Insecta > Lepidoptera > Erebidae > Lymantria > Lymantria monacha. The sequence continues at coordinate 22,367,439 of LR991083.1, forward strand.
CTCTGTGCCGTTTAGGTACTAGTCTGCCGGAATACTTGATAGTAAAAAAAAAAAATACTTCTAAATTATATGATGTGTATTTAATGAGTACAGTGGTAAAAAATAGATAATAATCGTGGTTTGCATGTAGACGTCAAGGCATCAAAACTTGAAGAACACCACTGTAATATATGTATATCGACTAAGCTTTGCACTTTTGGGACAGACACAACTATAATAACTAGGTTTTTTTTACTAAAAAGTATACAAATTCTTTTTACTGCAGAGTAAACTTCTAAATGATAAACGCGTTAAATGTTTCGTATTATCTGATTTAAATAAAAGTGATTCTTTTCTTCTGTTCAAATTTTTTTTTTTGATAAGTCATCCCACGTCAAAAAAAATAAACAAACTGGATGAATGTGGACGTTATTTCTTTTAAATGTTAAATTAGACAACGAAGAGAGTTTATTCTAACTCAGAGCTTGCCCGAAAACATATATAGTTTCTATGACAAATTAAAAAAAACACTTTTAGTATAAATTATGGTACAGTTATGTCTGCAATCCTTTTCAGCTAAAGTTTAAAGCAAACGAACTTGCTGCAATTAGCTAGTTATTTTATAATCTTGCTTTTTTGTTTAGTTAATCGACTGGTTCTTTTTTTATTATAGGTATAACATATATCTAAGCGTATTATTGTTAGAAGGCACTTCTATCTGAGAACTGAGATACATTATTGGCAACAGCAATTAGTAAACTGCAAATAATTTTCATTATTTTGATGTAGATATGTTCCTAGATTATATAATTTTCACTCCAAAATCTTGAAACTTGAGATCTTAAGAAATTTAACGACAGTATATATTAAAATTTCTAGTTCGCCGTTCAGACGAAAATGGTGGCGTGCCAGTCAGAAAATCCTGTATGGGCTGGGCCATATCTACAACGACCTTTGTGCAGCCATGTGGTTCTCCTACATGATGCTGTTCTTTCAAGCTGTCCTCAATATGAGAGCTGGAGTTGCCGGAGCACTTTTGCTAATAGGTAATACAATTTAATTCATTTCTTTTTTTGTAAATGATGCGTTGATAATCCAATATATTACCACTAATATAACTGAATATTTGAAAATCCTATAAATTTATAATCTATAAAACTTTAGGTTCTGTATAAATGAATGTTTAGAAATGGGGAATTTGGGAAACATTGGAAATCGTATGAGTTATGAGACTAACTACTAACAGTGACTAACTAGCAGTGAAAATTTGCTACACTAGTAGTCACATGCATATTGATCTCCGGTAGATGGTGCGGTACAAACAGCTGTCTCAAACATAATAAAAGATAATTCTTTGATCACTGTATAAAGATGCCTTAATATACACAATAGCCTAATTTTTTAAAGCGACTTTTCCCACTTTTTTTAATGGCATCTATCTCGAATTCTTATTCACCGCTCTCTCGCTTGTATTTTATTATGTCATAAATATCTATCAAAATTGGTACAAAATATTATATTATATCGGTTAAATTCATAATTAAAACTTTATGAATCTATGAGATTCACAAAGTTACAAAGTTTAAAATTGGAAATACATTGTTAAATAAATTAACATGTATTTCTAAAACATCTTATTCTGAAATCCTATACCTACTCATTGTGGTAGGACCACATTGTTGACAGTTTTCTGCATGGGGTAGTACCACACTCTCGCAGAATATCGACGTCCGAACAATGGCAATATGCTGTTGTGCTTCGTTCGGTGAGCGAGAGAGCCGGCAGCCCAACTTTCTGGGTGGGTTTGGGGTTTTCATTAGCAGGCAGCGACCTAGCTGTATCATTGGTATTGCAAAGGTCCATGGACGGCTGTAACACTTACTATGAAATAAGCTGCTTGCTCGTTTGCTACCATCAGAAATAAAAAAAAAACAATAATGGCTTCTGATGTTTACGCGACGTTTTATTTCCTCCCGTGACCATTGTGACCACCGTAAAGTTTTTGGAACGTCAGGAAATTAAAAATCAAATACAAACGCGATAGTATACGTATAAGTAGTTTTATTTAAAAAAAAAACCCACCTGATATAATTTCTAAATTTTACAATTTAATATAATTGCGTATCAGCCTCGTAATGAGTAGTACATAAATTCTAATTAGTTATATTTGCTAGTTAGCATACGAATTGAATACGTCCCAGAACTGAGGAAATTCCCTGATCCATACACGTGCTTCCTGAATAAGTGCAGCATCTTGCACTTTTATCTACACTCTCTTCACGCCACTGAAGATTTAAAATAATTCAGCAATTGTCCTCTCTGATCGTGTTCACCACCTCATTTAGCGAGATTACAATCACTTGAAAGATGGCGGCGTATAACACCTAAGATTTCAAGACATCACACAGTCAAAAGTAGTAAATTCGAATTATCGGTCTTTTTATTTTAAAAATAATATATTTGAACAATGAAAGACTAAGAGTACCTCTTTCTTTCCCGTGGGTATCGTAAAAATCTGTTAAGATCATCTGGCAAGCGAAGGAAAACCCGAAATAAAACCTTATACCAACACGTCAGGCCGTCGTGGTATAGTAGGCTAATTTGCCGCATCTAGAGAAGTAAAGAAAGAAACCCTTGGCCAATAGTAAAGTGCCAATGCCCATATATGTTCTGAGAATAACAAGAACATTATTAATGAAGTTACATTTTAATGAAGAAACTATAATTTAATGTAGCAAGTATTTATATTGATATTATATCTACGAAGTAGATCATCATTCTCCTACTCTTATCCCAACCAGTTGGTGTCGATACAGTATGTACTCTTTATTCATAGTACATATTGTAAAAGTTATTGGCAATAGTTTTATGACCGACCGCCTGCCAGACATCAACCCTCCTTGAAAATGCAATTGTTGATCAAACGGCATCAGATAGAATTGGCCCAGGGTCGTTATAAAGCTCTCTTTTACGACATCCACGAGCAAAGTAAGGGTTGGTAGTATTCGTAGTCGCTACCACCCAGCAATACATATATATCTACGAAGTAGGTACGAGATTAAATTTTCTTCTCCAATAATATAGGTAGGTTTAACTAAAAGATAATATAATTATTTTTTTCAATAATATAGGTAGATTTATATTACATTAAATCAAATGTCTTTGTGGAAATACGAATGAATACTCGTAAGTTATTGTTATGATTTTAAAATACCTATTATAAATAACAAACAGGACAGACATTGACAGCAAATCTTTTGTTTTCTTTTTTTCATTTTTCTTTGAATATAATATAATGAATCATTTATTATAATATGAACAATGTGTATATGACATGCATGTCCTTAGAATGTTTACGTACAAGTATTGATGGACAGTAGTCCAGTAAAATGTTTGAGTATAAAATGCCAAATGACCCCTGTGGTAGGTAGAGACATAACCTGGTTAGTTAGGCGGCAGGGCTAGAACGAATGCCACTGAAGACAAAGATCGGGTACCAGTGGCCCGCTCGCACGGCGAAGAGAGGATTTGCACGGTGGGTCTATGGCGTCACGCGCCGCTTCTTCCGTCACCCCGGACCGATTTGGCGGGGCGCGACGCATCCATAGCCCACAGTAAAAAAAAGGTATAGAACGAATGCGCGTAAAACTGTATTAGAATGTAGGAAAAGTTAAAGTTAAGTAAATAACTTGATCATTTTGTACATATAACATTACAAAAAGGCAAGAATGTAATTCTAGCCTTCATACAACTATACTACAATTATTTGTGATTTTTATCTTATTTTATTTAGAATTTGTTTATTTCAAATTTAAAAATTCATACAAATTTTCTTTATTTTCAGGACAAGTAGTGGATGCTTTAGCTACTCCAGTTATCGGTGTATTAGCTGATAGATATGGGAATAAAAAGAGTTGGCATTTAACTGGTATGTATAATATAATCAAGAAAGTTATCTAAATAAACATTTATTAATGTTATTAAAGCCGTATAATAATTGACTTTATTCTCAATAGAGTAAGTTAGTACTCCTCATCCCGGTAATGTCGTAAGAGTCTACTAAGGAACTTGGGCAGATAACATCACGACAAGCGAAGACAAATTCCAAATGAATTTGCGTGATACAGTTGGCAAGTTTCCTTCCCATGGCGGAGGAGGCTCATGTCCAATAGAGAGACGTATTGCTGTAATAAAAGAAGAAAATCATCATTCTCGTACTCTTATCCTAATTACTTGGGTTGCTTTCCATTTAGTTAACACAGAGGGACTCTGCGGTACATTGTGAAATACTGCCAAACACTGTGTAAAAGTTTAAATGAAACAGCTAGTTGTCTCAAAATAACACTAGAGTGCATCAATATCGCAAAATTCTGGGCGTCGTATACCTAAATGCAAGTTCCTTGACAAAGTCTTGGCTCAATAATTTATAAACATAAACACATTATCAGGGCTCACTTCAATAGTGCAATATTTGCATTTGAACACTTTATTAAATTTTAATTAGCAGTAAGAGACAAGCTCAATTTAATAATCTCAAATAATACTACTAGAATATGCCGTAAATAAATTGCGAGGTTAAGTAATGATACTTAATTCAAGCAACGTAATATCTATATATTTAAAGTACTCTATGAAAGTAGGTAAGCATCTGTCAAACACCACTTTTTCGAGTGTCGAACAGTGTACGGCTGTGTTCAACAGTGTCGTTGAGGGAAAGCGCTTTATCGAACACTGCGTCACTTTTTGTATTAAATGGAAAGCACACTTGGTGTCGATGCAATGTATACTTCTCTTTCATAGTACATAAGTATAGTACATAATAAAGTCATTGGCAATAGTTTTATGACCGGCCGCCTGCCAGATGGCAACACTCGTTGGGAATGTTAATAATATTATAATTGTTGAGCAAACGGCATCAGATGGAGTTGGCCCAGGTCGTTATAAGACTCTTAGTCGTCTTTTACGACATCCACGAGCAAAGTAAGGATTAGTAGTATTCGTAGCCGCTACCACACAGCATACAATAAAAGAAAAATATTAGTAAATAATATTTTTCTCGTTATATTTCGATAACGCCTCTCTGTCACTACAAAGACCAGCTATTGATACAAAAAATGTATGGCTTAATTACATTCTAAAATCTGCAAAATACATTTAAATAATAATTCGAAACGAACAGCAAACGTTCAAATGTTTATTATAGGTATAATTAAATATTAATTGAATTTTTGTAGTATACAGAAACAGATATATAAATAATACTTCATATATTGTATTTTAGAACACATGACGCTGCTAATAGTTTTATGTAATATCCTCTCAACTAATAAACATTAAGTCACTTAATTGTGTTGACTGCATTTGCTTAAATATAAAACTAATAACTATTTTTAGGTGTTATAAAAACTCCATTAGTTAGTTATTTTTCCATTGTCTGGAGAACAAAAATATTAATGTACTAATTTAAAACTCGTGATAGGTATATGTATATAATTCTGTATAAATGTTCATTGACACAAGTGCTCTCTTTTCCATATGGTGACAGAGTATAGGTAAATAAAACTATTCACCACCCTCTAATTTCCCGCAGCTGTTCTCAAACACGACCACGGTATGTAAGCAGATAAAATTGTTGTGCAAGTGAAGGCAAACTAAAAATAAAACTGCACAGGTGGCGTAGTGGTTAAGATAATGACATACAGTGCCAGTGTAGTGGGTTCGATTCCTATGTGCGGTATACTAATAATAATACTTTGGGCGATCCACATATTTATGTTCGAAGTGTGGATGTAATTTGCGTCCATTAAATTGAATATTTGTAAAGTCACTCAATACCGTATGGTATAAATACTTGTATTGGGGGTATCCCCAATGCAAGTATTATTTCCTTAATGTAGAGTGTTGTCTAAAAAACCTATTTACTCGTATTATTACACCTAAGTATTATAGGTACACAACCATCTGACCCGCATGGTACAATAGATTAATCTTCCTCTCATTACGGAAAGGGCTCATGTCCCATAGTTTGACTATGCGGGCTAAAGAAAAAGAGTTGTAGTACATCTCGTCAGCGACATTATGATCTCAAGTAAGAGAGAGATAATATCAAAAATTTATCATTTCTGTCTACTTTTATGTACCTATATAGATGTATTTTAAATCATAGTAGAAACTACTACTTCCCCGTGTAATAACAGGTCATAATACAGTGTACCTTAACTCTTTAATTATCCATGGGAATCATAAAATCCGAATGAGGGAGCACAAGGCGTTTGAGCCACAGCACATTCCTGGTATAATACGAACTGCGATCGCCAGTCTGCCTCTCAAACGTCTTTAAAGCCCAATTAAGTCATTATTAGTTTTTGATATCACGCTGTTTTTACGGCTTCTATCGTGTTTCTTTTTAATTTTAAATTCCCCGGCGTTTCGGACACTGTAGCGTTCTAGATCACGAAATGAGTAAGGTGTCTAACGTTCAACAAGTCATCGTTATTACAGAGATTTATATCTACCCACTACAGTAATAGTACAATAGTAATAGTAAACGTGATAGATACCGTAAAAATAATTTTATTTCAAATGTGTAATACTCGCGTAAACATCAAAAATCATTATTAAATATTTAATTTTTAATTGAACAACAGTCGGCAAAAGTCCTTGTGATAGTCTGGAGTCTATACTAGGTTTGTTCTAAGTGTAAGCATTATAGCCCAAACTCAATCAAAACTCAAACAATGGACATATATACTAATATGAACAGATTAAACCGGCGAAACCGGCGAGCGTGTATGAAGAGAATTATGAATGTTGAGGAAGCGAGTGAAGTATACAAAGATAGAGTTCTCTGGCACTCTGTTCTCTCTGCCTACCCTGCAAGGGATATAGCGTGATGATATGTATGTATGTATGTATGTATGAACGGATTACTATACATGGATAGAAGTACTACTACCAAATCTACAATTACTTGCCATCGTTCTACTGCTTACGTTTTTTAACATATGCCATCCGTAGCAAAAAATACTACGATCTGCATGTTCCTAATTATCTAATTAAAATTTTATATTTTCAGGTTGCGTGTTAGTAACTTGTACTTTCCCACTACTTTTCGTAAGATGTTGGGGTTGCTGGACTTCATCAAATCCAGATTATTTACTATGGTGGATGCCAATCTACTATGGAATCTTCATTGTAATATTCCAGATTGGTTGGGCCGTTGTTCAAATTTCACACTTAGCAATTATACCTGAAATATCCGATGATCTACAAGTTCGCTCAGAATTAACTTCAATAAGGTAAGTTGCATTGCTTATCAGGAATATTATATAATTTAAAACTATAAAAACAATAATAGATTTTAAGGTATCATCATCATTCTCTTGCTCTTATCCCAATTACTTGGGATCGACGCAATATAGGTATACTTCTCTTCCTGCATATTGTAAAAGTTATTGGCAATAGTTTTATGACCGGCCACCTGCCTGACGTCAACCCTCCTTGGGAATGTAATTGTTGACCAAACAGCATCCGGTGGTGTTGGCCCAGGTTAAAATGAAGCTCTTAGTCGTCTTTTACGACACCCACGAGCAATGAAAGTTAGTAGTATTCGTAGCCGCTACCACACAGTAAATTTTAAGGGATCATAACTTAAAATCCGTGTGGTGACGGAGTAAGAATTCACCACCTCTCCATCTTACCCGTGGGTTATCGTAAAAGACGATTAAGGGATATAAAACGCACATAACATCTATGCAAAAGAAGGAAAACTTGAAATAAAACCCTATACCAACACGTCTGACCAGCGTGGTATAGTAGTTCAATTATAAAGGGACATAATTATATGAGCTGAGATGATGATGAACTTAAAAATCATGATGATTAAAACATGAATGAGTCTCTTTATTGATATGCATGAGTATCAATTAAATTAAATATTTGTGTATACGACATCAAATATTATATTTTACATTCCCAAGGAGGGTTGACGTCAGGCATGCGGCCGGTCATAAAACTATTGCCAATAACTTTTGCAATATGCCTACATATCCTAAGAGGAGTACATATTGCGTGGACCTCAAGTAATTGGGATAAGAATAGGAGAATGATGATGATCAAATACAAGTTTCTACCCGCGTAAACTTCTTCTACGTAAACTGTGACTTTTACAATATAAAACTTTATCATTAAATTATGTCAAGGAAACAAATTACTGGGATAAAAGCGTCCTATGTGCTAATCCAATCTATTTCGTAAATCCTAGGTCTATTTGTGTGTCAATTATCATCAAAAATTGTTAAAAAGAATTACGCGTGATTGAATAAGAACCATCTAAACTTTCAAACAACCAAACATCTTCGAAAACTTTCGTTCATTTATAATATTAGTAGGAAGTAGGATAAAAAATCAAGTATAATTTCAAATACAAAACTTTGTGAGTAAGCGTGTTTATTATTTTTTACACTTTAATACCTTCAGCGGATTTTTGTAAAATTTTAAATCAAATTAATCTATATATTACATTACACGTGTGTATAAAAAAGAAGCCAAGTTTATTAAACTAGTGTTATCATAGATGAATGTTAACAGCGATTATCGCTCCGTGTCTTAACGTCAATTTACGCTCAATGTTGTTAAACTAGACAGGAAATAAACTGTTTATAAGTCATTCAATCAATAGTAAACACAATTGTGTCATAGACGACATTCTTGTAATCTTTTATATTTGACATATTTTTCTTTTTCTTTAGTAGGTACATATACATATATCCCACTATTGGGCACATTCCTACTTAATAATGAAAGGAAAAGTGTACCATTGTCATATATGCTCGTCAGATATATTGATTATTTTATTTCGAGTTTTGATTATCTCGTAATGTTATCTTCTTACATACCCTAGTTTTCCTTTGCGATGGCCATGTGAAATAAAAGCGTGGTAATTTAGATTTTTACTTCGTCATCATAGAAATATCACACCATAGAGAGTAAGACTAAAATAGTAAACAGCATGGTTTGTGACACAGTAAGAATATGGCGTCGTATGAATATAGAGAATAACTTAAAAAAAACCATATTCTACTTAGTTCATTTACCGACATCTATCAATTGAGCACAAGTACCATCCACTATAGTTATGAAGTACTTAGATAACTGTGACACGCTGGCCATAGTTAAATTTCTACAGTATTCTGTATCAATTCTGTTTTGTTTTACTACGCTATTAGTCTTTGTCACCCATGAGAACGGAAGGGGTTCCGAAAATATCCCACATTTATTCTTAGTTCCTCACAACACGGCAAATATAATAATTAAATTTATAGCTATATAGTTTAAACAAATACAGTAATTATTTATGCAATATATATAGATTTTAGAAAAAATCTTATTCTATCAACTAATAAAAATACATAATTAAATAACAACCGTAATTCTTTATTGCCATCATAATAATTCTTTGGTGCAAATGTAGAGCTAACGAAAGAAACACTTCTTTCTATAAAATATCAACATATTTATCCTTGACCACCATACATTAATTTAAAAGTTTGTCAACATATTAAACACGTCGAACTTAATAAATTTATATAACTATGGAAAACTTGGTGGTTGATCAATACACTTTACCTTTATATTTTGATCATTTTAGAATATATCTTCATAAATTATTGTCTTTATTATTCTTATATGCAGTAGTTATTGTAGTTTTATGTATTCTGTATGTATTGTAGTTTTATGTGCTCTTGCGTGAAATTGAAACACACATTCATACGCCTTTACTTTAGCACTTATAAGTATTATAAAACATTTTTTTTATTTACTCACCACAATTTATGTTAATACAATACCTATATAAGTTTTTTTTTTATTTTATTGCTTATGCTGGCAAACGAGCAAGCAGCTCACCTGATGGTAAGTGTTACTGCCGCCCATAGCTTACCCTTTGTAATACCAGCGATACAACTAGGCCGCTGCCTACCAATACAAACCCCAAACCCACACAGTTGGGGTGCCGGCTCTCTCGCTCACCGAATGAAGCGCAATAGCACGTTGTCATTACTTAGACGTCGATCTTTCTGCGAGAGTGTGGTACTACCCCGGACGGACCTGCTCGCAGCTGTAGTCAGAGAACTGTCAACAGCGTGGTGGCCACCGAAGACAAAGATCGGGTACCGGTGGACCGCTCACACGGCGAAGAGAGGTGTTTGCAGAGTGGGTCCATGGGGTTGCGCGCCGCCTCTTCCATCGCCCCGGGCCGATTTACCGGGGCGCGACCACATCCATGGTCTCACCTTGCGGAAATAAAAAAAGAAAAAAAAAAACAGCGTGGTCCTACAACAATTTTGTTGTGTGTAAACAAAAACAAGAGCTAAGCTATGTTATGGATAGCTGTTGCCTATAACGGGTATTAAAAACACCCTGTATTATATAGGTCACCAGAAGGTAAATGATAAACGTAAATGTATATTGAATGGCCAGAGAGACAAATATTTTATTAAATTCTGCTATAGTTAATTAACAAATATTCTCTTAATTGAAAGACAAATTTATAAACACGAAACAATAAAATCGTTAACGATTAAGATAACACAATTCACGAAAAAAAAAATCTTATCTGTTGCGCGAGTTTTATGCATATTTATTTATGGTCAGCCTCATCCCACTCTTATCTCAATTACTTGGGGTCGACACAATTTGCACTCTTCTTTCATCGCATATATTGCAGAAGTATTTGCAATAGTTTTATGGTCAGCCGAACTTAACGTTGACATCTGACCACAGAGCAAATACAAAGTTGCTCTGTGCATCTGACTGACTTAGCTTAGGAATATGATTGGCACAGGTCCACGGAAAGCATTTACTCATATTATACGACACCCAGGAGTGACAGAAGCGTTTGTATTATCCGTAGCCGGACTTTTGACGCGAATTTGAAAACGTCATGTGGTGCTCTTGTATTATATTCGATATCTTAGTGTTTAACGTGTTATATTAGATAATTTTGATGGCATTTTATGTAATGTGATGTGCGGAAATACTGGGATGTAGTGAATATCATATAAAAGTACTTTACAACGTTTTCGTTTTCCATCAAAATTCCCACAAGATACCATTAACAGTGTGGCCATTGCACTGTTAATGGTGACAATTTGACTTAGACAACGACTGACTTGAAAGACTACAAACGTGAAAATATTTATAACTTGACACTGGCACCAATAGCTCGTATATGTAGCTGATTGCCAATACATAAGAAGAAGAAGTTATCCGTAGCCGCACAGAATCGTATGCCTTTATTTTAGAAGAGTTAACAGAGAGGTACACCCACATTTAAGTATAACTGTACCACGTAATACAGGTTAAATGTACAGGCATTTATTATTAATAATTTCAGATTAAATATTGGTTAAGATTTCTTAGAGAATGAGCAAAACAGTGCAACAAATTTGTGACCAAAAGAAATTGTTGAAGTGAAGTGTTCAAAAGAATGAAACAAATTTGTGATCGGTCTGATCACAAATTTGTTTCGAGAAACTCACAAACAATAGCAATATAAATATGTATATGCATTATTAGATGCGATAGGTATAGATATCCACGTTTAAATAAACAATATCTACATGTGTTTAAATAAACCGTTTATGTTTACTTTCAGGTATATGGCATCAGTGACCTCTAGCTTGGCAGTTTATTTAATAACTTGGGCGGTGCTGCGAGCAACTACTTACAGCACATTTATCGGACCAACAGATGATTACAAATTTCGGGTATGAAATCAATTTAAAATGAAATGGAACCACTTACTTATTTAGGCCTAACACTCCCACCAGACGACTAATGACTTGATTAAAGTCGCAATTTGACATTGAATGCAGTGTCAGGTTGTTTCAGCAGTTTGTTTTATTTTATTGCTTGTGATGATAAACGAGCAAGCAGCACACGTGTTGGTAAATGTTGCATTGTTACTGCCGCCCATGGATCTTTGCCATATCAGGGCTATATCTAGGCCGCTGCTTACCAAAAAAAACCTCAAACCCATCCAGAGATATGGACTTATCTTACCACCATCACAACTGTTGACAATTCGATCCCTGTTCGTCCCTATCCCAGATAAATGTACCTAAATATTGTGTAATCAGTCAGTGTTCCACTGCTGGACTTAAGCTTTCGAGCGGAATTAACCTACTTTACCACGCTGGAAAGACGGGTTAGTATAGGAGTTATTTAAAGTTTTCCTTCTCTTACACTGATGTATAGGCATATCATATCCCTTAGTCGTTTTTTGCGACTTTCACGAGCAAGACATACATACATATCATCACGCCATATCCCTTGCAGGGTAGGCAAAGAGAACAGAGTGCCAGAGAACTCTATCTTTGCATACTTCACTCGCTTCTTCAACATTCATAATTCTCTTCATACACGCTCGCCGATTTCGGAGACTCTTGACACCACCTTCTTTCAGTACATGACCAATCTGGTCTAGGTAGGTGAGTCTCGGTCTCCCTCGGTACCTACATCCTTCCACTTTCGCATTGTATATCTTCTTAACCAGATGTTCGTTCGGCATTCTTTCCACATGTCCGAACCATCGGAGCACACCCTTTCGCATCTTTACACCAATACTCTCTTTCATACCTACTCGCTCTCTTACGTCGTTGTTGCGAATGCGGTCGGTCAGCCTAACTCCACAGATTTTCCGTAGAGATCGCATTTCGACTGCATTAATTTTGCTTTCATGCTTTTTTCTGCATACCCAACTCTCGCTTCCATATAGTAATGTTGGAACAAGCACTGCGTTGTGTATTGCTACACGTGCCTTCTGGCTGAGGTGGTGGCTACCGAGAAGTTGTCCCAACACTCAGTGCACTCTATTTCCCGCATTCACTCTTCGCTCTATATCAGTAGTGTACCTTGCATCTCGGCTAAAACCACATCCAAGATATACAAATTCATCAAATTGTTCTAGTACATCATTACCTATTGTTACTCTTACATCTGTTCTGGCTTCATCTCTTTCAAAGACCATTATTTTGGTTTTGCTCACATTCACGCGTAGACCCCTTTTCTTACAATCTTCTGTCATTGTGTCGACTAGGGTCTGCAGGTCAGTCGCTGACTGTGCCAGCAGGATTGCATCATCTGCATAGAGCAGACCAGTGACCACTGAGTCGCCCATCTGGACTCCCACATTCATATCGTTCAACCTTTGAAGACATTTATCCAGATATATGATAAACAGCCTGGCTGACAGAATGCACCCCTGCTTAACGCCGATATTGACGTCAAACCAAGGCGACATTCCATCATCCAGCCGCACACAGGCTCTACGGCCCATGTAACTGGACTGCACAGCCTGTAGCAGTTTACCGTTAATACCATACTTTGGTAAAATGTCCCAAAGTTCCTTTCGTATAACCGTGTCAAATGCTCTCTCCAGATCCACAAAACTGCAGAAAACCCTCTGACCTAGGGAGTGGTGAATTGTATTCATAGTCCGCCATCACACCGTACATAATCGTATAGACCCTCTATACGATTATGTACCGTGTGATGCTATCCTAAGTTATCAATATGTAATAGTAAAAATCCGAAACCAAACGAAATTAATATTATTATATAAATATATAACTAGGTGTATGATATTATGAGTCCCACAGTCATGCTCTCATGCATCTTGCATCATGCCAGAACGAATGATTTAATTTCTGGTGACGAATAGAATTATTTTTTAGTATTATTATTATGGGTTTTACATCGCGGAAGGAATAAATACTTGGTCCATGGATAATATAAACTCTTTAAAACGTCGGGATCCATCCATCATCATGTAGTTATTCATTGTTGGACATAGGCGACCCCACGAAAACGCCACGAACGTCCATTTAGTAGGGGCCGTCGTACGCTACGTCTCCCGATAATCGTCAGGATATCAAGTAAAAATTATCATTTATCATCATTCAGCTTTTTACCATTCACTGCTAGACGTAGGCTTTCCCTATACTTCATCTTTAGGGATTATAGCCGTAATCGCCACGCTTGGTAGAGGGGTTGGCAATCGCAGTAAGGTGTTGTATGCTTCCAAGTATAGATCTGCTGCCCGCTCCCCTGGTGAACCCGTAGCTACTATTTTACGTGATAAAATTCAGAATACGGGAATCCGTAGAATAACTGCACTGCCGTTCTTCTGCCGACCGACATAGTGCGGTCAATGATTACGCTGAAGTAGTCGTGAAGTAATCGTTGGATTAGAAAAATCGAATAGCGACCATGAATCGGATGACGTAGCTTGGGATCTCCAACTTAGTTGACTGACGATATCTTAAAAGTCGCAGGCAGCCGTTGGATGGGAGTGGCACAAGACCGTTCTAAGAGGCTTTCTCGTGGGAAGGTCTATGCTGAATATTGCACGTCTATGAGCTGATACATTTAACATTAATGCATACATGAGATTTAAACCAATAAAATTAAATTACAAAGTCTATTTCAAACAGCAGTTACTGGCCGCCCTCAGTTTTTATGATCTGCAGCATGCTAATCTTTCTACAAAATGACGGTGATCTTTTTATGCCTTCAATTTATATAATAGATTTTTACATACATACATATCATCACGCCATATCCCTTGCAGGGTAGGCAGAGAGAACAGAGTGCCAGAGAACTCTATCTATATTACATACTTCACTCGCTTCTTCAACATTCATAATTCTCTTCATACACGCTACACATATATTTACATATATAGATAATATGTATATATCCATTAGATATATACATACATAGATTTTTATTTGGTTTTTATTATAAAGATCAATAAAATTGTTGGTTGATTGATGATGATGAATAATTATTGATTAGTAATGAAATTAAGGGCACGTTACCTACTAGCAGCGGTTTATTTGAATAAGTATTTAATGTTTTTTTTTTCTCTTTAGTAAAAATTTAATTAGCCTTTTATATTCATAATTACTTAATTTAGACTTAATTTGAATTTAATGAATATTAATAATAATAATAAATTTACTAACATGAAATTAAGGCGTAAACATGCTACCCTAAACAGCATATATGTACCCTAAAAGCATATACGTATACACTATACGTGATAGACTAACAATACAATACTTCATCACTACATCATTCACTATTCCTTCTTTTTCCACGGATGTTCTCACGGACATAGCATTAACCTCACTAGGATTAATATCATTAAAATTTTCCTCTGGCCAACGTAGGTCAGTTGACGTAACATTATAAAAGAGGCTCTGCGCAACCACATGATGCAACTTGGCTAAAAGGATGAAATTAGTTAAAAGGCGTACCTAAAATTTTAGTCCCGTCTAAGAATACCTGAAGTTGGGTAAAGAGGTTACTGTAGAATATGCCGTCAGAAACCTCAATAGCACACACAATAATATAACATTTGGTGACATCCGTTTCTAATATCATATAGATTTTAAAAGTTAATACTAAAACTTAACAGTGACTTAATTTTAAGATTCGATATTCGATTAAATTTATTTCATTCCAGGATGTGTCACTTATTATTTCTGGCATTGGAGTATTATCGTTCATGTTATTTCAATTGTGTTTCAAATTGAAAAAACCTAAAGAGACTAAAATGAATGGACATTTAATTAAAAATGGAACTGCACCAGTTATAAACGAGGATGGAAAACTCATTGTTGGGAATGCCAAGTCGAAAATAATGTATTTTCTGAAGATGCCTCTTTTGTACCAAACAAGTTTGTTGTAAGTACCATAAAATTATTCTTGCAATAACATAGAATGATGATAATATTTATACTGATGAGAATACCTATCCTTGAGGTGACAGTTTACTGTAAATCTGTCATCCCTTCTTCTTTTTTTCGGATGTCATAAGATACTCTACGTAGGGGCTGTAAGATAATTTTATTACAAATGAAGGCAAATATATAATAACTTATAACATCCTGCACCATCTTATCTGGCCATCGTGACATAAAAATAGTATGCTAATATCTCTCTCATTATGGGCTCAAACCCAGTTGTGAGAATTATCTAATACGGGTTAAAGAATATGTCGTAGTAGTAGTAGTAGGTTTGGTTACGTTTTAGTGTTGGGCACTTTTTTGTATAAACCGCAATAGCTTTACTTGATTAAGATAATTCCAGAGCAGACAAATAAGGTGTATATAGGTTTGATAGATCTACATCTGTGAGGATTTGAATTCTTAATATTCCTGATCGCTAATACATTATTTCTAGGTAATTAAATTAATATAAATAATAACTTATATGCGACTGACCTGCAGACCATAGTCGACACAATGACAGAAGATTATAAGAAAAGGGATCTACGCGTGAATGTGAGCAAAACCAAAATAATGGTCTTTGAAAGAGATGAAGCCAGAACAGATGTAAGAGTAACAATAGATAATGATGTACTAGAGTAAATGGTTGAATTTGTATATCTTGGATGTGGATTTAGCCGAGATGGAAGGTACACCACTGATATAGAGCGAAGAGTGAATGCGGGAAATAGAGTGAACGGAGCGTTGGGACAACTTCTCAGTAGCCACCACCTCAGCCAGAAGGCACGTGTAGCAATACATAACGCAGTGCTTGTCCCCACATTACTATATGGAAGCGAGAGTTGGGTATGCAGAAAAAAGCATGAAAGCAAAATTAATGCGGTCGAAATGCGGTCTCTACGGAAAATCTGTGGAGTTAGGCTGACCGACCGCATTCGCAACGACGACGTAAGAGAGCGAGTAGGTATGAAAGAGAGTATTGGTGTAAAGATGCGAAAGGGAATGCTCCGATGGCTCGGACATGTGGCAAGAATGCCGAACGAACGTCTGGTTAAGAAGATATACAATGCGAAAGTGGAAGGATGTAGGTACCGGGGAAGACCGAGACTCACCTACCTAGACCAGATCGGTCATGTACTGAAGGAAGGTGGAGTCAAGAGTCTCCGAAACCGGCGAGCGTGTATGAACAGAAGCGAGTGAAGTATGCAAGGATAGAGTTCTCTGGCACTCTGTTCTCTCTGCCTACCCTGCAAGGAATATGGCGTGGTGATATGTATGTATAACTTATATGCATTGACCATATACTTATAATAGGCATGCGATTGATACAATACAGTCTAACTATTCTGCCTGCTCTGCTCTGTTGCGGCATGCGTATAAGAGACATGAATAAAAATATGTCGAGATTTCCGTGTGGTGACGGATAAAGAATAAATTCACCACACCCTATCTTACCCGTGGGTGATCGTAGAAGACGACTAAGGGATATAAAATGCATATAATATCTATGCAAGAGAAGGGCAAACTCGAAACAAAACCCTATACCAAAACGTCTCTTCGTCGTGGTATAGTAGTTCAATTTCCCTCCCATGGAGTAGGCTGCTGTCAAACTCCGTGAGCCTACACAAACATAAGTTATTTTTTTTGCACGCAATAATCTTTCAGTTAATGCGCGCCTAACAACAGATGTCTTTAGTGTATGACGGTGCCCCTTGTATGAATCTACCCCACTTCCCCCTAAATGAAATTTACTGCTTTGGCATAATTAAGTCACTGTTTATTCTACATATATATCGATATTTGAAACTGTTCAGTATTGCTTAGATAGAGTAATAATATGGGTTGCCATATCTACCTATCTGCTAATAACATATTTTGACAATTTTACAGATATGTGTTTTCCCGATTGTATTGGGCTCTAAGTCTAGTATACGTGCCACTTTTCCTAGACGAAAGACTAACTTTTAATCCTAGTGAAGGATCAGAAATGATTGCTAGTGTTCCATTAGTCTTGTATGTCTCATCGTTCTTTTTTTCATTACTGTTGAAAAGTAGAATTAACAGCTTTGGAAATGAGGTAAGTAACATTTTATTTAAACATATAAATAAAAAAAGTCGCTTAAAGATGTCGCTTACATCTTTAAAATTAGAAATAACTGTAAGAAATATTTTGTTTTCTTTGAAATTGAGGAGCAGCGCCATATGCAATTTGAATGCACGACGTTTTGAACATTGGCCACTCTATCCTCTAAGTTCACCTATAGGTATAGACTGCACATCTAATGCGTTCGATTCTCATTTAGAATAACTATTCATTATGCGGTTATAATGAATTCATTATGCGGTTCCCAGATTCTAAGTTATATATCCTTTGTGTTCATTAACTATATATTATGTTTGTCCGTCGCGATATGAACATTTATGGCGTTTTTTGAGGTAGACTGGCTGTGGTCTAGATAAACACCGCCCGATCCCCCCGGGATGACAGAGGAGCGGCATACGGCCTCATAATATATCTGTCTTATTACCTCTTCATCGGCACTGGACTGACTGTTGACAGTTACAATTCCTTGGTACGATTTCTCTGTAAGCCTTAGAGATTATCGTTATTAAAAAATATTATATATAGGTACATATTTGAAGGTTATAGTCAATATATAATAGTCGTTTAATGTAAGAGACTATCACCTTTAAGGGACATGTGGCGCCATCTATCGAATATATTTGTGCAACGTCTCGATTAAAAGATCGATCTTTGTAGTTATAATAGATTTCACTTTAAACAATGGCGCTACTCTTCATTGGATATTTCATTTATTTACAAGAAATTAAAATGGCATTATTTTCGGTAAAATTAAATTACGAAATAGAAAAAAATCACTGTGTTATTTAGTAAGTTACGTTACGTTTAGCTATATATATCTACCTAATATGATATAACAATAGAGAATCTTAAGGACTAAGACTAAACCTTGCACATTTACACTACCTTATATGAACTTAAAATGATTAAAAGGGAGTAAAGCCAATATAAGTGTTATCTCTAAATACAGAATGACGAACGCATTTACGGGAACGTATCTAAACCACGCAATCTATTCACGGGGAGGGTGGCGGTCTTCAAAAATACCACGTTTGGTCACAAGGACGGAGGAGGGAGTTTGGGAGTTAGGTTTTCGTTATGAAGTGGAAGTGAAAGTAGCGCTTGAAGTTACAAAATTTGTAAAAAATAAGTTATATATGGGTACGTTTCCTATGGTACATATACATCATAGGACGATAATGACAATGACTTATAATACATTATAAATACTAATTTATGTAAACAATTTAATTCTCGCAGGTTGCTTATTTAGTGGGTAGCTTAATGAGTTTAATAAGCTGTATATGGATTGCCATATTTATAGACCCTGAGGCAAACATTCTGCAGATATATTTGGTTGCAACATTAATAGGTAAGCTAAAATTCTCTATAATAAAATAAATATTTTATTTAATATGTGCAACGAAAATGTAATCTATACCTAAAATCTTTGAGCAGTTTATTGGACTGCACAGATGGCGTAGCGGTTAAAATACTGACCTTCCGTGCCAGTAGCATGGGTTCGACTCCCACGCAGGACATTACTTTCTGTGGTCCACAAAGTGTTGTTCTGGGTCTGGATGTAATTTGTCTGCGTTAATTACATGTTTGAAAACTCCCCCGCAATACAAGGATTATTTCCTTTTTTAACAGTAAAATAAATGCAGGCGATATGGTCGCTAAGTGACAAAGCCTATAATAAATAAAAAAATAAAAAAAATGCGGGCACCAATCTTGACAACCTGATCTATAAATATAAGGCTCATATAGAAATTAGTTATGGACAGATCAGCCCATAGGACACGTTGGTGAGTTAAAAGATGGACAGAAACAACCTTAACACCTGATGATGATATATCACAGTGGTTCTCAATCAGCAGTCCACGAACCGGTAGTGGCCCACAAGAGTAAAAAAAAATAACACAACCAGAATATTTTCAGCAATGTTTGGATAAAGTTATGATATAAATAAATATATAAAATTATTTACAGGTGCAGGTAGTTCAATAACACTTGTATCTAGTTTATGTGTAACGGCAGACCTGATTGGTCCACACTCACATCAAGGAGCTGCCATTTACTCAATTGTCACCTTCGCCGACAAACTTGTTACCGGGATTGCAGTCGTCGCTATTGAAAATTAGTACGTTTATTATCATATTTTATTCTCGTCAACCTATCACATTACATCGCACATTGTCACCGTAAAAGAAAGACCTGTGTACAGATTCCGTGATCTCGCTTCCTCGGCTAAACCTTTTAAAATCACACAAAGAGTGTAATATACCCAATATACTATTTCTTTGTAGGCCAAGTTATAGGTACAACTAGATTAATCTCTGTAGAATTTTGAGCCCAAAACGGGTAAGCTAATGGTGGTAGTAAAAAGGGACGGTTAATAGTAGGTAATATAAACATAGGAATGATTAATAAATAGTAATACATTAATTAATATTTTTCGCTTTTATCAAAATTTATTTATTAAGTTTTAATAAGCAATGCTCTTATGTACATGTATAAGAGAGAAATAAAAAAATACTTTTTTTTTATTTTAAAACATAGTTATTATGTATAATAACTATGTTTTAAAATAAAAAAAAAGTAAGACTGTAGTCTTACATGGTAAAGACGTGTGCTGAGTAAATAATAGGATGCTTGTAATTGGTGGACACAAAAAGCACTCGCATTCATACCATTAAAGGCGCGCAAATTAAATACTAAATACCTAACCGCTTTAGTATTTATCCCTAGCTATTACTCTATCAAGTGCCTATTCGCTTTAGGTTTATTTACCTCAAGTTATACTCAGTCTGTCACCACACAGAAAATTCTAAGTACCTACTTTATCGAATAAACCTAGATTTATTTTCTACACTTTCATTACAGTAAATGTGAAAATGAAGCTGACTGCCCACAGTACTACAGAGGAGTCCTGGCATACGCTTGCGGAGGCAGTGCAGTTCTCGGCATATTGTCCTTGTCTTTGGCAAAGTTTATATCAAAACGTAAAACAGAAACTAATTTGTGATATTTTATTAATTATAAGTATTTATTTTAAAGATTTGTACAGCTGCATCTTTTTAGAAACAGCAAACTATCAAGTATGCATTTAAATATTGACATTGAATAAATTAGACCTTAACGCAGAATATACTACTTATCCAAAATGATCAAGTGTTTCAATTACCTACCAAAAATTACATTTACGTGTAGGGACAGGTGGGGCACAACGAAAAAGTTCTTTTGTTTTTAAAAAATAAGTTTTTATTTTCATAAAATATGTTTTATACAGTCAAATTCTTTATTTATTCCTTTAACTGAAGTCTTATTTATGACATCAATAATCAACTTTAAGTATTTTTTTTATAATTTTTACGAAGAAGTTCCTTCTGTTTCATTGTGCCCCAGACCTGGGGTACGTTGAAACACCGCCTTTTTATTATTATTTTTGGGGGTTGGGCTACGGTCGGCGCGCTCCTGGCACCACTCCGTCCGTGGCGACAGTGGGGCACATGCACGCACACCCGTAACCCACCCGTGAACCTCGCCTTCGTCGTTGGACCAGCCAACGGAGCAGCATGAACTTGTCGTCAGTGGCCGGCCCGACGGAATACCCCCTGAGGGGTACCTACCCCTAAAATAAAAAGCACTTAGCAAAAAAGCAAGCAAACGGAAAAATAAGGTAAAAGAAAAGAATTACATACAGTAAAAAAAAATAGTGTTACATTGTGCCCCGTTACATTGTGCCCTGTTACATTGTACCCCATGTTAGCAAAAAAATTCAAATGAAAACGGTAGTCATAAATATTTGAGGTTATGTTAAACAAAACATCACATTTAAAGCTCAAAACATGCTATAACTATAAAATTAATTATCACATACCTGGAGACAATAGCTTGATAGTAGAAACAAAAGTTATATTGCCAAAAACTTTTACTTTTTACCTCAGATATCAATTATTTTTAAATCCAAACTCTTATGTAGGGATATTCGATATACATCGATGCATCGAAAACATCGATGTTTACAATGCGATACATCGAATCGATCTGATGTTTTGAAAAGCTATCGATTTACTCGATGTATCGATGTTTTTTCATAAAACATCAAATCGATGATAACCAGTTAATATCACAAAAACTCAAGTTTATGTTTAAATAAATGATTCAATAATATTTCAAAGTAATATAAATATTTTTTTTAATAATAAATTACAGTTTCATAAGGGATTGGAATAGGTATAAATCACGGAGCAAATACAAAGAGGAGCTGTTGTAATGAATATTTTCTATGAAACAATGCGTGTCATTTACAGGGGATGAGGAGAACGCTGCTAATAGAGAAAGTGAGACAAGTAATAGTACTTGTCTCACTCCCTCCTTTATGTCCATCTACCGGCTATTAGCACAACTACTAATTTCGTATATTGTATGCAGTTGAGCTATCTTGCATTAGATGTCAGTAAGTGTATGGTGTAACAGGGACGTACTCAGAATTTACCTATATCAACGAGTGCTAATTTTTTTTTATTTCAAAGATACAAACAAATCTTATTAGCTGTTTGCTCTATTCAAATACAAATGTTTATAATCAAATAATTCTGCATAGCGAATAGGTGTATGACTACTGTTTTTAACCGAAAATTTCTTTATAAGGCTTGTCAGCATTGTTCATAATGTTAATATTTTATGAAAAATCCATCTTTTCTTTACTGTCATTCTGATAAACTCAGAAGTTTAGAAACCTTTTTTTTCTTCATATTTGTGTCCTTTTCATACGACCAAATAATACAATTATTTGTTTGGGTTTCTAACAAATTGTCGAATGAAAGTAGTTGGACTTTTAGTAAATATGTTAGTTACACGGTATTATTTCCTTACTTTTTGTCTTTTCCATATAAAAAAAGAATCAAACCACTCTATTAAAATAAGGCTTTACACAATTGATAATGCAACAATGGTGTCAATGACCAAGACATGTAAAAGAGTATTTCAAGCGAGCAGACCAGCCCCCCCCCCAAAAACATGCCAAAGGTAACTTGAAGACCCGGTCTTCGACGCCACCACCATTTTGAATATTTTTGTGACGTGCTCAACCTCGTTAATCTTATCAAGAAATTCCATCGAGTGCAATTACATTATTAATAAATAAAGGAGAAAGGTTGACATTGGTTCCAATAATAAAAATGAAATACTCTTTTGTATGATATATTTCTTGAGCTATACCTAGTCTTGCCCTAAATACTGTAACAAAGAAAAACCTTTCTCTATTGCAAAAAAAATTTAGGACTTTTACAGTGTTAGTTTAATACATAAATATAAAACAATTTAAAATATAAAAAGCTTGTTCGAAGTGGTTTCTATTGGCTGCAATACAGTCCTTTAAATCTTCATTGTTAAAATGAGAAGAACAAATCTGTATATTTCGTAGGAGTCCAGTTTTTCTATTAATTTTTTAAATCCATTGCTTCTAACATCGTCATTGGACGGTCTTCTAAAACATACAAAACTTACAGTTTAATTATAATAGGTTCATTTAAAGTAGTGTAAAAAATATTTTTCTTTGATGAAAAAACCGAATGTTATAAATATATTCTAATTACGACCCTGGATTTTTGACACTTTTATAGTTCTTCATAGTTAACGACAGCTGGCGTATTGCTTACAAAATAATTATTAACTACCTATAAAACTCATATTTTTGTCGAGGTAAAAGGCTTTGGGTATAAATTTTAATACTCATGGTTATTAGTTATTACAATAATCTTAATAATTTGAACTGTATGTGCTTTTATTGTTCTAGGTCCTATTACGCAAAGTGGTGCCATCTAACGTTGAGTAAAATTATTTTTGAATATGATACCGTCAAAAGAACTTTCTAGAAATTATTTTGATAAATTATGAATAAATATACTTACAAATGAAATGTGATTCTTTCCATAGCATCTGTACGTTTATCGGAGTAGTTTTTACATGATAAAACACAACACTTCATGGTTTTCTTCGTAATAACATAAAAATACACCAAAAATATAATTTTATGCACCGTGCGAACACCGGCAGCGACGACAGAAGACTAATAGGCCACGCCTACTATTGATGTTAACGTGATGACGTCACGGCCTACTTGAGAATCACAGTGCACAGTTACTTAGGCCGTCTCCTCTTTGTATTTGCTCCGTGGTATAAATGCCACAAAGAAGACCTTTTCTTTTTTTTTTTAGAAGTCAGTTTTATAAGGGATTGGAATAGGTATAAATGCCACAAAAAAGACATATTTTTTTTTATTTTTTTTTAGAAGTATCACTTTTAATATGACTTTAGCTTTGTAATATATTGTAATATATTTTATTATCTTAAAAAGTACTCGATGTTTACAAAACATCGATGTTTTCATCCGATACATCGAAATGCATCGATGTACAGTTTCGACTTATCGAATCGATAAAAACATCGATGTTTTTTCAAAGTGGACACCCCTAGGTCGACTTGACGCTTGGGTGACTAACTTCACGTAATACTTATAAATCACCGTATTGGTCCAGTTATAACGGCGCGAAAATACGAATATCTTGGAAGAATTATTGACATTGTTACACTGTACCCCGCGTTTCATGGATCCCCACTTGTCCCTACTGTGTTTCTATTACCATAATGTCTCAGTTCCAAGGAGTAACTCTCCAAATTTCCAAGAGTATTGGGATTCTCGGCGTCGAACTGTCGAGCACAGTCCAGTTTGGCAGTCATTTGGAGGGCAAAGCCAAATTGGCGATCAAAACCCTAGGCGTGCGGTGCAGAGCTAGGCGATACTTCAAGCCGAGACGTCTTGTGCTATACAAAACACAAGTTCGCCCTCACGTGCTCTCATCTCTGGGCAGACGCGCCTAAATCGTTAGTGATCCCAATCTCACGGATAAATTGGAGTCGCTAGAGCAGCGAAGCGACTTTGGACTTCACTCTGTATAGAGTATACATTGGTTCTTTTACGCGAGTGCTCTGAAGAGCTGTTTGACTTGGTATCACCGTACCACTCGACACCATTGCAGGGTTCATCCATTTCACCTGGGAACGATACAGACCTCGACTGTAATGAACTACCTGCTGCTACGTTCCCGAGTGCTATGACATGTCCTTCGAACGAGGTTTAAGAAGTGTACTTTGTTCAAGGTAGGCAGCGGCCTGGGTGTGCCCCTGATACTGCTAAGGTCCATGAGCAACAATACCTATCACTTACCACCAGGTGCGCTCCTTGTTTGTTTTCCACCATGGACAAAAAAAAATCACGTCGAAAAGAGAAATTTCATAAACTATAAACATTAATGAGGAACTTTAAAGAATGAGTCCCAAATATATAGAATGCAGGTGTCACATTTTAGGTCAAATTATAATGTTTGGTTATGTTTACGTAAATTTTATTACTATGGCCTTGTTTCTTTGGCTTGTGAGACCTTTTCGCTTACCTAACAGTCCGAATAAAGTTATCACAGACATCTGTGTTTAACAACATACATACATACATATCATCACGCCATATCCCTTGCAGGGTAGGCAGAGAGAACAGAGTGCCAGAGAACTCTATCTCTGCATACTTCACTCGCTTCCTCAACATTCATAATTCTCTTCATACACGCTCGCCGGTTTCGGAGACTCTTGACTCCACCTTCCTTCAGTACCTGACCGATCTGGTCTAGGTAGGTTAGTCTCGGTCTCCCTCGGTACCTACATCCTTCCACTTTCGCATTGTATATCTTCTTAACCAGACGTTCGTTCGACATTCTTTCCACATGTCCGAACCATCGGAGCATACCCTTTCGCATCTTTACACCAATACTCTCTTTCATACCTACTCGCTCTCTTACGTCGTCGTTACGAATGCGGTCGGTCAGCCTAACTCCACAGATTTTCCGAAGAGATCGCATTTCGACCGCATTAATTTTACTTTCATACTCTTTTCTGCATACCCAACTCTCGCTTCCATACAGTAATGTTGGGACAAGCACTGCGTTATGTATTGCTACATGTGCCTTCTGGCTGAGGTGGTGGCTGCCGAGAAGTTGCCCCAACGCTCCGTTCACTCTATTTCCCGCATTCACTCTGTGTTTAACAACTCACACAAAAAAAGGCATTGTGCCTACAGCAACATAAGCATGGAATGCTGACCATGAGTGTCTGGAAGCACAACCACTGCAATTATTTTATTTGGGTTACCAGTAGAATATTGGAAGTTCTAAGGCTGTAACTGTGTGTAGAACTGGCTGCTCATTACATAGGTGTACATTCACAGTCCTAAGTGTATGTGTGTGTTACACTTTTTCTGACTTTGTAGGGGTGCCACTATGTTAAAAAATAAGAAATTCATTTATTATTTGCAATTCTACACTGGTTTTATTGGATTTAATTTAAACACTTCCACAAATGGGTCATATTTATATACAATTTTGTCATCATGTTGTATTTTAACATTAACATATGGTCTATTATACACATCCTTGGCTTTTTTAAACTGTCGCATAACTTTGTTATAAGCAATAGCAGTCATTGATGCTTCTATATAAATACTATACAATCTTGCACATTTTTCTAATAATACACTAGGATCAGATAAGTCATTTTTAGTTATACTTTTGTCTACAATATGAATATTTTCTAAAGTAAGACATTTACTAAGTGATGAAAACAAGGATTTGAAATCAATTACTTTCTCTACTAAGCGTATATTTTTTAAGGATCTGCTTAATATTATGGATCGACAAATAGCTTGTGAACATGGTGATACTGCAGAACCTTCTAAATTTAATGTTATAAGACTATTACAGCATTGAAACAAAATAGTAAAGAAGTCAGAAGTATAACGAGTAAAACCAATTAAACTAAGATATGTCAACTTTTTTAAAAAACTAGAGTCTCTCCTTAAAGCAATTGTATTATTAAGTGGATATTTAAAATTTAAACTTAATTCTACTTTACTTTTGTTTTCAAATATAACATCATAATCCAATAAAAAATTATTTGCTACTACTCTTTTCTTATTCTGTGCACGCAATTTATCTATATGTTTATCAGCAACATTTGGTATCGCATAAGTATAGAACCAATTATTTTTGCTTGGCCAAACACAAAACATTTCAAATGGCCCAGTGACTTGCATGTCACCAGTCCAATTGAAAAAATAAGGAAAATATGGTTCTATATTTTTTTTAAGAGCATAGTAAAAATAATCATCAAAATTTACAGAATCCTTATGCCACACCATAAATACTACATTACCAAGAAGTTCTATACCAGTTTGTGGGATACAAGTTGACACTAAGTTAAATTTTTCTTTGAAAAAGCTTTCAAAGATTGGTGATGTAAAAACTGTTGGTTCAAAACTCTCTATTTTAATTATTATATATTCATACTTCAAAATGTCCAACTCTATCATTGAGAATACTGGAATGGACATCATATCATTAAAATTATGAGATATGACATCTCTTTTAAATTTCCAATCTAATAAATAAATTCGAAATTGATTAAACTGAGGCAATTTTACCTCGGGCAATAAATCGTCGCCTATAAGATTATGATATGTCCAACAACTTTCAGAAATTGAGTATGTTAATTTATCTAACTTGGCTTTTGATAAAAGACAAAATCCTAACTTTGAATTCAGTAAACTGCTTATGGAACCAAAAAAATGTACTTTTTCAAAATGTTCAAATAATGATTGACAATGCAACAAAATAATCATTGACATTTTAGTAAGTTTACCAAATGTAAAGTTTATAGTAATGTCTTTCAAACTTGGACATAATTTGGGTATTTCTAATAAATCAAGAATGTTCAAATTAGTATAAGCCACATTGAGTATTTTCAGATTCCTTAATTTTTTCAAGGCTGGTAAGAGAGCTGTTTTACTTAAATCAGGAACACCACACATATTCAGTTCAAGTAAATGTTGTGAAATTTCCTTAAAAATATGTTGCTTTAAGCTGTTGGCTGTTGCCATTATATTACAACATAATTCACATTTTAAGAGCCTGAGCATAGAGACAATAGTTCTAGTCCACTTGCAAGTGTTGTATAGGTTCTGGAGAGAGCAAAAATCCAGTTCTCGAAAAATAATAATTAATATTTCTTCAGGCAGATCTATCAAATGCATATTTTTAACTAGGAGTGGCCGACACAAACCGTATATAGAATTATAGATATTGAAACTATATATCGTTGCAATATTATAAATCTGATATCAATCTACCTATATTCCGTTTTTTTTAATCTCAGAGACAAAATTGACACATGCGAATGTAATTTTTTTTTTTAATTTATCGCGCGTATGGGCAGGCTATAGTCAGTCGACCTTACTGCCTTGTCTTCGTATTAATTAGCTTCATATATAATTTATCACTTCTTCGAATTGTATTGTAATTAGTCCTTGATAGTCATTGTCCATTAGTAAGTCAAGTCGTTACCATTAATTCGGCGCTGATAACCAAATTAATAGTTTCGTCGGGAATTTTGGGAAATCACGAAAATACACGTAAACCACTATTATACCATATTCACTACACTTCAGCATTTTAAATGTATCATATTCTATAAAATACCAACAAAATTATTCAATGTAACACTAGAAAACGCTAAAGAAATGAATATAATACAAGAGCGTGAGATGACATTTCTACATTCGCGCCAAAACTCGAATGTCAAATTTACAAATAATGCTGCCAGCTTTTTTTGTGAAGTGGTGTACCTACGATACCGATATATTAAATCGTAAGATATTATATTTATTAGACGATTAACATCAAAGTTTTCTATTCCAAGGCGTATCATTAAAAATCACATACATACATGTCCGCACGACGCGCTACATTAATAAAGCGCGTCGTACGACTTTACATACTCATTTTTTTCAATTTCAAATGTATTTTTTTTACGTTAAATGAAACTATTAATTTTTAAAAATACATACATAGCTTCACGCCTGTTTCCCAGAGGGGTAGGCAGAGACTACGGATTGCCATAAACCACGATCCTGGCATACTTCCGATGGAAGTATGCTTCATTCACACTCATAACAGTCTTCATGCATACTCTACGATTACGCATACTCTTAATATGACCTCTCGTCAATACATCGCTAATTTGATCCAGAAAATTATGACGAGGTCTTCCCCTTGTATTCGTCCCACTCACGCTTGCTTTATATATTTTCTTCGTCAACCTCTCTTCACTCATTCTTTCTAAGTGTCCAAACCACCTCAGCATACTCTTTTTGATCTTTGTCACTACTTCTTCATTCACACCACAGCGCTCTCTTATAACACTATTCCTAATTTTATCTTTCAGGCTCACATCACACATACTACGAAGAGCTCTCATCTCTACAGCATTTATTCTACTTTCATGTCTTCTCTGCCAAATCCAACTTTCACTACCATACATGAGGGTAGGTACTAATACTCCCTTATGCACAGCTAGACGTGCCTTTTTGGACACATTTCTGCTTCTCATAAAGGTGTACAGTGCCCCATTCACCCTATTACCAGCATTTACTCTTCTTTCAACATCATTATCATTTTTACCATCTCGAGTAAATAATACACCCAAATACAAAAATTCTTTCACCTGTTCCAATTCCTCACCATTTATACTAATTTTACATTCCGTCATACATTTATCCTTTTCAAAAACCATTATTTTCGTCTTACGTACATTTACTTTCATGCCTTTTCTGTCAAAAGCTTCATGCATAGTAGTTACCATCGCCTGTAAGTCCTCAGCCGACGATGCAAGTAATATCTGATCAAAAGAAATAAAATTCCAAATGACGGTGATGCGACTCGCAACCCTTCACGTCTCGATCCCAATGAGGGCGAAAAGCGGTCTACGGAGTGCCGCTTTGCCAGGTATTTTAAAAATATTAATTCTTTTATGTTAAATTAAACATAAAAGAATTAACAGACGCCATCAGTGTATACTATACACGCTAAAACGCTAATCTAAACCCAATTCTCTCACAAAGCGACAGAACTTTTAAAAAGGAGGTACTATAATTATTAGAATTTCACAACATAAGAACAACTACAATTTTAAAAATAATAATGTATATGAATTATATGTAATAGAGCAGTTATTGTGTGTTTTATTGAAAAATGCGGCAATTGTAGATTTTTAATATCCCTAAATTTCATGGGAACTACACTAGATGCCATTTTGTTTATAAGCCGTGCCAATAAAAAAACTAATCTAATATTATGATTACAATAGTTCATCTAATCTAAGAAGTGCATTTTGACGTTTTACATTTTTTAATACACAATAACCTTGGTCAAACGTATACACATGATTGCAAAAAATAAATATGAAATTTTAAAGAACTATTAAATTTTTACATAAATAACGTTGCGGGTGACTTTCTTGTACAATAATCTAATGTTGAAACTCGTAAAAATAATTTAAAATTAAAATAACACGGTAAATAGTAATTGTAATTGACGATCTTACAATGTCACGTCTTCTTCTTCTTCTTATTTTTATGTATTGGCAATCAGCTACTTAAATAAGCCATTGTTGCCAGTGTCGAGTTATAATTATCTTCAAGTTTTTAGTGTCTTCAGATTAGTCATTGTCCGTCAGTAAGTCAAATTGTTGCCATCATCAGTGCTATGGCCACACTGTTAATGGTATCTTGTGAGAATTTTGATGAAAAACGAAAACGTTGTAAAGCACTTTTATATGATATTCACTACATCTCAGCTATTCCGTCACATCACATTACATAAAATGCCATCAAAATTATCTAATATAACACGTTAAAACACTAAGATATTGAATATACATACATACAGGGAATGCTCCGATGGTTCGGACATGTGGAAAGAATGCCGAACGTACGTCTGGTTAAGAAGATATACAATGCGAAAGTGGAAGGATGTAGGTACCGAGGACGAGACTAACCTACCTAGACCAGATCGGTCAGGTACTGAAGGAAGGTGGAGTCAAGAGTCTCCGAAACCGGCGAACGTGTATGAAGAGAATTATGAATGTTGAGGAAGCAAGTGAAGTATGCAGAGATAGAGTTCTCTGGCACTCTGTTCTCTCTGCCTACCCTGCAAGGGATATGGCGTGATGATATATGATATGATATTGAATATAATACAAGAGCACCACATGACGTTTTAGATTCCCGCCAAAAACTCTCAATGTCACGTCTATACAATAGTGCTTGACAACTTCCAATTCACGAATATCCAAATAATCGGTAAAAATATTAGAATAATATAATTAATCGAATAGAGATTTTGACAGAGATGTACATTTCGACAATTTATTGATAAGGAAATAATTATTCACGTTCGCGACGATGATAATTCAAGTAATAGTAGTGATTCTGAATAAGTATTAGCTATTTTCAAATCCAGTTTTTACTTAACCTAATCCTACTAAATATGATAAATAGATTTTATACTGAAATAATTAAATTTGTTTAGTATTAATTTAGCACTTAAATTTTTCATCTCCTTTTAACAAAAAAAAAAGTGTGTGTGTCAGCTGCGACGCACGACTGGAGTTTACTCCTTAAGTACGATTATCAAAACAGCCGCAAAAAAGCTCATTTGACTAAAAATAATATATATATTTTTATTTACATTTATTAAAACGGTTCATTGAAGTATTATCTCACGTCAGAAAGTGAAAGGTGCGTATAATAGGTTGCGCACCAAAAACGTAACGAGGTCATTCGATCACTAGATTTTACTCCTCAAAATTTTCTCATACCGGGCGCCTTATATGAAAATCGATTCTTAAGAAGTAAACTCCAAAAAAAAAATAAACCGATTATTATAGTCTATAAAATATAGCATGATCTCTGTGACAGTTCTCACTAGTGCCGCACGCTTACGATGCAGTCCGTATTTTTGTCGATATAATTACTTATTTTTTAAAGTTATTTACTACTGCAATTAAAAAACAGTGTATGAAAATTTTATTGCATTTCAATCAAATGGATGGATGAATCTATTATAAATTTAAAACAATCTATGAAAATCTTATTGAATTTATATTAATGGATTTTATTTAATTTAAACTACAGCTTTTAATTTCTTTTTTTATTATACGAAAAGAGTACATCCAAGTTCATTGTCACTATTATCATCATCGCTGGAGCATTCCTGTAGGTTGATGATGAGTTCTTGCTCACAGATTATTTCATAAATAATCATGTTTATTTTTATAAAATAAATTATCTTTTTAATATAAAAGAAATGGTCTTATTAATATTATTACTGATGTCTGAATACCAAATTAACACGATTTCTTTATTTCATAGCGTAACCATGTGATTTATATAGGTAATATATTGGTTTTACTTGTTTATAAATAATTAATAAAAATGTCATCGATTTACGTTTATCGACTGTCACATCTCTATCTTATTCTCAGTCCAGTATGACCTTGTACTGACCTTGTAAGCATCATATTTTTCTAAAATGGTTACTAAGTACTTTAAAACATATGAGGTACAAGTTTTGGTGTAATAATCATATTATTTTCATAATTCAGCTGAGAATAAACTGACACGTTAAGAATGAAAATATAGGCGATAGAAAATAAAATAGTCAACATGACGCGTATTCATAATTACTTCATCGGTTTTGTAGTTATCTGTCACAGAGCTCAAGCTATATTTTAAGAACTATAATTAAAAAGAATCATTATCGATTTCTCACCAAAATCGGATAATTTCGATAGCGATTATTTGGTTTCAATGTATAGTTTCGATTTGATAATTTTATAAAAAGCAAAAACAGAAATGGGTAATAACCCATTTAGCCTAGCCTTAATTCTAAAATTCATTTAATCCACTTTCTTAGTTTTGAGATATGATTATTTTGAATAGAAAAAAATGTATTCAGAAAGAATAATTATTAATAAATTTGAATATAAATTAAACAAAAGTTTATGGAATAGGTTTTGTAATGCCGCACTAAAAAAATATAATTTATTATTACAATTATGAATATTAAGTACTTAAAAGACTTATCGCAAAATCAGCGGAGTTAGAGATTTATTATAAAAAATCTTTTGCTATACTGTGTGAGACACAAGGAGGTTTCAGGAGTGGAAGGGGATGCATGGATCAAGTGTTCTCTCTGCGCAACATTGTGGAGAAGCTTCTGGACCTAGGTCAGAGGGTTTTCTGCAGTTTTGTGGATCTGGAGAGAGCATTTGACACGGTTGTACGAAAGGAACTTTGGGACATTTTACCGGAGTATGGTATTAACGGTAAACTGCTGCAGGCTGTGCAATCCAGTTACATGGGCTGTAGAGCCTGTGTGCGGCTGGATGATGGAATGTCGCCTTGGTTTGACGTCAATACTGGCGTTAAGCAGGGCTGCGTTCTATCAGCCAGGCTGTTTATCATATATCTGGATAAATGTCTCCAAAGGTTGAACGATATGAATGTGGGAGTCCAGATGGGTGACTCAGTGGTCTCTGCTCTGCTTTATGCAGATGATGCAGTCCTGCTGGCACAGTCAGCGACTGACCTGCAGACCCTAGTCGACACAATGACAGAAGATTGTAAGAAAAGGGGTCTACGCGTGAATGTGAGCAAAACCAAAATAATGGTCTTTGAAAGAGATGAAGCCAGAACAGATGTAAGAGTAACAATAGGTAATGATGTACTAGAGCAAGTGGATGAATTTGTATATCTTGGATGTGGATTTAGCCGAGATGGAAGGTACACCACTGATATAGAGCGAAGAGTGAATGCGGGAAATAGAGTGAACGGACCGTTGGGGCAACTTCTCGGCAGCCACCACCTCAGCCAGAAGGTACGTGTAGCAATACATAACGCAGTGCTTGTCCCAACATTACTATATGGAAGCGAGAGTTGGGTATGCAGAAAAGAGTATGAAAGTAAAATTAATGCGGTCGAAATGCGATCTCTTCGGAAAATCTGTGGAGTTAGGCTGACCGACCGCATTCGTAACGACGACGTAAGAGAGCGAGTAGGTATGAAAGAGAGTATTGGTGTAAAGATGCGAAAGGGAATGCTCCGATGGTTCGGACATGTGGAAAGAATGCCGAACGAACGTCTGGTTAAGAAGATATACAATGCGAAAGTGGAAGGATGTAGGTACCGAGGGAGACCGAGACTAACCTACCTAGACCAGATCGGTCAGGTACTGAAGGAAGGTGGAGTCAAGAGTCTCCGAAACCGGCGAGCGTGTATGAAGAGAATTATGAATGTTGAGGAAGCGAGTGAAGTATGCAGAGATAGAGTTCTCTGGCACTCTGTTCTCTCTGCCTACCCTGCAAGGGATATGGCGTGATGATATGTATGTATGGGGTACTATCCCAGAAACCTCCACGCGGTGTACCCTGGGTGCGGGCGGCGGTCCCCAGTTCTTCTGTTGTACTGTCGTCCGTAGCGAATATCTGCGCGATTTCGCTCCTCACTCTACTACAGTCGTAGTAGAGGTTATAGGACGCGAAATATTGGGACGGGCTCAGTCACTCATTCATTTGAGGGCTGGGCAGGCACATGCCACCGCCCACACATCGTAAACCTGATATCTTGCTTCAAGACACGTTGTCTTGAGGCGTAGTATCAGGAGCGAGGGTCTTGGCTTAACCGCCCGGACCGCGAGGAAGACAACCTCTATAAAGAGTTCGAAGTAACATTCGGACTCGGAAATCACCCAGAATCTTAAGTTCTGGCGTGCGGCGAGAAGATGCATGGCAGATGGGTTGTTCTGTTCTTAGCACGCTCCAGCCAGGGTACCGGCTGACCCCCTGGTTGGTAAATGTAGGCTTGCCCGGGTAAAGGGATCTCTGCCCGGGTCGACGTAATGTATCTCCCATTCTCGTGGGATTCACTATGGATACACAAAATTTAAACACTTTAAAAACCGACGGGAATCCAAGTGATTCTCACACCAAGGCCCGGTCATGCCAACGCAAAACTGACCAAGACGACGCCTCGTCCTCAGGACTTGAGGCGTCCGCCGAGGGCCCGGCACAAATCGTGGAGGCCCAGAAGAAGAAGAGGAGGTCGCCCAGAAAGACTCGGGGCAACGGCCTGAGCCACAAGAGGCGGCTGGAGGAGCGGCGAGCGCGCAGGGAGGCTGCCGCCGCTGAAGAGAAGAAGGACGGTAGACTCGCAGCAGAGCCGTCGACGGACGAGGGCGACAGCGATGTCGCAGAGCCGTCCGAAGACGAGGGCGGCGGATCTACCGTCAGAATGGACGAGGGCGGTGATATTCCCGCAGGGCCGTCCAGAAAAGACAGTGGGTCGGCTGGTGAAGGCCCCACTAGGTCGTCGGCGCGTCTAGCAGCAAAGACGCCGCCGGCGACCGCGACTAAGAAGGAGGAGGCCCTCCCCTCGCAGGTGCGAAAGCGCCCCCTGAGTAAGGGAGGCAGCTCGAGCGCCGAAACCGAGGGGAGCGTGGCCAACATGCCTCCACCCAAGATCCAGGCCTCCAGAAGAGGGCGAGGGACCTCGGCTATGGAAAGGGCGGCGGCGGTCGCTGTCCGCGCCGGCGAGGCCACGGACCTGCAGGCCGAAAATGTCCGCCTTAGAGGCGAGATGTCAGGCCTGCGGACCCGAAACCGGAACCTGGGCGACATGCTGGCGGAAATGCGTCGGGCAAACCGCCAGCTGTTGATAGACGTGGCCGACCTCAAGGCGCAGGTGGCGCTGTTCGTGTCACCTGCGCCAGCCGCGTCATCGGCCAGGGCCGGCTACTCGGCGGCCGCTGCGGCGCCAAAGCCGCCTCGCGCTGCGGCGCCGACGACGTTGGGTGACGTCACCGTCACCCCCGTCCCCGCGGCGAGGAAGACGCCTGCCACCGCGAAGCGCGCGTCGCCAGCTGACGCTGGCGCGGTCGCCGCGGCGAAACTCCCCGTCCCGGTGGTGAGGTTGACGCCTCTCCCCGCGGACCGCTTGCCGCCGTCTAGCGCCCCTGCGGCGCCAAAGCCGCCAGGCGCCGTAGAACGGGCCCCTGAGGAGGCTCAGCCGACCCCGTTTGAGGTGGGAGGCATATCGGACGAGGCCCTCGCCAAAATCATCGGCGCAGTGGGCAAGCTCGTCGATGCGCGCTTCGCCGTTCTGGAGGCGAGGTTGCCTCCAGAACCACGCGTCCGACCACCTCTCGCCGCGGACAAGCGGCCGCATGTGGCACCAGCCCCCGCCCCGCTGCCTTGTCAGGGTGGCCGCGTGGGGAGCTACGCCGCGGCCGCGGCCGGGCCTAAGCCCAAAGGCCCCGGCCCAGCTCCGAAGGGACCCGCCCTGAGGAGGAAGACGGCTCCGGCTCCTGCCGGACCGCTGAAGTCGCCCGCAACAACACCGCCGGCGACGACCAGCGAGGCCGCGACGAGGCCTTCCGCGTCCGGCACGACTGCCGTACCCGAACAGGGTTGGCAGGTGGCCGAACGCGACAGAAGGAGTCGCGGCCAAAGGAGGAGAGCGGAGGCCAAGCGCGCCGCTGAGGTCCCCGCTCCACAGGCAGGAGCCGGAAAGAAGAAGAGACCGCGCAAGGGGCTCAAGTCGCCGAAGACGGCCGCAGTGGTGATCACTGTGCTGCCCGAGGCGGCCGAGAAGGGCCTCAGCTACGAGGCCGTCTTGAGGAAGGCCCGGCGGGAGCTAGACGTCTCCGATATTGGAGGCGTCGAAGCCAGGACCCGCAAGGCCCGGACGGGGGCTCGAATTCTCGAGTTCCCAGGGGCCGAGGGCGCCAAGACGGCCGACAGCGTGGCCGAGAAGTTGAGAGGTTTGTTCGCCGAGGAGGGTGGCATCAAGATCGCCAGGCCCGTCAAGTGCGCCGAAATGCGCATTTCGGGTTTGGACGATTCAGTGACGGTGGAAGACATCCGGGAGGCTATTGTCTCGAAAACCGGGTGTCCCATAGACACCGTCCGGGTCGGTGCCATTCGTCCCGGTCCGGGTGGCGTAGGTGCTGCCTGGGCGCAGTGCCCGGTGGAGTCGGTCAGGCAACTGGCCGGCTCAGGCAGGCTCCTCGTGGGCTGGAGCTCGGCGCGGGTAACCGTGCTTGAGCACCGGCCTGCGAGGTGCTACAAGTGCATGGCGGTCGGACACACTCGACCGACGTGCACTAATTGCTTCGACTGCGGCGGATTGTGTTTCCGCTGCGGTCAGACCGGGCACGTGGCGGCATCTTGCGCCGCCCCGCCCCACTGCCCCGCGTGTGCGGCGGGCAATAAGCCCGCCAAGCACCGCATGGGCTCTGGGGCGTGCAAGCCTCCAACTTCGGCCCCAAAGGCGCGGGGCGGCCCTACGACCACGGCCGCTCCCGCTCCTAGCGCGGTCCGATCGCCCGCTGGCGAGGAGGTCATGGATACAACCCGATAATGGGTACACCATCCATGCACCTCCTCCTGCAGGCCAACACCAACCACTCCGCCGGAGCGCAGGATCTCCTCCTGCAATCCATGGCGGAGTGGTCGATTGGTGCAGCCGTAGTCGCGGAACCGTACGCCGTGCCTGATCGCCCCAATTGGGTGGT
The DNA here is from genome assembly GCA_905163515.2 of Lymantria monacha. Classification (NCBI taxonomy): domain Eukaryota; kingdom Metazoa; phylum Arthropoda; class Insecta; order Lepidoptera; family Erebidae; genus Lymantria; species Lymantria monacha. The sequence goes on from LR991083.1 coordinate 22,404,818, forward strand.
CAGTCGAAACGGTACCGCGGCAATCGTCGTCTCAACGCAGCGGCACTTCCCGTCCTTGTCCCTTTTGGATAGGGGCGAGGAATTTGTCGCGGCGGAGTGGGGAGGGGTCACGCTCTACAGCGTATACCTCTCCCCCACTAGGAGGATGGACGATTTCGGGGCCTCACTCACCACCTTGGAGGCCTCGATACGGCGACTGGCACCGGGCCTCGTCCTGGTTCTGGGGGACTTTAACGCCAAATCCACGGCGTGGGGGTCCCCTACGACGGACGACCGCGGGCGGGCGGTCAACGAGTGGGCGGCTTCACTGGGCCTCTGTGTTCTGAACAGAGGCTCGGTGAACACGTGCGTGCGGCGGCAGGGCGGGTCGATAGTGGACTTGTCGTTCGCTAGCCCCGCTGTCGCGCCACGGGTGAGGAACTGGAGTGTCCTGGAGGAGGCGGAGACCCTGTCGGACCACCGGTACATCCGGATGGAGGTCTCCCCCCGGGAACCCGGTAGGGGTCACAGGGCGGACGGAGCTCCCGCGTTTCCGCGGTGGGCTGTGGGTCGTCTTGATAGGGATCTACTGGCGGAGGCGGCCATTGTCAGCACGTGGCTGTCCTCACCACCCCCAGCGGACGGAGTGGACGCTGAGGCTGTCCGCATTCGCAGTGCGTTAACGCAGATCTGCGATGCGGCCATGCCCAGAGTGCGGCGGCGTCCACCTCCGAGGCAGGGGGTCTACTGGTGGTCCCCAAGACTGGCGGACCTTCGTGCGGCGTGTATCAGTGCCCGAAGGTCCTACACCCGCAGCCGGCGGCGTCACCGCGACGTCGAGCGGGAGGGCCAGCTGTACGAGGCGTACCGCAGTGCGCGGACTGCCTTTCGGCTGGCTATCCGTGCCGCCAAGGGCGCGAGTTGGCAGGAGATGCTGGACGGTCTCGACCGTGACCCCTGGGGTCGCCCATATCGCGCGGCGCTGAACAAGCTTCGCGCGCGGCCCCCCCCCCTCACCGAGACCCTCCAGCCCGACTTCCTTCGTAGGGTGGTCGAGGAGCTGTTTCCACGGCAGTCGGAACACACGCCCCCGGTCATGGCTCCGCCAGATCAGGACCGGGAGGCCGACGACGACGAGAGTGTTCCGCCCGTGACGGAGTCGGAAGTGGGGGCGGCCGTGGCGAAGATCCGTTCCGCCACCACGGCCCCCGGCCCGGACGGAATTCCAGTCCGGGTGCTGACATCGCTCCTCGAGCACTTCGAGCCTCGCCTCAGGCAGCTGTTCAACGCCTGTCTGACGTCTGGACGGTTCCCTGAGTGCTGGAAGGAAGGGAGGTTGGTTCTCCTGCCAAAGCCGGGACGGTCCCCGGATTTGCCGTCGGCCTACAGGCCCATCGTGCTCCTCGACGATGTGGGTAAGCTGCTGGAGCGTGTGCTCGCTGCCCGCATCGTCCGACATCTGGAGGAGGTGGGGCCCGATCTGTCGGACGCTCAGTATGGGTTTCGGAGGGGGCGTTCGACCATCGGGGCCCTACTACGCCTGAGGCAGGCGGCCGCGGAGGCCGTCGCCGGGAAGGGAGTGCTGTTGGCGGTGTCGTTGGACATCGCCAACGCATTCAATAGTCTGCCATTCGGCTGCATCAGGGAGGCGCTCCGGTTCCATGGAGTGCCCCTGTACCTCAGGCGGCTGGTGGCAGACTATTTGGAGGGCCGCAGTATCCTCTGCGCGGGTCCCGCAGGGGACATTGTGCGGACGCCCATGTCGTGCGGCGTTCCACAGGGGTCGGTTCTGGGGCCGACCCTGTGGGACATCGGGTACGACTGGGCGTTGAGAGGGAGTCTCCCCCCCGGGCTGAGCTTGGTGTGCTACGCTGACGACACGCTCGTCACAGCCCGGGGCAGGACACTCGAAGAGGCGGCGAGCCTGGCCACTCTCGGCACCGAGGAGATGGTCAGGCGGATCGAGGCGCTGGGGCTCAGGGTGGCCCTAAACAAGACGGAGGCCCTACTTTTCCACGGGCCCCGTGTGAGGCTACCCATCGGCGCCTCGATAGTGGTAAACTCCATCCACATCAGCATCCAGGCCCATATGAGGTACTTGGGTCTGGTGCTCGACGGGCGATGGTGGTTCCGGGAGCATTTCCGACAGATTGCTCCCCGGCTTGTCGGCGCGGCGTCCGCCCTTTCTCGACTCATGCCGAACGTGGGCGGACCCAGTTTCGAGGGCCGACGGCTGTATGCGGGGGTCATCCGCTCGATGGCCATGTACGGCGCACCCGTGTGGGCGAGGGCTCTGAACGCCCAGCTCAGGGCGGTTCTGTGGAGGCCACAGAGAGCCATGGCGGTCAGAGCCATTCGCGGGTACCGCACGGTGTCGACAGAGGCGGCGTGCCTGTTGGCCGGGACACCCCCGTGGGACCTAGAGGCGGAGATGCTCTCCGACCTCTACCGGCGGGTTATCACAGCGCGCGAGGAAGGTGGCTCCCCATCGTTGAGCGAGATAGCCACCTGGCGCGTGGATGCCCGCCGAGACGTCATCGCCCGTTGGGCTACGCGGCTGGAGAGGCCTAGGCACGGTGTGGAGACCGTTGAGGCCCTCCGGCCCGTATTGATAGAGTGGATGGAGCGGCGGCACGGAGTCCTCACCTTTCGGCTGGTGCAGGTATTGACGGGGCACGGGTGTTTCGGGTTGTACCTGCACAGGGTCGTGTATAGGGAGTGGACTCCGGCCTGCCACCACTGCAGGAGTGACGAGGACACGGCGCAACACACGCTGGAGGTGTGTCCGGGATGGGAGCGGCAGCGCCGTGACCTCGTCGCTGTCATCGGTGCCGACCTGACGCTGCCGGCCGTCGCGAGGGCGATGGTCGACAGCATCAGGAACTGGGACGCGGTCGCCGCCTTCTGCGAGGCTGTCATCTCGCAGAAGGAAGCGGCGGAACGGGCAAGGGAGGATTCCCGCGCCCCGGGCCGCAGCCAGCGGCCGGGGCGGCGCAGGCGCGAATACCTGCGCCTGATGCCGCCCTAACCGAGGCTTCGGGTGATCGGACCGGGGAATTGTCCGGTCACCCGACGTGAGGCCACCGCGTGAGGGCGACGCCCCGACGGCGAAATCTGTCGGGGCGTCGACGAGAGGAACCCGCGAGGGTGAACCGCCGGGCGGGTCACCGAAGTTAAAAATCGGGTCCCGGTGACCCGCTCGCACGGCGAAGAGAGAGGAGTTTTTACGGTGGGTCTATGGGGTCACGCGCCGCCTTCTCCGTCACCCCGGACCGATTTGGCGGGGCGAGACTAATCCATAGTCCACCAAAAAAAAAAAAAAAAAAAAAAAAAAAAAAAATGATATGTATGTATGTGTGTTTTGCTATACTATTTCCATTTCTTTATTTTCTCGATGACAGTTCTAATTTGATAGTTGTAGTGTTGTGACCAAATAAGTGATGATATCGATCGCATATATGTTTTGAACAAAGACAAATGCAACAAAACATTCAAATATATATTTTCAAGCTGGGAACACTCAATGACCCACCGCCATTTTATATTTGTTTTAATCTGTCACTCGCAACAAAACGGTCGTGTTATATGGTCACTACATTTCTGTTCGCTGAGTTTTTTCACATTATCCATACGTTACGTTGTGTATTTTGTGTTCCTCCGTGTTGATTGCTGCCCAGCTGTCAAATATCAAAATGCCTAAAGGATATGTTCTGAAAAGTCAGGCGAGAGAACTGGTGATCAAGGTTCGTAATTACTTTGAAGCAGAAAATCAAAATGGTGGCCCGCTATTACCACTGTCGCAAGTGCGAGAGCGTATTGCGGCCGCATTAGGAATTAGTGGACCTACTGTTTCAAAAATTACTACCGAAGCTTACGGTACAAGCGGCATGCAAGCAAATAAGCTTCGTACGCCGAAGAAGAAACGCCAACCACGTCTTGTGACATCGGTTGACAACTTCGACGCTGACGCTATTCGTCGTCATATATATTATATATATTATATTACTTGCGCAAAGAAATGCCAACACTTAAAAAAACTTGTTGTTTCTTTACGTGAACGTGGTTTGTTCTATGGCCAAAAATCGTCATTAAGCTTAGTTTTGAAAGAAATTGGATTTTCTTATAAAAAATCGGACAAACGTAAAATATTGATGGAGCGTCACGACGTTGCTATGGCTCGCTGCGAATTTTTGAGCAAAGCCAAAAAGATATCAGATTGTTCAAATGTTATTTTCACTGACGAGACTTGGTTAATTGCAAACCACACAGTATCGAAGAACTGGACTGACGACACCGCTTCCACTAGTTCAGTGCCAATTTAGTGCCAAAATTAGTGAATATTTTAAAATCTAAAAAAAGCCTCCCTAAAAGATATATTACCGACGAAATAGCTGCCGAATGTGGTCATTGGCTTCTTCGACTTCCGCCGTATTATTGCCAGTACAATGCTATAGAACTAATATGGGCACAAATCAAAGGACACGCCGCTCGAAACAATACCCATCCCCCTTTTACGGCAAACAAGATGTTAGATTTATTAAAAAATGCATGTGCGGAAGTAACCGCCGAACACTGGGAAAAAATTGTGAGAAGAACCCAAAACATTATAGCGTCGGATTGGGAAATGCATGTGGCATTAGATAATATAAAAATACAGGAACTTATAATACATGTTGAGGAGAGCTCATCGAGTGATAGTGGCGATTCATCAGATTTTGATTAAAATAAATAAATGAACAATCAACATAATATAATTACATCTTGTAATGAAATGTAATATTAGTTAATAAATTTGTATAACATTATCCGGCAATAATTTAGTTTCTTACACTTTGTAAAAAAATATCGGGTCTCTTATCATGTTACGTTTATCGATAGCTCCATCCCTATCAGTTTCTCCGACTCTGCTATGACCTTGTACGCGCGTAAGCGTCATATTTTTATTAAATAATGTATACATAATGTAAAAAAGACGCTCGTTCAGGTTTCCACAGGAGCTGTCATCGAGAAAATAAAGAAATGGAAATAGTATAATTAATGACATATTATCTAAGTAATCTTTTTTTAGAGTACGAAACTGATTCAGTTGCAGAAAGGCAAGAGACAGGGAGACATCTCTCCGAAACTGTTCACCACTGCGCTGGAAGATGTCTTCAAGCTCTTAGACTGGACCGGACTCGGCATCAACATCAATGGCGAATACATCACTCACCTTCGATTCGCAGATGATATCGTAGTCATGGCAGAATCTCTGGAGGACCTTGGCACCATGCTCAATGACCTCAGCAAGGTCTCCCAACTAGTATGGCTGCAAATGAACATGGACACGACGAAAATCATGTATAATGCCCATGTCAGTTCTGTACCGGTCCTAGTTGGGAATGCGATTCTCGAAGTTGTCGATCACTATGTTTACCTAGGACAAACAGTCCAATTACGTAGAGCCAATATCGAGGAAGAGGTCAGCCGACGAAACCAAATCGGTTGGGCAGCGTTCGGGAAATTTAGGAGGATCTTCTCATCTAAGATTCCGCAGTGTTTGAAAACAAAGGTTTACAACCAGTGTGTGTTACCAGCGATGACTTACGGCACTGAAACATGGTCTCTAAATATCGGCCTCATAAAAAGGCTCAAAGTCGCTCAGCGTGCTATGGAGAGGGCTATGCTTGGTATTTCTCTACGTGATAAAATCTGGAATACGGAAATCCATAGAAGAACGGGTGTAACCGACCTAGCCCGAAGAATTAGCACGTTGAAGTGGCAATGGACAGGCCACATCGCTCGACTAACCGACAACCGTTGGGGAAGAAAAGTTCTCGAGTGGCGACCACGAATCGGACGACGCAGCGTAGAACGACCCCTTACTCGGTTAACTGATGACCTCATCAAGGTCGCAGGAAACCGTTGGATGCAAGTGGCACAGGACCGTTGCAGATGGCAATCTCGTGGGGAGGCCTATATCCAACAGTGGACGTTTACGGGCTGATGGATAGATGGATGGAATCTTTTTTTTATTGCCTATGGTGGCAAACTGGCAAGCAATATTCTTGATGGTTAATCGTCTAATATATATAAACGTCTTACGTTTGGATATACTGGTATCGTAGGTAAGAACACCACTTCACAAAAAACTGGCAGCATTATTTGTAAATTTGACATTTGCATGTGTCAATATGGTCTCTGAGATTAAAAAACAGATCTATAGGATATTGGTTGGCTGCAGGTTGCCTACCAACCCAAACCCACCTAGAACGTTGGGTTGCCGGCTCTCACGCTCATCGAACAAACAACAGAATATTCCCATTGCTCAGACGTCGATTTTTTGCGAGATTGTGGTACTACCCCGGACGGACCAGCCCACGGTTGTACACCGAAGACTGTTAACAGTGTGTGTACAAATCACCTTCATAAAGAACAAAGGAAAAATAAATTAATTCAATTCTTATTTTCATTAAAGTTGTTAATTTTTACATGATATAAATACTTCTATTTTTTCTTTATTTAATCTTAATGTCAAATTTAAATTAAAATGAACACAGCATCACAAAATTTCATCGCACGTACATTTATTTTCATTATCCTGCTCTCTTTTCTAAAAATACAAAGTGCATACCCAAGAAGTCTCTTGATATCCTGAAATTTGTTGGTTTAGTGGTAACATAAGGGATGTTACCGTAACAGAATGAATGAATGAACTCGAGTTTTCTACTAGAAATGCGTAATAGAAAGTGTGTACCTGCTCAGTTTTGCTTTCTTTCTACTAGTACAAAGTTTTGATATATTGGCATCATAATATAATATGTGCAAGAATTAGGTATTCAATTAAATCTTTTTGATATATATTATTATAATTGATCTAGGGAAGTGATATGTGTTATCCCTATCCCTACTAATATATAAATGTGAATGTAAGTTTGTTACGCTTTCACGCTAAAACTACTCAACTGATCATCATGAAACATTGTATACATATTTTTGGAGGTATTAAAAGTAACATAAGGATACATTTTATTAAAAAAATCAAAATTTTTATATGAAAAATAAAAAAATTGTTTGTCAAAAAATCTCAAAATCTAGCTTCTTCAACGCCTTCTAGCAGTCCAGTAATGAAGTTCCAACCCTGAGTATTGTAATACCGTTGCACTGTATTACCGACCGGTTCATTCTTATAAAAGAATGAACCACATTACCACTACACGGATGCCTATTTTAGCATTAACTTATTGTTTACTTTAATAAACCATTAATTTTATGCCACTGTTTACTTAAATAAACCATCTTGTATATTTTCTACATAAATTATTGTTGATATGCCACATCTGAAAAAAATATACTATGGCAGTTAGGGTCATATGGCTTTATCGCACGCACCCTATGGCCGATCCTATCGCAGTCCCCACCTATGCTGCTGCAGAGAATAATGTAGTGACGCGCAGGAGCGACTCTAGCACATTTAGCGCTCGGGTGCAAACAATCACTTGGCACCCTCTAGTATCAAAATGCGTGAACAAAATAGAATAGGTTGATAGGTACTTACAACACTTTCAACTGAACACCGATCCTCGCTGGAATGCGGTGTCGCATGCTTAGCCTCGTTGTTTTGACACGAAACCAGGTAAACGCGATCGGATTATGAAATTATAGTGAGCATGGCGACAAAGCAACCTAACCAAACCTAGTCAAATAACGCACCCATTACGTTTATAAATGGTTAGGCTTTCGCTGCGTGCGGTGCGTCCGCTCCGTGCGGAGCGTTACAGTGGTGGCTCTATATTATGTACCGAGCGGCTCTCGGCGCCCCCTAACATCCAGCGTCCGGGTGCACCGCACCCTCTGCACGATAGGTAAATCTGCCCCTGGCGACACGGAATTCCCTGAAGAGCTTGCCTAACAAGCATTGCTGCTTTGTCGAGTGTGTGTACACAGTAGTGAAGAGGAAACCGACTCAATGTTGCTATCACTGTAATTGCAGCGGGGATGTAGCCCCCTATACGCTCCATGTCACTGTAGCCTGAATTTAGTGACATTATGAAATCGCTACAATCATTTTTGCTATGCATCGCTGCCAGCTGTAGTGAAAATGGTAATCGGCAACAATCAGCATCGTTAGTAACATGGTTGCTATTTTAGTGCCTGGAAAAGGAGGCTGTAAGACGAAGAATGTCTTGCCAGAAAAGAGCTTACAATATGCTATTCTAATCTTTTAAATTGATATGGGTTTAGATGAGATTAACTGGATCTGCCGAAACTTTGGTTAGACGGAGATCAATTTGCTATTGCGATTCTTCCGCGTTGTTGCAATGATACATCATTATATAATTTTACAGGAAATAAAAACATGATGTCTTCATTATGATTATATGAAATAATAAAGTCCAAAAGTGCATGCCTCATAATCTCATTTTTTTACAATAAAATTGATGATTTGTAAAAGCATGTAAAAGTACATGAATTTTGTTTGTTTTTAAAGATAATTTTATTTTTCTCTTCTATTTTTACAAAGCGTATAAAACAAGAATTTCAAACAAATAAAAAGTCGATGTTCTACGGTTTAGCCTTAAGCCGAAATACATTTTTGAATTCGCGCTTCGCTACAAGTAGTGTCACCCGCTGGACCCGCTAGACGCAACAAAGGAAAAGAAAAAGAGAACATTTTACTCTTTTTTTTTATAAAACCCGATTATTCATCATTTTTTTATTTATTCATTTTCTTATTAATCAGGGCGAGCGAAGCAAGCCCTAACACTATCCCACAACCTGAGTATTTTTGTAGTACACTTTACTGAAAAACTATCATGCCTATAGATTTGTGTTTTAAGATAGTAATTTAAATTCATATCTATAGTCCTTAAAATATAGCTTGATCTCTGTGACAGTTAGTTACAAAACCGATGAAGTAATTTTGAATACGCGTCATGTTTACAATTTTATTTTGTATTTTTTTTATTGCTTATAGTGGCAAACGAGCAAGCAGCACACCTAATGGTAAGCGTCACTGCCACCCACGGACCTTTGCAATACCAAGGGTATAGCTTAGGCCGCTGCTTAGCAATAAAATCCCCAAACCCACCCAGTTGGGATTCCGGCTCTCTTGCTCACCGAACGAAGCGCAATAGCACATTACCATTACTCAGACATCGATCTTCTGCCAGAGTGTGGTACTACCCCGGACGGATCGGCCCGCGGCTATAGACAGAAAACTGTCAACAGCGTGATCCTACCACTATGATCGCCTATATTTTTATTATTTACGTGCCAGTTATATCGCAACTGAATTATGAATATAAAGATATGAACATATACACCAATACTTGTACCTCATATGTTTTAAAATATTTAGTAACCATTTTATAAAAATATGATGCTTACGCAAATACAAGGTCATACTGGACTGAGAATAAGATAGAGATGGGAGAATCAATAAACGTAAATCGATACCATTCTTATTAATTATTTATAAAAAAGTAAAACAATACATTACCTATATAAACCACTTTGTTACTCTATAAAATAAGAAAATTGTGTTAATTTAGTATTCAGACATCAGTTATAATATTAATAAGACCATTTCTTTTATATTAAAAATATAAATTCTTTTATAAAATAACATGATTATTCATGAAATAATCAGTGACCAAGAACCCATCATCAACTACAGGATTGCTCCAGCGATGATGATAATAGTGACGATGTACTTGTTTGTACTCCTTTCGAATAATAAAAATAGTTAATTAACAGCTTTAGTTTAAACTAAATAAAATACAATTATTTAAATTCAATAAGATTTTCATAGATTGTTTTACATTTATAATCGATTCACCCATCCATTTGATTGAAATTCAATAAAATTTTCATACTTTGTTTTTCATTTGCAGTAGCGAATAACTTTAAAAAATAAGGAATTATATCGACAAAAATACATCGTAAGCGTGCGGCACTAGTGACAACTGTCACAGAGATCAAGCTATATTTTATAGACTATAGATGTGTTATCTGTCAAATATAATTTTATAACTATTAAAAAAAAAGAACATTAACAATTTTTTATTCATGTATAGAATTTTACTACTACTACTAACGCCATCAATTAGAAAAGCGAAGAGTTGCAACAGAACCAAATTCAATACTCAAATACAACATGTCACAGAATTTATTTAAGTACTAACCAATGTTTATTAAGTAGAGATATTCGATATACATCGATGCATCGAAAACATCGATGTTTACAATGCGATACATCGAATCGATCCGATGTTTTGAAGAGCTATCGAAATACTCGATGTATCGATGTTTTTTCATAAAACATCGAACCGATGATAACCAGTAAATGCCACAAAAAAGACCTTTTTTTTTAGAAATCTGTTGGATAAGGGACTGTGGAATAGGTATAAATGCCAAAAAAAGGACCTTTTTTTTAGAAGTCAGTTTTATAAGGGATTGGAATAGGTATAAATGCCACAAAAAAGACTTTTTTTTTTTATAAGTAACACTTTTGATATGACTTTAGAAAAAGTGCTCGATGTTTAAAAACATCGATGTTTTTTTCATCCGATACATCGAAAGACATCGATGTACAGTTTCGATTTATCGAATCGAAAAATACATCTATGTTTTTTCAAAGTGGACACCCCTATTATTAAGTGAAAATTATTGATCGTATAAATTATTTACCGAAGCCCATATCAATAATCATATATAAAAAATTATAATTTGAAAACTGTCTTCAAAACTAAAAAGCTGAGCTCAAAAGAAAAAAAAATGAGCAGTCACGTGACTGCGGGCAGATGTGAAACATTGAAATTATTTTGTACAAGTAATAGGTATACAGTACAGACTGACAGGAACTAAATATAGCATGATGAGAAAATACAATATTAAGAATTTTCTCCAGATTTTCTGGTGACAGTTTATTTAATAAACATTTATTTTCTTTCTATACCAAAAAAAAAAAATCTAAAATTTCTATAAAATCGGGCCATCTCAATTATTTTCACTAGTGACTTCGGTAATAGTTATAGGTACTCGATGTTGTCTCTGACGGTATGATTGTGACAATTAGTCGATGATAACTGAAGTATGTTACACGTAGTATCCTTTAATCTGTGTATGTTACTTATTATTTATTATTAGACAACAGATTAGTTAATTAAAATTAATATAAATGATATCATTAAGATAAAATAAATCTAAATTATAAATATTGAGACAATTAAAAAATAATAACATTATTTTAATACAGAAATAATAATTTATTTCAATATTAATTGTAATATTATTTATTTCTGATTGTATTAATCATGAGCAGGACAAAAACGAGTAACATATAATAGTACTAGCTTTCGCCCACAACTTCGTCCACGCAGAAGTCATCTCTGACAGAATTAAATAAAAAAAGCAATGCAAGGTGTTCAAGGTTTGTCGCTAGGACGATGATTAACAGCGTCAGAAACCGGTATGCGGTCGACGCCTTCTGCGAGTTAGTTGTCTAACGAAATTGGGCAATAGGGTGGGTCCGAGAGAAAATACTCTACGTTGACACGCTCTACGGTCGGTGCTTTGGGCGGTGCAAGCGTGAGTACCTGTATTGAGGTTTATTGCATGAGGACTTCGACTCGAGATGATACCCGGTTGCGATGGCCCGCCCGCATAACGTAGACGTACGTGTACGGCGCGCTATGGGGTCACGCGTCACCTCGGACGGAATGGGCGCGGTGTGTCTATACACCATAGCCGGTCACTAAAGAAAAAGGTTGTTTCTAAGGTCTATTCATTCTACAAATTATATTGCCTTTAATATACTATTTACGGTATGACCATGGGATAAAAATATATGCGATAATTATTATCGCCACCCTTTATTTGACTGTTTTGTTTCACCAGCAGAGTTGCGACCTCGTTAGAGTGAACATTTTTGAAGCTAAACTTAACCTGTATCTTAAACGCTTAGGCAAGAACCTATTGCCGTCTACTATGTGTATCGTGTGAGCTCTCACGCCGGCACTGATGCGGGGTTGATGGAGAGGGAGAGAGAAACACGTGTTTATTTATTTTTACCGAAAAATTTGTACGTAATTTGAAAAGAATCGATAAAGATTTTTTTTTGCCATACACACTTTGCCACTTTGTTACACCCCCTTAGGGGCGGAATTCATTAAAAAAGAAAAATAAAGGTGGGGCGGGGTTGTCTTAATCATAAAACCCTTTCATATTGAATCTCTATGTCATAAAAAGGAACGTGCGTCAAAATTTAATTTTTCTAGCTTTAATAGTTTTGGTTTGGCGGTAATGAGTCGTTCAACCCGGTTCACAGGCCTAATTTACACAACCAGAGGGTGAAAATTGACAAATGCCGGATATTATCATAGAATATTTGATTCGACTCGTAATTTGAAAAGAATCAATAAAGATTTTTATTCTCCCCATACAAAGTTTGCTACTCTGTTCGTGGAACAGAGTTACGAAATTTTTACCCCTAAAGGGGTGGCCCTTTAGGGGTGTAATTTCGTAAAATCCTTTCTTAGTAAAACTCTACGTCATAGAAAGAAACCACTGTCAAAATTTCAAGTTGCCACCTTCAATAATATCAGCTTGGCGCTAATGACTTAATGAGTCGTCCAACCCGCTTCGCAGGCCTAATTTACACCCCCAGAGGGTGAAAATTAACAAATGCTGAAACACGTGTTTATTTATTTTTACTGAAGAATATTTGTACGTAATTTGAAAAGAATCGATAAAGATTTTTTTCTCCAAGCATTTTTTAAATTGACATAACTCTTTTATTTATAAACCAATTGAAATGAAATAAAGCCTAAATGTTAAGTGAAGCTTACCACAATATATTAGCGAAAACCAAGTCTATATCGAATAAGCCGTTTCTGAGATTAGCGTGCACAAACGCACAAACAAACAGATAAACAGACAAAAAAATTGACAATCATTGTTTTGGGTTCTATTTGTGTTGATAAAGATTTCAGTAATATTTTTTTTCATATATCTTCCATGTACAGACAGCGATCCGTTACATTTTTATTATATGTATAGATTACAATAAAACGTATAATTATATTATACGTTAAACATATAAAAGAGTAAAATATACGTCTTATTAAGTAATGTACAATTATAACATAATGTTTAATAAATGAAATTAGTAGGTATATAAATAATAACATGTCTATAAAGTAAATACATTAATTAAAATGTATATATAAATATGTAATTTAATAATATAATATAAATAAATAATTATCAATAATATTTTAAATTAGAAATATATATACCTCGCCTATAGATGTTTCACATGAGAAGCTCAGCTGTTTGCTAGTATTTATCATTTACTTAGCCAATGCCATAAATGAAAAAAAAACTTTTGAAATTTGGCGCCATTGTCGACATTGCGCAAAACAGCTTGCAAGCATGTAAACGAACCCAATTTTTATATGGTATACCTACATACATTAAATATTAAGCAGTTTGGTTTTTTTATTAATTGCAATTAAGCGACAAAGAATTAGGTACCAAACTATTTTCGAAAGGAAACAGCGCGTTGCGATTATGAGGCTTTAAAAAAATACTTTGATTCATTTTTACGGTCGTGAGAGTGCCAGATTCATACGCACAGACATCTGGACGTCCTCAAATATTTTTTTAATCATCTTTTTTAATACTAAAGTTTAAACTAAACAATTGGTATTTTAAAAATATTTAATACTTTTAAACGAATGTTTTTTCTTGACATATGTATGATAATATTATCCTATAAGTGTAGTGTAAGAAAAATACAGTCATTTTTACAATTAATAGATTTGAAAAGTCCTTGATTTTCCTATATCGGGAGTAGAGGATCGCCTCATACGCGAAGCGTGCAATAGTGAATATATTATTTTATCTCATATTTTATTGATCCCACTAGATAAGTTTTTAAACAATTTGTTATTTAAAGAAAATAATAGTGATTTGCTAACGACCACAAACTAAGTAGGTCCTATATTGATGGAGCTTATTTATTTGAATAGTCTTCAAATTACTGTAATTTACCATTTAATATGCTTGATTATTTATAAAAACTTGATTACAAGAGAAAAAATGATTGTCACATATAAGAACTCATACGAGTAAGTGACAATTATTTTTCGCTCATAATCAAGTTTTTAATTTTTAATAGTCTTTTCACAGACGTCTTTCTAAGACTTGCTAGGTAATATCTGTCTACATACAGTACATCTTCTAAATCCTGATCATTAAATTATGTAGGTAGCTTCCTTTGTCAGCTCGACGACGTGATGCGTTTTAGATTTAAACACATGAATGAATAAATATCTTTATGATTCGCAAGAATTCAATATTTTATGACCCTCTACTAGGTGGACTGACGACATTATCAAGGTCGCATCGCAGGAAACCATTGGATGCAGGTGGCACGGGACCGTGTTGAATGGTATTCTCGTGGGGAGGCCTATATCCAACAGTGGACGTTTACGGGCTAATGGATGGATGGATGGAATATTTTTTACACAATTTGCAGATCTATGCGACTTGGACATATCATATGTAGGTATATGATATGTCTAAGTCGCATAGATGGTCATGTATGTTGTACGGTACCCACGGAATACTCTTATAATTGAGAGATTCCTAGGCTACAGAGCTCATAACGTTTAATTCATAGATGGACTATGCAGACTAACGCTACTAACACGAGTGCTGCTGGTCCATAAATATGTCAGCATGTTTAGGTTGTGTCATAGAAGTAAAGGATCTGACAGAGATATACAGTGGTCAGTCAGATCGACGAAAAGCTTACATAACATAAATATGCCTCAATCAGATAGCTTTCGATAATATTGGAATCTCGTACTTAGCATAAATATCGCTAATTTCCTTAAAAAATCCTTTTTTTATTAGATAAACTGGATTTTGTCAACAGTCCACTGACTTTAAATAAGTGCTAAAACATGCTAATATGATAAAAGCAAAAAATATGTTTGGATTGGGCAATTCTCAGCATTATTACTTTTAGAGAAATACTTTCAAAGTAAAAACCATAATTAATTTATATAATATATTACCTACGCTTACAATCAACATACTACCACACTTATTGAAATACGGAAGTAAAGATGATATTGTTGGTAGCACTGTTGAAACATCATCCACCCGTAGTGTTGTGATATCTACAGCTATAATATTTTATCGACTAATAATACTGCTAAAAATATTAGGTTATTTGGATATATAATATTTATAGCAGTGAACTAGACAACATCATGATATATATATATATATGATATATATATGATATATATATATACATGATATATATATATATATATATATATATATATATATATATATATATATATATATATATATTAGCCAGACTTTCTCAGCAAAATGTTGACTATAAGCAAGATGAAAATTATGAGTAAGTCTTTATTCACAAAACACTACTGTAAACTTGGCCTAAAAATTAACCAGAAAGTTATGATGAACTTCTATGCAAGACTTTATATATAATAACTTCATAGTAAATTATATGTATCTTACCACTTACATTGATTATAAAATACTTGATAACTTGTATGTATTGTTTGATTATTATGTATTTTCGATAATATTGATAATCAAGGAAGTCTTTATACCCACTGCTCGTTTAATTTAATGGTAAGACTATCGATAAGTTATCTATCTGTGCTCAAAATAACGGATTCCTGTGAGTCTGTTATATTGACATACTTTCTCAACAATTTTCGGGAAAGTTATGGTTAAGTCTTACATTCAAGGTATTTCCGTCACCTTTCGCTCAGCATGGCTACTAGGGTATATATATATATATATATATATATATATATATATATATATATATATACATATATATATATATATATGTATATACATATATATATATATGTATTGAATAAAATTATTTGATCACAGTTATATTTGAATTAAATCAAAAACTCGTTAAGAATAATTGTTTTAAAATCATACTTATTAATATTTACAAAGCAATGAAAAGATAGTTTCCACGCAATATTTTGCTTTATCGTTAATACAAGTGAGGATATATACTGCAATACGTATCTTTGAATTAGTTTGAATACTTGTATCCCTGGATCTGTACTTAAAATTGTTTGCATAGTATTTGTCTTGTAGTATCCTTGTCAAATTACGAATTCTTACGAAATCCTTGTCAAAATATGTTAAGAATACTTCACATTATTTGCATTGTATTGTTTTTATCGTAAATAGATATATTGAGTGAATTACAATAAGCTATATAAACAGCGATAACGCGAACCGTTGCCATCTCTATGTAAAATTTCGTCAGGCAGCTGGCAGATGGCAATATGGCTGTAGCTTTCGAGTTTCGCTGGCAGTGCGCGGTGCTCGCATCATTTCCAGTACCGAAGTAGTATTTCTGACGGCTCTAAAGTTTCGTTTTTCATTTTTTTAGTGTTTATCGTTTCTGTTTACCTATACTTAACTAAAGATTTGTGGCAAAATTACTAGTATTTCATTTCCGTCGTCACCAGAATTTATTCGACGACAAAATGGCGTCGCTTGACAAGATTTTACTGCAAAATATTTTTTCGCATTATATTCGTTTATCATAAAAATATGCTGAAAAAAAGATTCTAGTGTGTTTTCTTAAGATTTTTCTTAATAATATATTAAGTTTTTTTGCGTTTCGTTCATTAATTATATAAGAAACCGAGTATTCCTTGTATTTTGTTCAAAATGCACTTGGTAAGTAGTTTTATAGCTTTACTAAGTATTGTTTTCGTGTATTTATTAATTATATTCTAATTTAAATGCTTCAAATAATTGTGGAACATTCTGGAAGTGTTGGGTGTGGCCCTGGAAAAGGGTGAAATTTTGAGGCGTAATTGTGGATTTTAGGGTTTTTGTGATTGTTTACAATGTATTTTACTGTTTTTATGTATGAAAACATTCTTGTCCCACGATAGAATGCGTTCCCAATGATTCTTTGTTACGTAATCTTTCCATACTAAGTAGAAAAAAAGGTTTTGAAAAGGGACCCATTTTTGCAATTTAGCTTTGAAAATTGGTCTAGGTAAGAACTACATATGAAGCTAATGGCTTTTGAGGTTATGTTAAGCTTTTACATTTAATATCTTTTCTATTAAAGTGGAGCAACTAGTATATTTTTGCAGAACTGCTTACTGTATAAAAAAATATAATTTCTTAATTTTATTTTCTTTAATTATGATCATTTTTGTCTGCCAAATTATTATTTTTGACTTGCCTTCAATTTTAGTATATATTTATTAATATTTACTAAGTTTAAGACAGTGGAGGATGTTTCTTAGCTTGGATATAATTGGTTTTATGACTTGGATATGTATATATTTATTTAGCTTTATTTATAGGGTCTCAACTTACTTAGTGTTTTTATTTTTTAATGCAAAATGAACTGCACTATCATTCAATGTATAGTTTTTGGTTTAATAATAATAAAATAAATTAACTAAGAATAACCATAAGTTATGTAATTTTACACTGTATTGAAATAGTACTAAGTTATGGCATATATAAGGACGGGAGTCTTCCTTTGTCTGTAAAGTTTACAATACTAGTACACATTGATGATTACAATGAGGACATCAAGAGTTGTTGGATATAACAAGTTATAACTTGCATGTAATTAATTATCATGTGGTGTCGAACTCAGAAAAATATGTGTCATCCCCTCTTCCTTTTTTGTGGATATTTTATGAGACTATTATGAGGTTGCAGCTAGGAATACCTAAAAAGAAAGAAACCTTACTCCAATTGGTTTGGACAATGCGTTGTGTAATAGACCAGTTTTCCTGGCATGAATTAAGCATGTTCTCAATAGCGGGATGTATATAAGCTGACAAGAAGGAGACTTTAATGTGAAGTTTTGTTAAAGATAGAGTAGAAAAATAAAGAAGTGAGCTCCTCTAGAGACTTAACTTAAGGACCAGTCCCAATACAATGTAACCTAATGGGGTTTAAGATGATCTGTTACATGGTGTCTGTCATTTACAACCACCACACCAATATTTGAACAGATATGTGGCCAAATATCTATAATATTTAAATTTCAGTTAGAATGGTGTATAATTGATTAAAGAGGTTTCACAGGTAGTTGGTCAGTTAATTGTGAAGTTCATCGCTTTCACTGAAAGCCTTTAGTTGCTGTAAAATGTTGACACTATACACATTTCAGGTTGAAGATCAGATTTAGCGTGCTCCTTTACCTAATATTATTTATTATCCTTGCTGAGTATTGCTGCCCTGAAATTATTATTAATTACACAATTGGTTCCAGAACGGCTTCATGAATGAGTCTGGTAGTGAATCAAACAGCGATCGAGGTGGGAAGAGTGATTCAAGTGCATCCGGTTCAGGCAGTGAAAGGTAAATTACATTTATAAAATCTTTTGTTTTTGGTTGGGTTTTTTTTCCTATTTCTTTATGAAACATGTTGTCATTCAACAGTGAAAGTGGATCCAGTTCATCTGCTTCAGGGTCAGAAAGGTCCAGGTCGGATAAGTCTATAGGTAGATCACATCACAGTGATGACACAAAGTCATCACCCAAACACAGCAATGCTAATTCTTCTAAATCTGATCACCTAACTGACAAAAACTCATCAGATGACTACTCTCCATCAAAATCTAAATCTCGAAATAACCACGGAAAGTTAAAGTCTGACTTATGGGAAGATAATCCGGATATTTATGGTATTAGGAGGTCAAGCAGGTCTCGTAAAGAGCCAGATAGACTGAAAATAGCAGATAGTGATTCCAGTGAAAGAGGCAGAGCCAATAGCAGAAAAAGTAGGAAAAAAAGGTAGATTGTGAACTACATAAGTTTTCCAGAATTAAATATATATCTTTTTTAATGGAATTGTCATAATTTTAGTGATTCTTGGAATTCAGACTCATCTGATAGTGATAGTGACTTGAAAGGTTCCCCACCCCCACCTTCAAAACGACCAGGCCAAAGAAGTGTACCTCTCAGAACAAAAAAGCCTACTAGAAGAAGATTTTCAAGTGACGAAGATGAGAGTTCAGAAGGCAGTGATGATGACACCAAAAGGTATGTAATTTTGGACATATTGTTTTTCACAATTCAATAGACAAATAGAATATTTTTAAAGTAAATATTAATGAATAAATATTGAAAGTAAATGATAGTTATAAGTAGTGATGTGCTGTGGGTGATTAAGTAGATGTGAAATGAAAAACTTAAATTCCAGTCAAATTTTAATTTCTGGAAAAAATATATTTAGAGCAGCATAAGGCACCTTTATATTGCAAGAATTTATTGTAGTAAGTTACCATATTGATAATACATAACTAAGAAAAGGTGTTAGATCTCTATATGAGATTAATTTCATTTTTGTAATGGAGCTAATTGAATTACGTTTCGAACTCCAACACCACACATAACACACAATCGGGTAAATGTACAGCGCCACTAGCGGCGCGTTTTTGAAACTACATTTCTTCATACAAATGACATGCTTACGCGCACGCTGCAGAGCGCGTCATGTTAACGACAAAACTCACACTCAGCACACTGGAGTGTAGGGTAGGTGAACTAGTGATTTGAAGCCTAGCGTGTGCAGAGCAGCCATTGCAACTCTATTCTTGTGAACCGGTGTTTTGTCTTGCAAGAGCCACACGCCCTTGGTTAATTTTCTTCGCCGTTTTTCTTTGATGGGCCTCCTTAAATTTTTCTAGTATCATTGCATACCGTTTCGTTTACGTAACGTTTCCCTCCAAAATTTGTACAGGCTCTCCACATAACTCCAAAAATTGTTTTGACGCATCGACGTGCTGCTGTTTCTGAAGCGGCGTGGGTATTCTCGGTACCCATCTTGCACTGACTTTTTTCATACCTAAGTGGTCATGTAGGATACGCAAAATGGTGCTATATGATACTCCAATTAATGCAGATAACTCTTTTTCTTCAAACGCGTATCCTCCAGTACTATTTGCCTATTTTTTCGACGATGTCTGATGTGGCTTCAACTGCCTTTCCTGAGCAGGGGTCATCTCCAAACGACTCGCGACCATGTTTAAAAATACCATGCCACTTGTAAATCATTGATTTACCAGGGCACTGTTCCCCATAAACGGTTTCCATTTCGTTCAAAATGGTCTGAGCGTTCTTTTTTGCTTGGTAAGGAATTTTATCATAGCACGGTGATAATTCTTCTCCATAGTTTCATTTTTTTTCCAGATTGATTTGTTTAGCAAGCGAGTGTTCGTAAACGAATGAGGCAATAGGTTATTTTGTGTATGTTTAGCTGTTAGCTGCAGATGGCTTTGAAAGCTTTATGTGGACTATGGTTGATCGCTGAAGGCTCTTAACCCGATGACGCAAAATAGGGCTGAAACTCAAATTATATACTAATGAATTAGTATGACACGAATCGATCGGCCATATCCCCACTCCATTCCAAGAACTTTTGGACCTCTCCTCTTATATTGTTTGATGTATTAGGTCCTTACATATGAAATTGCCGTTTTGTACGGGAGAAATATAAAGACATTTTTTTTTATGTAAAATTTATTTAATTAATCAAAGTTTGCACCGTTGTTATCTATGCACTTTTGCCATCTTATAGGTAGTTCATTGATCCCTTTACTAAAAAAACAATTGGCGAGAATCAACAAACTCTGAAGGCGGTTTGGACTGCCGCATCGGAGTTGAATTTTTTTCCTTATAAGAAGTGTCCAAATTCCGGAAAAATGGTAATCTGTTGAAGCAAGGTCCGGGGAGTACGGTGGATGTCGCAGACATTCCAATTGTGTTGTGTGGTTGTCTGTTGTGTAATTCTTAGTCTTGCGTTGTCGTGAAGCAGCAGTAACCTAGAGCGATTGACCAATCTCGGTTGTTTAGCAGCTAGTCCTACCTTCATGGTTTTCAGTTGCTGACAATAGATATCTGCCGTAATCGTTTGGCCAGAATTTAGAAAGCTGTACTGAACGACACCAGCGCTGGTCCACCAAACACTCGCAAGTAACTTTTTCTGAGTCAATTTTCGTTTAGGGCAGGATTTGGCTGGGTTTCCAGGGTTCAGCCATTGCGACGAGCGCGTCCGATTATCGTACACTATCCACTTTTCATCACAAGTAATGATTCGATTTAAAATCCCTTCATTATTGTGTCGGTTGAGCAAAGTAACACAAGAGTCGACGCGTGTTTGCAAGTTCGATTCACTCAATGCATGAGGTACCCATCGTTCAAGTTTTTTTACTTTCCCGATTTGCTTCAAGTGGATTAATACAGTTTTGTCACTTATGCCGAAGCCTGCAGCTATGTCTGAAGTGCTGTGTGACGGTTCCGCTTCCAAAATAGCCTTTAATTCTTCATTTTCCACCTTGGTCTCCGGCCGTCCCCGGGGTTGGTTTTGAAGGTCGAAATTTTCAGAACGAAAACGTTGAAACCAAAAACGTACCATGCTTTCTTTTGCGACACCAGCGCCGTACACATCATTAATCCTTCTAGCTGTTTCAGCAGCACTGGTGCCACGGTAGAACTCGTACTCGTAAATATATCGATACCTATTTCATGTTTTCCACTGTGTGGTAATAAGCGACGCCAAAGAAAAATAATGAGAAAAAAACAAATGAATGACTGTTTTCTAAACTCAAATGTACCAGCTAAATGAATTTATAAATTTGAATTTGTAATTCTTAACCAAAGAGGAGATATTTCAGATCAAAGTGGCCAGTACGGCAAAACGCTAATTTCATATGTAAGCGCCTAATAAATGCAGATTATTGATTGAATCGTTAGCAGGTTTGCGAGATCTGAGCTTAATCATGCTCATTTTGATCACAACAGAGGCTGGTTAATAACGTATGACAGTAGACTCATCCGCTGTCATACGTTATTAACCAGCCTTTTTCCAGGAACTAAGTTTCGTTGGGCTAAGCAATAAAATTGTGTCACTGTGGTACATTTTTCATAGTTAATACTGCACTGGCAGTCCAAAACCTTTTACTTTGTTATGAATCTGTCTATATATGTATTTTTTTTTATAATGGCGTCTATATATGTATATGTCGCGCTAATGATCTTTACCAAATGACATAACTAATGTCTTGTATGATAACTAAATACCCTGTGAAATTGACGCAATTGGATCAATATTATAACGTCTTTATGTTACCGTCGCAACAATGCTAATGCTGTGAACGGAGACTAAGAAAAAATCGTTAGCTTCCATAATCGCATTCATCGTTTTCTATTTCAAATCTTTGGATGCCTCCATGAAGCTCATTATTTTGCTAAGTTTCTTAATGTCCTTGTCTGTATTGGAAACGAAGTGCTAAATCTACAAACACGCTGTCTTGATATTTATGAATTTCAAGTCACAAATACTGTCATTTTATCTTTCCAAAAATATTACACCAGAAGATCTTATTATATTCTATGTATAAAAAAGGTGATAGTATTACATAAAAGTTTGACTTAAAACACATATTCTACAGGGTCGAGATAAATTCACGTAAATGATATTACATGACTATCTGGCATAGATTGTCACAAAATACACGTTGTCATGTAAAATCGCAAAATTTACCAAAGCAGTCGGTGACAGAATGAGAATGCAATAACTACTACCCTCTTTTCTATGTGAATCGTAAATATCAAGTAGCAATCTATTGTCGCTTTGTAGAATGGATTTTTTATGAGAAATTGTTATGCCGTTAAGTTTGTATATCGTCAAACTATTACAACAAAATGGCCGCTCCATGTTTACACTACTCGATATGTGCTAACGTCATCTATATATATATGTACTTAACACAGTTCTCAAAAGATGTCGCTGTTTTATACATTTTATAGCCGCACAGCGACCCGACGTACTGGTGCAGCAGTTAGTTATAAAGAGGCTAGTGATGAACAAACTGACTCTTCTGATCTTTTGGAAGTGGAAGGTGGGGAGGGTGAAGCTGATGCAGAGCCGGAACCGGAGGACCACAGTGAGACAATAGAAAGGGTTCTGGGACATCGGCGTGGAAAGAAAGGAGGTAAAGTTTTATAATGCTTCTAGTACATGTCTTTTTTTACTGATTACTATTTAAAAAAATAATTTGAGTATTATTCATAGTTTAAAATGACATTATTTAATTTTAATTAAACAAACATGTTTAATTTGCATTTTGGTGCAAACGTCATATTAAATTTTAGCTAATGTCTTCTTATCATTATGCAGTCACTGGCAATGTGACTACAATTTATTACATAGAGGAGCATGGCGATCCTAATGAAGGCTGTAATCCAGATGATGATGAGTCTACCGAGCCTCAATATCTAATTAAATGGAAAGGCTGGTCACATATTCATAATACGTGGGAATCTGAGAAGACCATTAATGAACAAAAGGTTAAAGGCCTCAAGAAATTAGAAAATTATATAAAAAAGGAAGCAGAATTGTCTTGGTGGAGGCAGCAGGCAGGCCCTGAGGATATAGATTATTTTGAATGTCAATCTGAGCTGCAACAGGAATTGGTCAAAACATATAATAATGTAGAAAGGCTAATAGGTAAGTATCTTATTATCTTTGGTAAATAGTATTTTAAAATCACCCCAGAATGGATGAATATTTTTGGTAATGGGCAATGGAGATAGGTTATAAATATACTCTTATCCTGGAAAAATGTATAGTTCGAATGAGATAGATTTCATTGACAAAAATATTAAGACACAATTATGCTACAAAAACAAACTATAAAGTTACTCTTTATTATGTGCTTCACAGTTTCATTTGCTGGATATTATTCAATATACACAAAATGTATAATTGTATACATATTATTCAATAAGCATAATATGAAATATAATTAAAGATTTTAACAATATTTTAGTTATATGCAATCGCTTTTATTTACTATTGTTGTATATAGTTAGTTCTTAATGAGTTAGTGAGTTTTCTAAGGCTATTAATTAGATGTATTTAATAAGAAACCTTAAGAATTTTTAAAGCATGGCAATTGCTATTTTTGAATCATATGTTTAAGAACTTATCTATGACTGTAAAGCTAGCACTTACTAACATTTACATGCATTCTATAGGTTTGAATCTAGGCAGGACTTTATAAAACTTAGTTGTATCTCAGCATCAGCTTGCATAGAAAAATAAGATTTTCTGTGTGGAATTTATATAGTTAGGGGTTGGTTAAGCATGACACTTTAATTAGGTTTCTCTATTAATTAAATTGAATCTATGAAATTATGTGATGAAAATAAAAATATATAGATTTACTATTATACTTATTTGTTTTAACAGCGGAACAAACTCGGGACCTGGAGGGTGGAGGTATTGCTCATGAATATTTTTGCAAGTGGGAGTCACTCCCCTATGCTGACGCGACTTGGGAAGATGCCGTTTTAATAGAGAAACGTTGGCCAGAGAAAGTGGAAAACTTTAAATACAGAGAGGCTGCTAAAACCACACCATCAAGACATTGTCCTGTCTTAAGAAGGCGGCCTAAGTTCCACCAAGTTAAAGAGCAGCCTGAATATATAGGCAAAGATTCAGTAAGCTTTACTTCTTTATAGAATTTAAGGTCAAATTTTTAATTTGTTACCTATTGTTTTTTTTAGTCTTTATTAGAGAATACATTACCACGATCACCACGCCATCTATTATAATATTGTATCATTGTTACAGTCTGGACTTAGTTTTCACAATGGTATTTTTTGTTATTACAAGTTAAAACATTAATTGAAATGTTGGTAGCATTTTTTAAAATTAATAAAGTACAGCAAAAATAATCATAAGAATTATTACAAGATAGATAAATCATTTATTTAACTTTGTTTTAACGCCATCTATTGATTTAAAATTAGAACTTTTTACCATAATAGGTTATTTAAAGAGTTCTGTAAGGTACTGCTGGGTGGCGCTTTTGAACTCGTCGTGTCTACATCTTAGCATTTGCTAAAAAGCTAAATAAATATTGTTATTGCTTTTTTATTTGTTTTTATAAAGAATTGGAATTTATACTTAATAATAAAACGAGAGATTTCAATTAAAGACCATGAAACAACTTTAGATAGAAGTTAAACTTAACTAAATGTTTTGCTTTAATGTAATTTTGTAATGCAATTTTAATACTGGTCTATTACAGAGTTGTGTTTTGAGAGATTACCAAATGGATGGCTTAAATTGGATGATACATTCCTGGTGTAAAGATAATTCTGTCATTCTTGCAGATGAAATGGGTTTAGGTAAAACCATACAGGTATGAATTATATCATAATTTATTTTTATTTTTAAAAGCACCTTGCTTTAAGTAATCAATCCTTGTGACGCAGGGGACTTCATAAACATGCAATTATCTTGGAACAATTAGTTATGGAATACACCAAGAATTGTTCTGTGCCAAGATTGTACCTATGACACTGTCCTAGAGTTGTTACTTATACTACTTCGCCATTTGAGTATTATAATATAGTATTGTTTTACATAATGCACAGTGCATGAAACAGATTATTTTTTTATTTTAATGTTTTTATTGTTTGAAAAGCACTAGTTTTAAAAGTTTATTATTTTTGTTAACTTTTCAGTTAATGTTAAATTCCCTTGTGCCTCATTAGTTTTTATGTATATTGTAAATTATATTTACTCAAACTATTATTTTTTGAAAATGGAAACAAAATTTCGACTATTGGTTTTATTTTCAGACCATATGTTTCCTATATTACCTCTTCAAAACACAGCAATTGTATGGACCATTCTTATGTGTTGTGCCGTTAAGTACAATGACGGCGTGGCAACGAGAATTCCAACAATGGGCACCTGATATAAATGTAGTAACTTACATTGGTGATCTATCTAGTAGAGATATTGTAAGTATCCATTTGTAATATTCTTTTGATCTGTGTTTACATAATATGGCCACATATTCCATTTTCACGTAATATACAACACTAGGTGGTAGAAATATGGGATAATTTTTGTATTATCACTTAATATATATATAATATAATATAATTTTTGTATTATCACTTAAGTGAATTCTCTATAAACGCTTCACACTAAATGGCTGGACAAATTTTGTTAATATATATTATTTTCTATTTGAATAGATTTCTCGAAGATGACAATTTAATTGAAGCCCTAAGTTTTAATTTATTCTTATAATTAAAAACAGAATTGTTGGATTTTCGCTCAAATGTTTTTTTTTTATTCACTTTCGGAGTTCTTGTATACTAGAACAAACAATTCACTTCTCCAAATTATTGGGTACTCTACTACTACCAATTCTTACATGCAACATTTTTACGTGGGTGTCGTAAAAGACGACTAAAAGCTTTATAATGACTTGGGGCTACTCCATCTGATGCCATCTGGTTAACTATTATTCATTCATTTCCAGGGAGTGTTGGTATCTGTCAGGTCTATCTCATCTGATCCGCATGGTATAGTTGACTTAGCCTTCCATTATGGGGGATGTTTGAACCCAGCAGTGGATTGTATATGAACTAAGAAAACAATAACAGTGTTTATACACAACATTCTGTAATAAAAAAGTGGAACATCTGTGTTTGAGTATGCTGTTAAAATAAATTGTGTTATAATGTGACACAATATTTCTTAATAATCTTTTTTAAAAATTGTGCTTTGCATTTCACCGATATATACAAGGATAATGTTGTAAGTTTTTATTTTAGTGTAATTTGTTGCTTTCTTTCAGATCAGACAATATGAATGGAGTTTTGCCAGTTCAAAAAGACTGAAATTCAATGCTATCTTGACTACATATGAAATTTTACTTAAAGATAGACAATTCCTTAGATCTTTTAGTTGGGCATGCTTATTGGTTGATGAAGCACACAGGTTAAAAAATGATGACTCTTTATTATATAAAGCACTAAAGGAATTTGATACAAACCATAGGTTGTTAGTCACTGGTACACCATTACAGAATTCTCTGAAGGAGTTATGGGCCTTATTGCATTTTATTATGCCTTATAAGTAGGTATAAAATATAAAAATATATTTATATATTATTCAAATTCAATCATACCTTACAATTAACAATACTAACATTTGTTGTAGATTTGAATCATGGGAAGACTTTGAGAAGGATCATGAAGATGCTGCAACAAAAGGCTATGAAAAGTTACACAAACAATTAGAGCCATTTATATTGAGAAGACAAAAGAAAGATGTTGAAAAGTCTTTGCCCGCTAAAGTAGAACAAATATTAAGAGTAGAAATGACTTCAATTCAAAAGCAATATTACAAATGGATTCTAACTAAGAATTATAGTGCTCTACGAAAGGGTGTTAAGGGTTCTATAAATACATTTATTAATATAGTGATTGAATTGAAAAAGTGTTGCAACCATGCTCTGTTAACTAAACCTGAAGATTTTGAATCAAGAGCGTCACTAGCCACAACTGATGCTGTAGAGGTAATAAATATTTACTTTTGTTCAATGGTTACATTATTAAATAATGTAAACACTTTCATTCTCAAAGGAGTGAGGGGAGCCTTATTGTTATCTCCTACACATAGACTCAGACTCCATGTTGGTGTTGATAATTGTCTAGTGCAGTAACCTATTAATTGCTTGACGAGATTTAAATGTGTAACAGTCTGTAGTGACATATCATGGCAGTCACTGGACTAATAAGGTAGTCTGGACTGTAATAAAAAATAAGTTAAATTAAAACTCAACTAATTTCAGAAATACTTTTTTAATATTTTTCACATTTTATACAATTTTAGAAGTGTCATACATTGTATCATGTATACAGTATTTTGAATATATTAAAATGTTACATTTTTTGGTACATTTAACAGACAGCAAATGGCGTAGTGGCCTAAGTTTCGATTTGTTCTGCCTCTTGTCGACAGTAAAATTTTTTAACTAAACATTTCACTTGTTAGTTGGCTTGACTCGACTCGACTTATTAGACATAAGTATAATTAGTCTGTTTTAATTCAATATTTGTAAAGCTGTCGCATTTCAAGAATGTTTCTTACTTTGGTAATATATTTCTTATTTAGTTTACACTATCATACCGACATCCACTGTTACATTTCTCACCATGAGGGATGCATAATGTTAAAATCGCTGTTGGTTTTATAAGTTTTCCTGGAGAATTCTACACATGCTAGTGACCCTAAAGCCGATGTTCACAATTCCCGTAAAGAAGTAAGACGGTGGTGATATAGTGTATATTCAACTCAACACTTACTTGCATTAATGTTTATACCTTTATTATTTTTACCCTAAATATTCTTTCTAGTTTGTCCTTTTGTAAATGACTTTTGATGGCAGACGATTAAGCAACCCACCTGATTATTGGCAACTGCTGCTTATGGACCTGAACTTCTTTAGAGCAAAGAATCCATAGAGCATATAAAGAGACCCAAAACTGCCGCACCGACGATTAAAGATCTCTTTATGACTAAAGATGGTATACATATATACATATATATATATATATTTCAAATCATCATTATTCTCCTGCTCATATCCCAATTACTTGAGGTCAACATAGTATGTCCTCGTACATATGGCAGAAGTTATTGGCAATAGTTATATGACCGGTTGCTTGCCTGACGTCAACTCTCCTTAGGAATGTAACTGTTGACCAAACGTCATCAAGTGGAGTTGATTTAGGTCGATATAAAACTCTTAATCATTTTACGATACCTACGAACAAAGTAGGGGGTGGTAGTTATTCGTAGCCACTACACACAGCACTACTATTACACACGTATTTTAAATCTAATAGTGTAATATATTATTTCAGAAACTATTGCGAGGCTCTGGCAAGTTACTTTTACTAGATAAACTACTATGTAGGCTAAAAGAAACGGGGCATAGAGTACTTATATTTTCTCAAATGGTCAGAATGTTGGATATTTTGGCGGAATATTTACAACGGAGACATTTTCCGTTCCAACGACTAGATGGCAGTATAAAAGGTGAAATTAGAAAACAAGCATTGGATCATTTTAATGCTGAAGGATCTCAGGACTTCTGTTTTCTTTTATCAACAAGGGCTGGTGGTTTAGGTATCAATTTAGCCACAGCCGACACAGTCATCATATTTGACTCTGACTGGAATCCTCAAAATGATTTGCAAGCGCAAGCTCGCGCCCACCGTATCGGACAAAAGAACCAGGTACTTAAAAAATTCTATACATATTTTCTTACTAATACATTTTGTATTTTTATTATTTTAAGTGTCTGAAATATATTTCAGGTAAACATTTATAGATTAGTCACTGCAAGATCTGTTGAAGAAGATATTGTTGAAAGGGCAAAAAGAAAAATGGTGCTGGATCATCTTGTCATCCAAAGGATGGACACAACTGGTCGGACCGTACTTAATAAACGTGATGCATCAGGAACTAGTGCAAACAATCCATTCAACAAAGAAGATTTAAATGCAATATTAAAATTTGGTGCTGAGGAATTGTTTAAAGATGATGATGAGAATGACGAGGAACCTGTCGTAAGTGTCCATCAAAGATATTAATTTCCAACGTAATTGCTTGTGCTTTTGACAAAATATGTTGCATTGCAGTCATATATATTTTGATGTTAAGATCCAGAGTCCTCCACAATTTAAATTTGATGTACACACATACATACATATCATCACGCCATATCCCTTGCAGGGTAGGCAGAGAGATCAGAGTGCCAGAGAACTCTATCTTTGCATACTTCACTCGCTTCTTCAACATTCATAACTCTCTTCATACACGCTCGCCGGTTTCAGAGACCTTTCAGTACGTGACCAATCTGGTCTAGGTCTCCAGTCTCTAGGAGTCTCCGTCTCCCCCGGTACCTACATCTTTCCACTTTCGCATTGTATATCTTCTTAACCAGACGTTCGTTCGGCATTCTTTCTACAAGTCCGAACCATCGGAGCATTCCCTTTCGCATCTTTACACCAATACTCTCTTTCATACCTACTCGCTCTCTTACGTCGTCGTTGCGAATGCGGTCGGTCAGCCTAACTCCACAGATTTTCCGTAGAGATCGCATTTCGACCGCATTAATTTTGCTTTCATGCTCTTTTCTGCATACTCAACTCTCGCTTCTATATAATAATATTGGGACAAGCACTGCGTTATGTATTGCTACACGTGCCTTCTGGCTGAGGTGGTGGCTACCGAGAAGTTGTCCCAACGTTCCGTTCACTCGATTTCCCTCATTCACTCTTCGCTCTATCTCGGCTAAAACCACAACCAAGATATACAAATTCATCCACTTGCTCTAGTACATCATTACCTATTTTTACTCTTACATCTGTTCTGTATGTAAGAACTGAAATTATAATATGTAAAAGACAAAATCATTGCAAATGAAGGATCAAAATAATACCTTATATCTCTTGTGCTCAAGTATAGTTGAAAAGAATAAAATGTGTATGAATGATATATCTAGAATAACTTTTTTCATATATTTATGTTTTCATTATTTCAGTGTGATATTGATGAAATTTTACAACGTGCTGAAACCCGTGATGAAGGTCCGGCAATGGTGGGTGATGAGTTGCTTTCAGCATTCAAAGTAGCCAGTTTTGCTTTTGACGAAGATAAAGCTGTAATGGAAGTTAAAAAAGACCATAGCGAAGAGGACCCTAGAGATTGGGTATGTTTTTATTACTT
This sequence comes from Lymantria monacha, assembly GCA_905163515.2. Lineage (NCBI taxonomy): Eukaryota > Metazoa > Arthropoda > Insecta > Lepidoptera > Erebidae > Lymantria > Lymantria monacha. The sequence continues at coordinate 22,435,458 of LR991083.1, forward strand.
TATGCAGCTATAGAAATTTATTATATAGTAAGTACTTACAGTAACATTAAAATTGTAAATATTTTATATGATTAGGATGACATCATACCGGAAAATATTCGCAAAACAATAGCCGAACAAGCAAAAACCAAGGAAATGGAAGACTTGTACTTACCACCAAGGAGGAAAAATTTGCAAGCTAATAATGCCGAAAATGGTAAGTGACCTAAACACGATAACCTTCTTGGTTACTGGCAGCAAACGTCTACTATAACGAAACCCGAATATCATTCATTTTTAAAAACATTTATCTCTCAGACTTTGTGTTTAGACTATGGTCTGAACATACCCAGCTTAATCCATCCAGGGCGACGGAGAGGCGGCGTGCGGCCCCATAACCCGTCCTGTACCCTCCCTATCGCCTTGAGCCGACTACTTCATGATGTTTTCTTATAATAAACATTCAAAATAAGAACATAACAGCTGTTTGTAATAAACAAACTCGAAATTGAATACTTAAATTATGAAGGTCACTTCTAAAGCAATCTCGTTTGACCTTGACTAGGCATTTTGTAGCTGCGATGAAGCTTTACAATTGAGGCAGGATTTTTTTGTTGTAGAATGCTACAATGTACTGTCACTACCGCGTTCGACATTGCGCGACTTATTTGATGTTTACAGAATGCGAACATTATATCTCACTTCGGGTTCAGCTGTTGAGATACATGATTATTCTTATAGAGTTATTGGTCTTGGCTTCATTTAAGTTAATTTAGTCCACATATGTCCCACTATTGGCTGAAGCCAGCCAAGAGATCTGAAGATCTCCTTCACAGTGGGAAGTAAAGTAGGCTACTATGGCTACACTGACTAGATGATTGGAATAAGCTTTTGTTTTGAGAATTTGATTAACTTCTCTTGTAGTGATGTAAGTTGCTTAATAAAGTTAAGTTGCTTAAATTGATGTAAGCCCTTAAGCGTCTTTTATGGCTACAGTGAAAAGAGGGAGAGGAGTACTGTATTTTTAATCTGTCATCAACATTTATGATTTTGTTACGAAGTTTATGCAGTAGTAGTAACCTCAATTAGTTGAGATAAGTGCAAGAGAATGATGATACGAAGTTTATGCAGTAGTAAAAATATTATTTATTACATGCAGCAGAAGGTGGTCGCAAACGTCGGGGTCGCGTATCTGGCGAAGGCGGTGACGGCGCAGAGGGTGACGGGGAAGCAGAGACTGACGGCTCCGAAGGCAGCGCCGACGATGATCGACCCAGAAAGCGCGGTCGACCGCCTGCATCACACAGAGAGAAAATTAAAGGATTCACTGATCAAGAGGTATGCTCTCCTCATTATCTTTTGTTCACGATAAGCGGCATAGCGTGTTCTGTGGCATGAATCATAAGCATGCTAGTTTTTAAGTTCCAATTAGAAAAGTGTTACTTGCCATTTGGAAATATTTATTACCATGCAATATGGAATTGTTTGCTCAATGCTAACAAGACTCCTTCTTTATTAAACTTTAACGCCCTCGTATTCTACGAGGGCGTTAAAGATATACGAAATGTGAACTTTGGCCCTAAATCTGAAAAATAAAATAGATTTTGTTTACCCACGAATAATAACCAATACACAATTAACAAATAATTGACTTCATGTTAATCAGTGGCCTAATATTAACATTTTGTTTATTGGAAATAGTTGAGTTTACATTATTTTCACCATAATATTAACATTTTGCAGATTAGAAGATTCGTTAAAAGCTACAAAAAGTTTTCTGCGCCTTTAAAGCATCTCGACAGTATAGCATGTGATGCAGAATTACAAGAGAAGCCATTAGCGGAGCTTAAAAAGCTTGGAGAAATATTACAAGAAAGATGTAAAGCAGTGTTAAACAATACCTCGGAAACAGCTAGTAAGTTATAAATTTTTGATAGTTGTCTTAACTAACAATGCTGTCCATTCGTTAACCAAATATCTATCATTCAACCATCAACTTACATTGAACTGTTGGACATTGGGTCTTGCTAAGACTTGGATAATGCCATAAACGCAAGGCATGTTAGGAGAGTTGCCAATCACAGTTGATGTTTTTTCACAAGAAAGTGGTCAGCGACTCTCCATCATCCGTTTTTTTACGACACGCACAGGAAAGTAAGGAGTGGTGATACATTTTATTCTTAACCTGTTACCGTACGGGGAAATGACAATAATTCTAGTAAATAAGTGAAAGCAATAATACAAATTTAGATTACGTTATATATTGACGGCATCATTAGTCCACCGCAAATTTGAGGTACCGAGTTCTAATCCTAGTTTGAACCTTGGCAATAGAGTACTGTTGAGTTATTCTGCAGATTGCTTCGTCTTTTAGGCATTTTTCAGGTAATTTTCAGCAGCAGCATCCAAATTTGTAGTTAGGGCCACCGAAGACAAACATCGGGTTCCGGTGACCCGCTTGCTTGGTGAAGAGAGGCGCATTGCCGGGCCGTTCTATGGGTCGCGCGCCGCCTTTTCTGTTGTCCTGGACGGATCCCGATGGGTGTGACCAGACCATATCCCCCAATAAAAAAAAGCATCGTCCAAATTTGTAGTTATTCCTGATTATTGACAATTAGGCTCTTTCTCAAATATGTGGGACTATTGTGTAGTTAGTATATAGATATGCTTACACTACTGCTCACAACTTCGTGGATAAAGACGTAAGGCATAGATATTTTATCTCATGATATGTATACTGAAAATAAGAATAAAATAATATGACAAGACTTTACATGGTTTAAATATAATTGATGATGAAATATAATTACATTTATATTAAATGTGTTGACATTATAATTAGTATAGTTGTCTTATATAAAGCTATAATTACTAGGTGTAGTGTTTATTATTAATATTAATTGATTTAATAAATGTGTTTGCAGATGAGCAAACAGAAGGAGGTCGGAAAAATACAAGAAAGTCCTTTAAACTTGGCGGTGTGCCTGTTAATGCGAAAACATTGGCTGCATGCCAGGACGAGTTAGCACCATTGGATGAATTTTTACCTGAGACAAAAGAAGAGAGGTTGAAATGGCATTTAGATTTCAGGTTTGAATTTATTTAGTTGCTATTTTATATTCTAATAGATTAATTATTCTTATTTAAGAATATAATTAATTATACATCATTTATAGGACAAGGCCAGCTAATTTCGATGTGGAATGGGATGTGGCAGACGATTCCAAATTATTAGCAGGTATTTATCAATATGGATTGGGTTCATGGGAAGCCATCAAAATGGATTCATCATTTGAAATCGGTGATAAAATCCTTACTAACGAAGATAAGAAACCTCAAGCAAAGCATTTACAATCTCGTGCGGATTATTTGTTAAAACTTATAAAGAAATTGCTTGATCAGAAAAATGGGAAGCAAAAACAACGTAAGCCTCGTACGAAGCGCGGTAATAAAGAACCCGTCACGAAAGACATTATAGAAGATGATGCAAGTTCAGGTGACGAGAATAAAAAATCTAACAAGTCTGGAAAACATGATAGACCAGATAAGGTTGGTTTTTTTTAAATAATTGACAAATCTAATTGTTTTTTGTAAATATTTCTGCTGATTGCTTAAGAATATAATACGTCAACCATCCCTTACCTTCCTGCGGGAGTCGTAAAATCATTAGAAGAATGGACAACAGTATTTTTCTTAAAATTTTGTAAAAGAAATTGTCATTCCCACTTACCTGCCAAACGTGGCTTTTATGGCATTATCTCCAAATGTATCGCAAGCATAAGGGTATACGCGTTAGATGTATTTTCCCTATTTATCTATTGGTCAAACTTTGCCGCGCCCCCTGTGGCGTGAGTCTTCATAATCCTCTGTACGATTTGCCCATCTTTGGGGCGGACTATTATTATCGTGAATTTTTCAACGTGCCTTTGGTGGATGGTGTTAGATGGATATTATAGTATTTAACTTTTTCCTTTCAGTACATATTTCGTCCGTTTCATTAATTTCTTGCCAATTTACAGACAAAGTGTCATTAGTCAAAACACACAAAACTACATTAGTCAGATTGGGTTGGCGATATAGTGTCAACTGGTGTCTTTGTCGCACCATGCGATACTCACGGGAAAAAAAGAGGGTAAAACTTCACTATCCTCATACAAATTTTACTTCAATGTTTCACAACTAGATAGTAACAATATTCTATTGTATAATATGAATGTATTTCCATAGGGTAAACTCAAACCAGAAGATGTGTCTACACATGATGAGACATCAAATGACAGGAAAGACAGAGATAAAAAACGGACGAAAAAAGACGGAAAAGAAAGGAAAGGTGATAAAAGAAATAATGCACGAAAGAAACCAGCAGGGCCTATGCATTTTACTGCTAACAATGAACCCAGGGCATTGGAAGTACTTGGCGACCTCGATCCGTCTGTTTTTGAAGAAGTAATAATTAAATTTATACTCTATTTTCATTAGTAGATTATGTCAAAACAATAGGGTAGTTGACTATTATCGAATTTTTAAATCAATACCAATTTTTTTTTTAAAAGGGTCTTAACTTTACGTAAATTCTGTGATGTATTGATTGAAAATATATACATACATACAGAAGTTATATTTTTTTTTTAAGTTATTATATGATGCATATTCTGTCCTTTTCTCATGAAACTATGTTGGAGAGATGCAAATTAGTATATATATATATATTGTGGAGTATGACATTTTTGTGTCATTACCCAGATATTCAAATGGTTATAACAAGTTAAATATTCAGAACACAAATGCTATATTGTTTTTTCAAATCCATATACTTTTTGGTATAATTTAAAATTACTCATAATAAAATTGCCCTTACACCCTTTATAACTATTTGCTGTCTTATTTTTTTTAGTGTAAAGAGAAAATGAGGCCAGTAAAGAAGGCTTTACGTGCATTAGATAATCCTGATCAAACATTATCTGAAACAGAGCAAGTTTCTAGAACTCGAGCTTGTCTCACGCAAATAGGAAGTCAAATAGACATATGTGTGGATGCATATCCAGACCCTGAAAAGAAAGTCGAGTGGAGAAGTAATCTCTGGTATTTTGTGTCGAAGTTTACGAATTTTGATGCAAAACAGCTATATAGGTTATACAAATACGGGTTGAAAAAGAATGAAACGTCGAAACAAAAAGGCGGAAAACACAAAGAAAATGTGAAGGTGAGGTTTTGAAGTTTTGATGTTCTAATCATTCTATATATGCCTAATATGCACGAGTCTGCTCAGCAAGTGTCTGGTAAGTGGGTCTATCTAATATAACACTTGGCCAGATGGTTTGGATTGGCGCAGGGCTCTATTTGAATTATCCCTCAATTGCAGTTATCTGCTGTGTGTCTTTTAGTTGACTATAACGAAAAATTAGGTCAGTCTACTTTTATAAATAAAGGACGACTAGATTTGTTATCTGGCATATTTTTTAATTTTGTGTGCAGGCAGACTAAGTGAAGTGACTGAAGAACATATTTGCTTTCAAAATGCTACTTTTTTATACATCTACTGAGAAAAATATTACATGTTTTCTAATTTTACAGACTAATAATAAAAATAATCACAATGCAAGTACGGGTAATCACATTAAGTCATTTAAAAAAGACAAAAAGCACGACGATACAAATAATAAAAAAGAGAAGAGGCCTAAAAGTGATAGAGAAAAGAATGATAAAATGAATGACAAAGTTCCACATACATCTGGCATTAAGAGAAAATTGGAAGAAGGTGAATGTGATCCAGAACCCAATGACACGAAACGGCACGAGAGGTAAGTAACTGCGTCATTTACAACAGAATTTCACATTTCCACTTGCTTTCTCATTAACTGTTGATTAATATTTCATAATCATCTGGCTAACCTCCCTCGCTCACCATCATATCGCTTGTTACATCCCTGCAGACATAAACACAAGCACAAGGAACGCAAGGATAGCGATAGAGGCCTGAAGAGAGACGATTTGATGCACAGAGAGCGGAGTCGGACGGAGCGCGAGCGAGACAGAGATCGGGAACGAGACCGGGAGCGCGACCGAGAGCGTGACCGCGACCGGGATCGAGATCGTTCAAGGACACGTCGGGACAGTGGCGGCGCTGGTGGAGCGCGGCCGCGACAGGGTCCTGCCTACGGGATGGCGCATCCGCACCCTGATCACCCCACGCACCCGGCCTGGACACCGCCCGCCTACCCCGGACCTCGACACTACCGCGCCGATCGGGCGCCCCGACCACACGATAAGAGAAGGTATACACATAATATAATTAATAATTCTTTGTTCTCTCTGCCTCCCTGCAAGGGATATGGCGTGATATCATATGTATGTATAATTAATAATCAGCTCCCAATATTTTTTAGTTAGCCGTCTCTATGGCTGTGATATGGTATACGGTTTGCTGTTTAGTTTAAGCGTCTGACCCTCGCGCATGAAAACCTATATAACATAGCACGAACTGTTTGATCAGCAAAAATTTGCCGTTGTAGTCATCACCATAATTTTCGGTCGGCATGCAGACATAGCAGCGCCATAAAATTTAATTGAGTAGAAATTTATTTCAACCTTTATTCGTTTCTGGATGTTATATTTCAGATTAATGCTCTAGAAACCAAATACAATGTAACTGTTTGTTTTATCTAAATACTAATACAATATTACCCGACATTCATATTTAATAAAAAAATAAACTTGGCGCCTTAGTTGGTTGATGGATAATTAGATGACATGTTTTATGGGTTTTGGAATTGAATGTTTCTGTGTTTCGTTAGAGGGTCAACTGAGACGTAGGTTTCAGATGGTTTAAACTTTCTCTGACCCTGGTTGAACATTTAGCTCAAAAGTTTAATATTCACATTCTAACCGAGATATTTTTGTAGCAAATAGCTCTCCCCTCATAAGTTTGTGACAAAATATATATACATCGCGTCATATCTATCTTTTACTTCACTAATTTAACTTTATGATTTAATTCAAATTATACGTAGTTATAATATAAATTGATTTGATGTCTTAGCGACATACCTTTTTCGTGATTTTAAATTGCCAGCATAGCTTTATACTAATTTTTTAAAGAGGTAACGTTATAAGTTATGATGTAGGGGTAACCTTTGGTACCTTTACTAATACTATACAAATTCTTGCATATTTGAATTATGAGAAAATTCCATTCCAATATAAACTATGTGTCCAGAGCTGCTGGCAAAAGTTAACAACTTAATATTAACTTTTAATACACTGAGTAATTGATGAAGTGTAAGATTTCACACCTGTGATAACCATCTTAAATTTAAATGGTAGCAAGTACCAATTTGTAACCAAAACATGAATGCGAACTATTCGAATTCACGGTTATTGACTTGCGACCCTATAGTTTAGTACTGTTTCTTTTTTACTAAACTAAAAAAATCTAGTACAAAACACCTTAGCCACCGAAGACAAAGATGGGGTAGCGGTGGCCCGCTCGCACGGCGAAGATAGGCGTTTGCAGGGTGGGTCCATGGGGTTGCGTGCCGCCTCTTCTGTCGCCCCGGACGATTTGTCGGGGCGCGACCACATCCATGGTCCACCTTGCGGGGAAAAAAGAAAAAGGAAAAAAGAAATACAATACACCTTGATGTATGCTGTCGGGCAGCTATTTATTTTTCTTTATCTATTAATTGGATTTTATAGTATATATAGTGTGTGTTGTGTTGTTAGTAGGTACGGTGCGTTCGGTGGCATGCCGGCGTACGGCGGATACTACGATAGTGCAGCGATGGCTGGCGGCATGGGCTTCGCCCCATCGCGGCCATACCCAGACGACTGGCGTGGCTATACACAACCCGAATATGCTTATGACGAGCGGGACTATGAGCGGGAAGTTTATAGAAGAGATTACGATCGACGTGCACCACCCACTTAATGCTTTCATAAAGTAGCCTTTTGTAAATATTAATTGTATGTAATATTGTAAATAGATTGTTCAATGAGATCTCTTTCCCGAGACGCTGGTGTAACCGTGAAAGTGTACAGATATGTGACAAATAGTGCTGTGGTTTTTATCATGTGATAAGCGGAAGCGCATCGATTTGAAACGAGACGTTATTAGTAGTAACATATATAAGTAAGACTGTATGTATAGTAAATTTATTTATTAATCTGTCGATTGATTGTTAATGTACAGAATTTAGGGAAAATACCATTAATTTTTATATTGTTTTAATTTTGTCATTGTAATATTTCTGAAAATCTCGTTCCAATTTTCTATTTATTTGATGCCTTATCGTCCTTATTAATCATATAAGTACCTCGATAGAAACAAATGATATAAAATAAATAGGGTATAGTGATTGTACAAAATTTAGCAATTGTTAGTAAGTTTGCATGTAATTCAAAATCATGTGCAATTTCATATAAATTGTGTATAGCTTAGCGAAAGGGAAAGCACATAAGTCATTGCATTTTAGCAGTGGACAGAAGTTTTAATTTGTAGTCATTTTTCATTTTGCGTGCATTTTAGAGTCTCAGAATGACTCTTACAATCCTATTTTTATACATTATGTAGTCTTATTCTCTGTTACATGCAATTGCAAATGTAATAAGAGTCGTGAAAATGTCTTAATGGTAATAAAAACCATGATAATAAATACATTATTAAAGTTAAATGATTTTTGTTTATTTACCTTTGATACCTTGAGAATATGGAATGAAGGAAGAACTACAGCAGATGTATACATCGATAATTTTTCGCTAGTTGCGAATATGCTTATTTAAATAAACCAACACCTGTATGGTGGCGAAGTAAGAATACAATTCACCACCCTCTCGACTTTTTTTTTGGTAGGATATGATCCGGACACACGTCGCCCCTTCCGTCTGGGGCGATGGAGGGGCAGCACCACCCTCCTGCTTGTGGGTTAAAAGAAGACTTAAAGATACAATATGCATATCACATCTATGCAAGAGAAAGAAAAAGCGAATTAAAACCTTATAGAAGGTTATTTTCCCTACTGTTTTAGAAGAGGTTCGAGCCCAACAGTGGGACGTCTATGAACTGACATGGTGAGGATACCAACAAGGTCTAAGAACGATGTGAATATACATAGGTGACGAGTAAGTATTTAATGTTCAACAAGAATCATAAAATTCAGCTTAATATCAGGAGCTATTGTGGTAGGACCATACTGTGGACAGTTCTCTGTCTACAGCCGCGGGCCGGTCCGTCCGGGGTAGTACCACACTCTCGTAGAAGATCGACGTCTGAGTAATAGCAATGTGCTATTGCGCTTCGTTCGGTGAGCGAGAGAGCCGGAAGCCTAACTGGGGTGGGTTCAGGGTTGTATTGGTAGGCAGCGGCCTAGCTATACCATTGGCAAAGGTCCATGGGCGGCAGTGACACTTACCATCAGGTGTGCTGTCTGCTCGTTTGCCGCCAAAAGCAATAAAAAAAAAAAAAAAAAAAAAAAAAAAAAAAAAAAAAAAAAGCACCAGCCAATAGCGTGCAAACGCGTCCGCCGTTATGGCGATATGCCTCATTCGTGGGGAGGCCTACGTTCAACAAAGTACATCGATTATGTATAATAGACTAACGGATGAAAGACTAGTTATTTTTTTATTACACAAACTTTTCTAATCATCCTTAGAATTGCCGATACCAGTTCTTCCATTGTTTGTGTAGTATAAGAACATTAAGAACGTAGAAATTTTAGGGTATTAAATATTTCTGCGATCGCGCTATCGATGTAATAATGACGATATATTGATTGCCTGCGTCTCTCACGATATGGAAAGCGGCAATGTTTTGAGACTGCTGTTAAAAAAGATATTTAAAAGTTAGTACTTGCTAAGATTCTTCCCGATAATGTGAGCACAGGAAGGTAAGGCATTGATTTAGTTTTTGGGTTTCACATAATATATGTGCAAGAAGCAAACATGAGCAAAAAATGTCACCTGACCGTCAGTCATTAGCCTACTGTTGGGCTCAAGGCTGATCCACAATAGGAACGAAATTGACCATCTAAGTATACCTACCATATTGCGCAGACCGGTTGGTAAAGGGTATTTCAAGTTCTCCTTTTTTGTCTTTATATTAGTAGTAGGTCATCACTAATATAGTAAGGTATAAGGACTGACTAATACTGTTAATTTTCCTTGTAATATTTATATCTGCCCCACCATGAGTCGTATATGGGCTAAAGAAACGAAGAGATTACGGCAAGAAGGAACTCGTGAATTTCATACTTTTACTCCTGCACCACACAAAAGAAAAAGAAGTAAGACATTGTGTTCTTACTGTTTATCTCACATTACTGGTTTATAAACAAAAGTGAGCAAAATAAAAAGAAAGAATTAGTAATAAAATAATGTTGTTGTGTGTTGTCGGAGGGTATGTTTATAATGGCGTTATATGAAGTTACAAAGAATCGGTTTTCCAATAGGCCACTAGTGCGCATGATCAGAATGAGGTAAATCGGACAAAATACTTGTTACTCAGCTTCAGTTGCCCTTCAGCATTAGGGGAGGAAAAATAGTACTGTAAATAAAGGCGTCATAAAAATATATAAGTGTAAGACAATATAACTTGTTAATTCATTTGTAAATTACCGTGATATCAGCAAGATATAGCTCGTTTTAACTTTAGTAAAAAGAAGTCGATAAAAGGTAAGTTGACACAATAATATGTTCGAACGCTAGAATCCTTAATTAAATTTATATGAAAAAGTGAACAAATTTTTAATTATTGATTGAGTCATATTTCACGGTAAAAATTTAATTATATTGAGTAACTAATAAAAAATTAAATATAGAAGAAACATGATGTATATATACTATACGTATATAATAATTCAATTATTATTAGGTCTAATTTGCTTTACCTAATGGTGTAATGGAATTACAGATATTTATAGTCCAATTATTCCAAATAATATATTATGTGGATTATCCATATGAGATGGTTTGTATGGCAGCTAATAACAAATATGGACCCGTGCAGTTATTTTTCAACCTGATGTTTTATTCTTATATTTAATTTCTTTTCTTACCCTATGAGTTGAAACAAATGATTTCGGTGACAATGGAATATGATGCAATAAATTCATTATATTTGTCCTCGTTAAATTGTCTTAACAAGCGATCGATGAAAATATCTATTAAATATATACATTAGAAAAAAACCTTTCGTTAAGTATTTTTTTAATTTTTAGTGTAATAAATTGTGATGTTGGTAAGAAGGGCTGAGCACGGCGAGCTAGCCAGACAATGGTGAGTGTGCTAACTGTGCTGCTATTTGCCGTAGCGGCTGTTGACTGCTGTTACCTGTTTCCGAGTGGTATGTATTTTTACTCTCATTGGTAATTTCCATGGTATTGAAAATGGCTGATGTTTCACTATTGTAGAAATAGTACAATAGGGAGACGACACTAGAAGATAAAAAGCAAGATCTAGTGGTACATATCTAATTGAAAACTACAGCTATAGGCCACGCATAGCGGGTTATTGGGTTCTAAGAACTTTTAGTTGTTTCGTATGGCTGGATGGGGTGGGACTATATAGGGTGGCAAAATGGAGAATCACGTGGTTACATTGCCATGAAATTGAATCTCGCATAAAAGGGGACGAGCTTATTATCATTGCTATAGCTAGTACAGTTTCAGACTTAATTGAACATTTCTTTACGTATAAACATAATAACTATGATACACTTCAAAACACGGTGGTGTTTTCGAAAACTTCAAGGTCTCTCTTCAAGGAAATTTGGTGAAATTGATGACCTTGAAGACAGACCTTGAAGTTTTAAGTGTGGTTTAATAAAATGGATTTTAATGTCGAATAGACGTTCCGGACCCGTGTCGTGGTGTGATCTGTGGGCCTGGCGCCTTGTGTCGTCCGACTCCCGATGGCCGATCTTATAATTGCGAATGCCCGAGCTCGTGTCCCAGCTACGGTGATCACGAGGGGTCGCGGCCGTTATGTGCCAGTGATGCTCACGACTATCCGGGAGAATGCGAGATGCGAAGAGCTGCTTGTGAATCAAACACTAATATCACTTTCAAATATTATGGTAAATGTGGTAAGTGTCAAAAATAATTATATAGACTATTTTCAATGAAGTACCTATACTACATTGAATAATTTCTGTACCTATTTAAAATCGTATATTCTCCGTGTGGTGACGGAGTAAGAATACAATGAACCACCCCCTATCTTACCTGTGGGTGATCGTAAGAGACGACTAAGGGATATAAAACGCATATAACATCTATGCAAGAGAAGGCAAACTCGAATTTAAAACCTTATATCAACACGTATGACTAGCATGGTATATTAGGTAAATTTCCCTCCCATTATGGAGGAGGCTCGAGCCCCACACTGGAACATATATGAGCTGAGATGATGATGATATTTAAAATTATTAGATGATAATGGTGTTATAAGCTTTGAGGTTAGAGAGGGCTCGTCATTGAATTTTATTGCGAATCAGTAACCTTTTTTCTGTATGTCTCGTCAAGGGGTAAGCAGGGCGGTATGCTGTCATAACTGTAGGTATGGCTTTCACAAATCACCTTTGAGTGGACCATACATTTCGTTCATATTTATTTACAGTGGCCTACCCAAATCTCTTTGATTCGGGCGTAGGAGCTATGTGGTAGGTAATGACTTCTAATGTTTACGCGAGTATTACACATTTGAAATAAAACTACATTTACGGATTCTATCGCGTTTGTATTTGATTTATAATTTCCCGACGTTTCGAACACTTTACAGTGATCATGGTCACGGGAGGATCATGACCAGTCCTCCCGTGACCATGATCACTGTAAAGTGTTCGAAACGTTGGGAAATTATAAATCAAATACAAACGCGATAGAATCCGTAAATGTAGTTTTTTATTTCAAATATGTGGTAGGCCTTATTGTCTGTGGTGGACTGGTACTGGTTCGTCCATTCAAAAAATCTATAGACTAATAAATTTTCAAAATATAAAGATGGTGATGAGGTGACTTGCTAATAGGGATTGTCCTTATATCGAACGCTTCGTGTGCTCCCTCTGATAACATGTTTCCTCACACAGTAATCCAATGGCTGTATAAATTTTATTATGATGTAAATAGCTGGTTCGGACATGTGAAAAGAATGCCGAACGAACGTCTGCTTAATAAGATATACAATGCGAAAGTGAAAGGATGTAGGTACCGGGAGAGACCGAGACTAACCTACCTAGACCAGATCGGTCATGTACTGAAGGAAGGTGGAGTCAACAGTCTCCGAAACCGGCGAGCGTGTATGAAGAGAATTATAAATGTTGAGGAAGCGAGTGAAGTATGCAAGGATAGAGTTCTCTGGCACTCTGTTCTCTCTGCCTACCCTGCAAGGGACATGGCGTGATAGTATGTATGTAAATAGCTCCAATGCTTTTTATATGTTATTTTATTGCAGATCCTTGCGCTGGAGTAACTTGTCCCGACCCTGAGGTCTGTCAACTGGACGATCGTCGTGCACCTTCGTGTCGGTGCGCGGAGCCGTGTCCATTGGAGTTCTCTCCTGTGTGCGCTTCCGACGGCAAGACTTATTCAAACGAGTGTCAGATGCATCGAGAGTCATGTCGCGCTAGGAAACAGTTGAAGATTGTGTTCAAGGGACAATGTAGTTCAGGTAGTTTAATAATACTGTGCGTAATATTTAATTAACATCTCATTTTTTTATTGCTCATGGTGGCAAACGAGTTAACAACACACCTACTGGTAAGTGTCACTGCCGCCAATGGACCCCTGCAATACCAAACGTACAGCTAGGCCGCTGCCCACCAATACAAACCCCAAACCCACCCTAGTTGGGCTTCCGCTCACCGAACGAAGCGCAATACCACATTGCCATTACTCAGACGTCGATCTTCTGCGAGAGTGTGGTACTACCCTGGGCGGACCGGCCCGTGGTTGTAGACAGAGAACTGTCCACAGCGTGGTCCTACCACTATTAAAATGTAAAGATGATCTGAACTTCTTCAGTAGCAACAATACTTTAACGCGGCAACAGCGCCTGCCGTTTTAAGAGCTTAATGAAGCACCTATACAATTCTGTTGGCTTCTCGAAAAGTATAGTAAGGTATTTTATTGTTTAAATAAATACGCCTTCATTTTGATTTGTAACTATAATTATAACATCACTGCAAGAAAAATAATATTTCTATATTTAGCTTGCTAGCTTAACATAGCCAGCTATAGATAGGCCAATCATCCTGACATGGGAACGTCAACAAGATATATGGTTTGTGTAAAAGAAGAAGTAAAAGAAAATTATGTTTTCTGTAGGCGTGAATCCGTGTGCGGAAGTGGAGTGTCGTCATGGAGCTGAATGTCGCGTGGAGGGTGGAGGTGCTGTATGCGCTTGTCCACCTACTTGTGAACCGGTATTGAGACCTGTCTGTGGCTCCGATTCGAGGACTCACGACAGCGAATGTGAGCTACGTCGCGCAGCCTGCCTGCTCGGGCGAGAATTGAGGGTGTTGCATGCTGGAGCTTGCGGTAATACTTGTTATGATCATTTTAAGTAAAAACATAAGGAAAAAGCATGTGTTCTTTTACCGTAAGTATCGTATAAGATAATGAATAAAAATTGGAAAATAAATATTATGTCAAGTTATCTGGCCTATATAGGATAAGTAAGCCAATTCCTTTCTTTACGTAGAAACTTCAAGCTCAAGTGCGATATATATGACTTGAGTAGAAAATTAAATGAAGTACTGGTGTTGCGAACTATTAATAGACTATTTATAAATGATTACTGCTTTTTCGCGGACGGTGATTCCAAATGGTGCAAGACAATTCTAAATTAAATAAAAAGAGCTCCTGTGCTTTTTTAATAAATGAAGATAAATTAATTCAAACTCCAGGGAACCAGAGTGAGAGTATTAATTATACTTAGTAAGATTTAAAGTTTACACTAGTAGTTCCTTTAGCTACAGTTGTCAAGTTGTTAGTCAGGTCAAATTGTGAAAGAAAACAAACAAAGGCCGAAAGTATCTGCGAATTCCTGACTTGCAAAAATCTCGTTTTTTTAATAATAATATTAATTAACGATTTACTATCATAAACTCTGTTAGCTGTTTATATAATCATAGGTTCAAACGGTGTATGCGCGGATCGCGTATGTCCTCACGGTGGTGAATGCATAGCGACCGGTAACCGCGGCGTATGTCGTTGTCCACGATGCTCCAATGAGTTCGCACCAGTCTGCGGCTCTGATGGTATATCATATGGCAACCGATGTAAACTGCAGCTGGAAGCTTGTCGCCATAGAAGAGACGTCCAGGTGTTATATGACGGACCTTGCAGTTAGTATAATATTGCGTACTTCTATTATAGTTCTGAATTTATAAATTTAATATCTTATCCCCCTTTTTTTTTCTATCAAGATATTTAAAGCACAAAAGCAGATAAAAAAGGTTAATTGGGAATAGAATCATATTATAATAAGTTGTCTGTTCAGCTTGGTGTATAGTAGGTTCATTTCCCTGCCATTGGGGGTGAGGCTCAGGCACCACAATACACCTTTATGGGCTAAGAAGAAAAACTGTTATCTGTCGCTTGGTTTTTACATGGCAAGGTACTTTAAAAGAGACTTTACGATTTATATGTATTTATATATTCGAGTTAAAGAGATGAGAGGTCAAAATTAGATTAATCGAATATTAACAGCCTCTAGTATTTAACTCGATAAGAGAGCGTATAACAATTAACATTTATGTTGTTTCATTTATTGATTTATTTAAGTGAAATGAAATGATAGGTCAAAAGCAGACTAATCAGAGACTGAGAGCCATATTAATAGCGCTTGAATTGATAAGGTAGCGTAACAAAGACTTGTGATTTAATTTACGAATTTATTCGTGCTTGCTGCGCATCATTTTGCACAATCTGCTAGTCTTACGGATGGTTGTTCATCAACTAGCTCTTATCCCAATTTATTTGGGGTCGACGCAATATGTCTTCTCCTTCCATACAACCCTATCAGACGTCATCTCTGTGGTCACTCCTTGTCTATCCATGTCATGTTTCACGCAGTCCATCCATCTTTTCTCCGGTCTTCTTAACTTTTCCGTCACTGGCGCAACTTCCAAACTGCCTCTTATATGTCTTACGGATGGTTGTTGTACTTACAATATATATATACTTTTAGATGGCTGTGAGAATAAGAAATGTGAGTTTTATGCGGTATGCGAAAGCGATGGTGTTTCTGAAGCAAGCTGCGTGTGTCCCAAGCATTGTGAGGACGGAACTGTAAGTTGATATCTGTTAAATAGTAGCACTACACTACCTTTTTAATTTATACCGCAACCAGTTCCATATCGTTAAGTTTATCGTGTGATCGTTAAAATTATCGTGTGACTATCATGTCCATCGTTAAGATTATTAAATGGGGTGATAATCTTACTTTGAAGTTAATCCGCTTAACTTTCAAGTTAATTCACTTAACAAATATTTTGGCGAGTAATGTGTGTCTATTAAATAATAACTATTTATTAAATATCTCTAATATTCATTTATTAAATATGCTAATATGTTTTATCAGTTAAATATTGTGATAAATTCGGCATATCTATTATACTTATGTAACCGAAGACAAAGATCGGGTGCCGGTGGCCCGCTTGCACGGCGTAGAGAGGAGAGTTGCATGGTGGGTTTATGGGGTCACGCACCGCCTCTTCCGTCACCCCGGACCGACTTGGCGGAACGAGACCACGTCCATAGTCCACCACAAAAAAAAATACCCTTTTGTAAAAGAAGTGCTCGTAGATGTGTGAAATTTGTGGAAGGATATTAGAACAGCAGCGAATTTAGGAAACTGTTGTGCTCAGCTCAGTTCAAACAGATTTAGCGTGTTTTAGCTGTTATGATCTTTGTGACGTTTCTTAGAAGCGTAGTAGGTTAAATATAAATTATTTTCAACCACTTGACAGACAGTTAATCCGTGTGGTGACGGAGTAAGAATACAATTTACCACCCTCTATTTTATCCGTAGATGATCGTAAGAGACGACTAAGGGATGTAACGTAACGCATATAACAACTATGCAAGCGCGGTATAGTTAGTAGCAAGCGTGGTATATTAGTTCAATTTATCTCCCATTACGGAGGAGGCTCGAGCTCAACAGTGGGACATATAATATAAGCTGAGATGATGATTACAGATAGTTTGATTCCTTTCAAGAAACACTTGCGCACATCACTGATGACAGAAGTATTTACTCATTAGTGCAGAGCATTTTATAAAACATATAGACGAGTTATAATTTATTATTATATAAGTGTTTAACATCATACATAATCGTGTTTTACATAATTTATAGGAGACCGAAGAAGTCTGCGGCACAGACAATACGACTTACAGTAGCGTATGTGCCCTGCGAGATACGGCTTGTAAGGAGAAGAGGCGGGTTCATATAAAACATATGGGATCATGCGGTATTTATTTGCTCATTATTATTAAAGTAATTAAGAAATTACGCAAACCATACTGCAGCTTTTAAAATTAAAAGTGTACTACATAAGCATGGCTTGCGGCCTGAAGTTAAGAGCCGTTTCCAGTAATATCTTATCTCGCTTAGGGTGCTAGAAATTATATAGTGGACTGAATTTCTTATTTTTCCTTGTACTTTTTGAATATTCTATATTTTTTCTCGTGAGACTGAAAATACGTAAGAGCGATAAGACGTTATGTAGATGGTAAAGTGGTGAAATCAAAGCCATTATGATTATTTTTGTCATTATAGTAAAATACAAACGCTGCAAGAGTAACTCAATCTGGTTTTAATATTGTTCTAAACGAATTGCTCTTAATGAAAGAAAATATCATTGCCAAGACAAATAATCAGTACCGGTGAGTAGCTAGTTTACTTCAATTTTACTACTATAGTTTGCTGGCATCAATTTCTTATTATTCTGTAAATTCTATTGCACCATGAGGCTAAGAAGTCACGACTAATGTGGGAAGTCTCATCGCAAGTTATAGGAATTTATTACGTGTAAATTGCTAGGCTAATCTGGAAATCACATAAAATTTTAAGTCCTTGTAACTTTATGTATATTGCCACATTATTAGACGTATCTATATGTGGGTTGCCTAGTTAATGTGAAATTTACGTTCAAATGAAGCGCAAGAGTTGCCATAGGAGTATTTAATTACGAAATAATGGCTAGTAAATCTTTACTCATAGAACGAGTAATGTGCTGATTTTAGTTTATCGTAGTGTCTTATCTGTTTTATCCTGTTAAGACTAGAATTAAATATGGATACCTATATCTTTTATTTCTAGTCTCACGGATTTTTATTTATTGATTTTTAGTCAATTTTACTTGATCCCTCACTCTGACTCTGGGGAGGCAAGTGAAATTTTGCTAACGCCTCCTATTTTTTTTGCAATTAAATTTGCTGTGGCTTCCAAGACAATTAAAATGTGTTTTCTGACACTGCCCGAGGTTCAAACGGTATCGTTTATAGAAATTATTGTCAATTCTGGGTTACAAGAAAGTGGTAGGAATGTGTAGAGGGATTAGCCCCAATCAAAAAATATTTTTAAATCTATCTTATGTAAAAATCATGTGTTGTTACCATCGTCATCACAAATTTTGAGAAATCGCTCTATCGGGAAAAAGGCATAGTAATATATATTAAGGATAAGAGCGGTATGTCGGTGAGGGTAACACAACCTAAAATTACCCTTTATGCTAAGCGCTAGACACTTCAGACCACAGAAGTTAAATACCCATGATCTTAGGATTTCATGTAAAAGCAGGAGATGAAAGTACGGCGTCTTATATAAGAGAATAGTCTGACAGAACATAGTGCGTTAAAAGTGCTGAGAATGAGTGAAGTTTGATGATGATATATTGCGAATAGAGTCGTGCGCGGAGGTGGTATGTCGAGCGGGCACATGGTGTGCTCGAGGAACATGCGGATGTGCGGCGTCGTGCTCAGAAGTGACCCGAGCACCAGTTTGTGCAGACAACAGGCGAACATATCCAACGCACTGCTCACTCCGGCGAGCCGCCTGCGAAGCCAATACAAGAGGAGAACCGCCTCCGGTGTTATCTTACTATGGAGATTGTACCGATGATAATAATACAGCAGGTAATGTGTTAGTTAATTCGTTTGTCGGACTAGAATCATCATGCTCTTACTCTTATCCCAATTACTTGGGGTCGATATAATATGTACTCTTCTATCATAATACATATTGTAAAAGTTATTGGCAAAAGTTTTATGACCGGCTGCTTGCCAGACATCAACCCTCCTTGGGAATATAATTGTTGACCAAACGGCATCAGATGGGGTTGGCCCAGGTTGTTATAAGGCTCTTAGTCGTCTTTTACGACATCCACGAGCAAAGTAAGGGTTAGGGTAGGGGTAGTATTCGTAGCCACCACCCTGGAGGTATGTCCCGCCTGGAGCCTCAACGCCACGACCTGTCGGCGATCATAGGAATAGACCTGTCGTTGTTGACTATCATATCTAAGATGCTTGACAGCGACATGTGCAGGTCGTCGATGGCCTCCTTCTACGAGGTGGTCATTTCTTCGAAGCAGGCCGCGGAACGACGACGCGAGGCATCTGATTCGCAGACTCGCTTCGCAGGCGGTGGCTAGGGAGGGGAAGGCGCCGTTACTCGCAACTCCTCCCACCACCTTGATGGTCGACTGGACGTGCTCAGATGGCCTAGCGTTGGGGTGTCTGGGATAGAATGTCAATAGACGATCTCTCCGGCACCCCGTAAAAGCGTGGAAGAGACCGCTGTGGTATTAGTGGGTATTTCGGTCGAGAAGTCGGCTGGCGAGTCCCACACACCCCGTCGTTTATAACCGGCAGGGGAGAGTGCGTAAATGCATTTCCACAGCGTGAACAAAAAAAAAAAGTATTTGTAGCCACAACCACACATCACACAGTTTGACGGACTAGAATACAATATGTTATACTCGTTCCAACCATTTATTTTACTTTTGGCAGGTCGAATTCTGATCAATTAGTGTTGTACCAATGTATTACGGATACTATGTTTTGTAATAATCGATTTTAGTCAGGAAGAACTTTTAATCGATTTAACACGGATATTTTATTTTTGCTTAAATACATATTTCATATTATTTAAAAACTTCACTTCTGTAAATATATTTGTTATTTGGGCACATTAATTTTTGCATACCCACTAATTCAGTCCTCCCAAAATATTTTACGTTGTACTTTGCAAAATAAAAAATAACTACTTTATGAAGCATTTTTCCACTAAGCGGGGTCCGCTGCTCCAAACTTTACTTAGAGACAATGGCGCCCTCGTCTGCGGAAGTAAATCACTAATTTTCTCATCCAGCCTACCCCTTTTTTTTAAGCCGAATTGGCAACACTGAACGGCGCGCCGGCGACGCCATTTTGTTGTGTTGTCTGTCACTCGCAACAAGACTCCCGTGCTAGTCACATTTCTGTTCGCTGAGTGCTCTTTCATATTTTTCATACGCTGTGTTGAGTATTTATATTCCACCGTATTGATTTCATTGTTCTTACTTTGACTGAGTTGAGCGTATCGTTCCTCCCAGTAAGATTTTACTTGCAAAATGCCGAAAGGTATGGTGCTTAAAGGACAATCCAGAGAGTTAGTGCTGCGGCTTCGTGAATTTTTTGAAAAGGAAAACCGCAATGGCAGATTCCTTATACCAGTAACCCAAGTTAGAGACCGTGTTGCAGCAGCATTATGTATTGGTGCTCCAACGGTGGCGAAAATCACTAAAGAAGCCTATGGTAGTAGTGGTATTGAACAGAACAAGCTATCTACGCCTAAGAAAAAACGTCAGCCCCGTAAAGTGACAGCAATTGACAGTTTTGATACTGATGCTATTCGTCGTCATATATACAATTATTACACAAGCAAAGAGATTCCTACTTTGAAAAAATTAGTAGCGTCTCTACGAAATTGTGGCTTGTTTCGTGGTCAAAAATCTTCGTTGTCAAAGGTGCTGCACCAAATCGGGTTCTTGTATAAGAAATCCGACAAAAGAAAAATTTTAATGGAACGTCGTGATATAGCCTTGTCTCGCTGTCAATTTTTAAGACAAGCGAAGGAAATAGAAGACTGTTCGAATGTCGTTTTCACAGATGAAACTTGGCTCAATGCCAATCATTCCATACCAAAAGGTTGGACTGACGATACTGCTGCTTCTACTTCTGCAGTGCCAATGGGGAAAGGTGAACGCCTCATCATTTGCCATGCGGGAACTACAAAGGGATTTGTACCAGACGCTCTGTTAGCGTTCAAATAAAAAAAAAACAGGAGACTATCATGAGGAGATGAATGCGGACGTGTATGAAAAGTGGTTCAGAGAAATGCTTACATCACTTGAAGAGCCATCAACAATATTTATTGATAATGCACCCTATCACTCTCGCCAAATTAATAAAATGCCAACACAGCCCAACAAAAAACACGAGATTATAAACTGGCTTCGTGATAATGGGGAAGATGTGGACGAATCCCTACTAAAAGTAGAATTACTTAAAATATTAAAAAGTAAAAAGCAGCCAAAACGATATGTCATCGACGAAATGGCAGCAGAATATGGGCATGTTGTAATCAGAATTCCTCCGTACCACTGTCAATATAATCCAATTGAAATGATCTGGGCACAAGTCAAAGGACACGCCGCAAGAAACAATACAACTCCTCCTTTCACAGCAAATAAAATGCTTGAACTTTTAAAAAACGCATGTGCTAGTGTGACGCCTGAAAACTGGGCGAGTGTCGTCAACAAGACAAAAAATATAATATTCTCTGATTGGGATCGGGAAATTGAATTTGACAACATACCTACACAAGAGTTAATAATAAACACTGCAGATGATTCAAGCGACGATTCGAGTTCGTATGAAGAATCCGACGATTCGTTATAATAAAATAATATTAAAATATTTTGGTTGTTTTATTTCATGTTATAGGTATGATGAGAAGATTTTTATATCTCCCTGATACAATTTTAACGTGTTGTCTATTACAACAATTCAAAACTCAGTTGTCAGCTAACTTAACTGCAAATAAGTGTAATCGATTATTTGCGATTCATTAGTTTGCACCGAATACTTTTGATCCTGTCACTAGATGCGATAGAACGTAACTTTTTTTATAACGGAAATGAATTATCACTTAAATTTTATGAATAGAGCTATTTACGGCATATTAATGTATTTAGTGGGTAATAATTAAGATATATAAATGTTATTGGGCAGTTTATATATTTCTCTGTTCACTCGTTTCAAAGTTAATAATTGCGTATAATGAAACAGTTACGTCCTAAAGCAGGTGTCAAAAGTAAAATAAATGGTTGGAACGAGTATAACTCGTTTATTCCATATAATAACGAAGTAAGATTAGTTACTGCAACAGAAGGATTCGAAACAAATTTTACGCCTACCTATCGGGTCGGTGTGGGATAGTGGGCCATATACCCGCTTTAACCTCCGTATGAAGAAAGGTCATGTCCAATGCTGCGATGTGTATGGGCTAAATAAGCGGCAGATTACCCCCATGTATCGTAAGAGACGAATGAGTGATTGGAAGCAGCAAATAATATAAGCCCTATAAGGGAATGCGACACAAAATAGATTCCTATGCCATTGAGTCTATTCTACTATACCTGTGCAGTGAAAATCTTCTTCTCAAACTATACACGTCCCATTGCTATACCTTGGCATTTTATTTTTGCCAGAAAATCGGGGCTTGGTAATTAATGGTATCCGAATGGACGGGTCGCTTAAATCTTGAAATTGGTACCGGTACCAAAAAAAATGCGTACCATTGTATACTTACTCCATTATCATACAAATTAATTCATCATCATTCTCCTACTCTTATCCCAATTACTTGGGGTCGATACAATATGTACTCTTCTTTCATAGTACATATTGTAAAACTTGGGAATGTAATTGTTGACCAAACGGAATCAGATGGAGTTGACCCAGGTCGTTATAAGTTATTGTCGTTACCATACAAAGTAATTGTGATATAATAATATAAAATTGTTTCAATAATATTTTAAAATTTACTTTTAGAAGGTAACGCGTCAGCAAAGTTAACAGATCTGAGCAATGAGATACGTTCGGAGGATGATAACGCTGAGAACTCTAGTGAGGCGGTAGCAGGTACTGCAGTGTGCGCACGTGTACAATGCGCCTACGAAGCTACGTGTGCCGTTGATTCTAATGGACAGCCAAGGTTAATTTCTACATATTTAAAACAGATTTTTTTCTTATAATACAACTGTAATTTATGCACGGATGTTGCTGTTAGGATAGCTTCCTATGTAGTAGGAGGAAAATTGTCCTATTATACTACATTGGTTTGACAGGTTTCGCTTTTTCTCACCCCAGGTAGCTGAACGGTATATGATCGGACAAAAGTCCAAGGTCCTCAGAGTTTTATTTCGAGTTTTACAACTTAGCAGCATTGTAATTTTGTTATGATAATGATAAAAATTATTAAATTTTATTAATCTAAAAAAAATATTTGCAGCCAACCCTACTTGTGTTTGTCGCAATATTCAGCCACGAGCAGGACGATGACGATGATAGAGATTAAAATAGAAAAATCATTACAATTCCAAATATTGAATTAATATTTTTTAATTAAGTAAGACTTTTTCCCCAAAAAAAATATTAAAGAGTTATTTAAATTAAAAAGAGTTTATTACATACATAGGTGTGCTTGTCTGTTTGACTGCGCTGCAGCAGCCGCAGCTGCTACGTCATCATCCCCTGTTTGTGCGTCGGACTTGAGGTTGTATCCCACATTATGTCATATGAAATTAGAAGCGTGTCGTAGACAAGAGGATCTTAGACTAAGGCCACTTCCACTCTGTAGAGGACTTGAGGTGAGAATAATCAATTTTTATTAAATAATTTTATTTCATTAAAGCAACTATAGTCAATTACGTAAAATAATAGAATATTATACAGACTTTACTTAACTATTGTTTTCTTTAATTGTAAAAATAAAAGGATCATACGAAAACCTCCCCATGTAAGAGATTTTCTCGCTGGAGTATGAAATACCTGTATTTATTCGCATTAGTTTACTGAATATATTCTAAATCCTTTAATTCTGAGAGATCTGAGTGCAATATTTTTTAAGACATAGGTTACCTCGCAATAACTTTGATTTGATCGACTGCGCAGATCGCGTAGTTGTTAAAACACCGACCTTCCGTGTCAGTGCCGTGGGTTCTATCTACAAGTTGTTGTTCTGAGTCTGGGTGTTATTTATTTGCGTTAATTGTGTGTTTGTAAAGTCCCTCGCAATACAAGGATTATTTCCTTAGTGCTGGGTAGTCCTTCAAAAATAATGGATGAAATCTTTATAAAATTACTTATATTATTGATCAACAATTCTATCTAAAGTTAGAACCATACTTTTTATAATCCGCAAGGAATGATATTAAAAATTAAGCTCACGATAGTTTGCTAAGGAGGACGCTATTTAGGCTGCTATGCTATAGATACAGGGAATGAGATAATAAAAAAGGATGGATGTTCTTATATAGCTAGAGTAATTTTTTTTATTGCTTATGATGGCAAACGAGCAAACAGCACACCTGATGGTAAGTGTCACTACCGCCCATGGACCTTTGTGATACCAAAGGTACTGCCAGGCTGCTGCCTACCAATACAAACTCCAAACCCACCCCAGTTGGGCTTCCGGCTCTCTCGCTCATCGAACGAAGCGCAATAGCACATTGCTATTACTCAGATGTCGATCTTTTGCGAGAGTGTAGTACGAGTACTACCCCGGACGGACCGGCTCGCGGCTGTTGACAGGGAACTGTCAACAGCATGGTCCTACCACTATAATTACAATTATGGTAAACTCCTATAAGAAAGCCCATTTTCAACATGTCTAATACAGTTGTCATATTCAAATATACTAATTAACAGACAAGATATTGGCTATCGAAGAAATGAATTATAATATTGTGTATTGTTAAGTAATTTTCCATGTGGTGACGGAGTAAAAATACAATTCACCACCTTCTCTCTTGCCTGCAACTGTCATAAAAAAAGATTATGGGATATAATAGGTAGAAAACATAGATGTGAGAGACTCGATATAAAATCCTTTACCATCTTGATTGACCGGCGTTATTACTAGCTCGATTTCCCTCTCATTGCGAAGGAGGCTCAAGCTCAATAGTGGGACTTATATGAGATGATGATACTGATGACGATTAAGTAATGCAGCAAAGACACATCTCTTCATATATTATCATCATCTTCATCATCATCACAGCCCATATATGCCCTACTGTTGGGCTCGGGCCTCCTCTGCAATGGGATGGAAATTAACCTACTATACCACGCCGATAAGACGTGTTGGTATAAGGTTTTGTTTCGAGTTTTCCTTCTCTTGCATAGATTTTATATGCGTTATATATCCCTTAGTCGTCTCTTACGATAACACACGGGTAAGATAAGGGGTGGTGAATTGGATTCTTACTCCGCCACCACACGGATAAATAATAATAATATATTATAGATGGATGTAATCAAATAATCATATATTATAGATGGATGAAAATATAAAGCTCGATGAAAATATTGTATTATTAATACAATAATATTCATCGAGCTTTTTTGCTATTAATGCCATACAAGTTTATCAAGGTATATACAAATAAAAGGTTTGGAAGGCTTCGACAAGATTCAGTAGGTATAAAGGAGAAGCAAAATATGTTTTTTTTTTTACAATTTGACATTGAAGCCGCCGTATGTCTAAATGTTATTCAATAAGACCGTGGGAAACATTATAGCTGAAATTAATCCGAATATGTGGATTCTGCAAAAGTTATATACTTTTTATATATACACTCATTTGCAAAAAAACGGGCGGTTTTGATTTTCATTCATATTTAAAAAGATACAATACCAAAAAGGTTTCAATCGTTTGTACACGTTACTGGCCGGTTTTAAAAATGCTGTGGTATTTAAAAAAGTACGTTCTAAATTCAATTTTTCATTTGATGTTCATTTTTACAGAAAACCCCTTTTTATCCTACATTTTTGGCGCGAAGTTCCAGAAGTTAACATCGACTTTCATAACTTTTATTCAATTTTTATCGATTAATTTCATATCCTTGACTGTCAAAGCTTTATTTAATGCTGTTTGGCCGTATCAAAAATGGTAGATAAAGTGGTAAAAGCTACCAAAATTATCGCGCTGCTTGAAGAGGGTTGCAGCCAATGTTTCGTGGCTAGGAGGCTAAATGTTAGTCGCTCGACAGTCCAAAGGACCTGGCAGCGATATCAGGAGACTGGTTCCGTCGAGAGAAGGCCTGGTTCTGGAAGAAAACCATGTACCCAACCACGGGATGATCGTTTTCTTGTGAGTCGCGCATTGAGAAATCGCAAATCTTCGTATGTGGATCTTAAGAACAACCTCCAAGAAGTAAGAAATGTGCATATTAGTCTATGGACGGTCAGGAGGAGGCTTCTCGCTGCCAATATACGCAGTCACCGCCCGGCCCGCGGCCCCAAATTACTCCGTGAGCACAGAGTTCACAGGCTTAGGTTCGCTAGAAATTGTGAATCATGGACTCAAGACGATTGGAATAGGGTTTTGTTCTGTGATGAAGCCAGGATATCTCTGTTCGGTGAAGATCGACGTCGGCGAGTGCTAAGAAGACAAGGAGAACGCTTTGCAGAGGCATGTTTCGAAGAAATCACACCTTATGGTGGGGGCTCTGTTATGTTTTGGGCAGGAATAAATTCAATGGATCGTACAGAGTTAGTCTTCATTGAAAACGGCTCACTGACTGGGCATCGATACATAACGGAAGTTCTAATTTCTCATGCACAACCCGCATTGGCCGCTCTAGGTGAAGACTCGATTTTTATGGACGACAATGCTCGCGCCCACCGATCCCGCGATGTTAATGCGTATGTGCAAGAGGTCGGCATTCGTCGTTTGGATTGGCCAGCTCGAAGTCCCGACCTCAATCCCATAGAGCATGTCTGGGACGTTCTGAAACGGCGTGTGAGATCAGTACACCCGGCTCCGCAGACCATCAGAGAGCTGAAGAATGTGATTACTGCGGAGTGGGAACGTATTCCGCAAGCAAGTATCCGGGATATACTCGCTAGCATGCCCAGACGAATTCAAGCTGTGATTTTAGCTAGAGGGGGTCACACTCGATACTAAACATTTATCTGCTTTTACTTTATTAAAGAAAAACAAACAAAAAAACTTTTTTATTTTTACTTCATGAGCATATGCACTACTAGCGAATATACACTACTAGCGAGGTTTAGCATTATTTCCCATAAATTGTATCTAAATTTTATGAAATACTGATGAAAACGATTATTTTCTTATTAATTTACCAAATTGTGTGGATAAAACTACCTATAATTATCAAACAAAGAAATATTAACATTTGAAATGGTTCATTGCTTAGGTGCCCGTTTTTTTTGCAAATGAGTGTATAACGATTTTGCTTTCTTTACAACTTTATTATATAGATATAATTAAAACCCCTATATTTTGCACAGTTTCGACCATGCGGAGATGATGAGCCATTAACCGATGCAGAAGGCAGGCATATAGACTGCGGAGGTGGTCCACATCGTAAAGACTGTCCAATGGGCAGCTTTTGTCATCATACCAATAAAGCAGCGCGGTGTTGCAGAAAAGGTCAGGTTTTAGTTATATTTTTAAATATGTAATGCGTTGTACTAAATCCTTATACAGCAAATTACCACCATTCATCCATCCACTAGCCTATCAATTGTCATCCTTTTTTTTATGGCGGCGGGCTATGGAATATTCACACCTCTCTAAATCTGTCCGGGGCGATAGCAAAAGCGGCGCGACTCCATAGACCGGCCCTACATGTACCTCTCTTTGCCGAGCGAGCAGGCCACCCGGTCTTTGTCTTCAATGGCCCGCCCGGCGGTTTACCCTCACGGGTATCCTCTCGAGTCTATGCTTCGGAACCTTTCGCCGTCGGGGCAGCTGAAACTTAGGCATCTTTAAGCAACGGATAAGCGAAGCTTCATAAGCGAGTTGAAGATTGCTACTGTTTACTCTCTTAGTGACTTCTTAGCTGGTTTTTACGATTACCATGACAAAGTGGTGACACGTTATATTCTTAATTCGTCACCACACAGCTACACATAATACAATATATAAATTAAATACCACCAGATCCTATTTGAAATAAGGTTTTCTTTTGAAATAAAACTGTTTTATAGATTTTATCGCGTTTATATTTGGGATGATTTAATTGCCCGACATTTTGAACACTTTACAGCGTTTATTATGACGGCCGGACTGTGATGTCCTCCTGAAACCATGAACGAGAGGATTGTGAGGTCCCCCTGTAGCCATGAATGCTGTAAAGTATTAAAAAAAAGTATTCGAAACATCAGGCAATTAAAAATTATACAAACATGATAAAATCCGTATAATTTGTTTTATTTCCAATGTTTATACATTTGAAATAAAACGTGAACAAAAGACGCGAAAAGAACACGCGTAAACATCGAAAATGAAAGTTTTCATTGCAATAATCAAGACAAGATTACTTAACATCCCTTTCTTAAAAGTGAAGATGAATCTTATATAGCTACAAAAGCGCAGACTAGATAATATTATTACAACTTAAAAAAGAAAATAATGTTACTAGACTGAGTTTCCACGAAGACGAGAAGCGCAATAAATTGCTCAAACTTTATTGAAATTAACATATTAAATACGTGTGAATATGAAGTTAGTTAACGTAATATTATGGCATATGTAAATTAGCAATTAGCTAACAAG
Source organism: Lymantria monacha (assembly GCA_905163515.2). NCBI lineage: Eukaryota > Metazoa > Arthropoda > Insecta > Lepidoptera > Erebidae > Lymantria > Lymantria monacha. Next base: position 22,464,288 of record LR991083.1, read on the forward strand.
CGTACAGTTACTTTACATCAAATAGAAATAAATGTAAATATGCACTAATGTATACGATCATAATTAAATCACTACTTGTTTGTTAAAGCCGTGGTGAAAATCGAACTTTGTTCATAGAGGTCTTTGTAAATATTAGTGTTAGATTAATATAGAATAAGAAATTTAAGGTTTCTTCAAATTATTGAATTTATTTATATCTTTTGTTTAAGAACTTTTTATCATCGTTACCTTAGTTTACCATATATACGTCGTATTGCTGGGCTAGAGCCTCTTCCGCAATAGGAGAGAAATTGACCATAGCATAATATATACCACGCTAATATGCATATTATCCAATAGTCGTTTTTCAGAAACACCTACGAGTAAGATAAGGGGTGCTTAATTGTATCCTTCCTCCGTCACCACACGAAAACAAATTTTAAATAGCTCTTCTATTAGGTATGGTGAGAATAAACATTCTTGTTGTAATGGTATGTTATACCTGTGTTCACTATTGAAGAAAATCTACCAATATCATAAAAGTAATAGAAACTAAACATGAACATTTTCAAAACTTCTTAAATGCCCAATTAGTTGTTGAGTTCAAACAAAGAAACAAAAGATTTATGATAATATATTGTGAGTCGCTTAAGATAAATCGCTTATTACCCGTTTAAAGAGAACCTCAATCTGTTTTTGGTACGTGAAGGACACGTTGGTATTGATTGCGGATGTGGTCTTGATGTCACTGTATAATGAAATTATCTTTATAAGGTATTTTATTCAGTATCAAGTTAATTATGACAAGCAATTATGGTATAGAAATTGATTGTAATTATGTACTGAGTGACTGTACAGAGTTTTAGTCAGGTATATCATATAGAATATCTATTTATTTTATCTTGTTTAGGAAACCTATTATTATTTTATGTGCTGTTTGATTTGTACTTTATGATGACGGGATAAACATAGGTATATTTAAGTATTTATGTCTTTAGTATATGCTTGTAGTCTCGCCTAACCAGCGTGGTTCAATACGTCAATTTCCCTTCTATTGTGGAGAAGATATGAATCTAGCAGTGGAACTTTTGTGAGCTGTTTTGACGATGATCGCATGCTAGATTATTGGCAATATATATATCCCATAGATAAAGCTGTCGTAGAAAAGAAAGGTTGTCAGGAGTCGTGGCACGGGTGCTGCGCAGACGGCATCACACCCGCTAGAGGACCGGGTGGAGCTGGATGTCCAGCAGTATGCGGCTGCCACCGCCTTGGGTCAGTTACCGAACAATGCGATGATACCGGGCAATGTGTTTGTCGGCCTGGCGTGGGAGGGCACAAATGTGACCGATGCGAACCCGGCTATTGGGGTTTACCAAGAATTGGGACTGGACATACTGGATGCATTCGTGAGTATTTTTTTATTATAGTTATTTTGTTATTGCGAAAAGGTTAAGCGAATTTTAGTGTTGAGTGCCAATTTTCAAGCTGGTCAAACTAGGGAATGTAATTGTTGACCAGGTAGCATTAGATAGAATTGGCCTAGATCAATGTCAAACTCTTGGGCAATATTCATAGCCGTCATCATACAGCATTTTTTTTCAAAATGATGAAAATTAGTTTCAAAATATAACAGTAATGTGTGTTACCAATAATTTTTAACAGCAACACTAGAAGTATTTTAGGTGAGATGAGATTGTATTTTATTTTTAGCATGCGGTTGCTCGGCTTTTGGCTCTGTACGGGAGGACTGTGAACAAATGACTGGTCGTTGTGTCTGCAAACCAGGTATACAGGGACAAAAGTGCACAGTGTGTTCTAATCACGAACATACTCTAGGACCTAATGGATGTTTTGATCGTAAGTAACCTTAATATTTTTTATTGCTTAATTATCACCAATTTAAATGCGAAACAGAGTTCGATTTTACTTTTTCAAATCACTAAAAACGAATTATAGTTTGTTAGATATTTTTACTTAGTGATCTTAAAAATATTATTGTTATTTACAGCTGAATCAACGCAACTACCTGCGACGAACTGCGATCATATGACATGCTACTTCGGAGCTCATTGCGTAGTCCGTAGCGGACTGGCGACTTGTGAATGTGCTACAACAGAATGTCCACCTACTGACGGCCCATCGGTGTGCGGTAGTGATGGTCGCACCTACCTCTCTGCATGTCATCTACGTACACACGCTTGCCGAACTCAGTCAGATATAGTTGTACAAGCATTTGGACCGTGCAGTGAGGAGTCCCCACACGTTCGTCGAGGTAGCCGTATTGGTAGATCTAACCGTTCCTTCAATAACACCGACCTCCGCAAAAGCACACCTCTGGAACCTGAAAAAAAATCATTTAAAGATTTGGAATATATAAAAACTCAAAGCTCAAACTCACTACAACTCACAGATGCTTCTGTAGACACAAGTGATAGTGGCAAACCCGATAGCCCCGAACCTGAGCTAACATGTATCGACATACTCCCACCAGTTGGATATCGCTAGAGTTATAAGCTAGTATTGTAGAATTTATTTTCGTAGATATTGGTTTCATGATATTCTTAATCCACTTCCAATGATTCTTCACAGAAAAAATCTACAGTCATTCTAACAGCGTCTGGGAAAATTCGTTACAAGGGAACTGCGCTAATTCTAATAAAAGTAATCAAGTTTGGATTGAAGAAATAGAAGAAGAATTTATTTCAAATGAAGTTGAAGCTTATTCAGTTTATGAAGAATATGCAGAAGAAAATAGCAATGAAATATATGATGTGCCATTGTTTGATGGTTATGCGCGAATAACTGCACGTGCAAGACTTCCCTCTAAGCGTTTCGATATTTGGGCAGAGGTGTCTGCTGTGTGTGATAAGGGTGCAATATTAAGTGCTTCCGGGACGAGGGACCATTTGTGGCTTGGTCTTGTGGAAAATAGAGCTGTGCTACGTTGGGACGCAGGAAGTGGACCAACCGAACTTCATACTGGTAAGACTAAAATAGATGGTAAAACGAAAATATCTGCAAGAAGGTATAAGAAGGATGCTGTTCTAAAAGTTGGATCTTCAAGTGCGCAGGGAACTTCACATGGGCGAATGAGTTCTTTAGATGTAGATCCTTACATATATATTGGTCATCCTCCGGAGAACATAACAAAGTTAGTAAATATTTATTATTAACTTAATAAGCTAATATTTCTAGATCATAAGTCACCAGTAGGGCTACGTGAACGAATACATATTGTAAGAGTTATTGGCAATAGTTTTATGACCAGCCGCCTGCTTGATGTCAACCCTTCTTGGGAATGTAATTGTAAATTGTTGCAAGCAAACGATATCAGGTGGAATTGGCCCAAGTCGATATAAAACTCTTCGTCGTCTTTAACGACATCCACGAGCAAAGTAAGTGTTGGTAGTATTCGTAGCCGCTACCACACAGCGTTTAAAGTGGAAACCATTATTCATTTATATATCATTTATATATTAAGAATTTTCGAGATTAAATTATATGAATCTACAAGTAATATTATAATTATGCGAAAGTAACTCTGTCTGTCTATCTATCTGTCGCTCTTTCACGTCGAAACTACTGAACCGATCTAAATGAAATTTGGTACACAGATGGTATAGAGCCTGACAAAGGACACAGGGTACCTTTAATGGGCCACCGAAGTCAAAAATCGGGTACCGGTGGCCCGCTCGCACGGCGAAGAGAGAAGGTTTTACGGTAGGTCTATGGGGTCACGCGCCGCCTTTTCCGTCACCCCGGACCGATTTGGCGGGGCGAGACGCATCCATAGTCCACCAAAAAAAAAAAAAGGGTACCTTTTAATGCAAAAAAGGGTTGTAAAAGACGATGAAAAGTTGTAAGGAAGTATTGTCATTTTTAAAGCCAGAAGCTTGAAACTTATTTTTAGGCTATTGCTTAGATATAAATAAATATGACATTAAAATTTTGTAAAAAATTTACCCTATTTATATATATATATATATAAACCCTTCTTTGACTAATATCTATGGTTTAAACTTTTGTGCAGAATGTCTGGAGCATCAGGTATTGCCGGTTTCGTGGGTTGTATACATCGCCTACGTGTGAGTGGCTGGGACCTAATACCTCCATCTCGAGGGTTGACCATCTCATCATCCGGCATTCAAACATGTACACCACATAATTTGGCACAATTGGTGTGTCCTTAAGGATTGAATGTGTAAATAATTTTCACATTTTAATTTATTTATGATATAATATCCAGAAATATTTTAAATGTTTTTATCTTAATTCGAATACCAAGTTTTGTATTTAAATGCTTATAATATTTGACTCAGTTATTAGCTTATGGCAATGATTGTTAGATAGAACCATTCGAGTGATAACTTTACATATCGGCTTTTGCGTTAGCGAAGCAAATAAAATCTGCACTGAACTTGTTGACCAACTGTACTGCTTGTACGATAACACAAAAATAAAATATTTCTTTGTCCTAAAATTAATATCAAAATTATTTAATTCATTGGGCTCTAAAATAAGGAGAAAATACCTATATTCCTTAAAAAAATGCTTTTTATGGTAGTTATGATAGCAAATTCCTTTGATAGTAATAATCTTTTCAAGCCATACATATTTTATGTCCAACTTAATGATAGACCTTTTAAAATTTCATACTTTTTTGTCAAAGTCTAAAATTCGTGTTGACTTGTATAATATTATTTTATATTTATCTAACGATGACTGGCTATAATCTTAACAGCAATAATGTAGTAGTAAAGTTTTATAAAACTGTTATGCAAACGATTCAAGATATCGCCAGTTCCTACGCAAGACCCGCAACTATGTTTCTAATCATTTATAAACGTAGTGTGTGCGTTATTTGACAGGTTTGGGTAAGATGCTATGTCGTTATGCTCACTGTAACTTCATAATCCGTTCCGAATCCTGTAGTCCTGTAATTTACCTGGTTTCGTGTCAAAACAACGAGACGAGGCATGCGACTACGTATTTCAGCGAGGTTCAGAGTTTAGTCGAACGTGTTGTAACTTTCAACCTATTCCATTTTGTTCATGCATTTTGATACAAGAGGGTCATTGATTGCACCCGGACGCTACATGTGCTAGAGCCGCCCCTGAGCAACATTCTGAACATCTTCTATATAACATCCATTTAAAAATATTATTGTAAAAACTATTATGATTATCATCAGTGAAAAGGAACGCATACACAAAAATGAGTCGTTTGATAATTAAAAAATGTATGAATTGACAATTTTTTATTTATTATAATATCTATATATATATATATAAATATAAAATCAAATTCTTTTAACTTTTGTTTTAACTCATCGTGGGTTATTTTCCATATCATTTCCGCTATATTCGTTTTGTTAGATAAATATGTAGTGAGATTTCAAACATTGTTGAAGTTTAAATAAATTTGACTAATAGTAGATTTAATAATATACATGCTTAACTATAATTAAATACATTAATTAATCTTGGTACTAAAACTGTTTAATGTTATCTATCTCAACCTTGCAATGTGATATTCGTATAACTTGTATTACTCTTAATTCATAATAATGTAACACTTTGGTTATAACTAACATATCTAAATCTATGTATTTTATTATAAACTATCTTTTTATAATACAGTTATTTCAAAGTTTTATTGGTTTTTATATAATACGACCCAATCTGTTTTTTTAGGGGTTATTCATTAATCACATGAGGCTTAAAAAGGGTGGCGGGGGGAGCGGTTTGACAAAAATCACGAAATATCACAAGGTTGGGGTGTAGTAAGATATCACGTGTATTTATTTTTTCGTCAAACTCGCGATTTCTAAACCTAAAAGCGGCATGTAGTGTGACTTTGACTTGCCGTTGCCAGGCAACCCACGAAGTCCTCATGCGCCACCGACGGCCGCCCGGTTCGGCACGTCAGTCACCAGTTATTCTGTTGTTTTGGCGCCGAAAACATGCGTAAACATTTACTTTGTACGTTTTGCATTAAAACAATGTTTGAAGTAGCCAATTTGTATAAAGACCTTTTTGCAAAGTATAAAAAAGGAAAAGCTCGAGAATATAGTTATAGGAAAAAATCGAGTTGTGGGCTAATTCTTTGTAGTCAATAAAAATTAACGTGATGTTGGTGGGGAGAGGGGGTTATTCATAGTCTTAAACCTAACCACGTATCATTAAAGGGGAGAGGGGGTTAAAAAAAGGCTAAAAAAAGATCACGTGATTAATGGACGGCCCCTTAAGTATAGAAATGAATATTTACGACTGGTGTAGGTAATTATTGAAAATGTATATCCTTCTAAATTTTGTTCGCATTTCTTAATTTAAAGAAACACAGTGTGCTATAGAGAAGATTATAATCGGAATTTAATAGCGGAATAAAATTAGAAATACGGAGATCCATGGAAAAACGGAATAATTGGAATAGTTGGAGTAAGTTAGTGCAACAGTGTTAATGATAAACCACGACAGACAATCAGCCAAGAACAAATATTCTCGAAAATTAAAAGATACAGCCTGAATTTGTTGTGAAGGAGGCTCGTCACAAAGTTTGTGAGTGTGAAAGATATCGGTTGTATAAAAATAAAAAAAGAATTATAGTAACAGTATCTATCTTCTACTCGAAATTATTCTAAATTTAAGTATTTTAAAACCACTAGGAATCGAACGTAATCTATAAATTATTGTTAGACAGAGGCCTCCTTCATAATAATAAGGATTTTGAACTACTATATCACAAAAGATCGAGGCACATGGGGCGTGGTTTCGAGTTCTTTTCTTGCAATCATGTTATTTGTTCAGGTCCCATAGCATACAATGTCTACAGAAAAGAAAGAAATGGTCATACCTACATTTTATATTTTAGATTACAACAAGAATATTGGGATAATAATATGGACCCTGTGGAGCAGTTCTTTCTTTAATTTTTTATGCGAACAATTTTGCGAATACAACAACAGACACACAGTACTATATTTTAAGTGTTTATTATATTATACTGGTTACACTGCACTATGTGTACTCTTTTTGATTCAGTAATGTAACTACGATGACTTACGGCACTGAAACGTGGTCTCTAAATGTCGGCCTCATAACAAGGCTCAAAGTCGCTCAGCGTGCTATGGAGAGGGCTATGCTCGGTATTTCTCTACGTGATAAAATCCGAAATACGGAAATCCGTAGAAGAACGGGTGTAACCGACATAGCCCTAAGGATTAGCACGTTGAAGTGGCAATGGGCAGGCCACATCGCTCGACGAACCGACAACCGTTGGGGAAAAAAGGTTCTCGAGTGGCGACCACGAATCGGACGACGCAGCGTAGGACGACCCCCCACTCGGTGGACTGATGACCTCATCAAGGTCGCAGGAAACCGCTGGATGCAGGTGGCACAGGATCGTTATAGATGGCATTCTCGTGGGGAGGCCTATGTCCAACAGTGGACGTTTACAGGCTGATGGATGGATGGATGGATGGAATGTAACTACGGAAATTAACCCACAAGGGCTTCAATCCTAAGCAGTATAATTGATTAAATTTTTGTATCAACTGCTCGAATTATAGTGGGTTTTCTAAAGAGAAAAACACAGTTGATTCTCGGGCTAGGTCCAGAAAGTAACAATAGGCTAGCCACTTATTATGTAGTATTAAAAATGACATTATGAAATGTGATTGTCCTACACATTTGCTTATCTTTTCAGGGACAAAATAAATAAAATATATTACTGTTTTATTATTTTAGTATCTACCTATACTTGTGGGTAAAATATTAGTCAATAACCTTTTTTTTTGTTATCGCTGTGGAAACGCATTTACGCGCTATTCCCCGTCGTTGACAGACAGGAGGGGATGTGGGACTCATCGTCTAGCTGAAGCCCGACCGGAATACCCACTAAAACCACAGCAGCCGCTTCCGCACTTTTATGGGGCGCCGGAGGGATCGTCTACTGACACTCGATCCGCGGCACCCAACGCTTGGCCTTCTGGCCACGTCTTATCGTCCCTCAAGGCGGTCGGAGAAGGCGCATAACGACGCCTCCTCCACCCCAGTTGCAGACGCATGCGCCTCGTGTTCTCGCTTCGTTTTCATGATGGTCTCACAAAAGGAAGCCATTAACGTCCAACATCAGTCACTGTCAAGCATCTTTGAGATGATGGTCGATAACGACAGGTCTCGCCCAACGACCGCCGACAGGACATGGCGTTGGGGCCCCCAGGCGTGGCGTACCTCCAGAGTGTGACGCGCATCGTCTACTGACGCGCCACTCTCTTAACATCCTGGGGCCTCTTAAACTTTCAATTCTGTGCAGGTACTTACCGAAGTTACCCGTGTGGCGATGGGAATAGAATATAAAGGTCGTCACCCCTTACTTGCCCGTGGGAGTCGTAAAAATCGGGTCTCACCGGGAGATTGGGCAGCGGCTATCTCCCGGGAAACTTAATAACATCTACCGCGATCGCCAATCCGCTCGCCAAGCGTGGCGATTATGGCATTATTACCCCCCCCCAAAATAAATATGAATGTAGAAAAAGTCACGGCCCCCAGTCACGGCAGTTCCGTTGTTCCACGGGCTCATTTTGGTAGCGGGCCTGTTGGTGGCGGGGCAGGGGGTGCTAGGAATCTCCGGCCGCGATCCGGCTACCTTAAAAATCGACCCTTGGCCCTGGTAACACACAACGTTCGGACGCTTAGGACCGACGAGAGGGTCATCGAACTGGAAGAGGAATTGAGCAAAATCCGATGGGACATTGTAGGATTATCAGAAGTGCGAAGAGAGGGGGAGGGCACGATAATCCTCCGGTCTGGAAATTTGCTCTTCTACCGGGAGGAAGATCACCCATCCCAAGGCGGTGTAGGGTTTATCGTTCGTAAGTCTCTCGTAGAGAATGTGGAGAGGATCGAAAGTGTGTCAACAAGGGTAGCGTACCTTATACTCAGAATTACCAAACGGTATTCGTTGAAGGTCATACAGGTTTACGCACCGACTTCGACATACTCCGACGACGTAGTGGAGGCCTTATACGAGGATATCTCGAAAGCCATCCACACGTCCAAAACCCACTTCACGGTAGTTATGGGAGACTTCAATGCAAAACTAGGCAAAAGGACAGACGATGAGTTGAGAGTGGGGCAATATGGATTTGGACAGAGAAACCAAAGGGACCAAAAACTGGCAGACTTTTTGGAGAAGGAAGGCCTCTTCATGATGTACTCCTTCTTCAAGAAACGGCCACAAAGGAAGTGGACCTGGATTAGCCCTGATGGATCCACTAAAAATGAGATAGACTTCATCTTGACGGACAAACGACAAATATTCAATGATGTCTCTGTGATCAGCAGGATTAAAACTGGGAGTGATCACCGCATGGTTCGAGGCACATTGAATCTTCGTACGAAAGTCAAGCGGTCCCGCTTGATGAAGTCTACACTCCGACCTACACCTGTCCAATACCAGAACCCCGATAGCTTTCAACTCGAATTACGTAATCGCTTCCAATGCCTGGAAGAGTGCGAATCTTCGAACGATATGAACAACAGGTTCGTGGAAACTGTCCACGCGGTCGGGTCAAAATTCTTTAAGGCCCGTCGCGCTACTAGAACAAAAAAGCTTTCTGACCAGACTCTTCAACTCATGGAGAGGAGAAAGGAAATGACGGTACAGTCTTCAGCCGATTGGTCCGAACTCAGGCAGCTTAATAGACAAATCTCTAAATCTATGCGACGCGATATTCGCCGATTCAATACACTGCGTATTGAAGAGGCGATAGAGCGAAACCGAGGCTCCAAAGTGTTCGCACGAGATTTGTCTATTGGGCAGAGCCAAATGACCAAGCTGAAGACCGATAACGGTACTGTCATTTCATCCCAGAGTGAGATCGTGGGAGAGGTCGAAAGGTTCTATGGGCAGTTCTACAAATCATCCCTGAATCCTGTTGTCGGCTTGGTCCAAGACCCCAGATCCAAGCTAACTCGGCACTATACCGAAGAAATCCCGGACGTCAGCTTGTACGAGATCAGAATGGCTCTAAAACAATTAAAGAACGGAAAGGCACCGGGAGATGACGGAATGACCACAGAGCTCCTGAGGGCAGGCGGCAAGCCAGTTTTAAAAGCCCTACAGAAGTTGTTTAATTCTGTCATTCGACGCGACGTTTCAGAGTCGTGGACCAGGAGTGTGGTGGTGCTGTTTTTCAAGAAGGGCGATAAAACGCTCTTAAAGACTCGTCTCACTCCTGAGCCACGTGTACAAATTGTTTTCAAGAGTCATTAAGAACCGACTCGTGCGCAAGCTAGACGACTTCCAGCCGCCCGAACAAGCCGGTTTCCGAAAAGGTTATAGTACCATAGACCACATCCACACGCTACGCCAGATTATACAAAAGACCGAGGAGTATAATCGGCCTCTGTGTCTAGCGTTTGTGGACTATGAGAAAGCCTTTGATTCTGTCGAAACTTGGGCAGTGCTGCAGTCCCTTTAGAGGTGCCAAATTGACTATCGATATATTGAAGTGCTGAAGTGTTTGTATAAAGACGCTACTATGTCAGTCCGCATCCAGGATAAGAGTACGAAACCGATCCAGCTGCAGAAAGGCGTGAGACAGGGAGACGTTATCTCTCCGAAACTGTTCACCACTGCGCTGGAAGATGTCTTCAAGCTCTTAGACTGGACCGGACTCGGCATCAACATCAATGGCGAATACATCACTCACCTTCGATTCGCAGATGATATCGTAGTCATGGCAGAATCCCTGGAGGACCTTGGCACCATGCTCAATGACCTCAGCAAGGTCTCCCAACTAGAAGAGCTGCAAATGAACATGGACAAGACGAAAATCATGTTTAATGCCCATGTCATTTCTGTACCGGTTCTGGTTGGGAATGCGATTCTCGAAGTTGTCGATCACTATGTTTACCTTTTTTTTTTCTTTTTTTTTGGCGGTGGTCTATGGACGTCGCACCCTGCCAAATCGGTCCGGGGTGACGGAAGAGGCGGCGCGCAACCCCATTGACCCACCCTGCAAGCACCTCTTCTTCGCCATGCGAGCGGGCCACCGGTACCCGATCTTTGTCTTCGGTGGGCCGCTCGGCGGTATGCCCTCTCGGGCTCCTCTCCTATCGACGCCCCGACAGCTTTCGCCGTCGAGGCGTCGTCCTCACGCGGTGGCCTCACGTCGGGTGACCGGACAATTCCCCGGTCCGATCACCCAAAGCTTCGGCTAGGGCGGCATCAGGCGCAGGTACCCGCGCCTGCGCCGCCCCGGCCGCGGACGGCGGCCCGGGTCACGGGAATCCTCCCTGGCCCGTTCCGCCGCCTCCTTCTGCGAGGCTATCGCAGAAGGCGGCGACCGCGACCCAATTCCTGACGCTGTCGACCATCGCTCGCGCAACAGCTGGCAGCGTCAGGTCGGCACCGATGACAGCGACGAGGTCACGGCGCTGCCCGTCCCAGCCCGAACATAACTCGAGCGTATGTTGCGCCGTGTCCTCGTCACTACTGCAATGGTGGCAGGACGGAGTCCACTCCCTCCGCACGACCATGTGCAGGTACTTGCCGAAGCAACCATGCCCCGACAAGACCTGCACCAACCGGAAAGAGAGGACTTCGTGCCGCCGCTCCATGCACTCCATCAATACGGGCCGGAGGGCCTCAACGGTAAAAACACCGTGTCTAGGCCTCTCCAGCCGCGTAGCTCAACGGGCGATGACTTCTCGGCGGGCGTCCTCGCGCCAGGTGGCTATCTCGTTGAACGATGGGGAGCCGCCCTCTTCGCGCATTGAGGTAACCCGCCGGTAGAGGTCGGAGAGCATCTCCACCTCTAGATCCCACGGGGGTATCCCGGCCAATAGGCATGCCGCCTTGGTAGACACCGTGCGGTACACGCGAATGGCTCTGACCGCCATGGCTCGCTGTGGCCTCTACAGCACCGCCCTGAGCTGGGCGTTCAGAGCCCTCGCCCACACGGGTGCGCCGTACATGGCCATTGAGCGGATCACCCCTGCATACAGCCGGCGGCCCTCGAAACTGGGTCCGCCCACGTTCGGCATGAGCCGAGAAAGGGCGGACGCCGCGCCGACCAGCCGGGGAGCAATTTGACGAAAATGCTCCCGGAACCACCATCGCCCGTCGAGCACCAGACCCAAGTACCTCATATGGGCCTGGATACTGATGTGGATGGAGTTGACGACTAACGAGGCGCCGATGGGCAGCCGCACACGGGGCCCATGGAATAGTAGGGCCTCCGTCTTGTTTAGGGCCACCCTGAGCCCCAGCGCCTCAATTCGCCTGACCATCTCCTCGGTGCCGAGAGTGGCCAGGCTCGCCGCCTCTTCGAGTGTCCTGCCCCGGGCTGTGACGAGCGTGTCGTCAGCATAGCAAATAACGCTCAGCCCGGGGGGGAGGCTCCCTCTCAACGCCCAGTCGTAACCGATGTCCCACAGAGTCGGCCCCAGAACCGACCCCTGCGGAACACCGCACGACATGGGCGTCCGCACAATGTCCCCTGCGGGGCTCGCGTAGAGAACACTGCGCCCCTCCAAATAGTCTGCCACCAGCCGCCTGAGGTACAGGGGCACTCCATGGAACCGGAGCGCCTCCCTGATGCAGCTGAATGGCAGACTATTGAAGGCGTTGGCGATGTCCAACGACACCGCCAACAGCACTCCTTTGCCGGCGACAGCCTCCGCGGCCGTCTGCCTCAGGCATAGCAGGGCCCCGATGGTCGAACGCTCCCTCGGAAACCCAAATTGAGCGTCCGACACATCGGGCCCCACCTCCTCCTGGTGCTGGACGATGCGGGCAGCGAGGACACGCTCCAGCAGCTTACCCACATCGTCCAGAAGCACAATGGGCCTGTAGGCCGACGGCAAATCCGGAGGCCGTCCCGGCTTTGGCAGAAGAACCAACCTCCCTTCCTTTCAGCACTCAGGGTCACTATGTTTACCTAGGACAAACGGTCCAATTAGGTAGATCCAATTTCGTGAAAGAGGTCAGCCGACGAATCCAACTCGGCTGGGCAGCGTTCGGGAAACTTAGGAGGATCTTCTTGTCTAATATTCCGCAGTGTTTGAAAATAAAGGTTTATAACCAGTGTGTGTTACCAGCGATGACTTACGGCACTGAAACGTGGTCTCTAAATGTCGGCCTCATAAAAAGGCTTAAAGTCGCTCAGCGTGCTATGGAGAGGGCTATGGTCGGTATTTCTCTACGTGATAAAAGCCGAAATACGGAAATCCGTAGAAGAACGGGTGTAACCGACATAGCCCGAAGAATTAGCACGTTGAAGTGGCAATGGGCAGGCCACATCGCTCGACGAACCGACAACCGTTGGGGAAAAAAGGTTCTCGAGTGGCGACCACGAATCGGACGACGCAGCGTAGGACGACCCCCACTCACTGCAGGTGGCACAGGACCGTTATAGATGGCATTCTCGTGGGGAGGCCTATGTCCAACAGTGGACGTTTACGGGCTGATGGATGGATGGATGGATGACTTACCGAAGACCCCGTGTCCGGTAAGCACCTATTAGTCAATAACCTAACCAATCTATAACTCAATAAAAACTTTTTTAAAGATTACGCCTGTATAGGCGTACCGAATGAATTCTATTATTTTTATATTTTTTGTCTATATTATTTACAAAGGACTTCACAAACCTACAACGAATAAACATGAATAATTACCCAGACTCAGAACAATAATTTCTGGTTTGCACAAAGAATTGTATCGAAATTAAACTGTCTGTTTAACCCACTTGATCAACAGTCGGTTTTGTTATTGTTTGGACAGTATTTTTTATAGGTCATCATCATTCTCCTACTCTTATCTCAATTACTTGGGATCGATACAATACGTACTCTTCTTTCATAGTACATATTGTAGGAGTTATTGGCAATAGATTTATGACCGGCCGCCTGCCTAACGTCAATCCTCCTTGGGATTGTACCTAATTGTTGACCAAACGGCATCAGATGGAATTGGCCTAGGTTATTATAAGGCCTTTAATCGTGTTTGGCAATACCCACTAGTAAAGCAAGGGTTGGTAGTATTCGAAGACGCTACCATACAGCTCATAATATTTACTATAGGTATAACCAAGTAATATTAAAATTGATTACTTTGATTTATTTATAATAACAACAAAGCTTGTGCGTGTGGCAAAAGACGACTAAGAGCTTTATATCGACCTGGGCGGTTAACTCCACCTGATGTCTGCTGATCAACAATTACATTACCAAAGAGAGTTGACGTCATGAAGGCAGCTGGCTACAAAATTAAAGCCAATAATTTTGCAGTATGTGCGTTGGAAACGGAGTTACATGTTCCGTCGACATCAAATAATGAGATAACTATCACGATGATGATGAAGATTTATAATAACACAAAAAAATAATCCATTCTGCTATTTACAGCTTTGTAGAAAAAAGACCGAAGTCAACAGGCAATCAGGTTTTAAAAAATAACAATTTTTTTGGGTTTTAAAAAATAACAATTTAGGGGGGCATAGTCCGGAGCGTGCTCGTTCGCGTCCCCTGCCAGTCTAATTAGACTGCTAATCCGGCTCGAAATGCGTACCGCAATGCGGGTTAGGGCGTCCCCCGGAGGCGACGCGTACCGACGCGCCCCCATCGGTACGAACATCGGCAGTTGCGGCGATGGGGGCCGCCACCCATCACGCCTTGCCCAGTTAGGCGAGTCGAGGAGAACGGAGTGCCGGGTGGGCACGTGGAATGTAAGAGGTTGTGTGGAAGGTAAGTTGCACGAGCTGATATCCGTCATGGCGGACAAACAGCTAGACGTGCTCTGTGTAACAGAGACCAAGCGAAGGGGCAGCGACGCCTGCGATCTTCCTGGTGGCGGGATGGCTCTGTGGTCTGGTGTACCACAGAGCGATCGAGCCAGCATGGGGGTAGGAGTGCTGTTGTCCTCTCGCTTGGCCTCAGGTGTGAAGGATTACGGAATGTATGATCCCAGACTTCTCTGGGTCCGTATAAAACTAGGTGTCACCAAGGTATTCATGGTTGTAGCATATGCTCCCGTAGGATCCTCGGTGGCATCAGACCTAGAGAAGTTTTGGGATAATGTTAGGGAAGTTCTGGATATGGCAGAAACCAGTGAACGCGTGATTGTATGCGGAGATTTGAACGGATGGGTGGGGACCAAGCGTCCCGACTATGAGGACGTACTTGGTCCATTTGGTGATAAGAGAGTGAACGACGCAGGTAGGCTCATAGCGGATGTATGCATGGAGAGAAACCTTATTGTGTCAAACACATTTTTCCAACATAAGGACATCCATATGTATACATGGAGAAGGAATGAACAGAAAAGCATAATAGATTTAATTTTGGTAGACAGTCGCCTCCGAAGCAAAATATTGGACGCAAGAGCCTACAGGGGCCCCACAGTCGACACGGACCACTATCTCGTTATTGCGAGATTTAGTGGTCTGTTCAGAAAGTGGAGGCACTGGCGAGAGCGTGTCCACTTCGGAGGGCTTGAAAGAATAAAGGTTGAAAGGTTGCAAGAAGAGTGTGTAAGAGAAAAGTATGCAGAGGGTGTCCGAGAACGGCTGACGATGGCAAGCCAGCCGCAATCGGACATTGAAGAATGCTGGAGAGTATTGAAAGAGAGTATGGTAGATACAGCGAAAGAAGTATGTGGAAGTTCAAAGAAGCATAGAAAAACAAATGGTGATGCATGGTGGGATGCGGAAGTGGCAGCTTCCGTAGAGCAAAAGAAGAAAGCGTGGCTGGACTATGTCTCTTCTTTGAATCTGAATGACAGTATGACTGAACAGAAGAAAGAAATATATCGGCAATGTAAGAATGACACCAAGGCCTTAGTGAAAGAGAAACGTGATAGAGCAAGTATGAGTGCAGAAGATAGGCTGACTAAAAACTTCGAGGGTAACACCAAACTCTTTTGGAGGGAGGTGAAGAAGTCTCGGGGTGGTTGGTCAGCCTTCAGAATTAATAAAATAAGGTCTAAAGGTGGAGACATTCTTACACAAACACAAGACGTGTTAAGCCGATGGAGTGAATATTTTGGCGATATGTATGCGGATGCTACGGTTGGCGCCGGTGTTGGATGTGGTTTAGTAGATCAACATTCGACAACGGCGTCCTCCGATGGCATCAGTATGGATGAAGTTGAATGGGCGATAAGAAGTTTGAAAAATGGTAAGGCAGCGGGCATTGATATGGTGTCTGCCGAGATGATCAAGCTCGGTGGCTCTTGTGTCTGGGAGGCGTTCCTGTTGCTCCTCAATTTATGTTGGAGCTCGGAAATGGTTCCCAGGGACTGGAATAGCGCAGTCATCGTGCCTTTGTTTAAAAACAAGGGTTCACGTTATGACTGCGCAAATTACAGAGCCATAAGCTTGACCAGTTTGGCAGCAAAAGTGTATGGAAAAATTATTGAAAGGAGAATGAGGATGGTGTCCGATGGTTTACTGTATGAGACACAAGGAGGTTTCAGGAGTGGAAGGGATGCAGGATCAAGTGTTTTCTCTGCGCAACATTGTGGAGAAGCATCTGGCTCTAGGTCAGAGGGTTTTCTGCAGTTTTGTGGATCTGGAGAGAGCATTTGACACGGTTGTACGAAAGGAACTTTGGGACATTTTACCGGAGTATGGTATTAACGGTAAACTGCTACAGGCTGTGCAGTCCAGTTACATGGGCTGTAGAGCCTGTGTGCGGCTGGATGATGAAATGTCGCCTTGGTTTGACGTCAATATCGGCGTTAAGCAGGGGTGCGTTCTGTCAGCCAGGCTGTTTATCATATATCTGGATAAATGTCTCCAAAGGTTGAACGATATGAATGTGGGAGTCCAGATGGGCGACTCAGTGGTCACTGCTCTGCTTTATGCAGATGATGCAGTCCTGCTGGCACAGTCAGCGACTGACCTGCAGACCCTAGTCCACACAATGACAGAAGATTGTAAGAAAAGGGGTCTACGCGTGAATGTGAGCAAAACCAAAATAATGGTCTTTGAAAGAGATAAAACCAGAACAGATGTAAGAGTAACAATAGGTAATGATGTACTAGAGCAAGTGGATGAATTTGTATATCTTGGATGTGGATTTAGCCGAGATGGAAGGTACACCACTGATATAGAGCGAAGAGTGAATGCGGGAAATAGAGTGAACGGAGCGTTGGGGCAACTTTTCGGCAGCCACCACCTCAGCCAGAAGGCACGTGTAGCAATACATAACGCAGTGCTTGTCCCAACATTACTGTATGGAAGCGAGAGTTGGGTATGCAGAAAAGAGTATGATAGTAAAATTAATGCGGTCGAAATGCGATCTCTGCGGAAAATCTGTGGAGTTAGGCTGACCGACCGCATTCGTAACGACGACGTAAGAGAGCGAGTAGGTATGAAAGAGAGTATTGGTGTAAAGATGCGAAAGGGAATGCTCCGATGGTTCGGACATGTGGAAAGAATGCCGAACGAACGCCTGGTTAAGAAGATATACAATGCGAAAGTGGAAGGATGTAGGTACCGAGGGAGACCGAGACTTACCTACCTAGACCAGATCGGTCATGTACTGAAGGAAGGTGGAGTCAAGAGTCTCCGAAACCGGCGAGCGTGTATGAAGAGAATTATGAATGTTGAGGAAGCGAGTGAAGTATGCAGAGATAGAGTTCTCTGGCACTCTGTTCTCTCTGCCTACCCTGCAAGGGATATGGCGTGATGATATGTATGTATGTATGTGTACAATTTTTTTGCTGTTTCTATATTTTGTCGATTGTCTAGTCTATAACATTCTTCTTAATTATTTCTAAAATGTTTCTAATTCTTAGCCCTAATCATCTCGGCTCATACACATCTTACTACTAGGTTCAAGTCTACTGCAGGTAGGTGGGAAATCAATCTATTATACCAGACAGACTAGAATATGGATTTTTCTCATGTTATTTGCATATATCCCTTAGTAGTCTTTTACGGCATCCACGGGCGAGGCTTAAGTCACCTGTGGATGCCGTAGATGCCTGAGGAAAAATTATATTTAACACTCCTATGAGTGGTGAATGAGATTCTTACACTGTTACCACGCGGCAATATCCTGTAGTTGTAATAGATAATATATTTACTCTTATACCGTAAAAAAAAAACAAGTTTAGTATAAGATTTTCTTTCGAGTTTTTACTTTCCTTGTTGTGATGTTATTTTATTTTGTTATTCATGTATTACACCCGAAGGGAAAAAGGCGATGAATACAAAATTAAGTGCTAAGTTTCAATAATTTTATTTGTATGATACGCTTCAGTTGATAAACTCAGACTTTAATTATGTAATAAGACTATTTTATTACTAATCATCATCATCTCAGCTCATATATGTCCCACTGTTGCGCTCGAGCCTCCTCCATAATGGGAGGGAAATTGACCTCAGACGTGTTGGTTTAGGGTTTTGTTTCGAGTTTTCCTTCTCTTACATAGATGCGCTATATGCGTTCTATATCCCTTAGTCGTCTTTTACGATCAACGACCCAGGTAAGATAGGGGGTGGTGATTTGTATTCTTACTCCGTCACCACAGGGAAAATTATTACTAATATTATATTGCAATCAGATTTGATAAAATGAATACATAAAGGTAACAGATAATTTCTATTATATTCATTATTACTTGACATTTAAATTAATTTAATTTAACAACAGAATGAAAAATCTTGCCAGTGTATGTTTCAAAAGAAAACATAAGCTTATTAAATCAAATAAAAATTGTTCTCCTCTCAATTATATGCAAATCAAAAGGGCTTACAAGCGACAAGCTACGCTATAATGTTCTAAAGATATAATACTCTCAACAATTTTCCTCAGTTTCATTGCTGCCCCGTTATTTCTCTTATCAAGTCTTCGTTCGTTCGTTCAAGTCTCACTTCTGTTTTATAATCCCTCTTATCGCTGTCTTATACGTGAAATCGGCTATTTTGAAATTTAATAGATTTAGTTGCATTAATATAAGATAAAGTAGTATACTTTTAAGTTTTAATGTGCAGTTTTGGCAATTTGCTCAATGCAATTTAGTAATTACCATTTCAAATAGCGTTTACCCTTAGAAATATGGAGTACGGAGTTTACTTATAGTACAATCATTTGGTAGTTTTACCTGGAAAGTTTGCCGGGAGTTTTGAAAATTGGTAATTTTATAGATTTCGATGTGCTCTTTGCGAATTTCAACATTGCCAACTCGTATCTTTGTCGCTCAGCCACTCGTATCTTTGCCGCCGCTAAAATACTAGCTAGCTATTTTTATCATGAAATAAGTTGGAAAGGAGATATTGTCAAAAACTGTTTTTAGACGCCATTTTTCCAATATGGCGGCGCGAGCGGCAAGGATGAGGTGGCAAAGTTGAAATTCGCAAAGAGCACATCGAAATCTATAAAATCACCAATTTTCAAAACGCCCGGAAATCTTTCCAAGTAACCTCATTTATTAGCACCAAATGACTGTACTATTAATAAGAAAGCTAAAAATTATGCTGGATGTGTGAAGAAATATTTTTGTAATTATTGTTTCTTTTAATTGCTTAATGCATGACATGAATATTACGTTGAGACTGTCGTATTTTTCTAATAAATAATATTAGAAAAATACGACAATCTTTTATAATATAGAGTATGCACCAAAATTATCCTCCTGGCCATATTCTAAATTAATTGGGATTGGCACTACATTGTCTTTAAATACAACTGAAAGAAAAGATAAAGGTGCTGCACGAGGTTTAGGCTAAGTTTTATGAACAACCGCCTGCTTGATGGCAACAGTCTTTGCGAGCATAAATGTTAATCAAAAGATAGTAGGATGAATTACCATAAATCATGTTTCTTAGTCGACATTTACAAAACACCCACAGGCTATGATTTGGTTGGTAGCATTTGTAATCACACTTTACTGAATAGACTATAGATAAAATTAAGATGAAACTATATACAGTTTTATAAAATATTTGTATTTGATTAAAAATTTTGGTTTGCATGTAGTTAGGTTTTCAGCCCTTATTATGAGATGTATATTATATACCAGTATTATAATACCAGTTGTATGTTCACAAACGTCTATGGCAGTAGATATAGGAAGAGGTTAACCTTAAATGCTGACATTGGTTTTAACTGCGTATTTATTATCTTTTACGTGTGGTGACGGAGTAAGAATACAATTCACCACCCCGTGGGTCCCACCATCTTACCCGTGGGTGATTGTAAGAGACGACTAAGAGATATAAAACGCATTTAACATCTATGCAAGAGAAGGAGAACTCGAATCAAAACTCTATACCAACGTCTTACTAGTCGTAATTTCTCCCCCTTTCATTACGGAGCAGGCTCGAGCCCAAGGCTGGGACGTATATGAGCTGAGATGATGATGATGATGATTTATTATCTTAATTCTTATGTATCGCCAATGTGTCTAAAATGCTGATAGTATTGCTTCTATCACTGGATGACGTAAAATAAAAAAAAAAACCGGAGGTGTCAAGGGACACCCGGATGGAACGAAGTTCTATTTTAATTATATATTTTTTTTCTGCCTTAAGCGATTTTTATCGTTATATTTTAGCCAATTTGCAAAATATCTTTATAAATTATAGCCTATGTGTTATTCTGATGTGCAAGCTATATTACTATAAATTTCATCAAAATCCATTCAGTAGTTTTTACGTGAAAGAGCAACAAACATGTTCACATCCATACATTATTACAAACTTTCACGTTTATAATATTAATAATAGGATATACAATTCCACTAGACTACCAAAACTTTTCGGCCCCGAGCTCGAACGCGAGCCGGCCACGCGGCCCGGTCACGGGCGAAAATAATTTCGTTGCGCATTATTTTGATTTTGCTATATCTCTTAAGGCATTGATTTAATTTGCATGGTCTGAAGGAAAAAAAATATCTTCATGAAATGCTCAAGCCAACTAATGTATTTAAAATGATAAGGATTAATACAGTATTTGTGTAAATAGCTTTTCAATTACCGTTCTATAATAGAACATTTTTTAAAGTATTAAAATGGATATAGTATGTTATCCTTAACAGATAGATATATATATAGGCCTTTTTAAGCTGTATAATACTGTAGTACTTTATTTTGATCTATTTCGTAGGGTTCAGCCAGCGTTTGCTATGTAAGCGCAAAATAATGTGTTTATTTACGACATCACATTAGAAACCTCTAAAATTATCAGTGTTTCTCTAGTACATTATGCATATATTATATATATAAACCTTCCTCTTGAATCACTCTATCTATAAAAACAATCGTCGCGACACCACACTGTTCAATGCGAAATAGAAATGAAAATATCTGGCTTGCTTTCTATAAGAGAGCCGACGAGCGACGCCGCACAGCTTACAATAGCTTACTATAGCAAAAAGTGTCGTGACAACTTTTCGTAAGAATTTTTTCCGTCTAGCCCCCTTCACAACGCGCGATAAGGAACTTCGTTCCAAAAATACTGTTTATCTAGTTAATAGTCTCTTGAGTAATTAATTGCAACCTTTTCTTTTTCGTTTTGCCTGTGGTCCTGACGTATTTTTTTTGCTACGAGTGCGAAGTTAGAAGCATCACGCAGCAAGCATCTAAAATTCCAGATATTCAAACTATCATATTTATGTATGTTATGTGTGTGTTTATGTATTTGGCATGATAATTCTGATTCTGATTGTGTATACCTTCTTTTCCCCGATGAAAGTATACTAAGCGACTTCGCCCAAGGAGGGCTTCCTGTGGGGTACAGATCTCTTGGCTTGGGCTGTCGCTGGAGGCAAAGAGTCGGTATTTTCACGTCTGAATTTATGACTTTTAGGCGGCGCGATTTCGCACCTCGACGACGTGGATGAAACCTCGAATATTTATATGTTATGGCTTCATACGCGACGTAAGTTCTTAATTGAGTGAGTGTGATTTAATTATGTAGGTATATCAGCATATAAGTCTGCTATTACTTATACGTTGGTATGCATGGTTGGTATATCCGTCACTCCGTGCGGAGCGATGGCAGGTCGGTGTGGGTGTGGGTGGTGTTCTGAATTAGAGATCGCCCTTGAGCACCACTGGTACCGATTCCTTGACATACGTAGTTGGCTATGATATTTTTTTATCTTACAATACAAATAATTTTATATTTAACGGGAACGTTATATATGACTTCTACGCAAACCTAGTCACGTGTAAATGCTAGAGCTAAATAAAGAAGAATAAACTATAGACGTGATCGATAAAAAATCAGAAAATTCGATATCATTTTATGCTACCATATAAAATGTAGATATATTCTACAACGGTGGTACGTCTTTGTGAATATATTAATTATATTATCTTTTGTTGTCAGCTTTGCTGTACAATTCAGTGTAGTGGTGTGTATATGAATATATTAATATAATACCTATGATATTTCTAATAATATGATAAATATAAATGTTTGTCTGTGCGGTAATAAATTAAAAATAAATATCATAAAGTGCTTCATTCAAACATAAGCTGCTAAACTATCCATAGCACGCGGTCAGCATAAATTCACAGGATAATTATAAAAGGACACATTTACTATTTTACTATACTATACTACTATTTTATTTATACTGTAAATTTGAGAACTTTCTACAGCTAAACTTTCTCAACACGCACCTAGTGGTAGGGTCACGCAATTGACATTTTTTTGTCTGTAGCCATAAATAGGTAGGCTCGGTCGAGGAAGACCACGCTCGCGCTGAAAATTGACGTGTATAGGAGAAATTTGCTACTCATTTTCCGGTAGGCATCAACCAGGTTAAACTCTTAGTCCACGAACGTCTATTAAAATTAGGTTAGCTGCTTGCTCATCTATCACAAAAAAAAGCAAAACAAATTTGAGTCAAAATTTTAATAGATAAATGTTTTATGTAATACAAACCTAGCCCGTTGATTTACTAGTAGAAGTCGATATATCGCAGTTCTGCCTGGTAGCCAGTTTTATAAACAGGAATAGCATATAAACATTCTCCGTGAAAAAATACACATACATATCAAAATTCATAATGATCGGTCAAAAAATTTCTGAGTTTAGCGATATCATATATACAAACACTCTTTTATAGTATCTAATGTTGATACAGGCTACTTTAATCTTCGAAAGATCGAGTTAATATGAGCTATAATCATCATCATTCCCCTACTCTTATCCCAATTATTTGGGGGTCGATACAATATGCATTCTTCTTTCATAGTACATATTGTAAAAGTTATTGGCAATAGTTTTATGACCGGCCGCCTGCCAGATGTCAACCCTCCTTGGAATTGTAATTGTTGACTAAACGGCATCAGATGGAGTTGACTCAGGTCGCTATAAGGTTCTTAGTCGTCTTTTACGACATCCACGAGCAAAGCAAGGGTTGGTAGTATTCGTAGCCGCTACCACACAGCTTAATATGAGCTATAATATGAAGGTATTTATTATATACAAGTGGAGTCGCTAGTACAATTAGTTACATGTATTTAATTAACAGTTACGGTGAATAATTAACGATGCTTTCATAAAAGGTAGAGGCATTAAGGACGATGTACACGAATACACAATATACACACCGACTCTACATATGTATGTATACATTATACATACATATAGTATACCTACAATAGAGTAAATTAAGTACTAAATTTTACAACTTCCATAAGATAACGGAGTGAGAAAACCATTCACCATTCTTTCCTTTCGTGCAGGTGTCGTAAAATATAATTAATAGGAAGTAGATAATATAGTGCAGAAGAAAATCTGTAATAAAATCTTATATCGAAACAAAGTTTGATATTGTTAGTATTATTTTATGATGTAAGAATAAGTACCTAATCATATCAATGAGTGAATTATGAATATTGAGGTTCGATGCCTGATCAAATAAGCGGGCGCAATATGCGCGGGCCACCGACGACAAAGATCGGGTAGCGGTGGCCTGCTTGCACGGCGAAGAGTGGAGAGTTGCATGGTGGGTCTATGGGGTCACGCGCCGCCTCTTCCGTCACTCCGGACCGATTTGACGGGGCGAGACCACGTCCATAGTCCACCGCAACAAAAAAAAATACTTGATCAAATAAAACTTATAATTTTTCTGATTTAACTGTCAATTTTGCTCTGTCAATGATTTTATCCGTATGTATTGGCAAGGTTAAAATAAAAACTGTCGAAATCCCTAACTTTAGTGTAGGAGTTGTAAAGAAAGTACCAAATGTAGCACCAAATGAATTCAGTGACCAGCAGCTCAGCTTCTGGGAAGCTCATAACACTGCAATCGCCAAAATTGCCTACCAAATGTGGCGATTATACCGTAACAGTTAGACATGTCATCCCTTGGGATAGGGCTGTGGGTGGATGAGTTGTTTAGTTTTCCATCATATTTCTAGTGTAATAATTTAGTAACTGTAAATTTTTAGGTATATTTTTAATATAATTAAGTCTGATTTATTATGCATCAATGAGTAATGTACTCTGTTAGATAAGTATATATGTCGTACATTTGCTGATTAAAAACGTTACGGCCCTGCGGGTTTATATTGGTACGTATTATGTTGGTATGTATTCAGTAGATTATAATGATAATGTTTGAATTACGTAATGTAATCAGAATAATGTTAAAATGAAAATAATAATGGTTAAACTTTTATGATAGGTGTTATAGGTGATTTTTTACATTTACCTAAGAGTTGGTGAGTGAGACCAAGCTTATGGTAAAAGGTAGTAGCCGCTCAAGGACTTTTCCAAGTAGATTACTAGGTTGCTGTTTGCAATAGATGGGATTTAGGGTTAAGGCTCTCTCAACTGCCGAATAAAGCAGCATTAAATTGTTACGGCAGAGACGTGCATTTTCTGCAAGTGTATTATAATGCAGTTTTACCCGCAGACACAAAACTGTTAGCAGCGTGGCACTATCATGTAACTTCTGTCTGGTTTAGAATTCAAACCTTAACATCAAGATCGGCAACTTTCACTAGCCGTATTTATGAGCTACACTGTGATATTTTATAAACCTATTTTTTTATTCTTCTACAAATAATACAGG
Organism: Lymantria monacha; assembly: GCA_905163515.2. Lineage (NCBI taxonomy): Eukaryota > Metazoa > Arthropoda > Insecta > Lepidoptera > Erebidae > Lymantria > Lymantria monacha. The sequence continues at coordinate 22,489,320 of LR991083.1, forward strand.
CATAAATGTTAGGAATCTCTAACAGCATAAGTAAACTGTTTGTTATTTGATATATGTCAAAGTAAAGGCGGGATCAACTCTTGGAATTTCATCTTAAGACATGCCAAGGTCGGTGCTTAGAGTATACATGCATAATACTTATGTATAGAGAACTTTGAATTTATGTAATAAGCTGTTTACTCTATATTGCTTTCATAGGGACCGCCTAGTATGTGACATTATTCGAATTTTCAAACAGGTTAATATTGAGAGCGGCATAGGAATGTGTAATTAACGTTGTGATAACTTGTATGTTAATAATATGATGTGTAACAATCGATGTCGGAAACACGTGCCCTTGTTACCTTTAAATGAGATATTTCTATTTCAATTAGCTTTATATGGACATTCATAGTTACGAAGAGATCTCTTTGTAAGGGAAAATATCCTATTATAGGCATAACCTCTTTGAGTCACTACTCTTAGAAGACGGGTTGGCAATTGCAGTAGTGTTATAAGTTTCTGAGGAGAGTGCCAGAGAGCTGGTTTTCACGATTCCCAGGAGAAAGTAAAGAGATTGTAATATCGTGTTTTATTCGTGTGGTGACGGAGTAAGAATACAATTCATCTTACCCGTGAGTGATCGTAAGATATGACTAAGGGATATAGAACGTATATGACATCTATACAAGAGAAGGAAATCCTATACCAACACGTCTGAACAGCGCGGTATAGTAGGTTAATTTCCCTCCTATTAAGGAGGCGGCCCGAGCCCAACAGTGGAAAATATATGGGCTGTGATGATGATGATGATAAATATCGTGTAACAGGATAACAGTTATTATACGGGGATAATAATAATCTAAAAATATGTATTTTCTTGATTGCAAATATGGAATAGTGGTTGTTATGATACAGACCTACCGTGCTAATTGTCGCGAGTTCTATTCCCAGGGTATACAATAAGTTATATAAATATATTACACGAAATACAATATATCTATAAAACCCGATTACGAAGCGAAAAATGATGTCACAAGCGGGATTCGAACCCGCGCTTATTGGAATTCCGGCCCAATCGTGCTGCCACTACACCACCGTGACTTATTGTAGGACATGCAAATTTCGCTTCGTATCATATTTACGTCTTAAGGGGACGGTATGCTATCTACCCCACAATGTTTACACATTGTTATAGGCTTAATACTTCAAACTTTGCAGTTAGAATTGTATTAAACGATGACACAACCTTGTTATTTAAATTACTGAAATTTAGCATTTAATATGCTTAATTATTTATAAAACCTAAAATTTAGTTAATAATTAGTAAGTAATAATTTTTTTAAATACAATATATCTGTGTGAAATAAAAATCGTTGTTTTGAGTCCGGGTGTAATTTTTTCCTTTTAATTTTATGTTTGAAAATCCCTTGTAATATAAAAGATATTTTCTTAGTGCCGGTTATACTTTAAAAAAAAATAATTAATATAAATCTTCAAAATTTTATTTGTCAATAATTATTTAAGTTCTGTAATGATAGGTAGACATTACAATAATCTCATATTCATTTTAACGTGATTGTCGTAAGGGATATACAAAGTGCCAAGAACAGACAGTAAAAAGTTTGAGAAGACAACCTAGAAATTAAAGCCTAAGCTAGCTGTCTGGTAGGCATGATCTAGTAGACCATTATCCTTCCTCTTGTGGAGGAGTATAATGGCCAACATATGAGTTGGATAATAATAAAAGACACTTATCATCTCATCTCATCTCAGCCCACAAATGGCCCACTGTTAGGCTCGAGCCTCCTCCACAATGGCAGGGAAATTGATCTACTATACCACGCTGGTAAGACATGTTGATATAGGCTTTTATTTCGAGTTTTCCTTCTCTTATAAAAGACACGCTCATAATAAAGCCATTTATGTAGTTGCTTTTTTTATTGCTTATAATGGCAAACAAGCGGGCAGTACTGCCGATGGCAAATGTTATTGCCCGCTCATGGACCCTTACAATACCAGGGTTATAGCCAAGCCGCTGCCTACTAAGAAAACCCCAAACTCATTCGGAGAGTCGGGCTATCGGCTTTCTCGCTCACTGAAAGAAGCGCAACAACACATTGCCACTGCTTAGACGTTGATTTTGCGAGGGTATGGTATTAACCCAGACGGATTAGCCCGCGGCTGCAAACAGTGAACCTAACAACAGTGTAGCCTTACCATATAAATGTCAAAGTGGTATAATAGTTAAATTTCCATCCCATTGCTAAGTTACCTACAGGTAACTTAAGCTATTGAGGTAGTGGGATCAATATGGTCTGAGAACGAAATTTAGGTGGTTTTCGAGTTTGTTAATAATTACGTGAGTTTAAAATAATAATAGATGTCCTACATATATCAATATCCTACATATATAAATATTATTATTTTGGGGAAGATTTCCACCTAATGCATCAATATAAGGTAAGAAAAACCCACAACATAACTATCACCACCATCATCACAGTCCTACAATGTCCCACTATTGGGCTCGGGCCTCCTCCGTAATGGGAGGGAAATTAACCTACTATACAGCGCTGGTCAGACGTGTTGGTATAGGATTTTGTTTCGAGTTTTCCGTCTCTCGCATAGTTGTTATATGCATTTTATATCCCTTAGTCGTCTCTTACGATCACTCACGGGTAAGATAGGGGGTGGTGAATTGTATTCTTACTCCGTCACCACACGGATAGTCTCAACCTTACGGATGCCCTATTACTACGAATACTCGTATCCGCCATTACACTGCAATCTACTATTTTACAATAAAAAATATAGACTCGATGAAACAAAGAAATATAATAGCAACAGGTTAGGAAAATGAAGACCATTTTTTTAAAACGCAGCGCAAACACTCATACATTTTACTCTTGGCAAGGAATTAGCGCAAAGCCACGACAATTATTTACGATCTTTCCAGTGCAGAATTACAACCTGCTGCGCTGCCGCGCCTTTTATGTTTATTAGCAGGATATCTATATTACTAAAGTAAAGCTGAACAGTTCTTTTGTTTGATTTACTGTTATATTGTACTAAGTAAAATATAACTTTTTGTAGCAACTCTAGAAAATTTCCGTGCGTTTAGGCGTTTCTGCCATACCTACTACTGCAATCAATCTTAAGGCTTATTTTTTCACATATAGGCCCCCTTAAGTTATCCCGTATCCGTGGTGCCGTACTGCTGCGCTTATTGTAGCTGTACAACTTTTTATTTATTGGCTGATTAGTCAATATTGCTTTCTATCTCCCGCTTTGCCTAGGAGGGAAGTGGAATCACTCTTTTCCAACTCCTCCTCTTTAACTTTTCTAATTAAATTTGTTGCGGGTTCCAAGACAATTAACATCATTTACCGGGCCTGCCTGAGGGTCAAACCTTGATGTCATTTATGGTGACCATTGTGGATCCTGGCTTACAGAAGTTACAATGGTGGGATTAGTCCCAAAAAAAGCAAGTGAAATATAAAAATAAGTCGAACGAATATAAATTGAGAAGAAAAACAGATAACTTGTTTGTCAAAAGAGGTAAAAGTATACATATCTTCAATAATAAAACGAGTAGTGACTATAACTATAACTATCGTAACGACGACGTAAGAGAGCGAGTATGTATGAAAGAGAGTATTGGTGTAAAGATGCGAAAGGGAATGCTCCGATTTTTCAGACATGTGGAAAGAATGCCGAACGAACGTCTGGTTAAGATATACAATGCGAAAGTGGAAGGATGTAGGTACCGAGGGAGACCGAGACTAACCTACCTAGACCAGATCGGTCATGTACTGAAGGAAGGTGGAGTCAAGAGTCTCCGAAACCGGCGAGCGTGTATGAAGAGAATTATGAATGTTAAGGAAGCGAGTGAAGTATGCAGAGATAGAGTTCTCTGGCACTCTGTTCTCTCTGCCTACCCTGCAAGGGATATGGCGTGATGATATGTATGTATGTATGTATGTAGTAGTGACTATAAATGTCAAATAAACTTAATAAAATGGTAGTAGCATGGGCAACTGTAACATGTGTACTTACAGTAATACTGTCAGTATCTACAAACACTCGTATAGGTACACGTACGTGCACAAGCACACTCACATGCATAGGTACACGCAAATGCATACAAACATATCCTTATATGTACACACTATGACATACATATACAATTATACACGTATACAAGTGCTGTGTGGTAGCGGCTACGAATACTACCAATCCTTACTTTGCTCGTGGATGTCGTAAAAGACGACTAAGACGCCTTATAATGACCTGGGCCACCTCCATCTGATGGCGTTTGGTCAACGATTATATTCAAATTACTGAAATTTTTAGCATTTAATATGGGAATCCGGCCCAATCGTGCTGCCACTTACACCATCGTGAACTATTTTAGGACATGCAAATTTCATACCGGTAGATGGCATACGTCACCTTGAAGACGTAAGATATAATATGAAGCGAAATGGATTCCCAATAGGTGCGAGTTCGAACCCCGCTTGTGACATCATTTTTCGTTTCGTAATCGGGTATTTATAAACAATTATATTCCCAAGGAGAGTTGATGTCTGGCAGGCGGCCGGTCATAAAACTATTGCCAATAACTTTTACAATATGAACAATGAAATAGGAGTACATATTGTATCGACCCCAAGTAATTGGGATAAGAGTAGGAGAATGATGAATGATGATGATGACAAGCACGCACTCCTTTTTCATATATGTCCACGAATACACACAAACGCATGTACACGTACACACGCATACACGTAGACACTGCACATATAGTATATTTTCTATTGGTAAGAATTGTTTTGAAAATTTAAATATAGATCTATCCGTATTTCATATTGCCACAGTTATCAGATGGCGGTTCAGAAAGTAATCACTGCAAACACGTCGAAAATTATCCCCGCTGCGCGCTTAGATGACTGAGGTTAGCGCGCCCTCATTTGTAATGCACTGACAGAATGCATAATGGAAAAGGGATTTGTTTCAGCCCACTGGTTAAGTTCGTTACTTGGCTACTACAATCGATTTTATGTTTACAAGAGAATAACAAATCTGTCATTCGTTGATAAATCAACAATCCATTGCTATTTTCATTTAACCTTTTTCCTGCTATAAAAATCATAGGTGATTACCGCATAAATAACATTTGGAAATAAATCTAAAAATGTCATCGTAATCATAAATAACTTGACCGGCAAATATAGCCCATGGGCTATAATAACTCGTGATCATAACTATGGCGAATGAGTATTTACAGGAAATGCAAATGATCGAGGTGTCAAATGGCGACCATTAAATTTGGATAACGTAGCTTACGTTTATATTTCGCAGGTAATCCCCTGGACGTGTAAAATACGGCGCGTCAGTAAATATTAAACTGTGCGATAATTTCGCTTGTGTCAGTGTCGTAAATATTGTCCAGAGATTTTCATATTAATTGCAACCCCAATAGGTCGCCTCTGTAGGCAGGAATTTAAATTTGGTTCGTCTAAACAGACATAGAAGTGTATAACACACTCTTTACGTAGAATTTTGTGTTATTGGTAGTGGAGCCGAATACTGGCAACCATTATTATGTTCATGGATGTCGTAAAAGATGATTAAGAGCTTTAAATTGACGTGAACCAACTGTATCTGTTGATTTTGGATCGATAATTACATTCTCAAGGAAGATTGACGTCATGCAGTTACCCAGTCATGACACGGGGTCTTCGGTATGTACCTGCATAAAATTGGAAGGGAAGGGGCCCCAGGATGTCATGAGTGTGGCGCGCTTATTGACGATGCGCGCCACACAGTGGAAGTATACCCCATCTGGGGGCCCCACGCCACGACCTGTCGTCGGAACTGGGAATGGACCTGTCGCTGCCGATCAATTTTTTTCTTTCTTTTTTTTTGCGTTGGGCTATGGACCTTGTCGCGCCCCGTCGCTGCCGACCATCATCTCCAAAATGCTTGGTAGCAGCAGGTGCTGGTCGTCGATGGCCTCTTTTTGTGAGGCCGTCATGAAGAGGAAGGAAGCCACGGAGCGGGAGCGCGAGTCGCTTGCGTACGCTGACTCGCTCTGACGACGGCGACCAGGAAGGGGGAGGCGCATAAGAGTGCCTACTCTTATCACTCTACTCACGAGAATGCCACTTAGAATGGTCCTGTGAAAGTAATTTCGTCAAACGGCTTCCTGCAACTTTTGAGATGTCTTCAGTCGGCCTAATGGGAGTCGGTCCTACGCTGCGTCGTCCGATATGTGGTTTTCAATCGAGAATTTTTATGTCCCAACCGTGGTTGGTGGAACTAGCAATGTGACCTGCTCATTGCCACTTTAATATACTAATCTTTTCAGCTATGTTTTTTACACTTGTTCTTCTACGGATTTCCGTATTCTAATTTTTTTTATCATTTTATTAACGCTATGACATGTCCTTCTTTAAACGAGGTTTAATTGTTGATCAAACGGCGTCAGGTGGAGTTGGCCTAGGTCGATATAAGACTCTTAGTCGTTTTTTACGACACCCACGAGCAAAGTAAGAGTTGGGCGTATTCGTAGTCGCTACCACACAGCAATGTAACTGCAGCAGATGTAATCCTTTTTCCTTCTGGCCATACACTATTTAACCATCCGAGGCGTAAATCAGAGCGTGGGGCCCTGTATGTTCCTGTATAACCCCTCTCCACCTATCGAGTGGACCACCGGAACCGATTTCTTGACTTCACTGACGCTATAATATATCCTACATTTTCGTATGTTATTATTTATGTTTCTTAATTATCAAATATATTGGGTATTTATAATCTACCGTAATTTATATTTTCAACAAAACATTAAATAACAAGATTATGGCCTGTCATACGTTCACCCAATTAAGAACGTGGTCTGTTATAATGACGCTATTTATGGATGGTCCCATATCGTCTAATTTTATATAATGGTAACATTATATCACAACACGTATTTGTAAAGCAATATATTAAATTTTATAGAGACATTTGGGTAACAAATAGACTTTCTATATAGACGTAAAAAAGGGAACATTACTTCGTATTCTGAATCGACAAATCAAGATAGTGTCACGATAAAAGCTGTATCCAATCACCCGGTGTCCTATTACTAGGAATATAGTGTTATTTATGCGAGACCAATCAGTATGTAAATAGTTAGGATAGGTGAAGGTTCTGATGTGTGTGGGCAGAGAAGCTGTATGGAACGACAGCCTTCGGCGCGACATGCGCTCGTGCGCACGCTTATGGCACAGTTTTTTTATCTACACAAAATCTTATCCTTGTCCTAGAAATGTGAACTTGAAAAATCAATTCATTGACTACGCAGGATAGTTTAATTTTATCGCTGTTTATACGGCAATCGCGATGCAAGTCCTTAGTTCTTTCTTTTTGTTCATATTAGTTTTGTATATAGTCACAATTTCCTCGGTTCAAGCAGAATCATATTCTCATATTCTTCATAAATACGCGGCATCATCCTGTAACACGAGTATTACATACAACAGGGTCTTCTTAAAACATGTAACGTTGCTATCCAAGTATATATTTACTGGCAAAGTGTTTGGCGTTCACACCGGGTATAATGAAACGCGCGTCTACAAAGTAAATATACGCCGGGTATTGAAAGGTGATTTAAATGATATAGGTGTGTTGGTTAAGTTCGGCACCGCAAGGTCTTTTCGCTTCACTGACGCTACAATTTTCGTTGAAAGTTCTAGTATTTTATGTACACCTTTACGTGTGCGAACTTATGGTATATTTTTAACTGAGAAGAAACGAGAAGCTGGTGCACTGTGCTTGAGTTTAGTTATAGAGCCTTTGGTGTTGACATTAAAGAGTATTGAAATAATCGAAGCTGCAGTAAAAGGTAAGATTTATTTAACTGTTTGACTGAACGAATTTGTGGAATAAGTGGATTAAATCCATTAAAAAATCAGTACCGATGTTTGTGTTTTTTTGACTTTGATACGATTGTTGATAGCGAGATCTTGATTTTAATTTCAGTTTGTCCAATAAGTACAACGTTTTATCATGTATCGTCATGTTGCTCATATTTTAGGTATCTGGAAGAACAATTAATTGTGGCGAGGACCCCTGAAGACGACAAAATATTATAGATAGATTGGCATGGAAACCAATCTACAGTAACCTGGGATAAACAAGCGGATTGTAGTTTGACTACACTTACTTATTGCAAAAGATATGGGTCGTTTGGTTCTGTTTTCTGATGTAATGATTCAAAAGGTAACACAAATATTAGATTAGGTAGTAGATTAATAAATCAGGAAGCGCTTATCAGGCTATTTGTGTATAAAAATTAAACATAATTTTTGTTACTGTGTTTAACATTTTGGTTTTATATAAAAATTACTTCTTCCAAACAAAACTTCTTCTTGTAAACAAGACAAAGAAAACTTGGAATCCTAATTTTATGTCAACATACCTGATCAGATTGGGACAAAAGCATTATTTCTGTCTATTAACGACTCTTGCTCATTAGTGCGATGTGAATGAGCTAAAAAGAGTAAAAATAATACAGTTGTAGCGATTGTGACGCGTAAATAAACAAGTAGGCGGCAATTAGCTATGAGGCGTGGCATATGTCAACATGGCTAGAGACAACGACTTATTGCAGCTACCTCTTACCGGTCTACCCAGCCAAGTGATCATATCAATATGCAATTTTTAAGTCAATCAACGTAAGAACTTAATTACACTATTTTATCTGAGCAGTTGATAATTTTCAACTCGACATGTAATGAGAAAACTGCTGTCTATTAATATTACAGAATTAATATAATTGTTTATCTAAAGTTTTTTTAATAGTATTATATTATTGCCACAATCTTTTACTTATTAATTATCTATTGTTATCTTAATATTTCACCATATGTAAAGATTATATACATATATATATATATATATATATATATATATATATATATATATATATATATATATATATATATATATATATATATATATATATATATATATATATATATATATATATATATATATATATATAATTTTAATATTAAATCTTAATATATATAAATTACGCGTCGCGTTGTTTGTCCGCGATCGACTCCCAAAGTACTTAACCAATATTAATCAAATTTGCACAGCATGTGTAGTTTGATCCAAATTAAAAGATAGGATAGCTTCCATCTCAATTTATAGTCGCAATATTATTTTATTGCAAATTATGTGTCCATTATTATTATTTATTAGACACAATTATCTGTTATCTCCAAACGATTCTAACAGATGGCGGTATCTATTGACTGGATTGAGTAAGTATTTAATAGATGGCGCTATATTAAACGTACAAACGTTTCATATAAGCTACAATTTATTAGAATAACCACCACGTGTTACTGAGGTTACCTTAGCCACAGCAACGCGTGGCCGAGTCTGCTGGTTTTATATATATATTTGGTTAAAACAAAGTTTTTCCTGTTAAAATTTTCGTTTACCTGTTCGTTGCATCACTTGATATTAATATTACTAAAAGTTTACCCCTATGTAAAACTTATATTAGAAAATAGATGAGTTTAACTTAATTATAAAATTTTCGCTAAATTTTTCATTTACTTTATTACATTATTATTGACGTGGAAGTATTGATTTTTATTTCAATTTTATTTAATATTTCTATGCAGAAGTAGAATGTTTTAAATCAATACAAGATATTTGTTGCATTTGCTCTAATTATATAAACGATGCCAGAATAAATGATACGAAGGTTAATAGCCAGTCCCTGAGTTGGGGTGATGATTCATGTGTTGTAGGAAGCGCTATGATATTTTCTGCTAAGAACTCGCAATTACGGATTTTCGGAATGTGTTGCATGAATGGCAATAGGCTCATCTTGCCTTTGCCTTGAATTAAAGATAATCCAAGTATGCTACATTGAGAGCAAATATACAAGAAGATAAAAAGTAGACATTAATTTTAAAGAGCGAGTAGGTATGAAAGAGAGTATTGGTGTAAAGATGCGAAAGGGAATGCTCCGATGGTTCGAACATGTAGAAGAATGCCGAACGAACGTCTGGTTAAGAAGATATACAATGCGAAAGGGGAAGGATGTAGGTACCGGGGGAGACCGAGACTAACCTACCTAGACCAGATTGGTCACATACTGAAGGAAGCTGGAGCAAGGAGTCTCCAAAACTGGCGAGCGTGTATGAAGAGAATTATGAATGTTGAGGAAGCAAGTGAAGTATGCTAGGATAGAGTTCTCTGGCACTCTGTTCTCTCTGCCTACCTTGCAAGGAATATAGCGTGATGATATGTATGTATGTATGTATTAATTTTAAATTGATTGCTAGATTTGTTCACGGATTTTCGTTATATAGAAAAATCTTAAGTTGATGCACTAGATTTTAATATATATACTCGGACTTTATTTAAATATATCAGGAAATATTTCAAGTAACACACAGATTTCTCTATTATTTCTATATATTTTTTTTGTTATTTCGGTATACCTTAATCTAGAATCATACTTTAACATCTGGCTGCGACCAATATTCGTTTTTTTGTTTGATCTTTCACAGACACAATAAGAACAACGACGTCTTTTCCACAGCGATGTAAGAATGTAGGTCGTGAATATTTTATGTTTGTTTTAGTTATATATTTCACGTGTGACACTTGTTAATATTACGAGTATAAGAATACAAAGTTTGACGAAAGATATTTTATATGAATGTATGATTCAGGTTAGAGAAGCGATCGCTATCTCGTAGAAATACAATGGGTAACCATTCTTTTCGCTTCACTTCTTCCTTTCCTGTGAATATCGAAATAATTGATTATAAGGGGAAGGAAGGTAAGGATCACATTGGTATACGATAAGGCATAGTAAGACAGTGAAGTCGTTTTATTAGCGATAAATGTATAATATAATTGCCATAATATCTCTACTTAAGATCAATGCTTTATAGTCATTCATCATCATCATCACAGCCCATAAATGTCCCACTGTTGGGCTCGGGCCTCCTCCGTAATGGGAGGGAAATTAACCTACTATACCGCGCTGGTCAGACGTGTTGATATAGGGTTTTGTTTCGGGTTTTCCTTCTCTCGCATATATGTTAAATGCGTTTTACATCTCTTAGTCGTCTCGTACGATCACCCACGGGTAAGATATGGGGTGGTGAATAGTATTGTTACTCCGTCACCACACGGAAAGTCTTTATACAATGTCATTATATTAAAGTATAGTTATTATACTTATAAAAGGTATTCAATGCTGTGTCGTAGCGGCTAGGAATACTACCAACTCTTACATGGATGTCGTAAAAGACAACTAAGAGCTTGATATCGATCTGGGTTAACTCCTTCTAATACTATCTGGTCAACGATTATATTACAACTGAGGGTTGCCGTTAGGCAGACGGCTATTTTTTTTCTCGTGTATTTAGTTGTTAGCCGCAGATGACTTTGGCAACTTTACGCGGACAATGGGTGAGAGCTGAGGGCTCTCAACCTGATAGGCAGACGGCCTGATGACTACTTATTACCGCGAATTAAAATTGTGAGCACATGATTGCTTGCGTGCTTGTTTGCGTGAGTGCCCGTGTATGTGTCTACGTGTGTACGTGTTTGCGTAAAATAAAAAAAAGAAATCAATTTAAATAACAACAAAATTAATTTATAAAATAAATATTATATTAGCATTAGTAGAACACAGAACGTACTCTTACAACCTTAGTTGAGAGTTACGTGTAAAATTTTAAGCGTTATTGTTTAATTTAGTTTTATGAAAATAAAGTTGCGATTGCTTTAATAATATTCATGACAGTTAAGTGCCAATCAAAGTATTAGTAACTAGGTAAAAGTATAAGGCTTAATGTTTGAACTTCACAGGTCGTTAAAGTTGATGTTCGAGTTTACTTCAACTTCGTTTAACTAAGATCTTTTGGGAAAACAACGGCAACTATAAACTTCATCGAAATCGACAAGCGTTGCTCTGTTGCTTACCCACTTTATTATTAAATTAAAATACCTTCAGGCAGGTTTAAATTAAATCGTCTATATTCTCGTTACATAATTAACTTGTACACCAATATCATTACAGAAGTGATAGCTTCGATTCTTGGAATTTATCGAGAATTAATGGGTGTAATATAATTGTTTATGTGGGATTAACTGTTCCCTGGTACAGGGTTCGATTCACTGCCCGAGGCAGGCGGCTTGCTTCTTATATATCACAAGGCTGACGTGATTCAATTAAAGTATGAACTGACAGAGGCTGTTTAAATTCGGCAAGGTTGTCTTATAAATTATCGTGGTTTCAGTTAACACTATTACTCTTTAAATTATATATTTAGATAATAAACTTGCTGTGTGGTAGCGGCTACGAATATTACCAACCCTTACTTTGCTCGTGGATGTCGTAAAAGACGACTAAGAGCCTTATAACGACCTGGGCCAACTCCATTTGATGCCGTTTGGTTAACAATTACATTCCCCCAAGGAGGGTTGACGTATGGCAGGCGGCCGGTTATAAAACAATTGCCAATAAATTCCACAATATGCATTATAAAAGAAGAGTGCATATTGTATCGACTCCCAAGTAATTAGGATAAGAGTAGGACAATGATGATGATTTTGATAATAAAACTCGTACAAAATATCAAAATCTTGTATTATCATTATTTCCTTTTTTTTGGCTGGGTTATGGTAAGATCACACTCCGCTTAATCCATCTGGGGCCACGATGGGCGCGTGACCCTATAATTCATCCAACAAGCACCTCGTAACGCCGTGTGAGCGGGCCACTGATATCCGGTCCTTGTCTATCATTATTCTATTAAAATTTAATTTAAATTATTAACGTAAAAGACTTTATCTTAAATAAAAACTTATATCAAAAAATTCAAAAAATGCTATTATTACTACTCATTGCTATTTACAAAGTAAGCTGTTGTAAACTATGTAAATTTTGAAATTAATCTAAGTGTTCATTTGATCTGACTAATTTCAGGCACTACAAGTCATCTTAAGATACTTGCAATCGTATAAGAGACGAGCTGTGGTAATTATAAATGCCAATAGATTTGGAATAACCACTACTGTATCTCTATAGATATATATATTTTTTTTTTTTTATAAACACCACCCTGCACTAAGGAAATAAACCTTGTATTGCGGGGGACTTTACAAACATGCAATTAACGCAGACATATGGTGGCTAATAATCAACTTCGCTAATATAGTAATATAGATAAAGAGAGAAACTCAAATAATATATTTGAAATAAAACTACTTTTACGGATTCTATCGCGTTTGTATTTGATTCAACAGTCACGGGAGGACCAGTCCTCCCATGACCACGATCACTGTAAAGTGTTCGAAACGTCGGGAAATTAATAATCAAATACAAACGCGATAGAATCCATAAAAGTAGTTTTATTTCAAATGTGTAATACTCGCGTAAACATTAGAAGTCAAATAATATAGTTAAAAAAACAATACTTATGATAAAACAATACTTATAATTAAACAGCGTATGTTTCAATTAAGTGTTGAGACGTGTATCCAGTTATCGAGCACCGTTAACATCTCATCCCACTAGAGGGTGCTGTTAAATCTGGTGCAGATAATAAAGTGGACCGTATTTACGACAAGCTCGTAGCCAAGTTATAGGTCGATTCGATTAGTACGATACAGAGTTTACGGTACGTGTTTACAGCAGCTGAACAACTCCTGGGTTTAACTTCCACACGTTTACATTTACAATATATATTGTATTGAATTCGTTAATATGTACTTGTTTAAATTATTACCAGAATTTAATGCCTAAGTGTGTTTTTTTCGTAATACATTTTTATGATTACCTAATATTTTCTATGATTAATCCTGATACACTTTTTGAAATTATAATTCCTGTAAATGTTGAGGTTCACAATGCTTTATGAAGTCAGATTGAAACTTCAGGAATATTGAAAACTGCGTTCATTTATTTTACATACATACATACATACATATCATCACGCCATATCCCTTGCAGGGTAGGCAGAGAGAACAGAGTGCCAGAGAAGAGAGAGTCCGGAGCGTGCTCGTTCGCGTCCCCTGCCAGTCTAATTAGACTGCTAATCCGGCTCGAAATGCGTACCGCAATGCGGGTTAGGGCCTCCCGGAGGCGACGCGTACCGACCCGCCCCCGTCGGTACGAACATCGGCAGTTGCGGCGATGGGGGCCGCCACACATCACGCCTTGCCCAGTTAGGCGAGTCGAGGAGAACGGAGTACCGGGTGGGCACGTGGAATGTAAGAGGTTGTGTGGAAGGTAAGTTGCACGAGCTAATATCCGTCATGGCGGACAAACAGCTAGACGTGCTCTGTGTAACAGAGACCAAGCGAAGGGGCAGCGACGCCTGCGATCTTCCTGGTGGCGGGATGGCTCTGTGGTCTGGTGTACCACAGAGCGATCGAGCCAGCATGGGGGTAGGAGTGCTGTTGTCCTCTCGCTTGGCCTCAGGTGTGAAGGATTACGGAATGTATGATCCCAGACTTCTCTGGGTCCGTATAAAACTAGGTGTCACCAAGGTATTCATGGTTGTAGCATATGCTCCCGTAGGATCCTCGGTGGCATCAGACCTAGAGAAGTTTTGGGATAATGTTAGGGAAGTTCTGGATATGGCAGAAACCAGTGAACGCGTGATTGTATGCGGAGATTTGAACGGATGGGTGGGGACCAAGCGTCCCGACTATGAGGACGTACTTGGTCCATTTGGTGATAAGAGAGTGAACGACGCAGGTAGGCTCATAGCGGATGTATGCATGGAGAGAAACCTTATTGTGTCAAACACATTTTTCCAACAAAAGGACATCCATATGTATACATGGAGAAGGAATGAACAGAAAAGCATAATAGATTTAATTTTGGTAGACAGTCGCCTCCGAAGCAAAATATTGGACGCAAGAGCCTACAGGGGCCCCACAGTCGACACGGACCACTATCTCGTTATTGCGAGATTTAGTGGTCTGTTCAGAAAGTGGAGGCACTGGCGAGAGCGTGTCCACTTCGGAGGGCTTGAAAGAATAAAGGTTGAAAGGTTGCAAGAAGAGTGTGTAAGAGAAAAGTATGCAGAGGGTGTCCGAGAACGGCTGACGATGGCAAGCCAGCCGCAATCGGACATTGAAGAATGCTGGAGAGTATTGAAAGAGAGTATGGTAGATACAGCGAAAGAAGTATGTGGAAGTTCAAAGAAGCATAGAAAAACAAATGGTGATGCATGGTGGGATGCGGAAGTGGCAGCTTCCGTAGAGCAAAAGAAGAAAGCGTGGCTGGACTATGTCTCTTCTTTGAATCTGAATGACAGTATGACTGAACAGAAGAAAGAAATATATCGGCAATGTAAGAATGACACCAAGGCCTTAGTGAAAGAGAAACGTGATAGAGCAAGTATGAGTGCAGAAGATAGGCTGACTAAAAACTTCGAGGGTAACACCAAACTCTTTTGGAGGGAGGTGAAGAAGTCTCGGGGTGGTTGGTCAGCCTTCAGAATGAATAAAATAAGGTCTAAAGGTGGAGACATTCTTACACAAACACAAGACGTGTTAAGCCGATGGAGTGAATATTTTGGCGATATGTATGCGGATGCTACGGTTGGCGCCGGTGTTGGATATGGTTTAGTAGATCAACATTCGACAACGGCGTCCTCCGATGGCATCAGTATGGATGAAGTTGAATGGGCGATAAGAAGTTTGAAAAATGGCAAGGCAGCGGGCATTGATATGGTGTCTGCCGAGATGATCAAGCTCGGTGGCTCTTGTGTCTGGGAGGCGTTCCTGTTGCTCCTCAATTTATGTTGGAGCTCGGGAATGGTTCCCAGGGACTGGAATAGCGCAGTCATCGTGCCTTTGTTTAAAAACAAGGGTTCACGTTATGACTGCGCAAATTACAGAGCCATAAGCTTGACCAGTTTGGCAGCAAAAGTGTATGGAAAAGTTATTGAAAGGAGAATGAGGATGGTGTCCGATGGTTTACTGTGTGAGACACAAGGAGGTTTCAGGAGTGGAAGGGGATGCATGGATCAAGTGTTCTCTCTGCGCAACATTGTGGAGAAGCATCTGGCTCTAGGTCAGAGGGTTTTCTGCAGTTTTGTGGATCTGGAGAGAGCATTTGACACGGTTGTACGAAAGGAACTTTGGGACATTTTACCGGAGTATGGTATTAACGGTAAACTGCTACAGGCTGTGCAGTCCAGTTACATGGGCTGTAGAGCCTGTGTGCGGCTGGATGATGGAATGTCGCCTTGGTTTGACGTCAATATCGGCGTTAAGCAGGGGTGCGTTCTGTCAGCCAGGCTGTTTATCATATATCTGGATAAATGTCTTCAAAGGTTGAACGATATGAATGTGGGAGTCCAGATGGGCGACTCAGTGGTCACTGCTCTGCTTTATGCAGATGATGCAGTCCTGCTGGCACAGTCAGCGACTGACCTGCAGACCCTAGTCGACACAATGACAGAAGATTGTAAGAAAAGGGGTCTACGCGTGAATGTGAGCAAAACCAAAATAATGGTCTTTGAAAGAGATAAAACCAGAACAGATGTAAGAGTAACAATAGGTAATGATGTACTAGAGCAAGTGGATGAATTTGTATATCTTGGATGTGGATTTAGCCGAGATGGAAGGTACACCACTGATATAGAGCGAAGAGTGAATGCGGGAAATAGAGTGAACGGAGCGTTGGGGCAACTTTTCGGCAGCCACCACCTCAGCCAGAAGGCACGTGTAGCAATACATAACGCAGTGCTTGTCCCAACATTACTGTATGGAAGCGAGAGTTGGGTATGCAGAAAAGAGTATGATAGTAAAATTAATGCGGTCGAAATGCGATCTCTGCGGAAAATCTGTGGAGTTAGGCTGACCGACCGCATTCGTAACGACGACGTAAGAGAGCGAGTAGGTATGAAAGAGAGTATTGGTGTAAAGATGCGAAAGGGAATGCTCCGATGGTTCGGACATGTGGAAAGAATGCCGAACGAACGCCTGGTTAAGAAGATATACAATGCGAAAGTGGAAGGATGTAGGTATCGAGGGAGACCGAGACTAACCTACCTAGACCAGATCATTTATTTTAAGGCAAAATAAACCACATTATTGTGCGTATTTTTTTTTATTGCTTATGGTGGCAAACGAGCAAGTAGCACACCTAATGGTAAGTGTCACTGACGCCCATGGATCTTTAAAATACTAAGAGTATAGCTTAGACTGCTGCCTACCAATAAAATCCCCAAACCCACTCAGTTGGGCTTCCGGCTCTCGTGCTTACCGAACGAAGCGCAATAGCACATTGCCATTACTCAGACGTCGATCTTCTGCGAGAGTGTGGTACTACCCCGGACGGACCGGTCCGCGGCTTCAGACAGAAAACTGTCAACAGCGTGGCCCTACCACTATTGATACTAATTTGAAAGACAGTACAGTAAAATATATTGATCAGCTAACGAGGAAGAAAATGTATTTACAGCCATTATAAGTGCGCATCAGACTTATAAAATTAAACAATTTCTATCATTTTTTTTTCCGATTTATTATGATTCAATTAGTTTTTAGTGATTGCATATGGTTACATAAAAAGTACGAGTCCCTATTCATTATCCCTATTCATTGTTCCTATCCAATTAATAAATTGGATTAGATGGAATCGTTATCGATAATATAATAGCAGTTCAATGAGGGTGCAGGTTCTCGAATTTAGTATTAATAACGTCGACTTCCGTCTGTAGTCTAAAACTTGATGACTAAATCTCATTAATAATAAGTTGTTCACATTCTAGAAGTTAAAAATTTAATCTCTTTCTATTCCTTTTGTCAATTTTTTTAATTACGTTTATCACATTACTCGTATCCCAATTACTTAGGGTCGATACAATATGTACTCTTCTTTCATAGTACATATTGGAGAAGTTATTGGCAACAGTTTTATGACCGCCCGCCTGTCAGACGTCAAAGCTCCTTGGGAATGTAATTGTTGACCTAACGACATCATATGGAGTCGGCCCAGGTCGTTCTAAGGCTCGTAAGTCGTCTTTTACGACATCCATGAGCAAAGTAAGGGTTGGTAGCATTCGAAGCCGCTATTACACAGCTTAATTACGAGTATCAAACTGTCGACATATAATAAGTGGGGACGATATTTAGAATGAAGAAATTTTAAGTGTAGGTACTCTGCGAGATTTATTCCACCCATCAATGGATGGATACAGCAGATAGATAGATAAATGGCCACCGAAGACAAAGATCGGTTACCGGTGGCCCGCTCGCACGGCGAAAAGAGGTGTTTGCAGGGTGGGTCCATGGGGTTGCACGCCGCTTCTTCTGTCGTCCCGGGCCGATTTGCCAGGGCGCGACCACATCCATGGTCCCACCGTTGCGAAGGAAAAAAAAAAGTTAGATAGATACATCAACTATATTGGACACAGACTTTACCACGAAGTGAGAAAATATAATAAGCGCTGTCCTTGGTTCGCCAATTGGTGAACCCAATTGCTATTATTATAAGTTGCCTAGGCAAGTACTTAGTCAATAATTTCTTGACTCTCAATGCATTCTCCTAGTGATAACCAAGGAAGACATACATATATAAAACTTAATTGACCACACGGGCAATAGGTAATGTTATTAAGCATTGAATTTATTAAGTATTAAATTCTACAGATTTTCAGCAAAAGTGTTTGATGTTAAACATATTATTGCCATTCTGCCATTTCAAGTCGGAAGGCCGTTGAATGACCTTCCAAAGTGTAAGTAGGGTATGGTTATTTGCAATTAATATGTTGTCTTAGTACAACGCTATTATTGATGTTGTCCTAAAATAATATTTGAATATACAGTCTACGAGATTCGGGTACAATGATAACATTTATAACGTATATTCAAAATTATGCAAATTCTTTAAGCTGGCATCACACTCTTGCAGAGATAGGCGAAGATAATATTAAGGTAATGAAGGGTCATAGTACTAACAATCTTTTGCCAAGTTATTACATATATCTTCTTTTTAAGCTTATCTTATTGAGGCTTATATATGCCGATTAAAAGAATTGACGTTGAAGTTATGTATTTATCCTTTCATCATCATCATCACAGCTCATATATGTATATCCCACTATTGGGCTCGGGCCTCCTCCGAAATGGGATGGAAATTAACCTACTGTACCGCGTTGGTCAGACTTGTTGGTATAGGGTTTTGTTTCGAGTTTTCTTTCTCTTGCATAGATATTATATGTGTTTTATATCCCTTAGTCGTCTCCTACGATCATCCACGGGTAAGATAAGTGGTGGTAAATTGTATTCTTACTCCGTCACCACACGGACCTTTTTTATCTATATATTTATCCTTTAGTACTTTATAACGATACACATGAAAAGAATAGGGCTGGTGATATTTTTTTATTAAATACTGCCCAAAAATAAAAGTTCACTATTATATATGTTATGTACGTAAATTTTGTTTAAATAATTGATTATACTTCGATAAAAATAAGTACGTATAAAATTCGTGCATACGAGTATGAGATGACATAAAAAACATATGCTAAAAATGGTTGAATAATATATCTATTTATTATAACGAAATTAATTCACGATTAGACGAGCCAAATAAGGAATCTTTTACATATATGCTCATTATTTACACAAAACCCTTTAAAACAGATGCAAAATATTGCAACATACACTAAAGATTTTTACATTTAAGGACCAATCGAATAGCATCTGTTCCTGTATATCCTATCTCGGGATACACCGCCAAAAGTGTATTGCTTGCATATTAATTCAAACCAATAAAATTAACTATTATATTAGCTATAACCATATATATCGCCCATGTATATCGTTGCGTTTTATATCTTAATATATATATGCATTATGCGTTACGTTGTTTGTCCGCGATATACTCCAAAACTACTTAACCGATTTTAATCAAATTCGCGCAGCATGTGTAGTTTAAACCAACTTATAAGATGGGATAGATTCCATCTCAATTTATGCTCGTAATATTATTTTATTGCAAATTATTATTCTATTATTTGAGAGTCACAATTATCTGTTATCTCCAAACGATTCTAACAGATGGCAGTATCTGTTGACTGGATTGAGTAAGTATTTGATAGATAGCGCTATGTTAAACGTATAAACGTTTCATATAAGCTACAATTTATTAGCATAACTACCACTTGTTACTGAGGCTACCTTAGCCACAGCAACGCGTGGCCGGGTCTGCTAGTAATATATAAATATAAGTATTCAAAATGAGGGAATTAAAACGTTATTTCTCATTTTTCGTTAATGTTTTGAGTTAAAACACGTACTTAAATATATTCTTTGACTGCACAGATGTCGTAAAGGTTTTAGTATCGTACCGAATATTGCGGATTTAATTCACACAATTCTTTATGCGTAAATGGTTGTTCTAAGTTTGAGAATAATTCTTGTTCGTTAATAGTGTTTGCGATATAAGGATTTATTTCTTACATCGAGCTGGTAATAAACTATAAAAATAAAATTTAATCAATGTTAAGTAATAAATTATATGGTGAAGAATATCGAATGAGGTCATAAATACATAAAAGATATTAACCGAGAGGAAGTAAAGCATGATCGATACCGATATAAGACACGTACTTGCAGTAAAATATCAACTTTAAAGATTGCAATGGTTTCAACGTGGGTGGACTAGCTAAAGTACTAACTTACACCAAGATATTTTCTAAATGTAATTTATTTAAATGTTACTTGTAAATGTTTTGTTATAATGCTATTAAAATATTGTATCAAGTTTTAATTTATGTATAAAATTTTAATTTTTGTATGCTTTTACAGTGATCTATGAGATTTCCTTTTCACATGTGGTGATGAGTTTAGAATACAATATGTCGTGACGACATATTGTGTTAGGGAATGTACCTATACTAGATGATCCATTTTTTTTTAAATTTTGAACCATCCTCTGTCACCACTAGTAGCATGGGAATAACGGCTACAGTCCAATTTTGTTCTGGCGTAGTATTTTAGAAGACTATGTTAACGCTCTGAACAGATCACGTAGTATGTGTTTCACCCACTTCCTTTGGGAGTGGTAAAAGTCAGCTAAGGGATTATATTATACTGTTAGGCAAAGACTTCCACAATAGATAATGTCATAAGCTATTAGGGTTCTATTTTTTGGGCTGAAAATTGCAGTTGGTGTTATAAATTCCCTATGAAAGTGGTGTTACCCATGGTCCTAGCGATATCTCCGATGGAAATAACGAGTCTCGTGTGAAGTTAATTAAATAATAATTATAAAGTAAGTAATACCTTCCCACCTAGTAACGACCAAGCATTGATGGCTTCAGGTATCATTATGCTAATATCCAATAATGACCAGCAGGTACTATTATTACGCAAGAATCTACGTGATGAGCGTTATAATTTAATTTTTATGGAGAATCGCGTTTTTCAGTAATATCCTCTACAAAAGCAAAGCTGTATGGTAGCGGCTACGAATATCACTAACCCTTACTTTGCTCGTGGATATCGTAAAAGACAACTAAGAGCCAATCTGGGCCAACTCCATCTGATGCCATTTGGTCAACAATTACATTCCCAAAGAAGGTTGACGTCTGGCAGGCGACCGGTCGTAAGACTATTTATTGCAAATAACTTTTAGTATATGTACTATGAAAGAAGAGTACATATTGTATCGACCTCAAGTTAATTGGGATAAGAGTAGGAGAATGATGATGATGATCATCTACAAAAGCAAATTCATATCAAACAATTACATATAATTCTCTCATAAGAGCAGACGTTTACGAGGTAAGCGAAATAAATGTAAATAAATGAATTGCTTATAATTATAATAAGATACGATATTAAATGTACCCGAGAAAATTGGATTCAAAGTGTAACTGAGCCTGAAACTCGATAAGCGCTCATTAGTTTCTTAATTTAATAATTTAGTTTGGAGCATGGCCTCGAATTCATAAATTGAAATCGGCTCCTGTTATGGCTTTCATTAAAACCTTTTATGACACGGTGGCAATTCTCATTTTGCTTGAAACAGGCGCGCATGTTAAAATATTATAATTTTAATGATACATATATACATAAATGCAAAATGTGTAGGTTTTACTGAGCACTTTCAGTTGAATAAAATTTTATTTTATCACTTTAAAATAATGCGAGAATAATAACAACCACCGCATTATGAGAATGAATAATGTATTCTTGGGCATTATTTTTATTGTTATTATAACAATGGAATATGTTTCTTTAATTTTCAATTTTATATTTCGTTTTATTACTAATAGTTATAATATTATATATAATATTGTATTTTTTTTATTTTTTTTTATTGTATTATTTTTTTTTTTTATAATCAACATTACTTAACCCGGGATGTGGTAAGAATGAGACATTAACAATACAATATGTCATTTCTACTTACGTCTAATAGTAGTAGAGCTCCACTGCTGACAGTTTTCTATCTACAGCCGCGGGCCAGTTCATCAGGGGTATACTCTCGCAGAAAAGTATCGTCTGAGCTGGCAATGTGCTATTGCCTATCGTTCGGTAAGCTGAGAACTTTTTGAGTGGTTCTTGGTTGGTACCTATCAATACAAACACCGAACTCATCTCAGTTGGGTTGCCGGCTCTCTCGCTCACTGAACGAAGCGCAATAGCACATTGCCATTACTCAGAATTCGATCTTCTGGGAGAGTATGTTACTACCACGGACGGACCAGCCCGCGGCTGTAGACAGAGAACTGTCCACAGCGTGGTCCTATCACTATAATGCTAATGGATGATTTTATATACCATAAAAATATCAATAAATCTAAGATGCTTTAGAAGCATATTTACATCAATGGCTTAATTTTAAATAATGTGAACTTGAATTATCTTAAACGAGACAATTAAGATTAGTGTTGAAAGTGGTTGTAATGTCATCGCCGGCAGCCCATTCATTTACAATGAAGGGCGAGTAATCGACTTGCCTATCAGTTTTATTGGCTTTATTTTACATGTGTGCATGGTTAATAACTTCTTATTTGAAATATGATGAGTCACAATCACATTCTTATGAATCAATTCAATTGTGTGGTTTCGGTCTTAACAAGCTATAAAGTTAAGAACCACGAAATGAAATACAAGTCTACTTATCGTTATTAAATTCTTTTTGAATTAGTTGTAATGGACCTCTTCTTTTGAAGAAGAAGAAGAAAAAATAAGTTATTTTTTCTTTTGGCTGTGTGGTAGCGGCTACGAATACTATCGACCCTTATTTTGTGGATGTCGTAAAAGACGACTAAGAGCTTTATAGCGATCTCCCTGATCACCTGATGCTGTTTGGTCAACAATTCATTCCCAAGGAGGTTTGACGTCAGGTAGGCGGCCGGTCATAAAACTATTGCCAATAACTTTTGCAATATGTGGGAAGAGGAGTACATATTGCATCGACCCCAAGTAATTGGGATAAGAGCAGGAGAATGATGGTGATGAATGATAATGAATCTGTTTTGCTTTTTTTTTCTTTACAATACCCATTATTAGGGATTCATTATTGTTTTACTGGACACTATACAAACATTCAATTTAACGGACACAAATTACAACCTGAACAAGAAGAACAGTTTGTGGATCTCATATTGTCCTGGGTAGGAATCAAACTCACGACACTGGCACAGTAGATCGACATCTTAGCCACTACACTACACATACATACATATCATCACGCCATATCCCTTGCAGGGTAGACAGAGAGAACAGAGTGCCAGAGAACTCTATCTCTGCATACTTCACTCGCTTCCTCAACATTCATAATTCTCTTCATACACGCTCGCCGGTTTCGGAGACTCTTGACTCCACCTTCCTTCAGTACCTGACCGATCTGGTCTAGGTAGGTTAGTCTCGGTCTCCCTCGGTACCTACATCCTTCCACTTTCGCATTGTATATCTTCTTAACCAGACGTTCGTTCGGCATTCTTTCCACATGTCCGAACCATCGGAGCATTCCCTTTCGCATCTTTACACCAATACTCTCTTTCATACCTACTCGCTCTCTTACGTCGTCGTTACGAATGCGGTCGGTCAGCCTAACTCCACAGATTTTCCGAAGAGATCGCATTTCGACCGCATTAATTTTACTACACTATCTATGGTATATTTGTATATGCCATACCAATTGTGCAGAATTTAGTATGTAACATATTTTGATACAATATTTAATAATCAAAATGAAGTTATATATTACTGCAAAGTATAAACTATATATACAATACCAAATTTCAAGAAATTGCGGACAGTAACTTATGCGTAATTTGTAAAAATAAATAATAAACAGATAAACGAAAATTCCAAAAATCATCAGCATGTGTCATTCTGTCATTCTGATCATAAAACCTCACTACTTTTCTCAAATATATTCATTAAATATCTTGTCTCTCTACTGTTTTCTTATTTGTAGAATTGAAATTGAAATTGAATTGAAATTGTAGACTATTTAATGATTTTTACTAAATAGAACAATTTTTATTGTAAATACAGAAGACCTGTTTACCTCTCTAGTGCTAAAAAGCCGTGAAACTTCTGTGTAACATTTCACTGACATTTCGTCTTGTAATTTTAGTTGTAAGTTTATATCTGGCACAGGCAGTACATTGGTAAAGGCTTAGTGTTTGATAAGTATTTCTTTATAATATGTAAAAAAAAGTAGTAGTATTTTCATCGCTAACCACGTTTTGAAAACAGAACTAATAAATAAATTACAGAAAAATAATTGATAATTAACAGCCTGTGCCACTATTAATTTGCCAGTAAAAAAAAACTATTATCTTAGATTGCCGTCGTTAGCTACGCACGAAAGTTTTCTTTTATCGCTAAAGAGTGGAATGAAACGAAAACGAAACAAACTTGTATACACTCACGTTAAAGATCGCTGCAAGAAAATTCTTTGTTTTCGATGTAGTAGATATACCTGTGCATTACAGTATACTTATGTAAGCAAAGCATTTATTATTTAGATATACTAGCTATTTACTTATTGTCCATTTAACGAGGGGCTTGCATGTCCAAAGATGATCTTCCATTCGAAATGTCTCGAGGGAAGACACGGCTGAAGGAAAATACGTCTCAGAAGTTTCTTAAAGCTTTTAACATTTATTGACACCGAAATCGTTGTTTATATATATATATAGGTATATATGTATATGTATATGTATATATATATATATATATATATATATATATATATATATATATATATATATATATATATATATATATATATATATATATATATATACTGAAGGAAGGTGGAGTCAAGAGTCTCCGAAACCGGCAAGCGTGTATTAAGAGAATTATGAATGTTGAGGAAGCGAGTGAAGTATGCAAGGATAGAGTTCTCTGGTACTCTGTTCCCTCTGCCTACCCTGCAAGGGATATGGCGTGATGATATGTATGACAAGTTATAAAATTTAATATATACACATATATATATATATATATATATATATATATATATGTATATATTAAATTTTATTATAACTGGTATATCGTCCAGTTGCTTGTAGAATTCGGTTTTTAATGCATGTTTTTTAATTTATTACTCAAGTAAGACATATTTTCATAGCTTTACTATCACAGCATCTAGTAAATTGTCGAAGTGTATATCGGTATCTCAAGCAATATATTTATTCCAAAACTAACTTTTATTTACATACTTTTAAATTCATAAAAAATAATCTACATGCATACATTCGTCCATATTATTTATAGATTTGTGATTGTAATCAAAACAATTGCATTTTTGCATGTCATATAACTTTCACGAGAGGATCGTACGAGAGTAATGGACGAGAAAAGGTCACTGCAAAAGAAAGAATACTTAGAATACATAAACCTTATACAAACCAATAGCGTGGTATATTATACTTGCATTTATAAAGGAGGAGGATGACAAAAGTGCGAAACAATGGCAAATTATTGTTTGTAAAGATCATCTATTACTTAATATTATAAGTATAAATTATTTCACAGCGCTACTGTTTAAAGTATAACCATTATATTAAACATTATAAAGCAAATTGCATATAAAAAATATGAGTTTAATTAAATCATGCATCAATGTTAAAAGTTGTCTACGTCTGTTTTATTCGTAGTCAATGGATAAAATGCTATAAAGCCATTAATTTTGCATATGTCCGAACCATCGGAGCATTCCCTTTCGCATCTTTACACCAATACTCTCTTTCATACCTACTCGCTCTCTTACGTCGTCGTTACGAATGCGGTCATGTACTGAAGGAAGGTGGAGTCAATAGTCTCCGAAACCGGCGAGCGTGTATGAAGAGAATTATGAATGTTGAGGAAGCGAGTGAAGTATGCAGAGATAGAGTTCTCTGGCACTCTGTTCTCTCTGCCTACCCTGCAAGGGATATGGCGTGATGATATGTATGTATGTATGTAATTTTGCATATAAAATTGCAATGCAAATGTATATAAAAAAATTATATATGATAAGTTTAATTAAATCTTACTATGTTAAAAATTGTCTATGCCTATCCTATACGTAGGCACTAAATAAAATGCTATAAAGCCATTAAAAAATAATACCGTTAAAATTTAAAGAATACTCCAAAATTGTCGAGAATGACCTGTCATGAGAAGAATTAAATACTTTCAAAGGGGTTGCGTTTAAGACTGCCTATTATTATTTTATATCTATACGTACTTAGTTGACAGTTTATATTTATTAAAGAGGATAAATGCGTTTTTATTTGTGAATAGATTGTTGTGTATTAAGAGTATTTCATACTGATTCGTATAAACGTATTGAAGTTAAATCGAAGTATAATTTTCAGTAGGGATACTATTGCCTATTCTTTCCCGTCTGTGGGTAAGACGGCTAATGGATATCATATGCAAATAAAATTGATATAAGATAAGGAAAACTCGATATAAATAAATCTATATAAAATCCTACGCAATATAGTAAATGAATTGCCCTCTCACAGTGGAATAGGCCTTATCCCAACATTGGAACGTATATGGGTTGAGATGTTGAAATAAATGTACGATTTTATTCATAGCTTATAGAATAAACTGTTATTTTGCAAAGTTGGTGATCTATGATTGTTTTCAAACAATATAATTATTTATCAGTGGATAATAGCCACTTATCCGTGTGGTGACGGAGTAAGAATACAATTTACCCCACCCCTTATTTTATCCGTGGGTAATTGTTAGGGGCAACTAAGGGATATAAAACACATATAACATCTATGCACGAGAAGGCAGACTCAAAATAAAACCTCATAGCAACATGTGTGACCGGCGTGGTATAATAAGTCAATTTCCCTTTCATTATGGAGAAGGCTCTCGAGCCCAACAGTGGGATATATATGAGTTGAGATGAATAGCCATTTTACGAGTCGAGAAATGAGAAGAAATTATAAATTCACATATTATTTTGAATTAAATGATTAACATTCAAACATAATTTCTCATTTAAAACATTATAAAGTTTAAGATTACGTCTTACAATAGGTTTAGTTATGTTGAAGTTCATACTAATGTTATGTAAAAGGAGTGTAGATTACCTCTTGGAGGTTATTGTTGGATTACACTTTTATGGTACTAGCAAACGAGCGTCCATTGTGGCAAGCTATCGACTTAACAATGCAATATCGCAAAGAAAACATTCAAGTTGATTGCGCTTTTGAACGCTTCCAATATTCTTTCTACGGTATATTATGTTTCATAGCATGATGTAGTTCGGCAATGTTTACGCTTGGCATGATAATCTGTAGCATAAAATCGTCTCGTTTAATCTACAGCATCTACTTACTTTGAATAAATTCGGGTAACGATCCCATTGACATTGTCGGCACGGCTGCCTATGTAGCGCGCATCTGAAACATGCAAATGAAGACATGATGCCGACACCGGGATGTTTATGTTCGGTATACGGGAGTAAGGCCAGATGTTAACACTAGTGTCGTGTTATCGCCCTCACCAACGCCTTAAACACGTTTTACGTAACACCGAGCTCTCGATAGCTATCTACATAAATTTGCGGTTATTTGTAGTCTCATAACGGTGTAATTTGCGGGAACAACGTCCCAAGTGCTCCTATTCGTTTGATGTTGTATTCGGAAAATATAATCAAGATTTAACGGAGGTGAACAACTTTGATAGCTCTATCTATAAAGCGATTTTTGATAAATATACCTAGTCATGCTAATAAGGTTTCTTTAAAGTATATGAATTAGTGCAAAAATAGCAAAATACTGGCTAAGGATCATTATTTGAGGAGTTCGTGTCGATCATCTTTTTCAACTTTTTGTATAAAAAGGTAGACAATTTGCTATCTCATAATTTTAACATTTAACTCAACAAACTATGGTCTAGAGTCTAGACCATAGTTGATCTAGACTCTAGACACATCTCACGGAAATCATATACCGTATATCATTTAGGCTGACCACTAGTACTGAATCCTTGAAATCAGTGGCAAAGGTTAAGAAAATTGTTATCAACCTTTACTTGCCCAAAGGGGAATGTTTAACCGACTGAGGGATGACAAGTGAAACTTATAGCGCCGACTTCAATGCCAACCCGACGGCCGTGCTAGGTTATGCCATTTTCCTACCTAGCTAGGCCTATGTTCATAGTAGATGCCAACAGGTATTTTTTTTGTAGAGGGCTATTCTATTATTTATATGCTATTATTTATAGGGTTTTATTCACAACCCCGTTAAAGCCGACCGGGGTGACAGAAGAAACGGCGTGTGACCCCATAGACCCGCCCTACATGTACCTATTTACGTCCTGCGAGCGGGCTACTGAAACCCGGTCTTTGTCTTCGATGGTCTGCGCGGCTATCCTCTCGAGTCGACGCCCAGATACCTTGACCTACGTCTTGGCATCAGGGCGTCATCCTCACGCGGAGGCCTCTCCTCGGACGACCATACTAATCCAGATGCCCACAGGCAAATGGATATGACTTCTCTGTGCTATAGGAGAGCGTAACTTCAATTTGGTTCAGTATAGAAAAGAAGTGAATACATATTTAAGATGTACTTACTAAACCACAATTTCATAATAAACATAAAATATGTTTACCACGAAACTGGTGTTTAGTAGTACCTACACCTTCTAGTTCTGTTTAGTAGTACATCTGCTAATACAAGATCATTTTGACTTAATACTGTACTGAAACTATTTTATACTCTCAACTATTTTATAAAAAGAAAAAAAAAAAATTGTTTTCAAAACTTTACAAGGCACAACACACCCTATGCAGTCACAAAATTTTTTTTATAACTAAGTCTAAAACGACTTGCTTCGCACGAATGAATGGTACGGAAAAATCCGCTGTGTACGTACTAAGCCGCCATCACACGGGGGCGTCTAATAATTGGAGTTATTTTCCAATGCTCTGTGACCTATACAGTCATACAACTAGTGCAGCTAACAACACTTAATGCTGTCTCTTTTGACGTATTGATTTAGCCTAGACCTTCTATTGTACAATTGAAAATCGATTAGCAAAATAACCCTATTAGCGGTGATACGCAACCGGCGTAGTATGTAATTATAGTGAAACGATGGGTGATCATTTGCCTTTATCTAAAGTGTAATTAAGTTGAGTGAAGCGTAATGCCCATGCGCACTATTAAGCTCGGTAGATTCCCTCGTACCCTATGCCTCGTTCCCTCATTTTCCCCTTCATCCTTTTGCCGTAAAATAAGTGACAGCGGCGAGCAATTTATCTCATTGATCCCTTTGCATATGTCTCAGTCAATGCGCGCGCCGGCGACGCCAGAGGCATGTCTCGCCTCGAACGGATTTACGGGATTTCGTACCAACAGAATAAGGGGATATGGGACCGTTTATGCTGAATTACTTATACGTTTTGTCGGACCCTCTGATCTTTTTCAAGTGGCATTTGTTTACGAATAGAAATATTGTGAGGACGTGAACCACTTTTGTTTTGAATATCTTTTCAGTTTTTCAAGGAGATCGTGGGTTATGTCTTACCAAATTAAAATGTATTTATCTGAAGTGTGAGTTTTAAGGCCAAATAAGTTTTATATTACTTTATCTAAATTAATTATTTAAAGTACGTTTTCATTACCATATCTGAGACTATAGATGAATCGCTACTAAAAATTAGATGTAAATTGAATAATTTTTTAAATTTAATGCATTATTTGTTACATAAGTTGATATATTTGTGAGTTTTTATAAATGCTGCTCTTTTTTTTTTACGAAATTTATTATTACTACTATTCTATTCTTACTTCTATTCTTACAAATATGAGACTAAAGAAATGTTTCAATCACCTATATTTTAGAATTAAATATTAAGCTGAATTATTTTTTTTTGTAGCGACTAATTTATTTGACTTAATGTTTTCTTCATTTTCGTATATTGTTAAGTAATAAGCAATTAGTTAAGTAATAAGTAATTAGCTGTGCTTGCTGCTTTGCTTACGTTAGACAGTTACTATTTATACATTTATTATTATTTTTGTATATATTTCTTAGATAATACTATGTACATCAGTGAAAACTGAGATAATTCCATGCAGTAATTTTGCATGAAGCGTTTATAAACGTATTAAGAGACAGACATAATACTAAAAATTTTTATTATGACTCCTGTTCATTCAAAGACGTCTCATATCAAATTTTCTTTAATATCTTTAATAGATATCGACTTATTACAATTTTAATATAGATGCATGCACGAAATTATTCTACATATTTTACAGTCTTTATAGTTGATTTTTTATCCGCCATGTTGATTTTTTATTATTGTATCTTGTCATCAGGATTAACTAAGCTTACAAAATTGCGTTGCCGTAAGTCTACCGGAAGTGGTTGAAAAATGGTTTGTAAATTTTGAAGCGCACAATTTACGCTGCTTATATACGAACATTCCAAGTTATATAAAATCTTGTTGGATTTGACATAAATTTACAGAAAACCCAACATTTTGAGCTTACTAAAGAATTATTTGAATAAATTATTTATTTTAATAATCATTTTAATAATTATTTCCAACATGACTTGATTATTCGAATGCGTGTAGTGTTATACGTCATGCGTGTAGCTGGCGACAGCATATTTCTATTTTGACATCCTACGACCAACACTGCGAAATCCGATACGTGGTCGCCACTCGAGAACCTTTCCTCCCCAACAGTAATCGGTTCGTCGAAAAAGTGAGCCGCCCATTGCCATTTCAGAGTGCTAATTCATCGTGCTATAACGGTTGCACTCGTTCTTCTGCGGACTTCCGTATTACGGATTCTATCTCGCAGAGAAATGCCAAGCATAGCCCAGCGGGCTATGGGCTATGGAGCGCCATAACACGGTGAGTAATTTTAAACTTGGTCATGAGACCTACATTTAGTAGATGTCTTTAATAGCGTGATAATTACCTCTGTCATCACCTAAGCAGATAGATAGCTTTACCGTAAAAGAAGAAAAACATGAAATTTAATTGTATACTGTTTTGTTCTGTCAGCAAGGTTAGCAGGCTCAAGCTTCAACATCATCATCATCATCTCAGCTCATATATGTCCCACTGCTGGGCTCGAGCCTCCTCCACAATGGGAGGGAATTTGACCTACTATACCACGCTGGTCAGGCGTGTTGGTATAGGGTTTTGTCTCGAGTTTTCCTTCTCTGAAAGCTGGCTCTCTGGCTCAAGCTTAATGTTTACGAATTTATTAGTAGTAGGGCCACGCCGTTGACAGTTTTTTATTTACAGCCACGGGTCGATCTGTTTGGGGTAGTACCACACTCTCGCAGAAAATCGAAGTTCGCGTAGTGGTAATGTGCTCTTGCGCTTCGTTCAGTAAGCAAGAGAGCTGAAGGTCCTACTTTCTGGGTTTGGGGATTTCGTTAGTAGACAGTTAGTAGTTTCGTTAGTAAGTGGTAATAACACTTACCATCAGGTGTGCGACTCGGTTGTTTACCACCACAAGCAATAACAAAATTCAGATGGAAAATCTTCAGAGATCAGTGCAAAATCAAATTTATTACTACATCTATCTATCTATTTATTCATCAGCCCATTAATATCCATTATTAGATAAAACATACATACATACATATCATCACGTCATATCCCTTGCAGGGTAGGCAGAGAGAACAGAGTGCCAGAGAACTCTATCTCTGCATACTTCACTCGCTTCCTCAACATTCATAATTCTCTTCATACACGCTCGCCGGGTTCGGAGACTCTCGACTCCACCTTTCTTCAGTACATGACCGATCTGGTCTAGGTAGGTTAGTCTCGGTCTCCTTCGGTCCTTCTACTTTCGCATTGTATATCTTCTTAACCAGACGTTCGTTCGGCATTCTTTCCACATATCCGAACCATCGGAGCATTCCCTTTCGCATCTTTACACCAATACTCTCTTTCATACCTACTCGCTTTCTTACGTCGTCGTTACGAATGCGATCGGTCAGCCTAACTGCACAGATTTAACGTATATAATACGTGTATATGACTCTATTCTAGAATTAAGATAAAAGAGCGCAGTAGTGCTGGTATATTTCAAGCTTTGAACATAAATACATAATGTCAATATAATTAGCAGTGTCGTACAAGAGCTTTCGATCGCCGTTTCCCTCTATAGAACTATTCGTATTTGTTTTTTCGACTAATAAAACTGGAACTAGACTGGAAAGGGTTTAATTAGTATCTTTAACGACTACGCGGTACTAACTTTTTATTACTAAATTATCGTGTCAAGTTGCAAGTCGACGTTTGTTATTACCGTTCATGATAAAAATGACGATTAACGTCAAAGTATATGCCTGAATTTATGGACATTTTTATGTTGGCACCCTGTTCACGAACTCGTTTATAGATGATGTTATTGTTTTAGCGTGGGATCATATTATATTTTTTTTTATTATTATATTATCTACATAAATATTGATCAACTTATTTTATTTATGACGTGACGTGGGACTTTGAATTTGGAATGGAATTATATTAGCATTTAAACGGATATCTTCATGGAGCTGTTTTGAAAGATTTTTAATTTAATTATATGGAACTTTTTCCCGATATTATATATGTTTAAATTCAACGTCACTTGTAATTGCTTTATTTAAAGCATTTTCTAAACACGTGAACCTTTTTTTTTGGAATTAGAGTGTCTAAAATTTATATTTAAGTTGAGAATATAATTTCCTATATAAAGGACATTTTGCGGAAAGATCGTAGTTTTAAATGAGAATGTTATTTGTAAAAATACGAGTTAAAAAGTACAAAATTAATTTTGTCATTACTAGTATTTGGCGCGGGATTAACGTGGGTTTAATTAAATTAATGGAAGCCGTACATTCGTGCGTTAACAATGAGCTACTTATATTTTGGTTTTGGTGCATATTTTATTCATATTAAAAGGTGTTGTTTGGTAGTTGATAATCCACCTGCGAACATAGCTTACGAGCGTAATTTAAAACATGAACAAAACTTTTAAGAGATTATTTAATAATTCATTATGAACGTTGTGTACAAATTATTTAAAACAGAATGTGGTTTAAATCTAGGTACATTGAATTAAGATGAAAGTTATTTTAGTTTATAATGTTCATTATCATCATCATCATAGCCCATATATGTCCCACTGTTGGGCTCGGGCCTTTTCTGTAATGCGAGGGAAATTAACCTACTATACCGCGTTGGTCAGGCGTGTTGGTATAGGGTTTTGTTTCGAGTTTTCCTTCTCTTGCATAGATTTTATATGCGTTTTATATCCCTTAGTCGTCTCGTACGATCACCCACGGGTAAGATATGGGGTGGGGCATTGTATTCTTACTCCGTCACCACACGGATAATTATTACATTATAATGTTCACAGGGTAACAATTCAAATATAATTATTAAGTATCTAATAAATAATTATATAACAAATATTTCCATTCATTGTATATCCATAATTTAAATATTTATAAATATACTTTTAATGTAGTTTTTCAGTGCGATAATGAAGCCAAAATACGTCTTTCGATTCACTATATTATTCTTTCCGAGTGTCGCAAGAGACTACAGCATGAAAACAGATAATATTAGTGCAATTGGAGAGAAAAGTTGTATTAAAACTCTATACAAAACCCATTTCACTAGCGTAATTATAATAGAGTATTTTCTCTTCTATTGATTTTGCATCCAGCGATGGGAGGTATAGAGGTATATATATGTATATATGAGGAGGATACGGGTTTAAATTTTTTTTTCTCACTACAGTGCGTTTCCACTTTTTTGGCTTGAATGTTGTAAAAGATAACCAAGGCATGTACGTAGACAATGTCGCTATAAAAAAAAAAGAAAATTTGAAGTAAACCTCTGTATGAAATCCATTGTGTTATATTAGGCTAACTGCTCGCTTAACTGTAGGAGGCTCATGCCCAATATGGCACCTAAAGATAGAATAGAAGAATAATGTGTTTCAATATTGAAATAACCTAATTATTATTCGCTTTTATAGGTACTATAAACAAAATTAATCACTGCTGATATAGTCCGACTTTAACTTGCCAATATTTTGTTCATTTTGAGTTACTGGGACTCCACCAATTCAGGTCAAATTTGAATTTTGGGTGGTAGTCAACCTTTTAGTATGCTATAGGAAAAGTGTATTAAAACTTGTGGCAAAATGAAATCGAAAGGTTTTCATATAGGTCATTACCTATCAAGATTAAATTACTTATTTGATTTGACTAGTTTTTAGTTTGACTAATCTACATGTCAATGTTAATAAGTCTTTAAAATCATAAGTTTAATAAATCAAAATCTTTACTACTATAAAATATATATTTTCAAATGTATGATTGATTTTGCAAAGATTGAATATTTTTAATCATAAAATGAAAAAAAAAGTATTTCAGAATCATCAAATATAATTTTGCAATTTTATCGCTCAGACCGCCTCCACAATTTGATCAAGAGCTCAGTTGAAGCAAATTTCGTTCATCATGTCACATCGCGGCTTGAATTATTTCTGCTTCATTTAACTCCAGGGACTGTCCTAACAGTTTCCATAATCACGGATTAAACTCTATCTTTTCACGGCTTTTACATTTAATTTTGCTTTTGGAATAATTCATAGTGTCGTTAGTTAATAAGGAAAGCTTTAGAATCCGTTTAACTGCTGGTTTATATTTTATTAAATATATTACATTATCATTTTCAATTACTTAATTTATTTTTGTTTATGGTATTTCATTATGGATATTTTAGAGTATTTATAATATACTACGTAATTATGTTATGATTATAATACATAGGTATATAATATCTATATATATATAGCGTGTATAAAGAGAATTATGAATGTTGGGGAAGTGAGTGAAGTATGCAAGGATAGAGTTCTCTGGCACTCTGTTCTCTCTGCCTACCCTACAAGGGATATGGCGTGATGATATGTATGTATGTATATAATATTATTTTTTGTTAATAACTTTTTTTTTTAACCCACGGCACTGGCACCGAAGGTCGGTGCAGTCTAATAGTTTTTGTTTATCATCATAATGTTGATAATGTTCTCAGTTCATACATATCCCGCTGCTGGGTTTGAGCCTTCTAAGTAATAGGTGAAAAATTGATCTGCTATATCACATTCAGCCGACGGATTTATATAAAGTTTTATTTTAATTTTTACTTCTATTGCAGATGTTATATGTATATATCCTAGCTTGTTTTTTTTATTGTTTGTGAGTTGGTTACTAAGACCTTTAACACTAGAAAGACGGGAGAAGTCATTTGACTGCAATTTTAATTTAAATGTAGATTAATTCAAAAACCATTTGACTTAATGTATTGAAACTTTATGACTTTTATTAATATTCGTAGTTAAATGAAACGATGTATGAAATTTACTCATATTGCTTTTGTTTATTATTTAAAATCATGATATACCGACAAAGACGGCGGCAGTCATTTGACCGCTGAGATCCGATAAGTGTTTATAACTATAACGTCTGGTGACGAAGTGAGAATACAATTCACCACCCCCTATCTTACCCGTGGGTAATCGTAAGAGACGATTAAGGGGTATAAAACGTATATAAGATCTATACAAGAGAAGGAAAACTCGAAATAAAACCCTATACTAACACGTATGACCAGCGTGGTATAGTAGGTCAATATCCCTCCCATTATGGAGGAGGCTCGAGCCCAACAGTGGGATATATAAGAGCTGATATGGTGATAATGATGAATGGTAACGTGAGAGTGTAGAGCATAAAATAGTTAGGTGTGCTTATCAGTCGTTTGTAGTTTGTTAGTCAAAGGAGTCAGTATAGTCTCGACAGTTTAGTCGAAATTCTTCCAGGTCTTATCACTTTTATGGACAGTACTTCATGTCGTTTGAAATAAAAATCCTTAAATCTGATAGATGTATAGGTACTCACAATTTATCAAGGAAAACGAAAACGAGAAGATTTTATTGCTTAGCACTTTACATAATAATGTTGAAATAGACGCTAATCACTCTAAGAAAAAGCCAGAAACTGTGACTTTTATAATGCTACCAAGTACGGCGTGGATGTGGCTAACCAGATGGCCAAAAGATATAGTGTCAAAGCGGCATCTCTTAGGTGGCCTGTACAAGTTTTTTTCAATATTAATATATTGAAACCTAGCAGGAATAAATTCTGTCATTTTGTATAAGAAAATGTCAGATACCACCATAAAACGAAAGAATTTCATACTGAGTTTAGCAAGTGAACTTAGCGGCAAAGTAGAAATTGTAGCCGAACTTTCTAGAACCCAACCACTGACTTTTTTTTTGTGGTGGGCTATGGACGTCGCACCCCACCAAATCGGTCCGGGGTGACGGAAGAGGCGGCGCGCAACCCCATTAACCCACCCTGCAAGCACCTCTTCTTCGCCGTGCGAGCGGGCCACCGGTACCTGATCTTTGTCTTCGGTGGCCCGCTCGGTACCCAACCACTGCCTGCAGAGTCTACACCTTCTAATTCTTGATCTTCTTCTTTAAATCCGGAAACACAGAAAAGACGAGAATGTTACGTACAAATGTGCAAAAATAAAACTAATAAGATATGTGACATTTGTAAAAAGAACTTTCCGTCCCTTGTAACTTAAACAAAATTTTAAAATGTAAAAATTGTATATAAATATTATAATTAATCATACATTAAACCCTGTTTTATTACTATAGTTACCATTTTTAATACTTAAAATAAAAAAAACAAATTAATAAATTGAAGCAGTTATTTCCGCCGTCTTTGTAGGTAGTTAGATTTGCCCGTATTTCTAGTGTTAAGCCAAATCTTTGTTTATAAATTAACTTCATTTAAAGTCATCGTCCATGAGTAAGTTATATCGTCGCCTGTCTCAGTGCCTCACTGTTAGAGGTATCTTTTTTTTGGAATTTTAATGTAAAAGACAACGTATATAAGGCACTGTTATATCATATTCACTACACCTTAGTACTTCCTGCGTGTCACATTACATAAAATGCGACCAAAATTATATAATATAACACGTTAAAATACTAAGATATTGAATATAATACAAGAGCACTACATAATACTTTTCCTTTCCTGCTTTAACTCTCCCTTGCTTGTCTTTTACGATAACCACAGGCAAAAAAGGTGGTGGTGAATGGTATTCTTACTCCGTTAACAAAAGTAAAATAATTGTTAATGTCTTTAAATGCATAACGATTAATTATATCATCATCATTTCAGATCATATACGTTCCGCTGTTGGGCTCGAGCCTCCTCCGTAATGGGATGGAAATTTACTTATTATATCATGCTGGTCAGACGTGTTGGTATAGGGTTTTAATTTAAGTTTTCCTTCTCTTGTACAGATGTTATATACGTTTTATATCCCTTAGTCGTATCTTACGATTATGCACGGCTAAGATAAGGGCTATCCGTGTGGTGACAGAGTAAGAATTCGGAATACAATTCACCACTATAATATAATTCGTACCTTTACTCTTTATTAATAATTAAATTGTTAATATTAATATAATCCAAATAACTTGTAATTTTTACGTTAGCCATTAATGTTCGAAATACTTCAATTATTATACAAGGAATGCTGTTATTCAATTCAATTAGTATTAATTCCATTGAGATACAATTGCAATTATTGTATAAATTATATTATTTGTATAACGTTTATACAATTATTAAATCAGCAATAATAATTAGATATAATTATTATTTTAATTTAATTAGTCGTCAATATTAATAGATAATATTAATTTGTATTATTTTTAAGACATCCATCAATGTTCGAAATACATCCAATTATTGTATAAGGAATGAAATGTTATTCAATTCAATTAGTTATCATTCGATTAAGATGCAATTGTTATGCAAATATATGCGCTGATACTTCACTGTCTGTTTGTTTATCGAACGGTTCCCAGTCGACTACTAATTAATTGAATCTATGGTATATTCGGCAAGACGTTATGTGGAGTCGCTTCAAGATTCACTTTGAATTCCTCACGGTGATCTAGACCTAGGTGTTGTGATACGTCCGGGTGGGCCACCGAAGACAAAGATCGGGTACCGATAGCCCGCTCGCACGGCGAAAAGAGGTGTTTGCAGGGTGGGTCTGTCCCCACAGACCCGCGCCTCCTCCGCCGGCACCCCGGACCGATTTGGCGGGGCACAACCACAGTCCAACGAGAAAAAAAAAATGGTGTGATACGCGTATTCCTTTTGAATTCCTCACAGTGATTTAGATAAAAAGATAAATAATACTAATGCAAATACGGTGTCTGATTTATTTAAAAACATTTAAGAAATACTTGATTAATTAAAAATCTTCAGTAGCAAAAAGGGATTTGTGTTTTTGCCTAACGGGGCGGGGGTGGGATAAGAATACAGCTGCAATCACTTATATTCCCCAGGCAGTTGTGAAAATCGACTGAGGGATTATTAGTATAATAGCTAGCAATACTTCTCGGGGCAATATATAACATCTACCCTACTACAATCGCTAATTCGTTTGTCAAGCGTGGCGATTATGGTAATAAGTCTTCTAATGAATGATGGTGCTATATGACATTGTATAGGGCAGCTTTGGTTCAGGAATGGGTGACGAAATGCTGGTTAATGATGGCGATGATGATAAAAGTTACTTTCTATCAGCTTTTAATCATCCTTAGTCTGCCTTTAGCATAGTTGGTGTGCTATTCGGATTGGCTTGTTTGGTGTAGTAAATTAATTTATCTTTATCTGGTGGAGGCTTATCTCTAAAGATAGGCAGTATAAATGTTGAGAAGAGGAAGAAGAAGAGAAGAGGCCCACGTTTAACTACAAGTTTAATACATGATAAATTATAGATGGATGCTCTTTAGCTTATCTTTGGGGATTCAAACGTGATATTATAAAAAAGATTAAACTGATATTGCTCCTTTTGGAGTAATAAGAGGATATTTCCAGCACATATTAAAAATTCCCTATTACCAGATTTTAGCCAGAGCTGTTAGTGTAAACCACCGAATACAAGGTACCACCCAAATAGCGATAGAAAAGTATAGTAAAAGGTTATGAGGTACCGACTCTTCCATCGGCCCCGGACGGATTGGACAGAGTGTGTGTAATGTGAGTGAACCAATTTGATACAAAGAAAAGAATGACTATTTTTAACCTCCAAAGTATGGAAAGCTAAAAAATATTGTCTTTATGAATTAGGAATGTTGAGGAAGTGAGTGAAGTATGCAAGGATAGAGTTCTCTGGCACTCTGTTCTCTCTGCCTACCCTGCAAGGGATATGGCGTAATGATATGTATGTATGTTTATGAATAATTGCGTAGACATTTCTGAAAACTGGTACAAGCTTTAAATATAAATTCGATTCTTAAGCAATGTAACTAGATAAAACTTTTGGTAGATTTAAATATTATGATAGGACTATATCAAAGCTTAAAAACAACAGATATACATTCAAATAAGCCACTAAAATCATAGAATATCTACTCACGTAAATGTTGCCGGAATGTTTCAATATATCAAGCACAATAGCAGCGATGCTGTATAAATAGTTGCAAAGATTTACGATAACAACAAATAATTTTCATGTATATTCAAATTTGGTGCAGTCAACATCATCCCTATACTAGTTTTGGGGGCACTTTCCATCCATTACCGCCCACATTAGTCGGATAGTCAATATCTCAGTGTGGTATGCAATCTCGCCGTAGGTGCCGTCCGTCTGGGATCGCTCGCATATCTGCCATCGGAGCCTCTCCGTGTAGGCATGCTTAGCTCTCGTTCTAACAACGTTGTCTAATAAATTCTTGATGGCATGGAGGCTTGAAGGAATTTATTATGGAGATTTAGAGCCAGCTTTTAGTGTAAAATGTGCGATGAATAAAGGTTTGTTTATGTATCTATAAAATAATAGTATTACATTATGACTATATATTACACTAGATTCTGGCCGCGACTTCGTCCGCGTGGAATAGTCGTAAGTTAGCGTTAATCCAAAGTAACTATTGCTCCTACAATATTTAAACCCCCTTAATCTTTTACAACGCTTTTTCCAATTTTTTTTTTGTTGAAAAGACACCACCCTGCACTAAGGAAATAAACCTTGTATTGCGGGGGACTTTACAAACATGCAATTAATGCACACCAATTACACCCAGACTCAGAACAACACTTTGTGGATCACACAAAGTAATGTCCTGCGTGGGAATCGAACCCACGGCACTGGCATGGAAGATCGGTATCTTAACCACTACGCCATCTGTGCAGTCATTAAAAAATATGTCTATGTCCTTTCTCAGGCTTTAGACTATCTGTATACCAAATTTCATTTAAATCAGTTCAGTAGTTTTGCCATGGAAGTAAGACAGACAGACAAAGTTACTTTCGCATTTATAATATTAGTAAGGATTATGAGTGTATATCCATATGCCCGTATATAATAAGTGTTATCATTCCTTTTGTTATATAATTCGATTAAGATTATATGTCGGGCCGGTTCTAAGATCATCATAGGTTCACGAACAGCCATGTTCTTGGCGACTGAAAGATTATTAAAACTCGTACTTGTTGGTGACTCTTTTTATGAATACACCATATATATCTCTAAAATTTATCTCTGGCTGATGTTTTTCAACTCTCGTCAATTAGTGACTATGACATGGATAGATGGCTTATCAGTAAAGTCCATTATCATGTGGTTTATTTTTTTTATAGACATATAGTAATAAAATAGTTTTTCTAGAGATTAGCAATTAAGTAGTATTATTTAGTTTATCATCTTGCTTGCAATCTATACTAATATTATAAAGCGGAAGAGTTTGTTTGTTTGTTTGTTTGTTTGTTTAAACGCGCTAATCTCAGGAACTACTGGTTCGATTTGAAAAATTCTTTTTTTGTTGGATAGTCCATTTATAGAGGAAGGCTTTAGGCTATACAACATTACGCTGCGACCAATAGGAGCAGAGCAACAATGATGAATGTGTAAAAATCGGGTTTTTGTTTCCTTTTGAGAGCTTCCGCTGCGTAAACGGTTAAAGTTGCGCAAAAATTATGTACTACATAATTGTTC
Organism: Lymantria monacha; assembly: GCA_905163515.2. Taxonomy (NCBI): domain Eukaryota; kingdom Metazoa; phylum Arthropoda; class Insecta; order Lepidoptera; family Erebidae; genus Lymantria; species Lymantria monacha. The sequence continues at coordinate 22,530,925 of LR991083.1, forward strand.
CCCTTTCAAAGTTCTAAATAAAAGTCCGCGACAGCATATGTCTATCTTTTAAGATTGGCTCACTATAACCTTTTTTATGCTAATCAAATTTGTTTTAAAATAATATGATATTTTCGAAGGTGTTTTTATAAACATAATATTAATCCTTATCCAAATAAATGAGTTATTCATCACAAGTATTTAATTTAAAACAAAATTGCTCTTTACATTATTTGATTTCAATGAATATCTTAGGAAATATCGCAGTTTAAAAATAACATCGCAGCAAAATACTGATCCAGTACTGGGCGCGCATTTACGAAAAAAATACTGGGTCTTATAATCTTACATTAAAAAAAAACTCAAACTAATGTTATTTCAAAGTACTTCTGAACACACTACATTTTTAGTTTTGTTTTCTTCTCATGACCTTCCGTCGGCTTTACACATCCTAAATAATAATAATAAGTATAGGAAGTATTAGTGCCTGCCCTCATGTATGGCAGTGAAAGTTAGATTTGGCGGAGAAGACATGAAAATAGAATAAATGCTGTAGAGCTGACAGCTCTTCGTAACGTGTGTGATGTAAGTCTGAAAGATAAAATTAGGTATAATGTTATAAAAGAGCGCTGGTATGCTGAGGTGGGTTGGACACGAAGTGGAAGAAATAATGATTGGGCAGAGGTTGACGAAGCAATCGTGAATGGGACGAATACAAGGGGAAGACCACGTCATACTTTTCTGGACCAAATTGGAGATTTGTTCACGAGAGGTCATCATCATCATCATTCTCCTACTCTTATCCCAATTACTTGGGGTCGATACAATAAGTACTCTTCATTCATAGTACATATTATAAAAGTTATTGACAATAGTTTTATTACCGGCCGCCTGCCAGACGTCAACCCTCCATGGGAATGTAATTGTTGACCAAACGGCATCAGATGGAGTTGGCCCAAGTCGTTATAAGGCTCTTAGTCGTCTTTTACGACATCCACAAGCAAAGTGAGGATTGGTAGTATTCGTAGCCGCTACCACACAGCGATTTCATACACATTAAAAGTATGTGTAATAGTAAATAGGCGTAAGTGTATGTATGTATATATGTATAATATACATACATTGTATATATCTATAGAAAGTATAGATAAGACCCAATACTTATACTTAAGGTTTAATGTTCTACTCTTACTAATAAAAGGGTCATGTAGGTACCTAAAACAGCTTTAACGTATGTATTATTTAAAAATATTTCCACCTTTTACGTAAACGAATTCGCGAGTTGAAGTTAACGTTAGCCCAAAGTAACCATTCCACGCGGACGAAGTCGCGGGCGAAAGCTAGTGTATAATATAGCTCAAACTAATGAAAACATTTTTCTTTATTTTTTTTCTATACACGACACGACGCACTAAGAAAATAGGTAATCCTTGGATTGCGAGGGGCTTTACAATAATATAATTAACGGACACAAATTACATCCAGGCTCCGAACAACTATTTGTGTATCGCATCAAGTATTGTTCTGTGTGGGAATCGAACCCACGACACTGGTACGGTAGGTCAGATTTCAACCACTCTACACCATCTGTGCAATCAGAAGTTTTTTGTGGTGGACTATTGATGCTTCTCGCCCCGCCAAATCGGTCCGGGGTGACGGAGGAGGGGGCGCGTGACCCCATAGGCCCACCATGCAAACTCCTCTCATCGCCGTGCGAGCGGGCCACCGGTACCCGATCTTTGTCTTCGGTGGCCGCCTTATAACGACCAGGGCCAACTCCATCTGATACCGTTTATTACATTCCCAAGGAGGGTTGACGTCTGGCAGGTGGCCGGTCGTAAAACTATTGCCAATAACTTTTACAATATGTACTGTGAAAGAAGAGTTGTATCGACCTCAAGTAGTTAAGCATATTAAATGCTAAATTTCAGTAATTTGAATAACAAGGTTGTGTCATCGTTTAATACAATTCTAACTGCAAAGTTTGAAGTATTGAGCCTACACAATGTGTAAACATTGTCGGGTAGATGGCGCGCGTCACCTTAAAGACGTATATATGATATGAAGCAAGATTTGACTGTCCTACAATGGGTCACGGTGGTGTAAGTGGCAGCACGATTGGGCCGGACTCCCAATAGGTGCGGGTTCGAATCCCGCTTGTGACATCATTTTTCGCTTCGTAATCGGGTTTTTATAAATAATTAAGCATATTAAATGCTAAATTTCAGTAATTTGAATTATAACTTCTTACTATCGGCAGGGTTGGGGTCGGGGGTTGGGGATTGGGGTTAGGTGATTCGTAGTGAACCTGACAGTATGTAAAATATTAAATTAAAAATTACTAATTAGTCAAAATTGTGATAGATCAATAAGATTAATGTTATTGCAGTGAGTTAATGATACCTACTTATAGTAAACAAGATTGTAATAAAAGATATTTTCAGAATAAACAGTTATATTTGATCAATAGGGCCTTTTATTACAAAAATCTTAGTAGTTGCAATCTTATGATGTCTTACGGTAGGGAGGGAGGAGACCAAATCATTCTTCAATATCCCGTACGTAATTTAGGAACGGCCCCTTAAAGGAATAACGATATTCTAGAATTAGATTAGATGACAGGTTATTTTAGAGTTTTGCCTTTCCGTAATGACTATTACTCTTGTTTATAACAGCCGGTATCGTCAGCTTAATGTGCTTCGAGGCCTGAATTTCATATATATACGAGCGCTATTTGGAAAAACATCACGAGCTTTTACTTTCTCAAAGTAAAAATGTTTCCGAAAAGAAATTTACTTCTGAATCTGCATTCATCTTTTTAACGGGAGACAAAGTTTTAATGTGAATTTTATAAAAGTACTCGGATATGCAATAACGAAATAGCTTTTTGACTCTTTTTACTTTATTAAATGTTATAATATATTAAACGCTTTCACATTTCTTACTTTTTTAAATAGTCTCTCTTGTTCATATGGGCGTATTTAGTAAGCTGTATTTCGTTATTATATATAGTTTAATAGTGCAGGTACAGTATTATATAAAAGTGATTGTATCCGGTTGCGTTTATAATCGTGCATTGAGATACTTCAATTTTATTCAATTATCTGAAACATGTTTTTAATTGATATATATAGTGATTGAAAATAAGAGAAGAAAATTCGAATTAAAAAAATACTAACCCGTTTCGTCAGTTATACTAGGCCTATTATGGACGAGGCTCGAGCTCAGCAGTGAGATATATGTGAGCTGAGATAATGATGTTGATAATAATGTAGTGATTAGGTCTAAATTAAAAAAATCTTTATATTTTACCTTATTCAATACGAGCTTCTGCCCGCTTAAAAAGTGACTTTTACAATATAACATTTTATCACTAAATATTTCCAAAGAAACGTATTATCAGGATAAAAAGTAGGTATCCTATGTATTAATTCGGCAAATAGTGTATTTGTATGCCAATTTTTAATCGATTTCAAAAAAGGAGGAGGTTCTCAATTCGTCTGTATTTTTTTTTTTATGTTTGTTATCTCATAAGTTTCGACTGGGCGAAGCGATTTAAATGATTCTTTTTTTATTTGAAAGCTGGTGCTTCCCGTGTAGTCCCATTTTAATTTGGTTCAGTTCTGACAATGGCACCCATGAGAAAACCGTAATATAAGTATAAAATTAGCATTAAGTATGTGTGCGACAAATTAACGTGTAACTCAAGCCCCGCTACTAATAGAACAACTTATGTGTGTCTGTAACACTAAAAAGTAAGCAATAAAAATAAAACTTTGATTAAAAAAAACGACTTCAAAAACTGAAAAGTACGAAATAACTTAAAATACTATCATTTGTATGTGCTATCTATTGATAGGGTTGAAGTCGGTGCCGGTATCGGTATCTTCAGTGTAGGAATTTCATTACAGTAAATAAGCTGTTAATAATTTTGTTTAAGGCTTGGCACTGACTTCAAACCTATCAATAGATAGCACATACAAATGATAGTATTTTAAGTTATTTCATACTTTTCAGTTTTTGAAGTCGGTTTTTTTAATTATACAAATCTGTTCAACCGTGTACGCATGATTGAGAATCAAACATCCAAACATTCAAGCATCCAAACATCTTTAATAACTTTCATATTTATAATATTAGTAGAAAAGTAGAATTTACTAAAATATTTGTGATCTGACTTATTCGTCTATTATGATTTTGTACGGTATTTATTTTATTTTAATAGATATATGTTTTCGATTCTCATAGAACTATGTAGATTCATGAGTGAATATTGTTCGAGGGATATAATAAAACAATTTTTCCGTGTGGTGATGGAGTAAAAATACCACCCACCACCCACTATCTTACCCGTGGGTGATCGTACGAGACGACTAAGGGATGTAAAACGCATATAACTATGCGAGAGAAGGAAACCTCGAAACAAAACCCTATACCAACACATCTGACCAGCGTGGTATAGTAGGTCAATTACCCTCCCGTTATGGAGGAGGCTCGAGCCCAACAGTGAGACATGTATGAGCTGAGATGATGATGATAACGTACAAATGCTAAATTAGAATAGTTGAATGCTTATTTATGTGTATTCATTTCTTAAACTACATTTATGAAAGAATTCGTAGAGAATAAAATCATAATAATTACAGTGTTATGTAGTCTAATTATCAACCTTTCACATCAAGTGTTATGGATTTGTATTGGACACGGGAGGATTATTTGTGCTTCACAAATGATTGCTATGAGTCTGGATGTAATTTACGTCATACACATACATACACACATACACATCATCACGCCATATCCCTTGCAGGGCAGGCAGAGAGAACAGAGTGCCAGAGAACTCTATCCTTGCATACTTCACTAGCTTCCTCAATATTCATAATTCTCTTCATACACGCTCGCCGGTTTTGGAGACTCTTGACTCCACCTTCCTTCAGTACATGACCGATCTGGTCTAGGTAGGTGAGTCTCGGTCTCCTCCGATACCTACATCCTTCCACTTTCGCATTGTATATCTTCTTAACCAGACGTTCGTTTGGCATTCTTTCCACATTATATAATTTACGTCTTTTAGTTTATATTGCTTACTCACTCTTAATGTTAGGATAAATGCCTCAGTCCTTAGTCTTTAAAAAAATAAATACACAGCTTACATATAGGAAAGCAATTTTATTCATCGAATAGATACATGTGGAGGGTTGAGATATGAGTTAAGAATGTAATGTATCACTATCTCTTACAGTATCATGGCAGTTATAAAAACTAGATAAAGGACCAGGAGAATTGGCAGCAGAATTCTTCAGGGGAGACTTAAAACATCAATTGTGACATCCAACTCGCCTGTCAAGCGTGGTAATAATCGTAAAATTTCCCTTTGTGGAGACCGATATTCAGTAAGAGACGTCTATTAGGCTGTGATGTGATTAAGTCATAAGCCTAAAAGACGTCCAGTGAATAGGTATACTAAATAGCGAGAGATAGACATTGAATGATGAATATTATGTTCATCAAACGGGTTGGGATAGGTTTATTTTCAATTTTCCTTCTCATGCGGTAATATAATTGTGGTAGGACCACGCTGTGGATAGTTCTTTGTCTACAGCCGCGGGCCGGTCCGTCCGGAATAGTAGCACACTCTCGCAGAAGATCGACGGCTGAGTAATGGCAATGTGCTATTGCGCTTCGTTCGGTGAGCGAGAGAGCCGGAAGTCCAACAGGGATGGGTTCGGGGTTTGTATAGGTAGGCAGCGGCCTAGGTATACCATTGCCAAAGGTTCAGGGGCGGCAGTGGCACTTACCATCAGGTGTGCTGTCTGCTCGTTTGCCACCATAAGTAATAAAAAAAATATTCACGTTTACATTCCTTACTCGTTTTTCAACACTTAACGCACGGGAAAGAAAGGAGTGGTGAATTGTATTCTTACACACTTCTTCATACTTATTAAGTACATATAAGATACATACTTCGCCATACTTATTATGTATATATAAGTTACATGATTTTTCTTGTCTGGCTCTGTCTACAAGATACGAACTCTATAAGATAAATAAATTGATAAACACCAAAGTATTAACCAATGCATTTATCTTATAGATTGTTTCCTAAAGCAAATTTATCTACAAATAGAAGTATAAGTTACCATTTAACCAAAAAGCTCGGTTGACTTTTAGTAATGCCTAAGCCAGTTATGAGTAACAGCGGTTGAAATTACAGTATTATATTTCTCCGGTACGGGTTGGTAATAGGCATAAATATTGGTATCAGGAATCTATTACTAGCGGCCACATTGTCTGAACACCTGCCCGGCCGCATATCGGTACTGTGAGCAATATCCGCGGGCAACCCCGCATAAATATCCATGATGTTTCAATTTATATTCATGATATTAGTAAGTCAGACGGAATGTACGTCACATTTGATTCCTTTTGTTGGTAAAATAAATAAATATGGAACGTTGAAAGTATTTGTGCACTCTTGTATTCGGTGCTTCTTTTGTTTTAGTGAAAGTTCAAAGGTTTGCTTAGTTGTTATGGATCAAATATTCAATCTTACATATATTTGTTACTATATATTTATTGAATCTAATAATAATATACATTTCTGTAATAACAATCTTACGAATTACTCCATGACATCTCTGCACATATCTATACAAGAGAAGGAAAGCTTGAAATAAAATCCTATACCAATCTGTCTATTCAGCGTAGTACAGTAGGTGAATTTCGAAATTGTGGAGGAGGCTTGAGCCCAGAAGTGGACATATATGAGCCGAGATGAGGATAATGATGAAGCTATTATATATTCCCTATTACTCAAGACTTTGAAGCCTGAAAGAAAACAAAAATATGTCGCATAAACAGAATTTTAACTTTATAAATTTACGCGTATTATTTTTGAAAGCTATTGTTTATTACCGAACGTGGTAATAAGTTGAACTAGTGGGAACACTAATAGGGTATATAATAAAACCACAATTAATTATGTTCTGATCTGATCTCTTGGTATATTTAGTATAAATAGTTCTGATGACGTCATTAAACTGCGGTAACGAAACCATAGTGCGATCTAATTTGATCTCACCACCATCTATCGAATATGACATAATACTATTTTTAAAATAATTACAAACTATATTATAAACATGAACAGCTATTTAATTTCTTACATAATACTGCATCAATATTTATTTTTGATACGCTTTTACGAAGATTAATTTGCTTTTCTAATGGCAAAATTTGATAAATATTAGGGGGGTGCGAATAATTCGAACTTACGAATTATTCTTCCGAATCGAATATTAATATTCGATTCGAAACTCGAATCGAATAATTCGAAATTTCGAATTATTCGAAAGTTCCCGAATAATTCGAAAAATTTCGAATAATTCGAAAAATTTCGAATTATTCGAATAATTTCGAATTTTTCCGAATTATAATATTATTCGCAAATTTTAATTGTATTTTAAATTCGGAGTTTGTTATGTTCGATATTCAAATATGACATTAATAATTAATAAATATTTTATTTAAACCATGAAATATAACTACATGAATAGAACAATGAGTATGAACATTTGCTACAAATTTTTGTTTAAAAATAATAAATACGATACTGAATCTGGTGATAATGAAGTTCGTTTATCAGATACAATATCACCAGCAGTGGAAAATAATCTTTCACTTTCAGCAGAAGTACAAGGTATTCCAAAATATCTTCTCGCCATAAGTGACAATCGGGGATATTTATTTTTTTCGAATTATTCGAAATTCTTCGAATTATTCGAAATTTTTCCAATTATTCGAAATTTTTCGAATTATTCGATTTTTTTCGAATTATTCGTCGAATTTCGAATAATTCGAAAATTCGAATTATTCGATTCGAATTTCGAATCGAATATTAATATTCGATTCGATTCAATTCGAACGATATTCGCACACCCCTAATAAATATCTCTCAAAATGAATGATTTCCTTATATAAAATGTATTTTAAAATTTACATTATAACACGTCATCTGGTGATGTTATGCCCATTTTAACGATAGTCGCTAATATTATGTAAAAGTAAAGTTTGGAAAAATAAAAGTTACAACCTGATGTCAAATTCTAATAAACATGATTTTCACATCACACATCACATGAAACCGGCGAGCGTGTATGAAGAGAACTATGAATGTTGAGGAAGCGAGTGAAGTATGCAGAGATAGAGTTCTCTGGCACTCTGTTCTCTCTGCCTACCCTGCAGGGGATATGGCGTGATGATATGTATGTATGTATGTATGATTTTCACAAAAACTTTTTTTTTTAAATAACACCCCGCACTAACATGTCCAATGCGAAACCAGGTCTAATTTACATTGTCTTGCCTGCAAAGAAGAATTTAGATTTCTTTGTGGTGTTTGAATGTGGACGTAATTTAAATTTGCTTCAATGTAGAAGAGGAATGAATATATACATATTTCAAATGTGCTATCAAATCCCAGTTTCGTCGTATACTTATTTTAATACAAAGTCACCTTGACCTTGTATCGTACTGAAGAGAAGAAGTTATATCACAGTGCCAAAAAAGGTCACAAACATTCAGTATTTTAAATTACACTCAGACTACAAAAACAAATATGTACTAATGTCCTGCGTAGGAATTGAACTCTTTATACTCAGTAGGAGAGGTTGGTACTCATTCTACTTTGCTATTTATGTAGTAATAACTAACTGACCAAAAGCTACAATTAAAAGAAATAAATCTTATTACAATGTTGATTTTAATGTCTTCTATTATGTTGTAATGTTATTAGGATGCTATCTTCTATTTAATTTAAAAACAAAAAGGGAGTTTTGGCGCGAATATGGAAATGTCATGTCACGCTCTTGTATTATATTCATTTCTTTAATGTTTTGTAGTGTCATATTGAATAATTTTGCTGATATTTTATGGAATATGATACAGTTAAAGTGCTGAAGTGTAGTGAATATGGTATAATAGTGGTTTTCGTGTATTTTTGTGTTCACCCAAAATTCTCAACGAAACTATGAATTTGGTTATCAGCGCCAAATTGATTGATAGTAACGACTTGACTTACTGACGGACAGTGACTATCAAGGACTAATAATAATTTATTTAATCAAAATTGCTATTATACAAGGATATCTTAACATTAGTTCCCGAACTAGGCTAAAGTCTGTATCTCAGGAGTCAGAGCTGCGAGTTTTCAATGTACTAGCTACTAATTTACAAATACTAGGTTATATAAAACTTAAGATAAAAACGTTTGACAGCTGCCCATGTTTGTAAGATGGTGATTATGGAGGGTAAAAACTAAGGAGAGCCATCTTGTATGAGGGATTAGTCCAAAAAGTGTCCACTTGTAAACAGCAAATTATTGTTCGAACACTCACCGAAACAGCGCTAGTGTAGCAAGTGGAAATGATATGAATGTATTATAGCAGTAATAAGCAGAGTGAAGTGTACTGAGTTACGTAGTCAGCTGTGATTTGATAAATAATAACCTATGAACCTATGAAATTTGTGGCGCTCTTTTTAAAATTCTTCCACTTGCTACTATAGCGCCACCTTAATTTGCTGCCGTTCAATGGACACTTCTTAATACACTGAGATGGTACTCCTTAGTTTTTACCCTCCATAATGGTGATGTATAGCTGTGAGTGTGTGTGTGTGTGTGTTGTGTGGTCGTGTTCGTGTGTGTCTGCCTCTGTGTGTGTGTGTCCTGCGATTAATTACAATTTGAAGAAGTGGTAAACAATAATACGGAAGACAAGGCACAAAGTGTCTAAACTATGAAGACTTGGCTTAAGTAACCAAGCCATAAACTACAAAAAAAAAATTAAGATTGAAAATCCGTATGGCCATTGTGATACCATCATAATAAATGATACGCCTCTATGAAGTCTGAAAACTAATTTAGTAAATATTATCGCATTCATAATTCAATAAATATTTTTTTTAAGGGTATCAGAAAGATATTTGCATATATATAGATATTTCATAGAGTATTGGTGTAAAGTTGCAAAAGAGAATGCTCTGATGGTCCGGATATGTGGAAAGAATGCTGAACGAACGACTGGTTAAGAATATATGCAATGCGAAAGTGGAAGGATGTAGGTACCGGGGGAGACCGAGACTAACCTACCTAGACCAGATTGGTCACGTACTGAAGGAAGGTGGAGTCAAGAGTCTCCGAAATCGGCGAGCGTGTATGAAGAGAATTATGAATATTGAAGAAGCGAGTGTAGTATGCAAGGATAGAGTTCTCTGGCACTCTGTTCTCTCTGCCTACCCTGCAAGGGATATGGCGTGATGATATGTATGTATGTATTTTTATATAAGTCTTAAACATATTTAATAAAGCTTTGAACATTTTGAATCATTATCATTCTGCTCTTATCTCAATTACTAGGGGTGGACGCAATATTTACTGTTAATCCATACGATATTGAAAAAGTTTAGGCAAAAGTTTTATGTCGTCTGCCTGACATCAATCTTCCCTAAAATGTAATTTTTGATCAGCCGGTATCAGATAGGAGTTGGACAAGGTCGATTTAAAAGTTCTTAGTCTATTTTTACGACATCCACGAACAGTTTAAGGGTCAGTAGTATTCATAGCCACCATACGGCATGATAATTTTAAATAAAGGTTTAAAATATTTTCAAAAGTGCTATTTGGTACTTGGCATATTATTTACTTAGTTATAAATGATTAAAAAAAAGGAACCCCATTTGTTATTGTTGAATGATGGTACATCATTTATTTAAAGAGCGGTCATAACATCATAAAATGCTACTTTTTGTGTTTTTCTTATTCTTTGGAAGATTCAGAGTTTTTTGTTTTTAGTATAGAACTAAATAAATGTTTGGATTATATATTATTTATATTATTGGATTTCTTCTCTCACGCTTTTATCCTCAATAAAATAAGTAGAAGTAAGTGTAAATTATTCACAATTCATGATAATTATTTTTTGTCTCACATAATAGCGGGAAAACTTATTACCGCTTGAGCTTACTTCTAGGAATTTCTTTGTAAAAGTTCTTGGGATTTGAGTTTTTTTTTTATATTTTACGTGGCCTTAATAATTATTTAGCAACAATATGGGGATATGTGATATCTCTGCTTATGTCTCTGGACGTTATGGTATTTGCTATCTAATGCCATTATCCCGTGCACCATTCTTCTTTTATGAAACTAGATTAAACGAAATATTTGTAATAGAAACATGAAATATATATATAGTAATCCCGGTAGAATATCGTACATAGATGTGCATATCATGCGTAAAAACGCTTGTTCATAAAAATATATGTCAGTATAAAAAACACGTATATACAACTGAAATTCATTTACAAATTCATTAGCCATTGTCACTTCACTGTACTAATTCTTTCTTTGTTATAGACTAGCCGACCAGGCACACTTTATTCCGCCTAACAGTTAATGAATGAGCAGGTTTAGATTAATACAAAATTATTGTTTTGTTTTATTATAATAATAAATATGAATAATATATAAATTAAAAAAAAAACAAGTTATTTAATAACGTGCTCTCAAGACGAAGAAGTACCTTGTGTTATACGACATTTTTCTTCATGCACGTTGAAAATAATCTAATTATTGATCTCTGACATTTGCTCGACGATTTTGCATTATCAACTGAGCCGTTTCACGGGCTCCCTCATTTTGCTCTTGTGTTTGAGAAGCAGGAAGTCGGGCCATACTAACGCGGCGGTCTTCCCGTGCAATATCTTGTTCTTCTGACGAATGTATCGTGATGTTGCGAATTCTAGTTACATTACAGCTTTGTCGGGCAAGATTTGATCTTTTTGGTCGCGGCATTGTTGATGAAAATATTGTTAATATGATTTATTATAAACAATATTTATAAAAATTCGTAACACTCGTACAAAACGGACAGTGGCCGGTCAAATTTAATTTCAACTTTTCGCGGTATTTTACAAACAAACCATAGGCAACATTATGTGAGCAGTCAGCTGTGTTATGTTACAATATCAACAAATGAACGTTTAGAACTGATGTTTATTTAATGATTTTTGTTGTTGATCAATATCATATTTTAGTATCCTATTCCCGACGACAACGAATTTAAAAACATAAAAATCATAAATATTGGTCCTGCCGTTCTAAGTGTTGTAACTAACACAACTTTCTTTTATATATACATATATATATATATATGTAGGGAAAATGTCAGACATAAGGAACAATAATGTGGATACAAAGTCGTAAATTCTCGTACTGCAAATAATCACAATTACTTTCACAACTATATACCAATTACAATTTACACTAAGTGAACACACAAAGCAGTCCCAGGCAATCGCCTTTGCACAAACGACTACATGGTACTGGATGACACAGTAAACTGCTATCAGTTCAGTAGTACTAAGGATGACATAGTAACTGATAGATAATACTTCCCCGTGTGACTACGGGACAAGATCACAATTGTCACTACTCTTTTACTTGCATGTGGAATCCTTGGCCAGGAGTTCACCAAAAGAATGAGCAGCGGTTCTTCCTTTGGGAAATACGGCAACAGATAGTTCACTACAGATCTCGCACGTACGTAGGAGAAATGATCGTCGGAAACTTGCAGTCGTGGACCGCATCGTTTCCAAGCGAAATAGATGAACCCTGCTACGGTATCGGAAGACGCTCGATCTTAAACTGATTAAACAGACCAACAAACAAATAAATTACACGACTAGCGCACGACATGTGCACCGTGGCACGCGCGGGCTTAGACTGACTAAACCGCGCGCTCGCCTCTTTTTATAATAAGTTTGCGTGGCGGGGAATGCATGACGCGCTAGGAGGCGTGGTCAGTGAATATGTTAACACGTTGTAACATGTTTTAGCACGTGCAATAAACGCAAGTGCCGTCATATATATATATATATATATATATATATATATATATATATATATATATATATATATATATATATATATATATATATATATATAGAGGGACAGTTGGGGTACAATGGAACAAAAAAATCATTTCTATTTTTAGAAAAATCAGTATGTAATAATTTCTTAATTTTTAGCATAAACAACGGGTTCTTAAACTATTGATTGACAACCACAACGAGATCATAAATTTACCTTATGTCAAGAAAACAGTATTTTTTCAAGATCACCTTCTTTGTTCCGATGTGCCCCAGGTCAGGGGTACAGTGGAACGGTGCCTTTTTTTTTTTTTTTTTTTTTGGGGGCGGGTTACGGTCGGCACACTCCTCGCACCACTCCGTCCGGGGTGACAGAGGGGCGTAAGCATGCACACCCGTAACCCACCCGTGACGTCGCCTTCGTCGTTGGGCCAACCACCGGAGCAGAGTGACTTGACGTCAGTGGTTGGCCCGACGGAATACCCCTGAGGAGTACCCTCTCCTCGACCGACGTCCCCCCCACGGGTAAGATGTCGGCCTTTCCTCACGCGGTCGGCCTCTCGGCGGGTGACGGACTAAATCCCCGATCCAGTCACCCGCGGCCTCGGCTAGGGCGGCATCAGGCGCAGGTAATCGCGCCTGCGCCGCCCCAGTCGCCGGCGGCGGCTCGCGTCGTCGAGGAGACGCTCCTCGCGCACGCGCTCCGCCGCCTCCTTCCGCGAGACTACTGCCTCGCAGAAGGATGCGACCGCGTCCCAGTTCCTGACGCTGTCGAGCATCGCCCTGGCGATGGTCGGCAGCGTCAGGTCAGCACCGATGATCGCGACGAGTTCACGACGCTGCTCTGCCCAAGCGGCACAAACCTCGAGCGTATGCTGCGCCGTGTCCTCGTCGCAATCGCAGTGGTGGCAGGACGGTGTACTCTCCCTCCTTACGACCGTGTGCAGGTATTTGGCGAAGCATCCATGCCCCGTCAAAACCTGCACCAGTCGGAAGGAGAGCACCCCGTGCCGCCGATTTAGCCACTGCATCAGCACCGGCCGGAAGGCCTCCACGGTCCGCACACCGAACCGAGGCCTCTCCAGCCGGACTGCCCAACGGGCAATGATGTCGCGGCGGGCGTCGACGCGCCAGGCGGTGTGCTCCCTCAACGAGACCACACCGCCCTCCGCTCGCACCCCCAACATCCGCCGATACAAACCGGCGAGCATTTCCGCTTCCAGGTCCCATGGAGGGGTCCCGGCCAATAGACACGCTGCCTCCGTCGACACCGTGCGGTACCCGCGTATGGCCCTGACCGCCATGGCCCTCTGTGGTCGCCACAGAAGAGCCCTGAGTCGGACGGTCAGGGATCCCGCCCACACCGGTGCGCCGTACAGGGCCATCGACCGGATGACCCCTGCGTACAGCTGTCGGCAGGTAGCGCTCGGTCCGCCCACATTCGGCATAAGCCATGATAGGGCGGACGCCGCGCCGACGAGCCGTGGAGCGAGTCTGCGGAAATGCTCCCGGAACCACCATCGCCCGTCGAGCACCAGGCCCAAATACCTCATATGGGCCCGGATGCTGATATCAACCGAATTGACGGTGATCGAGACGCCGATGGGAGGGCCCATGCGGGGCCCATGGAACAAGAGGGCCTCCGTCTTGTCCAGGGCCACCCTCAACCCCAGCGCCCCGATCCGCCTGACGATCTCCTCGGTGCCGAGAGTCGCCAGGCTTGTCGCCTCCTCCAGCGTCCCACCACGGGCTGTGACGAGCGTGTCGTCGGCGTAACATATCACGCCCAGCCCGGGCGGGAGGCTCCCCCTCAACGCCCAGTCGTAGTCGATGTTCCACAGGGTGGGTCCGAGGACCGACCCCTGCGGAACACCGCACGTCATGGGCGTTCGCACAACGTCCCCTACTCGGTTGGTGTAGAGGACGCTGCGCCCCTCCAAATAGTCTGCCACTAGCCGCCTCAGGTAAACTGGCACTCCGTGATATCGGAGCGCCTCCCTGACGCAGCTAAATGGCAGACTATTGAATGCGTTGGCGATGTCCAGGGACACCACCAACAGCACTCCCCCGCCGGTGACGGCCTCAGTCGCCACGTCCCTCAGGCGCAACAGAGCCGCGATCGTCGAACGACCCCTCCTAAACCCAAACTGGGCATCCGACAGATCGGGCCCCGTGCCGACGAGGTGCCGCTCGATGCGGGCAGCCAGCACCCTCTCCAATAGCTTGCCCGCATCGTCGAGCAGCACGATGGGCCTGTAGGCCGAGGCCGACTCTGGAGACCGTCCCGGCTTCGGCAGAAGCACCAGCCTCCCCTCCTTCCAACACCCAGGGAACCGCCCCGACGCTAAGCACGCGTCGAACAGCCCCCTGAGGCGGAGACCCAAGTGGTCGAGGACCAGGGCCAGCACGCGGTTGGGAACACCGTCGGGCCCGGGGGCGGTGGATTTTCCGCGCATGCGCGCCACCGCCGCCCCCATCTCGGGTTCCGTGATGGGCGGAACACTGTCATCGTCGGCCTCCCGGTCGGTGTCTGGCGGAGCCATGACCGGGGGCGTGTGTTCCGCCCGTCGCGGGAACAGATCCTCGACGACCCTGGTGAGGAGGCCGGGCTGGAGAGTCTCGGTGAGGGGAGGGCCCCGCGCGCGGAGCTTACTCAGCGCTGCGCGATAGGGGCGACCCCAGGGGTCACGATCGAGACCATCCAACATCTCCTGCCGACTGACGTCCTTGGCGGTACGGACGGCCAGCCTGAAGGCCGACCGCGCATTGCGGTAGCCCTCGTAAAGCTGGCTCTCCCGCCCCTCGTCGCGATGGTGCCGCCGGCTGCGGGTGTAGGCCCTTCGGGCGCGTATACACGCGACCCGAAGATCCGCCAGCTCCCGGGACCACCAGTGGACAGCCCTCTTTGGGGGCAGACACCGCACACGGGGCATGGCCGCATTGCAAATCTGCGTCAAAGCATTGCGGATGCGGCCAGCCTCGGCGTCCACCCCGTCCAACTGGTGGGCAGAGGACAGCCACGAGTGAACGATGGCTGCCTCCGCCAGCAGGTCCCGGTCCAAACGACCCACAGCCCATCGCGGGAACGCGGAACGTCCGTCCGCCCCGTGACCCCTGCTGGGCGTCGGGAGGGTCTGAGAGACCTCAATCCGGATATATCGGTGGTCCGATAGGGTCTCAACCTCCTCAGCGACGCGCCAGCTCCTCACGCGTGCGGCGACAATGGGGCTAGCGAACGACAAGTCCACTATCGACCCGCCCCGCTGACGCACGCACGTTTGCACCGAGCCCCTGTTCAACAAAGAGAGGCCCAGTGCCGCCGCCCACAATTCGACCGCCCGTCCTCGGTCGTCCGTCGCGGGGGACCCCCACGCCATGGACTTGGCGTTGAAGTCCCCCAGAACGAAGACTTGGCGCGGTGCCAGTCGCCGTAACGAGGCCTCCAAGATGGTGAGGGAGGCCCCGAAATCAGTCACGCTCCTGTTAGGGGAGAGATAGACTCCGAAAAGCGTAATCTCTCCCCATTCCGCCGCGACGTATCCGACGCCCCTGTCCCTAAGGGTCAGAGACGGCGAAGGCCACAACGTGGAGGCGACGATTGCCACAGTGCCGTCGGTGCTACCCAGCCAGTTAGGTCGGTCGGGCACCACGTACGGCTCCGCGGCTACGGCTACTCCTATCAACCACTCCGCCATGGCTTGCAGGAAAACATCCTGCGCACCGGCGCAGTGGTTGAGATTGGCTTGGAGGAGACGGATGGATTCGTGGTCCATTAACAGACCGTATCCATCGTCTCCTCCTCCGTGCTAACGGGCGATCGGGTCGCGCTCGGAGCGGGCGCAGGCCCGGTCGATGGGCCGCCCCGCCCCTTTGGGGCCGATGCCGGGGGTCTGCAGTCCCCAGAGCCCATGCGGTGCTTGGCAGGCCTATTGCCTGCCGCACACGCGGGGCAGTGGGGCACCGCAGAGCACGATGCCGCCTGGTGTCCAGCCTGACCGCAGCGGAAGCATAACCCGCTGCAGTCGAAGCAGTTGCGACACGTCGGTCGGGTATGCCCGACCGCCATGCACTTATAACACCTCGCGGGCCGGGTTTTCAGCACGGTTACCCGCGCCGAACTCCAGCCCACGAGGAGCCTGCCTGAGTCGGCCAATTTCTTCACCGACTCCACCGGACATTGCACCCAGACAGCACCGACACCGCCCGGACCAGGGCGGATGGTGCCAATCCGGACAGTGTCCGAGGCACATCCAGTACACGCCACAATGGCCTCCTGAACGTCCTCCACCGTCACGGAATCGTCCAAACCCGTGAGGCGCATATCTGCGCACTTGACGGGCCTGGCGATTCGGACTCCATCCTCCGGCCCGAACAGCCCCCTCAGCTTCAAGGCCACACTATCGGCCACCTTGACGCCCTCGGCCCCAGGGAACTCGAGAATACGAGCCCCTGTCCGAGCCTTGCGGGTCCTCGCCTCAACGCCTCCGATGTCGGAGACGTCCAGCTCCCGCCGGGCGCGTCTTAGGACGGCCTCATAGTTGAGGCCCCTCTCAGCCGCCTCAGGCAACACGGTAATGATGACCGCAGCTGTCTTCGGCGACTTGAGGCCCCTGCGCGACCTCTTTCCCCCTTTGCCGCCTCCCGCCTGGGGAGCGGCGGCCACAGCGGCACTCTTGGCCGCCGCTCTCCGCTTCTGGCCGCGCGCCTTCCTGCTGCGTTCAGCCACCTGCCAGCCCAGTTCGAGCCTGGCGGCAGCGCTGGGCGCAGCAGGCACAGTCGCGGGTGCGCCAGCCGGAGCCTGCAGTGTAGCCGCTGGCGCCGGCCACTGCCCGGCCATAGCGGGAGCCGGCACCGTGCCAGCCTTCCTCTTGGCCCCCTTGGGCCCGCCTACGGCCGCGGCGTAGGTCACCACGCGGCCACCCTGACATGGCAGCGAGGCGGGGGCTGGCGCCTGCGGGCGCTTCGCCTTGTCAGCGGCGAGCGGTGGTCGGAGGGGTGCCTCGGGCGGAAGACGATCCGCCACGGCCTGGATGCGCGCGTCCATCATCAACTCAATTTTGGCGAAGATGACGCGCATCGCCTCCTCCGGCACACCGTGCACCGCAGGCAGCGGCTCCTCCCCCTTCTTGGGCCTTCCGCGCTTCCTGGCGGCGCTCACGGCCGACGCCGCAGGCGCAACCGGCGCAGCAGGCACCACGGGCGCAGGCGGCGCCACGGACGTAGGTGGTACTACGAGCGCAGAGGACGGGCCCGCCCTCCCCGGCGAAACCCGTTTCGGCGGCGAAACCGGTGTCGGCGGCGCGGCTGGCACTAAAAGTGCAAATTGAGACCGCAGGTCAGCCATGTCCTTGGCCAACCCGCGGTTCTCCTTCCGTGCGGAAGACAACTCCGACTCAAGTTTCCGGTTGCGCTCCCGCAGGCCGGAGACCTCCCTACTGAGGCGGGCGTTCGCGGCCTGCAGGGCCGCCACCTCACCTCCTTGATCGGCTTGTCCCGGAACCGGCCTCGCCGCCACCGCCGACCCACGACCTCTACGCCCACGACGCGCGGTGGGGACCTTAGGAGGAGGCATGACGACACTCCCCTCCGAGTCGGAGCTGCCGCCCTTATGCAGGGGGCGCTTGCGGACACTCGGGGGGAGGGCCTCTTCCCTCTCCCTGACATTTATGGCCGCCGTCAGAGCCTTCGCCGCAGTGTGCGGCTCAGACTCCTCGGCGGCCTCGGCAGCCGAGCTGCCCTCCTCCATGCTAAACGGCCCCTCGTCCCGGCTTCGGCCGACCTCCTCGTCGGACGGCTCTTCGGCCTTCCCGCCCTCGTCCGAAGACTTTTCCAAGGCCGTGTCGGTGTCGGAGCTTCTGGCGCTCTCCGACGACGGCCCTGCGGCTTTACTGCCACCCTCACTCCGCGACGGCTCTGCGGTAGATCCGCCCTCGTCACTCGACAGCTCCGTTGAGCTGCCACTTCTCGTCCCCTCTTTGGACGGCTCTGCGACATCGTCGCCCTCGTCCCGGGACACACACCCGCCGCCGCTCTCCCTCCGCGGCAGTCCTGCGGCGCTACCACCATCCGTATGCGACGGCTCTGCGGCAATTGTGCCGCCCTCGTCGCTGGGAACGCTGGTCTCACGGCGTGCCGCGGCCTCCAGCGCCTCCCTCTCCTTCTTAAGGCGGTTGGCGCGCCGTTTAGCGCGCTCGCCAAGCGGAGTTAGCATCCGCCTGCTCTTCTTCCTCCTCTTTGGGGCCTCTTTTGCTGGTGCCGGGCCCTCGGCGGACGCCTCAAGTCGCGAGGACGAGGCGTCGTTTGTGTCAGTTTTGCTTTGGCTTGACAAGGCCTTGAGGTGGGAATCATTATGATCCCCGTCGTTATTAATTTTTAAATGTCCAGTATCCATAATGAATCCCACGAGTATGGGAGATACATTCCGTCGACCCGGGCAGAGATCCCTGTACCCGGGCAAGCCTACATTTACCAACCAGGGGGGCAGCCGGTACCCTGGCTGGAGCGTGCTAAGAACAGAATACCCCATCTGCCATGCATCTTCTCGCCGCACGCCAGAACTTAAGATTCTGGGTAATTCTTTATAGAGGTTGTCTTCCTCGCGGTCCGGGCGGTTAAGCCAAGACCCTCGCTCCTGAAACTAAGACAAGCAAAGAATCAGGTTTACGATATGTGGGCGGTGGCATATGCCTGCCCATCCCTCAAATGAATGAGTGACTGAGCCCGTCCCAGTATTTCGCGTCCTATAACCTCTACTACTATTGTAGTAGAGTAAGGAGCGAAATCGCGCAGATATTCGCTACGGGCGACAGTTCGACGCCCGCACCCAGGGTACACCGCGTGGAGGTTTCTGGGATCGTACCCCAGTGGAACGGTGCCTGGGGTACTTTGGAACAACATTAATAAATGGTGAAAAATAATATTATTTATATTATCCGAGATTAAACTTGCATAACAGTATTTTAGGAAAAGAATAAATATTACTTTGGCGCTTTGTTTTCCCAACTAAGTTTGGACTTGGTAGCACCAGTTCTATATCTAAAAGTGATACTACTGCTATATGTGGTTCTAATGGAAAATAAAGGCTATTGTCAATTTTTGTACTCTGGCACATGTAACTAATGTCATATTCGTTGTTTTCATCGATGTCTGTCAATAGTTGGCCAACAAAATATTTTGTTTGTTTTTGAGAAAATTTAACCAAAACAAAATCCAGCTTTACAGCCGCATGTTCGCATGTTAGCATCACTATGCAAGCCTCTATCTATTTTTCTCTCACGATTTCTCACCATTATGACTTCCAAATCTACAATCAATCAATAACGAATAAATTATCATGTTTGCAAAAAATTGTTAAGCTCGTGAGTAAATATATCAATAAAATTTCAAAATGGCAATATTACAAAATATATCCAGGTATTTGTAGATAAAGTGATGCTACTAATATACTATACACAAATAAAAACGAATTATTTCAATGGGGCACAATGGAACACTGTTCCATTGTTCCCGTTCCATAGAACCCCGTAGGGTATTGGAAATTTCAAACATGAACACAAAATATTTAGGTTATGCTTTCCGTTACATATTTAACTAAATTTATTAGCTAAAATACTTAAGATTTAACAAAAATATATGTCACATACCTGTTGTTACTCCTTGTTCTGCAAATACGAATGTTGCCAAAACACTGTTTGTACAGACTGGCCATATTGCACTACCGCAACTCGTGACACATGATCTGTTATTATTGATCGAAGCACATGGGTGCAAATTCTGTTTGAATTTAAATTATTAGCGCCGTTGTTTCATTGTACCCCGTGTCCCGATGTACCCCAACTGTCCCTATATATATATATATATATATATATATATATATATATATATATATATATATATATATATATATATATAGATTGTCTTACGTGGCAAAAACCTGAATATAGCTCGATCTATAATTTTGAACTTAGTAAACATTAAGACCTATCTGATTTACTTCGGGTCAGATAGATCTTATAGATAGTCAGATGGCTGTTATTGATACATAGACAAAAAAGTTAAACATGCTAATTCTTTGGGTCAGTTTTAGCCGTTCTTCTGCGGATTTATTTATTATAGTGGTAAGACCACGCTGTTGACAGTCCCCTGTCTGCAGCCGTGGGCCGTTCCGTCCGGGGTAGTACCACACTCTCGCAGAAGATCAACGTATGAGTAATGGTAATGTGCTATTGCGCTTCGTTCGGTGAGCGAGAGAGCCGGAAGCCCAATTGGGTGGGTTTGGGGTTTATATTGGTAAGTAGCGGCCTAGTTATACCCTTGGTATTGCAAAGGTCCTTGGGCGGCAGTGACACTTACCATCAGGTGTGCTGCTTGCTCGTTTGCCATCACTAGCAATAAAAAAAAAAAAATAGAATGTGTAATTTTGAGAAAACTCGAATATAGTTTACTCTATATCATATTCAATGATTTTGAGCCTAGTTATGAGGCAAATATTTAAAGGCTACATTTCTGTACCATATATTATCGCTAGTAACACTAAATTAAAATATATACCTTCGTAGGCTATATATAAGGTCCAATAAATATTGGTATGTTTATAAATATATTTTTTTTAAAACCTTGTTCTAAAATATATATAATTCTATGGTAATACAGACAAAAACTTTTTCTATCACGTCTGTTATAGCATCAATCATTTAACTATATAATTATTTTCAAATAACGAAAAGTTATAGAAAACAGTTTATGTTAATATCTGAAATATACAAAAATAAATCGCATTTATTGGCTCTATTCACGAGCCAAACGGTCTAAATATAGGTTCCATATATAAACTAAAAGGTTATCGTTGTGTTGTATCGATGTGTTATTATTCCTTTATGTGTATTGATACGTTCACATTGTATGTAAAACTATTGTTCACGAACTGATAATACATATTTAAAAATATCACTTCATTACCATACCAAGCAGCCACTATCGAAAATATATGTATTTTATTTTAGTTATTTTCTTTCTTAGACCCTATCAGTACTTACCATTGTCAGGCACAAGCCTATACTAAAATGAGACTGAAAATGACATAAACTTTATTTTTCATGTGTTTTCATGTGTAAATTTATTTTTCGTGTGTATTCATCGATCGATGTTTTAATGGCTACACCAATTATTTATCCAGTAGATCATCGACGTCTATTGTTGGACACAAACATTCATAAAAGGAATTTCATCTGCATGCTCATTTGGTTATAAGCATCACTTTGGTGTCAAATATCAGGTTTAATACCTGAATACTAGTAATTTAGACTACATACCTATAATTATTGAAATTAATTTAATGATATTTTTTTTTTATTGCTTATGGTGGCAAACGAGCAAGCAGCACAACTGAAGATAAGTGTCACTGCCGCCCATGGACCTTTGCAATATCAAGGGCTAATAATAGCTTACGCCGCTGCCTACCAATAAAATTTCCAAACCCACCCAGTTGGGCTTCCGGCTCTCTCGCTCATCGAACGAAGCGCAATAGCACATTGCATTACATTACTCAGACGTCAATCTTCTGTGAGAGTGTGGTACTACTCCGGATGGACCGGTCCGTGGCTGTAGACAAAAAACTATCAACAGCGTGGTCCTACCACTATTGACAGCTTACACTAGTCTAGTTGGTAGGACGGTTGCAACGATTTCAAATAGGTGTTCATTTCAATCCAAGTAGAGAAGCAATCATTTCTTACTTGCAAACAATCTTTTACTTATAGAACGCGTGTGATGGTCGCGATCCTGTGATCGCCAATCCGCTTGCCAAGTATGTTGACCATATCATTTTCTTATTGGGAAGCTTATATCTAACAGTTTTCATCAGTGAAGTGATGAATGAACGAATAAAATTCAATTAAAAATCCACTTCAAATATTTCAATGCTCGTTATTAATACAGAAACTCGTGAGATACCTTTACATATCACTAATGGTTTCTAAAATTATGAAACTAGTTTACAAATACACACTGAGGTCTAGCCATTGTCCGGAAGTGGAAGTGGCGAGGAGATAAAATTAATTATTGATGAGCTGTCCTCGTGCCAAACGGAACTTCCGGCGCCTGTCAATGCGAGTTCCGTTCGTGGTGAAGTTTTGGATTGACACACCCAATTTAGTCTAAATTTGTAACTGATACATACTCCCCTAGATCAGTTAACGTTAATTACATTCCTTGCAGAATCAACTATGATAGGGCTTGTCTTGACTTCAGAATATATTGGAAACTTAGTTTATGTGATGTTCTATGTATATTGTTCAAACCGTTGTTGATATTTTAAATTTATATGCCGTAACAAGCGTAAGCTAATATAGTGTAAGTGTAATTGAGTGCACAGATGGCTTAGTAGTTAAGATATCGCCTTCCGTGCCAGTGCCATGGGTTCGATTTCTACGCAGGACAATACTCTGTGTGATCCATAAAGTGTTGTTCTGAGTCTGAGTATAATTTGTTTGCGTTAATTGCATGTTTATAAAGTACCTCTTAATTCAAGGATTCATTCCTTAGTGCAGGATGGCGTTTTTTTTTTTAAAGTCTAAGGCTTGAACATGTATAGCGGGTCACCGAAGACAAAGGTTGGGTACCGGTGGCCCGCAGGCGCGACAAAGAGAGGAGTGCTTGCAGGGTCCTCCCAGAGGGGGGAGGGGAACTCGCTCAAGGAGAGGGTAGCCCTCAGGGGTATTCCGTCGGGCGGGCCACTGACGACAAGTTCACGCTGCTCCGGTGGCCGGTCCAACGACGAAGGCGAGGTTCACGGGTGGGTTACGAATATGCGTGCTGACGCCCATCTGTCGCCCCGGACGGAATGGTGCGAGGAGTGCGCCGACCGTAAACCACCCCAAAAATAAAACAAAAAGGGTGGGTCTATGGGATTGCGCGCAACCTTTGCCGTCGCCCCGGACCGATTTGGCGGGGCGCAACCACATCCATAGTCCACCTCAAGGAAAAAATAACAGGCTTGAATATGAATTCAAAGTAAGCACTACTTATTAGAAATGTAATATTCCTAAAATATTGATTAGTACTTGTGTCTGCTTTTAGTGCAGAGTGGCGGCGAGTACGAATGCTTAAATTCTTCGTGGTTGTTGTAAAAGACGATTAAAAGCTTTATATCGATCTTCGCCAACTCCATCTGACGCCATCTGGACATAACTTACATTTCCAAGGAGGGTGTCAAGCAGGCGACCGGTTATAAAACTATTGCTAATAATTTTTGCAATCTACTATGGCAGATCAGTACATATTGCGTCGACCCCATTTCTCTGAAACTGACTGATGAGACTTAATCTCAGTCATTGCTAGCGACTGTGATGCACATGTTAATAAATTATTTCTTCATAAGTTCAAGTGTCGAACTTAAGTAGTTATTAAATTAACTTAACAAATAATGCAGTGTGAAGATTATAGTTTGATATCTATTTGGGAGGTCTACGTTGAACAGTGGATACAGATTTGCTGATGGATGGATAGAAGAAGTGTTTAAAAGACGCCTCAAATCTGTTGGTGTTATATTTCTACATACATACATACATATCATCACGCCATATCCCTTGCAGGGTAGGCAGAGAGAACAGAGTGCCAGAGAACTCTATCCTTGCATACTTCACTCGCTTCTTCAACATTCATAATTCTCTTCATACACGCTCGCCGGTTTCGGAGACTCTTGACTCCACCTTCTTTCAGCACGTGACCAATCTGGTCTAGGTAGGTGAGTCTCGGTCTCCCCCGGTACCTACATCCTTCCACTTTCGCATTGTATATCTTCTTAACCAGACGTTCGTTCGGCATTCTTTCCACATGTCCGAACCATCGGAGCATTCCCTTTCGCATCTTTACACAAATACTCTCTTTCATACCTACTCGCTCTCTTACGTCTTCGTTGCGAATGCGGTCGGTCAGCCTAACTCCACAGATTTTCCGTAGAGATCGCATTTCGACCGCATTAATTTTGCTTTCATGCTCTTTTCTGCATACCCAACTCTCGCTTCCATATAGTAATGTTGGGACAAGTACAGCGTTATGCATTGCTACACGTGCCTTCTGGCTGAGGTGGTGGCTACCGAGAAGTTGTCCCAACGCTCCGTTCACTCTATTTCCCGCATTCACTCTTTGCTCTATATCAGTGGTGTACCTCCCATCTCGGCTTAAACCACATCCAAGATATACAAATTCATCCACTTGCTCTAGTACATCATTACCTATTTTTATTCTTACATCTGTTCTGGCTTCATCTCTTTAATTATTGTTATATTTCTACCTATCCCATTATCGTTTAATGTCTGTAGCATTACATTACAACTAAAGAATATATTAAATTATTATAAACTAGCTTCTGCCTGCGGCTTCGCCCGCGTAAAAGGTTGCTTTCCTAAAATTTTTCATTTTTTACCCCTTAAGGGTAATTTTTTTTCAAAATATTAATGTCATATTTATTTATATCTAATCAATAGCCTAAAAATAAGTTTCAACCTTCTAGCTTTGAAAATGACGATACCTCCTTACAACTTTTCATCCCTCATAACAATCCTTTTTTGCATTAAAAAGTAGCCTATGTCCTTTATCAGGCTCTAGACTATCTGTGTACCAAATTTCATTTAGATCGGTTCAGTAGTTTGGGCGTGAAAAAGCGACAGACAGACAGAGTTACTTTCGCATTTATAATATTAGTAAGGATTTATGTTCATCAAATTCCAATGTTTGAAAGAAAAGAGGTTTAATTAGTATCTATGCAGAATTCATTATATTACTGAAAACTTCTATTTGTATTGCATTTTATGTACAACAAACCACACAAAAAAGGGCCACATTGAACAATACAAGTACCTCGAACCTTTCAAGCGCTTACACAACCTTATCAAGAAAAATATCATGCTAATGTTATAATAACAAACCGGGGCCATTGAAAGAATAAAAAATATGCATACACAATACACATCTTCCCACACATTGACTTTGTTAATAACTGCATACGACGAACAACGGTTGAGAGGAGCGGAGCGAGTGCAGGCCTCGTCGAGTTTGTTGGCATGCCTTTGTTACGCCGATGTACCACCCGCACTACATGTAATTGATGTACTTGTGGGCCGCTTAGCGTGGCAATATCTACTACAATGTTTTATATAGTTATGAAATGATTTTACATTATTTATTAAACGAACACTAAACATTGTTAAGTTCTGAGATGAGTATGAAAATTTCTTGTGACCTTATATTTAGTATTTTAGTATCTGTATTGTTATGTTAAATTATTTTAAAGTATTTTGTCTAAAATAGTAAATCTGTTAAAGTGTAGTAAATTATGTGTACGGCGCAGTAGTCTAGTAGCGGTTCCTTAATGATGAGTGATGTGAATACGATTCCTATGATGATGACATTGTATTCAATGTTTCCCACACAGAATAATTTTGTTTAGAATCCCATCATCGTTATCATCTCAACTTATATTTGTTCCACTGGTAGGCCTTCTCCATAGTGAGGGGGAACATTAAGCTACTATACCACGTGGTCGGCTCAAAATTAAATGCTATAATGTCTAAATTTAACTTGGAGTTTCATTTTTTCATCAGCGTCATAATCATCATCATTCTCCTACTCTTATCCCAATTACTTGTGGTATTACTTATATGTACAATTATATGTACTCTTCTTTCATAGTACATATTGTAAAAGTTATTGGCAATAGTTTTATGACCGGCCAGACGTCAACCTTCCTTGTGAATGTAATTATTGACCAAACGGCTTCAGATGGAGTTGGTCCAGGTCGTTGTAAGGCTCTTAGTCGTCTTTTACGACATCCACGAGCAAAGTAAGGTTTGGTAGTATTCGTAGCCGCTACCACGCAGCTTTTCTTTTCTTAGTTTTTCTTTCTTCTAAGTTTTTCTTTTCTTACATAGATATTATTTGTATATCACATTTCTCAGTCGTCTTTTACAATTCTCATTGGCGATAGATGAAAATGAGAATCAGCGAAAAAAAAAAATGTGAAAATCAGCGCTGTTCTTATGAAAGCAGAAGCTGAGCCAATTCCTTTTGCCTACTAGATTTAATTTTGTTTATTATAATTGTTAGTTTTTAGAAAAGGCAATAAATTATTATTATTATTAGATGGTGGTGATGTGAATATTATTTTTACTCCATCACCATACGGATATCTTGGAATCTCATTATATTATCTTGGAGCTTATAATTTTTTTTTTATTTGTTTTTAATTTTAACATTTTAATTTTATGTTTGTAAAGTATCCCGTGACACATAGCATTAATCGTGAGAGTATGGTTAAAAAAAAATGAGAAAGCCTCTTGATTTTTAGAGATTCTCAAGATTCTGTTTTGCGTAGACCTCGCTCTGGTAAAACACACCGGATTGATTGAACGATTACTGTTTGCAATTAAATAATTAAACAAACAATCAATCGTTTTTAATAATTTTAAGCAAAACTAATCTTAAACAAATATTGCCGCGCGTGAATCAGTATAAAAAAACGCTGGGCTTTCCGTGTTTATATTTTACCTGAACCAAAAAAAAAATATACCTATCATAATTCATTTTTAATTGGTAGATAGGTATATTATTTATTTACGTCTTTTGAAATTTATGAGTTTAGTTATATATAAAATTTCAACTATCATAAATAAAACAAACCCAGATAAGTCATATTATCATTAGTTAAAATGAATTATTAAGTTTAGATTTACTTATAATAGAAATTTATCTGATAATATAATGAATGGTCATAAAAAGATCAATTCAGGACAAGCAATACTACCTTTAAAACACCAGGATAAGGCAGGCAAGATCATTGGAGCAGCTCAGTAGCCTTTCATTATGAACAGACGGTCGTGCACAGTAGTTTTTTTTTTGGCAACGGTCTACCGTTTGAGTGCACCCCGCTAATCCGTCCGGGGCGCGTGACTCCGTAACCTAGCGACGCCGTGCGAGTGGGTCATTGGAACCCGGTCTTTGTTTTCAGTGGCCCACCCGGCAATCTATCCTCGCGGGTATCCTCTCAAGTCGACGCCCCGGCAGCATTCGTCATCGGGGCGCCAGCCTCACGCGGTGGCCTCACTCCGGGCGACCAGACTAAGCCCCGGTCCGGTCACCCGATGCCTCGGCTAGGGATCGTGCCCAATAGTGGAAGGTTTTACAAGAGTGAAAACAT
This sequence comes from Lymantria monacha, assembly GCA_905163515.2. Taxonomy (NCBI): domain Eukaryota; kingdom Metazoa; phylum Arthropoda; class Insecta; order Lepidoptera; family Erebidae; genus Lymantria; species Lymantria monacha. The sequence goes on from LR991083.1 coordinate 22,559,021, forward strand.
AATTAAATTATATTATGTGAACTGTCCTTTTATATAATACTATATTTTTATTGGTTGAATATAATTTAAATATTATATTGTTTTAATAGTACGAAATTTATATAGCATTGTAATTTAAGCTAGAAAATATATAAAATATTTTTATATCATGCAATTAGAAATGAGGCTAAACATATTTTAGTTTATATGTAAATATAACACTTGCGCATTTGGCACTATTTTTCAGTAGATCAGTGGTATCGAGCCTCTGGCAAAAGCTTTCTACTAGATATTGTAAGGACGGACGTGCATGATATTATTCTATTATATCAACTTCCTTGCCCGTGGGTATTGCAAAAATCGATTAAGAAATGTAAGCATATAAAAGTCACTCCAAAAGAAGGAAATCTCGAAATAAATCATAATCTTTTTTAATGCCAGACTGTTTGCCTAGCGTGATGACTAATAGTAATATGATATTAGGCTAATTTCTTTTACCGAGAAGAAACTGATTCCCAGTAGTTGGACATACTCGCATATGCACTAAGATGAACAACATGAAAGTGCATCCCCATTTTAATAAAAATAGAACATAGAAAATTGTACTATATATATATTTGAATAGTGGTAAGACCACGCTGTTGATAATTCTCCGTCGACAGCGGCGGGCTGGCCCGTCCGGGGTAGTATCACACTGTCGCAGAAGATCGACGTCTGAGTAAAGGCAAAATGCTATTGCGCTTCGTTCAGTGAGCGAGAGAGCTGGAAGCCCAACTGTGTGGGTTTGGGTTTGTATTGGTAGGTAACGACCTAGCTATATATACCCTTGGTATTGCAACGGTCCATGAGCGGCGGTAACATTTACTATCAGGTGCGCTGCTTGCTCGTTTGCCACTATATGCGATAAAAAAAAATACGAAACATATAGAAGTATTAGAAGGACTCATTAGACATTTGTCTCATTAATTAACTGCCTTAAGCACGCCAAACCTTCAAACTTAATTCCTAGAGCGTTAAGAAATTCTTATAGTCATCTTGGCGCAGAATTATATAACAATCAGGAAAACAGTTCTGTACCGTTGTAAATGCAAGCTAGCTTTCCAAGGCGACGCGGACGCCTAATTTATAAATTATTTTCATATATAAAAGACATATCATACGTAAGGGAAGCCTGAAAAAACAACAGGCAGTCATGGGGACTGCCGATAGAAGTGAAAACTATTAACTTAAAACTAATTGAAATAATAATAATTTTCTAATTTTTATATAAAAATAAAAAATATTATCGAACATCTAGGAATCGGTTTATCACGCTAGTAAGATAACCTTTAAACCACAATGATACTCATTTCATGACATAAAGGTTAAATATTAAAAATACAATTAAAAATAAATAATGCCATACTTTTAAATGCAAATATTGATATGAATATTGAAAATAAATTCTTTATTTTCATTATTCATTTATCTATATAAAACATTAAAATGTTCAATACTCACTTTTATATTGAACAGTAATCCCTTAATTAAACGATTACAATGTTTTCATATAGCTATAGATATACTATTAGCATTAGCATGTCGGTGACGCGAACCTATAAGTTTTTTCCCTCCAAAAACGCTCAACACGCCTAAAGAAGTTTTCACTTCAAAAAATGAAAAGAAAATATCGATACAGATATACATCGATAAAAGAAAATATCGATGTTTGGAGATTAGATATTGACGCTGAATAATAATTTCAAAGCAGGCAATGTGCCATATTCCCGTAATAATTCACGTTTCTGTCTCACACCAAACTAATCCCAATTTACTGAAACGATCAGGCAGCGATATTAAATCACTCTGTCAAACTGCAACAAGCCGCTCATTAAGTCCGCCCCGGTTAGTAAACACCGATACACCCCTATTAGGGCTGACTAACTTAATTAATATACTATCGAACCTTAGAATCCACAATATAACATTGTATTAGGTAATTTATTTCACAGTAATCTGAATCAGAATAATGATTGGAAACGTGTATATTGTGGTAGGACCACGCTGTGGACAGTTCTCTGTCTACAGCCGCGGGCCGGTCCGTCCGGGGTAGTACCACACTCTCGCAGAAGATCGACGTCTGAGTAATAGCAATGTGCTATTGCGCTTCGTTCGGTGAGCGAGAGAGCCGGAAGCCTAACTGGGGTGGGTTCAGGGTTGTATTGGTAGGCAGCGGCCTAGCTATACCATTGGCAAAGGTCCATGGGTGGCAGTGACACTTACCATCAGGTGTGCTGTCTGCTCGTTTGCCGCCATAAGCAATAAAAAAAAAAAAAAAAAAAAAAAAAACTTCAGATTTACTAAATATAATGTTTCAAAATAACTTATTTGTTCATAATAAATGCTACATTTACGTAGAAATCAGAGCATCTGAAAAGACTTCATACATTATACCATATATAATGACTAGAAGACACTTGCGAATACTACGCACCGTGAGTTGAGAATGTTTTAATAAAAAAAAAAAGATTAATCTAACATTAAAATTGATGACATATTATGGTAGATATTTTATGATTAAGTATTATTATTGTTAATATTATATTATTACTATTATTTTCTTCATAGCGGTGTAAGAATACAGTTCGCTAACCCTTATCTTGCTCGTGGATTTCGTTAAAGACGATTAAAGGATTAATATGTGTATATCTTGCAGAAGAAAGAACACTTGAAATAAAGCTCTATGTCAACCCATCTGACCAGCGTGGCATAGTAGGTTAATTTTCCTCTTACTGCAGAGGGTGAGCTCGGTAGTGAGACGTCTATGAGCTGAGATGATTATCATAAGCGCTAACCTCTCGAGTCGATTATCGTAGATACGATTGCGATGCAAACGCAACGATACTTTGAGCTATCCACAAATGGCTGTTCTGAGTCTGGGTATAACTTGAGAACTTTAAAGGTATTTCTTTGTTTTCTTTTCTTTTTTTAACTCCACTCAGCACTAAGGCAATAAAAATTATACTGCGGGGGACTTTGCAAACATATAATTAACGCAGACAAATTACACTCAGATTTAGAACAATAATTGTGGATCGTACAAAGTATTGTCCTACGCAGTAATCGTACCCACGGCACTGGCAGGGAAGGTAGGTATTGGTATATTAACCGCTATGCCATCTGTGCAGGCAGTATGAAAATATTAAGTACTATATCATACAAAAATTAGTATCATTGTGGATTATTGTATGGATTTTATCGCGTTTTTTTAAAAAGAGTAAGAAAATAAAATAACATTCATTCTTTGCTTTTGCTATCCCGAGGTTTCCAATATTTTATTATATTAAAAACAAAAAAATATAAGATATAAATAAAAATAAATAACTGAAATGTACATATTTTTTTTTGGGTTAGTTACTGACACGACAAGGTTTGTATAAAAGAAAATTTAAAAAATGTACCTTTTTTTTATTTTTGATTAAATTAGGTGATACATAGAGGAAATCCATTATTATTAGAAAATGGAGGAAAGGAAGGAAGACCCACCACTTTCCCATGTGTTAAGCAATATACCGAACACCTCAAGAAAGGAAGGAATACGGGATGGGATTAAGATGGAATAGTGTATAAGGAAATCTTACACTTATGATGAGCATCCTCCAGAACTTCAATTTGCAATTTGCCGTAGAACTTCGAATAAAGATTTGACATGAGTTTCGCCTCTAAACGAGGCATCCTCAGGGTGGTTTGGTTTCAAATGCGCTTCGATCAACTGAACGCACGCCTTTTGTACCCCCTCCACTACTAATTTTCGCATTTCTAGCCGAACCGCCCTAAGGAATAATTATGAAATGAAATTGAAATTATGAATTGAAAAAACGCAGACGAAGTTACGCAGGTCTGCTAGTAAGATATAAAAATGCATATAAATTCTACTTTTACGCGGTTAATAATATCACTTTCTCGTTAAAATATTTCCTTATAGCTTAGACAACATAAAATCAGAAGCATGCCCTCAATTACAAGCAATTTTCAACTAGAAATGATCGTAAAACAATATTGTCAATGTTAGTACTAATAAAGCGTAGATAGTAACACGTAAAGATAATAATATTACTATGCCTAGTTTTAATATTATTTGATGATACTAATTTATTATACTTATACTAAATAAGAGCCTCATTTTGTTACTTTACAGCTCAATATTTTAGATTAATCTAATTGTAATCGTATAACCAAATTAATAAATAGTATCATTAATACCGGTAGGTAATATCAGTGATATTAAATAATATACTGTATTCAGTTGTTCTGGTTTCAATAGTATATAGCGCTAGTTCCACAATGGTAATTGTCCACTACGGTAATCGTCCACAACGTCCATAACCATTCTTGCGATAATATAAATCCACTAGCTAATATTTGTTAGTTCAATATTCGTTAGTTGGTTTAATTTAAATAATTAATAATAATTTAATAGTGACAATTGCATTATCTGGAAGTAATAATGCAAGGATAAATTTCTTCATCATCATTTAAGCTCATATACGTCCTACGGCTTAAGCCTTCTCCACAATAGTAGGGCGATTGATCTACCATACCACGCCGGTCAGACGGGTTTGATATAGAGTTTTATTACCAGGTCTCTCTTGCATAAAGATTATAGGTAAATGATAAAGCTTAGACGTGTTTGTAGCTCTTATACCTACGTATAAGATAGAGGCAATTGTATTCTTACTCCATAACACAAAAAAGGACAAATATAGATTTTTTTAATTGTTTTTCTCACATCTTCATTTTCAGATAGATAAATATATATTTATTCCAATGGAGACGAAGTACGTATACAATTGTCCCCATTAAGGGTGATTACCGCCTTTCACGTTAGCATCGTTAGAATTGATTGAAAGATATAACTGTAAGAAACTTGGACTGCACATGTGGCGTAATGGTTAAAATATCGACTACCGTACCCGTGCCGTGGGTTCCATTCCCACGCAGAACAATCTACACATTATTTTTCTAAGTTTGGATGTAATTTGTATCGTTAATTTATATGTTTGCAAAGTCTCTAGCAACTACTAAAACTATTACAACCACAAATACAAGAATTATTTTCTTAGTGCAGCGTGTTGTTTTAAAAAAAAGACTAAGTAAAATTCTATAGCAATCTGTCTAATCTACTTGGTATAGCTTAGTGTTCCTGTATGATAAAGGAGACCTATCTGCACAAGCTGGATTTATTATCATCATTATCATCATCTCAGCTAATATATGTCCCACTGTTGGGCTCAAGCCTACTTCGGTATGGAAGGGAAATTGACCTACTATACTACGCTGGTCAGATGTGTTGGTATAGGGTTTTGTTTCGAGTGCTCCTTCTCTCTAAGCTGGATTTATATCAAGCTATAAATATAAAAGCATACAAAACTGTGTTTTGTGATAATTACATAGTTAAATAAAAGCATCTAACAGAATGGAATTACTGTAATATTAAATCTTGAAAAGCTTCATACAGCTATTTTTGACAAAAAAAAATCACATTAAAGAGGACATCATTAGGCTTTTACTAACGGCAACGTAACGGTTCAATAGAGCAGAAGCTGTCGAGTACAAAGGTGTTGACTGTCGAAGGACAGAGTTCGTTTGAGTAGACGCGACGATGCGAACCAATTGTACTGTTCTACATCCGACAGAACTACCTTTTTGTTGTAATCCTCAATCTACGGTTTATTACCTACACTAAACACTCCCGAGTTCTCTCAACTAAGCCGCACGTTTATGAGCTGCTGACACAGCTCAACGCCAATTCTGAATTTAGTATCAACTATACTGCCAGTTATATTAAGGTACATAAACGTAGCGCCCGTTTAACGCTGTACAATATACGTTCACTATATGGCAATATTATCACAATGAAATTATTATATTCATCCTACCTTTTTTTTATTTAAATTATTAGTTTTGAAAACCTGTACAGTATGTGTATTAATCACTATTCACAAAAATTTTTTTTTTATTTTTTTAAAATTTTTTATTTATTCTTTCCGTGTGGTGATGGAGTAAGAATACAAGTTACCCTTTATTACCCGCTGATCGTAAAATCCGACTAAGGGACGCTAACATGTAACTTTAGTTTAAGGAGGAAAACTCGAAATAAAATCCTATACTAACACGTCTGATCAGCGTGGTATTGTGGATTAATTTGCCTCCCAATGCGGAGGAGGCTCGAGTCCAGTAGTGGGCCATACATAAGCTGAAATGATGATTTATTTATTCATCCTTATAATAAATTCTAATACGATGTTAGAATTATTTTAATACAAATTTAGGTCCAAATTTATTCAATGGCTTACACTTTAAAATAAAAAAAAATATCATTTGTGATGAATTTTAAAATAAGTAATCCACAACCATTTTATTTTATTACCGCGGGCTTTGATCTGGTCACACCGCACCAGATCCGTCCGGGAAGAATGAAGATGCGACGCGCGAACCTATAGACCCGCCCGGCAATGCGCATCTCTTCGCCGGGCGAGCGGGCCACCGGAACCCGATCTTTGTCTTCGATGATCTACAACTTTCCCTGTTGGATACAGGTCTTCCCAAGGGTGATACCATAGGCACTATGCCTGGGGAGCGGTTTGGTAATCGCAGTTGGTGTTTTATATATATCAGGAGAGAGGAATGTTGCTACCTATCCTTTATACGATTTTTACGACTTCCACGGGAAATTTATATTTTTTTATCCTTTTTTTTTTTTTTTTCGGGGCGGGTTACGGTCGGCACACTCCTCGCACCACTCCGTCCGGGGTGACAGAGGGACGTAAGCACGCACACCCGTAACCCACCGGTGACGTCGCCTTTGTCGTTGGGCCAACCACCGGAGCAGAGTGACTTGACGTCAGTGGTTGGCCCGACGGAATACCCCTTTTTTTTTTTTTTTACGGTGGGCCATGGACGTCGCACCCCGCCAAGTCGGTCCGGGATGACGGAAGAGGCGGCGCGCATCGACGGAATACCCCTGAGGTGTACCCTCTCCTCGACCGACGTCCCCCCCTCGGGTAGGATGTCGGTCTTTCCTCACGCGGTCGGCCTCTCGGCGGGTGACGGACTAATTCCCCGTTCCAGTCACCCGCGGCCTCGGCTAGGGCGGCATCAGGCGCAATTTAATTTTTTTCCTTAAGCTGTAATCATATCGAATCAAAAAAAAAGTATTTAAAATTACAAGTGTAAATGATTTTGCCCTACTTAAAAAAAATGTGACTATTTTATCAAAATTTGACAGTTATTATTATTTATCTAGTTAACATTATTAAATCTTCTTTTTCCAAGGCTATTGTGAAAATACACTTAAATTACATATTTTAAGAAAAGAAAGACTCAAAATAAAACTACAAACCACCACATCTTACTAACGCTATATATTATGGTAATTTACGTACCATAATAGAGCAGTATTGTGTTCAACTGCCAGAAGTAAATATATGGGTTAAGAAGGAGAAGAACGATTAGTTAAGAAGAAGAGAACTTGGTTCTTTATGTACTAATTTACTCGTTTAGTGAAAGGTTATTAATACAGTTTATAGCCAATTGCTCACCAAGTTCTGCTTGCCAAACGTGGCATCGTATTTATGTGGAGATCTAGCTGTTCGATAAATGGATCTGTGGAAGTATTACATACATTCGTTTTTAGTCTTCTACTCTTAGATATTAGCATCCCATAAGGGTAGAGAATGCCATAATCACCACGTTTAATTGACGTGTTTGCGATCAAATCAAGGAGTAATTTATTTAATATTCTACTTAATTTTATCTATGCAAAATATAATATTAGATATTAAAAAAAACTTAGAGCCATTTATGCAAAATGGGCTCAAATAAAGATTATAAAAGTTGATAATAAAATTATCTACGAAATATTAACATAAATTATTGGGTCTCGTTGGGGTACAGCGTTCCACCATTAGTGTTGTAGTTTGTTGCGAAGCAGATAGCATTCCCGTTTTACCCTACCAGTATCTGTATCGATGTAGGTATACTGCAATTACACCTCAAAGATTTGTTACCTTCGGCTACAGATGTGGTTTATATTATAAACTGAGCGAAATGACAGATCTTTATAATTACATGTTTTATTAAATAACAGATAGAAATGACAGATACAATTCTACATACATACATACCATCACGCCTTGTCCCTTGCAGGGTAGGCAGAGAGAACAGAGTGCCAGAGTACTCTATCCTTGCATATTTCACTCGCTTAATCAACATTCATAATTCTCTTCATACACGCTCGCCGGTTTCGGAGACTCTTGACTCCACCTTCCTTCAGTATATGACCGATCTGGTCTAGGTAGGTTAGTCTCGAACTCCCCCGGTACCTACATCCTTCCACTTTCGCATTGTATATCTTCTTAACCAGACGTTCGTTCGGCATTCTTTCCACATGTTAGAACTATCGCAGCATTCCCTTTTGCATCTTTACACCAATACTCTCTTTCATACCTACTCAGGGATCGGTGCTCTCTCCAATTTTGTTCACGCTGTACACCAGCGATATCCCACAGCTCAAGAATGTGAAAGAGACTGCACTATTCGCTGACTACACTGCCATCTTGTATGCAGGTCGTTCTATAGAAACAGTGATCAGTAATCTCCGGTTTCTCAATCTCCGATTCTCAAGCAACTGCACTATTCGCCGACGACACTGCCATCTTGTATACAGGTCGTTCTATAGAGACAGTGATGAGTAATATCCAACGAGCGGCTACCGCTCTAGATAAATGGTCTAGGAAGTGGAGAATTACTATTAACCCCACAAAAAGCCAAGCGATCATGTTCCACCGGTGGACTGATCGCCTACATCCATTGGCTTCCTTCCCTCAAATAACAATGTCCGACCAGTCCATCCCATGGACCAAACAGGTCAAATATCTCGGCGTCATCCTTGACAATCGTCTGTCCTTCGGTCCACACATAAAGCGAGTTCGCGCGCGCGCAGCTTTAGTGCTAGGACGCCTTCACAGCTTGCTGCATGTCAAAGCCAAGTTATCACTCAGTAGTACAGTTAGATTATACACCGCATGCGTACGTCTCATCATGACGTACGCTAGCGTTGTGTTCACACAAGCGAAACCCTTTAGGTTACACCGTTTGCAAACATTACAGAATAGGTTCATGCGCCGTGCGACGGGAGCACCGTGGTACATGCGCAATGTGGATCTACACATAGATCTCGGCTTGCCGACCATCAGGCAGTACATGAAGCAGTGCTCTCGCGGCTCCTTCGACTCTGCCGTCACTCACCCTAATCCCATAGTGGTTAGGGCTTCTAGCCATACCCCTTCAAAAATTTCCGCGATCCCACAACCGCGATTAATACTCGACGAACCCGACGACATTATTACGTTCGCCCAAACGGAGGCATACACAGCCCGCGCAGCCCTGACAAATAAGTATCCACGATTCCGTCCTCGCCGACGAGGTCGGAAGTCGTGTCGCGTTCAAATCATAAACGTGGGAGAACCCACTTTGCCAGCGACCCCCCGAGCCAAGGTCCGTACCCCACAGGGGGTGCCCTCGGGAACGGTCACTTAACTTTTACGGGTTGAGAGCCCTCAGCGCTCACCCATAGTCCAGGTAAAGTTGTCATAGCCATCTGAGGCTAACAACTAAGACACACAAAAAAAAAAACAATTCTACATGTTTAAACTGAGCGAAATGATAGATATAACTACATTTTTATATCTGTGTTTCAAAATATACTAAATTATAACGTTATTATTCGTATGGTGATAGAGTAGGAACACAATTCACCACTTCCTTTCTTGGCCGTGAGTATCCCAAAAAATAACTAAGGGATATATTACGTAGGTAACATCTATGCAAGAGAAAGAAAACTTAAAACATATATAGACTGAGCAGTAGTAATTTCCAAGGAGAGTTGATGTCAGGCAGGCGGCCGGTCATAAAACTATGGCCAATAACTTTTGCAATATGTACGAGTACATATTACGTCGACCCCAAGTAATTAGGATAAGAACAGGAGAATGAGGAGACTAAGAAGAAGGAGATATAAATAAATTATTGATGACCGTAATAGTTATATTTAGTGCTAGTTTTTAAGCTATTGGACATCCATACCTAGCCCGTAATTATCCATTAGTTAGGTTAGCACGCTACAATATCGGTTCATATAATCTAATTTTATGAGGAATAATGATCGCTATATTGTTAGTCTGTGGTTCTGCACTACCCAATTTTGAATACAAGCCTATGCGTTGATTACGTCTAAAATGATATTAACCTTACAGTATTTTCGGTTATGTAGCCAGTGTCAATGGAAGCTAATTATGTGTATAGGATAAATTGTAGTGTTCAAGTTAGCTTTTTCTCCCTTTCTCTCATATTACAATGACATGTTAATTATTCATAATCGTTGAGAAGTTAGAGTAGTTCTAACTTATTCTATGAACTACGGCAAACAAGTGATTATAATGAGTTAAATAAATGCACGTTTTTCATAACTATATTGTGACAGCTGTTAGATTTTATCATTTTTACATACATACATATCATCACGCCATATCCCTTGCAGGGTATGCAGAGAAAATAGAGTGCCAGAAAAGACTATCCTTGCATACTTCACTCCCTTCCTCAACATTCATAATTCTCTTCATACACGCTCGCCGGTTTCGGAGACTCTTGACTCCACCTTCCTTCAGTACGTGACCAATCTGGTCTAGGTAGGTTAGTCTCGGTCTCCCCCAGTACCTACATCCTTCCACCTTCGTTTTTCATTACCTTTATATGTATATAGTAAACTAGCAAATCCAGCCCGTTGGTTTGTTTGTGGAAGTCAATATATCGCAGCACCACCTGGTGGCAAGTTACATCAATGGGGATATAAGCATTCTCCGTAAAAAATACATATAACAATTTTCATAATATTTGGTCAAATAATTTCTGAGTTTAGCGATGTTATATATACAAACACTCTTTTATAGATATAGATTATTCATCATCATCAACAACTCAGTTAATATAGGCTTGAGGCTCCTCAACAATGAGAGGGACATTGAGCTATACCGTTTTAGACGGATTGGTGTTGGATTCTATTTGAGGTTTACCTTCTCTGGCATATATGTATGTTATCTGCATATCCTTATACGTTTTACATATCATTTTGAAGTCTTTCAATTATTACGTACAATTTGTTAAGTAATGAGCCACTAACGAAAATATTTATATCTTTTTAAAGAAAAAAAACTCACAATATGTGAGGGCGTTCGCTCAGGTATTTAACGTTTGTGAGAATTTCAGTAAAAATAATCTGCAAATTCTTATACATATATGAAGACAGACGATGGTTTTAAATTTTCTCTCAGAGAAAATATTTCATGGATTTTTGTATATTTAAATAATAATTATTTTCTTGTTATAAAAAATGTATCGCCTGTGTTTTGTACCGCTCTTGAACTGAGCGGCGTTTGCGGCGCCTCATCCAGTTCGCCCACGCGTATACGCATCGCGATCATGGGCTTTCACAACCACGAGCCAACGTGCTACGGACTCTCGCTGATCAGAGTTATGTATCACACTATCTAACTCACTCCAACTGGATTTATTAGTTTCCAGTATGATTGCTTAAAATTTAGAGCTACATTGAAACAAAAGCAAACAGGTGTTAAATTACTTACATTTAAGTCATTTTTGTTTTTCAAATTATTATTATACATTAAAAATCTTTAGCAAATGTTTAGAAGAATATCTATACAGGTATATAAATATACACTTTAATATGTAACCTTATAATATGGAGTAGTTTATCGTAAATATATCACAGGAACGCTTGTAAAAGCTAATAAAAAAAGATATATAGTTGTTGTTTATTTTACAGTAAGTCGGTTATAGGTCAATTAGGAGTTAATTAACCATTTACGATCGTTGTAAGTGAATATAGAGGCTCTTCCCTTATTTTGTATCGGGAGGCTGCGTATGACAGGCTTCAGTCAGTGCCGGCGAGCAACGCGCGCGCACGCATTTACCGCCGCATACGACCACAGTCGTACACAGAGCACTCTCTGTTTACTAACACGAAATGATAAATCTATCGTGAGAAAACCTATGCTCATTTATGCTTTGATTAAATATATTTTTCGCTATAAATATTCCAATTTATCAATGAATTAAACATGATGGCTTTCTCTTACTGAGATGTCGTCGTTTCGAACCTTTAATAAGTCGTCGACTCCACTTTATGCGCTTCTGTGGCCATAAATAACGTGCATAATGTGACACATACATATGTCGAGAACGCATTTAAAAGTGTTAACAAACAATTCTGCGACATGAAGCTCTCGATGTTTATAATTTATGTTATCGCACTGGCGATCGTCGTCGGTGGCGAGATAAAGATCCGCGGTAAAGTTAGGAAAAGATATACACCACATAGGCGGCACCGAGCCGTCCTGCCACCATGCAATTTCAATGAGACTATTATTAATGATGAGTGGTCTTTGATGGAAGCGATAGGAAAATCAAAGTTTATATTTACTGGTAAAGTTTTGAATGTGAGAAAATTTCGCTCGGAGGATATATCTGCGAGAAAGAAATCAAATTTGTATGTTGTGTACCTTCGTAGATTATTGAAGGGGAATATAAGTGAACTAAGGAATTTTGTAAAGATGGAGGGGTCGGAGGACACTTTGAGTGGTTCTACTTTAACAGTGGAGCGAACACGTGCCCGTGAAACATGTGCGCCGGCGCCTCGACCTCGACTTTCGGCGATATTCTTAAGCGATGGCACATATGCTGATGTCGGCAGAGGGCCGTCTCCACGACTTAAGATTCTGACTGATCCTGTACCATTAACGCTATATCATTTAGACAGGATAAATGCTGCAGTTAAAGGTAAGAAGTGTTTCTATTTCTTTTAATTTAGTATTTCAGCGTTATTATTAATTCTTTGGATTATTATTATTTTTCGTTTGGTGATAGAGTAGGAAGCATAATCCGAGCTTAAATTTGATTACCTTTATAATATTGAAGGATAATGAAGAGAGGTAAATATAAGAAAAGGTAAATTTAAAATAAAACGCTTGTATGTATACTAATACTTATAGCCAGCGTAATTAAGTTAATTTTAATGAAAAGGCTCGTATCATCATCAATTTAAACAATCAATCATATTTAAACTTTTCATCCAGGAAAGTATTCTAAATGCAAATAATTGAGACGGAGTAACAATACAATTCACCACTCCCTATCTTATCTGTGGGTGATCGTAAGAGACGACAAAAGGATATAAAACGCATATAACATCTATGCAACAGACGGAAACCTCAAAACAAAACCCATACCAACCTGACCAGCGTGGTATAGTAGGTCAATTGCTCTCCCATTATGTGAAGGCTCGAGCCCAATAGTGGAACATATATGAGTTGAGATGATGAATGGCAAGGTATTGGCGGGTTGAAAAGAAAATTTGCTTTTTTGGGCTAGACACAATTTTACTTGTTTTATTATTTTTATTATTATAACTATTTACTAAAAGCAGTATCTGAAATAACTATAATAATGGTCACTATAAAACCTTACATAACGCTTCGTAGTAGTAAAACATTGACTATTAAAATCTTTTAAGTTAAATATATTCTGCAAAGTATGGAATAGCGAAGTAATAGTGTTATATTGAGTAGGTATTTACATGGTTAAGGAAATTTTATAACGTACGCAACTTCGGGTGCAGCTAGTGTTGATAAGTTTGGATGGTTAAACGAGCTATTTCAGTTTCTTTCTTATAGGAAAAAAGCAATCTGAGTTCATATTATTTTTCTTGAATTTGGTTTGCAGAAGGATAATTATGTTTTTTTCACAACGAGAGGACAATTATTGGACGAATGATTTAGCAAAACATTTCGTCAATTATTTCCTAAAAACAATGAAGCTTTAAAATTATTTGCTTAAGTACCTTAGTTGGCTTTTACGTAAGGAAGGGGAGGCAACATATTGTGTTTTCAAATCATCATTACGTGAATAAAACGGTGATAAATTTAAAAAAAAAGTTAAAAAAATAAACAAAAAATAAATTATTCACTGCAAACGGTGCAACATTATGGAAATTATAATGATCTGTGGGAGATGCTTCCATAACGCACATTAACAGTTTGAAAGCATTAAAAATCATTACTGATCGACATCTTGACAACTGTTCGTTAAGTTAATGGAGCGAATGCGATCGGAACGTTTGTATTCAGACCGACCCAGCTTAATATAAACATAGAAATGTTCGGACGAGAATCAATCAATGTATAACAGATTATTGTAAATATAAACCTATTTTAATTAAGTGTACACAGTAAATACGAATCTTAATTGTAAAATGATACTGGTTCATTACATTCTAATCCAGTTTCCTCCAGTAAATAAACATTCCTGTTACAAAAGTAATTATTTCATTCGTCTGAATCTATATAAGTCTCAAAAGATAGCTGCGCCGTAAATACTTCATTTCCATACAATTTCCACAAAACGAATGCTACAAATTTCTCGTTTATTCGTTGCTCTAATATCTTTTATACCTTTTACAAAAGAGGGTTGCCCAGTAAGAAAGAATGTAAATAATATTACGCCGAGATGCTCTTTAATTGAATTGGCAGTGGGTCACGAATAGACTTTATTCCGAGTCAAATACTCTGCAATAAATTTTATTGCGAAAACCATTTTAACCTAAAAATTCCAAGAAGATCCAATTTAAACCTCGCATAATCCGACGATGAGATGAGTATCGCGCCGTTTGTACTCGGAGTCCAGTGGTCCGCACGTACCAACTCGAAACTGGAATTCATCGCCATATCGGACACCCCATCGTATACTGAAACACGTGACTCTTTGTTGTTATGTATCGTTTCACCGTCAGCTTAGTTAGTGGCTGCGATGTCGCCCGCTGTGCCTAAGTGATCCCTATCAGTTCGCAGGCCGCACGATACGTGAGAATCCTACTAGATAAAGTAGGGAATAAAAACACATATGTGTCTGATTTAATCTCATTCATTAGATATTTAAGTCATCGTTTGCCAAACGAGCTAGCGTGAGACTTAATAAGTCATCTATAATATAGATTCTTAAACGATAAATTATATCTTGCTATGACTCAATGAATATTATCGAATCGATATGTCTATACTGCGCTTTCATATCTAAAACTAACATCGCAAGAGGCGTTATAGATTTTAGAGAAAGTAATGACTGAGTATATTCGTTACGATATCAATATACCACACACGATGCTTTGAATTTCATTGTGTATGGCCCGCTTGTAATGTCTATAAAATTAAAATATCTTACTCTTAATTGTCTATTACAAGTTGAGAAATTCAATTATAGTCTTGTTATAGGCACGGTTACTTACTTAAATTGTATTAGGAACTCAATATTATTTACCATCAATTGTCGTTAGCAAATAAAGTACCAGTAAATTCAATCAACGGTAGAAGTTGTATTTTATTTACACAGTAAATTTTATTTGTTTAGTGAATGTTAGTTTTAAATCATTTGGAAGAGATTATGATGTGATTTATTAGTATGTTATATTCTTAAGTATTTTTCAAATGGAACTATAATGTAAACATTTAAATTGTCTGTGAAAAATGTTACAAAATATAAAGTGCGACGTTGAAGATTCGTCAAGAAAGCGACCGAGGCGACTCGCCCGCCCACGCTCGTACTACTTTCCAAATTCCTCATGTAAGCGCTTGCAATCACCTACGTAGGTATGTACGTGCGACGCCTAGTAACGTTTTTTTTAAATCCCGTTGAATGTAATTATTCAAGTATTATATTATATACATTTTAATTCTAGAATAAAATTATACTGAAATGGCAAAAATACCTTATTGGTGATTGTAATATTATAAATGTTATGTAATCAATTTTAAATTAGTATGAAAAAGAAATCAAATAACTAAATTTAACTTGATACGACATAGCCTATAATTAGCGGCATATCAAAACGCTTCTAACGATAAATCGTTTGTCAAATTATGATAAGTAGTTTAGAAGATTGATTTTGTTTTATAAAAATATTTTTTAAGTCCTATACTTATTTTATCAGTTTAGAAGTTATAAGGAAACAGATGAATATACATATGTTACAGTGAAAAACAGTGAATCATAACTTTTGGCTTGGCCGTGATTGAGTACACACATTTAGTGTTTACATACATAGATATCATCACGCCATATCCCTTGCAGGGTAGGCAGAGAGAACAGAGTGCCAGAGAACTCTATACTTGCATACTTCACTCGCTTCCTCAACATTCATAATTCTCTTCATACACGCTCGCCGGTTTCAGAGACTCTTGACTCCACCTTCTTTCAGCATGTGACTAATCTGGTCTAGGTAGGTTAGTCTCGGTCTCCCTCGGTACCTACATCCTTCCACTTTCGCATTGTAGGTATATCTTCTTAACCAGACGTTCGTTCGGCATTCTTTCCACATGTCCGAACTATTTAGTGTTTCGTTAATAATATCTTAATTAGTATTATTCTATCTTATGATTACTAAAGAAAACCTTACACTATATACATTTAATTCAATAGTAGGTATATATTTAATTATCTCATATTAAAATTAAAAACTTATTTCGTGTAATAAGATTACTGATCGTAATGCTTAGTTATTAATGGCAACTAATACTATGAATGCGGGTTTGTTTTTTAATTTTTCACGCCATAACTACTCATCCGAACATATTGGAATTTCGGATACAAGAAAGGATATAGAATATATTTGATCTTGAAAAAATTGGAATACGAGACTTAAATAAATTGATTGACAAAATCAAAGTAATGTAAGCGAAGCCACTGGTGTAGCCTGGTGTAAATTAAAATTTTCTAAACAAAATCTCTCACATCTATTTACCCTTCAAATGACTTACAAGGTCAGCTACCTTGTAAGTCTAGATTACAAAATTTTGGCAAAGGTTTTGGCATAATATTCAGATGTGGGTAACATCATATTATTCGAAAATAAAAGACGTTAATATTTTTATAAATGAAATCTTTTTCATCATCATCATCACAGCCCATAAATGTCGCACTGTTGGGCTCGGGCCTCCTCCGTAATGGGAGGGAAATTAACCTACTATACCGCGTTGGTCAGACGTGTTGGTATAGGGTTTTGTTTCGAGTTTTCCTTCTCTCGCATAGATGTTATATGCGTTTTATATCCCTTAGTCGTCTCGTACGATCACCCACGGGTAAGATATGGGGTGGTGAATAGTATTCTTACTCTGTCACCACACGGAAACCTTTTTAATATTGTCAAAAATTCAACATACATTCTTAAAATATGTTAAAAAAAATATCCAATATAATAATTATATATATTAGTATGATTAAAGCATGTAATGGGTTATATATTAAAAGTCCCTCAAATCTTATCATAAGATGAATTAGTTGTTAAAATTTTTAACATACTGTACGGAACACATGAAAAGTTTATCTTGTAGTTCAGACCCAGATTCGTGCATGAATATTCAGCGGCGTAGTTGGGCGCCACTGCGGCATATTCAGTAATAACTGTTAACTTGTGGCACGTATTACTTTATTCTATCTGTTATATGGAAACATTGACTTTTACAGCTGATGTTTTGACTTATTGACATATATTTACAGATTTGTATGCTTTAACGTTTAACCAACACGTCATTCGATTCGTTTAGTGGTAGGACCATGCTGTTGACAGCTGTCGACAGCCGTGGGTCAGTCTACCTGGGGTAGTACCACACTTTCGCAGAAAATCGACGTCTGAGTAATGTCAATGTGCTATATCGCTTCGTTCGTTAAGCGAGAGAGCCGAAGCTCAACTGGGTTGGGTTTAGGGTTTTTATTGGTAGGCAGCGGCCTAGCTATCCCGTTGGTATTGCAAAGGTCTATGGGCGACAGTCATAGATCAATATAGTGACAGTAACACACCACAAGGTGTGCTGCTTGCTCGTTTGCCGCCATAAGTAATAAAAAAAATATTTCTCTGCTCTTATACCAATTACTTGGGGTCGATGCAAACGGATTAAGAGGGAAGGTTTAGTTCGTGTTTTCCTTCTCATGCAATAATGTTATCAGTTAACTTCTATAAATTGATTTTTATGATGGCTATAAAAAGGGAAAAGGTTAGTGAGTATAATATTTTTACTCAAGTATTGGTATAGTTATTTGATTAGAGATTATAATTTAACCTTATGTTGTCACTTTAAGAATATCATATAGAAAAAGAGGTTTTCTCTTCTTTTTTCGGAAGTGTAAGAGACGAATCGTAAAGTAAGAAGATAAAAAATTAAAAGATAGGCCAGCGTAGTATGATAGGCTATTTTATCTCATTTTGCACGAGGTTCGTGTTTAATTTTGAGACGTATGTATGTAACCGTAAAGACTTTCATACTGTGACCCCGAATTTATAATTATTTGTAGTAGTTACGTAGTAATTTGGAGTCAAAGAATAACGTAAGTGGATTTGTTTACATTGACGAAGGTTGTATCGAATTGCGAGGTCTACCAGTCAGCGGGCGAGACTGCACTAGCGCACGCGTCTCGGTGGCGCCAAAGCTGTCGCTTGCGCAACTTTGTGTTCGCCGTGTGTTTACGAGTAACATCAGAAGTTTCTACGTGATAAACCGCTAAAATGGCTGCAATATACATATGATATAGCAGTGAGCAACACTATAACAACAAAAATGAAGTTAACATTTTTAGTGTTATTGCTTTATTGCTTCACAATAATTCATGCCCGTCTCCGTATAAGGGGTATAGTGAGGAAACGAGATACGGCCCACCCCAAGAAAGACATAAATGGCTCTAAATGTATTTTAAACGAGACAATAACTAATGACTACGAGATTCTGTCGTCAGTAGTGTCAGAATCTAAATATATTTTCACTGCCAGAGTCTTAAGCGTGAAGAAGATAAAACGAGGAACTAAACCCAATATAAAAGTTTTTATGTTTTATAAGTTGTATATTCGTTTAGTTATGAAAGGTAGTATCAACGATTTGAGAAATCACGTCGTTTCAGGAGACGAGTACACTTTGAATGGAGCGATAGTGTTTGTCAACTGGCTTCGAACGAATAAGTGTGCTTACAAACTGTATAGGCATTCGTCAGGTATATTTCTGAGTGATGGTTACTACGAAGACTTAAACAACGGGAACAAGCGTCGGCTTCGACTCTTGAGCGAGCCTCTTCCACTGTCACTTTATGATTTGGATAGAGTAAATGCCGCTTTGAAAGGTAAATATTTATTTTCTTGTAAGGTGCCGAACTTTGACTAAGTATGTACACAATTTATAAGCTTGTGAACTTTATTGTACTTTTATGTATACTTGTTTTTTTATTGTTCCATTTAATTTCACGTTTCTATGGTCTTGAAAATATCAACTGCTTATTAATGGTATATGTTAGTTTTAATAACTTAAAAATGGAAGTAAGGAAAATTTTTAATAGATTAAATACCTACTCTTTTACAAAGAACTGGTGATGGTTATGCTATGTGCACTGAAATTGTACAAGCAATGTATATACCATCAAGAAAATCAGAAGAAGCACTTGTTTCACAGGTATTTAATATGGTCAAGGCCGTGGTACCTATTAGGAGGTACTTTTACTCAGTACTCAATATTTCCACTAGAGAGCCTTTTTTTTGTGTCTTAGTTGTTAACCTCAGATGGCTATGACAACTTTATCCGGACTGTGGGTGAGCGCTGAGGGCTCTCAACCCGTAGAGCCGTCTCCGACGCACTACGAGAATATATTGTTGTAATTTTTTATTGCTTATATTTAATAATAAATGTACAACGGCGACCATATGAATTCAATATTTATATTTCAATTAGCCAGCTAATAAATTAAAAAAAAATGCCTCAATTATTATATTGATTAGTATATATAATTATATTTTTCTTAATAATATATAAAACGTTCCGATTTTTGTAGACAGGTATTAGAAAAGTTTTATACAATAACCGGCAATTAATATTGCACTTTAATATAGATAATCGACTAATTTCGGTTTCGTAAAGCATTGTTTGTCTTATACTACTTATATGTCGTCGCATGAAACACTATCTAAAAAGCTGTTAAAACAATTATAACTTTTTTTACTAAATAAAACACAAATACACCACAAGCTTGTTTTTCCGTACGACGTTTAGACACAACTACACTCTCTCACATTTGTACAAAGACTGACAAATGTCACACAGGTAGTGTGCGACAGAGACAAAGCTCTACAAAGTCGAAATTAACCGAATGCCTCAATCCAAGGATCGTTTTGCATTATTTATTGCTACAGTACTCCAGGTCACACCTCTACAGGGTACACCGATGTACAGTAAATCTTATGCTTTCTACAGAATTGGTAAAAACTGTCCTCACAATTTATTCAAATAATTTAGTCAAGTGGACTAATCATAAATAGGAGATCATAAATACCACAAAAAAGTATTTCAAACATCAGGACATTAAATTAAAATATTATTTTCATTTCAATATTGATTGATCTACAATTTTATTATAACTCATATTTAAATTATCTTCAAGAAACTATAGTAATTTTAACAAATTTATTACTGATGTTAAATATAATTAAGTTCAAGAACGCTTTAACACTCCGCGACTGTGGTCAGAAAAGAAAATAAAAATATAAATAGGCCATTTGCAGTGTCATTACGTGTTCGTAGCATGTGGGCGGGATCGAAAATGCTACACCATGCAATTTACTCCAGCGAGGACGAACCTTTAATGTCCTACGGTCTATTACTGATCTTTATAACAACTGCTATTTACCTATATTTATGTCAAATATTTCTTAAACAGTAATGTCTCGCTTCCTTTGTAGTGATGGAGTAAGAATACAATTTAACGACCATCCTTTCCTCGTATGTATTGTAAAAGAGAATTAAGAGACGTTACAAATAATATCACTGCAATAGAAGGAAAATTCAAAATATACCATTTAGTATATATCCTTTGAGTAGCATGGTATAGTTTAATTGCCCTCCTATTATGGTTGACTTCCTTGTGCAATAGAGAACATACAACAATAGAACATTATGGGCTAAAGAAGAAGATTTGTTATATGCAACTTTATTTAATGCTGTTGTTTTTAAATGAAGCTGGTTAACAAATCCACATTTGAAACGAACAAATTAGAAAAATTCAGAACAATGATTTACGTTTGATATCTAATTTTCCTACGATACTACTATAATATCTAATCTACCATAATATAACTAGTAGTAGTAGATTAGTAAAGGCATTTTAAATAATTCTCTTATACCTATTTATATTTTTCTTCAGTGTCTATTTTTTAGACATATATTTTATTAAATACATATAAATAAAACATAAGCATTCTTAATGTAATTTTTCGACTTGATAAGAACGTTATAATATTTCATTGCCTATGGCGCCAGACGCTTGATGGAAAGTAATAACATCTCTTTATTGAAATCGATAATGTTAACCTCATGGCCAACTTTGTTTAAAAAATATCATTTCTCGAACAGGTAAAAATGAAGTTAAATACATAGATTTTTTGAATTTTGACGGAACGTCTAAATGTGTAAGTATTTTTTTATATCTAATATATCAATGTTGTTAGATATTTTAGCCATATGGTGACGAAAAAGTAGATTTAATTTATGATCCTTTTCTTAGCCGTAGATTTTATAGTTTATGTCTTAGTAAGTCAACGCATATGACGTCACTGCAAGTAAAAGAAAACTGCCAATAAAACTCTATATCAAGTCGTCTAGCTGGCGTAACATCATGTTAACATTGCTGTCATTTGACGTTAGGTGTTTAGTAGAGAGTACGTAGCTGAATTATTCTACCAGGTATTTGAAGAGATTGTCGTTTATTATTTATGATACTATTATTTAAGCTATCTTTGATGACGACATAATATATTCAGAACATATAGCAAATACATTTACGAGTCAAATTAATCGATTAAATTTTTTTTTATTGCCTATGGTGGCAAACTAGCAGGCAGCACACCTGATGGTAAGTGTCACTGCCGCCCATGGGCCTGTAGCTAGGCCGCTGTCTACCAATACAAACCCCAAACCCACGAGTAGTTGGGCTTCCGGCTCTCACGATTAAATTAAAATATGTAGGTATATCTTATTCTTCTTTAGCCATACATAAACGTCTATTATTATGTATTGAGGTCCTCCATAGTGTCATCCAAGTGATCTTATTAACCACGCCGGTTAGACAGGTGAGTGTAGGTTTTTATTTCTATTTTTCCTCCCTATTGCAGTGAGCAGGGAAGTTTAAATTATATTCTACGTTTACCATACGTATTACGCCGCTGTGTGGTAGCGGCTACGAATACTACCAACCTTTACTTTGATCGTGGATGTTATAAAAGACGACTAAGAGCCTTATAACGTCCTCGACCAACTCCATCTGATGCCGCTTGGTTAACAATTACATTCCCAAAGAGGGCTAACATCTGGCAAGCGGCCGGTAATAAAACTATTGCTAATAACTTTTACAATATGTACTATGAAAGAAGAGTAGATACATGTTGTATCGACCCCAAGTAATTGTGGTAGGACTAAGCTGTTGACAGTTCTTTGTTTGCAGCCGTGGGTCGGTCCATCCGGGGTAGTACCACACTCTCGTAGAAGATCGACGTATGAGTAATAGCAATGTGCTATTGCACTTCGTTCGGTGAGCGAGAGAGCCGGAAGCCTAATTGGGTGAGTTTGGGGTTTATATTGGTAGGCAGCGGTCTAGTTATACCCTTGGTATTGCAAAGGTCCATGGGCGGCAGTGACATTTACCATCAGATGTGCTGCTTGCTCGTTTGCCACCATTAGCAATAAAAAAAAATTGGGATAAGAGTAAGAGAATGATGTTTACCATACGTATTATGCCAACACACATGGAATAGTTATTTCAAAGGTCTTCAATAACAACAATTATATAGTAAAATAAAGTGAATATAATTAATAAATTATTATAATTTACTGGAAGGTTTATTTAGAAACTCGCGTAATATTCTCCTCAATATTTTGCCGCTGGGTACCTTTGGAATTTCTTCAACGAAATAGACACCGCCTCGTAATTGTTTCCACGATGATACCTAGGGATATAAAAGGAAAGTTTACGACGGAAACTTGTAAAGCTACAGCAAAATTTGGATTATGTCTATTTATGATACTAAATATATTATTTTTATTATGATTAATCTTTTAAATTACTTTTTACTTTTTGTTTATCTTGAATTTGACATACAAGTCTTGCTATAAAACTCATTTGTATTCCAAGTATTTTATTAATAAAGCCAATGTTGTAACTATGAAGTAATCAATTTTCGTTCACATTGTCGTGTCTACGAGATACGTTATATTCACTTGGAATGGATTGATTTACAATGGATGTGGGTAAAAACCCTGCTTATGGTAAGCACTTTAATTTTTACGTTTATACCAATATAAATATTATAGGCAATGCTTTGTGCAGTGCAGAATACAATTTATCCTGAAGGTATCGTTGGGGATTTAAGAAACGTAAAAGAAACCAGAAATTCCCACCAACATCCAAACTCACAACTTACAAACATTTCATCTTCATGTTCTATCCATCCATCCAACAGCACATCGACGTCCACTACTGGAAACTAATTGGTAGGAGAGACCTGCTATCATTTCAGGTCGTCAGTTCAATTCGTTGAGAGGGAAATGGTTGGTTTGGGCTGCTAGACAAGCTTTCTAAAACAGGGAAAGCGTTGCTGCCCGTTCTTATAGGGATTCCATTTATAATATATAATAATAAAATTGCAGCAGATAAATATGGAGTTGTAGCCACTCCATATTATCATTGTATTCTTAACTATATTAATAATATATACGACTATCTACCGATCATCACATGGGATCTCCTCTATATTACATATTAATCATATATATACACACACACACACACATATATATATATATATATATGTATATATATATATATATATATATATATATATATATATACATATATATATACAGGGTGGAAGGGGACCGCTCCCGAAAACAAAGACAGGTAATCCTGCAAGAGAAGGAAAACTGTAACTAAACTGTAAAAAATATCGATTCGGATGAAAAAACATTTTTTTTCACCACGCGAGGTCGTTGAACTCTTGAAATATATATATATGAATAGATAGCGTCTTTTCTCATCTGAGTAAAGTTACATCTTTTTATGGAATTATCGTTACATGCCACTGTCCTAATACGATGGAATGTGGAAAAAACTTAAAATTCGTTGTGAAAAAATATTTTTTTTATCCGAATCGTTTTTTTTTTCTAGCCTATCATTACAAGTAGTACTAGTAGGGTCACCTGTCTTTGTTTTCGGGAGCGGTCTACTTCCACCCTGTATATATATAGTGAGCGTGTAGGAAGAGAATTATGAATGTTGAGGAAGCGAATGAAGTATGCAAGGATAGAGTTCTCTGGCACTCTGTTCTCTCTGCCTACCATGCAACTCACTCGCTTCCTCAACATTCATAATTCTCTTCATACACGCTCGCCGGTTTCGGCGACTCTTGACTCCACCTTCCTTCAGTACGTGACCAATCTGGTCTAGGTAGGTGAGTCTCGGTCTCCCCCGGTACCTTCCTTCCACTTTCCGGTATCGGTACCGGTACCGGAAAGTGGAAGGATGTACCTTCCACTTTCGCATTGTATATCTTCTTAACCAGACGTTCGTTCGGCATTCTTTTTACATGTTTGAACCATCGGAGTATTCCCTTTCGCATCTTTACACCAATACTCTCTTTCATACCTACTCGCTCTCTTACGTCGTCGTTGCGAATGCGGTCGGTCAGCCTAACTCCACAGATTTTCCGTAGAGATCGCATTTCGACCGCATTAATTTTACTTTCATGCTCTTTTCTGCATACCCAACTCTCGCTTCCATATAGTAATGTTAGGACAAGCACTGCGTTATGTATTACTACACGTGCCTTCTGGCTGAGGTGGTGGCTACCGAGAAGTTGTTCCAACGCTCCATTCACTCTATTTCCCGCATTTACTCTTCGCTCTATATCAGTGGTGTACCTTCCATCTCGGCTAAATCCACATCCAAGATATACAAATTCATCCATTTGTTCCAGTACATCATTACCTATTGTTACCCTTACATCTGTTCTGACTTCATCTCTTTCAAAGACCATTATTTTGGTTTTACTCATATTCATGCGAGACCCATTTTCTTACAATCTTCTGTCATTGTGTCGACTAGGCTCTGCAGTCTAATCGTGAAAAGGATATTAACCAAACATCAGTATTATTATAATCAAATATTTACGATGTGGTTAAATTTAACTTTTCATCCAATACCTATACCATGAAACAAATCTTAAAACAAACTTCATCTAAATACGAAATTTAATACAAATCAGTAAAACACTTATCGAGATACGCGAAGTAATTTGTTTATTAAATATGTAGGACTGAATTTATCTTACACATCGTTTAAAATGATTATTAGTATTTATTTTGGCATGAAATGAATTAGTTTTATACATTAGTAATAGCTACAAACACGCTAAACTTACTTTCGCTGCAACGAAATCTATTAGTTCAACGTTCGTGACTTCAGCTCCTGGTTTCTTAACTATGAAAGCTGTAGGG
This sequence comes from Lymantria monacha, assembly GCA_905163515.2. Lineage (NCBI taxonomy): Eukaryota > Metazoa > Arthropoda > Insecta > Lepidoptera > Erebidae > Lymantria > Lymantria monacha. The sequence goes on from LR991083.1 coordinate 22,584,679, forward strand.
AGCTCACCAGCAAGTGGATCAGGTTTACCGACCACTCCAGCGTCCTTTACAGCTGGATGTTGTAGTAATATTGCTTCTAGTTCAGAAGGAGCTACCTATAATAGAAATTATTTCTTTTGAACTAAAACCATTTATACGGATTTTATCGCGTGTATATCATTCTTAATTTCTCGTCGTTTTGAAAACTTTAAATACTACATGGTAATGAGAGGACTTAGTCCTCTCGTGATGATGAATGCTATTTCAAATGTGTAATACTCATTTAAATATCTGGAAAGAAATTATTTCTGTACTTACTTCATCATCATCATCATCACAGCCCATATATATATGTACCACTGTTGGGCTCGGGCCTCCTCCGTAATGGGAGGAAAATTAACCTACTATATCGCGCTGGTCAGACGTGTTGGTATAGGATATGTATGTACTTATATAAAATTACACTTTAGGTTGATTTTATGGATCAAGCATTATCTAGCTAGACACATGTCAAGCCTAGTTCACGGAAAGAGAACTGGCCAGTTGCGCACCGAGTGTATTTTACATGTACTAGTTCTAACCACTTTTGATACCTTTAAGTTTTATTATGTAAGTTCAATCTCATCTCGACTCACATATGTCCCACTATTGAGCTTAAGCCTCCTCCGAATTCGAGGGAAATTGACTACTATACCACGCTGGTCCTACGTATTGGTTTAGGGTTTTGTTTAAAGTTTCATTACTTTTGCATAGATGTTATATGCGTTTTATATCCATTAGTGATCTCTTACGATCACCCGCGGGTAGTAAGGGGCTGGTGAATTGTATTCTTACTCCGTCACCACAGGGACAAGTTCAAGGCCACCATGCGGACAAGGTTATGTTTAATACATACATACATACATATCATCACGCCATATCCCTTGCAGGGTAGGCAGAGAGAACAGAGTGCGAGAGAACTCTATCTCTGCATACTTCACTCGCTTCCTCAACATTCATAATTCTCTTCATACACGCTCGCCGGTTTCGGAGACTCTTGACTCCACCTTCCTTCAGTACATGACCGATCTGGTCTAGGTAGGTTAGTTTCGGTCTCCCTCGGTACCTACATCCTTCCACTTTCGCATTGTATATCTTCTTAACCAGACGTTCGTTCGGCATTCTTTCTACATGTCCAAACCATCGGAGCATTCCCTTTCGCATCTTTACACCAATACTCTCTTTCATACCTACTCGCTCTCTTACGTCGTTGTTACGAATGCGGTCGGTCAGCCTAACTCCACAGATTTTCCGCAGAGATCGCATTTCGACCGCATTAATTTTACTTTCATGCTCTTTTCTGCATACCCAACTCTCGCTTCCATACAGTAATGTTGGGACAAGCACTGCGTTATGTATTACTACACGTGCCTTCTGGCTGAGGTGGTGACTGCCGAGAAGTTGCCCCAACGCTCCGTTCACTCTATTTCCCGCATTCACTCTTCGCTCTATATCAGTGGTGTACTTTCCATCTCGGCTAAATCCACATTCAAGATATACAAATTCATCCACTTGCTCTAGTACATCATTACCTATTGTTAGTCTTACATCTGTTCTGGCTTCATCTCTTTCAAAGACCATTATTTTGGTTTTGCTCACGCCGTTATGTTTAATAGATAGTGAAAATTTAAAAAATCACAATAAATAAACCTTTTTCCAGTAGAAAAATCAACAAGAAATTATATTATAAAATTTAATTGAGAATGTTATACGTTAGTTTAATAAATACATTTCAGGATTGTTTATAGAACTTGGCACCCATTTAGACCTCAAACATTTTATTGGTGAAGTGGACAACCACACAATAATTGTTCTACCATTAAACTTGGCTCCCATTTTCACATTTATATTTTGATCCTCATAATCAATTGGCTATATTGGTCGACGTAGTCAATAAAATAACTATGACAAATTAAAATTAATTCATGAAGCTATGATAGTTTATGAACATCAACTTTCAATTATATATTGAAGATTTTTTTTTGTTATTGGAAGCCAACTATTAAAAGGTAGCTCAGAATAAAGTTATTCCTTAAATTTTAATAGATTACATAAAACTTACTTGGCCAGACTTGTATTTAATTAGTTCCTTGATTCTGTCCACAAAGAAAAAATATTCATCTTCATCGTAATAACAAATATCTCCAGTTGCGAAAAAGCCATCTTCATCTAAATCGTTACTCAGGTTTTTACCAATATAACCACCAAATAAAAGTGGTCCTTTTATACAAACCTCACCTGCTTGATGCGGGCCCAGAATTTTTCTAGTTTCAATATCTACAATCTGAAAAAAATAAACTTTAAAATCATTATAGAGTATTTCACAATAGTAGTTTATCAAGTTATATGTTTGGATAAAATTTATAGTTTAAATTTGCTATTTGAAATCGTTTGAAATATTGACTTCTGATGTTTACGCAAGTGTTATTTCATTTCAAATAAAACTGTTTTACAGATTCTATCATGTTTGTATTTGATTTTTAATTTTCAGACGATTTGAACACTTTACAGCCTTCATGGTTATGGATGGACTAAGATGTCTTGCGTCCAACAAGTCATCGTTATTACAAATATTTATATCTACCCGCCACAGTATTAGTTACTAAATGTTGACCCATATTTTTGATACAAATTCATTGCTAGTATAAAAAGAAAATTATTCTATATATAAAATTTTAAATTGTTATGATTTTTTTTATGAAACTATAAATTTATGATAATTATTATGTTGTGGGAATTTATTAGTTTAAAAAATAATAAATCTATTAAGCTACCACCGGATCAGAACGCGGCCTTACAGGGAAAGATCTGACAATAAAACTCATAGGGCATAACATTAAATTATTGACGTTTAAAGCCGGCTTACTTCATCTAACTAAATATGAGTAATTTAATACTTAAACTATTATTGTGGATCAAATATATTGACTGCCTACCTCCCGTGCCAGTGCCGTGGGTTCAAGGATAATAATTTGTGCGGTCCCCAAACTGTTGTTCTGAATCTGGGTGTAATATGCTTGGGTTAATTATATGTTTGTAAAGTACCCTGCAATACAAAGATTATTTCGTTAGTAGGAGGGTGGTGTGTTTATTTATAAAAAAATGCTCACAGTGTCCGGTATTAATTAATAGTTTACCTTAATTATATTACCAAGAACCACTTTTCCTATACACCCTGGTCTAAAATTTGTTGCAGTTTCTTCAGTAACTGCTCCAGAACACTCCGTCATACCGTATCCTTGAAGTAAGTGTATTAATTTTGGAAACCTGAAAAAGTTGTTCCGATAGTTTAAAACTCCTTTAAATATTAAAAGTCTTCTACTTCCTGTATAAAGAGTAACATAAAAATACCTTAACTCTTTCGACAATTAAAAAAAAAAATATTTATTAAAGAAATATTAATTTAAATTATAAATTACCTTTGTTTGACTGCCTGCATAACTGACAAATCTAAGGTTGATCCACCACAATACATATATTCGACAGAACTTAAGTCAAATTTTTTTATAATCTCAGATTTTGCAAGCATAACTACAAGTGGAGGCACTACAAGTAACATGCCTGCCTGAAAACAAATAACTTTATAAACTAAATATAAATGTATCATGAGTTTCTTATCCGAATTGACTGAGGCCCTCCATTGTGTATATGAAGGGTCTTACGTGGTTAGGTAGTTGCTATAGATCTTGTTAACATTCGAAATATTAAAACCACATTAAAAGACTCTGGGCGTCATGAGTCGATATTGTTTGATTTCAAAAGTGCTTTGTGACGCATCTTATTCTACGTCTCTAATTGTTTTACTTTGCAGCTCATGTCTTCTGTACGGTTATAGGGAAATTGAGCTACTATCAACCCATCTGGGTTGAACCCCTATGATTGTAATTCAAGATTGCCATCTCTCGTAGTAATGTTTTCGACTAATAACCCTTAATTATTATTTATAATATCCGCGGGAAATGAAAAGTGTGTTCCTACTCCAATACTATATAGATGGCTGTGTTAACCTTTAAGCTAAATCTTTATAGCATTTAAGTAAACTAAGGTAACAAAGATCTTGCAAGGAACAAAAAGAATCTGCTGTGTAAAATATGATCACTCATCATACTCATACTCTTATCCCAATTACTTGGGGTCGATACAATATGTACTCTTCTTTCATAGTACATATTGTAAAAGTTATTGGCAATAATTTTATGACCGGCCGCCTGCCAGACGTCAACCCTCCTTGGGAATGTAATTGTTGATCAAACGGCGTCAGATGGAGTTGGCTCAGGTCGTTATAAGGCTCTTAGTCGCCTTTTACGATATCCACGAGTAAAGTAAGGGTTGGTAGTATTCGTAGTATAGCGGCTATACCATAGCCCACACAGCATTCACTGTAAACCTAAGTAGATTATTATTTACAAATCTTATAATCTTGTATCTACTAACGTTGTTGTTAATATCTAATTATAATCGCTGTTTTATATGTATGCGATAACGTTCTCATTGGCTCTACCATAACTTTAACATTCTGCTGGGAGTATCCGATAGCTGATCAATGTTTGAGAGTTATTCCAAATTTTGTTGGAATTTGTTACTTACTGCCGCAATACAAGTTTTATGGTCGTATTTGTAATCTTTTAATATAGGTTTTATCTATCTACTGTCATTAAACGAGCAATTCTTACACATCTAATCTATGTATAATATCTTTAATGAGTATGTTTTGTATATTTTAAATTTTCAGAATCTTTGCAACGGCCCTAGCGATTTTATAAAAATATATATGCAGGCGGTTTCGAGGGCGATGAATTGATCTATCTAGGTTTCATTTATAATATTTTTATAGTGATTTCAGCTGACGAAAAAATATGATTTTTCATTGGCTGCAATCTATTAGAATAGGAAGGCTAATTTGGACGCTCTCCTTGACAATAGACATAGCTTAACTGGGAAATCGAACTGTCTAATTCAGATGACTCTAGTGCGATTCCTTTTTTGATATCTTTATCTTTTTAAAATTTTTACATCTATTTTTTTTTCATTATTTCATCTGTTTTTTTTAATATGTAAATTATTCAAAAAACACAAAAGAAAATACTAAGCTGAGCTTGGTCATCCAAATATTAAAGATTTTATGTGCCAAGTTTCAATCAATTTTCTTTGTCCTATTTTGAGTGTTGGATTACATTCGAACTGTCACATTTATTATATTAGTTTGATAAATTTTTCAAATATATGAACTATATTATATGAAATGATCAGTTTTTTTTTAATCGAGGTTATATTTTATTAGGTAATCGTGGTCAAGGACTTAAACATATTTTAATATACTATTTACTTAGTATATTATCTCTTTTATTATTATATTTTTTAGTCACTAATCATAGGTTGATTATGGGAGTGCGGATGTTTGCATTTTTTATTACTTTATTTTTTTATTATCTTTTTTTCACTAAATTATCATGAACATAGATATATCTAGTATTAATTTCTAGCTGTGGTATACGTTTATGAATTACATATGTAATTCACCGCATTATGAAATTTAAAACATCTATATCACATACATAAGTACAATTGTCCATGCATTTTGTTGATTAATATATTCTTTTTTTCTCAGACCTCTCAGGGCAAATTACTTATTGCATCACTTGGGTTTAGCAGGTTAGCAGCGTTTTATTTCTTATTTATTAGTTTACGTTTTTTTGCGATGTTGCTATCTATTCACAAGCGTAGGGTAACGAAAGATAATTATCATTGTATTTTTCGTCATATGTAATAATTATTCCAATATTAGTAACATGAACATAATTAAAACAAGGACATTATATTATGAACGGAATTAAAAATTTAATTTACCTTATACTTATCGATACATGTCAAATATTGTTCTTCCTTGAATTTCGGTAAGTATACTATTGTATTGTTATTGACCAGTTCCTTTAGGGTACAGATTATTCCTACTGTATTGGACCATGGTGCCACCGTCAAACAAATCAAATCTTTAGATACTCCCAACTTATTGGATGTTAAGCTACAAAAGAAAGAATAAATATGAAGATTTCATACTAAGTCCATGGATTACTATGTAATTATAATATTTTATTTAAAAATCCACGTAGTCTCGTAATATTAGCAATGACATCAATATTAATAATATATATGATAATTTTGGTTATTTCAGCAGTTATTGACTATATTTCGACTCATTTGCTATATACTTATAGACACTCCTGTTTCCCTATTTGTCATAGCGTTATGTATTAGCCTTAAATTCTAACATAATTTTAATAGTGGTAGGACCACGTAATAGTGGTAGGACCACGCTGTTGACTGATCTCTGTCTACAGCCGCGGGTCGGTTCATCCGGGGTAGTACCACACTCTGGCAGAAAATCGACGTCAGAGTAATAGCAATGTGCTATTGCGCTTCGTTCGGTGAGCGGGAGAGCCGGAAGCCCAACTGGGTGGGTTTAGGGATTGTAATGGGCGGCAGTGACACTTACTATCAGGTGTGCTGTGCTGTTTGCTCGTTTACCACTATATGCAATAAAAAAAAATCTTTGTCTTTTTTAGCGTTCGATTGGATATGGTTTTCTTACTTTACGAAAGACCAAAGATATTATTATTTAACCTAACCAGAGTCATTAGATATAGGTTATTAATATAAATAAATATACTTTGTTTTTAACCGCACAATTAGTGTAGTGATTAAAATCACCTACGTTGCTCTAGTATCATGACATCAATTTCTACTTAGGACAATATTTTGTGCGATTCATAAAATGTTCTAAGTCTGGGTTTAATTTGTATCGGTTAATTTGAATGTTTGTAAAATCACCCACAATACTAGAATAGCTTGCTTAGCGCCTGATGTTGTCTTTTAAAAAACAAACTCACATTTCCTTCTGTTGCAGTGGTGTTATCTGTTTGCAATCCTAATTTATTATTTTTCATTGAACATTAACTTATTGGTTTTTTACTATTAGACATGGGTTTTAGTCTACTATGAACTAAGACGTAATAATAGATTTTATGCATAATTAAGAAAACCTACAGTTTAAATATTTTTTTTTAATTCGTCATGTGAAAAAAGTAAGTTGTCCAAATATTTTGTTTAAAATTAAGTAAGTACTGTACTCATTAACAGATAATTGAATGCAGAAATTCTGTTTAGGAAGTTCTTCAGTGTTACAATAAGATTATCACCATTCCTAATAAGACGAAACAGCCTTATACAAGTTATTAGTGCAATTATATTAATAATTTAGGAATCTGCCACTTATAATAAACAAACTTACTATGGTTGGCTACCGTTGGTAATTAAATTGAGGTGTGTCAGCTTTGCGCCTTTGGGCAGGCCCGTAGTCCCGGATGAGTAAAGTATTAGAGCTGCCTGTGCCAACCCTATTAAATCAACATCCTTTGTAAAATGTGTATCAATTATTCAGTTTCAACAACATAGATTTCGTTGTTGTCAAATTGAATTAATGAATTGTTTCACGATATTTTAAAATAATTAAATTTGTACATTAGTTATACTTTTACGTAAACTTTTGTAAGTTTATTTAGGATCTTAAGGACAAAGTAATAAATAATCTTTTCTTAGTGAAACATTGAATTTTATTTTTTTAGACATTTTTGTCGTCAATATTTCAGGTCATATTAGTCCCAGTTGGATTCCTAGTTCCTCCATAATGAGAAAGAAATTGATCTACAATACCACGCTAGTCAGGTGGATTAGCATAGGCTGCTATATCTAGTTTTCCTTTTGTTGCACCTATGTTATCATACTTATCATGCATATCATACTTCTTAGTCGTCTCTGCGACCTTCATGGGAGACTATTATTATTCCGTCCCCACACGGGAGAAAGGTTTATATATTTTAGAATTGTTTAATAATTTTACATATTAATAAAACTTATAAATTTAAGAATTTGTCTTACCATTAGGATCCATAAGGGGTTTAAAGTTGCCTATATCAATATGCTTCTTTGTGAACTCATTAAAATTGGTTAGTTTAGGATTATTTGCAGTGTTGCCAAATATAATATATTTATCCACAAGTTTAGTACTCACGATGGTTTCATAGTATTTTTGGTAAGTGTCAGGTGATAAAAAAATATATTTTGGCTTCGAAATATTTATAGAGTGGATTATTTCACCTGCGAAAAACAAAATATAACGAGTCACGTATCATTTGTAACATATGGTTATCTATAGTTCTTCATAATTAATGAAACATAGAACCTCTTCCTTTTGAAGTCGGTTATAAACTAGTCGTCAATACTCAGTTTAAATAGTATAAATCTTTATAAAAACCCGATTACGAGCGAAAAATGATGTCACAAGTGGGATTCGAACCCACACCTATTGGAAATCCGAAAACTATTGTAGGACATTCAATTCTCGCATCGAATTGAATGTCTTACAATAGTTCACGGTGGTGTAAGTGGCAGCACGATTGGAACGGATTTCCAATAGGTGTGGGTTCGAACCCACTTGTGACATCATTTTTCGCTCGTAATCAGGTTTTTATTTTTATTTTATTTTATTTTATTCAGCACACCAACAGCACAATTACAGCAATTGCATCAATACAACAGAGTTAACATATATAGCTTAGTAGTAATTACACAGATAACAGGTATGCATGACATTCATTATCACATCAGATTAGAGACTATATTAATTTAGTATATTATTATAATTATTTGTAACAGATTATCCGTAAAAAAAGAAAAAGACACCAAGCAAAACTAAGGAGTCACTACTCGCCTTTTAAAAGGCAGTGTCTGTATGTTGCATATGTCATTGAAAATATGTCGATATTATCCATTTGAACAGACCTTATATTATATGACCTTGCCATGCGTGTAAGTGGACTATTAAAGGTAGTATTTAAGGTAGACGATGGTATATCAAATGTACGTGGTTGACGCTAAATTCGTGTGCTGACTCTGAATTTTAGATAGTTGATTAGCGGAGCGTCAATCGAACCATTTATGATCTTGTAAAGAGTTAGTAGATCAGAGTTGTCTCTTCGTTTTTTTAGATTAAGCATTTGAAAGTAATTCAGTCTAGTACTATACTCTGGCAGAGCTTTACGTATACCTTTTTTAATACATAAGTATCTCAGAAAACGCGTCTGTATCGATTCCACTTTATCTATATGAGTCGAGTAATACGGAGACCATATAACAGAACAATACTCTAAGAGACTTCGTACCAATGTATTGTAGAGTATTATAATACTATCGACATTACTAAAGACCTTCGATATTCGGATTATAAATCCAAGTGTTTTTATAGCCTTACTGATGATACTGTCTATATGTTCACGAAATGATAGTTGTGTATCAAATAATACTCCTAGGTCGCGAATCACGGAGACGCGGTTTAGACCAATACCTCCTATATGATATTTAAATTGTGCATAGTTTACTTTATTGGTAAATGAAATATATTGACATTTTTTCAAATTGAGTGACATACCATTCTTCTGACACCATTGTTGAAGAATATCTAAATCATTTTGCAATTTGAAACAGTCACCAATATCCATTATGTTCTGATATATTTTTAGATCATCGGCATAAGCCAAGCAGTTACAATTTATCATGTATAAGAGATCATTAATGAATACTAAAAACAGTAATGGACCTAATTTTGAGCCTTGAGGAATACCAGAACTAGGCGTAAACGGTGCAGAATCATAACCTGCCAAAGTAACTATCTGAGACCGATTAGCTATATAACTCTCTAACCAACGCAGTAGACTCCCATGAATTCCGGCATGCTCTAATTTTAATATTAAAATTGAAAAATTCACCCGATCGAACGCCTTTTCAAAATCCGTATATACAGCGTCAACCTGACCCCTGTTTTCGAAGATATTCGTGATGAAACTCGTGTATATGAGCAAATTCGATGTTGTGGATCTATTAGTGACGAAACCATGCTGGCTGTTACTAATTATATGACGCAAATGGGTAAAAACGACACTATAAATCAGACCTTCAAAGATTTTTGCAAACTGCGAGATAATCGATATTGGTCTATAATTAGTCACGTCACTCATACTACCCGATTTATAAATAGGAACAATATTTGTCACTTTCCATAAATCGGGGAAAATGCCTTCTTTAAGAGATTTATTATATATTATGTGTAACGCCTTGATAAGAGCATCAATACATAGACGAATAAATATTGGAGGTAGGCCATCTGATCCGGCTCCCTTGCTTAAGTCAATATTTTTGATGCTTTCTTTTATATCGCCTTCACTAATGTAAACCGAAGAGAGAGAGTAATTTGAACTGGTAGAACTAGGTAGATCATATTTAAGTTCTTGTTTCACGCCGTATACTGAGGCGAAGTATTCCGCAAACAAATTCGCTACTCCACTTCCATCTGTTTCTACACGGTCTCCATAATATACTTGGTTAGGAATACCCCTATGAATTTTCTTTGCCTTAATAAATCGCCAAAAAGCCTTTACGTTAATTTTTAATTCATTTTCAATTTTTGATATATATTCTCTAAAACATTGTCCTATCATTTTTTTGCTCTTGCACGTAATGTGTTGTAAATGTCATAGTCTCTCGGATTTCTAATTTTTTTATATCTAAGCCTAAATTTTTGTTTTTCTCGAAGAGTTTTTATCAAAGATGGCGTGAACCACACAGGATTAGTGCCTTTTTTATGTTTACCTTTGGGAGTGTGTTTTTCTATATTTTCCCATAAAATATTGTAAAATTTTAGAACAAATTCATTGCAATTTAGATTATAATGATTATCCCAGTTCACCAGTAGTAAATCACGAACACAAGATTCATAGTCCGTTCTAAAAAATAAATATTTGGAATGTGAAGAGTTTTGAATCAAATCTGCATGAGAGTTATTGTTTAATACAAGCTCCAGTGGCGGATGGTGCACGTCAGTTTTACTCAATGGAGGTGCCCGAGATATAGAGATGTTGACGTGTTCACTGACAATAGCAAGATCAAGACACTTTTCATTTTCATTATAAATTTTGTTAATTTGCTTACATCCAGATATATTCAGAAAGAAATATATAAATAATCAAGCATATTAAATGCTAAAAATTTTAGTATTATAAATCTTATTCATTGTTAGTTCTAAATTACACGAGCTTTTATTAAATAATCCAATGAGAAATTAATTTCATACAAATTGAAATAATGATGTATAATAATGTAAATGTTAATCCAACTTATCCATACTATTCAAATAACGCCAAATCAACAGAATAATATTTATGTTGGTATTAAATACAAATACAAATATTTGTTGCTGATTGGTGATATTATTGAATAAAAATAATAAAATAATGAAAGGCTTATTTGTTAATGAAATAGACAATTAGCATTGATATTTAAATCGACATCGATTGTTCTCTGTTAAGGATTAATTATCGCATTGAATGTCTTTGTGACTTATTCCGTTACGATTTAAAGCTTTCGTTCATGCAATTTGGACTCCTGGAAGCTTCTTAAAAATACTCATAAAAGTTATTATATAGAAAAATCAGGAATTTATCATTTTTTTTTATGAAAACATGAAATTAACTAAAATAAGAAAATTTTATTTAGTATGAAAATTATTGTATTATTATTAATTATAAAAAAAAAAATATTAATCATCATCATTTTTATTTCGGTTGTAAAAGTCTAAAACTGTTCTATCCCACTGATGAGTTCGAAGTTCCTCTAGAATGGCAGGGCAATTACCTATTACCTTAGGTAGTAACCTACGCTAGACAGACGGAAAGGTTTTATTTCGAGTTTTCCATATCTTGCATATATTTTATCTGTATATAATATTCCTTAGTCGACATTTACAATAACCAAGGACAAGATTTCTTTTCGTAAACACATGGAACGTAATGTAGCTTTTTGATGTTATAAGTCTATATAGACCTTCAGAGTTCATGGCTGTGAATTTTATTCGTTCAATCAGGTTCACTAAAACAAAACTTAAGAATAAAAAATATCTTACTGAGACTGTATGCTGCGTTCAGAAAAGTTACGGTTGCACCGCAACACCATACAGCAATTGTAGTAATTAAGAATTCTTTTCTATTCTCACTACATATGGCCACTACTTCATTATGTTTTACACCTAAGCGTTTCAAAGCGTCTGTTGTGTTCACTATAGCTTGGACCATCTCACCTGCTGTAATTTTTTCACCTGTAATACCATCAACCTTAAAAAAATAACTTAATTAACACTGCACATTTTGATTTTAACAGTTAAAATTTATTAAAATTCGCATATGAGGCTTACCAAAGCGATTTTTTCTTTGGATAATAACATTTTATCTATCACAAAATGTCCATAGTTTAAATGACTTGGTATTGTAAAATATTGTTCGCCATATATTATTCTTCCATTGTTGATTTGTGCATTCATTTTTCTTGTTTATTTTTAAACGTTTGGTATACACTCTCAAATGAATGTTATTAAATGAACTGAGTAGATACACTGTAGATGTAATAGTTTAGTAGCACAACCTTGAACGATATGCAATGTTAAATTATTAGTACATATGATAGCTTATCTTATATGTTGACAGTATCATATGATAGCTAATACATATTATAAAAAGATACCGATGAAGTTGCAAATTACTTTTTCAAATAATAATATTTTTTTAGAAAATGTATGGTCAATTAAATTGCATAATGAATATTACGTTTTTGATAGCGGCTAGTCCGGTGGGTTATCCTTTCTAGTGCCGTTCACGGCAATGCTCCTGCAACAACAGTGTTACTAGAGTATCGCCTTCACGCGGTCAGCCTCTCTGCGGGTGGCTAATCCCCGGATATTCACGCGCAGCCTCGGTTAAGGCAGGATCAGGTACAGGTACTCACGCCTATGGCGCCCGAATTATCAGTGAGATAGCAAAGACAATTTATTTCTTTCATCTCATTCAATCATCAATTTCAGTCCTCCCGTGATCATGATCACTGTGTTCGAAACGTAGCGTCTGGAAATTAAAAATCAAAAACAAACGCGATAGAATCCCTAAAAGTAGTTTTATTTCAAATGTAAATTAGTGGTAGGACCACGCTATTGGCAGTTCTCTGTCTACAGACGTGGGCCGATCCACGCGGGGTAGTACCACACTGTCGCAGAAGATCGACGTCTGAGTAATGGCAATGTGCTATTGCGCTTCGATCAGTGAGCGAGAGTGCCGGAAGCCCAACTGGGTGTACTGTACATATAAAAATCTATATAGTGAATATATAAGGATAAAATAAGAGAAGTTTGAAAGTAGCGTCAGTGACGGAAAAGTTAAGGAGTGAAAAGTTAACATGGTATGGACATGTGATGAGACGGGATGAAAGTAATATTGTGAGGAAAGTTTTAAATATGAATGCTGAAGGCTTTAGGGGTAAAGGAAGACCAAAGAAAAGATGGATGGACTGCGTGAGGTATGACATGGATAGACAGGGAGTTACTGCAGAGATGACGTCTGATAAGACTGTATGGAGGAAGATGACATATTGCGTCGACCCCAAATAATTGGGATAAGAGCAAGATGATGATGATGATGAGTAATATATACGGGAATTCTTATACTATATACGTCATTTAGTAGTGTGATTGTATTAGATAAAAAATAACTGCAGCTTGGGCAATTCTATCAGCAGTTGGGTATACTACAGATATAGGTACGTGCGTACTCATTAATTTCACACTATATAAAATTATTTTTTTTTGTGTCTTATAAAGTACCTAATGATAAACTGCGCCGCAGTACCATCTCTTTTGTGGATGTTATATGATACGATTAGGAGACGTCAGGAGATAAATTAAGGATTAAGAAATTACTATTCTAGACCAACTCACGCCCGAGGTCAAATACCCGGTGGCTCGTCCAAATGTCGATAAAGAGGTTAAGAGGCGTCCTTTCTGGATGGTTGGAGACGTAACTGTTTTATAGTTTGACATCCAAATAAAAGACAACTCATATTACCAGTATGGCATAGTATCCTTATTTGATTCTTATTCTAGTGAAGGCTCATGTTTAATACTTTAACGTATGTCTGCCAGAGGAAGATGAAATATATTCAATCTAATTCAATATTATTAAATCTGCCCTATGTGGAGAGTTTTATATCTAACAGTAGGACATATAACTCATCATCATCAACATCCCTGATTATATACGTCGAGCTCGAGCTTCCTGCATAACAGGAGGAAAGTATCTATCTTCTTCCATGCTAGTCAGACGGATTGGAATAGAGTTTTATTTCGAGATTTTCTTTTCTTGAATAAATGTTATATTTTAGTTGTCATATCTAATTCAGTACAATAAAAAAACAAACAGCATTTTGTTGATACAAGTTTTTCCTTCGTGTGTTTAAGAATGTAATGTTCACCACCCCTTCCTTGCCTGTGAGAGTTGTAACGACCGTTTGAAACATCATAAGAATGATCAACAGCAGTCTATTAGACAGCAAAAAAACACAAACTGCGATCGTTATCTGCTTATCTGTGTGGTGATGGTGCCATTATGCATTAGGCTTATATCCAACAGAGAAGGTCAATAGGTTGATAGATGTATAGGTATAACGTTTTAAAAGTCAGTTGAATCTCTAAAGTTAAGTTCGAGTATGACGGTCTCTCTTAATCTTCAGTTAAATACATTCAGTGCAGTGCACACGTGCGTATGATTATAATCCACGTTTTGAACATATAGGCCGCGCATGCGTTGATTAATTATTGACGCGTTTTAAACTCACGATGCGTAGCGCCTCGAGTTCAGTTGCCTCCTTTAATTCCTATGTTAATTTTGACGTAGAATAGGATTAAGTGGATGAATTTCTGTCGTCTTGTTCTCGGAACAAATTAAGTATTTCATTTATTTCGCTTTTAGCATTTAGCTTTGACTAATACGATTTTAGAGTAAGAAACTTTTACTTTTAAATTACCATCTATTAATACAAAATATTATGGACTATTTAATAAATAGTATATGCTGTATGGTAGCGGCTGCGAATACTGCCTACTCTTACTTTCTCGTGGATATCGTAAAAGACGACTAAGAGCCTTATAACGACCTGGATCAACTCCATCTGATGTCATTTGGTCAACAATTACATTCCCAAGGAGGGTTGACGTCTGGCAGGCGGCAGGTCATACAACTATTGCCAATAAATCTTACAATATCTACTATGAAAAAAGAGTACATATATACATACATTGTATCAACCCCCAGTAATTGGGATAAGAGCAGGAGAATGATGTTTTAATAAATAGTACAGGTACTATATTCTATTTTATTCTATTTTAGTATATTGACAAAATACTTCTGGGGATTTCTTCAAATTTTCTCAATGTATATGGATTTTCAGAAATAATTTTCAATAACATTTTAGAATTTTGAATAACGCCACGATTTGGAAACTACAATAATAATGACTTTTATTCATTTTTCCATAAAAAAAGCATGCTGAAGATAGATGTTTACCAAAAAAAAGAAGAAAAATCTGAAAAGTTTCACAGAGTTGCCAATGAATAATTACGCAATTTGTATACGCCGTTACAATTGGCCATGGGCGTGGTCGCACTGTATACCTATTTTGTTAGTATACGTATTTCCTTTCTATCTGACTTCTATATCCCGGCGAAAGTACATTACATAAATATTCATTAATCTTGCCATAAAAGCCAGCCTAAAAGAATTCATATAATGGAATTCTTTCGGCAGATCTAAGAAACGTTTCGTTTTAGTTTTCTGTACTGTAAGGCCCACAAAACTATTGTAGCTAATGATAATACAGAAGATTTGTGTATAAGTTATACAATATAATTTCTTCAATATAATATTTTTATATTACAAGCTGCCATTAAATTTGCTTATCAGAAAAAGACCATCCAAATACAAAAGTTACTTGTTAGCCCTCTCCAAAAATATATTTTTTAATATTTTTTGTAACTTTCATATTAATATCAACAGCACAGATGTCATAGACGTCTAAATAGTGACCTTTTCTGCTAAGGGCCGTGGGTAAGAACTCCGAAAACGACAGTTTTTAATATGATTCAAAAATAATAGTTTTGAAACCAATCTCAGTATGTTTGTAAAATCTATTGCAACACAAGTATTTATTCCTCAGTGCGGGTGTTGTCTTGTATTCATCTACTAATAGATTTGATATAATATACAGTTTATTTTCTTTTCGTGTAGGAAACCCTCACTAAAAATTCTTAAAAGATGTCTAAGAGATATAATATGCGAGTGACTGGACTGGGGAATTAGTCCGTCACCCGCCGAGAGGCTGACGGGGTGAGGCAAGACCGACGTCCCCCCGAGGGGGGGGGGACATCGGTCAAGGAGAGGGTACCCCTCAGAGGGTATTCCGTCGGGCCGGTCACTGACGGGAATATACGGACGGGACTGAAAGGGATATAATATAGCTATTACATCCGTGAAAGAGAAGGAACACTCGAAATAAAACCATATACCAATCCGTCTAACCAAAGGGGTGCAGTAAGCCATTTTCCCGCCCATTATGTAGGATACTCGAGCCCAGCAATGGGAGGTATATGAGCTGAAATAATGTTGAAACAGTATTTTTTGATAACTTGTTTATTTAACAATCTCACAATATTTTTGGGATAAAACTACTATTCGAATGCGAGACATTTGATTTAAACATTCATGTAAATATTTGATCATCGTCATTCACCTGCTCTTGTCCTAATAACTTAGGGTCGACGCAATATGTACCCCTCTGCCCACATATTGCAAAATTATTGGCAATATTTTTATGACCGGTCGCTTGCTTGACATCAACCCTCCTTGAGAATGTAATTGTTGACAAAACGGCATCAGGTAGTGTTGCCCAGGTCGATATGGCCATTAGTCGTCTTTTACGACATCCACGAGTAAAGTAAGGGTTGGTAGTATTCGCAGCCGCTACCACACAGTGAAGCTACACACTGCTAAGTTCCAACTACTTTCTGCTGGTATTTTCATGTAAATATTTGATATAGTATCATATATAATTGTGATTACTTCAAGCGGCTATATATTTCTAATTCCTGGTAAAACATATTATTATAATAAGCCATGTTACAACTGTAAGTATTTCCAGTCCAATTCACTTACAACGAAGGCGTAGATGATAGCACAATATTCTATGAATCTTCAGCAGATGTCTACTTATGTATTTCTCACGCATTTAAATGTTTGTATTATTCACGTTATATTACAATTCTAAACGTTTCTAGTAGATCCATGGTACATTAACTTACTAGACTGGGATTGTTGTGGTTCGGAGTTGGTAAACGTAATTTGTTAGTACGCCTGCGTGTGCGCAAGACTTGTTCGCCCACGCACCAAGCCTGCGACGCTCCACGGCTCTTCTCACGCCGTGACTCATAGATCGTCATTATTTTATGCGATATAAATATCGACAGGGATTTTATTATAGTTCTTATAACAAATTTTATATTGTATTTTATTACGTTTTGTATGAATTAATTTTATATTCGCAAATTTTCTCAAAGTCAGTATATAAAATATTTAGCCTAATAATTATATGCAGTGCCTTCCACAATATTAATAATAGATGCAAATGTATAATTTGGGACAACCATAGTGTGTTCATTATTCGTGTCTCTAGCAGTGTAAGTTCGGGATCTGTCATCGGCTAAAGCAATTAAGTGCGCAGCTCACCTAGGGCTGCTACTTGTATAATCTTCATATGGAGCAGAATAAATGGCAATTTTAAACTAACAGACGTCCTCTTTAGTTTAAAAAGGGCATTGAGTTTATTATTATATATACATATAAGAGCTGTTATATTTTTTTAAGAATAAATGCTACTGTGCAATACATAGGTACGTGATTCCTTAGATTTTTATGACGCCCCAGGGACAGTAATGGTTGGCCACCGAAGACAAAGATCGGGTACCGGTGGCCCGCTCGCACGGCGAAGAGAGGTGTTTGCAGGGTGGGTCTATGGGGTTGCGCGCCACCTCTTCCGTCGCCACGGACCAGTTTGACCAGGCGCGACTACCTTCATAGTCCACCGAAAAAAAAAATGGACAGTAATGGTTGTTGATACATTGTATTTTCAACTCATTCTCATACGGTATCCTTTGTAAAAATTCATGCATTAGCTTCTCCAAGGGCAGACGATGCAAATATTCATTCTTTTCAAGCAGATTGTCTATCATAGTTGGTGTTAGAATTGCTCAGAAAAATGCTGCTGTTCATTAGATTCGTATGCAAAATTCTTAACTCGAGTGAATTAAATTATGTCATACACGCGTCCAAGCTGCCAAGTTCAAACTACTTTCAGCTGGTATTTTCATTTTATTTTTCTAATTATGGTCGATGCTTGTGTTGATTACTTAAATATATTTTATTTTGAGAATTTTATAATTTTAATCTTAAACTTTTGATTTTAAATTTCCCTTAAAACTTCAACAATACAGCTCAGAGAATTGCATTCATTTCCATGCGGAAGTTTTGCATGATACGTGTAGAAACATACAGACAGATAAAAACTCAATTTTCTTTTGTTGGATATGATTTCTGTTGCTCCAATAAAGACACTTATTATTACATTAATTTTATTCAGTACCTATAATATACAGACTATGACAATTTTATTGCATATATAGATCAAGAAGCTTATTGACTCCTTTTATAGTATTACTTTTCATTATTATTCGTTATATTATTACACGTATAAAAATGACAGTATGAATATCATTTATGCTTTCACAAAGTCATACATTTAGGCCTACTTGTTTTTATTACATAGTTTTACAAGATCAATATAATATACGCACATATTTTTCAACCATATTTATTTTAAGATGCTATTTTATGATCATCAATAAGTATGTCTCGGTGCTTGTATTTGAGGTCAATCCCGCTAGGATACGCTCCACGTTTACTCAATAAAATGACCCCCTATAGTGATGGGACAATTCATGGTAATGTCGTGAGACCGGCCGACTCTGGCAGTATAATGTCCTGATTCATTAAGCTATCGGAAGATTACAGTGCGGTGGTCGTTTCCAATGTAATGACCTGAGTGTATTTAGAGGTCGAGTGTATATTTTATTATGGCACTATTAAATTATTATTCGTTCTTTAATAATTCTTTTGTTTGTAATGTTAAAATATATGTGTTATAATGAACTCATTTTAAGGGACTTTTTATTTGCCGAGACTATTTTAATAAACATATAAGAATATATATTAATTATTTACTGGCTGATAGCTTCACTCACTCTGTGTGGTGTGATAGTTCGTAACCGATATTCGGCTGTGTGGTGGCGGCTACGAATACTACCAACCCTTACATTGCTTGTAGGTGTCGTATGAGATGATTAAGAGCTTTACATCCATCTGGATCAATTCCACCTGATATCGTTTAGTCAATAGTAATATTTCTAAGGAAGGTCGATGTCATAAAACTATTGCCAATAATTATTTGCAATATGTACAATAATAGTGCTTATTACGTCAACTCCAAGTAATTGGGGTAATAGCAGGGTGATAATTATGATTTGTACTATTGAGCGTAGGTCTCCATCAGCTAAAGAAAATTAAAGTACCATCCACACTCTCTTCACAGGCTATCATACGAATTTAGTTCACGTTTGCCTTCTCTTACAATGATGTGATATACTTAAATCGATTTTTGTGATGCCCACACTAAATAAATTTGTTGTAACCTTACTCTGTTACGAGTGAGTAAATTTTTCATCACTAGCATAAAAATATTTAAATATTAATAATATGTTTTACGAATGATATAGTGACAATTAAGTGGAATTTTGAAAAATCTCAGCAGTCGTTATGACAAGGGCAGCTCCATAAGGTACTTGATGTACGATATCCTATTATTACCAAGTTCTGTCCCATTTGGTAACATTTCTAACTACTCATTCTATTTAGCGTTAATTTATATATTTTTTATTTCTTAACAAATGACTAACACATTGAGGCTAGTATACTTTTTAAGGTTAATGTGTTTAAGAGAAAAAAAACCAAACATGCATGCAAAAAGTGCATACAAAAGAAAAAAAAACAAACATATGCAAAAAGAAATGTAGTAGTAATAGGTATAGATTAGTTAGTGGTTTGAGTATCTATATTATATTACGAGATAATTACTAGCCTCGTTCCACACATAAGATAGATATTAGTTTAGTTAATGTCTCAACCTAATGCTTCTTATTGTATAGAATTATAGATTATCCATATCAAATCAGCGCTATTGTAATGCTAGCTAATATAACAATGAGATTATCAATTTACAATACATTATATATATTGACAAAGTTATAATAATGATATAATAGGTGATTAATATTTACGGGATCAAAATTTACACAACCTAAAGTGCACAGAAATAACATTTATTTTTATAACCGCCGGTTACCTTAATATGTTCTTGTATCGTACTAAGGTAAATTATTTATCAGCGTATAAAATGTAATGTGTAAAAAGTATTTTAAGAAATAATAAATATTTTATCATTATGCATTAGCTATGTGGTAGCGGCTACGAATACTACCAACCCTTATTTTGCTCGTGGATTTCATAAAAGACGACTAAGAGCCTATAACGACCTGGGCCAACTCCATCTGATTCGCTTTGGTCAATAATTACATTCCCAAGGAGGGTTGACGTTTGGCAGGCAGCCGGTGCAATGCAACTATTGCACATAACTTTTACAATATGTGGGTACTATGAAAGAAGAGTACATATTGTATCCACCCCAAGTAATTGGGATAAGAGTAGGAGAATGATGATATGCATTGCATCAGTGGGGTTCGGGTCTCCTCCACAATAGGATAAAGTTGACCTACTATAGTAATCAGCCGGGTTTGTATAAAGTTTGTTTCGAGTTTATCTTCTCTAGTATTAATACTATCCAGCGTCAAGAACTGGGACGCGGTCGCATCCTTCTGCGAGGCAGTAGTCTCGCGGAAGGAGGCGGCGGAGCGCGTGCGCGAGGAGCGTCTCCTCGACGACGCGAGCCGCCGCCGGCGACTGGGGTGGTGCAGGCGCGATTACCTGTGCCTGATGCCGCCCTAGCCGAGGCCGCGGGTGACTGGATCGGGGAATTAGTCCGTCACCCGCCGAGAGGCCGACCGCGTGAGGAAAGACCGACATCCTACCCGAGGGGGGGACGTCGGTCGAGGAGAGGGTACTCCTCAGGGGTATTCCGTCGGGCCAGCCACTGACGTCAAGTCACTCTGCTCCGGTGGTTGGCCCAACGACGAAGGCGACATCACGGGTGGGTTACGGGTGTGCGTGCTTACGCCCCTCTGTCACCCCGGACGGAGTGGTGCGAGGAGTGTGCCGACCGTAACCCGCCCCCAGAAAAAAAAAAAAAAAAAGTATTAATATTATCTGTGTATTATATCTCTTAGTCGTCTTTTCAGGCACCCACAGGTACGAAAGTATGTGTTGGTTGAACTGTATTTTTAATCTGTCACCGCAGGAAAAATAAAAAAAAATACGTATTCTAAATAAAATACTTATTAATGTAAAAATATTATTTTGATAAATTATATTGTGATTTATCTCGTTGCATATTATTATGAATCTCTTTGTACCACATAAATGAAAGTGAGAGTTACCATATATTGGTCTCAGTTGTAGTCGTTATGCTTGTTTTTAAGCATGTCCAGGTGAAATTGTCAATATTAATTTTTTCCTGTTCTTAGGATTTGAACTAGGGAAAGGCCAGTTATGCCTTTTTTTGAAGACAGGCTATGGTCTGGTCTCATCCCGCCCAAAGTACCCAGGGTGGAGGAATAGATAGCGGGTAGTTCTATACTCTGTCGTACATAACCCTCTATTGCCACGTGGGTGGACGACCGTTAACTAGTCCTTGTTTTCGCTAACAGTGTCAATTAAAACTTGTGCTTAATGACTACATCAACGATATATAATTTATTAAAAAAAGGCTTTACATTAATTATTTTTTTCAAGATGCATGTACAAAAGGCATAAAAATAGAGATGATTCAGATTTGACAGCAGCCCAAATTAAGTTGAGCCAACATTGGATTTAATATTGAGAATTGCCTAAACAAAACTTTAAAAACTTCAACAACTTATTTTATCTGGATTAGGATTGAAAACTATATATAATCATTAGAACAGTTGTTAATAAATTAGAAAAACATAAACATCTAATTCAAATATATTAGAGGCATCTAGATTAGTATAAGTAGAAGGAACAACTAGTGACGTAATAGTGGCTAAATTTGTCTACATGTTCGCGGAAAATGACTAATGACGGTTTTACCGGCACGCCTAGTATGCACGCAGCTTAGCTTTTAGCTTTGAGTGAATTATTATCACCATATACTAACATATTCATTCGACTTTATTTATGAAAATATTGTTACATTTGTAAAGGGGAACGTGAAAGATGTTTTCATACATACATACATATATATCATCACGCCATGTCCCTTGCAGGTTAGGCAGAGATAATAGAGTGCCAGAGAACTCTATCTTTGCATACTTCACTCGCTTCCTCAATATTCATAATTCTCTTCATACACGCTCGCCGGTTTCGGAGACTCTTGACTCCACCTTCCTTCAGTACATGACCGATCTGGTCTAGGTAGGTGAGTCTCGGTCTCCCCTGGTACTTACATCCTTCCACTTTTGCATTGTATATCTTCTTAACCAGACGTTCGTTGTTCAAGATGTTTTCTACGTTACCCTTAAATGTATATCTGGTGAACACCCACAGCGGGTTTCCTTCTTATTAAGCTTTTAACAATACAATCCCAACTTTAAGTATACGAATCTGGAAACGGCCATGTTCAGTTAATTAAGACAAAATAGATATGACTCGTATGGGCGCTCTTAGATTTTTACTCTAGCTAATTGTTTTCTGTAGGGCTAATCAAAAGCGATAAAATCATAATCATCACGCTTTATAGACAGTTTGGTGATCTTAGGTTGTGTCATAAGTTTCCCGAGAGAATGTTACTGCACATTCTTTGGGTGTGACGGAGTAAGAATACAATTGTCCATAAGTGACGTAAAATACGACTAAGGGATCTAATACGTATGTTCTATGCACACTATCTATACATGAGAAGGGGAAAATCGAAATAAAACTCTATACCAAGCCCTCTGCTCATTGTGATATAGTAGAATAATTTTCCTCCGATGATAGAATATAGAGGGGGCTCCAGCTCAGCTGTAGAACATATTTAAGCTGAGATAACCAAGAAGTGTTAATACATTGTTTTCTTTACCCGCCACAGGAGGGGCTAATCAATTAGATGAGCTAAACACGAAGCTTTGTACGATTCTCTGAGGGATTCCAGACCGCAATGGTGTCACTCTCTTTAGCTCGCTATAAGATACTCTGGAGTTTGAATCTTTGCATGCTAAACTTATATTATTTATTTTTTCTCTGTGTTACAGGAATTTTAAAAGCCAATATGGCTCTAAAGTTTTATTAATATGTGTCCCACTGTTGGGCCTGGGCCTCCTCCATAATGGGAGGGAAATTAACCTACTATACCGCGCTGGTCAGACGTGTTGGTATAGGGTTTTGTTTCGAGTTTGCCTTCTCTTGCATAGATGTTATATGCGTTTTATATCCCTTAGTCGTCTCTTACGATCACCCATGGCTAAGATAGGGAGTGGTGAATTGTATTCTTACTCCGTCACCACACGGATTAAATTCTATATACAAATAGTTAATGTACACTATATTACAATAACTTGACTGATATGAATTCCAAAAGGTAGGTTGTGTGTTTAAATTGTATGAATATGTTTCTCTGTCCACTCGTAACTAATCACTGGCTCAACCAATTTTAATAAATGATAACCTATTAGATTCGTTGGTGATGGCGTTAGTGTTACTAGGTAACACTCTTAAAAAATCAAATATGCGGCATTTTATGCACTTCATCAGATAGGATGAATAAAAAGATCTTTAAAATATGAGTATGAGAAAGTGTATAATTTAGCTTTAAAAGGGGAGTACAAAAATGTGTACTATATAAAAGGTTTTTACACCACATTCGATTTTTTACATTATAACTATATTTTTAATCAAATATATTTTTCTTTTCTTCATCTGAGCTTACATACATTCATTACTGGAAATGAGCATTCTGTATAAAAATAAATATATTAAGAATGGCATACTATATATATATACTACGCTGATCAGGTGGTTTCGTGACTGTGTGGTAGCGGCTACGAATACTACCAACACTTATTTTGCTCGTGAATGTCGTAAAAGTTGACTAAGAGCCTTATAACGACCTGAGCCAACTCCATCTGATGCCGTTTGATCAACAATTACATTCCCAAGGAGGGTTGGCATCTGGAAGGCGGTCGGTCATAAAACTATTGCCAATAACTTTTACAATATATACTATGAAAGAAGATTAGATATTGTATCAACCACAAGTAATTGGGATAAGAGTAGGTAGAATCATGATGATTACGTGGTTTCCTACAAGTTCTAATTTACCATAAGTTTTCTTCTTCGTTCTTTTAATCTGCTTTCTTTTTACTGCAGCAAGAGATAGGTATATGTAGATTGTATTCTTATGCCATTACCATAATAAACTGCAAGAAATGTGAATGTATATTAAAACATAACAGCATTAAATATAGCTTTTTAAAATTTCAACACATAAATACGTAAAAAATAATGTATTAAATTTTATTGTCACAAACATACATTCTATACTAATTTATTTTTGTTATTGTTTCGTGACTGGCGTGCGTGGAACTAACAAAATATCAATTTAGTGAAACACCAGGAGCTTGTTAAAAGTTTCCAGCTTTAAACATATCGACTGGTTTGAATACTTATTGTTACTTAGTTGGCTGAGCTATGGAATTTATTTGCCGTTATTTACAATTGTACATAAGTTTCCCATTTTGAGTAACACGATTCTTTTGCTGTAATACACTGTATTATAGCAAAATACAGAGGCTGTGAGTATAAAAAATAAGTTAATCGTGTCATAATAATGTTAAAGGAGTACTGTTACAGTTTAATTAGTGGTTAACTTATAAATTGTTCAAACTACTTTTAAAGCCGTAAGATTCTATGGTAATGACATTTTATAGCTTGTTTATATTATGAGTATCGTATATACTTTTATATTTACCAAAAAATAGACACTAGGCTTTACAGTAGCTTTATAGTGGTAGAAACACGCTGTTGACAGTTTTTTGTCTACAGTCACGGGCCGGTCCGTCCAGAGTAGTACCACACTCTCGCAGAAGATCGTCGTCTGAGTAATGGCAATGTGCAAATATTGCGCTTCGTTCGGTGAGCGAGAGAGCCGGAAGCCCAACTGGTTGGGTTTGGGGGTTTTATTGGTAGGCAGCGGCCTAAGCTATACCCTTGGTGTTGCAAAGGTCCATGGGCGGCAGTGACACTTACCATCGGGTGTGCTGCTTGCTCGTTTGCCACCATAAGTAATAAAAAAAAGGCTTTGATTTATTTGTATACACACATATACTTTACTTTTATTCTATAGTAAATATTTGATCATTATTATTAAAAAATATTATTGGTCACGTACTGAAGGAAGGTGGAGTCAAGAGTCTCCGAAACCGGCGAGCGTGTATGAAGAGAATTATAAATGTTGAGGAAGCGAGTGAAGTATGCAAGGATAGAGTTCTCTGGCACTCTGTTCTCTCTGCCTACCCTGCAAGGGATATGGCGTGATGATATATATGTATGTATATATTATTAAAAAAAAAACACGTTTTCTGATAAAGCGCTGAACTATTGTCTTATATCTGTTATACTAAGTTCGATTAAATGGCGGCGCCAACGTCTTTCACTCCCACCCACATAGAACATCCTCCTGTAACTTATAACTACTTCTGATACAATGAGTCATCACCCATATATAGAAATCAAGTAAAGCAAGATTACATCTCACTTAACATCGTTTAAAGAATGTATTAACAACTTCTACCGATGAGACATAATTTATTAATATGCATCTAAGTGGTCGGCCACTTATGGTGGTCACAAACCATACATAAACTCACAAGTGTAAGGCCAAACATTGTAACGACTTTGTTTTACAGTCGGCTCGCACGAAGCTCACCGACATTATTATGTGTCAATAATGGTCATAGAAATTAGTACCTCAGTTAGAAACGGAGACTATGTGGGCGTCTAGCGTTACTTCACATATACATTCATATACGAGATCAACATCGCTTATTGTGCAACGATTGTATCTTAAGGTTTAATATATTCATCTGTACCGCTGAGATTATTTATTAACTCGCGTCTTCTTCCTTAACAGAGTAGATAGAGTATGCAACAATTAAATTTCTATATAACTACATCATCATTCTCATACTCTTACTTGGGGACGATACAATATGTACTCTTTTTTCATAGTACATATTGTAAAAGTTATTGGCAATAGTTTTATGACCAGTCGCCTGCCAAATATCAAGGAGGGTTCCTTGGGAATGTAATTGTTGGTCAAACGGCATCAGATGGAGTTCACCCAGGTCGTTATAAGGCTCTTAGTCGTTTTTTATGACATCCACGAACAAAGTAAGGGTTGGTAGTATTCGTAGCCGCTATCACACAGCCATTTATTTATATAACTACATATTACTCTATAATTTTTGGATACATTAAAATCAATAACAAATTTTGCTTAGGTATGTCCCGATTAGAATCTATACATAGATCACTAGATCAACAATTCACTATGTCAATCAAATATTAAAAATATCTGAAAAAGTAGAGATAATTGAAAATATATGTGTGGTGATGGAATAAGAGTACAATAACTGCCTTCATTTTCATGACGTAGAGACCTTATTGTTAAAATAAAAAAATGATTTAAAATAAAACAATATAACGTCTGGTTAATATAATGTAGAAGGCTAATTGCCAGCTCTTTATAGATGAGATTAGTGTGATTGTGAGCTATTTGTGCATAGATATTAAGAAAAAAAAAATTATATTTTAATAGTGTGACGTGTGATATAGATCTAAGGACTGTACAGAGAGCGTAATGGTTAAGATATCACCGGTACCTTCCATGCCAGTGCCGTTGGTTCGATTTCTACGCAGTACAATAATTTATGCGACCAACAAAGTATTACACATAATTAACATATAACGCAGACAAATTACACCCAAACTCAGAACAAGTTTGGCTGTAATTTGTCTGCGTTTTTTTTTTTTTTAACCACTGACGTCAAGTCACTCTGCTCCGGTGGTTGGCCCAACGACGAAGGCGACGTCACGGGTGGGTTACGGGTGTGCATGCTTACGCCCCTCTGTCACCCCGGACGGAGTGGTGCGAGGAGTGTGCCGACCGTAACCCGCCCCCAAAAAAAAAAAAAAAAAAAAAAGAAAAAAAAGGGTGTATTATTTTTATAAAAAGAGCTGTTTTAACCCTAAAATTAAATGTAATTTAATATTAGTAAATAAGTTTGCAATAGATGAAGGTACGCACCGAAACTAAACAAAATATTATGAATTGAACGGTTTTCAAAACTATTTTAATAGAATTATTTATACTAATATCAGCAAAGAATGATGTTAATATTACAATAAGCTTATCAGTAACAAATATTATCATCGGGGCATCTGTGTAGTTTACATGTTTTACTTATAAATGTGCGTTTGCACAGCGTCGAGATTTTAACTGTTGTGGGCGGGTGTGAGCGTGAGAAACAAATAACTGGTGTCGCGTCCACGGTCCCCTTCAACCTTATGAAGAATTGAACTCTGTCTAATAACGACCGCACTGCTGTTATAATAGCTTTTGAGCAATCACAATTTATTACTTGTCTTGTGTCGTTATAGGATTTTACAACACTTGTGCCCCCGTCTTTGAAATATTGAGCAGCTCGTAAGGATGCTTTTATCGAGGAAGCCAAGACTTCCACAAATTACTTTCTCCGGTTTAAATAATTAACTTTCTTTGTATTTATTTTCTTACGGATTTTCTTACTGTTTCTGTTGTGATCTTTTATTAATGAAAAACAAATGATAATTATGTGCTTTTGTAAATTATGATGTTTTTGTCCTCATAAAAAGTATTGCAACTTTTATTCTTACTTTTCGTTTGATGCTATTTTGAAGTACAGATTAGTTTATGTACATTTCACTTTGACATGAGATGTTCGAAATTAGAATGGACTGTAATTTTTTATTGTGGAAAACGAATTTTTTTTTACAGATGTCTAACAATGTCTATTAAAGAAAACATTTAGAAATTTTATTTATGAGATAGATGTTCTTCTCAGTGGATTTATAATATCTACCTATTTTTACAGAAATATTACTAAGAGTTGGCTAGTAATAGTAATGTTATTGTTTTTTATTGCTTATCGTGACAAACGAGCAAGCAAAACATAACGCTACGCCCTTTTCTACCAACCGGTAGCCCGCTCGCACGCCGAAAAGAGGTGTTTGCAGGGTGGGTCTATGGGCCTGCGCGCCGCCTCTTCCGTCGCCTCGGACCGATTAGGCGGGGCGAGACCAAGTCCATAGTCCTGCGCAAAAAAAAAAAAAGAAAAGGCCCTTTCCTGCCAACCAAAAGACACCCAGAAAGTTAGGTGTCCAGCTCTCTCTTTCACTGAACGAAGTCCAACAGAACATTACTACTGCCCATACGTTTATTTTCTGCGAAAGTGTGGTACTACCTCAGATGGACCAGTTTGTAAAATTATCAACAGTGTTGCCTTACCTAGTTATGTATTACGTTCCGTAGTTTCCAACGACATCCGCGAAAAAGGAAAGAAGGTTGACCAATTTTATTTCTAGCACTTTTCACTTTTGTATCTGCTTTAGTATAAACGTTTTTTAATATATGTAAGTAATTAACTACTACATTTTCTATAATATATTCCAATAATAAACTAACCTAGGTTGTGACAAGAATGGATAAAGTAAGAAATGAATACATTAGAGGAAGTTTGAAAGTTGCGCCAGTGACGGAAAAGTTAAGGAGTGAACGGCTGACATGGTATGGACATGTGAAGAGGTGGGATGAAAGTAATGTTGTGAGAAAAGTTTTAGGTATGAATGTTGAAGGCTTAAGGGGTAAAGGAAGACCAAAGAAAAGATGGATGGACTGCGTGAGGCATGACATGGATAGTTTAGGAGTGACGGCAGAGATGACTTCTGATAGGATCGTATGGAAAAAGATGACATATTGCGTCGACCCCAAGTAATTGGGATAAGAGCAAGATTATGATGATGATTCCAATAATAAACTATACAGAAATACTAATAGGAATACTAAGTATACGTATTTTGTGACTTAATATATCATTGCGTTAAGTACTCATATATAATATCTTATTGCATAAGAATAATTGGTATAACACCTTTGATTTCAATAAACTCTGTGTAAGTCTCGGACCAGACCACTCTCTTTCTTAATATAGTATCGGTGACCATTAATCAGATATGTCCATAATAGCCGTGGATGGAAACCTTATTTTGCAACAAGTAAAAGGTATCATAACGGTCC
The DNA here is from genome assembly GCA_905163515.2 of Lymantria monacha. Taxonomy (NCBI): domain Eukaryota; kingdom Metazoa; phylum Arthropoda; class Insecta; order Lepidoptera; family Erebidae; genus Lymantria; species Lymantria monacha. Next base: position 22,614,232 of record LR991083.1, read on the forward strand.
ATAATCATTTAATACTGTCATAGTATTGTGTTGCATAACTAATTTAGAATTTATTTTATCTAGTCTAAATACATAAATATCAACTATAGTAACGAGTATTGAAAAGACTTAATTTTTTTGGAGTTTACTCCTTAAGAATCGATTTTCATATAAGGCGCCCAGTATGAAAAAAAAATGAGGAGTAAAATCTAGTGATCGAATGACCTCGTTACGTTTTTGGTGCGCAACCTATTCCGCGCACCTTTCACTTTTTGACGTGAGATAATACTTCACTGAACAGTTTTAATAAATGTAAATAAAAATATAGATATATATTATTTTTAGTCAAATGAGCTTTAGCTGACACACACACTTTTTTATTTTGGCCGTGGGTGTCATTTGCGACTAATAAAATACGTGAGCAGATAACATGTCATGAGAATTATTTGACGTAAAACTCTAAGCCTATTATTTTGGAGAAAGCCTATGAAAACACTGCGTGTATTCGGTGTAATAAAAGATTGAAGTGTATTACTAGTTAAGTATAATAAGTATCATCATCATATCAGCCCATACATGTCCCACTGTTGGGTTCTGGCCTCCTCTATAATGGAAGGGTAATTGACATGTCTGGCGGCCACGCTGGTCAGACGTCTTGGTATATGGTTTTGTTTCGAGTTTTCCTTCTCTCGCATAGATGTTATATGCATTTTATATTCCTTAGTCGTCTCGTACGATCACCCACGGGTAAGATAGGTGGTAGTGAATTATATTCTTACTCCGTCACCACACGGAAAACGAATGGTGTAGTGATCTAAATATCGACCTGCCATGCCCTGCTTAATCCGTTGAATGTATAATTTGTGACTGCTAAGTTATAAAAGCGACTAAATTAATTTCTTACTATTATGTTTGATATTTAGAAAGAATTTCTGAAAAAAATACCATAAAAATGAAAGACATTTGAAGGAGGAAAATATATTAATACAAGTTTTTTGAAGATTCACCAATTAAAAATTATTAGTATAATAACTATAGTCTGTCTAATCTAAGAAGTGCACTTTGACAGCTGTCTGAGTAAGTTGTCTAGGTATGTGAACCAAATAATCGCTATCGAAAATATCCGATTTTACTGAGAAATCGATATCGATACTTTATAATTAATAATCGTTTTATTTTTTATTTTTCAAAAAGGTGATGAATAAATTAAGTGCTAAATTAGTACTAAACAAATTTAATTATTTCAGCATAGAATCTATTCATAATGTTTAGTAGGATTAGGTTAATTAAAAACAAAAACTGGATTTGAAAATGGCTATTTATTAAGAATTACTTGAAAAACTATTACTTGAATTATCAGCGTCGCGAACATTAATAATTATTTCCTCATCAATCAAAGTGTCGAAATGTACATCTCTGTCAAAATCTCTATTCGATTAATTGTATTATTCTAATGTTTTTACCGATTATTTGGATATTCGTGAATTGGAAGTTGTCAAGCACTACTGTATAGAACGTGATGACGCGACATTGTTAGGTCGTCAATAACAATTACTATTTATCATGTTATTTTAATTTTAAATTATTTTAACGAGTTTCAACATTAGATTATTGTACAAGAAAGTCACCCGCAATGTTAATTACGTAAATAACTTAATTGTTGTTTAAAATTTCAGATTTAGTGTTTACAATCATGTGTATACGTTTGACCGAGGTTATTGTGTACTGTCAAAATGTCAAAATGCACTTCTTAGATTAGATGAACTATAGCTGTATAGAATTAGTATCGTAAAGGTAATCGTTACCAGAGAGTAGAAACAGATAGTTTCGGACGATTAAGTTTGTAATCTCATGCTGTATAATGGAGTGTTCACATTTATTGAAGTGCAATTCCTTTGAGTCCATCACGTCATGCTACAATAGTCACATTCATCGGTGGGCCGTCGATACTTCAGGTCGTCCATCGATATTGTTGATCAGTTGTTCGTATGTAAACATCGTCCATCAGTTTTGGTTTTCACTGAACGTATTTGTAAATAGCTGTACCGTAAATAAGTGCTGTTTCGATACTAATGTGTGTTCACCCGTCATGTGAGCCGTAATAATGCGATCGACAATTTGGCACTACATATATTTGATGTTGATCATTATTCAAGTCAAATTAAAGTGAATTAGGTTTTTAAAGCTTCACTACCTTATCTATGTCTTCCGTATAATGCATTATTTTTTAATTGTTCTATTACCAATCTAAACAACAAAACTCTTTGTTGTATCTGCTGTCAATTGCTCTGCAATTAAGTAAAAATTGGCTACTGTGGTAATATTTATTCATTTATAACTTTACCATAAAATAAATGGCAGCAGAATTTAGACATATTTTTATTCGGTCTAGAATGCATGCAAATTACTTTCTGTATTTTTATTTTGTCGTGGTTTAATGACTTCTAATGTTTACACGAGTATTACGAATTTGAAATAGAGGACTATCCAGTCCTATCCAGTTCTCCCGTGACCATGATCACTGTAAAGTGTTCGAAATCCGTAAAAGTAGTTTTATTTCAAATAGTCATGGTTGTTTCTTATTTTTACCTCATATGCTTAATATGCTTTAATATTCCATCTTACGCTAAACTTTTATCCCTCAATTTAAATATTTAACTAATTTTGTTTAATTATATATATTTTTTTTACTGTTAATGAATATATATTACGTGAAAATAATGTAGGTCCAAATTAATAGCTATTGCTACAACTGTTTTTACCAACATATGTACCAGCGATGACTTACGACACTGAAACGTGGTCTCTAAATGTTGGCCTCATAAAAAAGCTCAAAGTCGCTCAACGTGCTATGGAGAGGGCTATGCTCGGTATTTCTCTACGTGATAAAATTCGGAATACGGAAATCTGTAAAAGAACGGGTATAACTAACATAGCCCGAAGAATTAGCACGTTGAAATGGCAATGGGACACGCTACATCACTCGACAAACCGATATACGTTGGGGAAGAAAGGTTCTCGAGTGGCGACCATGACTCGGACGATGCAGCGTAGGAAGACTAGGTGGACAGACATCATCAAGGTCGCAGGAAACCGCTGGGTACAGGTGGCACAGGACCGTTTTAAACGGCATTCTCTTTAGGAGGCCTATGTCCAACAGTGGACATTTACGGGCTGATGGATGGATGGATACAATTGTTAGAGAAAAACCTATTAAGATTTTTAATCTTAATTTTCTTTTTATCAAGCTATCTTTTCATACGTAAATACTTATAAAATCTCTTACAAAAATGTCTATTGTGAGTTTGTTCGGTACCAAACATTTTTATTATAGTTTAATAATTAATACCATGTAGGGTAGTTCATAATTCTTGGGTTGGCGGTTGGCTCGGAGCCGACCGAAACTTGCGTTGCAAAGTAACGGTCGCGTATGCATATATTTTTGTAGTTGCTACGCCTTTTGTTATCTAAAGCCGTGAAATCTTGTTTATAATATCGCGCGCCACCTTTTGTTTTGTGTACCGATAATGTACACGAGTTGATTAGAACTTTATATTTGTGAACATTTAATTCATGTGTGCAAGTAGAAAGCCCGAGGTCCTGAGTTGTACGAAGCCGCTGTCGCCACCGCGCCTTTGGATACAAAGCTAAGTGACCCCTCAGTTAGGTTCTATTTGTCTGGCCAGACCAAACGCTGAGTTAGGTTACGTTATAGCTATTCCGCGGTTCCTACTTGTAAGTTTCAAAAATCGGTTCTTGTACTAACATTTAACAGATCTTTAAATAGCCTTGTGTAATCGCAAGCCAATGTTATTACCCATTTTGTTTCCCTCATTGGCCTGGTGTTCCCTTCCACTGCGCATCCTAGGTCAGTAGGGAACGGTAGTGAACAGAGTTTCTTTTTTGAATAATTATTTATTCATTGTAGTTACAACAGATGCGACATTCCCTTCAAATAGCCGCTTATCTTTATATTCTTTATCTCAATATTGATAATTGAATAAATTGTTTAACTTTTATTATGTTTACATGAATATAGCTGCAAAATATGATGTAAACGCATTCTTGATATTTTATCAGCGAGAACAGAAGGCAATAAAATATGCGGCGACCATTGGTATTTGGAATGTGGCATGTTCGGGCAGTTATTGACGCCCATGATTTCGCACGACAACAAATAGGATATTGTTTTATTCCATCTTTTATGTATTTTGGTTATATTTCTTTTATGGCATTTTGAGTTAAAGCCATAAGTATAAGAATATATATCTTTTTGTTTTACAATTTGTAATATTTCTTAGCATTTTATGTTTTTGTAGAAAGTGGTAAGACGGTTGGAATGGATTTTCAAAACGCGTGATAATCACTTTTCCGATCGATACTGTTTGATTGTCGAATTGAATAGCATACATACACATGATCACGCCATATCCCTTGCAGGGTAGACAGAGAGAACAGAGTGCCAGAGAACTCTATCCTTGCATACTTCACTTGCTTCCTAAACATTCATAATTCTCTTCATACACGCTCGCCGGTTTTGGAGACACTTGACTCCACCTTCCTTCAGTACGTGACCGATCTGGTCTAGGTAGGTTAGTCTCGGTCTCCCATGGTACCTACATCTTTCCACTTTCGCATTTTATATCTTCTTAACCAGACGTTCGTTCGGCATTTTTTCAACATGTCCGAACCATCGGAGCATTCCCTTTCGCATCTTTACAACAATACTCTCTTTCATACCTACTCGCTCTCTTACGTCGTCGTTACGAAATCATGTTATGGAAGAACCTCGACGACAGCAGTGGCACGTGTGTGGGCTGATAATGGTGATGATGATGATTGACCAAATGGCATGGACTAGAATTTAAACAAGTCAATGTCGAGTTCCCTGTGAGGTGATGGCTTAAGAATACAATGTATGCTTCCCCTACATTTGTTTATCATGCATGGGGAGACCTAATTCCATCGTTTTTCTAGATTCTTTTTAAGATATACAATTTCGTATTATATTATTTTGATATATATTGTAAGATATTGATTTCTAATGTTTACGCGAGTATTACATATTTAAAGTAATACTTTGTTTTAATTTTCTTTTCTAATAATGCTAGATGACTTATTGGACGTGAGCAACTTTAATCTTCCTTTTAAAATGTTCCAAACGTCCGGAAACTAAAAACCAAATACAAACACAATAGAATCCGTAAAAATACTATTATTTTAAATATCTTGTAAGGTTTATCCAGCGTTTGTAATGTAAATGTATATAAATATATTCTTTACGACATCATATAATAAATCTTTTAAATGCTTGGCGTTTTTCTAATATAATACGCATCAATTATATAAATAAACTTTCCTAGAATCAATCTATTTATTGACGAAAACCGTATTAAAAGCCGTTGCGTAGTTGGAAAGATTTAAAAACACATACGATTTTATTTTATAATACGTATAAATAATTATATAGCAGAGGACATTTTTATCAGAAAAGTATTGAGTTTAGTTTAAAATGGAAATATTTTATATACATTACATTTTTTTTTATTTCCGTGTGGTGACGGAGTAAGAATACAATTCACCACCCCATATCTTACCTATGGGTGATCGTACGAGACGACTAAGGGATATGCGCATATAACATCTACGCAAGAGAAGGAAAACTCGAAATAAAACCCTATACCAACACGTCCGACCAGCGTGGTATAGTAGGGCAATTTCCCTCCAATTATGGAGGAGGCTCGAGCCCAACAGTGAAACATATACAAGCTAAGATAATGAAGTATGGATATAGAAGAGCACATTTTTTATCAGAAAAGTATTGAGTTTAGTTTTAAATGGAAATATTTTATATACATTACATTTTTTTAACACACTTCACTATGGAAATAATCCTTATATTATAGGAGGACTTTATAAAGATATAATTAAGGGATACAAATTATATCCAGACTTAGGACAATAAGCCGTGGATCGCGCAAAGTAATGTCCGACATAAGAATCCAACCGGCGACAATTAGTACGTCCGTTTAATACTTCAAACTTAAATAGTTTTATTAATATGAATAATTAACACAATTACTATTTTAACGCAATTTTGAATATAATTACCCCATGTCGAAGTACATTAAAGATGTATAAAGCTAGCGTGACTAAATTGCTTTCCCCCCTTAAGATAACTGGACAAGATTAATGACCGTAACGTGCAAAACGTTTAAACCCATTTCCAACTGAAATCCGACTAGTCAGTTCCATATATTAGCGCCAGCGAGAACGTTACTGGCGCAAATTTCCATCACTAACATTAACCAAATTAGTTAGCTTTAAACCGTTTCGAGAACTACGCGGATTCTGGTTATTGACCCAATGAATTTAATAAATTATAATAATTATTTTATTTCTAGGTTCTAGGTCTAATATTATATTTAATTAAATAATAATATTTAAATAATAAGGCATTTTACAATCAAGAGTTTTGAAGAAAGAATGATAAATAAATGACATTTACTGTAGATATGAGGCGCAATGGTTTATAGATATTACTACACCCGCTCTATGTAGCGGCTGTTATTTTATAGGATTTGAATGTTATTATTATTACATCCCTGTGATGACGGAGTAAGAATACAATTCACCACCCCCTATCTTGCAAAAAACAAACCCCTAACAAAATCCTATACCAACACGTCCGACCAGCGTGGTATAGTAGGTAAATTTCCCTCTCATTATGGAGGAGGCTCGAGCCCAATAGTGGGACATATATGAGTTCAGGATGTTATTATCATGGGGAATAACTTTACAATAATAAACAGCCAACGTGATATAGGAAGCTAATATCCCATTCTACTATAGAAGTGATTTTTATATGTGGTCATATATGGGCTAACGCACAAAAAAAGAAAAATTGTGGTTATCTCGTTATAAATTAATCAAATAAGGACATAAAGGCAGTTAAAAAACAAAATTCTCTTTGAAGAGAAAATCTCACCAATACTAGAAAGAGAAAGTGATCATAAATAACAACGCCTAAAACATATAGTGAATGTAGATTATAACGAACGGGAAAATTAATCTTATTTGCAATTCTACTTGTACGCTTAGGAATAACAGTAGGATAAGTTAGTTTGTAATTTTACCTCTATACTAGAAAGGATAATCTCGATAGTCCAACCTTAGCTTATAGCTGGAATTATAATTCCACGTTATAACGTGGAAAGAATATAATAAAATAATTGTAACGTTATCAGAATTTCATCTGGCCTATAATGATATGTAAAGACAAATAAAGAGAACGTCAAATACAACATCCTTACTAATATTATAAATGCGAAAGTAACTCTGTCTCTCTGTCTTACTTTCACAGCTACTAAACCGATTTAAATGAAATTTAGTACACAGATAGTCTCAAGCCTGAGAAAGGACATAGGCTCCTTTTTTATTGGAAAAAGCATTGTATTATGTTGTTGTATTTATGACTAACTTCTGTTCGAGACTTCATCCGCGTGGAATAGTTACTTTGGATTAACACTAACTTGCGACTATTCCACACGCGGCCGAAGTTGCAGGCAGAAGGGTACTTACTAAAGGGTTTATTATTGTTGGATAGAACTACTCTGTCACTGCAATAAACCTATATCGTAGGTGGTCCCACATTGTGAGACATATGTACATACATATCTTTATTGAACTGTATAAGGTTTTATTGCGCCATCCAACATTTTTTTATGGTACTAAACATCAAGTCTCTTCGAAAACATAATATTGCGCAATCAATAGTAAAATATTTCAGATTTATTTATGGCAATTGTTGTCAGTGCTTATGCGGCTCGTCAGTAAGCGATTTGTTTTATTATTTTCTGCGTAAATTAATTTCAGAGTATTAATAAATATAAATAACTTGTTATATTGTTATCTGGACTGAACTTGTTATCTGAACTGGTTACATTTTTTATGTTCTTTTGGTTCTGTTAGTGGCTACAAGACCGACGTCAACGATTGTAATATAAAGCCGCTTATTTAAGAACATCTTGTTTTATGATCAAATCTTCTGCACGAGCTCTATCTATAATTGTGTCGGTTATATTTTCGTAATATTCTTTTAATCTCGTTGGTTTATTGAAAATCTAGATACGAATCTTAGATCAGGTTAAAAGGTTGGGTTAGGTTAGGTTAGGTAGTGGTTAGCATTTTCTTGTAAATTTCTAAACAGTAAGCTCGTAGTTAAATAATATTCTCGGTTATCGGTAATAGGTTAGCTTCCTATTACATGACAACAAGGATTCTGTGCGGAAATGTGTTTATTCGTTGGTGTATCCACCTGTACTTAACGCGTTGTGATAATATGAAACTATAAATAAAATAATCTTTAAACATTGAGTTGAACAAAATATTTAGCGTTCTGTTTAATTGTATACGATATATTAGTTATAAAGTTCTGCGCGTGGGTAATAAATAATATAATCTTAAGGGTCATAATATTGTACGCACGCGCCTATTCACATGAATGGATGTTATATTAAGGTCACAGACAGGCAGACACTTTCTAAAGTAAAATAATTGAGTCAATTTATCGAGCGTCTCAGTGTCTACAAGGATCGGTGACACTTTGGCGGGCACTGATTACCATTAACTTCTAAGTGATTACGTGTTCTATTTACGGCTCTTACACCAACCGATCTCACTGTAATGATTTATTTGATTGGAGCTCATTGCTTAGATTTCTATTGAATATTTTTTTAAATATATTAAATTTATTTAAAAGTGAAGTAGATTTTTAAATGGTTTATTTAAATTTGCCGTCTCAGACCTCGATTTAACTTTATGTGTGGGTATAATACGTTTAATTTAATTAAATTGTGGACTGTTATATTCTAAAAAGTGTGTGGTAGCGGCTATGAATACTACCAATCCTTACTTTGCTCGTGGATGTCATAAAAGCCGACTAAGAGCCTTTTTGGCCTGGGCCAACTCCATCTGATGCTGTTTGGTCAACAATTACATTCCCAAGCCTCCTGCCTCCTGGCAGGCCGGTCATAAAACGATTGCCAATAACTTTTACAATATGCACTATGAAAGAAGAGTACATATTTTATCGACCCCAAATAATTGGGATAAGAGTAGGAGAATAATGATGTTATATTCTAAAAACTCGATGGTCATTTAAATCAAAGCGATACAAGCAGACGTAACATCAAAGAAGAAAACCTCAAATTTAAAGGGGCAATGAGCTGCATTACCAACAATTGTATAAACGATTTCTTAATACATGTCTCAATATAAGATTTGAGAAGGTACTATAATTAATACAACTTTCAACAGAGTAAATAGTCCACATAATTAATGTCTGTTACATTAATTAACATATAAATCTAGAGCATAATTATATAACAGATGAAAGAATAAAGGCTTGTGAGTTAATTAGCGCTGGTTTTGTGTTACCTGATAAACGGCCGATGTGGGCCGGCCTCTACGGTTTGTATTCACTTTAAATACAAGACGAAGGTTAAGTGGTTCTGTCTGTTTCACTTAGACCGTTACCCACAATCCTGGAAAAACAATGGACACCACTCGTATTTACAACTTTTATATGATGTTCTACCCGCAATGTAACAGATATAAATCGAAAGGGAAACTTTGAAGACTCAAATTGCATTTTTCTATACAATTTTCAATACTAAAGTTCTTCAATTCGCGTTGAATGAACTTTGAACGGACGCGAAATTCAATGTTAGATTTTGTCGCAGTTAAAGAAAGTTATTTTAATATTCTTAGACTTGATATTGACGGAGAATTAATAGTTTTGTTGGAGCACTAGTTTGTCGGAGAGGGCTCTCAACGACTCTCAGCTGGCGGTCAACTCAATACACACTCGTCCGCAATCGTTTTCAGTGAGTCGAGATTGCTTGGGTTGTTGCTTCTGATTGAATTCATCAGCCGGCAACCGCTCGCCCACCGCGTTGAGCTTGGCAAATTAAAAGGCCGCCAAGATAAATGCTGATATGTGTCAAGTAGTTATCAGTATTATATGCTGATAGCTTGCCTCGTTTAACATATATGTTATATCTGACTAAATATATAAGAGTATGAATAGTTAAAATGCATTTAATTTATAGATATTTTTGCTATCTAATTTCTTCATTATTAGTGTTATTTTTTTAAGTAACGGCAATGGAGTGTGAACGGAATTTTAGTTTTAGAAATTCACTTTTGATCAGGATAAGCTTTTTGATGTTGGCCTTTGTAATAGCATCTTGGCTAGTCCATCTTTAGCTGAAGCGTTTTTTTTTGTATAAGTTAGTAAATAAGATAAGTAGCTATTAATTCTGTAACTTTAGTACACAAATTAATTTAAGTAAATTAGAATAAAGAAAATATTGTTTAAAATTCGTCTGGAGTTAGGAGGGGCTGGTGATCTGTCATATAGGTCTTCCTAGCACAGATGCCAGTCTCCCCACACAAATATTAACAATTTTTATATCAATGATGTCTGAGCGAGAAATAAAAAACTATTATTATTATTTGTATCTCCTTTTTATTCATCCGTAGGGTACGTACGCACGTACGTGTAGCAATACATAACGCTGTGCTTGTCCCAACATTACTATATGGAAGCGAGAGTTGGGTATGCAGAAAAGAGTATGAAAACAAAATTAATGCGGTCGAAATGCGATCTCTACGGAAAACGTGTGGAGTTAGGCTGACCGACCGCATTCGCAACGACGACGTAAGAGAGCGAGTAGGTATGAAAGAGAGTATTGGTGTAAAGATGCGAAAGGGAATGTTCCGATGGCTCGGACATGTGGAAAGAATGCCGAACGAATGTCTGGTTAAGAAGATATACAATGCGAAAGTGGAAGGATGTAGGTACCGGAGGATACCGAGACTCAGCTACCTAGACCAGATTAGTCATGTGCTGAAAGAAGGTGGAGTCAAGAGTCTCCGAAACCGGCGAGCGTGTATGAAGAGAATTATGAAAGTTGAAGAAGCGAGTGAAGTATGCAAGGATAGAGTTCTCTGGCGCTCTGTTCTCTCTGCCTACCCTGCAAGGAATATGGCGAATATATATACATATATATATATGTATATAAAACACATAAGAAAAAAAAAAACATAATAAAATATACACATAAGAAAGAAAAAAATATATACATATATATATCTTTTTCTCTTTTTTTTCTTTCTTATGTGTATATTTTTTTTGTCTGTATTCATGCGTTTAAAATTGACACAAAAATAAGGTCTTAAAATAGAGTAAATGGTACAGTAAATTTACCCTGACTTATGTTGTACCATAAAACAGTTCTGGTAATGCCTTTATAAGGCTTAAAAATCTGGTGCGGTGCAGTGGTCCGGTAGAAAAGCCCTGTTTATTGATGACATAAATAAAGCAATTAACGCTTTGAGGATTTACGTAGTTCAATTTAAAATGACTGTGTCGATTATTGTTTCTGATATAGTACGTAATTGCTTGTAATTGATAGCTTGAACCTTTTATTGTTGTTTCATTATCATTTTATCGTACCTACGAGTATGAATCTGGTTGGTCTTGTTGTTTCTATAGTCGTGATATTGTCTCCGTGTGGTAACGGAGTGAAATCACAATAGTGATTACTCCTTTCATTGCCATGGGTATTATCAGAATCGATTAAGTGATATATATAAAAAAAACACAATCTTTACTAATAGATAAATAAAAGTTCAAATGTTACACTATGCTAACTCGTCTGGGCAGGGTAGAGTAATCAGTGTTATTTTCCTTATTTAAAAAATTTCTTTGCTCAGCAATAGAGCATATATGAGCTGAGAAGAATACAATAAAAAGAATCTCTGTTGAAAATAATAATTTAATACATATTTGTTATCTTAGGTGTTGTTATGATAATGGTTATGGGTCAGGACGCTTGATACGTGTCCCATAGTTATTACAATTTGACCTATTTGTTAGTATTTATATATATAAGAAGTAATTCTTCGCTCCTATTTCTATAAACGTTACAGGTGTTTTGCTATTACAAACGAGCTATTTTCTTAAATACCATAACATGTCTTTTAGGAATCCAACTAGTAGTTTTTAAGAGCTGTAAAGTTAAGGACACAAACATACTATGCGTTTTAAGAATAATATTAATATAGATAACATTGGCACTGATTCGTGTACATATCGACTTTTTGCTCCAATAACGTGTTATCTTGAAAAATGACATTTTAGAGGAGTCTTTTTCAAGTGTCAAAAAATAATATGTTTCGCAACGAATATTTTTTTTATCATAAATCTGATTTAAATAATAGATGATTAATTTATAGAATAAGGAAATAATTAAATTATAGATTTATATGTTAATAATTTTTTGAAATTTGAAAAACACTCATCTAAAATGTCATTAGTCAAGATAGCACATTGTTGAAGCAAAGATGCGATATAATTATTCAATTTGTTTTATTAAAAAATCTCGTGTTACTATCTAATAAAAAAAGAAATAATATTTTTTTCACGTCTATGTAATTAGTAACATCCTTACTAATATTATAAATGCGAAAGTAACTCTGTCTGTCTGTCGCTCTTTCACGCCAAAACTACTAAACCGATCTAAATGAAATTTGGTACACAGTCGATCTAGAGCCTGACAAAGGACATAGGCTACTTTTTAATGCAATAAAAGGGTTGTAAAGGGGGTTGAAAAGTTGTAAGGAAGTATCGTCATTTTTAAAGCCAGAAGCTTGAAACATATTTTTAGGCTATTGATTAGATGTAAATAAATATGATATTAAAACTTTGTAAAAAAGTTACCTTTAAGGGATAAAATAAAAATAGGGGATGAAAAACTTTAGGAAAGTAATCTTTTACGCGGGTGAAGCCGCGGACAGAAGCTAGTTTATTATAAAATTCAATTTGGGCCGTCCTTAAATAGTTCATCATTATTTTCTGTAGAAATTGTCCTGCCTTAATTGTCTCATTTTTCTAACTTTATTATAAACCTTCAAAAACAAGAAATAAACGGTTCACCCACGCCATTTTTTATTGCAATTAATTAAAAACGTTGATTAAATTGTGTACATAAACTAACTTCATAATTAAGTCTGTGAAAGCGCCCTGTTATACCGCGTCGATGATAAAGGTAATTCTTCAAAGTTGTCTCGTTACCGCAGTTCATAACAATAGTCCCCTACGTGATGAGTTTCAACTAATTTCTTTTTCTACATTTACACGAAATTTTGACAAATTAAAGCTTTGTTTATTAATCAAATATTATAATAACTATTTTGTTGATATAATCGTTGAATGAAAAGGCCACTAATATAGAAAGCCTTGGACTCAAATCCTGAATTAGGTAGAAAAGGATTTTTCGGAGAAAATCTCACTAGCAAGCTCAACTTTTAGAATAATTTTCTGCAAACGGTAATATATCTATCGTTACTAAGTTGAATATATCAGATTAACCTCGATAGAAATAAAAGTATGAGATGATAAAAAAAAAATATTAGGCCGAATTGTAAGTACTTTGGCCTATTTATCATGGTAAGTAAGTAATATTTTGACCAAGAAGAAATCGTAGTTGCCTATTATGTACTTAGGCGTAGGAGTCAAATAGTGTGCGGGATTTATTATGGAAGATCTCGTTACTGTACGCGTGGTTGTAACTTAAGTGAAATTTGCTCTATGAATTTCATTTCGTTAGTTTTATTTTTTTAATATTCGCATTCATTTTCTCAATCAAATCATTGGCATTAGCTTCCTCCGCAATGAAAAAGTAGGACTTTATATATCAATCTGATCAAATGGTTTTGCAAAGGTTTCAACTTTATTTATTCGTCTGCATAAACTAAATGATAGTTTGTCGATACATTATTTTTTAGTTCATCATCAGAAATCTACATATTGGTATGTTATTATTTTAAGTTATATTTCTGAGTTATCTATGTATAATAATAATCTGGAGAACTTATATGATTAATTACAATTTTCTTTTCCGTAGATGTCATAATGGGCAATTAATGTTAGGGAAGGAACACTTGAAATAAAACTTCATGCCAACTCATTGAAGAAGTTGGTATTATAGACCAATATCCCTTTCATTATTGAGGAGCAATGAGTGTATTATTATGAAAGTTATTTGCTCACTTCTTACCATATGCAATAAAAATATACATATCTACAATGTGTACATTACTTATGGGAAGGAAAAATACATTATATTGTTATAAATAACCAATCCTTGAGTGTCATCATCATCTCAACCCATACACCTCCCACTATTGGGCTCGAGCCTCCTCCACAATGGGAGGGAAATTGACCTACTATACCACGCTAGTCAGGCGTGTTGGTATAGGGTTTTGTTTTGAGTTTTCCTTCTCTTGCATAGATGCTATATGCATTTTATGTCACTTAGTCGTCTCTTACGATCACCCACGGGTAAGATAAGAGGGTGGTGATTTGTATTCTTACTCCGTCACCACACGGATAATCCTTAATTGTATAAATACATAATCATCATGCAGTGAAATTAACTTATTTTATTAAGTAGGGATTTTATTTAAAGTTTTCCTTTTCTTGTTATCATATTATCTACTTGCATCCCTTACTGCTCCTATTGTACTTTACAAGTTCATAAAGGATGAGGTGGTGTGAATTTGGATTCTTCTTTCAATCACTGTACGAACTATATGTTTCGGCAAATTGATTTACCTTTACTTATAATAAATCAATGAAGAGAGTGTAAACTTCTCACCGATTGATTAATGTTGAAGTTTCAAACTTGGAACAAATTGAGCATTTCTGAAGCTATATTTTGCGGACTTTCATCGATGTTTTGTAATAGTAATAATTAAATCTTATAAATTTACTAGCGAACTCGGCAAACGTCGTTCCGGCTAACAGTCAATATACGAAAAGTAAAAATGCCACAACTCAATCGCAGCGCCACCGCCGTTGGACCCGGTACCAATTGTAAATCTAAACCATTCTGGTATCCACTTGAATACACACACAAAAAAATTCAACAAAATCCCTCCAGGCGTTTAGGAGGAGTTCAGTGACCTACACATTTTTTGTTTTTTTTTTGTTTTTTGGTAACGCAGTGGCTAAAAATGCATTTTTCGCATACCCGCCCGTACGGGGTATGTGGGACCCGCAGGCCCTGAAGGGAACACTGAATACCCACTAAAAAGACCAACTGCGATAGCTGTTAGCCGCAGATGGCTTTTTCAGCTTTACGCGGACAATAGACCTACACACGTACAGTTCTATATATAAATATTGGCATACGTAGTTTAGTTTAATAGTACAAATAAATCATTACTGGTCACTTTATTATTAATTTACTCTTTGTTTTTAATTTAATGCTTTGTGTGACTATGGGATAAGAATATATGATTAGATAGTAGTGGTAGGCTAGCACGGGTTGAGAGCCCTCAGCGCTCACCCATAGTCCGGGTAAAGTTGTCATAGCCATCTGAGGCTAACAACTAAGAAACACAAAAAAAAAAATAAAAAAAAAAGGTAGGCTAGTAGTGGTAGGACCACGCTGTTGACAGTTCTCTATCTACAGCCGCGGGCTGGTCCACCCGAGGTAGTACCACACTCTCACAGAAGATCGACATCTGAGTAATAGCAATGTGCTATTGCGCTTCGTTCGGTGAGCGAGAGAGCCGGAATATAAACTGGTTGGGTTTGGGGTTTGTATTGGTGAGCGGCGGCCTCGCTATACCCTTGGTATTGTAAAGGTGCATGGGCGGCAGTAATACTTGCCATAGAATGTGCTGCTTGGTCGTTTGCGACCATAAGCAATAAAAATTGTTGTCGTCCCTATGCTAGCTATGGTTTTCAAAAGGGCCGGTAGCAGCTTTTCTAAGAAAATATCGCACTGTGATCACCAATCCACCTGCCAAGCGTGACGATTATGGCTTTATACTTGTTTGAAATGGCCTATATCTAATAGTGGATATTGATAGGCTGATAGATAGATGAGTATAACGCTAGTCTAATAGTTTAACTACAACTCCTACAGTGATGTTATCAGTTTATATTTTTTTATCATCTTTTAAAAAAAATCAGTGTTAAACAAAGGTTTGATAAAGCATTTCATACTTACTGTTTCAACACAAAAAGATTTATATTAAAAGCTCAGAAAATATACAAAAATATTTGTGTATTTTTTATACAAGGCAGACAGTAAGTCAACAATCGTTTTAAATCGCTCCAAAATATATTTTTGAGGTGCGCCGTGTCGAGGACGTCTCTAGAGGGCCATCATTCCGTCAAGTGGGAAAGCATTGCACGTGTGGGCATACGACACACAATATTTTTGTGAAATTGAGTCGCTGTGTTTTCCTTGATGTAGGTAGTCATTCAAAGTGTTTTATTTACGTGAGTTATATTAATTTTACAAACAAATGTTGTATGAATTTACATAACTGATGTTGTTGTTATCAAATTGAAAACTGCTATAATGATTTTGGGGTAAGTTAAATAAATACATTCTACTAATTTTAATTGTATTAAGATATGATGTGTTTCATTCTCCTACTCTTATCCCAATGAATTGAGGTCAAAACACTATGCACTCTTCTTTCATAATACATATTGTAAAAGTTATTGGCAATAGTTTTATGACCAGCTAGACATCAACCCTTCTTGGGAATGTAATTATTGACCAAACGGCATCAGATGGAGTTGGCCCAGGTCGTTATAAGGCTCTTAGTCGTCTTTTATGACATCCGCGAGTAAAGTAAGGGTTGGCAGTACTCGTAGCCGCTACCACATAGTACTTTAATTGTATTAACACATACGCATAGACACATACAAAACATACACACAAAAATGTATCCTATATGTTTAAATGTATTAACACATAGGATACTTTTTATCCCGGTAATATATTCCTTTGGGATGAAAGTTTAACTTTGAAAAAGTTACCTTTTACGAGTTCAGAAGCTAATACATAATAAACTATTATAATAATATTTTCCGTATGGTGATGATGTAATAATAAAATTCACCATTTCTTGCCTGTGGGTGTCGTAAAGTCCGACTAAGGCATATTATGCATCTGCATGTTAATGTCTTAAACGAAACCGTCTGATTAGCCTGTGATATTAGAACATTTTACCTCTAAATGTGGAAAAAGAGTCTTTTAGCTGGACATGGATGTGATAGATCAACATTTTTAACCTGAGAAGAAGGAAGAAAAAAAGAACCTGTGTCTATTTAATTATTTAATTTATTAGTTTGAAAGGTTAGCGTTACTGTGTGAATTTTAAATAAACTATTTAAATTATGAAGGAAGGAGGAAAGGAATATGCGAGCAGCGTAACGTAGTGTCTCAATTTATTGCCTACTTACTCTACGTAGAACAGGTTCGAACTCTGCAGTAAGAAATATCTGAGATTATTTTCAATAATAATGTATATTTACAATCAATTAATATAAATAATCATCTCATCATCTCAACTTTTATACGTCCCTATGTTCGGCTTGGGCCTCCTCCATAATGGGAGGGTAATTGACCTACTATACCACGCTGGTCAGAAGTGTTGGTATAGGGTTTTGTTTCGAAATTTCCTTATCTTGCATAGATGTTACATGCGTTTTATATCCCTTAGTCGTTTCGTACGATCACCCACAAGTAGGTATGAGTTGGTGAATTGTATTCTTAGTCCGTGACCACACGGAAAAATATATATATTATATAAAAATATAAATATAATATAAATATATATATATATATATATATATATATATATATATATATAAATATATATATAAGTGGTTATTAAATGGTTATAACATGTGGTCCATCAAAGACAAGGACTCTGTATCGGAGGCCCGCTCATATGGCGTTAGAAAGTTATGTGAATGGCGGGTTATAGGGCTATATGCGGCTCTTGCCAAGGTCCTGAGTGGTTTGGGCGGGTATGTGGCCAGAACCCCAAAAACATTGGTTGTATGTAAAATGTGTGCAGTTATTACTTAAATATATTAGAATTTAAAGGTTAAGGACATTTAGTAATCGATGAAAGGGTTTTTACTAAAAATATTGTTTACAAACGAGAGTTTAAAATTATTTTACAAAATTTATTTCAAGTTAAATAGATAACATTTATTATCCGAACAGTCTAGCTCTTTTTGTATTCTTAATTAAAAAATATGTTTTACATTGCATTCTGTTTCTTTCATTATTTGTATTTAAATGTTATATAATTTAAAAAGAAATGAGAAAATTATTTTAAAACACGTTATTTTAATGGATGTGGTTTTAAAAAGAAAATAGTAAAATTAATTGAAATTGTAAGATCTATTTTAAAATTATAAAATGCTTCTGTGCATTTGTCACCTCGTCCACGTTTTGGCTGTTATAGTAATATCTGAGTGGAGTATGGGGCTGACTGTTCAGCCCTTTAAAGCGTAATTAACATTACGTCCAAATCTATCAATCCGAATCTGCTATGTCATTTATAAAGATAAATAACTAAACTAGAACTAGGAAAGAGTAGGAATGTAATAATTTAATACCTCCTCTATTTTCTGTCGTACTAATATAAAAAGATAATAGAAAGACATAATCCTTTTGATGACGAAGTAAGAATTCAATTCCCACCCCCTATCTTACCCGTGGGTGGTCGTAAGAGACGACTAAGGGATATAAAACGCATATAACATCTATGCAAGAGAAGGAAAACTCGTAACAAAACCCTATACTAACACATCTAACCAGCGTGGTATATATAGTAGGTCAATTTCTCTTCGATTACGAAAGGCTCGAGCCCAATAATGGGACATTTATGAACTGAGATGATGATGAGAAAGACAAGGGCAGATGTAAATAACATCCTGTGCCTATTTCACTAGTCAGTGTAACATAGGTTAATCTTCATTCTACTGTTAGAAGAGTTTGTGGATATTAAAGGTTATTTATATATTTATATGGCTTGAAGTAGAAACATAAAAATAGGTGCATACTCGCAATAGAGATTAAGGGAAGGCTCTTATAAATGTTACCGTCTATTACACCGTAGCAGCTGGCGTATATTAGACTAATGCTCGAATAGCTTACAAAGTTGATAGGGCATATGGTCCGATAATGCGCTTAACTCGGCAGGGGGAGATGTTGGGCATAAATCATTGCTAAGTGAGATCGGCTCCGATGTGTGAACTCGTAAATCAACCGTGTAAATGAGGCCCAGCTTGAAGGCGACATTGATGGTGGCCTATCTTTAAAGGACTATTACATAAATTAATCTAGTCCCATACTGTTTTTACATTAATATTTACGTATAACCTAAGAACCTTTATACCTTCACGTTGTATGAGTAATAAACCTTAATATTATAAAGTCGAGTGTGACTTTGTCACGCTTTAACTATTCAAGGATCTTGAAATTTTGCAAGCAACGTGTCAGAGATATAGATCAGGTAGTTAGGGCATGTACTTGTGGTATGGTTCGCATGTGATGCGTCATACTGTTTCAACCCGGATAATCTTAACGAAATGCTATTATGCCATAGCATCGAAGAGATAAACTGCCTGGCTTATAAAATATAGACACAGTGAAACTTTGTAATGCTATTAAGAATTTCGGACTAATTTATAAAGATTTGTTCGTACCAAGAAGCGGATTCAGCACCTCACCATCATTCTCCTACTCTTATCCCAATTACTTGGAGTCGATACAGTATGTACTCTTATTTAATAGCACATATTATAAAAGTTCGAGTCGATACAATATGTACTCTTATTTCATAGCACATATTATAAAAGTTATTGGCAATAGTTTTATGATCGGCTGCCTGCCTGACTTCAACCCTCCTTAGGAATGTAATTGTTGACCAAACAGCATCAGATAGTTGGCCCAGGTCGTTATAAGGCTCTTAGTCGTCTTTTACGACATCCACAAGCAAAGTAAGCATTGGTAGTATTCTCAGTTACCGCACAGGTATTCAGTACCTCACAGTTAATTAATAATTGCTTGTCCCACAAACTAGCAAGATAGTCAAAATTGACATTGCTATTTTTTTTCCTTTATAATATTTTTTATTTATGTTTTGAATCTAATAATGAAAAGACAGACAGAACATTATTCATCAGATTCAATAGAAAATAATTTATTGCAAACGCTCAGAAGAGCGATATGATATTTGTTGTTTGTATTAATACGGAAGAAAATAACGTTATTAAAATTGCATGCCTATGTTTTCTTTATTGCTTATAGTATCAATCGAGCAAACAGCACACCTGATGGTAATCGTTACTGCCACTCATGGACCTTTAAAATATCAGGGGCACAGTTAGACCGCTACCTACCAACCAAAATCCACCTAGAAAGTTGGGCTACCGGCTCTCTCGTTTACCTAACGAATCACAACAGCACATTAGCACCGCTCAGACGTTGATTTTCTTTGAAAGTGTGGTAATAACCTGGCAGACCAGCTCGCGGCTGTAGATAAAAACTGTCAGCAGTGTGGCCCTACCATAATAATGGAGTGAATGAGATATGTCTACCTCAGAGAGTATATTAAGTCTTCTATCTATTATGCATACTTATGACAGTGCATATCGAGAGTCAGTATTCTTGAATGTTCTGATATTTAGTTTGTTGTTGTAATAATCAGTTGGCAGGGTTCGTTGACAGACACTCTTATTGACAATGACGATTTCAATATAAAATTAATTAATAGCAAGTTCTGCCCGTGTGCTATATTCGGCAGTTAGAATATATTGTGCAACTGTATTTTCCTTAAAAAAATATAACAGCAATTGATATTGCCAAATTACCTGCCAAGTGTGAAAATTAGAGATTTATTAAGTGGGGAGATCTTTTACAATTTCTTCTTAAAAAATCAACGCCATTAGGCTGATGATGATGATGAGTAGAATGACGACACCTTCATTAAAGGGTCGTCTTGAAAAAGAAGTAATAAATAAAGAAGTAGAGTAGAAACTTCTATACGTTGACTCATGGCCAGAACTTAGGGCCACGCAACGACAAGTACCTGCATTTGACACCATCCTAATTGAGGTGTTTGATGAATGAATTGGAAAAAATCTACCACCTACGATAAGGTTTGTAGCATAGGTGGGATGTTCGGCAATATCCTGGGATGTATCTAAATTTGTCTATTTATAATTCTAAATCACGTAGGTACTGTGTGGTAGCCAACTTCGAATGCTACTATCGAAGCTGTATATCGACCTGGACGTATACCATCATATGTCGTCTGGTCAAAAACTATATTTCCAAGGAGATTCGACATCAGGCTGGCAGCTGGGCATAAAACTATTGGGCATAACCTATAACATTTGCAAAATATACTATAGAAGAGTTATATATTGCGTTAACCCTAGCAATAAGAGTAGTACAATTTCCGTGTGGTGATGGAGTAAGAATACAATTCACCACCCCTATCTTACCTATGAGTGATCGTAAGAGACGACCAAGGGATTTAAAACGCATGTAACATCTTTGCGAGAGAAGGAAAATTCGAAAGAAAACCCTATACCAACACGTCTGATCAGCGTGGTATAGTCGGTCAATTTACCTCCCATTATGGAGGAGGCTCGAGCCTAACCGTAGGGCATATATGCTCTGAGATGATGATGATGACTTATTTTAAACATAATTACTCTTAACTATACGGCTATAAGTTGAGCGTTAAAATTCTTTACAATGAAAATCGCATAACATTATTTACATTTGTAATACCACTAAGAAATTCTTACAAACATTTAAAATATATATTGCATCATTGGCTTCAAGTTCACGCTCTTACAAATTTAATATGGCATTCCAAAAAAAGGAACTATATAAAGAAACCTACACACAACTATAATTCAGAACGATCTATAATCCAAAAATGGTACTCGCATAGAATTTATATATTTTTTATCTGTATATACGATCACGATTTAAGATTGTTGTTCTTTTAAAAATATACATACCTACATCATTTTCTACAAATGTACTACGTTCTCAACGCTTGGAGGTGTAAATGATCTTGTAATGATCTATTTACATACCAGTCGAGTAATATCATGTCAATAGCTTATCTATATTGATATACAATATTATACAAGTTCATCGTTTCAGTTTCTTCTGTATTACTTAGTATTACTGCCGTATTAAAAGCCGTAATGTTTGCACCGCTACTTGAAGCACAGAAAGTTGATATGTCTTGTGTAATAAATTTGAGGCGAATATCGTTGATTATTCATTTACACAAATTTAAATTTTTATTTTTGCATGATTATGGGTTTTAGGAATATTTTGAAAAAAAAAAAAATAATTCATCTTTTTGGCCATTATGTAATAGTATACAAATATATGATAGGTTTGAAATCGGTGCCAAGCCCTAAACAAAATTATAAACAGCTTAAGTACTTACTGTAATGAAATTCCTACACTAAAGATACCGATACCGGCACCGACTTCAAACCAAAAACAATAGATAGCACATACAAATGATAGTATTTTAAGTTATTTGGCACTTTTCAGTTTTTGAAGTCGGTTTTTTTAAACGTAGTTTTTTTTTACTTTTTAGTGTTACAGACACACATAGGTTGTTCTATTAGTAGCAGGGCTTGAGCTACTCGTTCATTTGTCGCACTCATACTTAATACTAATTTTAGACTTATATGATTTTCCCATGGATGCCATCGTCAAAACTGGACCAAATTGAAATAGGACCACACGCTTCGTCACTTTGCCCAGTCGAAAGTTATGGGGTAACAAACCAGTCCAGTCGAAAGTTATGAGGTAACAAACCTCCTCCTTTTTTGAAGTCGGTTAATAAACTAGTTTACAATATGCTACATTATATGCTACTTGCTATTTATACATCAAAAAATTGCTCGACTGAGAACAAGACTTTTTTCAAAACGCTACTGATACTATTGTTAGCATGCGATGTGTGATTGTTTGTCATTCCCAAATAAATAAATTTGACGGTAGCGGCGGGTGGTGTACGTTTCCCAGGGAAAAGCTGTTGTTCATTCTCTTGGTAAACCCTTGAGAGATTTGGCTGAGGAATCCACGGGCAGGTAAAGGTGTGGCGCCGGTTGTAGTCTTGTCCCTTGATCGCACGGGAATAGGGAGGGAGGATAGTAATCCTGTGTCATCCATCCATACCATATAGTTGTTTGTACAGAGGCGATTGCTTGGGTCTGCTCTGTGAGTTCACTTAAGATGTGAGCTGTGATTGGTATATGGCTGTAAAAGTAATTGTGATTAGTTGCAGTACGGACATTTGCAACTTTATATTCGCATTTTTGTTCCTCGTGCCTGACCCATTCTTCTACAAAATTAGCAGTCTGTTTGGTGTCAATGCCGATCATCATAATTTATCGATATCTCATAACTGCTTAAGTTGTACCAGTTTGTCCTTCCCGTTATTAAAATTAAGATAACGCTCGATTTACAAGAATATTTTTATCCATCCGGTACCATTTGGTGAGCAATTATATTCCCAAGGAGGGTTGACGTCTGGCAGGTGGCCTGTCATAAAATTACTGCTAATAATTTCTATAATATGCACTATGAAAAAAGAGTACATATTGTATCGACCCCAAGTAATTGAGATAAGAGTAGGAGAATGATGATGATTAAGTGGATAATATATTTATAATAACCCTAACCAGGTTGTTGCGAAAGTCATAATTATATTTCGTACGGTGTTGGAATAAGAATACAAATTTTCTTTCTTTTTCACAGTGACGTAAAGGTTACTAACCAAATAGTATATAGGCTTTTGTTTGGAGTTTAACTTCTCTTGCAGTGTCAGAGAAGTGAAACTCGAAACAAAACCCTATGGGGAACTACTAGCCAGCATAGACTAAAAATCTTTATAACTCCAAATGAGCAAGGGATCGTTTACGCTCAATAGCTAGTATATTTTTTTTTAACTTAAGAAGATAGAAGGACATGTCACGATATGGCTGTCTGTTAATTTATTAGATTAAAAAGCAAGAACTGCTGAACGGAGTTTAGTAAGAAAAATTTAATTCTGAAGGTATATAACAAGTTATCTATAATCTAAGTAAAAAGCTTTTAGTGTTATATATAGGAGCCCTGTTAACAGAAATTTCACATTATTTATAGAAAATCTATCTTAAAAATAGATTACTGTATATTTAGAATACATTTTTCTCCACGGACATCCAACAGATATAAAAAAATATAGATTATATATATATATATATATATATATATATATATATATATATGCCATGATGGTCTCACAATGGACACACAGTGTAAGTGATGGACCGATTGGCATACGGTTTTATTTTGAATTTTTCTGCTCTGGAAGTGATGTTATCTGCTTACCTTCATTAATTGATGCTTATGATACTTTAAAGAATGGGTAACCAATGCAATTTTACGTCGTCATTATACAGAAAGTAACATAAATTACCAAGTACCTATTTTCAGGCTTGACCTTAAGTAACATTTCAAGTAAACTTACTCCCTGAATATTGCAGAATTTCTCTACTTCTTTCTTGATAAAGTATAGCGATAAGCTACGACATTTAAGGAAACATGGAAAGTATGTTAACGAAACGTTATCCAAACTGTGCTATTAATCTAATTTAGTATTTTTATAAAGAAAAATATATTTTGTGTTTATTTAGCGGATTAATACTAACCTACCGCCGCTATAAGCCTGATTACGTCAATAAATTAATGTTATTTAAACATAACTGTTCAAAGTTTTTATTTAGTTAGTAAATGTTGAATGTCTTTCAAGTTTTGTATTTGAACGCCATTAATAATGAGAAATAAATCTTTCAAAGTAAAGC
Organism: Lymantria monacha; assembly: GCA_905163515.2. Classification (NCBI taxonomy): domain Eukaryota; kingdom Metazoa; phylum Arthropoda; class Insecta; order Lepidoptera; family Erebidae; genus Lymantria; species Lymantria monacha. The sequence continues at coordinate 22,638,998 of LR991083.1, forward strand.
TAGAGTACTATTACATCTAGATTATAAAGCTTTTAAATAGCCATAAAATTTATTAATCCGGGGAACTTAAATATTATAATATACTTTAATAGCAATAGGGCCATATTGTTGGCAGTTTTCTGTCTACAGCCGCGGGCCGGTCCGCCCAGGTTAGTACCACACTCTTGCAGAAAATCGATGTCTGAAATAGATACTTGTGTGATCACTGTGTTATAATAGGTCAATTTCTCTATACTTATGGAGGTACCTCGTGTCTTCGTTTTTAGGGTTCCGTACCTAAAGGGTATGAACGGGACCCTATTACTGAGACTTCGCTGTCCGTCCGTCTGTCGGAGGATGGTGATATCAAGACAGTTGAATTTTTCACAGATGATGTATTTCTATTGCCGCTATAACAACAAATACTAAAAATAACATAAAATAAATATTTAAGGGGGGCTCCTATATATTTTAGTTTTATGGAACTCCTCGTGCGCGAGTACAACTCGCACTTGGTCGATTTTTACTTATTGAATCACTAATAGTTTGCGATGGTGATATTAATGATCGATATTCTGATACTTTTTGAAAAACTATCATCATTCTCCTACTTTTATCCCAATTACTTGGAGTCGATACAGTAGGTACTTTTCTTTCAAGGTACATATTGTAAAAGTTATTAGTTTACGGTCATAAAAGCCGTTTTATGACCGGCCGCCTGCCAGACGTCAACCCTCCTTGGGAATATAATTGTTGACCAAACGGCATCAGGTGGAGTTGGCCCAGGTCGTTACGAAGCTGTTAGTCGTCTTTTACGACACTCACGAGCAAAGCAACGGTTGGTAGTATTAATAGCCACTACCACAAAACAGTTTATAAAAGCTATAAACGGAAAATATGTAAAATTGAAGAATATATATGACTATAACATATAAATATATATCGTTAACATTTAAACATTACAAATTAGATCAGTGTAGTTCGATTTATAATATAACAGGCTCTTACTTGAGTGGAAGATTGAACATGGTCCTAGAAAAGTCATTTGTACTATTAACGACAGACCAGGCGGCAATTATCTCTGGCAAGTTTTTTAATTAGAGAAGAGTTTATTAAATTTCGCTTAGCTGTTAAACGTTTCTTGAATATAATGGTTTCGAGCTCTATTAAGTACCGAGAAGAGAAGTGGTTACTACGTGAAATGTCTGTAAAAAGCTTAAAAGTTTCTATTAAAGACGGCTAGTACAATAATATTTTAGTGAGAATAGTCAATACGCATTTGCCCGTGTTGTGACGCGGTAAGAATACAATTCGCCATTCTCTATTTGGCCCGTGGTTGTCCTATGAGATGAATATGGGATACGATATGCAGATAACATCTATGCATGAGAAGCAAGACTCGAAATAAGACCCTAAATGCGTCAGCAAGTGGATACGTGGAGACGTATACGAGCCGAAATAATGAGCTAATACGAGAAATTAGTTATGATTGTGAATAAATTGAGAAAAATACGCCAATAGTGTAACATACGAAAAGCCATTAAAGAAATACAATAAAAATAAATATATGGCCTTTGAGCGTCTAATTGCTGGCTAAATACCTCGCCTTTTTTCCCCACCGCTTAGTGTTAGGTTGCCTCTAGTGATGACTAGTCCGCAAAGACAATAATATCTTGCGCGCAATATTCCTTTGATTTTTCTGTCTATGGAAAATTAATATGTAGTTTTATTGGCTTATTTTTGCTGGTTCATATAGGTAACGTTGCCAGCTTTTTGTCATTTTCATAGCCTTTTCTACGACGTATGCTATGTCTATTATTTTACACAGAGATGTGTTCTCAATTTTGAAATTGCCTATACTTATAAAAAATAAAGTGACTTTATTTTAAAGATAAACATATTTTTTAAATATATTAAGGTTATAGTAACTTACATATTATATTAAATGAAATGACTGCGTTCGCTCAGAACTATAATTCCAGTTTGATCGATATATTCAGTCAATGAAATTATCAAATAGAATATAGCGTAAAATAAAATATATTGTTTATATGTGTATATTATGTAAACTATTAACATTTAATGAAAGATTGTTGGAACTCAACTGAAGACATTTATTATCCTGCACGGGCACTTACATGATTAATTACTTATATGATTAATTTCACATAATGTTTTTAGTTATTAATAATTTAATAAATTAAATAAATATAATAATAAATAGTTTAATAAATTATTTTATTAGTTGTGTGGTATAGCGGCTATGAATACTACCAATCCTTAATTTGCTCGTGGATGTCGTAAAAGACGACTAAGAGCCTCACAACGACCTAGGTGAACTCTATCTGATGCCGTTTGGTCAACAATTACATTCTCAAGGAGAGTTGACGTCTGGCAGGCGGCCGGTCATAAAACTATTGCCAATAAATTTTACAATATGTACTATGAAAGAAGAGTCATATTGTATCGATCCCGAATAATTTGGATAAGAGTAGGAGAATGATGATGAGTTAAAACATAATATCCACTTGTTGTATCTGGTAAGAGGTGAACCTCTTACCATAAACAATCAGTGGATATTATGTAATACAAAATTTGATATAAGATAAACTTTTCACTATATAATTTAAAACAATCTTATATTCCCGGTCCATGAATATTATAAGGTATTCATAAGTAGGGATAATAAAAATAAGGGTACGTTGAAGTCGAAATAATTAGGTCTGTAAATAACTATCCTAAACCACATTAAAAATATGTAAAAATAATAAAATTCTTCTTAGTACCTTATATTTTTACTAAGAATAAGAAATTGTTTTTGTTAAGATCCTAACAACATTATAGTGATTTAACATTAAGGGTTACATTTTTTTATAATTAGCTTTTATATTATAAAAGTATTGTAAATCAATATTCATCATCATCTCAGCCCCCATACGTCCCACTGTTGGTCTCGAGCCTTCTCCATAATGGGAGAGAAATTGACCTACTATATCACGCTGGTCAGACGTGTTGGTATAGGGTTTTGTTTCGAGTTTTCCTTCCCTTGCATAGATGTAATGTGTCTTTTGTATGCCTTTTTTTACGGCTTTAGCTATGGACGTGGACGCGCCCCGCCAAATCGGTCCGGGGTGACGGGAGAGACGGCGCGCAACTCCATAGACCCAACCTGCAAACACCTCTCTTTGCCGTGCCAGCGGGCCACCGGTACCCGATCTTTGTCTTCGGTGGCCATGCCTTTTGTATCCCTCAGTCATCTCTTACGATCACCCACGGGTAAGATAGGGGGTGGAGATTTGTATTCTAACTCCGTCACCACACGTATGTTGTAAATATACGACAGTGTTTTTTAGATATATAATTTATATGCTCATCATATCATCTAACAACGTCTATTAAATATTGAAATTTTGTCTTGTGCTTGACATGTTTTAAAACTACTACTACTTACTCCAGCTTGTATAATTTTACTAGTTGCATAATTATAGATAATGGAGCTCGTAATCGATTCTGATTAAAGATGTAGTATGGGAGGTCTATGATCTTAGGTATATATATGGTCAGGCAAATCAGGTCGATAATACTTGATCTTATGGAAGAAAGTTGTGTATTTCAATATTTATGCATTGCAAGTAGAATATGAGTATTTATTTGTTGGCCTTTATAAGTGATAAGAAAAACAACAAAACGATGTCTTTCTGCCGTTTGTATTGAATACCTCCTTATGATTTCTTCAAAAAGAAGACATGCTGCTTTAATGGATACGGGGAATGTAAATAAATATAAAGAATTTCCAAGAAATAGGTATATTTTGAAATAAAATTATAAATACCTATTATTTATTTATAGAAATACTATTGATGATATACTTATGTACATTATTATTATATCTTATATATATTAAATACTTTGATATTATGCTTGTCATATAACCCCAAAGCGTTAAGGTATTATTTACATTAGAGTACTTTCCTATGGAATAGAGTTAATATATTTCTTAGCAAACCGCTTGGCCATCGTAAAGTTCTTGATTGACTTATAATTAAGACGATTACTATTATAATAATATGACAACGGCATTATGTTACAATATTCTATCCCTTTCTCAGTATATTTTAGATGAACTCTCGTTAGTATAAATAGCCATTTGTATAAAATTCTAATATGTTTTTAAATTAAATTAAAATGAAAACAATAACAAACACGGGTCATACTAAGACGATTATGCGAAGACTCGTGCAAACATTTGACACCGTTATAAAATTCGTTTACTTCTTTTACTTGTAGCTATGTATTAGGACATAATTATAGAGTGACTTTTAAGAAATTATAATCTTTATTAAAATTTGCCAATAAACGGTGCCATTTATTTTTCTGAATGTTATTTTTTTTATTCACATTACCGACAATAATTAAAGTGAATAAATTATTGCCAAATGGCGTGTTTAAATATAGGTACAATTTTTCGTCATTAGAAGAGAAAATACTCTTTAGAATGGCGTAACAAACATTAACGTTGATATTGAATTATGGAAGAAATTTCATAACTACAAAAAATAGTGATAGGACCACGCTGTTGACAGTTCTCTGTTTACAGCCGCGGGCTGGTCCGTCCGGGCTAGTACCACACTCTCACAGAAGATCGACGTCTGAGTAATGGCAATGTGCTATTGCGCTTCGTTCAGTGAGCGAGAGAGCCGGAAGCCCAACTGGGTGGGTTTGGAGATTGTAATGGTAGGCAGCGGCCTAGCTATAGCCTTGGTTATAGCAAAGGTCTATGAGCGGCAGTGATACTTACCATCAGGTGTGCTGCTAGTTCGTTTGCCCCCATAAGTAATACAAAAAAAATGTCTCAAAATATATAGATCTACTAGATTTTCTCTATGAATGATAGTTGCATCATAATCCACTAATGTGAAACTGTCGATAGTCAAATCCGAATCCGATCCGCACACCGTAGGCCTTTATAATAACAACACTTTTATATTCCTAAAATTATATTGAATGAAATAGATATAATACTACACTTACAATTTTAACTAATAAAAGAGAGTATTGGTGTAAAGATGCGAAAGGTAATGCTCCGATGGTTCGGACATGAGGAAAGAATGCAGAACAAACGTCTGGTTAAGAAGATATACAATGCGAAAATGGAAGGATGTAGGTACCGGGTGAGACCGAGACTAACCTACCTAGACCAGATTGGTCAAGTACTGAAGGAAGGTGGAGTCAAAGTCTCCGAAACCGGCGAGCGTGTATGAAGAGAATTATGAATATTGAGGACACGAGTGTAGTATGCAAGGATAGAGTTCTCTGGCACTCTCCAGCTCTCTCACTCACCGAAAGAAACGCAACAGCACATTGCCATTACTCAGACGTCGATTTTCTGCGAGAGTGTGGTACTACCCCGGACGGACCGGCCTGCGGCTGTAGACAGAAAACTGTCAACAGCGTGGTCCTACTACTACGAAGTCATTCATTCATTTCATTCAAATTCATCCTTGACTCTATGTCCACAATAACAATTATTACGACTTTCTTCCATATTTTATTTATCAGTATTGATCAAAATATCAACAATTTTGATAACATTATTAATTACTAAGAAATATTAGTACCTATCCACTGGAGCAGATCCAAAAGAATTTTAATACTTGTTTCATAAAAAGACCAGCTTAAGTACAACAGTTCATACGTATAACAGCTCATATTTAATATATACTATACATATTCTAAGATGACTTAAAACTAACTGCAGGCAGGCAAAGTTAGAGAAGGCCTATGCCAGAAGGCAAACTTAGCTTCGGGACATATTATAATCAGTTTGATACTAATATTCATACTCAAATGTGAAATTCAGAATAAAAAAAGTCTTATTATTATTATTATATACATATTTTAAATAATAGAATTATTTACTAAAAATAAATATATGGGTTTTAAACAAATACGTAAATTGTTTGCCTATTAATAAAATCATCTATTTATCATTCTCCTACTCTTATCCCAATTACTTGGGGTCGATACAATATGAACTCTTCTTTCATAGTACATACTAATACGTATTTATGTTCTAACTAACTTTTATAAGTTATTGATTTATGACCGGCCGCCTGCCTAACATCAACCCTTCTTGGAAATGTAATTGTTGACCAAACTGCATCAGATGAAGTTGGCCCAGGTCGCTATAAGGCTCTTAGTCGTCTTTTACGACATCTATGAGCAAAGTAAGGGTTGGTAGTATTTGTAGCCGCTACCACACAGCTAATAAAATAATTTATTATGCTTCTAAAAAATGAGAACAGCGAATGCCACACTATCATGCGAACTGTAAATAATTATATGTATTAAAAACAGGTTTAATAGCGTAGATTGTACGTGAAAGCGTCGCATTAGATTACCGATTCAAAGTTCACTGTTCTTTACACTTGGTAACGAATTCGATTGTAAGTAATTGCACGTTCACTAGTAATCGAGTTAGCAATAATAACATCGTATCGGCGTTTAAGCTGACATCATTAGCCTAATGATCGGATTTAATCGGTGTTCCAGCGCCGGTTTGTGGCAGATTTTGAGGATTCGGAATGCCACACTGATAACGGAATGTACATATATATACTCTGTATATACATAAATGGTATACAATATTTGGAGTTTACTTAATTAAGCTCGGTGATTTCGAGGAAATCTTGGGTAATTCAGTAATCTTTAATCAGGGCCGGAAAGACGTAGTATTACAATTATTCGAGCAGTATGACGTCATAAATATTCAACTTATTAAAATTATCATTTTATTTAGGTACTTTTTATATTGTACTACTTATTGGATACGAATCTATTCTACAGTGGAAATTGACGTACTAACATGCTTTCTTTCTCTTATAGTGATTTTATTAAGTATACTAACTTTTATCCTACGCCAACTGTATCAATGAAAAGGGAAAGTCGATACAGTGAACTATTATTCCCTTATTGGAAATTGATTCATCACCATCATCATCATCTCAGCTCATATATGTTGTTGGGCTTGAGCGTCCTCCATAATGGAAGGGAAATTTACCTACAATACCATGCTGGTCAGACGTGTTGGTATAGGGTTTCTTTCGAGTTTTCTTTCTCTTGCATAGATGTTATATGCGTTTCATATCCCTTAGTGGTCTCTTACGATTACCCACGGGTAAGATGGGAGGTGGTGAATTGGAAATTATTCTTACTCCGTCATCACACGGATAGAAAATTGATTATTAATTTGAATTACTAATCCATTGTTTGCATCTTATTGATAAAGGGCGCAATTTTGTGTAAATTTTAGATGGTTTGATTTCGTCAATTTTAATATCTGTATTTATTCATAACGACAAATGTTATCGTTAAAATTAATATTAAAGCACATATAATAGGGGAGAAGTAATAAATCACAAGATGACTGGGGCAATACCACTTTTATTGTTCACTCCACACGTCGCGGTGTATCGCTTTGATGTACTTAATTATTTATTGGCTTAAGACGTGTTTATGCCATATTTTATGATCGGTTAAATGTGAAATGAAATGTTTACGAGCGTGTACGTAGTTTCGCGTAGTGGCGCCATCTATATATCAGTCAGAACGATCTGTTCGATTATGTTATGACTACACGCAGTTGTGCACTATGCTTTATTGCTTGCACCGAGTCCATTCAAGCGATAAATAAGCACCCAGAAACACTACACGGTATGTATGTGCCTTATTTGTGTATATATTGCTAATGGTTTAGTCATATATGGTCTTATGCTATTGGCTTTCTCGTACTTAATAATCACGATGATTCTAGTGATACGAAAGTAATTTCAAAAACGATCACTTGTGAATACCAAAGACTTTATTTTAAAAAGTGTGAAAGTAATTTTTAATACCGTATTTTTTAAATATTTAAGTATTAAAATGTGTTTAGGTAATCTTTTATTTTTTATGCTTTTTTTCATTTATTGATCACAGCCCTTAAATGTCCCACTGTTGGGCCTAGGCCTCCTCTGTAATGGAAGGGAAATTAACGTACTATACCGCGCTGGTCAGACGTGTTAGTATAGGGTTTTGTTTCGAGTTTTCCTTCTCTCGCATAGATGTTATATGCGTTTTACATCCCTTAGTCGTCTCGTACGATCACCCACGGGTAAGACATGGGGTAGTGAATAGTATTCTTATTCCGTCACCACACGGAAAAAATTAAGCTTATTATATTTAAAAAAAAAATATTTCAAACTGCATCTAAGTATTATATTTACCTGAATACTTCCTACTGAATAGGTTCATATTCTATGTATTTTCATGAGTACTTAGGGAGTAATTCCTCTGTACTTGACATTATTAATTATTCTGAGCCGTATTTTCGTTCCTGTAAAATGTATAGCATAAACAAAAGGTTTCCTTATGGGAGTATCTTGCTCGATTGGCATATAAACTACTTTTATCTCTTTAATGATTTATGATTTTCCGTAGTATTTATTATACGGTGTAATAATGTAAAATTATAATATTAAATAAAGTTTAATTCGAGATTTTTAGTTCTAACTAGTTTTTTTTCTGCCATGGAAAATGCATTTATGCATTCCCCCTGCACGATATAGTAAGGGGGTATGTTAGGTATATAGGACTCACCGACGCAAGATGGCATCGGAATACCCACTAAAAACCTACAGCGCCCCACTACCTCGTCTATTTTGGGGTGCCAAAGGGTCGCCTTTTGGGCATGCGACTTTGACGTCCCCGACGTTCGGCGCAGCGGCCACGTCCCAGATTTCAGCTATCAAGGGAGGTAGAGATGCGCGTAATCTCTGCGCCGTTTACCTAATTGTCTTCTGCGCCCGTTTAGCGGTCTCCTTAGCGCTATCACGGCTTCGTAGAAGGTCTAACAAGTATACACTTTGGTGTTTTTTACTGTGTGGTGAATGAAGTGTTGAGAATTTAACTTACCACCTCCTATTCCCCGTGGGTAACCGTAAAATACGATTATGGAAAGTTAAGAGATAATAGGTATTATTGCGAGAGAAAAATAAGCTCGAAATTAAAATCTATACCATACCATCGGACCAGCATGGTATGTTTGGTCAATTTCTCTCAAATTGTAAAGGAGGCTTTAGCCTAGCAGTAGGATGTATATGAGTTGAGACATTTAATGAATTGGCACTTTTATAGACAACTAATTTATATGTTAGAATTTCCAGTAAGATAAGAAGATAGTAGTAAAGAGAGAAGATAGTAGTAAAATATATGGCAGATACTATGCCATATATTTTACTACTAGCGACCCGCCCTTGCTTCGCTTCGGTTACGTCAGTTCAGTTGTGTAGTTTATTTTCGCGACATAGATTTCCTTTTGGAGAAGGAATTTCTTAAAATCTTACTTCATATGACCTTTACAGGGCAGAATTAAAATCCACACCAAATTGCAAGTCTGTAGGGGCGGTATTGGAAAATGTGGATTTTTTTGGGTTTACACCTACGCATTCCCCTTTGGAGGCGAAATTTTTAAAAAGCCGTTCTTGGATTAACTCTGAATCGTAACATAAATATGCCTACCGAAATTCAAGTCTGTAGAAGTTATATTTAAAAAATGTGATTTCTACACCCCAGTAACCCCCCTTGCGGGTCAAATTTCGTAAAATCCGTTCTTAGCTGGCCTCTACTTGACGATGGAAATATTCCTACCAAATTTAAAGCCTGTAGGCCTTATGGTTCCAGAGATATCATGATGAGTCAATACATAGGTGGAAATCTCTTATATATATATAAGAATATATTAAAGCGCAAGCCTTTAAGAGTTAACTTCTGCTTATTATATTTTTATAATCTCTATCGAAATCCGTAGAAAGAATTTTGTATAGGATTTAGTTTTCACATTACCTTCTTCTGCAGTGTTGTTATTTAATTACGTCTATTAATCGTCTTTTGAAATACCAATCAGAGAGAAAATATTGCTACACCAAAAACCGTTATTATACAGAAAATTGCCCCTTTAATATTAACAATGCTAATTTTATGACAAGGGTTCTCAATATACTGGGCACGATATATGTACATATATTATTTAAAACATCACTCAAAGTTATAACATTCAAGTTATTATTATGTGTTAGTAATCCAGGGAGTCGATTTTGTTCATTATTAATATTGCTTCAGCTGTCCTGTGGCGTATGTTTGGGATGTGTGATGATTGACAGACAATTTGACGTTCGTTCGTTAAGTTAATGGTGCCGGTCTAACCTTCATTAATTAAGACAGATGTATCGTCGAGATGGACCCGATGCTCGGAACTGAAGGATATAACAAATGATGTGATTGATGTGTTTATGCGAACTTCTTTTTCGTTACTACTGAGTTTGAAGGCAATAGCAATCTAACAATACAATAAGTTTAATTATGTTTTTTTTTTATGTTTATTGTGAGCTTTGCCGTAAGTATATTTGTCGGTACGATATATTATAAGCAGTCAGTTAACCTTAAAATAGATCAGAATATGTGTAGTCTTTTTTCCGTATGGTGACGGAATAAGAATACAATTTACCAGCCGTGGGTGATCGTAAGAGACGACTAAGGGATATAAAACGCATATGACATCTACGCAAGAGAAGGTGTACTCGAAACAAAACCCTATACCAACACATCAAACCAGCGTGGTATAGTAGGTTACTGTCTCTCCGATTATAGAGGAGGCTCGAGCTCAACAATGGAACGTTTATGAATTGAGTTGATATGCAGTTTAAATATAACTTTATAATAAAATGTATCTATTAAAAAAAGTATATTAAGTCCTGAGATCTAAAAAAATGGGGTAAATTTAGATGTGAAAAATGTTAGTGAAAACAGACATGCCTTATAAACGCTTGACCACGTTTATTTAATAGTATAATAACGTCTAACCCAAGTATTTAATACAGCTAAATAAAAGATTTGAAATTTTTTGATTTCAGTTTTATAAATTAAAAAGAGTTTATCATGTTAAAATTTAATTGTAATTAAAATATGATGTAAGAAACTATATATCATTAACGATTTACAAAGTATTAAGCTTTTACTTAAGTACTATAGTTCTAAAATAAATTATAATCTATTATATATTTTACAATGTCCTTTACATTGTAAAATATATTAAACTATTTCTTTAGAAAATGATACTTTTTAATTTAGTTATTGAATATCATTCATTCTCATACTCTTATCCCAATTACTTGGGGTCGATATAATATGTACTTTTCTTTCATAGTACATATTGTAAAAGTTATTGGCAATAGTTTTATGACCGGCCGTCTGCCTGACGTCAACCCTCCTTGAGAATGTAATTGTTGACCAAATGCCATCAGATGGAGCTGGCCCAGGTCGTTATAAGCCTCATAGTCGTCTTTTATGACATCCACGAGCAAAGTAAGGGTTGGTAGTATTCGTAGCCGCTACCCCACAGCGGAGTTATTGAATATAAAATGAACATAAAATCTCATTACATTAAATAAGTAGATTTTCTGATTTTTAAATTTTATAAAGTAACAATCGTAGATTTTTATGAAGTAATAAATCTTTGGAACAACTTTTATTCCATTTCTCATTGTTCTTCTTTTTAATCGTTCACCTTGGTAAATAATGACTATGGGATATGATATGCAAATAACATTCTGAAGGCAACAAGTGAGGTAAAAAATCGTGGTTATAGCAGATCAATTTTCTTCCCATTGTGGAGGCGAATCGATTGCAGTGATAGGACGTAAATGAGCTGAGATAATGATATATTACAAATAGAAATATATTTTTGTTTTACGTAAAAATACATAGCAATTTTGTGAAATTGTGGAGTTAGGCTGATCGACTGCATTCGTAACGACGACGTAAGAGAGCGATTAGGTATGAAAGAGAGTATTGGTGTAAAGATGCGAAAGGGCATGCTCCGATGGTTCGGACATGTGGAAAGAATGCCGAACGAACGTCTGGTTAAGAAGATATACAATGCGAAAGTGGAAGGAAGTAGGTACCGAGGGAGACCGAGACTAACCTACCTAGACTAGATTGGTCAGGTACTGAAGGAAGGCGGAGTCAAGAGTCTCCGACTCCGGCGAGCGCGTATGAAGAGAATTATGAATGTTGAGGAAGCGAGTGAAGTATGCAGAGATAGAGTTCTCTGGCACCCTGTTCTCTCTGCCTACCCTGCAAGGGATATGGCGTGATGATATGTATGTATGTATGTATTCTATTTCAATGAAAGCAATATGGTTAATTTATTACACGAACAATATCTTTCCTCCAGTATTAAACTTATCTAAGTTTCAACTATCTAGTTGCAACGTCGAAATTTGATTTACAAATAGTTCCACTACTTATTGAATGCAATTAGATTTACACTGGATTGAATCTATAACAATTTAGCTTTAGAAATGTAATTTATATGATAAACTTTGAGTGACTTAAGCCACAAGTTAGTCACAAATATTTAGACAGTGAGAAGTTGCATGAATTCATAGAAAATATTTTCTTAATACACAATGAAATAACTTTAGTTCAATGAGTTTTCAACATAGGTGGTTCTTATATAGTATTCAATATTATCGAATATGTTTTTGTTGTAAAATCGATTGATTTTTTTTTATTGTATCTTTAACCGGCTGAATTTATCTTTGGTTATGACAATAAGGATGTAATACCGGGACTAAAAAGTAGACTTACAAATGTCTCACCCCGAACGGAATAGATGGGGTATATCCAGACTATAGTCTGCATAAAAAAGATATTTGTTTTATATGTATAAACAAAACTGTTTGTACATATTTTATATGCTTTTTATGGCAAAAAAAAAAGCACAATTTCAAAAAAAGTACAATTCAAGTTGTGAAGGTTACCAAGGTATAAGTGAGTTGGGATGATAAAGAGATGATCATTATAACAAAAGAATTACTAGTAAATAACTTTCAACTGCACAGATGGTGTAATAGTTAAGATACCAACCTACCGTGCGAGTCCCGTGGGTTCGATTCCCACATAGGATAATACTTTGTGCGACCCACAAAGTATTGTTTTGAGTCTGGATGTAATTTGTTCCAGGCAATATAAGGATTATTTACTAAGCGCAGGGCGGTGTCTTTACGGCGCAACATACGCTCGAGGTATGTACGAGCTGGGACGGGCTACACAGTGACCTTGTCGCTGTCATCGGTGCCGACCTGACGCTGCCGACTGTCGTGAAAGCGATGGTCGACAGTGTCAGGAACTGGGACGCAGTCGCCGCCTTCTGTGAGGCTGTCATCTCGGAGAAGGAGGCGGTGGAATGAGTCCAGGAGGATTCCCTCCATGCGGACTCGGGCCGCCGCCGATGCCTCGAGCGGCGCAGGCGCGAATATCTGTCCCCGATGCCGCCCTAACCCAGGCTTTGTGTGATCGGAACGGGGAATAGGCCGGTCACCCGACGTGAGGCCACCGCGCGAGGGCGACGCCCCGACGGCGAAAGCTCTGTCTGATGTCGGGGCGTCGACACGAGAGGAACCCGCGAGGGTAAACCGCCGGACGAGCCACTGAAGACAAAGATCGGGTACCGGTGGCCCACTCGCACGGCGAAGAGAGGTGTTTGCAAGGTGGGTCTATGGGGTTGAGCGGCGCCGCCTCTTCCGTCGCCACGGACCGATTTGGCGGAGCGCGACAAAGTCCATAGTCCACCGCAAAAAATAAATAAAATGGGCGGTGTCTTTAAAAAAAAAACCTTAAAGTAAAATACTTAAAAATAATTACTCTTAAATACTTTGAACAATAATGTTATTGTTCATTCAAATTTTATAATACACTATTTTGTTAATTGTATGTACAATTAACAAAATAGTGTGTTACAAAATTTATTTTAAGAGGAAAGCCTACTGAATGTATTCGATGTTGCATTAGAATTAATTATTATCTGTATTTCGAGTATTCATTACATTATCAAAGGCCGTTTGTAAATGTAAACCGATTTACAATTTAGTAGTATTGGTGAATTTAATACCGGCCGTGTACTAACCAAAGGGAATCAATTTAATATGAGCTTGATATTTGGTTGGTTTTATTTGTCAAACAGATACGGGTCATACCAATATGTACGTACTTGGTATATATACAATGTATACCGGATGCAAGTCGGAAGTCGAGTCCCGGCCGCCGTGTCAGCCCATATCACTTCCTACCACGTATCCAAATAGTAATATAAACATACATATATTTTATTTATTGAAATTAAAAACAGTCATTAACGTGTCGTGTATGTCGTTATTTTATTAAAAATTTGTATATAATACAGGTTTTATATGTTTCTAGAAAATTATAAATTATATTTTTAATTTTCAATTTTATCATAATATTGGCTTAAGTTTTCATTATTGTTAATATTCATAGGGTATACATTTAATTGAATCGCTACTCAATAAGAATAGATAATGATCAGTCACGTTGGGAACGTATTTTCTTTTGAGCTCTTTCTTCTATTTGAATATATATATACTTTTACATATATACATACATATCATCACGCCATACCCCTTGCAGAAAGAACAGAGTGCCAGAGAACTATCCTTGCATACTTCACTCGCTTCCTCAACAATTATAATTCTCTTCATACACGCTCGCCGGTTTCGAAGACTCTTGACTCCACCTTCCTTCAGTACGTGACCAATCTAGTCTAGGTAGGTTAGACTCGGTTTCCCCCGGTACCTACATCCTTCCACTATCACATTGTATATCTTCTTAACTAGACGTTCGTTCGGCATTCTTTCCACATGTCCGAACCATCGGAGCATTACCTTTCGCATCTTTACACCAATACTCTCTTTCATACCTACTCGCTCTCTTACGTCGTCGTTACAAATGCGATCGGTCAGTCTAATTCCACAGATGTTCCGTAGAGTAGAGAGTTCCGTTTCTTCTATTTGAATATATATACTTTTATTGTAACGTTATACTTATGTATCTCTGACTTGTAAGTAATTTATTAAATAAACTGATTTTTTAAATCATATTGAGACATATGTATACACATTTTAGTTAATATAAAGTTTACATTGCTTAAAATATTTAAATTACAATTCAATTAACCGAGCACGTTGAACAACGTAACGTACGGTTTGTAACAAATTGAAACAATGTCTCACTACAGTGAGGAGCTTTGAGTAATTGTCAACGGCTTCGTCGTTCGTCGAGTGAAAATCACATGAATATTCATTTAAACGAGTACAACACTATGGAGTACACAAAGTAACCTGTGCCAATTAACGTATACATTGTATGTGGATTAAATTAAATAATTTAAATATTGAGCTGTTCAAGTATTTATTCGTAGGTGATTATTTACTTTCATTAAATTTTAACATCAAAATATTCGAGTGGACTTTCAAATTTTAATAATATTTCAACAACAGTTGAACATGGAGGCATAAGATCAATCAATATATAGCTTAGCGAATACTCGCAGACCCATCAATAAATGGAATGACACATCAACAAAAATAATAGCTATGGTATTTTCTGCATAGTATTCTTCCTTTACTTCTCTTTATCAACCTACTTTTTCTCTATGTTCCACCACTGAGCAAGAGCCTCCCTTTTACATCCCTCTTTTTCTACCCCGTCTGATTCATCTGAGGCGATGGAAGAGCAGTGCTCCATAAGCTACGGTATCATCTCTATAACTATGACTTACCATAGTCCGTCAATGTTTTGGCAATAAACAACGAATGTTATAGGGACATCACCCTCACGCAGTTAGACTTAACGTGGGTGACGAACTAATTATCAGTCTCAGCACCCGTGGCTTAGACAACGTTAGGCGTAGATATTCCAGCCGGCGTCGCTCCAGGAGCAATAATTTCTTTAAAGAAAAGGAAATGAATATGCGTCACGCAAGCCAAAATCGGTAGAATGGAGTTTCATTTCTAATCCTCCTGTTTTTACAGTAATATTGTCTGTTATGCCGAACGAACGTCTGGTTAAGAAGATATACAATGCGAAAGTGGAAGGATGTAGGTACCGAGGGAGACCGAGACTAACCTACCTAGACCAGATCGGTCAGGTACTGAAGGAAGGTGGAGTCAAGAGTCTCCGAAACCGGCGAGCATGTATGAAGAGAATTATGAATGTTGAGGAAGCGAGTGAAGTATGCAGAGATAGAGATCTCTGGCACTCTGTTCTCTCTGCCTACCCTGCAAGGGATATGGCGTGATGATATGTATGTATGTATGTGTATTGTCTGTTATGTAAATAGATTAATAAATTTTAGGGATACCTACGTAGAAGCACGTAGAGGCAACTATACCTTTTTGTAGGAAATGGTAGCTTTGTATTATCACATTACATTTCCGTCTTCTGATTCCAGATCCATACCACAGATTACTTAATAAATATTCATACTATGTAGATCCGTGCTACTACTAAATATACAATTATAAATACCATAAATTCATGTATTTATTTTTATATCAAACTAGCTTTCGTCCGTGGCGTAGCCCGCGTGGTTTGTTTGATACAAAAATAGCCTATGTCCTTCACCAGGCTTCAGTCACGCACTCGGTGTCCACATACTACGAGTATATAATTATTTTATCCTCCGTACATTTTTTTTAATAATGAGTATCCTGTGTCATTTTTGATACTTCGAAGACTACGTGTACAAAGTTTCATGATAATCGATAAAGTATATTTAACGTGAAAGTGTAACAAACAAATTTACATTCACATTTATAATATTAATAATATAGTAGGGTTTAGTAGGGATAAGTGACATGAAACTGAATGTATTTATTCTCCAATTGCAGGTAAGGCAGACAAGGCAAGCAATGCAGATAAGGTAGGCAAGGGAGATTGATATCCTAACCTATATTATAATTGTATATGTGATTCTTTTTTGTAATGTTTTATATACTGACATTTTATCGTCCCAAAATTTCATTTCTATATTATCCTGGGCTATATAATACATTTCATCAAGGAAAAGAGTACGGCTCCCGAGGGATAACAAATTGTTTCACAAAATCTACATTTAGAGCGAAACCGTGGCCATATCTAGTATTGATATAAAAATAAAGTTATGTATTTTCTTCATCAGTCGTAATATATCGTTTACACCTGTGGTTTACATGAAGGTACCGTACTCATGTACTTTATGGAGATGACCCTTGTTTTCACTAGCGCCATCGCCAATATAATTATTTTCAACTTATAACAAACATTCGTGTAATTTGTACATTTGTTTCATGATTTTATATTAATTACTAACGAGCTTAATAGAAGTTGTTTTGTTCAAATGTAATAAGATTAAAATAAAATTCTAAGTAACCAATCATAGCGTCAGTTATTGATCCTTATTTAGAATATAAAATATTCAAATTATTATTTATTTTTACTTTTTTTTATTATCTTTTTTTAATACATATTTTTATATTAAAGTTTTTATAATGATTTCTGGTGTTTACGCGAGTGTTACATTTAAAATAAAACTACTTTTACGGAAAAAAACTGAACAAATTGTAACAAAAATTGAATTTTTTGTTACAATTTGTTCAGGAGTTCAAACGTACAGAAAATTCCTAATTATGAGCAATTCTTTATGTGATCCACAAATGGTTATAATGAGTCTAGGAGTCATTTTAGGTCCGTTACTTGCATATTTGTAAAGTCTTCAGAGACACTAGAAAATATTTTTAAATTAACTAACTGTGACCAAGGTCCCACAAGAAATAACTTATCTAATGGAATAACCACTAGCATCTCTACTAGTAGAACTATTTACCTTGAAAAGCTCAAGGCGATATATATATATATATATATATATATATATATATATATATAAATTATGCGATATATTCAGGAAAGAAAATAGAATATACACCGATAAAATGAAAAAATATATATATTTTTTTTGGCTGCTGATGGTGGAAGCGAGCAAGCAACACACCTTATGGTAAGTGTTACTGCCGCTCATGATACTTTTTTCACTTCAATACCAATGGTACGTTCGGCCGCTGCCTACTAATAAAAACCCCA
The DNA here is from genome assembly GCA_905163515.2 of Lymantria monacha. Lineage (NCBI taxonomy): Eukaryota > Metazoa > Arthropoda > Insecta > Lepidoptera > Erebidae > Lymantria > Lymantria monacha. The sequence goes on from LR991083.1 coordinate 22,656,992, forward strand.
AACCCCTCATAAAGTTTTGGATTCGGGCTCTCTCACTCACCAAGTGAAGCGTGATGCGCTTCATTCGGTGAACCAGTCGATTTTCTGCGAGAGTCTGGTACTACCCCGGACGGAACAGCCCGCGACTGTAGACACAAAATTATCAACAGTGTGGCCTTACCATTATTAAGAATAAAGAATATACACTAAAAGAATATATTAAAAACAAAGTCTTTAAGAACAATAACGTAAACTTTTTCTGTAGCTAGAAATGTCCATTAGTTTTACGACTGCACCCTGTCAGGCGTGCCTAGGGGACAGCAGGGAATGAGAAGCCCAATAACCTAAAATAGATGCTCTTTCACCTCTTTAGCGGGCCACTTATATACATAAATGTTTGAATACGGTAGTCTGTCTGGCGAAATACTACAAAATCTTTTTTGGATTTAAAGTGTAATATACAAAATAACATCAAACCATCTTAGAATATAAATTTTGGACTAAATATATAAATACTTTTTTTTTTTACTTTTCCGTGTGGTGTAAAAATACAATTCACCACCCTCTATCTTACTCGTGGGTGATCGCACGAGACGACTAAGGAATATAAAAGGCATATAACATCTATGCGAGAGAAGGAAAACTCGATACAAAACCCTATACCAACACGTCTGACCAGCGTGGTACAGTAGGTCAATTACCATTATGGAGGAGGCTCGAGCCCAATAGTGGGACATATATGAGCTACGATGATGATGATAATGATATAAATACTAGCACGCTTTAGATCAGCGTTGTAAGCTACGGTCAGAAATTCTATTTTAAACATGGAAATTTTTCATCCAACCCTGTATTAGCAATAATACATTAATGTAATCAAAACCTCTTTATTATCTTTGCATTTTTATTTATGTCGCGTCCATATTAACTAAGTTCATTTATTACCAATGAATAATTAGTAATAAATGAATTTTATTAAGTCTAATTAGTAACTATTGCAACGAGAAGTTATAAATATAACAGTTTACCTTCGAAGTGAAACAAGAATAAGGTTAATAATTACAAGTTAATCAATTAGAATCTATGATTACGAATATGTTTCTTTCAGTTAGAAATGTTATTACATTTTTATGGCTTCCAGCAAATTAGTGTTGGCTCTGTAAACTTATGAACGAAGTTAAATGGAAACTAATAATGTATAAAATTATTTTAATGTAATTGGAATTCATTGATATTTAATTATATGAAGTTACTACTTTAATGATTATAATAGATTTTATTTTAATCTAAATAATTCTAAAATTGTATATTGCTATAAATGATGCTTTAGCAGTGTCCGATTGGTGGGTTTGATTGAAATATGTGTTTCTTGTAATTCATTTTCCACTAAGCTGCTATTTATGAGATAAAATGCTTTGCCCGCGGCTTCACTTGCGATATAGTTCACTTCGATGCTTTGTATGGTTTTACACATATTTTTTTAGAATATCACCGAATCAATCTTTAAATTTCTTCAGTTCAGTTAGAATGTAAACTGCTCATTATTTAAATAGAATTTTTCACATTTTCATAGCTTTTATTTATTTACCGTAGAACTATATATTTTTTTAATAAAGTGCAGTAAGTTATTCCTTTTAACATCAGCTACCGGCCAGTGAATATTTCATGATAATTAGTACAGTGGTTTTAGATATTAAATAAAACAAACAGAGAGAGAAATAAAAGATTTTTAAAATTAGTTAAATTGTATATTTAACATAATAGTTATATAGGTATCGTACTATTACACGACTTACACTGTTATAACATTTTTGTTGTTTTTCGTATGGTGATATAGTAAATATACAGTTCACCATTCTGTCCGTGGGTGTCGTAAAAAATGATCAAACAATGTTATACATACATACATACATATATATCATCACGCCATGTCCCTTGCAGGGTAGGCAGAGAGAACAGAGTGCCAGAGAACTCTATCCTTGCATACTTCACTCGCTTCCTCAACATTCATAATTCTCTTCATACACGCTCGCCGGTTTCGGAGACTCTTGACTCCACCTTTCTTCAGTACATGGCCGATCTGGTCTAGGTAGGTTAGTCTCGGCCTCCCGCGGTACCTACATCCTTCCACTTTCGCATTGTATATCTTCTTAACCAGACGTTCGTTCGGCATTCTTTCCACATGTCCGAACCATCGGAGTATTCCCTTTCGCATCTTTACACCAATACTCTCTTTCATCATTATGATAGATCAATTTCTCTCTTATTGTGTAGAAGGCTGGTTGGGCTGGAGCTCAGCAATGGGATATATATGATCTGAGATGATGATGATGAAAAGTGAGTCATACCACTGTTGGTTATGAGCTTTTTTTTTTTATTTATCCATACAGATATGATATTTATATGCGGATGTTTTAATTATATTTATAATCCGCAAAATGTCCAAAAAAATAAAACACTCAATCTAGTGATTATATCTATTTCATACTTGAGAACCTTAGATATTATTTAATTTAATTATACATAAAATTTGATAACAATTAGAGTTCATTTGTATACACTCAATAATAAATTATCAAGCCTAACTGACATACATTCACTATATTGCACAAGATGCTGACCTTTTATGTTTTACAAGGAATATAAGTCAGTTATAGTTGATGTATGTACTTACTATATGATGTCAATGAATGATGATAGTGCTATATGTATAGTAGCGGCTAAGAATACTACCATCCCTTACTTTACTTCTGGATCTTGTAAAAGACGATTAACAGCTTTATATCGATCTGAGCCAGCTCCACCTGATGTAGTTTGGTCAATAATTATATTCCCAAGGAGAGTCCGTGTCAGGCGGTCGGTCAGTCACAAAACTATGCCAATAACTTTTTCAATATCTACGATGGAAAAAGAGAACATATTGCGTCGACCCCAAGTAATTGGGATAAGAACAGCAGAATGAATAATTGATATTATGATCGATAACATTATTTAATTATGCAACCTATCTCACAAGTAAAAGTTGTGAAACGCATATAATATAATAAACAAGGCCAAAAAAAAAAAAAAAATTGGTTCTATTGTAATATATTTTCACCCTTTTTTCTTATAAAATATATTCGATCAAGTTGAATTTGTAACTTACGGTTTTGATAAGAGTTAACTTACGTCACAAAAGATAAATCAAGTTTATGTGACATTCTCTGCCATAGGAGGATTTATGTGACTGCGACCGTTCTTTCTAATGTATTCTGTTAGTAAAAATAAAATATGTGTATTTGAAAATTTCATTTTTCATTCTGTATAATTTTCGTTTCACTATAACTTACAACGTTGAAATTCAATGTAGAAGATCTCGTCTTTGTTTTGGCAGCACGCCGACGTGAACGTGACTTGATTTAAATAAAAATTCGAATCAAATTTGAACACAATGACCAATAATTAGGTTCGATAATAAGACCGCATTTATCCCACAAGCGGGCTATGTAAATGATTATGATAATATGAAATTTAACATAAATGGAGCAGAAGTTGTAAAGTCATGTTCGTCGTCAGCATTTGAGCGTGTTTCCCGCCTGTGTAACCGGTGTACTGACAGGCATGATGCAGCAAAATAATATATGTAACGTTTAGTATAAACCATAGCAATATATAATATGTAGTTTTTTAATTTTACTTTTTTTTAGCGATAGGTAGAAGTATAATTTAGCCACATTTTATCTTTGGGCTCGAGCCTCCTTCATAATGAGAGAGAAATTGACCTACCACGTTGGTCGATGTGTTGGTATAGGGTGTAGTATCGAGTTTTTCATCTCTTACAACGATTTTATATGCGTTTTATATCCCTTAGACGTTTCTTACGATCACCTACGGGTAAGATGTTGAATTGTATATTACTTACGTTACCACACGGAAAATTATTCCACATAAAAAGTTGAAATATTATTACATTACCATTTAGCAACATTAGTAAATATTTCAAGAAATTAAATCACAATGACACTTTTCTTAATCTAAAATTTGAATTAAATATCTCAAACTCAGCAGTCACGTGTGTTATTTATTATATTTATGACATTTTTCCATACATACATATATACATATCATCACGCCATATCCCTTGCAGGGTAGGCAGAGAGTACAGAGTGCCAGAGAACTCTATCTTTGCATACTTCACTCGCTTCCTCAACATTCATAATTCTCTTCATACACGCTCGCCGGTTTCGTAGACTCTTGACTTCAGTACATGACCGATCTGGTCTAGGTAGGTTAGTCTCGGTCTCCCCCGGTACCTACATCCTTCCACTTTCGCATTGTATATCTTCTTAACCAGACGTTCAGACATTTTTCCATAAGTCACTGTTAACCAAAATAGGTATAAAATAAAAATGTAATATACTATATTCGTCCACCCAAACACCAATTGACGTAAAGTATTGAACGTAGGCCACCTTAAGAGGGGAAGATTTGATGCGATAACCGCCATTCTTGGTAAACGGGGTGATGGTTGACTTTAGTGATTTCTGTTATCCAGAACAGAGCTGCTTTCTTTTCTTCTGGTATTTATTTTATCAGTTTTTGCAACATACATATATCATCATTATCCTGCTCTTATTCTAATTACTTGGGATTGATGCAATACGTACTCCTCTTCTACTTTACATATAGCAAATATGATTGACAATAGTTAGTATAGTAGTAATAGTTAGTAGTTATAATGAAATATAAAAATGTTCATCATTCTGCTACTCTTATTCTAATTACTTAGGGTTGATACTATATGTACTCTTCCTTCATAGTACATATTGTAAAAGTTATTGACAATAGTTCTATGACCGGCCGCCTGTCAGACGTCAATGTAGACAAAAACGAAGTTGGCAAACAAAATTCTTGATGTCAATATTTAATTAAAAGCGAATCTCAAAATCTCTCTGTTCGATAACTTATAATATCAACATATTTAAATACGTTGTGGGTTGTATATGGGACTTTGTCGTTATATTGTGTAGTTCTGTAAGGAATTTTTTAATACTCGTACTCATTAACGTATATAAAAGATATATACGAGTAAAATTTAATATAATATATGATATATGTAAAAGTATTTCAAAAAACTTGTCTCATACAGTTAAATTGATCTCATCTTTAAACCATATACATTCTTTATTAAAATGAGATGTATTATGTTGAGAAAATGTCATCGATCAAGCTTTAAATTGGACTTTATCTTGGCTACTCTGTAATTAATGTTCAATAAAACGATCATTCGATATATTTGTCCACCATGCATATGTAATGATTTATAACTTGTAGCACGATCGTTACGAATTTAAACTTCTTTTAAATTCAAACATCGAACGGCATTGGTATTTGTAAAGAAGCAAAGAAATTAAATTTAAAAAAATCGTTTTATAATTTCATTCTCATTATGAGACATTGGAAATTATTTCATATAATAAAATTATAATTTCAATAAAATATATTTAATTTGATTTTAAATGTAATAAATAACAAAATGAAATAATAAAATCTAAATGTCAGTTTGACTCCATAAATTTCCATCGGCAGATAACAGTGGCGTTTAAGGCATCAGAAATATAAGACGGGCAAACGATACTCGAAGGTGGGCGGACAGACTGATAAAGCAAAAGCAAATAAACAACAACTTTATCTATTCAATTACACAATAATGGGAAACAACAAGTATTTCATATTTTGCACGCTAACTCGGCCACCAGCGGGCTCAAATTATAGCCGAGTGCTTGCAAAGAAAACCAATAGCCCAGTTTCACGCCACTGGTTTTATTGAAAAGCCCCATACGCGCGTTTTTTTCCTATTTTTATTCAACGGTAACTACTGTATTTCTAAGTATTTATTGCTTACGTGTTTTGATAAATGAACGCTTATTTCTGTTTAAATAGCTTTTGTTTATCTTTCTATACGATTTATATCTGTTAGAATTATTTATCAAGTTTTACGTGATTGCTTTATAAGTAACTAGCTTCTGCCCGCGGCTTCGCCCGCGTAAAAGGTTACGTTCCTAAAGGTTTTCATCCCCTATTTTTATTATACCCCTTAAGGATAATTTTTTTACAAAATGTTAATGTCATATTTATTTATATCTAATCAATAGCCTAAAAATAAGTTTCAAGCTTCTGGCTTTAAAAATAACGATACATCCTTACAACTTTTCATCCCCCTTTGCAACCTTTTTTTGCATTAAAAAGTAGCCTATGTCCTTTATCAGGCTCTAGCCTATTTGTGTACCAAATTTCATTTAGTGAAAGAGCGACAGGCAAACAGAGTTACTTTCGCATTTATAATATTAGTAAAGATATTATAGATACAAAATTGATTGCCGAAGTAAATATCTATGAAAAATAATATTGTCCTTCTGAACCGTTTATTTATATTTTCTAACAGAGCAGGTATTACACGGAGAAGATAAGAGGGCTTCTTTTAGCTTCCCCGTGCAGTGATGGGTTATGATTATGTGTTATCATCTTTTATTCACGTAGGAGTCGTTAAAATCGCTTAACATATCAGTAAGAGAATGGGTAACAATATTATTCTGTGAAACATTTAATAGTAATAACGATTGCCACCCTGTCTGTTAAGTATAGCCATTACGGTAATACTCACCTTGGAGAGGCCTATGTCTAACAATGGGCGTGAGTATGCTGAGAGATGCCTTGATATCCCACCTTGACTATTTCATTCTTTTATGGTTATGGTAAAAACGTCGTTCCGTGAAAAATCTTAAAGTAATCGATATATTACAGAACTAAGTAAAGTTATAGGGTGGATTCGTAGTCAATAACGTATAATATAGATTATAATAGTTTTTATTAAGCTATGCTATGTTATCATGAAACTACATAATGCATTGGAACGAATTTTAATACTAGGCAAACCACTAAATGGGCCATTGAAAAAAAAAAACGGTTTACGCAAAATATAGACAACAGATAGACAGTGATTGAACAAAATATAGTAGCAAATTAGGGCGGCTCATCGTTCCTTATTAAAAAAAATAAACTAAAGCTCATTTGGCAAGGTAATTTGAGTATTATTAAGTAATTTTGACCATTTTACAATTAAAAAATAGAAAAAAAGAAGAAATTAACTTCATTGTTAATGTATTGTTACCTAACTAGGTTTAAAAAAAAATATATTTATTTAAAAATTGTTAGTTAATAACTAAATTTCAATCTTAAAAAATATTATATATGCATGAAATATAAGCTTGTTAAGTTTTTATGTTTAATAGTTAAATAAAGGATTCGTCGACGTCTTAAAATTTCACGTTCAAGTGAAAAAAAAGTTCAAGAAAAACTACATTGTTAAGACCGAAGCCATCAGTGTTGCCTGTAATTTATACAGTGTATTAATTTCTTTGGTTGGTATTATTTTATTCTTGTCATTTCTAATTATAATACTGTGCGTACTGTGTATAAATATAAACTCGTTTCTCATGCCATGTCCTAATTAAAGGTTGTAAAAAAACAGCACATGTAATAACATTTTAAATGAATATGCAAACGCAACTATAAGTAAGAACAAGTTATGAATAAGAATAGGATAGTAAATTTTGTATATTATGAAATACAAAAGGTAATTAATACAATATGTATTTTCAATATTGTAATTGTTTTGAGATATAAATTTTAATAGAGTTAATAGATTTTTGACTGAGATTTTGTATGTTATTTAAATAAAACATTGCAAGCTTTAAATGATAGGCTGTAAACTATTGCCTATCATTAAAATGGGATAAAAGAGAGAGTAGTTGTCATTCTTAATACTTAGATTCACAGCTATCCGCGATTTACATGTTGCGGTAGTGCGACAAACATTTAGTTTACTCGAGTCTATCGCGTCATCGTATATGAATGCAGGGCTAGCTAGAATTTCATTATTGCGAAAAGAATAAACTTTTTTGAAATTTCTCTCCTATAAGCATGTGAAGCGAATTTCATATATATATATATATATATATATATATATATATATATATATATATATATATATATAATATCTGGAGGACTGAGCCTTGCTCGGTATTTTTTTGTTAGTGTGTTTTGGAAGATATATTTAAATATAATAAAAATAATAAAAAATAAAATAAAATACTAAAAGTAAAAATAGAAACTAAAAAATTTATCGAGCAAAAAGGAGCGAAAATCACGTTTGTTGTATGGGAGCACCCCTTAAATATTTATTTTATTTTGTATTTTAGTATTTGTCGTTATAGCGGAAACAGAAATACATCATCTGTGAAAATTTTTGTCTGGCTGCTGTCTAACTATTATGGTTCATGAGATACAGCCTGGTGATAGACAGATGAACGGCCGGACGGACGGACAGCGAAGTCTTAGTTATAGGGTCCCGTTTTACGTTTAGGGTACGGAACCCTGAAAAAGTTGAACTCACATAAAAGCTTGGTACAATGGAAATACTCTTTAAAATTGGAATGTCTCGAAACTCACAATACTGTACTAATATGGCATTTGAAAGTTTCTAAGCTATAAAAGGTCATACACTTTTAAGACACGACGTCATAGGAACGTAAAGTTTGAAATTTTAAATTGTTGGACAGCAATTTTCTAAGCCGAATATTGTAATTGAGAGCCATCATAACACATTGCACCGAATAACTGAAATCCATCGCTCATAAGATGTATTACCCATTTTTATTTTACCGTATAATGATTAGGAAAGAGAGGTAAGTAGGAAAGAGATAGTCATTTGCTATATTTTTGTTTGCTGTTTAGCCAGCGTTTATTCAACATATGTGTAAAAATCGAAACGGAAGGGCTGAGTTATATTAGGAACAATCAGTAAGATACGCTAAAGAGACAGGATGTTAATGCTGATCAGATTGGTCGCAAGACTTACGCCATGACTTACCTATGTGCGCTACCACAGTCGTTTCGATTTCTTTATAACATTCATCATCATAGCCAATCAAGCCAATAATATGTCCCACTGTTGGGCTCGAGCCTCCTCCGTTATGGGAGGGAAATTGACCTACTATACCACGCGGGTCAGACGTGTATAGGGTTTTGTTTCGAGTTTTCCTTCTCATGCATATAATTAATTTATACCATTTACTTGCAAATATTTTAAATTATTTGAACGGTTCGAATATCAAAATAAATCCTTCGAATAAGTGACAAACTCAGAGTCCAACCACCGCTCAAGCTCCTGAATACTCTGAAGGCTCCCGGTCTCCCAACTTACATCTTAAAATTGAGAGCTGGCGCGCCAAAATTATACAATACCACCAGTTTGTAATCGGGTCAACTATACTGACCGGTTGTTCTCAAGCAGAGTCTGTATTTATTCCTTGGATTCTCTGAATACCTACCATGAAATTACTCCTTTGAATTTCAGAGAGTGCAGTTTGCCATTAAAGTCTGTTTCGCAATAACCATAAACAAAGCTCGAGGTCAAGTTCTTAAGATAGCGGGAGTAGACTTGAGAGAAAACTGCTTCTCCCATGGGCGTATAGTTGTATGTGACGTGCTTCAGAGTAAGCTCACAGAGTTGCCTGGTAATTCTAGCATCAGAAAGAAAAACAAAAGATATTGTTTACAAAGAAATACTGTAATAGGTGTAGTATCGTGGGTGGATGTCAAAGAAGCGGTACCAGTGGTCGGCCTAATTTCGATGGAAAAGATGGTGGCTTATGGGGCCGCACACTACCCTTCCATCGCCTCGGTCGGAATGGTTGCGTTGTGTTCAAAACATAGAATACTAAGAAAAAAGCCTCGTGTCCATAATATATAACAAAAATTTCATTTTATTTTCGTGTTTATTAAACCTTACCTACACTATAATAAAGGTTGTTATACTATATAGGGCATGCAAACATTTATACATAATAATTTATAAATAACAATAAAATTAAAAACGTAAAAAATAAACAAAAATCCTATTAGAAACATTTTGGACTATTACTTAGATAAAGATGCGGGCAAATGATAATAAATAATAAAATAATAAAAAAAAGGCCAAAAAGTAAATAGGAAAAGTAAGGATCCGAACCGAGCTCCGGTTTGTTTGGATTAGACTACTTGATTTTCCAACTGAGCTAAATATCTGTCTTCTTAATGACAGCGTCAAAATTTGAAACCTTCATATTCTAATAGTTTCAATACAACGAAAAATTATATTTTTTGTTGCCGTAAAATACTGACAAAACAATATTTTCTATAAATGAAACCTAGCTAGATCGATTACTGGCCCCGGGAACCCCTTGTATGTTAAATTTCAAGAAAATCGTTGGAGCCGTTTCCGAGATTCAGATTACATATATATATACAAGAATTGCTCGTTTAAAGATATAGTGAGATATATATATATATATATATATATATATATATATATATATATATATATATATATATATATAAATATATATATATATATATATATATATATATATATATATATATATATATATATATATATGTGTCATAGTATTTGATGCGTGGTTTAAATTTCAACTTTTAAGATCGCAGTGTTTGCTGAATCGTCATGAAACGTTTTTCTGAGAGGCATAGGATAGAGGAACGATTCAGGGCGAATTATGGAAAATCGAGGTCTGTTTAGGATAAAAAAAACGATAACTTTTTTATTTCTAAACATTATGTTCTAAAATTTTGTACAAATATAGAGATTCGTTTAATTGATTGATGATCATGGTTTAAAAAATACAAATTATAACGTCTACAAAAACCAATATTGAATCCTATACAAAATTAAAAACACATAACGTACATAAAAAAAAGGAAACAATATTAAATATGTACTGTAATGATGAATTTTATATAGATTAATAGAAGTAATTATAAATTAAAATCAAACACAAACGCGATAAAATCATATAAATAGTTTCATTTCAAATATAAATTAATGTTATATTTTATACTTGGTGAGTTTCGGGATCTGGAATTAATTCGTTAACCTTTAAAGATCTAAGGTGTTTTCATTGGTGTGTTAAATTTATTTTAATTCTAATAATGTTACTATGTATTCTTTCAATTTTTTTCTACCTTTTATTGAAACTGCTAATAAATTATCACAACTAATTTAGGTCCCTGATCAAGTCAGGGGTAATTTAGACTAAGTTCATGATGACTTAAAACAATAAAAAAAAAGGTGCTTTCATCAATTTCATTCAGATTTTTTGCTATACGGTATTCTAATACTGGTTATATAGGGATATGACGTATAAGGAAGAGTATGAAATACATCCTCATTCTGATCGAGAGCATTTTCTAGCATGATATAGAAAAGCTTTTTAATTTCTTCCACTCTCTGATATGGTGGCAAAAGACAACATTTATGCTCGTTTATGAAATTTCTCTAATAATTATTGTATTGTATTGTGATTTCGTCAAGTCAAATTTAATAAATACTCTCAACGATTCTTGATCCATTAACATTTTTTCTGCCTTGTGTCATTTATAAGACTCAAGAATAAAGTTTTATTTACACTATTAGCAAATGTTGCCTCAAGTTTTGCTTCTATACCTTCTCCTATTAAATAAAATCCTTGAAGATATTCATTGTAGATGTGCTCAAATCCATATTCCTTAAGTAACATAGATTTCCGTGTGGTGACGGAGTAAGATTACTATTTACCACCCCATATCTTACCCGTGGGTGATCGTATGAGATGACTAAAGGATATAAAACGCATATAACATATGACCGTCTACCACGTTTTCCAGAAGATGGTTGGCCTCAGTTATAACGTCTTCATAGTACGGTAAAGTTACTGAATATTCTGATTCCAAAGAATTACTGTTTTTATCCATCATTTATTGCCATCCATCGTTTATTAAAAGCAGGAATAATATGTTTTTGAAAATCACTGAGGATGAAACATTGTTGATGAAATTTAATTTTCTTCATATCGTATCGTATCTTATTGATTGTTCCTAATATAACTCAATCTTTCCGTCTCGATTTTTGCAAATATGTTGATTAAGATCTGACTAAACAGTGAACAATAATATATCAAATGACTATCTTCTCCTTTCCTAATCATTATACGGTAAAAATACCCTCGCCAGAGTTAAATAAAAACGGTTAATGCATCTTATGAGCGATCGATTTCAGTTAGTTTGATGCAATGTGTTATCATGGCTCTTAATTACAACATTCGGCTTAGAAAATTGCTGTCCAACAATTGTAAATTTCAAACTCCACGTTCCTATGACGCCTTGTCCTAAAAGTGTATGACCTCTTTAAAGCTTAGAAACCTTCAAATGCCTTATTAATACAGTATTGTGACTTTCGAGACATTTCAATTTTAAAGAGTATTTCCATTGTACCAAGCTTTTATGAGAGTTCAACCTTTTTAGGGTTCCGTACCCAAAGCTTAAAATAAAACCCTATAACTAAAAATTCGCTGTCCGTCCATCCGTCTCTCTGTCACCAGTCTGCATCTCATGAACCATGATAGACAGTTGCCATTTTCCCAAATGATGTATTTCTGTTGCCGCTATAATGACAAGTACTAAAAAACAAAATATAATAAATACTTAAGGGGGCTTCCATATAACAAATGTCATTTTTGCGCCTATTTGCTCGATATTTTTTTAGTTTCTATTTTTATTTTTTGATTTGTTTTGTCATTATTTTTATTATATTTAAATATATCTTCCAAAACACATTAAAAAGAAAATACCGAGCAAGGCTCGGTCATCCAAATATTTTTTAATTAAGTGAATAACAGGATCCCAGCTTGATGATAATACCCAGCCATCCTCCCTATTGAAATTTTTATGTTTTTTGATTTCAATAGCCTCGCGAACCATTCTAGGCAGCTAGCTAGCATTCGGTGTTCTTTTGCGACGATTTGTGGCTTATCAAACCTGATGTAATGGCGGGTGCGGTCCTGACTATGCTCACAGACTGCAGACTTAATGTGACGGCGGTGTTTCACATCAGCTATATGTTCCTTGATCAGAGTTCTTATAGATCTCTTTGTTTGGTCTATATAAGAGAGACCACAGTCACAGTCTAATTTATAAACTCCTGCATCCTGTAGAGGGATCTGGCACTTGACAGGTGGTAAGAACTGACTAATCCTCTTCAGTGGCTTAAAATAGGTTTTTATAGAAGCATGTTTTAGGATATAGCCAATCTTGTCAGTGACTCCTTTTACATAAGGTAGGACTGCAGGGAGACGTTCAACTGTTGGTGGTTTCACACGGTCACCGTGACGGGGGCGAGGAACTTGCAGCTTGTTTGCACGTAGAACCTGCTTGACATGCTGCAGCTCCCCAGCCAGGTGTTCATCGTCACAGATTCTTCGTACTCTCTGTAACAAAGATTTTGAAACGGTAGCTAACTGTGAAGGGGAATGGTGAGAATTACCATTCAAGTATTTGTCTGTATGGGTTGCTTTGTGACACACTGTATGACTCAAGGTGTTGTTGGGTTTACGGATAACCAAAATATCTAAGAAAGCTAAAGACTTATTTGACTCCAGTTCCATAGTGAATTGAATTTTTGGATTAATTTAGTTAAGATGGTTAAGCAATATGGTTACTTTGTCTGATGGTAATATTGTGAATGTGTCATCTACGTACCGCTTATAAAACCTGGGTGTGACAGGCGAGCTTCTTAGGGCAGTTTCCTCGAAGTCCTCCATGAATATATCGGCAACAACGGGAGAGACTGGCGAGCCCATAGCCACTATATCGTATCATGCCTCCTCAGTTTTCTCGCCAGATCTTTCTCAGTGTGGCCGCGTTCCGATCCGATCCGAGTAGCTGAATAGTTTTTGTTAGTTTTGTAAAAATTGTAAAATTGCCACAATAATAATTATCATAAATTAAATACCTTAATAATAACAAATCATAAACAACATAAATTTTATATATAGAATCATTCTCTTTTTGTACTGGCAATGAATTGTATTAGTTTTGTATAAAACTGTGGGTCAAAATTTAATATCTTATAGGGTAGATATAAATAAATTTCTGTAATAACAATGACATATTGGACGTAAGACACCTCAGTCCTCCCATGACCATGATCACTGTAAAGTGTTCGAAACGTCGGGAAATTATAAATCGCGATAGAATCCGTAAAAGTAGTTTTATTTCAAATGTGTAATACTCACGTAAACATTAGAAATCATTTGAATACTTATTATAATATTTGTATACAATTCTTAATTATACACAGTCAATCTATATAACATTGCATTTTAATTTGTAATGTATGTATTATTATTAATACTTAAAATTAACTCAAAAGTAATTGTAATATTCGTATATCCAATATACATTTAGAGAGATTTATTAGCTTTTGCAAGGAACTCTACGACCTAGATGAATACAGATGTTGTAATAAACAAACGTATTCTATCAACTGCTGTATCCCGTTAGGATGATCCACAGCTAGTACATACTGATCGACGCCTACGAGACAATACTGTCTTTATGGTTCACCCACAGATAGTCGCGAACACGTCCCACCAGCACTACACCGTCGTGTGAAACATGTTTTATAGATGCCATAAAAGAATAAGAGCTTTAGTATAAACAATTATTGAATTCACATACACAACCGTAATAATTTTAGTAAAATCTATTGACGTAAAATATTTATTTTACAGTCGAACGCTACGGTAAATGTAAATATTTACAAGATTTATTGTCCACGCTCTCATTTTACAGTTCAAAATAAAAAAGCAGCCTTTATTGTATTGAAATTTGTTTGAAATCACATTTGTTATATTAACCTCCGCTATATTTGAATATAGAATGTGTGTGAATTTTTAAATTTAATATAAGTTTGTTAGGTGCTGGGTAGATTAAACATTACATTTTTTCATTATTTGCATTGAGATAAACTTTTTAGTTGAATCAAATTGGTTAAAATATGTATTTTTTTACGAAACAACTGCTATATAATCTCTGTAGATAAAAGAATAAACCAAAATAGCGGAGTAATATTGGAAGGAAGGATAATACCTTAAATTTTTATGGAATCTAATACATTACTTATATTTTGTACGTGTGGCATATGTAATTTTAACAATTCTGAGACTCGTTATAACATTGATTGCCCTTCAAAGATATGTAAGGATTAATTAACTCTAAATAGCAGGTCATTAGTTAAGTGATAACTGCCATTTGTTCTAAGAACTAAGAATCTATTGTCGTACAGTACATTAGTGGCGTGTATCCGACCCGCCCTCTGGACAATGCGACGCTGACAGTTAGATCTATTTGTTTGGATTAGACGAACGTGCGATAGTATGTTGGGCCCTTTTATTTCTTTTCTTTCTCTATTTAAGAACTCAATTCTAATTATATCTAATTTGGTAGTAGAATTCAAAATAATTGAACATAAAAGGTATTCTATAATTAAATAAAATCTGTTTATAATAAATATCTATTTACTGATTGGTTCGTTCGTGGTATTATTTACACGTGGTTCATGATATTGTTCGTTGTTTTTTCGTATATAATCGAAACAAATTATTTTTAAAAATTTTTGCTGAAGAAATAACAGCTTGCCAACATATGTAAAAATATTTTTTGTCTTAAATAAAATTAAAAAAATAACCAAAATGAAAATAGCAAAAATATTTTAAGATGAACTTCGCTGCTATTAATTATTTAATTATTTTTCGAAAATTCTATTTAAATTTGAACCCTAATTAAATATGTTTTATAAATGTTAAAAGTAATCTGTATCGAAATATACCATAATACCCGTTTTGAAACAGTGAATGCATATTCTAAAGGGTTAAATGTATTAGAATCATGTAGGTAAAATTTGGGTTGGGATGATGGAGTATGGTTCAATCAGAACTTTAGCATACAACTATTAATTATAACATTGTAGACCTTTATGATTAATTGTTTGTTACGGTACTTTGATTGACGTTTCGCGAAAACAGTTCTACTTTAGATACCATTCTATATTAATTATGCAATATGTTATATAAGGTATTATGTGAGTTTCAGGTATGTTAATACTTAAAGTTTGTCTAGAATTTGTATGTAGACAATAGTGTTATTAGGTAAAGTAGAACTAAGAGATTGTTTTAAATACTGTTTAAGATTGTGGTGACGGACTAAGATTACAATTCTCTACCCTCTATCATATCCGTGGGTGATCGTAAGACTAAGGGATATAAAATGCATATAACGTCTTTGTAAGAGAAGGAAAACTCGAAACCAAATACCAACACGTCTGACCAGTATGGTATATAGATCAATTTCCCTCCCATTATGGAGCAGGCTCGAGCTCAACAGTGGGACATATATGAGCTGATGATGATAATGATGTATATTAAAGAGATCCCCTCCAGAACGTGTTAAGTTATTTATTGTATATGTAATAAAATTCAATAAATGTAATTAAATATTTAAATTACATACATATATATCATCACGCCATATACCTTGCAGGGTAGGCAGAGAGAACAGAGTGCCAGAGAACTCTATCCTTGGATATTTTATTCGCTTCCTCATCATTCATAATTCTCTTCATACACGCTCGCCGGTTTCGGAGACTCTTGACTCCACCTACCTTCTGTACGTGACCAATCTGGTCAAGGTAGGTTAGTCTCGGTCTCCCCCGGTACCTACATCCTTCCACTTTCGCATTGTAAATGTGCTAATACCTATCAGGACCCTAATTTGTTTTGCCAACGAAGATTAGACACCGTTAACGTATGCTACCACATTTACATACATAAAATCATCATTCAGTCTCCTACTCTTATCTCAATTACTTGGGGTCTATACAATGTGTACTCTTCTTTCATAGTATATATTGTAAAAGTTATTGGCAGTCTTTTATGACCGGCCGCCTGTCAGACGTCAACCCTCCTTGGAAATGTAATTGTTGACCAAACGGCATCAGATGGAGTTGGCCCAGATCGTTATAAGGCTCTTAGTCGTCTTTTACGACATCCACGAGCAAAGTAAGGGTTTGTAGTATTCGTAGCCGCTACCATACAGCATTTAAGACATCTAACAATATGAGTACATTATTACACTGTGGGTAGTGGGAACTTATTTGGTAAGCCACGGCTTCTGATAATAATTATTTTTAAAGTTTACACGAGAATTGTATTACTGACTTAAAACTATTTTAACAGATTTTAAATTATTACAATTTGGCTTTCATCTGGTTGTTTAGATATTTTTAAGAATCGGTGGTCACGGAAGGACTCCGTAACGAAAACATTAGAGAGCAGAAAGTAAAATTGAAACAATAAGATCCGTAACATTTTACAGACTTTTTTTATAGAAAAATAATCGCTGACCATAGGCGATGGCGTCGATTCGGCTATAACAATAAACAGAAATATTTTTATTCAAAAATATAAGCAAAAAAGGAATTATACATTGTATAAAAGTTATTTTTTATTACGATTTAATAAGGAGATTCATTCAAATGAAGTCACGTATCATAAACCAGTAGTTGCAGAAGCTTCAAATCAGATTATAAAATCAATACAATATTGTTTAACGGAGAAGAGCTTGCCATTGTTCAGAATCGGCAAAACTGTAAGTACTATAATGGCAATAAATTGTAATATCAATTTAAATAATGCTTGTTCGTTGCTTGTTGTCATTTTGTATAACAAGATAATATTGCTCTTTTAAAACTATGCAAATGAACGCTCCGATGGTTCGGACATGTGGAAAGAATACCGAACGAACGTCTGGTTAAGAAGATATACAATGCGAAAGTGGAAGGATGTAGGTACCGGGGGAGACAGAGACTCACCTACCTAGACCAGATTGGTCACGTACTGAAGGAAGGTGGAGTCAAGAGTCTCCGAAACCGGCAAGCGTGTATGAAGAGAATTATGAATGTTGAGGAAGCGAGTGAATTATGCTAGGATAGAGTTCTCTGGCACTCTGTTCTCTCTGCCTACCCTGTAAGGGACATGGCGTGATGGTATGTATGTAAAACTAGGCATATAAGGACGCCACATTTAATGACAGAGTTAAGAATATGACGTATAAAAATCTCTTACTTGCCCGTGGGAATCGTGAAAATTATTTGAGGGATTATTAGGTAAAAAAGTAGCAGCATCCTCTTGAAAACTTTTAACACGAACAGTCATCAAATCAATCGTAGCGATTATAGGTCAATCTAACTTGGGTTGATCTAGCGTCAACAATGGACTTCGTTAGGCTGATGGATAGACGGATACAGAGAGAAATATATTATGGTTATTGTAATTGGTGAAAATTGTTCAACAGCTGGATGAAATATTTATACCTTTTTTAAAAAAAAATGACTATTACGCATTGAGCAAATACTTATATAATAGGAAAATTTAAAAGCATGCAATTAATTGAAAGATACAAAATTCACCCAAATCATTAAATATAAATAATAAATATTGTTTTAGCCTTATATGTTTTTTTTTTGCAAGCTGTGTGGTATGGCTACGAATACTACCAACCCCTTACTTTGCTCGTGGATGTCGTAAAAGACGACTAAGAGCCTTATAACGGCCTGGGCCAACTTCATCTGATGTCGTTTGGTCAACTATTACATTCCCAACGAGGGTTGACATCTGGCAGGCGGCCGGTCATAAAACTATTGCCAATAACTTATACAATATGTACTATGAAACAAGAGTACATATTATATCGATACCAAGAAATTGGGATAAGAGTAGGAGAATGATGATGTTTATTTTTTTATTTATCTTATTTATTAATATTCATATAATGTGTTTAAATTTTCTACCCTTCACGCTAAAATGATCCAGTGAATTTCTTCTTATTTGATCTACGATGTACAATATTTGTACCCCATGTGTATTCCATATAATTTTATATTCCACTATTCTCACGACAATAGCAGCTATGCGGCACTCTGGTTTTGAAATTATATTATTATATTGTATTGTGCAAACTTTTATTTGTTTCCCATATTTAATATAGGATTGAATCTTGTAATAAAATTTTATAGTCACTTCCTTGTTACCACCTCATATAGTACAATAATATGGATGTCAAGGGTAATACTAAGATCACTCGACGTAATTCATGATATAATGGACCTTTGGATGTACGTTACCAGTGTTTTATAATAAAATTTATTTATTTTGAAATACTATATAGCCTTAGTGTGTCCAGTCTCCTGATGCAATTGAGACGGTCGACTGCAACTTCTCATTTATTCAACATAAATAATCTTATATATTGAGATATATCGATAGTACTTTAAGTTATTTTATCGAGTTTTAAAATATCAAAAGTGTATTTTAAATAAATTTTATAAATTATTGTTTAACCGTTTTAGACGTCGCGCGTATTACTCCAAATAATATTACATTCAACTTTATTTTAACGGCACATAAAGTGTTCCGTAAAGTATGTAGTAAAATTTAAGAGCATATGCGACTGAAAAGCAGGCAAATTTTTACTGCCTATTTTATTTCTCATATAGAAAAGAAATGAAAACGTTTAAGTTCCAATTTTCAATGTCCTTAAATATATTAACAAACTTACTCGTATATATGTTGTACGTTATATATTCTTATGTCATATGTCTGGTGCTGGAGAATATAACTACCTGTTATTATAACTATATCATGGATAATATTACTAGTACCTACTGTGTCGTTAAATACAAATAAATAGTATTTTGAAATAAAGTATTAGGAACTGAAGCCCACTATTTTCTCATAATGATTAATTATATCTCTATTAATTATATCTCGTACCTCTGGTGAGCAAATAATATAGGCTAGCATCAACGTAGAATAAGCTATGAAGAAACTTCTTATTCCTATGTAATGGATAGTCTCCAGAACTACAACTTGCAATTCTTAGCTCAACTTCGAATATTGTTTCGACGTTGACAAGACTGTTTGGTCTAAAATGCGCATTCAAGATACAACCATGGGAAAATAGCGGGTCTTCTTTCTTGTCCATCATTTTAAAATTAATTATATATATTCGTAATATATCTCACATTTCAATCGCAATTAATAATAACTTCTATAAACAGTATAATATTATTAAAGGAGATGGGAAACTCGTAATAAAACTTTATGCATAAGAATCTGGCTAGCGTGGTATAGCAGACTAATTACCCTGCCTTCGTACACTAGTAGGAAGCTTGTGATTAAAATTAGAATGCACATGTGCTAAGAAGAATAACTACTATAAGATCCGTCTAAGTATTTCATACTTTAGCAAATAATTTACTAGAAATTCATATAACAATTCATATCAACAGCATGTTTATACATTTAGATAAGGACACGTTTTTAAAGGTGACATTAATTTTATAATAAATAGTTACTTTTCATTATTAGAGGGATAAATATATAATATATCTTTACAAATGACAAATAAAATAATAAAAATGATGTAGTAGGTATTATAGGCAATATTTAATAATAACAAAAATTACCTTTGGGAAATAATATATTGAGATTTTATTCTTATTATATACTAGCTTTTGCCCGCGACTTCGTCCACGCAGAAGTCATCTCTGACAGAGTTAAATAGAAAAAGCAATGCAAGGTGTTGAAGGTTTATCGCTAGGATAATAATCAACAGCGTCAGAAACTGGGATGCGTTGAGGTGTTGATTCTGCGAGTTAGTTGTCTAACGGAATTAGGCAATAGGGTGGATCCGATAGAAAATACTCTACGTTGACACGCTCTACAGTCGGTGCTTTGGGCGGCGCAAGCGTGAGTACCTGTATTTAGGTTCACTGCATGATGGCTTTGACTCGAGATGATACCCAGTTGCGGTGGCCCGCCCGCACAACGTAGATGTACGTGTACGGCGCGCGTGTGTCTACATACCATAGCCGGTCACTAAAGAAAAAGATGGTTCAAAGTTCTATTCATTCTACAAATTATATTGCCATTAATATACTATTTACGGTATGACCATGGGATAAAAATATAATTAGCGCCATCCTTTATTTGACTGTTTTGTTTCACCAGCAGATTTGCGACCTCGTTAGATATGATTTATTATTTGAGTTATAGAGTGAACATTTTTGAAGCTAAACTTAACCTGTATCTTAAACTATTAGGCAAGAACCTATTGTCGTCTACTATGTGTATCGTGTGAGCTCTCACGCCGGAACTGGTCGCCACAACGGCACTGGTGCGGGATTGATGGAGAGGGGAGAGAAACACCTGTTTATTTATTTTTACCGAAAAATATTTGTACGTACCTAATTTGAAAAGAATCGATAAAGAAATTTTCTCCCCATACACACTTTGCCGCTTTGTTACACCCCCTTAGGGGCGCAATTCATAAAATCCTTTCATATTGAATCTCTATGTCATAAATAAAAAAGTGCTTCAAAATTTAATGTTTCTAGCTTTAATAGTTTCGGCTTGGCTACCGCCAAACGTTAACCCGCTTCACAGGCCTAATTTACAGAACCAGAGGGTGAAAATTGACAAATGCCGGATATTACCCTAGAATATTTGATTCGACTGGTAATTTGAAAAGAATCAATATTTTTTTTTCTCTTCATACAAACTTTGCCACTCTGCTCCACCCCCTTAGGAGTGTAATTTCGTAAAATCCTTTCTTAGTGAATCTCTACATCATATAAAGAAACCACAGTCAACATTTCAAGTTGCCAGCTTCAATAATATCGGCTTGGCGCTAATGATTTAATGAGTCGTCCAACCCGCTTTGCAGGCCTAATTTACACCCCCAGAGGGTGAAAATCAACAAATGCTGAAACACGTGTTTATTTATTTTTACTGAAGATAATTTGTACGTAATTTGAAAAAACTCGATAAAGATTTTTTTCTCTGAACATTTTTTTAAATTGACATAACTTTTTTTTTATAAACCATACATACATACATAGCTTCACGCCTGTTTCCCAGAGGGGTAGGCAGAGACTACGGATTGCCACAAACCACGATCCTGGCATACTTCCATCGCTTCATTCACACTCATAATAGTCTTCACGCATGCTCTACGATTATGCATACTCTTAATAAGACCTCTCGTCAACACATCTCCAACTTGGTGCAGAAAAGTATGACGTGGTCTTCCCCTTGTATTCGTCCCATTCACGCTTGCTTTATACATTTGCTTCGTCAACCTCTCGTTACTCACTCTTTCTAAATGTCCAAACCACCTCAGCATACTCTTTTTGATCTTTGTCACTACTTCTTCATTCACACCACAGCGCTCTCTTATAACACTATTCCTAATTTTATCTTTCATACTTACATCACACATACTACGAAGAGCTCTCATCTCTACAGCATTTATTCTACTTTCATGTCTTCCCTGCCAAATCCAACTTTCACTACCATACATGAGAGTAGGTACTAATACTCCCTTATGTACAGCTAAACGTGCCTTTTTGGACACGTTTCTGCTTTTCATAAAGGTGTATAGTGCCCCATTCACTCTATTACCAGCATTTACTCTTCTTTCAACATTATCATCATTTTTACGATCTCTAGTAAACAAAACACCCAAATATAAAAATTCTTTCACCTGTTCCAGTTCCTCTTCAACTAGATAAAAATATAAATACAGCATAAATTGAATACATTGTTTTACTTATATAAAATATCCTAACATATTTAAGATACCAAGCTTTACCTAGGCATTCTGCAAATATATCCAGCCAAAGGTACAAACGGTAGGTCGCGTGTGTGACCTGAATACATTTTTGATTTATTTAAAGGACATGTACCGACTAGTTCAGGAACAGATTTACGTAGATACTGTTTGCCTTTTTGTTTGTTTTAAATATACAATGTTGTTGTATAGTTATTTTAAATTTTGTTCATCATCATCATCATCTTAACTCATATACATCAAACTGCTGGGCTCGAGCCTCTTTTAGAATATGAAAATCACATTATACCATTTATAACAGTATCGAACTGATGGATTAAGGTCTTCTTCCACTTCAGTTGGATTTCTCTGTCCTGAAACAAAAACGAGTAATGTTCGCCGAAGCTATCTAAGTCGTTACATCATCTTTTTCACTATCTCAATTTTTGCCTTTGTGGAAGACATCATTATTGACTGATTTTTTCTTCATTATCTGAGCCCTATATGTATATCCTGCTTATAAACACGGCTTTCCTCAGTATAAAAGAAACTAGCTCACTAAATCACGACGATATGATAGATTGGTATAAGCTTTTGTATTGATGTTTGCGTCTCATGCAGTGATGTTATTTGCCTTATTTTTAGGTTAATATCCCTTAATAAACTCCTAGGATGCCCGATATGGAGAAGAAATGGATGGAAACCCATGTATTTTTATTGCGTCATTACATGGATTAATTTGTCTCAATAATAATGCTAAATTGTATAAATTCACCTGTTGTATATTTTATGTCTCGTTAAATATCAATTTGACAGTAATTAAAATAAAAGTAGACGTATTGTAACAAATTAGGGAAACGAACCGTTAATATGCCTACATTGATAGTAAATAATGGGTAAAATGGCAGTTAAATCATGGTAATTTATTGTTCATTGAACAAAGGCTGTTTCACACGAAACACCTACTTGAATACAGAAACAATGCTCACGAATTTTATAGCTATCGTATTATTTAGTAACAATGATAGTTTAATTTACTTTGAGCTTTGTAAAAATAGGGTCTTTAATAGAAAAAGCTTTTTTGTTGGACTCATCTGAGGCACAATTATGTCCCCGTATCAATCGGCTGTTTATCTTAATAGGTAGCATTTTGCTACCATTATTTAACTTGGATAACATATTTTTATATACATATGTGAAATAGAAAAATGGAATACTATCTGTTTGCTTAAGTAAAGTGATATAATCAGACTATTCTGGTGAAGTTAGCTTCGATCAGAGATGACAGCCTTCTGATTAGGTTTTTTTTTAAATATATTTCTATTTATCTTCGAATGGAGAAGTAGAATACTAAGAATACACGAATACTCGCCATGTACTTTTTAATATTTAGTTTGATTAAAATCGACAGCCTCTTATCGATTACCATTGTACTCGTCATAACAAGCTCGAAGTTTAATATTACAAACTTATTCTTGATAATATACTTGAAGAAAAAGCCTCAGAAATCAAGGCCTTGTACTTGAGCCGGCGATCTCACAGTGACTAATGGAATGAAAATAAAAGTTAGGATACTAATAAAATCATAATGCAGGTTTTAATTTATTATATAAATAGAAATATTTTATTATATCATCATCACAGCCCATACATGTCCCACTGTTGGGCTCGGGCCTCCTCTGTAATAGAAGGGAAATTAAACTTCTATATCGCGCTGGTCAGACATGTTGGTATAGAGTTTTATTTCGAGTTGCCTTCTCTTTGCATAGATATTATATGCGTTTTATATCTCTTAATAGTCTCTTACTATCACCCACGCGTAAGATAGGGGGTGGTGAATGTTGAATTCTTACTCCATCGCCACACGGATAATATTTTATTATATATTTAGAAATTATTTCATTACTTTAAAAATATCGTTATAGAGAAATAACACAGGTGTCAAAAATATTGTAAACAGATTATACTCCAAAGTAAGAAAGACAGAATTATTTATAAATTCCTTTTACAAAAACTACACGTGAAACTATTCAGGCGGCGATTTGTTATACTTGTAGATCTTTCAACAAACGCTATTCAAACGTCTTTAGAAGTGGGTAGATGATCGTTAACAAACAACAAACCATCTTAATGCTAGGTACTGAAACGTGAGTCACAGTGCATTAGCATTATTTTGAAGAGTGTCATTCAAATCATTTAACATAAATAAATTCAAAAGTTATGGTGGTATGTTTAGTAATTTTCATAGAATCTATCTAATAGTAGTGGTAGTACCACGCTGTTAGACAGTTTTCTGTCTACAGCCGCGGGCCGGTCCGTCCGGGGTAGTACCACACTCTCGCAAAAAATCAACGCCTGAGTAATGGCAATGTGCTATTGCGCTTTGTTCGGTGAGGGAGAGAGCCGGCAGCCAAACTGGGTGGGTTTGGGGCTTGTATTGGTAGGCAGTGGCCCTAAAGGTCCATGGGCTGTAGTAACACTTACCATCAGGTGTACTGCTTGCTCCTTTGCCACCAAAAGCCATAAAAAAAACATTTAATTAGTGATAAATAATGTCATTATCATCACCCATATATGTCTCACTGTTGGGCTCGCGCCTCTTCCGTAATGGGAGGGAAATCAACCTACTATACCACGCTGGTCAGATGTGTTGGTATAGGGTTTTGTTTCGAGTTTTCCTTCCCTCGCTTATGTGTTATATGCATTTTATATCCCTTAGTCGTCTCTAACGATCACCCATGGGTAAGACAGGGGATGGTGAATTGTATTCTTACTCCTTCACCACACGGATAAATAATGTAAAGTTTGAAATTTATATCTTTAGGATTTGTTTTATAATTTGCTGCTGCCGAAAGTTAAAATGATTACAAATTATTATTAAAAAATAAAAAAAATATTCTAGAAACTAATTGTAGTGCTATTTATAACGATGGCACAAATTCACGTCATTTGTGCCATCGTTATAAATAGCACTACAATTAGTTTCTAGAATATTTTTTTTTGGTTAAGTAAGATACCGACCTACTGCTCTTTAATACTAAAATAAAACTTTGACCTCTTTAAAAACTATGTCACATGTAAATGACTGCATAAATGGAGTAGCGGTTAAGATATCATCATATCGTACCAAATGTTATGGGTTCGATAACCATGTGGGGTAATATTTTATGGGTTCAACTGTTCTATGTGAATAATTAAGTGCTGTTTTCATTAATTGCATATTTGTACTCTACAATACAAGGATAACTTGCTAAGAGCTGGGTTTATCTCTTTTTTTAAAAACCTACCTATATTAAAACCTTACCTATACAATACAATTGTGAATCTACACTACATCAGGCATCAAATCAAATAAATATAAGTTTAAAATTGTGGACGGAAGCGAGTGAAGTATTTAAGGATAGAGTTCTGTGGCACTTTGTTCTCTCTGCCTACCCTGGAAGGGATATGGCGTGATGTTATATATGTATTAAAATTGTTCAAATTGGTAAAGCGGTTTAGTAGACGTCCAAATAATATACGGTTTTCTCGGTATTTTCTGACAAAAACGAAATTGGATGTATAGCAATTAAACCCTTAAACGTATACGAATAACTTTACAGGCGTGTTTCTTGAAAATATTGTAGAGCTATTAAATTATATACAAATCGCAGATAATTATATGTAAACTGCATCTCACTGCTTTCAATTTCTGTACGAGAGATGTATACAAACATTTTCCTGAGTAGCATTTACTTATATTGCGTCGAAACGGCAATAACGCCGACATACGTAATGAGGAAGCCTGGTTGTAAACCCTTATTTCATTCGATGTATATATATTAATTTAATTTAGACGTCATATTGCAGTAGCTAAGGTTTAAAGTTGCTAATCACAGGTGTATAAGGTGGGTTTTGTAACTGCGGCCCTGACGCCGCGGGGCTCACTATAACGAGCACCGTGTGATGACAGAGCATCGGCGATCGCGAAAAACCACATTCGATTCAAACTCTTTTTAAATTAGGTTTTGAACTTTAAAAGCTTTATTCCTTTGATGTTTCTACGAACTTTCTTTGATAATGTTAATAAATTATCACAATTATTTTTAAAGGCAATTTATTATAAAAGCAATGCGAAAGTAGAAGGATGTAGGTACCGGGGAGACCGAGACTCACCTACCTAGACCAGATTGGTCACGTACTGAAGGAAAGAAGAAGAAGAAGAGACGTAAGAAGTCAAGAGTCTCCAAAACCAGCAAGCGTGTATGAAGAGAATTATGAATGTCGAGGAAGCGAGTGAAGTATGCAAGGATAGATAGTTCTCTGGCACTCTGTTCTCTCTGCCTACCCTGCAAGGGATATGGCGTGATGATATGTATGTATGTATGTATTATAAAAGCAATACCTTATTCCTTTTTCTTTTTTTTCAGCCTATATAAGTTCTATCATGCAACTTAAGCCTCTTTTTGACTTAATTTATAATTTTAATTCTTTATTCACTAAATAGTGAGCAGACAGAGAGGCAATAAAAGGTGTATTAGTATATGTTTGGTAGCATACTTATGCAACTAGACTATTAATTGACAAGCTATGGTTTGGCCATACCTCGCGTAACTTTGTTAGGTCACAGTTCTCAGCAGCAACTATGTGAGTATAAAAGTTGAGACTACCACTATTTTAGTTGGCTTTGACTCAAAGAAATAAACTGATATCATAACTGCAAACTGGCATGATTTAAAAAATATTTAATAAGATTTTTTTTTATTTTATTTTTACAAATCGAAGTAATAGACATCATCGTATTTTTTTTTTCATTGTAAGTTCATATTCAATCTATAATATTTAGTATTTATATCTTGTAGCATGATACACCGTATTATGCATGTAGATAGCTTAGTTTGCAACTTATAATTAAACTGACGATACGTTCTCGACTAACAATTAATTAGACTATAACTGAGTACTGCAATAACGGCGTGCAACGACTCAACGAGCGAAAGATGAGTTACGATAGGAAAGGCATGAATGAAATCTAGAAAGTAATAGTAATAACATACAAAGAAACAAACAGATTAATTACCTGAGTATTTTTTCCATCCTGTGGTGACGGATTAAAAATACACACATATAAGATAGTATACACAGTTATATAACCCTATAGCAATGAGTTTAACCAGCGTGGTATAGAAGAGCCATCGCCTTTCTATTGGGGGGAAAGTCCACGCCTAACATTAGGAAGAGCTGAAGAGGACAGGACTAGATTTCATATTATCATTTATAATCACGTTAATGTTTGTATATACGAATTAGTCTCTTTTGTTAACTTCAGTGTAATATTGTTTAAATAAAAAAAAAAAAACAAATTAATATGAAGCTCTCTTTTATTAATTTAAAAACAAAGAAATTAAGTGTTTTGACCAATTACTTACATACCTACCGAATCATAAACACACTCAGCTGGTACCTAAATGATTGCCCAATGTTTAATTTGAAGATACCCAGGTTCGAACGACGTCTATAGCTGACTATGAGCACGAAGATCCTACAAATATTTAATCTATATATCCTTGTCTACCCTGAACTAGGTAAATATTTGTAGATTCTCCAATTTCTTGTTTTGAGTATTCGTCAACTTAGCTATTGGTTGATTTTATTTGTAAAATAACTTTCAATACAAATCTTTATTGATTTGTAAAATGTACATAGAAATATAATAAATATAACATAACACATGTTTGGAATAAACCGATATCGGCATTTTTGTAAAGGCATTACGTCATAACCTGTATTTCTCTGTAGTTAGTTGTATTTTATTTGGGCGTTATTGAATATTTGTAACACCCACGGCATACCGCTCGGCAGTAATATTTCACGACAACTTCAGAGTTGCTTTGTATTATAGCGGCACTCTCCTCACGCTATAAACTCTTATAACTTCTTCTTGCCTTTCCCACGCTCACGCAAATTCAATATGTAAACTGGTTTCAATAATAGTGTAATATTTCTTTTTTTAATGTATAGTTGTATCAGATTATATAAAGCCACTTGCAACTAAAATGTATTACACGATTTTATTTATGGAATGTTAAAATTTTATGAGAGATTACTAAAGAAAATAATGAAACAGCATAAAGTAAGGCGACGTTTATCTACGTCCGCAAACAATTCATACCTCAGTTGTCAGATTAATCTAAGACTTGGCGTGCATCGTTGATTGTGCGAATAATAATCCGACGGAGAGGAGTCTCGTATAGTTTACGAGAGCGTCAAAGCCGAGTGCAAAGGAACAAAGCCTCCAATTACCCGAGCGGGCACGCCGTGGGCTTTTAGTGAATAATGAGCCGCTTATCCCGGTGGGTGACTGTTTCAGTAAAATCGTTCTTGAGTGGGTTTGTACTTAGACCATACGACTGACGCGCACCACGTCACACTTAGTAAGTGTTAGCCCAAAGCGTCGCGTTGCTGTTTAGCGTGGCGCGTTGCTCTACACATCCCCGCTGCGGTCACTGCGTCAACACAATTTCTCGCCCGCCTCTTATTATTTCCCCTTACTTTGACATTTTACACAAAACGGACGCGGTCACCGCACAAGTCCCTTTTCAATGCCGCTCTCGTTTAGTATATTTTATATAAATCTGTGAACATTTCATGTAAAAATTATAGGTTACATAAAAATAAAGAACTTAAATGTGAAATAAAATATTTGAAATGCATTTTGATGAATATAATCATCATTTATACTAGTAAGTAATAATATAATTAGTAATAGATAATTTCAGTGATATTACTTGAATATAAATAAAAGAAATTGCATTAAGTAAAATAAAAGAGATTTATTTAGCATCGAAGATTCATGCTGTACTTACAAAAACAACAGTGACGAGTGGAAATTTGTCCAATGTTTTTAGTCCTTTTTTAAGGTAAATTATATTGATATAGAAAATGATATCGTAGTTTTACATAACATATGCAAATACGACAATCGCGATAGAACTATCACATGTATGCTGTTTATGTATATACTTACTTTTATCTCGAAATAGCAATGTTACTAAATTATTCTTATCTTAAAATGGAGGAAAGGAAGGAAGACTTTCCCACGGTTAATTAATATACCGTACACCTCAAGAAAGGAAGGAATACGGGCTGCGATTAATAGGATATAAGGAAATCTTACTCCTGTGATGAGCACCCCTCAGAACTTCAACTTGCAATTTTCCACGGAACTTTAAGATAATAATGGATTTCTGCCATGTATCAACTAATTCAATAAATTATATCAAATTATTCTTAGTTAGGTTCCGTCACTATACGAAAAGCCATATTTTGTTATTTGTGACATGACCTATTTGACAAATTATTTGCCATGACCTATTTGACAAATAGGCCTAATAAAATATGCCTTTTCATATAGTGACGGAGCAAAAAAATTTATCATCACCCTTGCCGTGATTTATCTAATAGTAACTACGTTTTGTAAACAAAATCATCACTGAAAGAGTAGAAAAATACACAATAAAACCATATGGCAGTACACATAATCAGCGTAGAACGTTTACGATAATAAACACATCTCATCATCATCAGTTAGATGTACATATATAGGCTCAAGAGAAAAAAACGAAGATAAAAGAAAAAGAAAAGAAAAGAAAAAGATATTTAGGCTCAAGAAAAAAAGTTCATATACTTGTAATTATTTTTTTTTTTGTATCTTAAACCCAAATATAAGATTTTTTTACCGTATGACTGATGCAAGATATCTTTCTTGCCCTTTAGATGATTACGGGTAACTTCACGGTACATTTATTTACAGAAAATGCCAATACTTTGTAGGTACTTAGAAAATGCTACTGACTCAAGAACAACAAGTATATTTTTAAGTGGCTGTGATTCCGCTCGTAACGTTGAGTGAGATGACTTTTATTTTCAAAGAGCCATTTCCCTTTTTACCTTCCCACAGATATTTTGTATCTAATTTAATGTTGTGAACAAATAATATATTATAAATTTATTAAAATAATTGTTTGTTACACCGATGTTTTGAACCTTGTTAAGTAAACCTTCTGATGTTTTGAAATCAAATGTGATATAGAATTTAAACAAATTTATTATTTTTGTTCATAGAACTGATACCAGGTGAGAATTTTTTTCTTTTAAAGTTAAAGATATAAAGATTCATCATCAGCATCTCAGCTCATATATGCCCTACTGCTGGGCTAGGGCCTGCTCTACACTAGGAGGGAAATTGATCTACTATATCACACTGGTCAGACGTGTTGGTCTAGAGTTTCATTTAGAGTTTTCCTTCTCTTGAATAGATGTTATACGCATATCATATCCCTTAATCGTTTTTTACGATCACGCACGGGTAAGATAGAGGTGGTGAATTGTATTCTTACTTCGTCCCCACACGGTAAAGATTATATATAGTAAAAATGATACAATTTTCTTGCTGTTTCTAGTTTTAAAATACCATATTTGAATATCAAGTTATTAACGAAAACCATTACATGCTATATTTAAGAAGAAATAATGATATACATATTTATTATCAATCTCAGATAATGTCATATAAGATGAATACGCAAAGAAGCGAAAACGTTTTAGAGTGGTAGATTTATCCTTCGATCAGACATGTGACGTGTTGTTAAACCGCTCACTTCACTTAATTATCGTTCACTATTTTACACATCGCTATATTTCTTTATGTTTTAATTTGACAGTATCCTATTTTTTTTAATTTTCTTTTTTGCGTTGGCCATGGTGAGGTCACGCGCCGCCAAATCGGTCGGGAGCGACGGAAGAGACAGCGCGCGTCCCCATAGACGTACCCTGCAATGCAACTCTCATCGCCGTGCGAGCGGGCCACCGGAACCCGATCTTTGTCTCCAGTGGTCCGCCCGGTGGTTTATTCTCACGGGGTGGCCTCACTTCGGGCGACCGTTGACTGTATCCTATGCAAATTTATTTCGAATAGCTATAAGCTGTAGCTTCCCACACATAGTTTTTCCTTTGCTTTAGAATAATACAAACTACTTGGATACACCATATAATAATAGATACATTATCATACTCAGGTGTAATATTCATTGCACAGATGGCGTAGTGGTTAAGATACCTTTTTTTTTTTTTTTTTTTTTTTATTGGTGGGCTATGGGTGCGTCTCGCCCCGCCGAATCGGTCCGGGGTGACGGAAAAGGCAGTGCGTGACCCCATAGACCCACCGTAAAACCTTCTCTCTTCGCCGTGCGAGCGGACCACCGGTACTCGATTTTAACTTCGGTGGCAGTGGTTAAGATACCTTCCGTACTAGTGTCGTGGGTTAGATTGCCATGCAGGACAATACTTTGTGTGATCTCCAAACTGTTGTTCTGAGTCTGGGTGTAATTTGTATGCGTTAATTGCATGTTTTTAAAATCCCCCGCAATGCAAGGATTATTTACTGAGTGCAGGAAAGTTCTTTAAAAAAATATAGTTGTCTATTATGAGCAAGAATTCTGGCTTAGCACTTTTAGAGATTCCTATGCAAACTTCCAAAATTTTATTTAATATTATGCATGCATGAATGTATAATGTACAAAAAAAATCTCTACCATAGTAGTAATTTTTATTTCTCCACTGATATTCTAATAGATATTTAAATAAATAATAATATAATATATAGGTAGATACCATGGAGTGATGAATGGCTGATGAAAATCAGTGCTGCAATGCTTATGCAATACACCTTATACTGAACATTTTTCTTTGGAAGTTCTTGAAACTTGTTACTAACAAGCTTCGCTTTATTTTTTAGGTTAGAATATTCATTTATTTTTAATTTTGATGTTTATTATGTTGCATGCTTCTTTTTTTTTTTTTTTTTTTTTGTTGTGGCTCTGTTTATACTTAAGCCAATGTCAAAGTTAAGTTGCAGCTTCTTCTTCTTCTTCTTTTTATGTATTGGCAATCAGCTACTTATACGAGCCATTTTTGCCAGTGTCGAGTTATAATTATCTTCACGTTCTTAATCTCTTCAAGTTAGTCATTGTCTGTCAGTCAGTCGAATTGTCGCCATCAACACTGCTATGGTGACACTGTTAATGGTATGTTGTAGGAATTTTGATGGAAAACGAAAACGTTGTAAAGCACTTTTATATGATATTCACTACATCCCAGCTGTTCTGTCACATCATATTACATAAAACACCATAAAAATTATCTAATATAACACGTTAAAACACTAAGATATCGAATATAATACAAGAGCACAACATGACGTTTTAGATTCCCGCCAAAGGTCCCTTCCAACTCCGCATGCTTCTTAAAATAAATTTTCTTTCTTACTTTTTTCTTCTATAAATCTATTAAATAATAGTATAGACGAAGTGCCTGACGTTTTTCATTCATAGTTAACATGTTTTTTGTTCGATTGTAAAGGTGTAAGCAGCAGATGCCTTTTGATTTTAATCTGGTGACAATAAGCTAAGGAGGCCGCTTCTTTGGGGTATGGACATCAGGCGTTAATGGAGGCAAAAAGGGTGTGCCCACATTTAGATAATGATTTTGTTGCAACGCTTTTTTATTTTGTCTGTGAAGCTTAATTTACAGATATTTAATAATCGTTATCATCATAAACTCAACTTATATAGGTCCCATTGTTGGACAGTAGGAGGGAAATTGACCTAATATGTGATATATTGAGCTGGTCAGAGGAGTTGATTTATGATTTTATTTCTAGTTTTTCTTCTCTTGATGATTGAAAAGACTATAAGCCGCATGCAGATAACTGCTTTTAATCTTATATAACTGGGTTATAGTCTTTTCAATCACTCATGAGAAAAGAAGAGAGGTGATCGTAGTATTCTTTCTCTATCACCACATGGATATTCTTTAAACGACTGGTTTTTAAACCGGTTGTAAATCAATATATTAACATAATAGTTTATATTGAATACACAAGTATTTATACTACACTATGTTATCAGAGCAGCTGGCGTCAATATACAACTTTACGAAACGAAATAAAATTCTCACCTCAATAAGTAAATTATAGTAAGTCCTTTTATTACCTTATTTATTATTATATCACTAGAAATTTATATTCAGGTGATAGAGTTCTATTACTGAGAAAATCTGTAATTTGTTTTTGTGACTTATTTTATTTTCTTTCGTTGTAAGTAAATCACTTCGTTCAAGGCTGTTCATGGCTCGCCGTGTACATAAAAATTCAAGTGCTTTCTTATGTAGGAGAATCAGTTTATTGACCTATAATTATTTTTTATGTTTAGCAGGTATCTAGGTGTGACATTAATTCTGTTCAAACACATTAAACAAACGTTTTATGTCCCCAGAGAACGACTCGATAGCGTCGAAACACGATTGCTAGCCATGTTTTATAGTGAGTAGCTGTATCTCGACACAAAATTGCGAATCAAAAGAAAATTTCTTTTTATTACATCGTAATATTGTCTCGAGCAATTTTAACGTTTAGTGTTCCCGTTATAAATGTTCTGTTGATATGATAAGGGGCGAGAGCCTAATGATTTCAATTTTGAACGATATAAACGTCGTAACTACTATGTAAAGTTAAATAAGATGTTAATTTTATTCTCCGAAGTGACAAAAACATCTACATTTTAATCCACACTGCATAAATATAAATATCGCTTGGAACTAGTTAATATATATCCGTATTCTGTGCTAACACTCACAAAATAATATAGTAAATTTAGAGCGCGCTCGAAGTATATGTGACCTTTTAGTGCGTTCTGTTGAAATATAAAAAAATCACAAGTAAATACATAGCATTTAAAAAATAAAATAATAAGAAATCTTCATAGTGGTTCATTAATAAAAAAGAAAATAATAAAATAAAAGATGAACAATTTTCATTTTATGTAGCAATCATAGTGGTTGCTATGATAGCCTTAAGCCTCGTCAACTCAACAATAAAAATAGTACAAAACAGTTCGGTACGTTCTTTATTCGGCTGTCGATAAATTACTTTTGACATAAAACATATAAATATGCTCGGCCATAATTAATGACTGAATGTCAATGTCTTGCATTGACATTTAAATTGCACATAAGTTGTGATCTTTTCAAATATTCACGTAGAATAGTTGGCATATGTGATGGGTATTAGCTATTCTTCTCTATAACATTAAAAATAAAAATTATTATAATAATAAAAATAACAAATTTTATTTTATCATTTTTAAAAAGTATTTTTAAAAATCCAAAATTATTTACTCATATTCATATAATAATTTATTTTTCTAAGCAAATGTACATATGGCGATTTTATTCTGCAATGTGTAGGGAGTGAGAGTGGATACATTTCTAGTACAATTGTTAGTCCTTCTAGACAACCTTGGCAGTATCGAGGTCAAAGTACGGCAGGCACCTCGTTTATGCATTTCAACTATAACACTTATACTGGTGTTTGGTCGTTGGACTTGGCGAACACAATTTAACAAACATTTCTCTTGCTCAGTATGATACTCCATTTGATAACAAGTAACACTATAAGAAAGTTGCATAAAATTTATATTGTAACGAATATTATGGAATTTTATACTTTAAAGCAGTAACAGTTACGTCTATTTTAAATTATAAATGTTTTAAAATTCAATTTCTGTCATTTTACTGCCTGTTATTTTTTCTTTTATATGAGAATAACTTACGTAGTATTTTAATATATTTTTTTATATGTACTTCATTAAAGCAACTTGCGGATGAAGTAATTTGATTGAAATCAATCATGTTTGATATGTTGCGTGTGAAACTACAAATAAGGAGCCCACTATGATCTATATGTGTGCGTGCAAATATCATATATTTGTTTCATGTTTATTCCGTGTGGTGATGGAGTAAGAATACAATTTACCACCCTATATCTTACCCGTGGGTGATCGTATGAGACGACTAAGGGATATAAAGCGCATATATCATCTATGCAAGAGAAGAAAACTCGAAACGAAATCCTATACCAACACGTCTGACCAGATAGTAGGTCAATTTCCCTCCCATTATGGAGGAGGCTCGAGCTCAACAGTGGGATATATATGGGCTGAGATGATGATGATGATGATTTCATGTGATGTTATTTTTATTTATTTGTTATTTCGTATTGAATATAATAAAAAAACATTTTTTTGTCACAAAATTTTAAGTGAAACTTTTTGATTTGTTTTGGTTATTTACTTTCTTTTTTTTTAAACAATTGAATATAATTGGTTATTTATTTTTATGGTATAAAAATAAATAACCAATTATATTCAGAATTGAAGAATAAAGATTTTAGTTCCTAATGAGCGTTGAGTGGAGGGAATGAGTAACAAAATGATTTATTACAAAATCAATTGACAGATACGATTTGACACTGTTCCATAGTAACCGTCATTTCTTTTTAAATTAAGAACAGCCTATTCCCTTTTCCAGGTTATAATCTATCTCTGTGCTAAATTTAATTTGACATTCGTACGACCGTTCCGCCGTTATTGAATAACAAACAGCCATCCAAATTTTCGTATTTATAATTTTAATGAGATAATAGTAAAATATATTCATCTATAGAGAAAAGCTAAAAAAATATGTGGTGGTATAGATTAGTGGAGTGATATAAACTAGCTTATACATCTGACTACATAGTTACTTGGATGCCAGGTCACAGTCGATATTATAAGTTTCCGAAGAGAGTGTTACTGTCCAATACTTTGGGGCGGTTACACATCTTCTTTTTCTTTTTTATAAAAGACCACTCTGCCCTAAGATCCTTTTATTACGGGAGACTTTACAAACATGCAATTAACGCATACAAATTACATCATAATTTACATAATCAAATTACATCGTATTTTTATTCCTTTAGCGCATGGACTATAAAAAAGTGTGTGTGTCTGCTCCGACGCACGACTGGAGTTTACTCCTTAAGTACGATTATCAAAACAGGCGCAAAAAAGCTCATTTGACTAAAAATAATATATATATATATATATATATATATATATATATATATATATATATATATTTATTTACATTTATTAAAACTGTTTAGTGAAGTATTATCTTACGTCAGAAAGTGAAAGGTGCGCAGAATAGCTTGCGCACCATAAACATAACGAGTTCATTCGATCACTAGATTTTACTCAAATTTTTCTCATACCAGGCGCCTTATATGAAAATCGATTCTTAAGGAGTAAACTCCAATAAGAATATATAATGAAAAAATATCCAAATTCTAGGAAATTTATCATGATATTTGAAATGTATTTTCAAAGTTATACAAATGTCTCTTCAAATTATATAATAACATAAACCCTGTACAAATACCACTTAATAGTTAGTGGTCAATAATTTTGAGCGATTTATTAATGAGTTTGATGTTTACGCGAGTATTACACATTTGAAATAAAACTACATTTACGGATTCTATCGCGTTTGTATTTGATTTATAATTTCCCGACGTTTCGAACACTTTACAGTGATCATCCGTCCGCGTCCTCCCGTGACCATAATCACTGTAAAGTTTTCGAAACGTCGGGAAATTATAAATCAAATACAAACGCGATAGAATCCGTAAATGTAGTTTTATTTCGATTTATTAATGATAAATAATCACGTTTTTCTGATGATTTCCTACTATAAAAGCGATAATTTTGTCAATATGTTTAGTTGAGCATAAAATAACAATTGATGCAACTGGGCATTGTAGATGCGGCGCGGCGTTACATCATTGCACAGAATCGTACGATGCAATTTGTCGAACGTTTCTCTTGTGTGTCGCCGTAACAAAGCTACGAATCGAGCTGACTCGAAACTATCGATAACTCTGTACGGAATTAGTGCTTTTGTTCTTATTTTCTACGTTTTTAATATATTTTATTATTCAAAAAGGGGTCATAATTGCAACTTTCATATATTAAATTTCTAATCAGCTAAATTTTGAGACTTGGCTTTTAACATGCTAGGTATTTATAAAAATCTATTTTGCGTATGAAAAATGATTACTACATGTGAGACTTGAATGCATATATTATAAATCTATCACATATGTGGCTGTTATGTATGAGAACCAAATTATTACTCACATTGTCGTCTTTAGTCGTCGTCGTAATGCGAAAGTGGAAGGATGTAGGTACCGAGGGAGACCGAGACTAACCTACCTAGACCAGATCGGTCATGTACTGAAGGAAGGTGGAGTCAAGAGTCTCCGAAACCGGCGAGCGTGTATGAAGAGAATTATGAATGTTGAGGAAGCGAGTGAAGTATGCAGAGATAGAGTTCTCTGGCACTCTGTTCTCTCTGACTACCCTGCAAGGGATATGGCGTGATGATATGTATGTATGTATGTATTGTCGTCTTTACGGGAGACATTCCACATAACATCTATCATCATCTAACGGCAAATGTTTAAATATTATCTGCTTGCCTACTTCGATATACTGTGAAAGGGATGACATATTTTAAAAAATAATTTTATTTATTATTTACTAAATAAGAAATTAGTTATTAGTGAAACAAGAAAAATGCTCCATTATTCTCTATTTTCTGTAAGTGTAATTTCATTCGGACTTATTATTCAATATTTTTCAACTATAACTTTAAAATGATTGTGGATTTAAAGTTGTATAAATAATTCGTTTTGTAAATATAATATGTACAAGTACATTCTGATAGTTTGCAACACAATCTTTTGGATGGAAAGCTTTTTCAAAGAACTATTTTTATGTTTCCTAACAAGTTTAACTCAGTATCAGTAATTTATACTGGTAACTTATTGTCAAAAATGGCGGCCAGTGCATATGTCAATTTATTAGTATTGATAAGTCTGCATGATACTTCAAACAACTTTCTCGTATAATGAATGCTGTAGCTTCTAAGATTTGGTCTCACGAAAATGACAATAAAGAAAACGACAGAGTAAATATCATTATATTATACATGGATTAAATTGAGATATCGTGGAAGAAATATGCTATTAATATTAACTCATTGCATACGAATTAAGACATAAATTCTATGTTTTATTAAAATTACTATGGAGAGCACAGCACACTTGCATTATGCATAGTACTTAAAATTATAATTTGTTTGTTAATGGAAAATGAATAATAGAATATGTATGCGTAAGGTGAAGGCGGTACGGTGGTTGAACACTCAGTTTATTTACTGATGGAGAATGGGAATTAGAAGTCGTAACATTTTTCTTTAATACTTTATATTTGCTTGGTAGAATGTTTGCCTATTTGTTCAAACACGCAAGAGCTTTTAAGTCATACATGTACAAATGAGTGCGCCTCACTTTAAAGCTACTGACCGAATTTCAACTATAAGTATTTTCGAGTATTTGGACACTAAAACAAATACCGGTAGTTATCTTTCTAACTAATAAAAGATTAACTAATTAAAAACTTCTACAAATTGTAAATTTGTGGATAATTATTAAAGTTTTTTATTTATGCTGTCTTTATTACTAGAGATTAGAAGCTGTGTTGTAGCGGCTACGAATACTACCAACCCTTACTTTGCTCGTGGATTAAAAGACGACTAAGAGCCTTATAACGACTTGAGCCAACTTCATCTGATGCCGTTTGATTTTTTTTTTGGTTCTGTTCGTCCATTCGGACAGGCAAAGGGATCAAAGCCCATACAGCCAAGTCTTATTTAATTATTTTTCATACATTGTTCATCATTTCTTCATATTATGTAGCCTTAATAGTGATTGTCTGTCAGTAAGTCAAGTCGTTACCATTAATCGGGCGCTGATAACCTAATCAATGATTTTCTTTGGGAATTTTGGACAAATATGAAAATACACATAAACCACTATTATACCATATTCACTACACTTCAGCACTTTAACTGTACCATATTGCATAAAATACCAGCAAAATTATTCAATATAACACCACAAAACACTAAAGAAATGAA
Organism: Lymantria monacha; assembly: GCA_905163515.2. Taxonomy (NCBI): domain Eukaryota; kingdom Metazoa; phylum Arthropoda; class Insecta; order Lepidoptera; family Erebidae; genus Lymantria; species Lymantria monacha. The sequence goes on from LR991083.1 coordinate 22,696,448, forward strand.
TATAATACAAGAGCGTGACATGACATTTCCACATTCGCGCCAAAACTCCTGATGCCGTTTGATCAACAATTACATTCCCAAGAACGGTTGACGTCTGGCAGGCGGCCAGTTATAAAACTATTAGCAATAACTTTCACAATATATACTATGAATGAAGAGTATATATTGTATCGACCCCAAGTAATTAGGATAAGAGTAGGAGAATGATGATTACTAGAGATTAGAACATATTTATCTTATCGTTGCATTTTCTATTTTCAGCATTATATGTTTTAGTTAATACCTAATTAAGTAATATTATAAATTAAATACTTTATTCTGAAGATGCGACGTGAATTATTTATAATCGCAGGTAGGCAGTATAATAAAGCTGAAAATTATATTTTTTGTAATTATTTCGTAAATAGCAAAAAAAGCTTTAAAGACTGAGAGAATTTGATGACAATTAAAATAATGTTTCGTTTTAAATTTACCTTTAGGTTAATATACTAATAAAAAAGAAGAAACCCCGAAATAAAACTTTATACAAACCAATCTGGACAGCGTGGTAGGTTAGGATAATTTCCTTTATCTGGAAGAGGCAAACCTCCTAAAGGAGTATACTAATCATATATGTCCCTTTGGCAAACCATTTATATTTCAGTGAAAACTGTGACAACGTTATCATTTTCTTTTTGCCGCGGGCTATGATCTGATTACACTCCGCTAGATCCGTACGGGGCAACAGAAGAGGCCATAAACCCTATAAGCCCGCCCGGCAATATGCCTCTCTTCCCCGAGCGAGCAGGCCACCGGAACCCGATCTTTGTCTTCGGTGGCGGTGACAACGTCATCCTAAATTGATATTATAAATGCATATACAAACTCAGCAATTTTTTTTATAATTTATTTTTTAAAAAGGAAAGAATACCAAACGAACGTCTGGTTAAGAAGATATACAATGCGAAAGTGGAAGGATGTAGGTACCGGGGGAGACCGAGACTCATCTACCTAGACCAGATCGGTAATGTACTGAAGGAAGGTGGAGTTAAGAATCTCCGAAACCGGCGAGCGTGTATGAAGAGATTTATGAATGTTGAGGAAGCGAGTGAAGTATGCAAGAATAGAGTTCTCTGGCACTCTGTTCTCTCTGCCTACCCTGCAAGGGATATGGCGTGATGATATGTATGTGTATGTATGCATGTATTTTTTAAATTTTGTCCTCTTGTTACTTAGGATACTGAAGCCACGGTGGCAAACCACTATCCTCAATGTAAGGTATAGAAAAAATCATTGATGACAAAAATCACATTATTGCGAGCGAAGTCACTATCATGGTTAGAGTTTTATAATTCTGGATACTAATTCAAGACAATTTTGTCATCATTATTAAGATCTTAACCAGGTTAGTATTGGCCACGGAAGGCAAGGAAGCGGTACCAGTGGCCGGCCCAATGGCGATGGGGAGGGAATACGGTGGGTTATGGGGCCACGCGCTGCCCTTCCGTCGCCCCGGACGGTACGGGCGACGTGTGACCGGGCCATAGCCTACCAAAAAAAAAAAAAAAAAAAAAAACCAGGTTAGTATATAGTTCTTTTTTTGAATTCGTAAAAATCGTAGAGAGTAAAATATAACAGCAAAAGATTCCTTCTTTTGCTGTTATTGTTTTACTCTCTAAGATAAGCTTAAAATGAAATGCAATAATAATTGAACTATTCGAAATCTCATAGAGTTTATGAACGACAAAACAACTTTAAACATAAAGAAACTTTGACATTATTTGAATCACCATATACGTTCACATAAGATATTTCTCACTAGTATCATAGGATTAGCTTAATCCAGCAACGGTTGCTACAACCAAATTCCAGATTAGCACGATCCATCAATTATTATGTAAATCAAACCAAACGCAATTGAATAGACCTGAGAATCTCTCAGTTGTAAAGTAGTCCGGTTAAGTTGTTAAACGTTAGAGTTAAACATGAAATCCGGAGTGGGATACCACTTGGGACTAGCATAAACTTGACACTTTACAACTTAGTTAAACCATGAGAATATCTTGTTCAATCTAAATTAAAATTATTTATTTGTAATGAAAATTGAATTTTTATAAACAGCTGCGGGTAAGAATGATTCAACCTTAGAAAAGGGATTGTAGAAAAGGGTTTCGGAAAAGGGACAAGTATTTTTGTAATATAATATTCAAATCTAAGTGGTGAGCAAGTGAAAATACAAAGGTCCCCCACTCCCTATCTTTCCTTAGGGTAATCGTAAAAGACGATTAAGGAATGCAAGAGGTTAACAACGTTGTAGAAGAAAAATGCTAAATAAAACCATAGCCTATCGTGAAACCTGATATAGTGCGTCAATTTAACCCCCTCTACGGAGAATTGTCAAACCCAGGAGAGGAACTTATATAACTGATATGATAATAATGTTTCTAATATCTATAAAATACCAGCTGACCCGGCACACTTTGTTCCGCCTAACAGTTTATGAATGAGCAGGTTTCGATTAATTCAAAATTTTTGACTGATTTTTTTATTATGATAATAAATATGAATAATATATAAATTTAAAAAATCAAGTAGTTTAATAACGTGTCAGCAAGACGAAGAAGTACCTTGTGTTATACGACATTTTTCTTCAAGCGCGTTGAAAATTATCTAATTGTTGATCTTTGAGATTTGCTCAACAATTTCGCATTGTCAACCGAGCCGTTTCACGGGCTGCCTTGCTTTGCTCTTGTGATTGAAAACAAGGAAGTAGGGCCATACTAACGGCCGGCGGTCTTACCGTGCAATACCTTGTTCATCTGTCGTGATTACATTCGTGATGTTGCGAATTCTAATTGAGCTATGGCCTTGTCGGGAAGGATTTGATCTTATTGGTCACGGTATTGTTGATGACAATATAGACACAATATGATTTGTCATAACAATATTGGTAAAAATTCATAACACTCGCACAAAACGAACACACTTTTTGGGGTGTTTTCCAAGCAAACCATTACGTGGGCTGTCAGTTGCGTTTTGTTACATCATCAACAAATGAAGGTTTAGAACTGATGTTTTTTTAATGAGTTATTTTTGGTTATTAATTATTAGTGAGTTATTTTTAGTTATTAATCAGCGTTGTGGTGTTATATTGACATCACAACAAATGCTGAGCAATTATCCTTTTTTCTGCCGCAGCTGAGACGTTCACTCGATGTAATTATTATTATGTTCTCCTTATTTAGTTTACAGATTTTATGTGTTTTCATTTATTGTAAGGTTTATTTTTGTTTTTCTGTGTGTTCCTAACGTCTCTCCTATGTGGCACAAAATAAATACTTTTCTTTCTTTCTTTCTTTCTCTTCTATTATTTTAATATCCCATATCCTATTCCCGACGACAGCAAACTTAAAAACATAAAAATCATAAAAATTGGTCCAGCCGTTCTCGAGTTATAAGTGTTGTAACAAACATAACTTTCTTTTATATATATAGATTTATGTCTCCACACATGGCGTGGTAAGGATACCAACTTATAATTCTAGTCTCGCGGATTCTATTCCTGCGTAGAACAAAACTTTGTGCGATCGACAAATCGTTGTTCTGAGTCTGCTTGTATTCGTTAATTATATAATGTTTGTAAAGTCCCCCGCAATATAAGAATTATGATCATAGTGCCTGGTGTTGTCTTTAAAAAAAAATATTTACGTGATTACAAATGGAAAACAATATGATTGCGAATTTTTATTTACCCAACGAATCGAACACTTTTCAGTCTTCATTGTGCTCCCGTGACTATGATATGATAATCATTTTCTAACTTCAAGCTGGAGATTATAAGAAAATTAATACTAATAATTATTATTATTAGGTATGAACCGTATTATTAGGTATGAACCAGGTACCAATACTCTCTGTATTGGTGTAAAGATGCGAAAGGGAATGCTCCGATGGTTTGGATATGTGGAAAGAATGCCGAACGAACGTCTGGTTAAGAAGATATATAATGCGAAAGTGGAAGGATGTAGGTACCGGGGGAGACCGAGACTAACCTACCTAGACCAAATTGGTTACATACTGAAGGAAGGTGGAGACAAGAGTCTCCGAAACCAGCAAGCGTGTATGAAGAGAATTATGAATATTGAGGAAGCGAGTGAAGTATGCAAGGATAGAGTTCTCTGGCACTCTGTTCTCTCTGCCTACCCTGCAAGTGATATGGCGTGATGATATGTATGTATGTATGTATTATTATTATTAGTGTCGTATGAAATTAAAGAGTAGTCGTTCTTATATTATAATTTATAATCGTGTCTTTCATATCACGCTGTTTTCTCGTTCGTATTGGTTATAAAATACTACCTACATGGAACCATATTGGTAAATGTGCAGTAAAAATATGTTATTATTAATGGTTTATCATCAGATAAACGACAGTCGTTAATATGACAGTGCTAATTAATTAAATGTTAAGTTATTAATTGTGATTTAATTATAATCCATTGATCTAGCTATCGGAACAATTATTTTTAATATCATTTAAAAAAATATATATACAAGTGGTGGAAGTGTAGCTGTGTGGTAGCGGCTAAGAATACTACCAACCCTTAGTTTGCTCGTGGATATCGTAAAAGACGACTAAGAGCCTTATAACGACCTGGGCCAACTCCATCTAATGCCAAGGAGAGTTGACGTCTGGCAGGCGACCGGTCATAAAACTATTGCCAATAACTTTTACAATATGTACTATGAAAGAAGAGTACATATTGTATCGATCCCAAGTAATTGGGATAAGAGTAGGTGAATGATGATACAAGTCGTGGAGGTGTAATTGCTGTGTGGTAATAACGGCTACGCTTACTACCAACGCCCACTGCTTGGGGATGTCGTACAACACAAATAAAAGCATATATCTCGGCTACCTTAACTTGATGCCGTTTGGTCAACAATAACTTTCCCAAGTAGAGTTGATGTCAAGCAGGCGGTCGGTTATAAAACTTATGCCAATAACATTAGCAATATGTACAAGTGAAAAAGGAGTGCATATTGCGTTGAGCCTGAGCAATTGGGAACAGGATAATGATTTTCACTCTAGCTCCAAGTTCTAGATTCGGCATTATTTCATAGGTTTATTTATTATAGAATGTGATTTTAATGTTTTGTTTATAATTTACATTAATAAGAAAATTTATTTAAATTATAATAAAAAAAAATTAGGTAGATATATGTGATTGAACAAAAAAAAAACAAATAAATGATAATAAATTATTTTATTGAAAAAGTTGTATGTATATTTGATTAATTATTTATTAAATACTAGCAGAGTCGGCCACGCATTGCTGTGGCTAAGATAGCCTCAGTAACACGTGGTGGTTATGCTAAATTGTAGCTGATGTGTAACGTTTGTACGTTTAACATAGCGCCATCTATTAAATACTTAATCCAGTCAACAGATACCGCCATCTGTTAGAATCGTTTGGAGATAACAGATAATTGTGACTATCAAATAATAAACAAATAATTTGCAATAAAATAGTATTGCGACTATAAATTGGGATGGAAGCTATTCTATCTTTTAAGTTGGATCAAACTACACATGCTGTGCAAATTTGAGTAAAATCGTTTAAGTACTTTAGGAGTCCATCGCGGACAAACAACGTGACGCGTAATTTATGTATATTAAGATTAACCCTTTCCTTCCTTACGGTACTTAGAAGTACCTCCACATTTTTCGTCTAATAACTTAAGTTCGAAAACACTTTAAGCTAACTGCAACTGGCGATCCTTTAGAGAACCGTTTTCGTAAGCCAATTACAGCGCGTTATTTAAATAGGCAAATACAAATTTTCGCGAATCTAACGTCAAAACTCACAAATTTTCATAAAAAAGTTGCAACCCCATTTTTACATCCTTAGGGGAGAATTTTCAAAAAAGCTGGAATACGTGTTTATTTATTTAATATTAAATATCTAAAAACTAATGTTCAGGGATCTAACTTCAAAACTGACGAAGTATCATACAAACTTGCATCTCCTATTTTTCACCCTGAGGGGTGAAATTTCCAAAAATGCTCAAATAGATGTTTGTTTATTTAATTTTAAATAGGCAAATACAAATTTTAACGGTTCTAACTTCAAAAATGACAAAGTTTCATGAAAAAACTTGCAGCCCCTATTCCACTCCCTCAGGGAAGAATTTCAAAAAATGCTGAAACAGGTAAATTTTTGATTAACATTTTATAGCTAATAATAAATTTTCAAGGTTTTAACTCCAAAAGTGACGAAGTTTCATACAAACTTGCAACCCCTTATTTTCCACCCTTAGGGGAAAAATTTCAAAAAAAGCTGAAACACGTGTTTATTTATTTAATATTAAATATCTAAAAACTAATTTTCTGGGATCTAACTTCAAAACTGACGAAGTTTCATACAAACTTGCATCTCCTATTTTTACCCTTAGGGGTGAAATTTCCAAAAATGCTGAAATAGGTCTTTGTTTATTTAATATTAAATAAGCAAATACAAATTTTAATGATTCTAACTTCCAAAAATAACAAAGTTTCATAAAAAATTTGCAACCCCTATTCCACGCCCTTAGGGGAGAATTTCCCAAAATGCTGAGATAGGTAAATTTTTATTTAATATTATATAGCTAATAAAAAAAATTCAGGGATCTAACTTCAAAACTGACGAAGTTTCATATAATCTTTCAACCCCTTACTTTTCACCCTTTTAGGAAAAATTTACAAAAATGTTGAATTACGTTTTTATTTATTTAATATTAAATAGACGAATACAAAGTTTCACGAATCTATCTTTAAACCTGACGAAGTTAGATACAAACTTACAACCCCTATTTGCCACCCTTAGAGGAGAAATTTCCAAAAATCCCTTCTTAGTGAGCGCCTACATTATAAAAGGAAGCAACTGTCAAAATTTCATGTAATTACCTCCAGCGGTTTAGGCTGTGCGATGATGAATCAGTCAATCAGGACAAGCTCTTTTATCTATATATAGATTACGTTACTTGTTATTTCAAATTTATGAAATTGAGTTTTGCTTATACCTTTCGTGCAATATGCTACAGTTTGGTTGGTAGGTACTTATCTTTAGTTTCACAAACATGGCTCTATGAGTCTTCATATTTTATAAGAATTTATGACACTGGTTGTCCTCCGTCCGCTTCCCTCCTTTTTCTGACAAGTAATCACCAACATATCATATACCTTACCTTCTCCAAAACACGCTGCATCTTGTAAGTATTATTCCGATCGGTTCAGAACCTTTTCGCAATGTAATCGAACAAAAACATCGGCTCTTCATTTATTAGTATATGATTAGAGATTCTTGTATTACTGAAAATCTAATGCACATTAGAATAATTCTTAAACCAGCTAATAATATAATAATCAAATGTAAATATTGGAAATATAAATTTAAAATATTTGGAATAAAGTTACTATGTGTACTAAAATAAAAGCCCGCAGATAATTTGTCGTGCTTTTGCATTTCATGAACGGGAGTTATTTATCTGACATTATATCAAGTATAATATATTACGTGAGAAGTTAGGGCTTCACTGGAAACATTGTACAAACTTCAGCAGATAATATATTTGGATTTATTTTTGTATAAATGATTTTGAAAGTGGTAGGACCACGCTGTTAGCAAACGTGGTAGGTCTACGCTGTGAACAGTGCTCTGTCTGCAGCCGCGGGCCGGTCCGTCCGGGGTAGTACCACACTCTCGCAGAAGATCGACGTATGAGTAATGGCAATGTGCTCTTGCGCTTCATTCGGTGAGCGAGAGAGCCGGCAGCCCATTGGGTGGGTTTGGGGTATATATTGGTAGGCAGCGGCCTAGTTATACCCTTGGTATCGCAAACGTCCATGGGCGGCAGTGATACTTACCATCAGGTGTGCTGCTTGCTCATTTGCCACCACTAGCAATAATAAAAAAAAGTAGAATATTTACTCCGCAAAAAAATCAATTTACATTTTTAACATAATAACAGGCAAGTCATTATTTTTCGAAAAATAAAAGTAACTACATGCTCACACTATTATGTGCTTATCTATAAGTAAATATTGAACCTTCTTTTGCATAGGGCGGCGTAATAGATACACAATATTTTTCTTTCTTTCACCATTTCACTGTTAGCGATAGATTTCTTCCAGATTGAGATCGATCAGGGATGATTATTAGACTAATAATTAATAATTCCCTTCTTAATTTGACTGATAGATTGGTTAGTTAGATATAATATACCACGAAAATATATTTTGAATTTGATTTTGTTATAGCAAAGTTTAGTGTCTAACATTAAAAATATATTAAATTCTTTAACTTTATAATAACAATATAGATATATAATACTTTACTTCGAACAAACAAGTTTTGTGAGAAGATAACGTTTAATTTTAAACTTCTACTCAAATGGAGGCTGGCACAGCAACCGTAAATTTAATCATTAAATAACTTTTTAGTGGTAGAATCACACTGCTGACAGGTTTCTCTCTACAACTGTGAGCTGATCTGTCCGGGGTAGTATCACAGTCTTGAAGAAAATCGACGTCTGAGCAGTAGTAATTTGCTATTGCACTCCGTTCGGTGAGCGAGAGAGCCGGCAGCTCATCTTTCTGGGTGGGTTTGGGTCTACATTGGTAGGCAATAGCCTTGCTGTACCATGGTATAGGGAGGTCCATGGGTCGTTATAACATTTACCATCAGATGTGTTGCTTGTTCCGTTTGCCACCTTCAACCATACAAAAAAAAAAACAGATGGTTGTCTGTAAAGTCAGTTTACGGGCGATAATTTTACGTGATAACGTCATAAGAAAACATTGATGAAAACTTGCACACTTTTGTAAGTTGAACAAACATAAATAATGGAAACCACATTAAATTTTCACTTCACATTATAAACAGCTTACAAAACAGATAAATTCTTAAACTGCAAGAACGCTTAGGCCGATAGTGCCTCTCTACCGTTTGCTTCGTGCTCTCGCTTGCACACTCGACTGAGGTGGAACATGACAATTTTTTGTACGTGCAGCCAGAGTACATCGATTTCTAGGACGTTGTGACGTCAAAATAATCATTTAAACGTCACTGAAAACATTTTGCAGTCACACTTGTGATGAGTGTTTGTCAGTCGGTTCTTATTTGTCCATTCAGCTGAAATTTTTGAGAAACCTGAAAATTGTTTGCGCTCGGTTCAATTGTGAGTATACCCGCTAAGTGGAGTGCTGCGACCACAAAATGCAATTATCGACCGCTGTCTATCGCAGCTATGCTTGTATTGCATTCCGTTGTTGTAGTAAGCAACCTATAGTACCTTCTTGTACTGAAGACTGGTACACAACCACTTTTAATATCACAATTTTATACCGTTATACTATTGTTTCTAATAACTTTAGTAAAGTAATATAAGAGAGTGCTTTTATACTTAAGTTGAATTTTGCTGTGACCTCACATATATGAACATGCGAATGGTGTGTCTTCATTAATGCTTTATGTATATTTGGATGACTGATTTATTGATATTGTATATCTAGGTTGACATCTTCACTGAAAGATAATATTTATTGGTTTATATTCAAACTACTGATACAATTTTTACTGATTGAATTAATAGTGGCCACGCTGTTGATAGTTATCTGTCTACAGCCGCGGGCTGGTCCGTCCGGGGTAGTACCACACTCTCGCAGAAAATCGAAGTAGTAATGGCAATGTGCTATTGCGCTTCGTTCGGTGAGCGATAGAGCCACCAGCCCAACTGGGTTTGGGAATTTTATTGGTGGGCAGCAGTCTAAGACATACTCTTGGTATTGCAAAGGTCCATGGTTGGTAGTGAGACTTACCTTCAGGTGTGCTGTTTACTCGTTTGCCACCATAAGCAATAAAAAAAAGTACTGGCACCTATAACACAAGTTTAATCATAGTTTGGGAGTCAAAGAATTAAATACTAGAAGACATTAGAATTTAAATGAAAGCTCAATTTGTGTAAAAAAATATAAATTTATTTTTGGCAAATAAAGTTATTATTATTATTAAATAACAATTGAGTTATTAATACAATTATTACCTATTTTTAATATTAATACCATACGAGACGACGGCGGTGAAAATGAAAGATATACCATACCACCACATGGTGGTGTAGTGTATACTTTATTGTTATTACTACTTGTAGAACCCAATTTTTTCTTTCTTATGCTAGCAAATGGGTAAGCAGCGCACCTTTTTTTAGCAGGCTTTGATCTGGATGTACCCCGCCCATTCCGCTCCGGTTGGTTGCTTCGGAAACTATCTGCACACGGTCGCGATGAGGGAGAGTACACTGTCCTAACACCAATATGATTGCGACGGGGTCATCAGTACCGACCTGATGCTAAAGACTATTGTTAGAGGATACTTAACAGTGCAGCGTCAGGAACTGAAATGCGGTCGTCATTTTCTCTGAGTTTCACAGAAGGAGACGATGGCGGGGCGTGTCCGAGAGGAGATTCGCCACGCTACACGCGCTGCTGCCGGCGCATTTGGTGGCGCAGGAGCGATTATGCGACCGCGTGAATGCGATGCTGCTGTAATACTGTTGTTTACCGCCGAGGCGTCGATAAAGATGATATTCGAAAGGATAACCCGTCGGGCTGACTGCAGATGTCAAGGAAATGGTACCAGTAGTCAATCCTATGGCAATGTGGAGGGAACACCGTGGGTTATGGGTCTACATGCCCCAAACAAAATGGGCGGCGTGTGTCCAGATAAAGAAAAGAATAGGTCAGAGGTGGTATGTAGAATTCAAACAATAATTACTAAAACCAAAGAGAGACCCATATGTTGTCAGACTGTGAGTTGTATATAACTAAGAATTACAGTCATATACTGCATGCTCACATGTCTACCAATATGCCTATTATAGTGCCTAATAGTTATTAAGATTATATTATTTTTAATAGCTTTTATAATATTTAAAAAAGACAGGCATTTCTTTTTAATATTTCACCTTAATCCTTCGTCTGTCAGGTAGCGGAAAGGAAACTTAATATTGTTTTATAGTCGTTGGCGGTAAAAGCAGATGTGGCTTCATTCAGAGTAGCTTTAGATAAGTTACAACGTTCCTTTGGAATGACTGTCGGCTACCGCAAATGTTCTCAACAATGTAGACATTCAAAATAAGGTTTCATAATATTTTAGCTTACAATACAGCTTTTAGATATGTCATTGAGCTTATTATTTAATAATGGCATCAAAATTCTCACTTGCATACTTTCTTTCATATGCACTTAAAGATTGAATTTATAATAAGTGCAATATAATGTATTAATTGAATATTTCAGATTTTATGCACGTTTTGAATATATCGCGTTGATCATAATTGATGTTTTATTTGTAAAGATGTATTAGCATATTTTTAAGTATTATTTAAACTTATTATTATAAAGCTGAATATTTTATTTCTTTGTATGAACGCGCTAATATCAGGTCTTATAACTAAGTTTCTAAAAAATATTATTACATAAAGTAACCGTCAATATCGATAATATTGCAACAAATAGTCATTCAATGTATATAATTGTTAGCAAATCGAGTATAATACATCGCGCATCAACCGTTCTGCACAGTCACCGTTACATAGCAACTTCTGAGATAACAAAAATTATGATAAATATGTATGGATGTTAATAAATGTGATATTATAATATTCACATAGGACACTATTGGCATACACATAAAATAATAACATAAAGTATCTAGGTACTAGTTACGGTCATTTATTTGATTAGGAGTTCTTGATAGCATAAACGTAGATTACAAGTTTGCCTAGTTTTTGAATCACAAGGTTCATTAAACGTTAAAAATAAAACTGTTATTTTTAATTTGTTGCCAACCTTCACTATGACTTACTGATGTATTTTTAACCGACTTCAAAAAGGAGAAGGTTCTATGTTTCATTGTTTATATGATAGATTTTTTACTATCTAGTTTCTTGCCTATCGGATTATTATATTATAGTATTTCAAATAAATGTTGAGTTGTATAACATAGCATTTAATAATATTTTGAAAGTTATTATATTCTGTTGGAGAGGTGTATATAAAGAATCTTAAGGTAAAAGATTTTGGTCACGGAGGCTTAGGAAGCGGTAGCAGTGGCTGGCCCAATGGCGATGGGGAGGAAATATGGTGGTTAATAGGGTCAGGCGCCGCACTTCCGTCGCCCCGAACGTAAGTACACCATAGCCAGCCAAAAAAAAAAGGTAAAAGATTTTACGAGTGTTACGCAATAAGAAATAAAATAATTAATATTAAATTTAGTTATACGTAATTTTCTATTAATAACTTTTTTCGTGTAGGGACGCAGTAAAAATACTATTCACCACCTTATCACTGGATGTCGTAAAAGACAACTATGATATGTATATAACATCTATGGCATATCCTCTTATTGAAGGGGCTTGAGTCTACTAGTGGGAGGTACAAGCCGAAATGATAGGTAGTTTATTACTCATGTGGTGACCGGACAGAAATGTGATACGTCATCGCCCTTAACCACCAGGGAATTCTATGAAAGTTGTCAGTAACAATTTTTTAGGAAAGTTATAATATCAACTGCGATTGTCAAACCACTTACCAAATATGGTGATAACGGAATGCCGTCCGTTATCACCAGAAGGATAATGATCGTTCTTTGCAAGAAAGCCTAAACCCAAGAGGTTGTTGGCTGATGAATGTATGGATACAATTGACGTCTTGCAATTATATTTATATTTTATTTATATTTTTTAATAAACAAATTATACCTACATTAAGCAATAAATGCCTATATCGTAGCGGCTTTTACAAATATGTATACATAACTATCATAGCGATATAACATCAATAATTGTATTGTATATAGATTAAACTTGAAATACAAGTATATCGGAAGTCATTACTTAGTATTACGCTATCTGTGCATAAAAATAAATTTTAATAAACGTACACTGCTTAAGTAATTATTATTATTCTAAGTGATTAATTAGGTATTAAATAAAGTTAACTTACTGAGTTATTAATCTCAATCTGCTACTTCGTAGTCTCAAACTTACTCTTAGCCTTAGTGCCGCAGTTTGCGACACTAAGACCAAAATTTACGACAATCGGTTGAACCATTGAATCGTGCAAAACAAGCTGACCTAATAAATATTCACTTGAGCTTTTACATTCATTATTGGAACCACTGGACTAATACTGACGTGGACTTCGACTTTATTAAGACAACAATAAATTTTATATATCCTCTTAAGTTTTTTTATAATAATGGATATAGTCTAATATTGAAGAAATTGAATACATTGTACAGTAGGCTAAGTATCAAACTGTTGTATTGAGTGTAGTGGGTTCGATTTCTAGTTAGGCTGTTTTTATTTGCAATCCACAAATTATCTATGTGATTCTGAGTGAAATTAGCGTCTGTTACTTCTTTCTTTGTGAAGCCTTCTGCAATATTAAGATTTATTCTTCAGTGCGTGTTGTTATATTAAAAAAATAGTTTAGTTCAAATACATATTTAACTATATCATTCATATAGCAATTTAAAACACAATTTAAAACACATACAAAGATATAAAATCATATTACATCTTTAAAATAATTATCTGTTTATTTACAATAGTTACTAATAAAAATGTTTTATAAAAGAGCAAAACTGTATAGGTACAAATCTTTATGAATACAGCTAGAGGCATAGTCAAGTTTATACTAAAGTAACTTATCAAGGATCATTGCTGTGATATTTATGATGTACTGAAGTTTGAAATATACAATATATTCAATTTACACTACATAGCTCAGGGTTAGTCATGAATCGTAACATACGATGGACAACACTTAAAATTATTGCACACTAAGTGCGAGCCTAGATGTTAATAATATTTCAGGCTTAATGTATTCGGTGCTGAGTTTGATTTTTAAAAATAAGTGCTTTTTATCGAGTGTTGTAAAAATCATGAATTTGTTCCCTTATTTTTATTTTTTCTCTTGTGGTGGGCTATGGATGTGGTCGCGATCCGCCAAATCGGTCCGAGGCAACGGAAGAGGCGGCGCGTAACCCCATAGACCCACCCTGCAAGTAGCTCTCTTCGTCATGCGAGCGGGCCACCGGTACCCGATCTTTGTCTTCGGTGGCTAGTGTGTATTTTATAGCCTTTTTTTTTGGGGTGGGCTACGGTCGGCGCACCCCTCGCACCACTCCGTCCGGGGTGACAGAGGGGCGTAAGCACGCAAACCCGTAACCCACCCGTGACGTTGTCTTCATCCTTGGGCCGACCACCGGAGCAGAGTGACTTGACGTCAGTGGTCGGCCCGACGGAATACCCCTGAGGAGTACCCTCGACCGACGTTCCCCCCTCGGGTAGGATGTCGGTCTTTCCTCACGCGGTCGGCCTCTCGGCGGGTGACGGACTAATTCCCCGATGTATTTTATAGCCTGGACTATTACTCATCTTTTTCATGTCAATATCCTACACTCAAAAATATATCTTTGTATCGAATGGAACTTTAGAAAGATATAGTGAATGGATACAAATTAAACCAAAACTCAGTATAATCATTTGCGGAGCGCAGAAAGAATTGTCCTTCGTAAGGATCGATGAAACACTCGGCTCGAGAGGTCTGAACTTACACTACTCCACTCTCTATATAAGTTACCTTAGAAGGTAAGAACTATAAATAATCAAGGATACAATTATTTAGATACGTTTTTTTTTGTTCTTCTATTTTAGTCTATAGACGTATATTTTTGGAGTTCTTCTTTTCTCGTGTTAAAGATTTTTATTGTATCATGTAAATGTTTAATGTCCCTAATAAATAAAATCAAGTTATTTTCTAATATTTATTAATCGAGAATTGTATTTTAATTTCGTCACCACACGGATAATTTGCACGTTGAATCTTATCCCAATTATTTGGGGTCGACGCAATGTGGATCTCTCTTTGTTTCCATTGTAAGTGATGCAAAAGTTTTGTTAATAATTTTCAGAGCAGCCGCCTGCCTGATGTTAACCCTAATTAGGAATGTAATTATTCGTTAGTCTAGGTCGATGTAAAGCTCGATAAAAGTTAGTAGTCTTTTATGACACCCACGAATAATCTAGGGTTTGGTAGTATTCGTAGCTACTACTAAAGAACATCGAGTCTATATTAAATTGATTTTGATTCAGTAATAGTAGCACATAGACACAAGCATGCGCGCATTCATATACACACGCATACTAACATTCACATACATATTAGTTTAGCATTGATTTAAATACAGGTTGCACACTAATGTAGAAATCAACAAGTTTGTTATCACAGGTTCTTCGTCAGTATCACACCATCACTGTCGAGTTGCAATGTCGTTGAGACTAAAGGTGTTCTTGTTCACCCACGCCTGTCCACGTGCTTTAAGATGCATGCACCTTGAAATGCAGTACAAATTCATTATTTATTAGATCTCGTACATCAGGTTATTAGTACTTGCTATTAGAGAAAATTTCGATACAATAAAGCTAAGACTTTCTATAGTTTTTAAAGATGTCATTTCATCTTTTTCTTCTTCACTCCATTTACATCAAAGGTTACGTGCTTCTTTAATATAAGGACAATTAAACTGCTATATTATATTAGCCTGAAGTGTTATAATTTTTTTTTTTTGCGTTGGGCTATGGACATGGTCGCGCCCAGCCAAATCGATCCGGAGCGACGAAAGAGGCGGCGCGCAACCCCATAAACCCACCCTGCAAGCACCTCTCTTCGCCGTGCGAGCGGGCCACCGGTACCCGATCTATGTCTTCGGTGGCCCGCCCGGCGGTTTACCCTCGCGGGTTCCTCTCATGTCGACTCGTCCTCACGCAGTGGCCTCACGTTGGGTGACCGGACAATTCCCCGGTCTGATCACCCGAGCCCGAAGTGTTATTATAGGCTTATTTCAATATTTTCCTAATGACATTTAAGCGAATATTGCATATTTGATATAAAACTATTTACACGGACCACAAATCAATGCGATAAACGCGTTTTTAATTTCTCGAAGTCTCGAAAACATTACAGCGTTCTTTGTCACGGGAAGACTCTCCTTTATTACAGTAGTCTTATATGTCTATATTACTTAATAACTATGAAAAAGGTAATAGAAGCTAAAGAATACAATGGTCACACCATTGATTTCTTACTATATCATTATAAGGGAAAAAATGTTTGCTATATTGTCACCAAAGTATGTAGTTTTATAAAAATAATATTAAACATAATCATTTATTGTTTGGAACACGAAATCCTTACTAATATTATAAATGTGAAAGTAACTCTGTCTGTCTGTCTGTCATTTTTTCACAAAAAAACTACAAGAACCGATCTAAATGAAATTTGGTACACAGATAGTCTAGAAACTGACAAAGGACATAGACTACTTTTTAATGCAAAAAAGTGTTGTAAAGAGGGATGAAAAGTTGTTAGGAAGTATCGTCATTTTTAAAACCAGAAGCTTGACACTTATTTTTAGGCTGCCAATTAGATATAAATAAATATGCAATATAAATTTTGTAAAAAACGTACCTTTAAGGGGTTAAAATAAAATAGGGGTGAAAGTTTATATGGAAATTAGCTATTTTAGAAGCTAGATTGACGAAACATTTTTTTTTTGCTTTTGATTAGATATTAATAAAAATGGCAATACGTTGACCGGCTGCTGCCAGTAGCTCTGCGAGGTGCCATGCCTCGCAGCTCAGATGCATAGTTGACTAAAAACGAAAATGCTGCCTCCTGCGATCAGCTTTTTGTTATAAATTTTTATGACATCTCATCTTATATTTTATTATATATAACTAAGTTAGCTATAAATTTTGTTATGTTATTTTCTATATTTTCCAATTTTTCTTATCCCAGTAAAATCACTTTTGTTTATGTTTCCTTTGCAAGCATTTCCTAGATTAACATATAAGATACTTTTATCCCGGTAATGTGTTCCCTTGCGATAATAGTTCAACTTTAGAAAAGTAGCCATTTACGCGGGCGAAGCCTCGGGCAGAAGCTAGTTAATCTCTATATATAAAATACAAAATTGTTTCTATTGTTATAGACTTTGAAACCATACAATCGATGTGCCCCAGAACGGCTTCATTAAAAAGACAATAATGTGAAGATGGTTTTTGATCACTAGAACAATGCGTTAGGAACAGGAAGATGGCGGTGCGATTGATTTCAAGGAATTTTGTTTTTAATTTGGATCGTAATATCAAATTTACTTTATCTTTTTCCGTTAGTTTATTAACATTTAACATTTTTATATTTTTGGTGGCGTTTATGTTTTAATTTTTTGATTTTGATAAGAAATCACGCTTTCAGGCGCTGTACAATTTTGTAAATTATGAAATACTCATTTGATGATAGTTTTATAGATTTTGTTTATATTTTAAATTTTAATAATCAAATTAGGTGCGCTTATTTATTTAAAAATATTATTAGCCATGTACTATCATAATTAGGTTGAAATAATGTTATACATTAAAATTCAAGGTGACCTAAATATAATACATTAATTGTAGATTAGTTCTTGTTATTTTATAGTTTTCAAGTACATCCATCATCAATATCATCATCAATAGTCCGTAGTAGTACATCATCATCAATAGTCCGACGAAGTAGCACGCTTACTTTGTCGGACTATGTTTTATATATTAAAATAATACTAGTGTTACTCACATCCTACAAAACTATATTCTTGGATTGAGAGGAAAATACGGCTGATACCTTAGTTAAAAAGTAAATAACATAAATAATCAAATTATTCAATACAAATTTGTCACTATCGTGAAAGATTAAATACAGAAAATATTATGAAAGATTCATATAATTGTCATCATTCAAAGTATGATATAATTTGCAGCTAGATTGTAGATCAGCTACCAGGTAAGCAGCATGGCGCCTAATAAGTAATTTTTGGCTTTATACCGCCTGTGAGAGTCTAAGCCTGTCCAACAGTCGATGGGTTCGTGGATATGGAGTATATACATGAATTTTTAAGTTTAACAAAACGAAAAAAGATACGGTGACAAACGAGCAAGCAGCACACCTGATGGTAAGTTATTGCCATTGCCGCTCATGGACACTTTCAAGACAAATGGTAGAGCTAGTCGATTGGCTATCAACCCAAACGCACCCTGAAGTATTGAACTTCCGGCTCTCTCGTTTACTGGAGGAAGCACAACAGTACATTGCTACTGTTCGAATTTCGATTTTCTGCGATAGTGTGGTACCCAGGATGGACCGTCCCGCAACTGCAGACATATAACTGTCAACTATGTGTCTATTTTTTCTTTCATGGCAAGCTATGGTAGAGTCACGTCCCACCCGATCCGTTCGGAGCGACTGAGAGGACGGCGAGCGAATCCATAACCTGCTCTGCGCGTACCTCTCTATGCCGTACTGGCGGGCCACTGGAACAGTGAGATCGTACCACTACTTTGTTGTGACTTCATTATCACTTAACTGTTTATAGATACTACTAGGCATTTCTATCTCGTATTCTAAAAGGATTCGTGGCACGTTAACGCGATTTTCACTCGCATGCTCAAACAACATTCTCACATATATATTTAGATATGATGTTGTATAATAACGAAGTAAATTATGCAAAACTGTACAAGCACGTCGTCCACGCTCATCACCCAAGATCATATATCTCGGTATGTTTTCGCTTATACTTTCATTTCAATTACATTTAAAGCTATATTAAATACTAGCTTCTGCACGCGGCTTCGACCGCGTAAAAGGTTACTTTTCTAAAGTTTTCCATCCCCTATTTCTATTTTACCCCTTAAAGGTAAATTTGTATAAAATTTAAATGTCATATTTTGTTTATATTTAATCAATAGCCGAAAAATAATTTCCAAGTTTCTGGCTTTAAAAATGACGATACTGCCTTACATCTTTACATCCCCCTTTACAATCCCCTTTTTTGCATTAAAAAGTATTCTATGTCCTTTATCAGGCTCTAGACTATTTGTGTACCAAATTTCATTTAAATCGGTTCAGTAGTTTAGTTAGCGTGAAAGAGCGACAGACAGACAGAGTTACTTTCGCATTTATAATATTAGTAAGGATTCGCAAATGCTAAGTTAATAATCATGTTAAGCTTCATAAAAAGCTACTTTATATATTTTGATTATACTTTATGTTATTATAGTGTAATATTATTATCGATAAATAATGCTCATATTAAAAGCAAACAGTCTTTATTATAATAATCTGTGAGCTTCGCAAAATTTATGTGTAATATTTTTCATTAGATATAAAACGCCGTTTACTCAATTTAAGAAAAAAAAATAACGTGCTCATTTGAAATACGGCGTACGTATTTGTAGTAAAATGTTAACAAAAGTCGTAGTAGCAAGCCTAAGGATTAATAATATAACAGGTTGCAAGTTGCAGCGGATTCGATAAAGCCTCCAGTCGAGGTTGGCACGGCATTCGACGCGCGCGCATCTATCATCCATATTGTACACAACACCCGATATATTAACTTGACGTAACGTTTTTCATGAATTTATACATTATGTTACGTTACAATATAAACACTACATAAATAAAAACTAATAATGTTAAAATTTACTAAAGTGTTGAAAATTAATAGTGACACAAAATGTTAAAAATAATTTTAGTTGCAGTGTGTTTGCTAATTTTCACAATTCAAGCGGACTTTGTTGTGAAAGGAAAAGTTAAAAAGCGGAACACGATCATAAAAATAAACGAAAATTTCCCACGGAGATGTTTCAACGACAATAATGTATTTAAAAATAATGATACCTTAAAACGGATCGTGCGGGAGTCGAAGTATATTTTTACGGGGAAAATTTCATCCGAACAAAAACGAAAGAGAGGAAAATTTAAACGAAGTATATTTAAAGTGTTTGTGAGGCGAATATTGAAAGGTGACTTTGGAGCATTAAGTGAAATATTGAATTTTGAAACGAGAACATTTAATTCTTCAAATCGTGCTTATTTATTGGCTGAAGGTAGTTCCTGGAAGCGAGGGTGCAAAGGGCATTCTCAAGGTTGGCCAGCTTTACTCTTTAGCGGCGGCGAATTTACTTCACCCTTGAAATTGTTAGTGGATCCAGTTCCTTCCAACCTTGATAGTATCCGACGTGTAAAGGCAGTTATAAGAGGTAATTGCTGTTGTAAATAACTCATATTTTTTTGATAAATTCTTACAAGCAATTTCAATATACAATAATTATTTTCTAAGAATAGTATTCTAAAATAATAATTATATTACATTGTCTAATGAAATATAGCTGTGTGGTAGAGGCTACGAATACTGCTAACCCTTACTTTGCTTGTGGGTGTCGTAAAAGACGTCTAAGAGCCTTATAATGACCTGGGTCAACTCCGCCTGATGCCATTTGGTCAACAATTACATTACCAAGGAGGATTGACGTCGGACAGGTGGCCGGTCATAAAACTATTGCCAATAACTTTTACAACATGTATCTACTATTAAAGAAGAGTACATATTGTATCTACCCAAAGTAATTGGGATAAGAGTAGAAGAATGATGATTCTCTAACGAAAGTATTTTCGCATGCATAGTAATTTATTAAAGGTTAGCCATATATTTTTTAAACAGGATTTTTTTTTAATTTAGAAATTAGGTTCGTGATAATTGTCTACTTTTAAATATTTCGATGTATTTGTACAATTTGAAAGCGACATATTCCATTCAAATTGCATATAAATATAGAAATCCTTTAATCGTTTCTTGCGACACCCGGATGAAAAGAAAGGAGTCTACGCCCACATTATACGGAAAACTCATTGACCCACATATATGTGAATATTACCTCACATTTCACCAGGGCCCATGTTTACTATGCCCAAATCAACACTTTATGCGCCTATTATAAAAATGTCTTCGTAGAATGGCTGTGTAATAGTATTCGCCGTGACAATATTTGGGCAGATTTCTTCTTGCATTCGAGTTACGCGAATGTATTATGACGTATGTGTTATTAGCTTATTACATCTGATGGCATAGCGAATTAAAGTCCGGGTTTTCTTCTTTCTTTAAGAATATATAGGTTATTCATAAATACAAACCCTAATAAATATCTTTTCGTAAGTATGGTTTGAGTATTTAATTACGACAAACATGTTAATCATTTCATCTATTCAAACATTCATCATCATCAGCATCATCACAGCCCATATATGTCCCACTGTTGGGCTCGGGCCTCCTCTATAATGGGAGCGAAATTAACCTACTATAGCGTGCTGGTCAGGTGTGTTGGTATAAGATTTTGTTTCGAGTTTGCCTTCTCTCGCATAGATGTTATATGCGTTTTATATCCCTTAGTCGTCTCTTACGATCACCCACGGGTAAGATACGGGGTTGTGAATTGTATTCATACTCCGTTACCACACGAAATATCTAATAAATATCTTTTCATAAGTAAGGTTGAGTATCTAATTACTACGAACATGTTAATCATTTCATCTATTCAAACATTAATAATTGCTAATTTTTATTGAATATTTGTCATATTAAAACTTCTAATGGGTGGTATACAAAATGGGTGGTATCAGAAGCAATATAAATAATGGTTAATATGTGTGGTGGTGGTATAATGGCCTATATAGGATCCATCAGATCTCACTCATGTTTTTAGATTTAATGATATTTTTCAAATACTTCATATAACTTCAGCAGTGCACTACTGCTGAAGTTATATGTAAACACGGACGACTTCTAATAGGTATATCTTCTTTCTATTAGATTATTTTTATATAAGAATATTATTCACTAAGAAAAACTGTATTTCTTTATATTAAATATGTCTGACTATTATATTATAGTTTAAAATCAAAGTTAAACTCGATTTAACGCTTTAACAAAATTTTCTCAAATCTTTGGAACATTTCGAAGTTTATTAATACGATTATATCACATATATAAGTAACCATATTATTACCCGAGTTTAAAAAATCTGTTTTAACTATTATTTCTGATCACATATCAACATATGTATAAATCTTTTTGTGCTAAAGACTTTGAGTAAACAAATAAATGAAATGACTGGTATTTATTACACTACCGTAGTTTGTAACGCGTAAGTGACAGTCTTATACTAGTCTCGCGTTTCATCATATCATCATCATACCAGCTCATATATGTCCCACTGTTGGGCTCGAGTCTTCTCCATAATGTTATTGATCTACTATACCACGCTGGTCAGATGTCTTGGTATAGGGTTTTATTTCGAGTTTTTATTCTCTCACATAAATGTTATATGCGTTTTATATCGCTTAGTCATCTCGTACGATCAGCCACGGATAAGATAGGGGGTGGTGAATTGTATTCTTACTCTGTCACTACACGGAAAGAGAAGAGTCTCGCGTTTAATAACTCATAATAGGGTAAATTTTAATTTCACGGCATTATTGTCACCTCAAGATAGGGTAAGTAAGATAGGGTGCGGGATGCAATATAGCACTAATTTGGATTGCTGCATTTTCACGTGTTAGGCTGGCAGAAGCATCATATACTACTTTGGCTTTTGTTCTAAATTGACAGATCAAAATATATTATCGCATCGTTCAATCACACAATTGCTACTATAGTCTGTCTAATCTAAGAAGTGCACTTTGCCAGCTGTCTGAGTAAGTTGTCTAGGTATGTGAACCAAATAATAACTATCGAAAATATCCGATTTTACTGAGAAATCGATATTGACTCTTTATAATTAATAATCGGTTTATTTTTTATTTTTCAAAAAGGTGATGAATAAATTAAGTGCTAAATTAGTAATAAACAAATTTAATTATTTCAGCATAGAATCTATTCATCATATTTAGTAGGATTAGGTTAATTAAAAAGAAAACTGGATTTGAAAATGGCTATTTATTAAGAATTACTACTATTACTTGAATTATCAGCGTCGCGAACATTAATAATTATTTCCTCATCAATCAAAGTGTCGAAATATACATCTCTGTCAAAATCTATATTCGATTAATTGTATTATTCTAATATTTTTACCGATTATTTGGATAATCGTGAATTGGAAGTTGTCAAGCACTACTGTATAGAACGTGATGACGTGACATTATTAGGTCGTCACTAACAATTACTATTTACCATGTTATTTCTATTTTAAATTAGTTTTACGAGTTTCAACATTAGATTATTGTACAAGAAAGTCACCCGCAATGTTAATTATGTAAATAACTTAATAGTTGTTTAAAATTTCAGATTTAGTGTTTACAATCATGTGTATATGTTTGACCGAGGTTATTGTGTATTAAAACATTCAAAACGTCAAAATGCACTTCTTAGATTAGACGAACTATAAGCAACATATTTATTCCTTTTAAATAAATATTTGATTAAGGAATAGTTATAATCTGAGTGAAACCGGGTATATAATTGCATGGCTACCTCAATGGACAATTTAAAGGCATATCGTCAATTTTAAAACCTGTAATAACAACAAGAATTCTCTATAAATTCTTTGGGTTCGGATTACTAAAAAGTAAGTAGCTTATACCATAGGAAAAATAAAACCGATAATAATGCTTGGGAATTCGAAATTTCAATATTGTATCTGGATTTCGTTAAAAACAAGTGTGAGTGAGTTCCGTTTTACTAAACTTTTCGTACAATACGAATATATTCTAAAAATAAAACTTTACGGGACTATATCGAATTGTTTGGGTTTCGTTTTTGATTAAAGTCGTAAGGTGTTACGTTACTGTAGGGAACATAAGTCGATAATATCACTGCAAGAGAATATTTTTACTTATAAACTCAAAACTTTCTGGTTAAAGTGGTATAGTAAACTAATATTATCGTCATATTACAGTATACGCAACTTTACCGAGGTTGAGGAAACGGTTCGAGTGACCCAATAGATGAATAGGGGACCTACGACAGATTATGAGTCTTTGATTTTAAAATTACCCGATGTTTAGAATACTTTACAGTGATCATGGTTACGAGAGGACTAAGGTGTCTTACATCCTCGGATGATCGGACCGGAGAATACTCCGGTCACCCGACGCGAGGCCACCGTGTGAGGACGACACCTCGATGGCGAAAGCTGCCGGGGCGTTGACTCGAGAGGAACCCGCGAGGGTAAACCACTGGGCGGGCCAACGAAGACAAAGATCGGGTACCGGTGGCCCGCTTGCACGGCGAAGAGAGGAGTTTGCATGGTGGGTCTATGGGGTTACGCGCCGCGTCTTCCGTCTCCCTGGACCGATTTGGCGGGGCGAGAAGCATACATAGTCCACCGCAAAAAAAAAAAGAAAAAAAAAATTGCTTACGTCCAAAATTCATCGTTATTACAACTAATAACGATGACTTTTGGACGTCACCTTAGTCCTTCTGTGACCATGATTACTGTAAAGTGTTCGAAACGTCGGGCAATTAAAATCAAATACAAACGCAATAGAATCCATAAAAGTAGTTTTATTTGAAATGTGTAATACTCGCATAAACATCGAAAACCATCAGATTATGAGTCTCAACGCCAACATTCCATCGCCTTGGATGGTTGAAGAAGGACTGGTGATACCATAGCAGACCATAATAAAAGTCTCTGTACACTAACGGAAATTGCCTAGTAAGTCAAATAAATAAATAAATATAAATAGACGGTGCTAGGATCTTATTCAAAAGATAACATAATCCACCACATCTAATAATACTCAAAATTTAACCTGATTCTATGAGAAATGAAGGTAATATTCTGTGGTAGACCACATTAGTGAAGTATTTCTATTAGAGTGTTAATATTTACGTTATTTGGCGAATTTGAAACAGTCCTCCCGTGACCATCATCATCATTATCGCTCATATATATCCCACTGTTCGGGCTCGAGCCTCCTCCGCAATGGGAGAGAAATTGACTTAATATAGCACGCTGGTCAAACGTGTTAGTATAGGGTTTGATTTCGAGTTTTCCTTCTCTTGCATAGATGTTATATGAGTTTTTGTATCCCTCAGTCATCTCTTACGATCACCCACGTGTAAGATGTGTAAGGTGGTGAATTGTATTCTTACTCCGTCAACTCTCGTGACCTTGATCACTGTAAAGTGTTCGAAACGTCGGGAAATTGGAAATCGAATGCAAACGCGATAGAATTCGTTAAAGTTTTGTTTCAAATGTGTAACACTCGTGTAAGTATCAGAAATCATTATTATTTGGTGAAGTAGTTTCTTTAAGTAAGTAGTTACTGAATCGCACTTAATGGAAAATTAACATTCTATTGTAGCGAAAGATCATGTCCCAGAGTGTAACATGTAGGTGTTGTGAATTCTACCTCTACATTAATTCCTCCATCTAGCTATTGACAATAAACCATTGGACGTACACTTCCTCAAGAATTAATAATGGTTCTGTAAGTTTTTCGCTTTTCGTAAGCGTTTAAACGCAGCCGCGCGCGTTTAAACTGTTACGACTGTCGGCTCATACGACAATAGCCAATGTATGAAGATGTATAGCGCAGCTTACATCATTCGTCGCTTACAACTGTCGTGAACCTCGGAAACGGCGTCATACATTTTCATACTTTGACTATTGTCGCATCAACCGAGTGCGACAGTCATAAGCGTTTAAACGCGCGGCCGCGTTCGCGATGTACGGAAATGAATCTTTAGACACCATATGAGAGCTATTATTTACGCATAATTTTTTTATATATGCAATATCATCTACAAAGAAAGATATACATACATACATACATAGCTTCACGCCTGTTTCCCAGAGGGGTAGGCAGAGACTACGGATTGCCACAGACCACGATCCTGGCATACTTCCATCGCTTCATTCACACTCATAACAGTCTTCATGCATACTCTACGATTACGCATACTCTTAATATGACCTCTCGTCAATACATATCATTAAAAAATAAGCTACAATAACTTATTATTACATTGCTCGTAAGCCTTCGTTGATTCAAAACGAGAGCAACGGGTTCTCGATAGGACTATTGTCGCGTTAAACATTTCTATGTTGATTTCTTGATGGTATACAGTCAGCGCTTTATCTCGAAGATGATTATCGGGTGTGAATTGAAGAACCAAAGATGGAATTTCAGTCGTAAAACCGAAGGTGTAGGCAAGTATGAACAATATCGAAATTGAAATGGATACAACTTTTATCTAAGTTATTTTTCTATCAAAAAAGCCAGCGCTTGTCAACATTTCATATAAAGGCAAGTGACAACCCTAAAAATATTATGAACGTGAAAATTTGTATGTTTGAATGTTTGTAGCTCAATTATACGTAAATAGTTGAACAGATTTGGATGAAAATTGGCACATACACAGACCTGTTCCTGAAGGATCCTTTTTTCTCGTTAATGTGTTCTCTTGGGATAAAAGTCTTATTGTCTTGTGGTCTCATTATCATATCAAGCGAGATATATGCAGGTGACTGCGGTCGTATTATCTAGGCCTCAAATCCTGTCACTTTCAAGGTGATATCCGATTGTGGTCACCAATTTCTACAAGATCGCTGTATTGTCAAAGGCCACTGTTATATCTAGTTATCTAATATTTGTTTATGACTCTATGGAAACTAAGTGCTAGTGATGCATTGCATTTTTAACCATTCGGGAAGTAATACTTCAAATTACATTCACGGGAATGCAAGTGAAGTGTGATATTACAAAAAAAAGGTTTCACTCCTGCATTCAAAATGTCTTCGTAGAATTCGTGGGTGTAGGTGGCGTACAATGTGAGAAAATATATCCCAAAATTATACGACTGTGCTTTTATAACTGACAGGAAATGGCTTTCGTATTATTCAACACAATTAGTGTCATCCTTTGTTTTTATTTTAACGATCGGGCATTTACTTAAATTGTAGTCGGCGGTCCGCCTGCCTGTCCACTTTGATACTTGACATACAGGCGAGAAAAATTAACGTTTCACCGTTTCGATAATGCTACGGTTCGTCATCTACACTATTATTTTTTATAAGTTTAAAACAATAAACTGTACAATGTTTAGTTTACGTCTATAAGATTACGTATTGTTAGATTTACCGTATAGTAGGACATGGTAGTATACAGATTACCAATCAAGTATTCAAGATAAGCCTATAAAAAGATATATTATAACGATAACAAGGTCGGCTCTAGATAAAAACAAAATTCGGGCTTGAAAACAAGGGTCCGATCCTTCGGGATATGTCCCGCGCTCGGGGACGATCAAGTTTATCGAGACCACCGGCGACGCGCAACACCGCTGGACAACGCTCGACAAATTTATTGACACTCTTTCAATTAAACCTATTGTTGCTTTGAACAGACACAGCGGTCATAACAGAATAAAACACGATAACTTGCCGCGTGTATTTGTAATGCGTTCCCATATCGACCGTAGCTCGTTTCGAGCGCCGTAAAAGGAGATTTATTAAAACTATTTGGAAACTGATTCGATCGAAACCGAACGATTTGACATTTAGATAAAGAGTAAAATTTATTTTTCTCTCGAATACACCGCTCCGGTGGAGTGACAATGGAATAAAAAGGTTATAAAATGCGACGGTTGCGACCGCTCTCGCCCACGTCCCAAGGGTATTGTCACGTTCATACGCTGTACTGCATATCTGGCACGGACAGAGCCGCAGCTGCCACACTGCCAGATAAAACGCGACAAGTGCGTAATTACGATCCACTGTACGCTGCCAGGGGCAACACTCGCAAGCAAGTGTAAATTTCTAACGTGAGAATACGATAAAGAAGCGACTGCGCGTGGGCGCTGTAGACATTCTCGGCGCCGCACGTTACAACCGCCTGACTGGAGCCGCAAGCAGCCGCGTCGTCGTGTCGCAAACTTCTCTATTTTTATGTAAACTGAAATAACAAAGCCCAAAATAGTAATTTATTGGGTGTTTATCATACGTCAGTTAACGGTTTTATCATAATAGGTTACGCTTTCTGTCGTTTTTACAATAATAAATCTTTGTATTGTTGCGGCAATGCAAACCGACATAAATAATACAGATATATGGCTATTGTCTATCGGTAAAATTAAATATATTGTATACATTTATAATTATATATCGAACTGTAACATTATCTTAATGAGCTCGAAATATATAAGTAATAATTTATGATAATTTTTGTATCATATCCGTTATATTTTTAAGTTAGTAAGATCATTCTTAGAACTATAAATTTATAATAGGAAATAAACTTAAGCAATATTAACACTATAAAAGTACTCCCACACTACTTAGTGATATTTCTTGTCGTGGTGTGCAAGCTTTGATTATCAAGAGTATTATAATAAAATAAACTGACACATCTTTGTTGGATGCGTATTATCATTTGTGAGGACATTTCGAAAAGTTATTGTTTTTATTCTAGTTGAGGTAGATCAGTGCGTCGGATGTAATCTCCTGCGGGACGTGACATAAGAATGAGACATATTTTTTGCTGACGCATTGTTTTGGGAGTCGGATAAGGCGACCCACCCGTTTCTAGGAACCAATACTTACTTGACATTGACTTGTCTTGACACTCTCGGGTCAATAACTTTCATAGACAAATTTATTATTGAAGAACTTTTTTTTTATAGTTTCGCCTTTCTGTTTATTGTGGCTTTCAGTTTAAATTAATTTAGACGGCTTTTCGTCTTTATCGTTAATATATTAATTGACTCTAACCATATTTCGGTCGCAATAGTCAAATGTCAACAATTACTGTAACCGTATATTTGTATTCTATATGTTTTCTATGAGATTAATTCACCATATATACCCAATATGTTAACCTGTATGTATATGTAAACTAAGGGAACTATAACCTGTAAGCCAGGATCTATTACGAACTCCGTAGACTGAGGTTTAACCCTCAAGCAGTTTGGGGAAATGCTTTTAATTTTCTTGGGACCCGCAATAAATTTAATTAGAAAAGGTTAACAGGAGGAGTTGGAAAAATATATTACACTTCCTTTCTATGCAACGTGCAAGACAGGCAGCAAAATTGATAAATTAGCTAATAAATAAGAGCATATACAATAATACATCTACGATAAGAGTAGCGCTACATCATCCAGAATACGGGAGAGCTCAACAGAACTTATATGTAATATTGATTGCAATAGTAGATATGTCAGAAATGTTTAAATGCACGACATTTTTCACGAATTGCCACAAGTTCTATATAATATACAGTTGTATACATCAGGTGTGTATTACAAACTATGTAACATAATGTCGCTTTCGTTTTGCTAAAGATTACATTCTCGTAGAGTTAGTGATGGGCAAATAGGTGAAGATATAAATTTAAAACTAAACTAATCTACTTTTGAAGTTACCATGGCCTGTTGTATAGACATGGCTATACAACCTCTAGCTTCATATACATGCATATATATATATATATTGGCAATAGTTTTATGACCGGCCGCCTGCCAGACGCCAACCATTCTTGGGAATATATATATATATATATGGAATATATATATATTGCATAGGAATGTATCCTTTACGCAGATAATTAAATATAATGACATAAAATCAACGAAACTCGGGCGCAAAGCCAAAGACTACGCGTCCTTCCAAGCACGAAGAATGATAATTTGTTATTAAAATGCACATCATTTGGAAGAGTGATCCGTGCTTCACATTAAACCTTCATACCATAGTTTGAACTTCAGAAGGAACTTGACACCACGTTCTACGAACATTTCTTGGTTTTACCAATAAAGTATAATTACTTACCTACGCTTCTGTCGTTATAAGCCAAGAAATTAGCCTAGATTAGTACGATCGCCAGATAAGTTAGCCTAATTTTTTTGACAGGTGAAGTACGAATAACAGGGCTATATGCGGCCACGTAACTTGATATGCAATCTCTCTCAGTTTTTTTTAGCGGACCATTGGTACCATAAAATTAAGCTGGCGATGGGCTTTGATTCCAGTTTTCCTTCTTATGTTAATGTTATTTTCTAATGTACGTAAAGATGAAAGAGAAGTTGCTATTATATCGCCTTTTTACTTCAATAATTTGTAATCGTGAAAAAAACTTTTTTGAAAAATAAATAATTGTTTCGCAACGAATATCTTTTCATCGTAAATCTGATTTAAATTATAGATAATTTAATTATAGAATAATGAAATAATTAAAGTCATAGATTTATATATTAATTATTTTTTTAAACTTGAAAAACACTCAACAAAAACACTCACACACTAGCAATACATAACGCAGTGCTTGTCCCAACATTACTGTATGGAAGCGAGAGTTGGGTATGCAGAAAAGAGTATGATAGTAAAATTAATGCGGTCGAAATGCGATCTCTGCGGAAAATCTGTGGAGTTATGCTGACCGACCGCATTCGTAACGACGACGTAAGAGAGCGAGTAGGTATGAAAGAGAGTATTGGTGTAAAGATGCGAAAGGGAATGCTCCGATGGTTCGGACATGTGGAAAGAATGCCGAACGAACGCCTGGTTAAGAAGATATACAATGCGAAAGTGGAAGGATGTAGGTACCGAAGGAGACCGAGACTAACCTACCTAGACCAGATCGGTCATGTACTGAAGGAAGGTGGAGTCAAGAGTCTCCGAAACCGGCGAGCGTGTATGAAGAGAATTATGAATGTTGAGGAAGCGAGTGAAGTATGCAGAGATAGAGTTCTCTGGCACTTTGTTCTCTCTGCCTACCCTGCAAGGGATATGGCGTGATGATATGTATGTATGTATGTAAAAACACTCCTCTAAAGTTTAATTTTTCAAGATATCACATTATTGAAGCAAAGAGATCGCCTCTTTGCTTCAATAATTTTATTATATTCTGTGCGGACATAAAACGGATAAACATTCGCATTTATATATTGTAATATAAAATTAGATTTTTTTAAAAGACACCCTGCACTGAGAAAATAACCCTTGTATTGCTGGGGACTTTACAAACATGCAATTAACGCAGACAAATTACCAGACCACCACTTTTTGGATTACAGAATAACACTTTGTAGATCGCACAAGTATTATCTTGCGTGGGAATCAAACTCATAGTTTACTACGTATCTTAATCACTACGCCATCTGGGCAGACCAAATAACCTACAAGAATTTTTATTTCTAATAGAATTTAATACCATTATAAAAGCATACTATTATAAAAGATACGAAAAGTATTTGCGGTTATATTACTTGCTTGCTTTTAGTTGAACATAATATTGTGAATGTTTACTTCACGACATGAATTTCAATTTAACGATGGACCGAGTTCTGACGACCCTCATAGCGGGGATACGTAGCAAATGTTACACAATCTTTAGTTGGAAATAAAATCTATGATGCGGGCATTGGCGGTATTTGCCCTAACCGGCGAATTTCAAAAGCATCACAATGGGTCCAGTAACTTTAGACGTTTCCTTAATTTACATATCTCCATTGTGTCCAGCAAAGTTTCCATAAAATTTAACAACACTCGACTTCACGTGTCCTGTGAGCACCCAAGATGCTACTTTACGACGATTCTCAATACCAAGTTAGGGTTATAGCTATAATTTAGTTTTATGAAACTACTTTCAGATAACAAAGTGTATTTTAAAACATTCCTATTTAAGTTGTTTCGAGTTAGTTTATTAGTAAAAAAAGAATGATGTTATATTAAATAAAATCACATAAAACTATTTAATTTACTGCTGTTATAAATTATTATACATATTTTTTTAAATTTAGTATTATACGTCCGTACGTATTTTCTATGTAGTGACGGAGTCAAAATACCATTCACCACCTCCTATATTACCCCTGGGTGGTCGTAAGAGACGACTAAGGGATATAAAACGCATATAGCATCTATGCGAGAGAAGGAAAGCTCGAAACAAAACCCTATACCAACATGTCTGACCAGTGTGGTATAGTAGGTCAATTACCCTCCCACTATGCAGGAGGCTCGAGCCCCATAGTGGGATATATATGTGAGCTGAGATGATGATTATACGTCCCATTGCTGGGCTCGAGTCTCCTCAATAATTGGTGTGAATTTGACCTACTATACCACGTTGGTCAGACGGTTGGTATAGAGTTTTATTTCATGCTTTCCTGTTGTTGTAATCATCCTTCAGTCGTCTTTTACGACACACGGATAAGATTTTCTGTCACCATATGCAAAGTATTTAGTTGATTACTAACTATATTAATAGTTTTTATTTAGGCTGATTAAAACTTAGTCAGACTTCAACATCATTCTCTTATTCTTATCCCAATCACTTGGGGTCGATACAATATGTACTTTTCTATCATAGTACATATTATAAAAATTATTGGCAATAGTTTTATGACCGGTTGCCTGCAGACGTCAACCCTCTTTAGGAATGTAATTGTTGACCAAATAGCATCAGATGGAGTTGACCCAGGTCATTATAAGGCTCTTAGTCGTCTTTTACGACATCCATAAGCAAAGTAAGGGTTGGTAGTATTCTTAGCTGCTACCACAGAGCTATATACTATATATAACTTATAAACAACATATGTGGAATAAAATACTTTAAAAATACGAGCGTATAATAACACTGTGTGTTATTTATATAAGAGAGATTTTGAAACTTAATTAGCGCTAGTTTAGTTAGGATAACAAAATATTAGCTGAGCTTGTCGAGACTTCTATCAAAATAATTACAGAATAGACATAGTCCTAAGGTAATAGCACCTTAATTAACTTATACTAATATTTTGTTTTGAAACGAGATGTTGGTTTATCTGTCTATGTAATTCATTTTATTTGTCTACCTTACGAGCTTCTTCGTAATGAAAAATTCTTAACAAAATTGTATGGCTTCAATAACGAATTTTACGACGTTCATTGCGGCTCTACACGTATCAAAAATGTAGCAGACTGACATACACGATCCTTAGCAATAAAATTAAAACTGCAATAAACGTCAACGTCCTTATCAATCGTTCGAGTACATCAAAGAAATTATTTGACATCTTACAAACATGCTTTTATCAAAGAGCATCAAGGAGATTAATGAAAAAATAATCGGCTTATTTTTCATGTAAACTTTTTGAAACGGCTTGCCTGTCTGGCGCATATATTTCTTTAGAAGAATTATGATGTATTTATATTTCTTTATTACATTCAAATTGAGCAGTTTATATAAAATATAATATGTAAAATATAAAAGCTATTTCGTAAATAAAAGCGTGTATAAAAATATTTTGTAGGAACTATAGACAAAATAATTTTAAAATAACATTTCATGATTGTGTAAGTAGTTCTTTAAGAGTTTTGCTTTCCAACGAGATGATGGAAAGAAGGGGATGTGGTCGTAAAGCCATGTTACGGCGCAGGGTGCTGCCGCCATAAAAGAGGACCGACTGCGCGGCACTCGCTTAAGAAAGCTCAATTTGAATTGAAACGCGGTGCCCGATGCTTTAGTTGCCGACTCAATTTTATTCAACGATTCTATATAGTTATACTTGAAACAGTTGGTTAGATACATCTGTATTAAAACGTGTTTAATGCTATAGGTACTGTACAAAGCGTATTATTCTATATTTTAGTATATATGTTATCATGAGTTTAAAACATTACAAAATAATTAGTAGCTGACTATTGACTCAAATTTAAGATTTTAATTATGGGACGTATTTGAATGCTCTGATCATCATCAGGGCATGTACACTACAGCTTCAATTATAGTATTTATAGTATTATCTATTAATTTGCTTGAGAGATTATCAGGATAATGAACAGCAGCTCTCTTCTGGGCAATATATCTCTCCTATTGGGGGGAGGCTAATGTCCAATAAAGGACATCGATGGGTTGACGGTTGGACGATAATAATAGTTTATCATTCATTATTCTCCTACTCTTATCCCAATTAATTGGGTTCGATACGATATGTATGTCTACTCTTTCATAGTACATGTTGTAGTTGTAGAAGTTATTAGCAATAGTTTTATGACTGGCTGCCTGCCAGACGTTAACCCCCCTTATCTGCGCCTGATGCCGTCCTAATCGAGGCTTCGGGTGATCAGACCGGGGAATAGTCCAGTCACCCGACGTGAGGCCACCCCGTGAGGACGACGCCCCGAAGGCGAAAGCTGTCGGGGCGTCGAAATGAGAGGAACCCGCGAGGGTAAACCGCCGGGCGGGCCACCGATGACAAAGATCGGGTACCGGTGGCCTGCTCGCACGGCGAAGAGGGGTCTTTGCAGGGTGGGTCTATGGGGTTGCGCGCCGCCTCTTCCGTCGCCCCGGACCGATTTGGCGGGGCGCGACCACGTCCATAGTACACCGCAAAAAAAAAAAAAAAACAAAAAAGAAAGACGTTAACCCGCCTTGGAAATGTAATTGTTGACCAAACGGTATCAGATGGAGTTGGCTTAAGTCGTTATAAGGCTCTTAGTCGTCTTTTACAACATCCAAGAGCAACGTAAGGGTTGGTAGTATTCGTCGCCGCTACCCCACAGCTGGCGACAATAATACTATATTGTATTTATATTAATAAAAAAATAAAATATTATAAGTAAGTAATATCTATTCGTTCGGTTCTAGTAAGTAATATCTATTCGCCGAACGAACGCCTGATTAAGAAGATATACAATGCGAAAGTGGAAGGATGTAGGTACGGAGTGAGACCGAGACTAACCTACCTAGACCAGATCGGTCATGTACTGAAGGAAGGTGGAGTCAAGAGTCTCCGAAACCGGCGAGCGTGTATGAAGAGAATTATGAATGTTCAGGAAGCGAGTGAAGTATGCAGAGATAGAGTTCTCTGGCACTCTGTTCTCTCTGCCTACCCTGCAAGGGATATGGCGTCATGATATGTATGTATGTATGTGTAATATCTATAACTTATAATATGTTATGTATTAATCCATTAATAACATTGCCAACTATTCATCTCAGCATATATATGTCCCATTACTAGGTTCGAACCTTTTCCACAATGGGGAAGAAATTGAATATGACCAATTATTATTTAATATTAAAATAAAATACTCCCAGATACCATGTATTCGCAATATGAAGTGGAAATATTGTCAATGCAATAGTAAACCTTTTCAGAGTACAATAATCCTTCCCAGTCGGTCGAGGAGAGAGTACTCCTCAGGGGGTATTCCGTCAGGCCGACCTCGGACGTTAAGTCACCCTGCTCCGGTAGTCGGCCCAGCGATGAAGGCGACGTGACACGGGTGGGTTACGGGTGTGCGGTGCGTGCTTACTGTAAAATATGCTGACATACGGTTTCTGCTAATTTTCATCAGTTTGACTGATGTCAATTTCTCTTTATATATATGTAGTAATACAGTTTCGTTAATCATTGCTAATTAATAAAATATTTTTGTTAAATTATAATTTAAAAAAATAATTATTAACATAATAGTCCATTAAACAAATACATAATTTCATATATTTTATGATGCGTATACTAATACTGGAAGCACAACTAAGCTAATGCGAGACACCACCAAATTGCAGGCTTTGAGCACTAAGCGAGCCCAACTTATCAATGTCAAGGCATTACTTAACTGATCACTTACTGCAGTTAGCTACTAGAGCATACAAACGTTGTAATGAATATATAAGTACTAGATATTATTTAACCACGGTTGATACCGGTTAATTTTATTCTGAAATATCTGAACAATAATATTTTGTTATTCAATTGTATTAATATTGAAATTATTATTGCTGTGTGGTATCTATGAGTACCATTCAAGCATTACTTTGCTCGTGGATGGCGTAACAGACAACTAAGAGCTTTCACATCCACCTGGGCCGATTCTATCTGATACCGTCTGTTCAATAATTATATTTACAATGAGGGTTAATACAGGCACCTGCCAGTCTTACGACGGGCCACGTGGCCGGTCATAAGACTATTGCCAATAACTATTTGTAATATCCACGGATGGACGAAGAATTCATATTGCATTCATCATTCTCATACTCTTGTCCCAATTACTTGGGGTTGATACAATATGTACTCTTCTTTCATAGTACATATTGTAAAAGTTATTGGCAATGGTTTTTATGACCGGCCGCCTGCCAGACGTTAACCCTACTTGGGAATGTAATTGTTGACCAAACAGCATTAGATGGAGTTGGCTCAGATTGTTATAAGTCTCTTAGTCGTCTTTTACGACATCGACGAGCAAAGTAAGGGTTGGTAGTATTCGTAACCGCTACCGCGCAGCTATTGTGTTGCTCCCAAGTAATTGAGATATAAGCAGA
The DNA here is from genome assembly GCA_905163515.2 of Lymantria monacha. Classification (NCBI taxonomy): domain Eukaryota; kingdom Metazoa; phylum Arthropoda; class Insecta; order Lepidoptera; family Erebidae; genus Lymantria; species Lymantria monacha. The sequence goes on from LR991083.1 coordinate 22,732,668, forward strand.
ATGATGATGAATATATTAATATCGAAATATTCATTATATTATTTTGCGTTATATCTACAGTTTATTAAAAATAAATGCTGAATAGATCATATCTTTTCATTGACATGACCATTTAAATTCCGATTAGGTATGTAAAATGGGAGAGCTATTACAATTCCATATGGGAATATGTTTTTTTGTTTGGAATTATTAAGCCGCCAACATTCATTTCAAAAAAATTAATTGTGCACAAAATTGAACTTTATGTTATAGTCCACAAATATAATATTACTTTTTTTCTATTAGTTTAAACTGGGAATGACTCGTGCGCAGGTAGGATTTAACCGACATTCCTCCGCTTTGTTAGACTGTCGGTGGTCTGCCCACACACTTCCGGATTCGGTACAAACCAACTAAAGTTGAATCCATTAAACTTGAATCTTATTAGCCGTTAATATTGTATAGTGACAAAACTGGGACAGGAGTGTAGAGTGAGACCGATAATATCTTTAAATAGATTTTAAATGAGAATTTAACGTTATGATTTGAGAGTATGGTAACAGACTTAGAATACAGTGCAGTGTACACTTCCTTTTCCGTTCCCACGACACAGTGCAATTTTGTTTTTCAAATAGTCAACACCTGGCTTTATGAATACAATCCTTGTATTGCGGGGGACTTTCAACATCATTATCATCTCCACTCATATATGTCCCACAGCTGGGCTTGGCTCAAGCCCAGCTGTGGGACCATATATATCCACAATAGGAGAGAAGTTGTATGCCACTCTAGCCAAAAGTGGTTAGTATCGGCTTTTATATCGTGTATTCCTTCTCTTACGTAGCTATTACATGCATATTATATCCCTTCTTCATCTTTTACGGTACCTAGGGGCATATTATAGGTGGAGAATTATATTCTTACTCTCAGACCACGCCATATCATATACCACATATTACAAACATAATTAACAGATGCAAATTATAACCAGACTCAGGGCATTAATTTGTGGATCGTACAAAGCATTATACTGAGAGGGAATCGAACCTATGACACTGGCATGGTAGGTCGTTATATATACCACTAAGCCATCTGTGCAGCCGTAATATAAATTATAAAGTAATCTTAAAACAAAATCCCATTATCAAATTATCTGGCTACCATAGCGTAGTAACCCAGTCACACTGTTTTTATGGAAGTCTTATGCCTAAAACTATTTATAGTGCTTAAAGGAATGACTATTGGTTGTAAATAAAGAAAATAAGAATAATATCACATTGAATTTCCTAATATTATAAATGCAAATATAAGTTTAATTATTTGCTTATTACGCTGTCATGGCTTGAGTACACTGATTATTAGAAAATATTGCATTCATGTTGTTGGTGATAAAAAAACAATGTATTACCGAGGAGAAAAACCATCCTCCGGCATAATAGTAATTTAAAGACGCGGGCAATGTATGGTATACCGTGAAATACTACAATTTTGAATATAATATAAGATCGTCATATGATATTTACATCCTTCCCTCAAAATCTCCACATGTATGTTATCCGTATAACCAACGCAACTATCAAGATTTTATGGTAAAGTCTGTGCGTTTAAATATCACTGTATATGTAATATATTTAAAAATAAATGCATGTTTTTTAAAATTAACGGTAATCATAAAATTTTAAATGAAAGTTATCTTATACTTGTTATTAAATGTACATATAATTACACAGATTAATTAAGAATTACACACAGACACAACTTTTAGTGACGAAACCGACTTTTGCTTTCATATTTACCGCTGTTTATAATAATTTTCATGAAATAAGTATCAAATTAAACCAAAACAGTTTACTGGGTATCATAATTAATTTCGTTTGTTTAGTTTTAATGAGTCAGTGTTTGAGAATTAAAATTAAATACCATCGATTAACTGGTATCTTACATCATTGTGGATCTAATAGCTAGTTAAGATATGTTTACCGAGGCCGTAGGTAGATAATTAATGTTTTTAACTGTCAACAAGAGATGACCCTAATGGCCTTCTACCATTTATCAACTACAATGATATATGTCTTCTATTTTAGTGTCCTGACCGATTTCATTTCGATAAGACGTTTTTAAGTCAAAGTATTTTCGTTATATTATTTGTATTTTCATAACTATTCTCTACCTATCCGTTAGGTGCCTTAGATAAGATTGTAATGCAAATCTTGTAAGCTAAACAAATAAAAATTAAGATTCCCCTCCTCAAATAATTTATTAATTATACGTATTTCAATTAAAAACAATTATTTTTAAAATTGCAGTATTAGTGATTTCTAAGATTGAGTGTGTAATGAAACTATTTTTACCGATTTTATCGCGTTGGTATTTGAGTTGATTCTTCTGTGATCATAAATGCTGCAAAATATTCGAAAAATCGAGAAAGTGAGGATCAAATACAAATGCAATATAAAGTCCCGAAAAAATATATAAAAAATATTAGTGTTTTGATAAAATTTTAAGAATAAAAATAGATGCGAGTGACTGTAATATGACAGTTGTGATCTAAATGAAATCGATACTTCAAGATTATGACATATATAAGATAATTCTTTGATCCTCGCTATATGGTTTATATACAACATATGTTTGTGACGACCAGGAACAATGATTGCACAGATGGCGAAGTGGTTAATATATCGACCTTCCGTGCCAGTGCCATGGGTTCAATTCCTACGCAGGAGAATAATTTTCGAAATACTACTTTAATAAAGTTGTTAAAATTTAAGGTTTAAAATGTGTGGATATAATTATGCATGATAAGGATTCAAGATTTTCTTGATTTTGGAAAAGTAACTGAATATTTTATACTTAATTTGCCAGCAATTTGCTCAGACTTTAAATGGGTGTTGAATAATTACCGTTGAACAAACTTTTTATACACATTTTTATCACAAATTTGTCTTGAAAGGAGGCGTAGTTTTTAGTTCCATAAAATAGGGCACTAGTAACTAGGGCATTATTGTTAATCGTGTACACTTACTAATTCTACTTACTTTTGAGAATTTTCCCAGAAAATCCTCGAAATTCGAAGTATTTTAAAAGAAATCCCAGTAACATTTATTTTTTTTGCACAAACCAGGAGCCAATTCCAAGTACTTACAATCAAATCAACCACTTGATTAATTATGGCACTCGATTAACGAAACATAAAAATGTTTGATACAGATCTAATACAAATACTTTTCGTGTTAAATTTTTTAAAATGTAATTAATATTGTGCAAGAATTTTTCAAGTGAAAACCTTTCCATGTGCAGCTTGATTAAAAGGAAATCAACGTAATCCAATGAATTATAATGAATTCCACAGAGTCTATGTTTATTGTCCATGTCATAGACTATAAACAAAAAAACTTAAATTTATAAATATTTATTTACACAATGAATTGTCATCTAAATCATATACCATTTCCTTATAAGTAGGTACGACCATCATAAAACTTAGCTATTCTCAATCCAAAAAGTGTATTCAAATAATCATTAGGTTTTTACGTATACCTTGTTTTTATTACTTAATTTCCTATAAAAATGTGGAAATATAAATATAAATTACTAAATTTCGGACATGTGGAAAGAATGCCGAACGAACGTCTGGTTAAGAAGATATACAATGCGAAAGTGGAAGGATGTAGATACCGAGGGAGACCTAGACTAACCTACCTAGACCAGATCGGTCATGTACTGAAGGAAGGTGGAGTCAAGAGTCTCCGAAACCGGCGAGCGTGTATGAAGATAATTATGAATGTTGAGGAAGCGAGTGAAGTATGCAAAGATAGAGTTCTCTGGCACTCTGTTCTCTCTGCCTACCCTGCAAAGGATATGCCGTGATGATATGTATGTATGTAATTTCCTATAAAAACCGTAGAAGAATAACATAAAGGATACATTCTAAAGACCATACCTATCGGCGAGTTATAATGATATAATAATGACGCCATTGTGATGAAACATATATTAATTATAAATTATTTATGTAAATAACGCAATAAAAATCAATTCGATTCAATACGATGCGTTACGATTGTAAATATCCTCTTCATATTTCATATCATCAGGTTATCTTAATATCTATATATAAATGACGCGTCACGTTGTTTGTCCGCGATGGACTACTAAAGTACTTAACCGATTTTAATCAAATTTGCTCAGCATGTGTAGTTTGATCCAACTTAAGAGATAGGAAAGCTTCCATCTCAATTTATAGTCGCAATATTATTTAATTACAAATTGTTTGTCTATTATTTGACAGTCACAATTGTTTGTTATTTCCAAACGATTCTAACAGATGGCGGTATCTGTTGACTGTATTGAGTAATATAATATATAAATATTCAAAACATGATTTGCAATGGAGCTACGAATACTATCAGCCCTTACATTACTTCCCGCCGGGCTGGCCACGGAGGTCAAAGAAGCGGTACCAGTGGCCGGCCCAATGGCGATGGGGAGGGAATACGGTGGGTTATGGGGCCACGCGCTGCCCTTTCGTCACCCCGGATGGAATGGACGGCGTGTGTTCAGACATAGTCTGCCAAATAGCCCTTACATTTTTAAAACATTATCGAAAAGAATGACTGAAAGCTTTACGTCACCTAAGGCAACTCTATCTGATGGTGTTTGGTTAAAATTTTAAATTACAACGTCAGGTAGCCTACTGGTCATAAAATTATTGCCATAAGTTTTGTAATGTGTACGATGGAAGAAGAATTAAATATCGCGTTGACCCCAAGTAATTAGGATAAGAACAGGATTGCAAATATCATAATTAGTAGTCTCATCCAAATCCAGTAATAAAAAGGCACAATAATGATACCATTAAGATGCAAATGTTTATTATTATATTTTTAATGACATGATTTTTTTCTTCGCAATAAACAATAATAATATGGCAAATAACAGACTTTGGGCTCTGGATGTAGGTGGAATCGTGCATTTATAGGTTACATAATCATTGGTTGTTGGTTCCTCGCCCTTGCATCGACGACGCCCACTTTTCTTGGTCCACAACAATGATGCGGGGGCATTGATGTATTGTTATCTACCAAGATGAGGTAACTCTACTATTTACTAATTGTTTTTATTCTTTATTGTTACAGGTATGGTGGTGTCTCGACTGACAAGGCCAACTTCAATATTTTATACGGTATCACTATATACAAGTTGATCCTGGAAACGTGTATTTCCTTTAGTGTTATGTTATTTAAAAAATAGATTAGCATAAGCTTAGTGATGCCCACGGTGAGGTTCTAAACTCAAACATATTGTAGGGCCAAAGTATTTATGTTTTTTTTTAAATAGATTAGTATAAACATAACATGCTATTTATTGCCTGCGGTAAAGTCCTGAGTTTGAATATCTGTCTAAAGAATATTATAACACAGTTTAAAAGAAACAAACTACACCTCAATAAAAATACCCAGAATTCAGTAATATAGAAACCAAGCCTTACTAGCAGTCAAACACATTGGCATTTTGGAATTTGCTCAGCGTGTACTTAATGTAATATGAAATTGAAAAGTGCATTTAACTATTTATCGTTATGTTGGAAATGCTTGTTTTCATCAATGCCTAATATATTTTAGATAACATAAAGCAATATAAATTACACGTACTATTAATATTAAATTATTGTTATGGTAATTTGATTGTAATTAAATTACTTTTAAGGTGACATCTAAGGAGATAAATTTATGACGTAATATTTTGTGTCATTTAGATTGCTGTAGATATTGTATAAAATTTTGGAGTCGCTGGTGAAAACTGGTATCACTCTTTGTTTTAGTACCACGCAGGGCAAGCATAATGCCATTAATCTTTTGTTGACAATATTAAGAAAATCACAACAGCTCTCTAATTTTGCCCAACCCGGTAATCAAACCTCTTGTCCAACACTCGCATGCTTCTTCATCTCAGACTATTCACGTCTCAATAATAGGCTCATTATTCCTTCATAGACCTCAACCTATTAGGTATAACATTTTAATCTGACGTGTTTGCATAGAATTTTATGTCGAGACAAACATCAGAGGTGTTTGCATAGAATTTTATGTCGAGACAAACATCAGAGGTGTTTGCATAGAATTTTATGTCGAGACAAACATCAGAGGTGTTTGCATAGAATTTTATGTCGAGACAAATATCAGAGGTGTTTGCATAGAATTTTATGTCGAGACAAACATCAGAGGTGTTTGCATAGAATTTTATGTCGAGACAAACATCAGAGGTGTTTGCATAGAATTTTATGTCGAGACAAACATCAGAGGTGTTTGCATAGAATTTTATGTCGAGACAAACATCAGAGGTGTTTGCATAGAATTTTTAATAGAGTTCTTCTTTTCTTCTGTCAATATCATCTGTTTATCTCTTAGTTGTTTTGAAACCCACGTGCTTGCATGGAGAAGGAAATCGGACAAGAGACGGGTGAATTGTATTTTTACTCTGTCACACAGGGAATATCGTCTAGTTATTTATGTCACTGGAATAATAAGGTAAACTGTTTTTGTTTTATACCAAATAAAATACACAAGCCAATACAGTAAAGTAGAACTTAATTATCGCTTAAGATAAAGGCAAGTGCCAATAATACGGAATGTTAAAAGTTTTCTGAAAGGCCTTTTAGAGATGTCAGAGTGGTTATACATATCAGATAATCTTATCTCGTATTGGGATTAAGTCATATTTTTTGCTGTGTAGGTATGTGTATTTCACTGTGGGTGCTATAATATAAGATCTAGATATAATACTTGTTTTTATCACACTGTTGAAAATATCTTTATGTATCTTACTTCTACCTATTATAGAAGGAGGGTTATAGAACAATTTTTTTATTGCTTATGGTGGCTAACGAGCAAGCAGCACACCTGATGGTAAGTGTCAATGCCATCCATGGACTTTTGCAACACCAAGGGTACAGCTAGGCCCTTGCCTACCATTACAATCCCCAAACCCACCCAATTGGGCTGTCGGCTCTCACTCAGACGTTGATATTCTGCTAGAGTGTGGTACTATCCCGGACGGACCGACCCGTGGCTGTAGACAGAAAACTGTCAACAGAGTGGTCCTACCACTATTAAATTTTATTTTACTTTATATTAAAAGAACATAGTAATATTGCGTGCACTTTTTTGCGAGATTCGAGAAGCTTGAATTTTGGTAGTATTACCAAAATTCGGGTTATTTCTTTTCCAATACGTCTTTCTTTGTGGTGGGGTATTTTAATAGTTAAAATTAATAGTTATAGTCAATAAATTAATTTTGTTTACGTATCATGATCAGGGTAGAGCGGAATTTATATATTCATAAAAAATAAAGCCATGGTAGACGATTTGTGGAGATTTCATTTTTCATCAACGTTTAAGAATCCTTACACTCGGTAAGAAATTATAAGTTATATCAGTGGTTGATATTGGATTGGTTTATTAGTTTTGGGTTTTCATTCCTACGTAGAACAATTCTTTATGCGATCAACACCAGCGCCATCAATAATTATTGTTCTGGTACTGAGTTGTAATTTGTAACTATTCATTGCATATTTATTATTTATCAAAATCATCGGAGATACAAGATTTCATTCCTTTGTGCGATTGTCTTTTAAACAAAAAAAAAATATCTTTTTTTCAAATACATCATCATTCTCCTACTCTTATCACAATTACTTAGAATTGATACAATATCTACTCTTTCATATTCATAGTATATGTTGTAAAAGTTATTGGCAATAGTTTTATGACCGGCCGCCTGCCAAACGTTAACCCTCCTTGGGAATGTAATTGTTGACCAAACGGCATCAGATGCAGTTGGTCCAGGTCGTTGTAATTTTTTCAAATACACATATTTATAGTCGCAATATTATTTTATTGCAAATTATTTGTCTATTATTTGACAGTCACAAATATCTGTTATCTCCAAACGATTCTAACAGTTGGCGGTATCTGTTGACTGGATTGAGTTAAACTTAAAAACATTTCATAAAACCTACAATTTGTTAGCATAACCACCACGTGTTACTGAGGCAACCTTAGCCGCAATACGTGGCCGAGTCTGCTAGTATATTATATATATATATATATATACAGGGTGGAAGTGGACCGCTCCCGAAAACAAAGACAGGTAACCCTACTAGTCCTACTTATAATGATAGGCTAGAAACAAAATCGATTCGGATGAAAGATAATATATATATATATATATATATATATATATATATATATATATATATATATATATATATATATATATATATATATATATATTAATCATAAATAATAAAATATAATTATTAGAAAATATCCATCGCTGCACAATAAAAGAGTACCGGCTTCGGCAATCTAAAGGTCGAATATTTAAAGACAGTATTGTAGATAGAACGAACACTAAGCGTTTGTCACTTGGCTATAAATAGGTATCATAATAAAAAAATGCAATGTGAAAATTCTAATACCACTAGCTTAGTGGATTTTACTAACTGGGTTGTCATTTATACATAGAAATAAATAAAGAAGATGTAATATTACTTTTATTGCCTACAAGCTCTACGAAGCGTGTTTGCATGCTCGTTGAAAATCTTATCTTGACGGCATTATTTACTCAATTGGAATAAAGGTTACGTTTCCTGTCAGATCATATTATGTATTTGCATTAAATTCTAACATATTCGCTATGATTGCATAAGCAACGTTTCAGTGTAAACTTATCTTTCATATTCAAATCTTACTTATTATTTCTCTGGGCTAGCCACGGATGGCAAGGAAGCGGTACCAGTGACGAGCCCAATGTCGATGGGGATGGAATACGGTGGGTTATGGGGCCACGCGTTGCTCTTCCGTCGCTCCAGACAGGAACGGGCAGAGTGTGTCCGAACCATGGTCTAGTCTACAAAAAGAATCTGTTTTTATGTCGGCCCGCAAGATCTTCCTTATTCCTTTAATAAATTCCACGAATAAACCCTCTCTTTAAACGCTATCGTCATGACTAATGTTGAAAATTAGACCCACCAACTAAAAATGCTCCTTTTAAATTTGACATTTAAAATCATCCAAAAGAGGTGGTTTTTGATAGATATCGATTTGGATTCGATAAATATCGAATCTAATATTCATTTAAAACATAAGTGTTTACATATTTTTTTTTTAGTTGCATCATAATGAACAGAAGTTATAATAAAAATTTAAATGGAATTTTTCAATTTGGTATGTACTGCGGAATTCTGTATGAGTCTAGTTTTTTTTTAATACAGCACAAAATAGCAGCTATAAAAATGTTAATAATTATAATTTTAATTGGAGAATCTTCAAAAAAGTGGTATTAATATATTTTCCTCCTTCAAAAGTCTTTAATTTTTATAGTATTTTTTTAGAAATTCTTTCTGAAAATCAAACATAGTAGTAAGAAATTTATTTAGTCGCTTTTATAACTTAGCAGTCAACAAATTATACATTCAAAGGATTAAGCAGGGCATGGCAGGTCGATATTTAGATCACTACACCATTTGTAAAATTAAAAGAGCGTTCGTTTTTAAAAATAGCTCCAAATTCTACATATATTTCTATCTTCAGTGAGTTAAAATGGACGTTCGTAATATTTTTATTTTTAGATTTCCGTATCCAAAAGCTGCTAATGGATGGTTATTATTCATTCTTTGCTGTCCATCGGCCCACCTGCCTATCAAATCGTTATTTTTATAAACTGTAATAAGAAGACAGTAAAATTTTGACAGAGTTTGTATTATTTCTAATGTTAACTATTGTTGCTACAAGAAAAAGTATTTATGATTCTGCCAGAAATATTTTATTTCCTCAAAGACTTGAAATGTGAAGATTCAAATAGAGTTCATATGTATATTTAATGCTAGCTACATACTTGCTCGATTAGACGACCGATTTAAAGACGCTAGGTGAGAAAAAAAGCTAAAAATATGACTTTTATATATGTGTGATTTTTATATATGTTATTTAAGGGACTATCATACATCTCTCAAGAATATTCAAAAGTTTGTTTCCTTGTGTAGCAGTGCTATCTATTCAAATATACATTAACTTACGTACTACTTTATTCAAAATTTGTTAAATTTAAATACATATAGACTTAATTACTTAATTGTGTTAGGACCACGCTGTTGACAGTCTTCTGTCTGCAGCCGCGGGCCGGTCCGTCCGGGGTAGTACCACACTCTCGCAGAAGATCGACGTCTGTGTAATGGTAATGTGCTATTGTGCTTCGTTCGTTGAGCGAGAGAGCCGGAAGCCCAACTGGGTGGGTTTGGGGATTGTAGCGGCCTAGCTATACTCTTGGTATAGCAAGGGTCCATGGGTGGCAGTGACACTTATCATCAGGTGTGTCTGCTTGCTCGTCTGCCACTCTAAGCAATAAAAAAAAATTACTTAATAGGTTTCTGATGCTTAAGCGAGTATTACACATTTGAAATAAAACTACTTTTACGGATCTATTGCGTTTATATTTGATTTTTAATTTCCCGACGTTTCGAAATTCAATCACGGCAGGAGAGAAAAAAAAAATTAAACTAGAAATTAAATTTTTGGCTTTGGTATTATATTATATCCTATTAAGTAAACTCATACCCAGCAGTGAAACGTGTTATAGAAGAAAAGCTAACAATATTTCAAATGCTCATAGTCCCCTCGTAAGTATAATAGTTATTACTTTAATACTATAATTTGCCATTTATTGATGTTTATATTTATAGTTTTATATATATCCTCCTATTCCCCTATCTTACCCGTGGGTGATCGTAAGAGACGACTAAGGGATAATGCGTATAACATCTATGCAAGAGAAGGAAAACTCGAAACCAAAACCTATACCAACACGTCTGACCAGCGTGGTGTTGTAAGTCAATTTTCCTTTCATTATGGTGGAGGTTCGAGCCCAACAGTGGGACATATATGAGCTGAGATGATGATGATATTTATAGTTTCACAGCTTTTGCTATGTATTACAACTTAGTTATGCTGTAGGGCATTTTTTCTGTCAGTTTATGGTCTGGGCATGCCGTCCGTTCTATCCAGGGTGACAGAAGGGCGTCCCCATAACCCAAGGTATTCCCTCCCTATCACCACCGGGCTTCCTAGATATAGATTTTTCTATCGATATTTCTATCTACTGGGAGTGGTACTTTTTCATCGGTGAAACATTACCGGCTTTTCTGCATTCCTAACAATGAATATGTGCAATTTCAAAATAAAAGCATAACAAATAAATAAACACACATTTGTATTTATAATATTACTTACTTTTCTTTCTGAGTATGCTATCTATCAAATATAAAACCAATTTGTTAAATTGGACTAGCAGTTTCTTATCATCATTCAGCCTTTCTCGTCCAGAATGCTTCTAATAAGAGCACGATCAAATAAACAATCTTCAGCTTTATATTACTAATTTAGATAACATAGCAACAATCTCGTTTTGTTTTCAGTACATTTGGCATACAAAGAAACTTTTTGAAATATAAAGCGCTTTATTCCAGTAATCGTGAAAACTTTCCAGCAATTAATCCATCTGGATGTCAATTAGTCTAACATTCTGTCTATTTTATACACTGTCAGATATTAATTAAGCCTCAGAAAGGACTATGAAACAGAAAAATAACTACAAATAGTAAAATATTAGCCGTTTTTCATTATACTCATAAATATTGCTTTATGGTGTGTTGCAATAAAGAACATCTTTTGTTGAACTGTTACTAAACTGTCAAAAATTTTACCGCTATTTTTCAAATGAAATTCAATAAAATATAATAAAAAAAATTCTATTTCTTATATTATTCTATTTAGTATTATTTTTTTTTAAACGACACCATCTTGCACTAAGGAAATAATCCTTGTATTGCGGGGGACTTTATAGACATATAAAATGAACGCAGATAAATTACACCTACACTTAGACTAACACTTTGTGGCTCACGTAAAGTATTGTCCTTGTTTTTTTTTTGGGGTGGGTTATGGTCGGCGCACTCCTCGTACCACTCCGTCCGGGGCGACAGAGTGGCGTACGCACGCATACCCGTGAACCTCGCCTTCGTCGTTGGACCGGCCACCGGAGCAGCGTGAACTTGTCGTCAGTGGCCGGCACGACGGAATACCCCCTGAGGGGTACCCCCTCCTTGAGCGACTCAAAACTTGCACCAGTCGGAAGGAGAGCACCCCGTGCCGCCGTTCCAACCACTGCATCAGCACCGGCCGGAAGGCCTCCATGGTTCGCACACCGAACCGAAGCCTCTCCAGCCGGACTGGCCAACAAGCAATGACGTCTCGGCGGGCGTCGACGCGCCAAGCGGTGAGCTTCCTCAATGAGACGCTCGCACCCCCGACACTCGCCGATACAAATTGGCGAGCATTTCCGCCTCCAGGTCCCACGGGGGAGTCCCGGCCAACAGGCACGCTGCCTCCGTCGCCACCGTGCGGTACCCGCGTACGGTCTTGACCGCCATGGACCTCATGTGTCACCACAGAAGAGCCCTGAATCGGACGGTCAGGGACCCCGCCCACACCGGTGCGCCGTACAGGGCCATCGACCGGACACGTAAAGTAGGAGTCGAACTTACGGCACTGGCATGGAAGCTCGGTATCTTAACCACTACGCCATCTGTGCAGTAAAATTTCTTATTTAGTAATATAGTGATTGTTTAATTGTGAATGCAATGCAAATGCAAAGGCAATGATATACCCCGTGTGGTGACGGCCATCCTTGTGGTGACAGCTTTTTACCACTATTTAATTTCTCGTGGTTGTTCTAAAAATTGGCTCACCTTTAATTTTAACGAATAATTTATTAACTTTTATATGACTTGTCTCTATATTTCGATTCATAATAATTATCTATTTATCAACGATCCCAAAATGTGGGTAATACCTAAAGTAATTTGCATTACACATAATATTGATATTATATGTCGCTAATATTGTCTTAGGTGTTTCCTAAAATTTAAAAGTCGCTGGCTAAAAGTAATACCTGTAGTATTACTTTTATCCTCAGTCATATTTTGCCACGTAAATATCAAACTTGATTGGGATGAAACTTAACTAAGAGCCTTATAATGACCTAGGACAACTCCATCTGATGCCGTTTGGTCAACAATTACATTCCCAAGGTTGCCAAGAGTTGACGTCAGGCAGGCGGCTGGTCATAAAATATATTGCAAATAACTTCTACAATATGTATGTACTATGAAAGAAGAGTACATATTGTATCGACCCCAATTAATTGGGATAGGAGTAGAAATTTGATGATTGGGATGAAACTTATTGTCTTCCATCTGAAACAATTCGAGACTATGACTCGACTATAACAATATATAAGATATTCCTAGCAAAAATCTATAAAAGAGGGTGTTTGTATATATATATATACTCGAATGACATCGCTAAATATATAACCTCAGAAAATATTTGGCCGACCATTATGAAAATTGTTTGAAATTGATTATTTTTTCACTGAGAAGGTTTATGTATATGTTATCATCTCATTGACGTAACTCGCCACCAGATGGTGCTGTATATTCACTTCTAGAACCAAACTAACAAGCTGGGTTTACTAGTATGACATATAACAAAAATAGGTAGTTGACATCGAATCTTTACCGGCATGATCCTAGTCTCTATATGTGAAATAATGAATTACGGTACCAAAAATATGTCCTTAAACTATAGCTCTATATTATATACCTATATATATATAGGTATATATATATATATATATATATATATATATATATATATATTCTTACAAGACAGTTGGTTCCCCCCACCCGGCAGCAACCGAAACGTATAAATAGCCGGCGCAAAGCGGGTAGCGGGTCGCAGTCCGGTTAAGCTGTAAAAGCCCCTTCGGCTAACAGCTCGCAGTTGGTATGTTTTAGTGGGTATTCAGTGTCCCCTTCAGGGCCTGTGAGTCCCACATACCCCGCCCGGGGCGGGTATGCGACAAATGCATTTTTAACCACTGCGTTACCAAAAAAAAAAAAAAAAAAAAAAAAAAGGGTAGCGGGTCATTCTCGCTATCGGATTCGGACCGGCTTTAACTACTTCCTGTCGTTATATTTAATTTAAATTCATGGTGTTATTTGTTCATTTGTCAGATTTCTTTATTAAAAGTGATTTTCCCTTAGCTAATATTATTCATCTTTTTAAAAAATTAAATCCACTTCTGGTTCGTAAAATCAGTAGTGGGATTACCACGCGTTTCAGTGTCGCTTTTGCTATCATTCCTGACAGTAAGTTAAGTTACTCAGTAAGTGTTATTTTAATTCATTCACTAAAGTGCCATTTTAAATCATATCGCTAAACGTTTTATTTCTTTTGTTGGGACTACCGTCACTTTGTTAAAAAAAAAAATGTCGGGTCACTCATTTAAATCTAGACAAATGGACAAAGAATCGCACCGTTGATTTTGCTACTATACTTTTTCAAGTTAAAAGTACTGACTCTAACCAGTTTTCTACCTATGCCTAGTATGCGCGTAAGTCTCTATTGCCTCTTAGCATTATTAAAAGTCTATCCGACGAACTAAGAACTATCGTTTTGCGGGGTATTTGCGACCCCCAACTTAAAATGGCGGCAACTAACGCAAAATTGCAGTCCAAAGAATTACTTGCCGAAAAGAGTGTAATCAGTTGGTGTTAAACAATACCGTGAAGTACGTCTCGGAGAAGCTCTCGGCATCGCGATCGCGTATCGTATCGATAGGTCGCGTCGTTCTCATGTTATTTCATTCCGGTTTAATCAAATCCGTACCAGACTACGTAGTTCGAAACGAAGGAGTAACCACAGTCGAAATCGAGATAGATTAACCCCCAGATCACCGTAAATTGGAGCGTTAACAGGAGCGCTCTGATCACCGAGCCGAGCATCGTAGCGTCAAAGTCATAGTCGTTATAATTTTTCACCCTACGGTAACTGACAAGATTGTTGATGCCATCAGGTTGATCAACATCATGGTAAGGTTGAACCAAAGTTTTTATATTTCGAGGTCTGAGACAGATTTACATAATACAGACGACTGGTGCTCATAGGTTGATCATGTGAAATCTCTGAATAATTTGAGTGATCATGAATACCTTCGCCGAATAGGAAAGTAGACTTCTCTAAAAGAGAGTTTCACTTAAGACTATATTCGTTTATCTAATGAGTAACCAATGATCATTTGTGCTCAAGGACACGCAATATGGCGAATAACATATGCGGTGTTTTTGTGAAAGTTTTGATGAATACTCTACGTAACCGCATATTACGCATTGTTCTTTATTTTCATCTACGAATTGTGGGCACTCTGCGATCGATTACTAACGACTATTGTGATTTATATTACTGACCCACACACCTAGACATTTGATATCAATCAATTGAACTCAAATAACATGTCCTGATGGTAATCGTAGATCAAAACTTGATTTTGTACCAATGGTGTTCGAGCTCTGTTCCTTCTGTAAATATCTTGGACACAAAATGCATGTGTTTTACGACATATGTCTGAAGGATGTAGTTCGAATGTCGCAAAGATTACTTTGCTTTGACTACATTGCTTATTCTGTCAGTGTTAGTTAATTATAACATAAAAATACTGGATTGTTAGTATTACTTCTAGTCAGGCATGACCGAGTCAGTTTTACAAGTTTTTAGATGTAGCATAACAGTCAGAATGGAGATGAAAACTTCCTCGTGACATTAATTTCAACTGACTTGCCCACACGAATGGCGTAGTGGTTGAGATATCGATCTGCCGTGCCGGTGTCGTGGATTTGACTTCCACGCATGACGATACTTTGTGTAGTTTGCTTATCACATAAAAAAAAAAGTCCCTAGAGCTCCATCTCAGCTGATTTAATCATGAACAAAACCAGACATACATTTTTCAATAATTCATAGCAACGTTTTAGGTCGCTTACCGGAGTTAAATGGTTATAAATTCGTTTTAATTATTATTGAATTTTTTTACTAAATTTTCTTTATTATGTCCAATATATTGAATCAACATCATGGATTGGGTAAGTGACATAGCAAGCTCCCTGCACTATATTGCACCAGGTATTCACAGGTAAAACGGCCAAGTTGATAGATATTGTCGTACAGTGCTTAATATGCTACGAGTTAAGGTTGGAAACAAGGGAGTACAATGGTCAGAGGTATTATGGGAGGTCCAACTGACCATTAGAAGATAGGACACCACCCGGTGTTCAGCATTGCAACTGCTTATTAGTGTAGAAACCGCAACACCTGTTATTAAATCTCTTGTGAGAGGTATTGCTTTTCAGGATTTCAGTTCCAGCAATTTTAATCAAGGAGTTCATGATGACACTAAGACGACTGCGCGCTGCTGGCAATTTGTCAGCAAATCAATTACGTCAAGACGCGCATGTGCGGCCCGTGCAAGGTGATTACTGCATTGCCGCATCACCGAAACGAACTCGAGCTTTTGAGAGGGTCGTATAGAAAAAGACCCACGCAGCCGCATATATTATGGTGCTGTGCCCGGTGAATGGACGCTGAAAACTTGTGAAGTCTTCTTCCAAACTGGTGACTTACCATGATAATGTCATGCGAACCGCCTAAGTAGCATGCCTCTGAACATTATCATCTTAATTTTTCTGATGTCATGCTAACCGTCTTTGTAGCATGCCTCTGACATCACGTTATTTCAATAATGTCAAGCTAACCGCCTTTGTAGCATGCCTCTGACATCACGTTATTTCAATAATGTCAAGCTAACCGCCTTTGTAGCATGCCTCTGACATCACGTTATTTCAATAATGTCAAGCTAACCGCCTTGTAGCATGCCTCTGACATCACGTTATTTCAATAATGTCAAGCTAACCGCCTTTGTAGCATGCCTCTGACATCACGTTATTTCAATAATGTCAAGCTAACCGCCTTTGTAGCATGCCTCTGACATCACATTATTTCAATAATGTCAAGCTAACCGCCTTTGTAGCATGCCTCTGACATCACATTATTTCAATAATGTCAAGCTAACCGCCTTTGTAGCATGCCTCTGACATGACATTATTTCAATAATGTCAAGCTAACCGCCTTTGTAGCATGCCTCTGACATCACATTATTTCAATGATGTCAAGCTAACCGCCTTTGTAGCATGCCTCTGACATCACGTTATTTCAATAATGTCAAGCTAACCGCCTTTGTAGCAGTGCCTCTGACATCCATGTAACTAATAATTTTATTTTAACTTTCAGCACTATCCTTAAATTATATGTAAATATGTACATGGTGCCTTGTACGGTGATAGCTCCACCGCCCATGGCGTGATTAACTTTGTTTCATTTTTAGGAATGTCTAATTGAATTCATATAACTTATGTCTCTAAAGTAATTAGAACTTAGATAATCATAGCGATTCCTAGGATGATATTGAGGGGCTGGGTGGTAAAGGTGATCCACTCATTGGAAGACCAGCGGTCGAGGACGCCCCGCAATCAGGAACGGCCGTCTTACAAGACAGTTGGTTCCCCCCACCCGGCAGCAGCCGAAACGTATAAATAGCCGGCGCAAAGCGGGTAGCGGGTCATTCTCGCTATCGGATTCGGACCGGCTTTAACTACTTCCTGTCGTTATATTTAATTTAAATTCATGGTGTTATTTGTTCATTTGTCAGATTTCTTTATTAAAAGTGATTTTCCCTTAGCTAATATTATTCATCTTTTTAAAAAATTAAATCCACTTCTGGTTCGTAAATATATATATATATATATATATATATAATATCTGGATGACCGAGCCTTGCTCGGTATTTTCTTGTTAGAGTGTTTTAGAAGATATATTTAAATATAAAAAAAATAATAAAAAATAAATAAAAAAATCAAAAAGCAAAAATCAAAACTAAAAAATATATCGAGCAAAAAGGAGCCAAAATCACGTTTGTTGTATGGGAGCACCCCTTAAATATTTATTTTATTTTGTATTTTAGTATTTGTCGTTATAGCGGCAACAGAAATACATCATCTGTGAAAATTTTTGTCTGGCTGCTGTCTAACTATTATGGTTCATGAAACAGAAGCCTGGTGATAGACAGATGAACGGCCGGACGGACGGACAGCGAAGTCTTAATTATAGGCTCCCGTTTTACACTTAGGGTACGGAACCCTAAAAAGTTGAATTCATATAAAAGCTTGGTACAATGGAAATACTCTTTAAAATATCAAAATATATCCTTCGAATAAGTGATAAACTCCGAGTCCAACAACCGCTCAAGCTCCTGAATACTCTGAAAGCTCCCAAGTCACATCTTAAAATTGAGAGCTGGCGCGCCAAAATTATACAATACCACCAGTTTGCAAGAAAAAACATTGCATTGCAATGTAATCGGGTCAACTATACTGACCGGTTGTTCTCAAGCAGAGTCTGTATTTATTCCTAGGATTCTCTGAATAAAACCTACCATCAAATTATTCCTTAGAATTTCAGAGAGTGCAGTTTGCCATTAAAGTCTGTTTCTCAATAACCATAAACAAAGCTTGAGGTCAAATTCTTAAGGTAGCGGGAGTAGACTTGAGAGAAAGCTGCTTCTCCCATGGGCAGTTGTATGTGACATGTTTCAGAGTAAGCTCACTAAGTAGCCTGGTAATTCTAGCATCCGAAAGAAAAACAAAAGATATTGTTTACAAAGAAATACTGTAACAGGTATAGTATCGCGGGTGGATGTCAAAGAAGCGGTATCAGTGGTCGGCCTAATTTCGATGGAAAAGATGGTGGCTTATGGGGTCGCACACTACCCTTCCGTCGCCTCGGTTGGATTGGGCGCGGTGTGTTTAAAACATAGACTGCTAAGAAAAAAGCCTCGTGTCCATAATATATAACAAAAATTTCATTTTATTTTCATGTTTATTAAACCTTCCTTACACTATAATAAAGGTTGTTATACTATGTAAGTATGCAAACATTTATACATAATAATTTATAAATAACAATAAAATTAATAACGTAAAGAACAAACAAAAATCCTATTAGAACCATTTTCGACTTTTACGCAGACAAAGATGCGTGCAAATGATAATAATTAATAAAATAATAAAAAAAGGCCAAAAAGTAAATAAGAAAAAGTAAGTATCCGAACCGAGCTCCGATTTGTTTGGATTAGACTTCTCGATTTTCCAACTGAGCTTAATGTCTATTCTTAATGACAGCGTCAAAATTTGAAAACTTCATATTGTTAATAGTTTCAGTACAAAGAAAATTTATATTTTTGTTGCCGAAATATACTAACAAAATAATATTTTCTATAAATGAAACCTAGCTAGATCGATTAATCACCCCCGGAACCCTTTATATGCTAAATTTCAAGAAAATCGTTGGAGCCGTTTCCGAGATTCAGATTACATATATATATATATATATATATATATATATATATATATATATATATATATATATATATATATATATATATATATATATATATATATATATATACAAGAATTGCTCGTTTAAAGATATAGTGAGATATATATATATAGCTCTATATATTATATACCTAATCTATTTCCAAGTACTAGAAAATTCTACAGTTAACACATGTTTGCAACTTTTTCTAATCCTTAGTGTATATTTACAATTTCATAGATACGTTTTCTTATTGCATTGTGTAAGGCTCACGACAGTTATAATAGTATTAAGGAGTTTGTGTGTAGATGAGTAAACGTCGCCCGTCGTATTCAGGAGTTAGCTGGTTTAGTTCGCAGTCAAGTCTTCACTTGGCAAATAACATAAGTTGGAGGTATGCCTGAGGGTTGGCTTTCACCAACTTGTGTTTATATACGTAGGTACTCGGTTGACAGAAGCGCCGCTTTAGAATTGCTTTGGTATACCGACTACTACGAACTCCGTATTGCCAAGATAAATACTCGCATAAAAATTTACTTAAATCTTAGTTTTTTAATTTTAATAAAACTAACTATAGTTTATTCTGTTTGGTATCAACTTTGACTTACTGTGGAATCATACATAAGTATTTGGACATAAATGTATCCTAATTAATATTATAAATGCGAATATAAGTTTGTTTGTTATATCTTTAAATCTAAACCGATTTTGCAATTTCTGCTATTAATGGAAAGCTACATTATAAGCGATTTATATAAGTAATGTTTTATCTCCGTTTTGCCACGGGAATTGACACTACTCGGTTCAAACTGCGGGAATTACCTATCGCTTTTTACTAAATAAAAGTGGGCTTCACGATATAAAATTTTATTACAAAATTATCCCAAGGGACCATATTACCGGGATCATATCCTATTGTTAATCCAGTTTAGTTTGAGTATCCAATATCCAAACGTTCAGACATCCAAACTTTCACATTTATAATATTAAGTAGGACATTTTTTTTAAACAAATTTACAACAATAGAGGTATTCCGGTAATAATTCTTATATTTCTAAGGAATTTACAGACATAAAATTAATTGACACAAATTACACTCAGAACAACAATCTGTGGATCACAAAATATTGTCCTACGCGGGAAATGAATCCACGACACTATATATATGTGTGTGGGTGTGGGTGTGTGTATCTACGGGTTGAGAGCCCTCAGCGCTCACCCACAGTCCGGGTAAAGTTGTCATAGCCATCTGAGTCTAACAACTAAGTCACACAAAAAAAAAAAAAAAAAAGGGTGTGTGTATGTATGTATATATGTATATATAACATACACATTTATCATGCATCGTATACTTTAAGCTAACTAATTAACCACACCATACTATTTAACACTGCTAATTTAAGGTCCCTGATCATGTCAGGGGAACCGTATGGCCAAACAATTGGAGATTGAAAAAAAAAAGTATATATACAAGTACTCCTTATAAGAAATATAATATGTTCTTTCTTTTATATAGAAATTACCATATAAATATACGTGTGTAGATATTTACTTAAAGATGTTCCAATAATTAGATGTATTTAGGTGCCAATACTGCTATGCTCATCAATAAGTACATTTGACTTGTCAATTGAACATATGTGTGAAAAGTAGAAGACCCATGTATGGATGTAACAGAGTATCTTTATATTCAATTATTACTGCCAGCAAGTATGTAAGCAAGTTTTTGTGTGTACTTAAAGCATTCCCGCTATGCACAGTGTTTACATGACATCGGAATTGCATAAGAATTGATAAACTTTTTTAACTATAACCTGTCAAAGTCTCTACTTTTATCTTTAAGGTATTAAACTAGTTTGATTGATTATTACGATAATCGCTAACTGGATATATAACTAACTGGATATATAAGTTGGTGAAAGTCTTAAAGTTAAATTGTGGGCTGCAAACATTCAGGTATTGAGTTCGATCTAGATTTTAAAATGTAAATAAAATCTTCTTGTACTAAGCAAGAAAACGTGCAGTAACTATGAAAATTATAATACTTAATGTGATCGCCAACTCCAGGTATGATTAAGTCATTATCTCAATTTGTGAGGTCTATATCTAGTTCTTAACTTATTTAGTGTAATAAAATTGTATGAAATGGTAAAGTATGAAATATAAAACTGTAACTGGAGATTTTGATAGAATTATTCACTGCACTGATGTCGCAGTGGTTAAGATACCGATCTATCGTGCCAGTGCAATGGGTTTGATTCTCACGTAGGATAATACTTTGTGTGAACCACAAATTGTTGTTCCGAGTTTGAGTGTAATTTGTGTCTGTTTAATTATATATTTGTAAAGTCCCACGCATCACAAGGAT
Organism: Lymantria monacha; assembly: GCA_905163515.2. NCBI lineage: Eukaryota > Metazoa > Arthropoda > Insecta > Lepidoptera > Erebidae > Lymantria > Lymantria monacha. Next base: position 22,754,403 of record LR991083.1, read on the forward strand.
TATTTCCTTAGTGTAGGGTGTAAAAAAACAACAACAAGCAGTCATGGGGACTGCCTATAGAAGTGAAAACTATTAACTTAAGACTAATTGAAATAATAATAATTTTCTAATTTTTATTTAAAAATAAAAACCTATAAGTTTTCCCCCTCCAAAAACGCTCAACGCACCTAAAGAAGTTTTCATATAGCTATAGATATACTATTAGCATTAGCATGTCGGTGACGCGAACCTATAAGTTTTTCACCTCCAAAAACGCTCAACGCGCCTAAAGAAGTTTTACATAGCTATAGATATACTATTAGCATTAGCATGTCGGTGACGCGAACCTATAAGTTTTTCCCCTCCAAAAACGCTCAACGCGCCTAAAGCAGTTTTCACTTCAAAAATTAATATCTTAAGCCTCTGTCAAGTAAATGCTCTTTAGCTGCCTACTCTGTACAGCTCTTTAGCGATAAGTACGTAGTGATATAAATACTAATATATACATACATACATACATACATACATATCATCACGCCATATCCCTTGCAGGGTAGGCAGAGAGAACAGAGTGCCAGAGAACTCTATCTCTGCATACTTCACTCGCTTCCTCAACATTCATAATTCTCTTCATACACGCTCGCCGGTTTCGGAGACTCTTGACTCCACCTTCCTTCAGTACATGACCGATCTGGTCTAGGTAGGTTAGTCTCGGTCTCCCTCGGTACCTACATCCTTCCACTTTCGCATTGTATATCTTCTTAACCAGGCGTTCGTTCGGCATTCTTTCCACGTGTCCGAACCATCGGAGCATTCCCTTTCGCATCTTTACACCAATACTCTCTTTCATACCTACTCGCTCTCTTACGTCGTCGTTACGAATGCGGTCGGTCAGCCTAACTCCAAAGATTTTCCGCAGAGATCGCATTTCGACCGCATTAATTTTACTATCATACTCTTTTCTGCATACCCAACTCTCGCTTCCATACAGTAATGTTGCGTTGCGACAAGCACTGCGTTATGTATTGCTACACGTGCCTTCTGGCTGAGGTGGTGGCTGCCGAGAAGTTGCCCCAACGCTCCGTTCACTCTATTTCCCGCATTCACTCTTCGCTCTATATCAGTGGTGTACCTGCCATCTCGGCTAAATCCACATCCAAGATATACAAATTCATCCACTTGCTCTAGTACATCGTTACCTATTGTTACTCTTACATCTGTTCTGGTTTTATCTCTTTCAAAGACCATTATTTTGGTTTTGCTCACATTCACGCGTAGACCCCTTTTCTTACAATCTTCTGTCATTGTGTCGACTAGGGTCTGCAGGTCAGTCGCTGACTGTGCCAGCAGGACTGCATCATCTGCATAAAGCAGAGCAGTGACCACTGAGTCACCCATCTGGACTCCCACATTCATATCGTTCAACCTTTGGAGACATTTATCCAGATATATGATAAACAGCCTGGCTGACAGAACACACCCCTGCTTAACGCCGATATTGACGTCAAACCAAGGCGACATTCCATCATCCAGCCGCACACAGGCTCTACAGCCCATGTAACTGGACTGCACAGCCTGTAGCAGTTTACCGCTAATACCATACTCCGGTAAAATGTCCCAAAGTTCTTTTCGTACAACCGTGTCAAATGCTCTCTCCAGATCCACAAAACTGCAGAAAACCCTCTGACCTAGAGCCAGATGCTTCTCCACAATGTTGCGCAGAGAGAACACTTGATCCATGCATCCCCTTCCACTCCTGAAACCTCCTTGTGTCTCACACAGTAAACCATCGGACACCATCCTCATTCTCCTTTCAATAATTTTACCATACACTTTTGCTGCCAAACTGGTCAAGCTTATGGCTCTGTAATTTGCGCAGTCATAACGTGAACCCTTGTTTTTAAACAAAGGCACGACGACTGCGCCATTCCACTCCCCGGGAACCATTCCCGAGCTCCAACATAAATTGAGGAGCAACAGGAACGCCTCCCAGACACAGGAGCCACCAAGCTTATACTAATATATAATTATATATCAAAGTCAAACAATTATATAATATCACTTAATAGTTAACTAATTACTAAAGCTAGTTTAAAACATAAATTTTACTGAAATGAAATTGCCTTATTATAATATATAAAGCGAGTTTACATTGATGATAGTTATCACTCGTAGCGTGTGCATTATATGAAGTTTAATCCCTATATTATGCTGTTGTGAAGCGCTGCATGGCACTGCTAACATGCAATGGGTTGAACGTGTACCGATTGTAGCGCTTGATACTCAGTTATCACGTCTCCGCGTGAGCCACAATCTCTCGCCATTTAATATTTTCTATGACAGGTTACAAACAAACCTTCCTAATAAAGTTATTATGTAGCATTAAAATTTAGTGAATTTATTATGGTATTTCGTTTGTACGACAATACAATGTTGCTTTAAGTTAAATTTATACTAAGAACTGCATAACATTTTTAACTAGGCTACGCAATTTTGAAGAGACGAATTACTTCTCACCTGAGGAAGTGAATACGTGATATAGCAAATGGAAGTACTGTTTTTGTTTTAGTTGAGACCAGTGCTTCTGTTTACATAAATGACGCAAGGATTTATCGAAAGTTTTTTGTACGATTGAATAATGCTCACTGAATCGTGAGATCAAGAGCGATGTTTGAGGAGCTAGGTATTTAAAATTAACCTCTACACTCTGACCAGAACATTGAATTGACATATTTGTATAAAGTTGTAAATCTAAACAAATATGTACAGCCATATAATATTAATTTTGTCAAGACACAATTTTTATAACATCGTAGACATACCTATTAAAACACAAAAAACACTTTTTTTTTTCAATTTCTAAGCAGAACAATATTTAAAGACAAAATTTCATATAGTTTTAAACAATTTATGAATTAACTGTAGTTGCACGATACTATAAAGTAATGGATTGCAAACCCCGTTTTATTTTTTAGGTCAATAATTTAATGGAATTAATTAATATAACGTTATCACAGTAAATATATTTAAAAACCTCATAGTCATTTTTTGCTGTATGGTAGCGGCTACGAATAGTTGGTACGAAGGGTTGGTAGACCCTTACTTTGCTCGTGGATGTCGTAAAAGACGTATAAGAGCCTTATAACGACCTGTGCCAACTCCATCTGATGCCGTTTGGTCAACAATTACATTCCCAACGGTTGACGTCTGGCAGACCGCTGATCATAGAACTATTGCCAATAACCTTCGCAATATGTAATGTACTATGAAATAAGAGTACATATTGTATCGATCCCAAGTAATTGGGATAAGAGTAGGAGAATGATGAATGATGAGTCATTTTTTGCTTGTAGAAGTTACTTTTTGAACTGACTTACAACAATTTCATTTGGAAACGTATTACAAAAATAAATAAATATTTCATTCGCAAATTTACAATCAGATTGTTGAATCATTGCGTACATTTTTCAATCTGTTATGGGTAATAAAAGTAGCAAAAATATTGTAAAAATCGCCTTAGTAACTTTTTAGAAATTTTAATTTTGGTGATGTAACCGTGTCGCTCTTAAAATAGACAGCTAATTGTTTATTAAGCTTATTTGCATTAGCTGTTAGGTAGTCGCTGGCGCCGGACTTCAAGTTATCTGAACGTCAATATTGAACTATACGCATCTTGCGTAGTGGTAATAGCTTTTCATAACTTTACTCAATGAAGTACGAGACATGGGAGATGTGGTAATATGGTTGTACTTTTGTATTATAGTTATTTTTTTAACCCCAATTTAATGGGAAAGATAGTAGTCAGGTTACTAGATAGGCGGTTTAAAACAGAGCTTTGTTTTTGTTTATTTTTTTATAGAGATATTATTTTTATTTTTATTTTCTTTAGTCGATTTTTATAAAAAATGCAGGAAATGTAGGGATAGTAATCAGTGTCTTACTTCGCTCTATCGCCAATTATTTATCAGTCTATTGACGTCGAATATTGAAATTCGTTCTCTTCATGCAAGTGGAGAATGTCACAACCGACAAACTTATCAAATGGGCTGAGGATTACAGCTTGTTTTATAAATTGACCACTAGAATGCTAATGCTTATTTTTCAAACAATTCCTTTTACGTCGTCTTGGAAAATAGGGATAGTAATACAATGGTATTTTTAACCCGTCACTTTATAAAAAAAATATTTATAATTTTTTATTAGTTTTTAAATTTACGGAAAAGAAAATAATATTAAGACTGTCGTCAATAAAGTATCTATGATAATAAGTTAATATTCATAATGCTTTATAAAAAATAAGAATAGAAAAGAAATACGTGAAAGTATAAGTTATGGTGCAATTTTGGGAAGTTATGATCTAAATACTAAAAATTTCTAATCGCCGTAAATTTGCTGTACGAATTGGAGAGTAGTTTGCTAACATCATGATTTCTAATGTTTACGCGAGTGTTATACATTTGAAATAAAACTATTTTTTCTGATTTTATCACGTTTGTATTTTGTTTTTAAAATATTAATGTAAAAATAGTTTTATTTCAAATGTTGTTATAAGGTTGTTAAAGGCCTGCCATGTAATTTTAGAAGAGGATGATTAGCTGTGTGGTATTGGCTACGAATACTACCAACCCTTACTTTGCTCGTAGATGTCGTAAAAGACGACTAAGAGCCTTATAACAACCTAGGCCAAATCCATCTAATGCCATTTGGTCAACAATTACATTCCCAAAGAGGGTTGACGTCTGGCAAGCGCCCGGTCATAAAACTATTGCCAATAACTTTTACAATATCCCGACTAGAAATTTTTTCGTCTTCCTTAGCAGGACCGGACCGGGCATGTCCGATCTGGACCAGATAAGGTATGTAACGCAGAAGATATATCTGGACCCGATCAGGAAAACCTTATCGGGTCCAGATCAGGCATTCCTGATCAGGTCCAGATCAGGCGTTCCTGATCGGGTCCGGATGAAATTTTACTGATCGGAACCAAATCAATCATCTGCGTTATATATCTTGCCTGATCCAAAACGACTATGCCCAGTCCGGTCCTTTTAAAAAACATGAATATCTTAAAGAACATGTTTAATAGGTAAAAATATAAATTAATATATGACGTAGACACCGAATGCAGGGCCATATTCTTATCATAGAGAGTCCCAGTGAGCCGTTCCGATTATGGTGCAACCACCAGATGCTAACGACTGCAACTGTCGCCTGAATTTCTCATTCATGACCTGATCGATCTGTTTTAATCTGATTCGATAACAACTAATTTAATATTAGGCCATGTCATTACGCTTTGGAGAATCTTAACACCGCGATTCAAATAATGACGTCATTTTACTAACGCCATCTATTTATTATGACCCAAAACATTAAATGTTAGAATGGTTGTTACAATATAATATTTCTATCTATCTATGTTTTCAAATGTTAGGTACTATATACGTATATTACATATAAATATATTATTTATTTTTGTTTTTTACTTTAAATATAAATTATTTTTATATTATTAATAAAACATTATTATTATTATTAAATACATATGATTAATTAAAGATTTCAGATTAATCTCCTCTGATGCAAATACAATTTCACCGTGGCATAAATATGACAATCATGTCACTTTTTTGAATTTTGATTGATATTTTTTTTGTGTTACGAAAACTGTTTCTGGTTCTGATATACTACAAGCCTTACTATATACTTAATGATATTTCACATCAGGCTATCCTTATTTGGTCCTGATCTGGTCCTGATCCGGTATGCCTTACCATACTTGATGTTATTTCACATCAGGCTATCCTGATCAGGACCAGACCTGGTCCTGATCGGGTTTGCCGGATCCGGCATGCCTCATTCTATCCTGATTGGGTCCAGATACATGATCTGGTTGAACCATACTTTTTTTCTAGTCGGGATGTACTATGAAAGAAGATTACATATTGTATCGACCCCAAGTAATTGGGTTAAGAGTAGGAGAATGATGATGATTTGTAGAAGAGGATGACACTGTTATTTTCTTTTGGTAGTCATCTCTTAAAGTTAATAAGCATATATATGACTATTAATCGCTATTTAAAATGGAGTTAGCGAATAGCGGAGGTGTAAATAATAAAACATTATCTTATACTTTATTTTATTATAAACACAAAATTTGTATAACATATTATACAATAACGTGTAGACCCCGTTAAGCTCTTCCGTATCCGTGGTGCCGTACTGCCGCGTTAATCGTAGCTGTACACTCCTTTACTTATTTTCTGACCAGTCCAATTTTGTCTTCTGCACTGCCTAGGAGGAAAATGGAATTATTTTTTCCAACTCCTCCTCTTTCACCTTTTTCTCATTAACGTTGTTACGGAGCACATTTAAAAGCATCTTTCGAGATTGTCTGAAGGTCAAAGCTTGGTGTCACTTATCGAGATCATTGTAAATCTTGGTTTACAGGATGGTGGGAATGTGTGGTGAAATTAGATAGTCCCTAAAAATCATTATCATCATCATCACAGCCCATAAATGTCTCACTGTTGGGCTCGGGCCTCCTCCGTAATGTGAGGGAAATTAACCTACTATACCGCGCTGGTCAGACGTGTTGTTATAGGGTTTTGTTTCGAGTTTTCCTTCTCTCGCATAGATGTTATATGCGTTTTATATCCCTTAGTCGTCTCGTACGATCACGATATGGGGTGGTGAATAGTATTCTTACTCCGTCACCACACGGAAATACTATATTATAATTGTTTAAAATACCATGCAAAAGAAAATGCACTTAATAGATAAACAAAACGTGCTTTATATATTTCTTTATTAGAATGCGGCTCACTGTTTTCTTGAATAATATCTTGTTGCTTTTGAAATCACTGTATCAGATGTGACATCTAACGCTTATAACGGTTGAAGTTGTAACATGCTCATAACTTAATCCATGCTAATACTATGCAAATATTGTAACGTAGCCACCTTAGTAGATGGTCATGAGAAATAAGTACCTCGCAATATCTTTGAAGTAGTTTCAACAAAGACATTCTATTAATATTCTCCAGTTACAGGGTTTCATGGTTAATAAATAGCTACAGTACAATGCTAACCCACTTAGGGGAGGGTAATAATGATGTATCAGTGAAATTACGAACAAGTGCACTGCTTGCTCGTCAAATAAAATGATATTGACTTTATACATACATACTGTCGGTCCCCTAACGCGAGGTATTTTGTTAGAATTATTATTACATTAGGTACTTTAAGATTGAGTTTAGAGTTTCTTTTTTTCTTTTTTACTTTTTAAAGGGAACTTCGGTTTTTGTGTCGGGGGTTTTTAAATTTTTCATTTAATTTTTTTATTTTATACTTTTTATAGGTACATACCTACTTATTACAATGTAGATTTTGTTAAGTTGTAAATACCTACATAGGTATTTATCGAAAATCTTTAAATTTATATTTAAGGTAAAGATTACATCATATTATTTTGTAATCGGCACGTGACGCGCTTTCATTTGAGACCCAAATCGAGTATATTTATAGACATTCGGTTATTTTTCCCCACTTTCACCCCCACAACTTTTAAACGGCTGAATCGATTTTCATTAAACATGTCTAGGAACACTCGCACATAAATCACCTTTAATACAAAAAAAAAACTAAATTGAAACCGCTTCATCCGTTCGGAAGCTATGATGCCAGATGCCAGACAGACAGACACACACAGCCACCCCTCTTTTTGCGTTGGGGGTTAAAAAGGGTTAACGTCAGGCAGTCGACTGATGAAACAGCTATTGCCGAAACTATTATAAAAAAAATGAACATATAATGTCGGCCCCAAGTAATTGAGATAAGAACAGAATGATGATTTTAATAGAAAGTGCGAAAGGTCTGGTTAAGAATACGCGTAACCGTAGAGCATGCATGGAGACTGTGATGAGTGTGAATTAAGCGATGGAGGTATGTCAGGATCGTGGTTTGTGGCAATCCGTAGTCTCTGCCTACCCCTCTGGAAAACAGGCGTGAGGCTATGTATGTATGTTTATACATACTTGTATAGACTGCACACTGACCTAAATATCGACTTCTCATGCCGAGTGTCGTGGGTTTGATTGATCCTCACGTAGTACAATTAAATATGCAATCCACAAATATTTATTTTATTTTGGGCGTATTTGTGTTTTGTAATTCTATGTTTGTGAAGTCCCTTGCGACACAAGGATTTATTCTTTAGTGCGGGTGTTCTCATTTTGTATATAAATTTAAAAAAAAAACAACAATTTTTCTATAAACCTTTACAGTAAAAAAAAATACCTATGTACCTACAACAGAAATCGTAATAGAAGCCATTCTGGCACTAAATTATTCCTGCCGATTAAGTAGGTACTTATAATTAATAGAATACCTAAAGATTATTAACAAACAATGTTAGGCACGCGATTTTATCCATCGTGGGTGTTCAAAAACGATTGCTATTTAACGATCAATACGAGTCCTATTTCAAACAAGTAAGATTTGCAATGTGACTGTACTAATAATTATAAGTACCTACAATGTATTTATATTTTAATACTATTATAAATGCGATAGTAACAAAAGTCCAACCATCCCTCAGTCACGCGAAATCGGCTGAAAGAATTTGTATCAAATTTGGTATACATAAAGAGATTATAATATAGAATACATTGGCATAGCACAATTTTTATTCCGACAAAATGTACCGTCCCCGAGGGATAGGTGTGATTAACAAGAAGTTTAACACAAGCAAAGCTACGGACGTGCCTAGTTACTATATTTTTATCATAAATACCTGTAAAGAGAGTTGTGTGGTAGCGGTTACGAATACACCATACCATACTTCGCTCGTGAACGTCGTAAAAGGTGACTAAGAGCTGTTGACCAGGGCCAACATTATCTGATGCCGTTTCGGTAACAATTACATTCCCAAGTAGGGTTGACGACAGGCAGACGGTCGGTCATAAAACTAAAACTAATACTTTTGCAATATGTACGATCGACGAAGAGTTGGATTGCGTCGACGCCCAGTAATTCGGATAATAGCAGGATGATGATATCCGTGTGGTGACGGAGTAAGAATACAATTCGCCACCCCATATCATACCCGTAGGTGATCGTAAGAGACGACTAAGGGATATAAAATGCATATAACATCAATAAAAGAGAAGCAAAACTCGAAACAAAATCCTATATCAACACGTATGACCAGCATGGTACAGTAGGTCAATTTCCCTCTCATTACAAAGGAGGGTCGAGCCCAACAGTGGGACATATAAGAGTTGAGATGAGAATGACGATGATGATAAAATGTGCGAACGTGCTAATATCATGATTAAATCGATATCGATTTATATTTGGTTTAGATATCTTTTAATTTTCGCTTTGGAAATTTTGGTCGTGTAACAGGAGAAGAATATAGCTCAAGGGTAAAATAAGCAACCACTGAGAACAGTATACTTTTAGGTCTATTATATATTATATAAATATCCTGTTTCCATTTCTATATATATTACATTATTGTAATAAATTTTAATGCGAATACCTAGCTTCCATTAGACTTTATCAAATCCGTAGTTACTATAATAGCTGTACAACCTCATCTTTATTAGTTATTTTGTTTCCTGTTTCTTCTCCAGAAATCAAAACGTCAAGTGAAATTTTTCAATTCAATAACTCCTGATTATTTTCCCAGTTTTGTTATTATATTTGTTGCTGGTCTCTCGTCATTGAACATGTATACTAGCACTTATTAAGGATAGTTACGATAAAATATTTTATTTATCGATATACATTTAAAGCTATGAATAAGACGTTGAATTGGGTTCTGAAGTTAACAGCATGCATGCCAGCTTAGGGGTATAGTCACTCATGGAGTCCAGGTAGCAAAGAATCAGAAAAAGTCCAGCTGATAACAGAATATAGATAGAACAGTTGTAGTTATCGTTTACATAAACTGTAACGACTCTCATTTAGATATATGTTTATATAAGTATTTCTACCTGCGTTAGTTAACTGTTACCATTTATATTCTACTATTTTTTTAATATTCTCTTATCTTTATAAAGAAGTTGCCACTTTGTCTATTAGACTACCGTGTGATAATACAATAAGAATAAAATTAATCTTCTCTCCAGCTGTTGTCATACAAGAGGACTAAAGGAAATAAGTTGATAACTTTATTGCGGGAAAAGGAAAACTATCATATATGAGCTGAAGTAAATCAACAACAATTAAACACTGGGCTACTGCATATTACTTCAGTGACGCAAGGATAATTGAAATTCATATTTAAATTACAGAATATTTTTCAAAGCTAAATTAAGTATTTAATTCTTATAGTTTTATTGACATGGTAGTAATATAGAGAGGTTAGTAAACATTGTGGACAATTTCCTGACTATAAAGCAACTGCAATATTGCAGCCCGAGAATTGGGTTATTAATACGTAAACTGAATAGTACTTTCATTTAAACGTTTTATTAGAATAGATAGTATTAATAATAGAAATATTTGTAGAGAACATTTATTTTGCTATATAATTACGGAATAGGAATGTCATGTTATTCAGACCGGGTCAATCCGGTATTCTTAAGAATACAATATATTTTACCTTTTAATTTACATACATATGTACATCATCCATGTGGTGACGGAGTAAGAATATTATTCATCACCCCATATCTTGCCCGTGAGTGATTGTACGAGACGACTAAGGGATATAAAACGAATATAACATCTATGCGAGAGAAGGAAAACTCGGAACAAAACCCAATACCAACATATCTGACCAGCGTGGTACAGTAGGTTAATTTCCCTCCCATTACGGAGGAGACCCGAGCCCAACAGGAGGACATTTATGGGCTGTGATGATGATGATGATGATGATGCGGCAGAGACTATGGATTGCCGCAAACCACAATCGAGGCATACTTCCATCGCTTCATTCACACTTATAATAGTCTTCATGTCACCTTTTAATTTTCTCTGGAAAACCATCACTATCTATCGCTAATCCATTTGCTAAACGTGGCAAGGTAATTCCTATTGGGAGACACGATATATAAGTTATCTTTCTCTTATTTAAAGTATTTTTGACAGAAATAAGACTATCGTATTGTCAAGTAGATATTATCATTGCAAAAAGAAAATCTTGAAATAACATTTTAGTAACCCTTCTGCACAGTCTAAATTAGTAGACCGATTTGGTTTTTATTGTAACAATGGCTAGAAACCAAAAATGTGTTATATATGCAGAGGCATTTACAACGAGGCAAAATTCATTTCGTAATCGGATTTTATAAACGAGGCAAAAATTTATTATTATTTTTTTATTTCTTATGATGGCAAAAGAGCTAGCAGAACACATGATGATATGTGTTACTGCCGCGCATGAATATTTGCAATACGAAAACTAAAGCTAATACGCTACCTACGAATCCAAAAAGTTGGAGTGCTCTCGCTCACCGAAGAAATCGCAACAGTATATTGCCGCTGCTCAGATATCGATTTGCCGCGAGAGTAAGGTACTACCCGTTTTCTTTTATTTAGCTGTGGGCTATGGACGTCACACCCCGCCAAATCGGTCCGGGGTGACGGAAGAGGCGGCGCGCAACCCCATTAACCCACCTTGCAAGCATCTCTTCTTCGCCGTGCGAGCGGACCACCGGTACCCGATCTTTGTCTTCGGTGGTCCGCCCGGCGGTCCGCCTCGGGTTCCTCTCTCGTCGACGCCCCGACAGCTTTCGCCGTCGAGGCGTCGTCCTCACGCGGTGGCCTCACGTCGGGTGACCGGACAATTCCCCGGTCCGATCACCCGAAGCCTCGGTTAGGGCGGCATCAGTACTACCCTGGACGGGCCTGCGTCTGTAGACAGAAAACTGTCAACAGTGTAATCCTACCACTACTAAAGATTATTATATCATCATCATCCTACTCTTAAACCAAATCGAGCTCTTATTTACGTCTATACAATAACCATTACTTAGAGTCGATGCAAGACGTCTTCGTTTTGTCTTATCAGATGTCCATACCAAGTAAAGCGTTCACTCTAATTCAAGTTAAATAAACTTTAGAAAATAATAATTCAAATTATATCGATATTTACAATTGTCCACAAATACTGCAAAGTATTCTTGCCTATATGTTTTATGACCTCATTAACTGGATAAATATCAAAGGCATGTGAAATAGCTATTACAGCGTATAATATTAAAAAAAAAACTAAGACATTGTCCACTTTATTAACTTGTGATAGGTATCTGAATGTTATTTGTGTGCAATGCACAGTTAATCAGTTGGGCTTCGAGGCCGTTAGTGGTCCGCCACGGGTTCACCCACGCACTGACGGCTGGCGCCAACCGACCAGACGAACCGCTCAAATTAACTTTGCACCACTTACATTCGGTAAATTATTAAGTCTTATTCGAATTAAACTCACCTTTGCATATTAAATACATATTATTTAAATTTATTACACTTAAGATGTTTTGATGCTGGTATGTTTATCAATGCAATAATCTGATTCTTACTATTTATTGTGTAATCATAACATAAGATTGTGAACAACGTACATTATTTAGTAAATAAATAGATACACATATTTTAGTATGTAGTTTTTTTTTTATTGCTTTAGGTGGCAAACGTACAAGTAGCACACCTGATGGTAAGTGTCACTGACGCCCATGGACCTTGCAATACCAAGGGTATAGCTAAGCCACTGCCTACCATTACCCCAAACCCATCCAGTTGGGCTTCCGGCTCTCTCGCTCACCGAACGAAGCGCAATAGCACATTGCCAGTACTCAGACGTTGATCTTTAGCGAGAGTGTGGTACCCGAGACGGACCCGCCCGCGGCTGTGTATAGAGAACTGTCAACAGCGTGGTCCTGCCACTAATAATTGCGTTATTAATCAAAATAAAGTAAGGCACTTTATACAATATATTTAACAATAATAATTTAATACATACATACATATCATCACGCCATATCCCTTGCAGGGTAGGCAGAGAGAACAGAGTGCCAGAGAACTCTATCTCTGCATACTTCACTCGCTTCCTCAATATTCATAATTCTTCATACATTCATTCTTCATACACCCTCGCCGGTTTCGGAGACTCTTGACTCCACCTTTCTTCAGTATGTGACCAATCTGGTCTAGGTAGGTGAGCCTCGGTCTCCCCCGGTACCTATATCCTTACACTTTTGCATTGTATATCTAATATAATATAGATTAGAATTATAAGTTACTGTAATAAAAAATCTTATATTGATTTTTGTATATCCTTTCGCAAACTGTTGACCTATTTATAAGTACGTAGACCGACTGCTCACAAGATTAATCTATGAGAGCGAATAAGTTTTCTTATAATGGTGTACTATATCTCTCGTACTATATCTATCGTTTAATATTGGGTAATTTCATGGTTTTTAATGAGTTATAGAAACTATTTATTCTATAGTGACATAGTTATATCTAAGATTATATTTATTTACAACTAGCTTGATGCTCACGACTTCGTCCGCGTAATATTCTTGAATTGACCGTTTTATTGACATAAAAGGCAAGCGACAATTTTTTAAATTTAAATTACCATAACTTTTTTAACTGACATCAGATTTCAATGAAATAAAGACTAAATGTTGCTCTGATCTGAGCTAAATCAATTTGCGAAAGTTGCGGATCAATGCATTCAGTAATTTTAGAGATTAGCGTGTACATACATACAGACACACAGACATAGATAGATAAACAAATAAAAAAAAAACATTTTTTTTTCCTATGTTCTGTTGGACTTTTCTTACTATCTCTACTCAATTTTTTAATAAATTCGTCAAATGTACAGTTTGTTTCTACTCACTTACTATATACAGTTTGTTTCTACTCACTTACTATATGATAATACGTTTGTCAAAACATATTTTACTAATCTATCCCCATGACTGTGGTTATACGAATTAAAGCCATTCAAATGGAGTTTTAGTTAATCCAATTCGTATTCTACAATATTAAAGTCAAATTGTGTAAATTTAAGGTACGTAATCCCCGTCTAAGACATTACGAGTTAAACAACTCAACTTTGTAATAACCTTACTTAGTAATGCCTGAATCCTCTAGATGTATAATGACCCTTTAAATAGAGACATTCTTCAAATGTAACGGGTTGTTTTGTGGAATGTGTAGTAATGTACACCTTAGCAACTATTATGATAGTGTAAATTCTTGTACTTTTATTAGCTTATTGTTCTTGCACAGGTTCTTGTTGGCTTGACTAATATTCTTGTAGTGTCCAAAATATAAACGAGTTATGGCATTAAGAACTTTAATTACAAGCCATCTTAATAAAATACCTCTGTGTTCTCTATATTAATAGATGTTTATATTTTATTGAAGTGAAACTACTAATGCGACTTGCAACAAGGTTGCGTTAAACGTTTAACGCAATGAACGCATGCGCGTAGTACACCTGTTTATAGGTCAGCGCGAGCGTTAGCAAAGAGCAGCGTTCAATATTCCAACGCAAGAAGGAGAGACAAAGTGAGTGAGTCGGTAGATCCCAAGCAAATGCGCGAGGTATTCTTGCTATGCAGCGAAGTAAACAGTGTGAGCGTCGTGAAATTAGCTTAAATACATACTTGTTGTTCTATTTTAATTCATAATATTCTTTATTTTCATAGGTTTAAGTTTTCACTTCTGTCGGCCGTCCTCATGACTGCTTTTTTTATTCCTCTATTTATCAATCAGCCTTTTTGTATCCATTGTTGAATATAGCTCAAATCTAAGGGCTATATTTGTGATACTTGATAGGGTGTTGACAAAGGTAGTTGATGTTGTAAGTTTCTTAGAATAGTACCGCTGCCTATTTGCCGATTATAACAACTCCTACGTTAAAGAAAGATGTGGTAAGCTACCATATTCTTAACTTATTATTGAATTAATATCTTTCTCCTTTTTTTTTATTATGTTGGCGAAAATTGAGTATGATGTTTCACAATATGCGATATTAAAACATAAATTGAATGACTCCTTAACGATCTTTTGAGAATTCACATAACGTGAAATTAAATTTCTTCATGTTTGAAACGAATATCTTAATCACAAGGGACACAAGCGTGCACACAAAAGACATACTGTTCGTATTCATACAATCTGGATGAGAGCCGTTATAAATTGCAAAAAGGCGAACCTCGCTTTTGAGAAAGCGATTCTAGAAATGCTTATACAATACGTTCCGGGAGTATTGTGTTGAGATCAGTCTCTTCGTTTACACAGGATTTATAAACTGAAACTTAATACAATTTACAATGTTATGTTATTTTCCAATTTTTTTTTCAAATTAAATAATATGTTATTTTTTCAAATTTTTAAAGTTAAATAACTTCTTATGTTTGTTAATTTTATTGTGTCAAAATTTGTAATTAGAGTTACATTGCAATTATACATTCTTTATGTCTTGATCATGATACACGAATATAAAAATATAATCAAGATGAATGAAATGTAAATTTAAAAATGGCCACATGTAAAAGTTTGTTTCTACTATTTTTTTTAATTGAGCCATCCATCAGTCCGTAGTTGTCTACTATTGCACATAGACCTTCCCATATGAATGCTACAAAGAAAAATCCTGTGCCACTTGCATTCAACAGCTTCCGCCGACTATTGAGATGTCATCAGTCCATCTAGTGGGACTTATCCGTTTTGTGTTCGCCACTTGAGTATTTTTTCCCTAACGAATGTTGGTTCAACGAACGATGCGATTTTTTATTATTCATTCTTTATTATTATTTATTTAGAAAAATAAATTATACTATTTTTCTAAATAATGACAAGATAACTCTTCATATTTATATTCCTATCGATGATTAATTAATAATTATCTTAAATTTCCACTGAAAATTAAAATCAATTGAGAAAACAGCCAATTTTCATGTTATGAAATATGAGATAAACGTATAAAAAAAAACCCGTACAACTAATATCATAATTAATAGGTAATATAATTTTCTTTTAATTTGTATTTTTCTAATAATGTAAGTTTTCATATATTCATATTAGGTATAAAACACGGGAAAAGAGTAAAATAGAAATAATAATGGAATGTCTATTATTACCAAATTAGGTGAAAGTAACTTATTTTATATTACTTTTACAGACAAAGATATTGTGCATCCTATGCTTATGCATTGAAATGTGAAGAAGGCGTAATATAATGTGAAATAATATGGCGGCTGTATTAAATTGCAGCTGTATGTTAATGATAGCGAGGCTTTTTATTTCATCACCTTGTTTTCAACAAGATTATTATGTATGTACTCAACACCATCTGTTTGTGTGAATCTTGAATACTTATGACGGTAAGACCTCATAGTAATAACTTAATACAATGCTCGTAGGGAAATTGTACGTCATTATGTAGTCTTGTGTTCAAGGCTATCATTAGGGCGTCGTCAGACTGAATATAATTATTCAAAAAAAGTTCGTGCATTATTCAAAAATTTCATATTTGGTTATTGGCATATCGAAAATAATGCTCATTAAATTTTATTGAGCTTTATATGGTGGCGTCGTGATTTTGGCAATGTTTTATTTATATTTCATATCTTAAAGTTGATTTATATACCCTCTTTTTTTCAAATCCTTTGCTTTTTTTATCTTCCCATAAAATATATTTTACCACCTAATATTTAGTCCAACATAATATTAAAGGAACCCATTACTATGTAACTTAAAATTTCTTGTAAATTTTAAAGGAAATTTTTAACAAGTTATAATATAATCACATGCGCTGAAACTAGTAAGGGTGATGACGTAAGGGCGATGTGCAATCACATAACCGACTATATTCCAACTCACTATCAATTAAACGGGCCAATTAAATTCGGGAATTTCTAGGATAAAAAGTATCCTATGTGTTAATTCAGGAAATTATCTATGTGGCGATTTTCATCTAAACCTGTTCAACGGTTTCCGCGTGATTGAGTAACAAACATCCAAACCTCAAACATCGATAAATATTCGGAATATTAGTAAGATATTCTTATCACATAGAAACACACACACAGTTCTCACTTACTCAAAAAATAATTATAAGATAAATTTGAAACCCATATTTGCGCTTGAGATCCTATCCTTCATTTTATATCATAACATTAATGCCCTTTGCAAGATAAAACGGTATAACTGTGCAGCGTAAGTAATATAATTCTAGTTTTATGGCTCCTTTGAGTGCTATTTAATATGCCTGCGTCAATTGTACTCGTAGTCCCTACCCACTGTATTATATGCCTACAATAATACAATATTTGAAGCTCTTTACTGCACTCGTAAAATTTCTCTCTGTAATGCCTTAGGTAATACCTATTATATATTTAACCTTATTTGTTGATATTAATAGTCACTACTTTAATTATATGAGCTACACTGTTCTCGCGGGACCACTGTACTTTTTAGTCTATATTCTGACGCAGTAAACCCATAGTGCGCCAGCGAGTCCTACAAACCCCTCAACCGATTCAGGTAAAGGGGATCCGTAAATGCATTTTCCGCAGCGGAAAAACAAAATGAGTCGCACTGTCGAATTATAAATTATAATATATACACATATAATTATTATTTATTACTCCGACAGAATCCCGAGAGCGGTTTTGTGGTAGGCTCTGAAAGAGAAAAGTGTGCCTGTGAAGTATATTAGGTTAATCTGTGCAATGTACTGGCGATCCAGGTCGTATGTAAGATCTGCTGTTGGAGACTCCGACGGGTTCAACGTTGAGGTAGGCCTGCACCAAGGGCCGGCGCTAAGTCCCTACCTTCTTCCTGTTGATAATAGATGCTTTAACATCGGAGATACAGGAAGAGGCACCCTGGTGTACGCTGTTCGCTGATGACGTTGTTCTCATCGGAGAAGATGGGCTTGAGGTCCAGAGCGTACTGGAAAAGTGGCGCTGTAAGTTGGAGAATGTTGACTTGAAAATCAGCAGACCTAAAACAGAATGCATGTTCTGCGATTTCGGCGATCTCTCCAATGTTACACCCATAGCTCTAGATGGAATACTTATACCAGTATGCTCGAACTTTCGATAACTCGATTTGCTTATTCAAAACAGCGGCGATCGGCCTGGATCATGCGGTGAAGCACAGAGTTAATGCGGGATGGATGAAATGGCGGCAGGTCACAGGTATAATATGTGATTCCAGAGTGCCCCTTAAATTAAAGCGAAAAATTTACAAAACTTTAATAAGACCTGCTGTATTGTATGGATCAACATGTTGGGCGACAAAAATGACGGATGAGAGACGATTACATGTAGCAGAGATGCGAATGTTGAGATGGATGTACGGCGTGACGAGAATGGATAAGATAAGGAATGAGCTTATAAGAGAATGTTTGTAAGTAGCGCCAGTGACGGACAAGTTAAGGAGTAAACGTTTGAGCTGGAATGGACATGTGATGAGACGGGATGAAAGTAATGTTGCGAGGAAGGTTTTGAGTAAGAGGGGGAGGGATAAGAGCAAGAAAATGGTGAAGAATATATACACATAATTGGTTATCCTGCTCTTATTCCAATTACTTGGAGTAGATGCAAAATGTACTCTTCCACCAACGTGCATATTGCAAAGATTTTGGCAATAGTTTAACGACCGGTCGTTTGCTGCAATCAATCCTTCTTGGGAATATAATTGTTGGTTAAACTGCATCAGATACAGTTAGCTCGTTTTAATATAAAGCTCTTAGCCGTATTTTACGACACCCACGAGTAATTTAAGGGTTGGTAGTATTCGTAACCGCCATCACCACCAATTTAGTATGTAGTAACCTTGAAAACTTCTGAGGCAATATCAAAATGTTTTAATTAATAGGAATTTATATTATCCTTATATGCTTAGGTTACCTTTTGTTTGGAAAAAAAGTTATATCAATGCAACGGGGTAGAAAGAACTTAGTGGGCATTCCTGCGCATAAAATCATCACGTGTTATTTGGACACAACTGTTTATGTAAATCCATTACGTTTTCATAAAACAAGTAGTTTCATCGTAGTAAACATTAAAAATTACTGGAATGAACAAACAAGGTGGTTTGGCCACGTGGAAAAAATTAATGAAGAAAGGTTGACTAAGCAAGTATACAAAGCGAGTGTGAGTGCGACGATTACCAGGGGAAGACCACGTTGTACTTTTCTAGGTCAAATTGAAGATGTGTTAGTGAAAAGTCAGGTTAAGAGTACGCGTAACCGTAGAGCATGCATAAAGATTGTGATGAGTGTGAATGAAGCGATGGAGGTATGTCAGGATCGTGGTTTGTGGCAATCCGTAGTCTCTGCCTACCCCTCTGGGAAACAGGCATGAGGCTATGTATGTATGTATATATGAACCAAAAATTATACGAAAATTCGACTACCATATATCCTAAAAAATTAAATTGTTATATAAGTTTACGAATTTAAAGCATTTAACTTTAACAAATGTGGTATGAATAATAACATAAGCAATGTTTGAATATCTTTAACTTAATTAAGACAGTTAGTTTACCTTATCCAAGTATTGCACTGTCATAATGTTCTAAGTTTTGGCAAGTTATCTCTAAACTTTTGCAATCTACCTCGTAGGTAAGACCAATCTCTCTGCAAATGGCTCTCTAAGTAGTCTAAAACAGTGTCGGTCCTTTACTACTCTCTAAACGTGGTTATGAAAATCTCTTCTGCATAATGAGTGCTTGCTATTGTATGTGTACATCGAGCGCACAGTTAACCGTAAAGTGGATATCAAATACCTTATGTGATTCTATCGCGTTTGTATTTGATTTTTAATAACTCGACGTTTTGAAGACGTTACAGTGATCATGGTCATGGGAGGACTAATGTGTCTTACATCCAGTATGTCTTTGTTGCTACAAAAATGTATATCTACCCTATAAGATATTAAATTTTGACCCACATTTTTAATACAAATTCATTGTCAGTACAAAAAGAAGAAAATGATTCTATATATAAAATTTTATATTAGATGAATTAGATGAACTATAGTGTATCTAATAACTTGCCCAGCCGGTATACAAGCTTTGAGTATATTTTTTTTTTATAACACCACCCTGCACTAAGGAAATAAACCTTGTATTGCGGGGGACTTTACAAACATGCAATTAACGCAGACAAATTACACCCAGACTCAGAACAACACTTTGTGGATCACACAAAGTAATGTCCTGCGTAGGAATCGAACCCACGGAACTGGCACGGAAGGTCGGTATCTTAACCACTACGCCATCTGTGCAGTCGAATATTGTTTATGATCTGTTATTATTTAAACAGTATTATTTAAACTTATCATTATTTAAACGGACTGGAATAGCGCAGTCATCGTGCCTTTGTTTAAAAACAAGGGTTCACGTTATGACTGCGCAAATTACAGAGCCATAAGCTTGACCAGTTTGGCAGCAAAAGTGTATGGTAAAATTATTGAAAGGAGAATGAGGATGGTGTCCGATGGTTTACTGTGTGAGACACAAGGAGGTTTCAGGAGTGGAAGGGGATGCATGGATCAAGTGTTCTCTCTGCGCAACATTGTGGAGAAGCATCTGGCTCTAGGTCAGAGGGTTTTCTGCAGTTTTGTGGATCTGGAGAGAGCATTTGACACGGTTGTACGAAAGGAACTTTGGGACATTTTACCGGAGTATGGTATTAACGGTAAACTGCTACAGGCTGTGCAGTCCAGTTACATGGGCTGTAGAGCCTGTGTGCGGCTGGATGATGGAATGTCGCCTTGGTTTGACGTCAATATCGGCGTTAAGCAGGGGTGCGTCCTGTCAGCCAGGCTGTTTATCATATATCTGGATAAATGTCTCCAAAGGTTGAACGATATGAATGTGGGAGTCCAGATGGGCGACTCAGTGGTCACTGCTCTGCTTTATTCAGATGATGCAGTCCTGCTGGCACAGTCAGCGACTGACCTGCAGACCCTAGTCGACACAATGACAGAAGATTGTAAGAAAAGGGGTCTACGCGTGAATGTGAGCAAAACCAAAATAATGGTCTTTGAAAGAGACGAAGCCAGAATAGATGTAAGAGTAACAATAGGTAATGATATACTAGAGCAAGTGGATGAATTTGTATATCTTGGATGTGGATTTAGCCGAGATGGAAGGTACAATATTGATATAGAGCGAAGAGTGAATGCGGGAAATAGAGTGAACGGAGCGTTGGGGCAACTTCTCGGCAGCCACCACCTCAGCCAGAAGGCACGTGTAGTAGCAGCAATACATAACGCAGTGCTTGTCCCAACATTACTGTATGGAAGCGAGAGTTGGGTGTGAAGAAAAGAGTATGAAAGTAAAATTAATGCGGTCGAAATGCGATCTCTGCGGAAAATCTGTGGAGTTAGGCTGACCGACCGCATTCGTAACGACGACGTAAGAGAGCGAGTAGGTATGAAAGAGAGTATTGGTGTTAAGATGCGAAAGGGAATGCTCCGATGGTTCGGACATGTGGAAAGAATGCCGAACGAACGTCTGGTTAAGAAGGTATACAATGCGAAAGTGGAAGGATGTAGGTACCGAGGGAGATCGAGACTACCCTACCTAGACCAGATCGGTCATGTACTGAAGGAAGGTGGAGTCAAGAGTCTCCGAAACCGGCGAGCGTGTATGAAGAGAATTATGAATGTTGAGGAAGCGAGTAAAGTATGCAGAGATAGAGTTCT
This sequence comes from Lymantria monacha, assembly GCA_905163515.2. Taxonomy (NCBI): domain Eukaryota; kingdom Metazoa; phylum Arthropoda; class Insecta; order Lepidoptera; family Erebidae; genus Lymantria; species Lymantria monacha. The sequence continues at coordinate 22,776,080 of LR991083.1, forward strand.
CTGGCACTCTGTTCTCTCTGCCTACCCTGCAAGGGATATGGCGTGATGATATGTATGTATGTATGTATTATTTAAACATTTAATTTGTGTTAATTATTATTGTGGCAATTATCAATTTTAGAAAAATTAACAAAACTATTCAGCTACCACCAGATCGAAACGCGGCCACACTGAGAAAAATTCGGCCAGAATACTCAGGAAGCATAATCCTAATTTTATTATCAAATTTTGAGTGGCGGTCTATTTTATCTTACTTAAATTAATTAATTTAAAATTTAGCTATTATTGTAAGTAAAAAAAAAAATGTTTTAATATTAACAGATCATAAATAAATTAAAATTTCAAATATAGAATCATTTTCTTTTTTTTGTACTGGCAATGAATTTGTAGTAATAATGTGGGTCAAAATTTAATTTCTTGTAAGGTAGATATATATTTCTGTAATAACAATGACATATTGGACGTTCTCCCGTGACAATGATTACTGTAAAGTGTTCGAAACGTCGAGAAATTAAAAACCAAATACAAACGCGATAGAATGCCTAAAAGTAGTTTTATTTCAAATGTGGAACACTCGCGTAAACATTAGAAATCATTATCCTTATGTGACGATGGATTGAGTATATAATATATCACTATCCATGTATATAGAAATAGAAATAAATTTATTCATAGGAGAAATGCACACTTTTATAATCTATTTTTTTCTGCCAAACTGTATTACAGTTTGTTGGCAGACGAAGCTCCCTGATTTGTAACATTCACAATTTTCCATATACATAACTATTAGTATTATTACATTATTATTGCTAAGTTAAAGTAAACATAGTTTATAACAATTCATAATGCTTCCAATGTTAATAATATTATAGCTTGTACGTGATACACAGGTGTAAGGTAAATACCATATTTATTTGCATTGAAATCCACGTACGCACCTAACACAGCACTCACAGATAGTTCTTTCGTGGATTTAAGGTTAGGAACCTTCACAAATTGAAATTAAATGTTATACAACGAACACCAGTAATATCATATTTACAATACAAACACCATAAATATCGTACTCGTGGCTAACAACCGCATTGTTACATATTAATATTTCGACTAAATGTTTCTATTAGAAATTTATTTAACATATTTTTAATTATTCTTTTAGTATTAGAACTATTCAACAAGGATGACAGTAGGTTATTGAATACTTTATACTAGCTCCAATATGAATACAATTGTCACACATACCTTAGGGATCGTACTCATAGCATGTAATCTATTGAAGAGTTTAGTTTTACAAAATACTATTCTGGAACAAAATTAGGCTACACAGTATAACTTCGGGTGATCACCGAGAGAGAGGGTAATAAAAATTGTAAAAAAATGGGTCACGTAGTATGGGTAAGTTCTATTGTTTGTTCGCGTGAATTGTAAAAATTGGCTAAGCCTAGCTTATCACTAGAAGAGTTGGGAGCAGTTATCTTCCAGGAAATGTATAACAACCTACTGCGATTGAGAGACTCAACTGTTAAGCGTGGCAATTTAGGCGCTTTCCTCTCAAATGAATGAGTAACTGTGTATATTGCCGTTGATGTGGAGGTTCAACGTCCAAGAGTGTCCAACATCAGACGATGAAATTTCTCTGCTAATTAATGAAAAGCACCTGCGGTGCCTATATTCAGCAATGGCTGTTTTAATGACGATGACCTATGGATGAATGAATGTAAAAAAATCGCGTAATGTAATATAGATATGACAAAGTCCATAATCAGTCTCATCATCATTCACCTGCTGTTATCCCAATCACTTGGGGTCGACACAATATGTACTCCTCTTCCTACATATTGTAAAAGTTATTGGCAATAAAAACCCGATTATGAGCGAAAAATGATTATTACAAGGGGGATTCGAACCCTCACCTATTGGAAATTCGTTCCAATCGTGCTGCCATTACCACCGTAATTGCCACCGTAAACTATTGTAGGACATTCAATTCTCGCATCGCATTATATTTTCGTCTTTAAGGAGACATGTGCCATCTACCCGACATTATTTACACATTGTATCGACTCAATACTCAAACTTTGCAGTTAGAATTATATTAAACGATGACACAACCCTGTTATTCAAATTACTGAAATTTAGCATTTAATATGCTTGATTATTTATAAAAACCCGATTAAGAGCGAAAAATGATTGTTGTTCATCACGATTGGAACGGATTTCCAATAGGTGTGGTTTCGAATACCATCTGTGACAATCATTTTTCGCTCGTAATCGGGTTTTTATAAATAATCAAGCATATTAAATGCTAAATTTCAGTAATTTATTGGCAATAATTTTATGACTGGACGCCTGCCAGACGTCAATTCTTCTTGGGAATGTAATTGTTGACTAAACAGCATCAGGTGGTGTTGGCCCAGGTTGAAATAAAGCTGGCCAACGAAGTTAAAAATCGATTACCGGTGGTCCGATCGATCACTGTGTGTAAAAACGGCGTAAAAAACCGTTAATAGCAGTCCGAACTGCTCTAAACAGTTTTCTAAACCACAACGAGCTTTTCCTTTTTAATGGTTTTATTTACTCAATTAGATAAACGATATGGGAAAGTATATATATCTACGTAATGAAAATTCTCACCTATCAATTAACATATGTGGTTTCTTTTTTAAATCAATACCGCAATTACAGTTCATATTATTAGTAAAAGACGTTTGAAATCAACTGAATTTGCTGAAAATAGTAGATATCATTGTTCTATTGTTGTTGTCTTCCCGTGTGGTGACGGAGTAAGCATACTATTCACCACCCCATATCTTACCCGTGGGTGATCGTACGAAACGACTGAGGAATATGGAACGCATATAACATCTATGCGAGAGAAGGAAAACTCGAAACAAAACTCTTTACCCACACGTCTGACCAGCGCGGTATAGTAGGTTAATGTCCCTCCTATTACGGAGGAGGCCCGAGCCCAACAGTGGGAGATTTATGGGCTGTGACGATGACGAGTGTTGTTGTTGTCATATTTGCTGTATGGTAGCCGTTATGAATGTTATTAATTCTTACTTTGCTCGTAAATATCGTAAAAAAACAGCTAAGAACTTCATATCGACTCAGGCCAACTCTACCTGATACCATCTGATCAACAATCAGATTCCCAATGAGTGTTGCCGCTAAGCAATTGACGGATTCAATAAATCCGGTCATAAAACTATTGCCAGGATTTTTTTTTTTGGTTAGGCTATGGTCTGGATACACGCCGCCGTTCCGTCCGATGTGATGGAAGGGCATCGCGTGGCCCCATAACCCATCGTATTCCCTCCCCATCGCTATTGGGCCGGCCACTGGTACCGCTTCCTTGCCATCCGTGGCCAGCCCAGCGGGTTATCCTTTCGGGTACCATCCCAACTATTGCCAGTACTATAATAAGTTTCTAATTTATTGATAGGGCCACACTTTTCTGTCTATAGCCTCAGATCGTTTTGGTCGGGAAAATACCAGACTTTCGTAGGAAATCGACGTCTGAGCAGTGGACTACGGTCGGGCTTCATTCGGTTAGCAAGAGATTCGGCAGCCTAAGTTTATGGGTGGGTTTGGGGTTTTCATTGGTAGGTAGTGGCCTAGCTGTTACTCCTGTCATTATAAAGGTCCATGGACGGCAGTAATAATTACCATCAAGTGTGTTACTTGCTCATTTGCCACCATAACCGTTAAAAAAATCTTCTACTTGACGATTCTAAGTGCTTTGTAACGTATGTTAATTTATAAATAAATATACATACATACATTTTTGAAAAATAATTAATATTCCTTGTTTGTTATTGCAGTAGCAGACATATAGCCGAATATTATTTATATTTATTTTATTGCAAATTTCATAGATTTGAAAATTTATGATAGCTCTAAAAGTCATTAGTGTATAATATCAGAAAAAGTTTGCAAAAACATCTTTAGATAGAATCTCTTTCATTAACGTTATAGAAATTAGTGAACATTAGTTTGAGGCTCACGAGAGGGTAACCACATGCAAGTCATTATGCGGACGATCATTGAATTAATTACGCGGTCGTTTCAAGAAGGTAAGTGTTGTGAAGCGTAGGGCCTCAGCCAAGCTTTCTTGCACTAGTTCTGACATTATATTGGCAAGATTTTATTGCCTTTAGTTTAGTAGTAGTTGGAAGGATGTAGATACCGGGCGAGACTGAGACTAACCTACCTAGACTACTAGACGTACTGAAGGAAGATGGAGTCAAGAGTCACCGAAACCGGCGAGCGTGTACGAAGAGAATTATGAATGTTGAGGAAGCGAATGAAGTATGCAAGGATAGAGTTCTCTGCCACTCTGTCCTCTCTGCCTACCCTGCAAGGGATATGGCGTGATGATATGTATGTATGTGTAGTTTAGTAGTAAGAAGAAATTTCATAGAATTTTTCTTTTTTTTTACAAATGTATCTTTCCCTTTTGCTAACAGCATCTCACGACTGTTATAAATACTGATAAGCATCATAAGCCATTATTAATAAAACGATATTAGTCTTTATAATTTAATAATAGTATAGCATAATATAAGTTTATAGTTTAATATGAGTATTCATATATAATGAAACTAATTTTACGGATTTTACAGCGTTTAATTCAGTTTATAATAACAAAGTGTATTGAATACAGCAATGTACGCTATTAAACTGTATTGGCTAATTAACATCTTCTTAATAATGATGAAATCTTAGATGCGTAATACTTAGTCCTACCATGATGTAGGATGCAGTTAAGTATTCGGAACATCCAAATGGTAGTAATAAAATTATCTACTATAAAATATATAAAGTTAGTTTAATAGTGATTAACGTAAATATTAGTAACAAGCGGGATTCGAACCCGCGCCTATTGGCATTGATTATATATCAAATAATCGAATTGAGTTTTCAAACATGTGTCAAAATAAAATGTCTTTTAAATCAAAATCACTAAGAAGTATTGATATCAACTTTAAAGCAACTCACCCCTAAAATAACGTTCCACCCCTTTTTAACGCAGTTAGGAGATAAATCTCAATAAAATATGAATCACATCTTTCATCCATTCTGTTAAAGAATGTTTATGCATAATTTGAAATAGATTGGACCAAGGAATCACGTTGTCCCATACAAACTTTGCTCTGATTTTTCACCCCCTTAGAGATATAATTTGGTAAAATCCGTTCTTAGCTGACCTCTACTCGGCGAAAGAAATATTCCTACTAAATTTGAGGCTTGTAGGCCTTATGGTTCTAGAGATATCGTGATGAGTCAATACATAGGTGGAAATCTCTTTTATATATATATAGATTAACAAAGTATCCGTGTGGTAGCGGCTGCGAATACTACCAACACTTACTTTGCTCGTGGATGTCGTAAATGAGGATTAAAAGCCTTATTAACCTTTTTTTTTGATAACGCTGTGGAAATGCTTTTACGCACTATCCCCCGCCAGTGACAGACGGGGGGGTGTGTGGGACTCACCGGCCATATATGTAGATGTTGGCGGCCGGAATAGTCACTAAAACCAACAGCGGTCCCTTCCGCGCTTTTACGGAATGCCGGACAGATCGTCTGATCGACAGGTTGTGGCGCTGAGGCGGGACATCCCTGTAGGGTGTGCCGCGCATCATCGATTTGCGCGCCACACTCATGGCATCCAGGGGCCTCTTCACGTCCAATTCGGCGCCAGTACTTACCGAAGACCCTGTGTCTGGTAAGTACCTGCGTCAGCCTGAAGGACAGGTTGCTGTGCCTTCGTGTCGTCCAGCGGTGCCTTATAATGACCTGGGCCAACTCCATCTGATGAAGTTTGGTCAACAATTACATTCCCAAGGAGTGTTGACGTCAGGCAGGCGGCCGGTCATAAAACTATTACCAATAACTTTTACAATATGTACTATGAAAGAAGAGTATATATTGTATCGACCCCAAGTAATTGGGATAAGAGTAGGAGAATGATGATTACTAATTAATAAAGTATACAATAAACTTCTCTGCGTTTTTTGTGCAATAATGGAATTAGTATACAAACTCCATCATCTTCATTCTCCTGCTCTTATCTCAAGTACTGGGGATCGACACAATATATACCCCTCTTCCCACATATTGGCCACTTGCCTGACATTAACCCTCCTTGGGAATGTAATTGTTGACCAAACGACATCAGATGGTGTTGGCCCAGGTCGTTATAAGGCTCTTAGTCGTATTTTATGACATCCACGAGCAAAGTAAGGATTGGTAGTATTCGTAGCTGCTACCACACAGCAATATACAATCCCTACTAATATTATAAATGTGTATGTTACGCTTTATTTTTATTAGTTTTTAACGAGAGTAAAATAAATCTTTTCTATCTTATTCCTTTCTTCTTTCTTTTACGCCAAAAATACTTAACCAATTATCATAAAACTTTGTACACATAGTCTTCGAAGTATTAGAAAGGATACAGGATACTTATTATTAAAAACAAAATTACGGTGGGCAAATAAAAAATATTTTGGCTGGCACGGCTTCAACGCGAGCGAAACCGCGGGTAAAGGCTAGTGGTGAATAACGTAGAAATCCTTTGATTGTTGTGAGCAGAAATTCACTGCAAGGGAAATTTTATAATAAAACTCCACGATAAAATATGATAAACTGTCTATGGTAATGGAAGATTATAGGAACTGAGAAAAAAGATTCAAAATACAATTCACCACACCTTGCAGTGAATATTATATAAGATGATTAAAGACTCATGATCAGAATCATGAACTGTGGGGTAGCGGCTACGAATAATACCAAAACTTACTTTGCTCGTGGATGTTGCAAAAGACGACTAAGAGCCTTATAACGACCTGGGCCACCTCCATCTGATGCCGTTTGGTTAACAATTACATTCTCTTTGTATCGACCCCAAGTAATTGGGATAAGAGAAGGAGAATAATGATCAAAATCATGAAATATCACTGCAATCTATCTATCATCTGCAACCCTGTTGCCATAGGATGTCTGGCTAGCGTAAAATAATAAAACTCAATACCAGTGGTCTCTCCAAATTTTTATAAATACCTATTTACATACATACACCTACCTAGTGTATGGGGTTGCACGCCGTTCCTTCGGTTTTTACCCCCTAAGGTAGTACTTTATGAGCCACCGAAGACAAAGATCGGGTACCGGTGGTCCGCTCGCACGGCGAAGAGAGGTGTTTGCAGGGTGGGTCCATGGGGCTGCGCGGCGCCTCTTCCGTCGCCCCGGGCCGATTTGCCGGGGCGCGACCACATCCATGGTCCCACGTTGCGAAAAAAAAAAAAAAAAAGGTAGTACTTTATGAGGTAAAAAGTGTGTGATAATAAGCTACTTTTCTTCACATTGTGAAGTGTTATATGCTTTATATTGGGGGCTTACATAGTTTGAATCAGTAAAAAAACTCACATTATATTTCTAATCTATAAACACATCGACGAAAATAGTCACAGGTGCTATGTATTGGAAGTTAAAAACCGTCGACAAAATATATTTAAAAATTTATTTCGAATATGAAGATTGTGTCTTTTAAGAACGTAAAATAACTTTCACCGAGTACAGTTTATAGCTGTAATCTTCCTAATAGGTGAAAGAGATTATGTTCTGCAACAATGTACGTGATATACATACAGTATTTTTGACATTACGACAGATTTTAATATCACGTTTGTGTATTCCAAAATAAGGTAACATTTCACATAAATATATTTTGTGTACAATACTTATCAGATGAAATACGTCACTCTGTGGCCGCCGCTCGTGCGAAAAATAAAGATAAATACGGGGGATCGTTTTACAACGAAATTGCGAATTGATAGTCATGATGTGCAATTTGCATATAAGGGCCAATGTTAAAGTCAGGGTAGATTTTGACTAACTTGGAGACCACAATAATAGTGTGAAGGGCAATAAACTATTAAGCATACTCTGTCTATTTTGTTCTGTTGCGAATGAAAGCACGTATTTTGAAATGGTGCATTTATTTTTTTGTCTCTTAGTTGTTAGCCTCAAATGGCTATAATAACTTTACCCGAACTGTGGGTCAGCGCTAAGGGCTCTCAACCCGATGGTGTACGTCTTAGATTCTTTACTATTACCGATAATCACTTGTCATAGACTGATGTTTTATCCGTCTATTATCTATCAGACTATCAGCGTCCATTGTTAGACATTCCCGAAGTAACAATAATGCCATAATCACTATGTAGGCGAGTAGATGTACCGGCGATTAGACTGCCACCCGCAGAGAGTGAAGACGACATCCCAGCAACACTGTCGTTAGTTGTTAGGGCATCAATGGAGATAATACTCGAAAAGGTAGAGTCAAAGAATCGGTACTAGTGGTCGGTTCAATAGCGATGGAGAGTCAACAGTGGGTTATGAAGCCACACATTGCCCTTCGGTCATCCCAGACGGTATGGACGGGATGTCTCCAGACCTGTCAACAAAAGAACTGTGTGAGTGTTATAAGTTTTTCAGGAAAGTGCTGTTATCCATTGTCCTCCCACCGATTTTTACGAGAAAATTTATGGGTGGTAATTAATACCTAATATTCTTAACCGATCACCGTACGGGTATATAACCCTAATGGGTAGTTAATTGTAATACAATGATTTCAGTTGCAACATGGCTAAATAGTAACCAATCCTGCTAAGTGACATGGTTTCGATACCCACGCAGAACAAATGCTGCTTGACCTTTTCTTCAAATTTTGCCCGATTACATTTTGTATATATGTTTTTAAAGTGTAACCCAACCCTCATACAAGGACTTATTTTTGATGTAGGTTTAGTAGCTATTTTATAATACATAAGCTGTTATATGACGCAGTAGAGTACTTGGCTACGTGCAATAGATAGACTTGGCGGGTTCAGCCGACTTGACGTAGTGAAATGGGTCGGGTACGCGATGTTATCGCGCTTACTGCAATGCCCGTTCGGGTACCCTCCGATAGCAATATATCTGAATAGCAGATATAGCGCCTTCATTTGCTTATTACCCTTCAGTTGATGACGCCTCATTTAATAGTCCAGAGAACTGTGTTGTCGTGGTCGTGCCTTATCTATTACTCGTGCCCCTTCTTTGTAAATAAATTAAATCAAGAACGCTGGTTAATGACGTGTTTTTACGACCGCTGCCATGTTGTTTTACAAGTAAAACATTTTTATGTTTAACGCAAAAGTTTACAAGCAGATCTTTATTTTCTGAACGCTTTCAATACACTTTGTTGTTTTCAAATTCACGCTGAAGAGTTTTTATTTATTAACTTCTTTTATCTATCTAACTATATATAGGTACTTATTTATTTTTATTTAAAGAATAATGAACAATGCATTATCTGGGTATTGATTATACAAGTTCATATAAAAAAACAATCGTACGTAAATTACATTACATTTTTTTTTATTGCTTATGGTGGCAAACGAGCAAGCAGCACACCTAACGGTAAGTATCACTGCCGCCCATGAACCTTTGCTATACCAAAGATATAGCTTGGGCCGCTGCCTACCAATAAAATCCCCAAACCCACCCAGTTGGGCTTCCGGCTCTCTCGCTCACCGAACGAAGCGCAATAGCACATTGTCACTACCCAGACGTCGATCTTCTGCGAGAGTGTGGTACTACCCCGGACGGATCGGCCAGCGGCTGAAGACAGAAAACTGTCAACAGCGTGGTCCTACCACTATATATTATTTTAGGATAAAAAATTTATTGATGACGTATTCTATCCCCATATTAACGAAAAAAGAATACAGTGATTAACCATGCCTGATCTCAGCATGAGCTTCATAAGAGACGACTAAGTAACGTAAACCCATAACACCATAATCATTCTATAGAGTATAGCCTGTTACCGTCCGTTGCTGGCATTATGTATGCAAGAAAATATAAGCCTATGCAATTTCACCTGGCTAGCGGCGTATAATAGGAGATTTTCCATTTTATAGTGGAATATGTTTGAGCATAATATAAGGTCTTGTATGGGTTAAACAGAAAGAAGTTAAGTGACTAAGATCCATGAGCAAAACTTCATACAATTTAAATAAAACGCAAAAGCATCATCCTGTTTTTATTCTAACTACTTCTTTCGACACAACATGTACTTCACTACTCTCCTCTACATATTGCAAAATTTATTGACAATAGTTATAAAATAGTATGACCAGCCACTTTTCTGACGACAACCTTCTTTAGAAATGTAATTGTTAACCAAAAGTTATCATACTGAATTGGCTCAGGTCGATAAAAAGTACTTAGTCGTCTTTTATGACTTCCACAAACAATATAAAAGTCGGGAGTATTCGTAGCCGTAACTATAAAGCATTTTTTTTTTAATTTCGAATTATTTTTCATAGTATTCGTAATCACAACTACGTATCAATTAAATAAAGCGCAAAATATGTAAATCATATACTAATAGGTAAAATAAATTGAGATGTAGGTTAAAAGAATAAGTACAATATACTTTAATATATGAATAATTTGTAGTTGTTACGTTTTGCCTTAAAGTACCGAAAAAGAAAGGAGACTATTATATAGGAGCAGCAAATATGAAATACTGTATAAAAACATATAACATACAATCTGTGTATAAATACTATATATAGTACATACTCGAGTAAAAACTATAATAGCATATATATTAAAAAAAAACACAAGTCATCAGGACTGCTGACAGAAGTGAAAACTTAAGCCTATGTAAAAAAAAACAAATACAAACAATAAAAAAGCGTGCCATATGTATGGATGTGACCATACCATAGCTAGCCGTCAAAAAATAACTATCAAAAACTAATGAATAATTGATAATAATTAATAATAACAGCTATTACATGTAAATTGAATATAGTAAACACAGCAACATAGCAGTGAAGTGCAGCTGATTGTATCTCTCTCGCTCGGGTACACTCGGCGGTACCGAGTCCACCCGTTCGAGCCTTTCACCTCGGAGCGTGACGTATCAGACTCATTTACAGCACTCGCTTACAACCTATGAAAGTATATGTATGCGGTGCGCCAAAAGAAGTTTTCACTTCAAAAAAAAACATAAGTACATAAAAATACCATGTAAAAATACCTATTAACTAATAAAATCCCTATATAAAAATGTAAGAAGCGTCTCTACGTGATTGCTTTTACTATAATGTTGTGGTATTCGGCTGGAAGAAATGATGTTTCATTGGAGTGCTTCCGAAGCTCTTGCTTGCTATAAAATACTTTTCTATTCTTGCAATAGTGAACAAGTGTTATATAACATCGGATTATGTGGCTCTGCAACTCTATAGTGCGCCGCAATACTTTGCGATTTTGTTGGTCTTTCGTGTGGCTTTGTGTCCCAAAGAGATACCACTTTGATAATAGTTTCGCTCATTCGTTCGTCGTTCATTCTTATATGCGTTCTTATATAGTTTTAAGTCATGTTACATCTGATAACCCGAGCTTTAGTAATATATAAAAAAATAAACAATACATTGCACTAAGGAATAAATCTTGATATAGCACCCTCGCTACTTTATAAATATCCAATTAACGAACACAAATTATACTTAGGCTAGTAATGGCTCTCGATCTGTGAAGAGAGGTGCATTGCGAGGTGAGTCTATGGGGTAACGCGCACCAGACTATATCCCGCCGCAAAAAAAGGCTAGTAATGGCTGGCCACCAACGACAAATACTAGATACTGGTGGCCCGTTTGTACGGCGTTGAGAGTTACTTGATGGTTGGGTTATGGGATCACGCGCCGTTCTTTCTGTTTTCCTAGACGTATCGATCGAGGCGTGGTCATACCATAACTCACCGCCAAAGAAGAGGGCTTGTAATAGCTATTAATAGATCACACAGAGAATTCTTCTCCATAGGAACTGAAGCCATATTACAGGTTTATCCGTGAAGGATCGATATTTTATTTATAGAATTCTATTATATTATTTTTACGTTCTATATATATACGTACAATTCGAATTATATGTGTTAATATATGACATGTGGATTATTACACGAGGTTCATTGAAACAATATTTGTCATTTTCATTAAATATATTATGTTTGAACGTTAGTTGCCCTCAAGTTTGGTACCATATTAACAAAATGAAATTCGCAGAGTGTTTATCTTAGCTCAGTTATTTACATTAACGTGCGCTGTATAACATTACGAGTATGTTATGCTCAGATTTTTCTATCTTTATAACCACGCTTGGATAATATATGTTTAAAAACTTGAACTTATTCTAGACACAAATTTTCTTTTTCTCAGCCCCAATACGTAATATTACTACTATATTTAAGACTTCTGCACATTAGAACACATGCACATTGACTAGTCAAGTTGGCGTAAGATTTTATATCGAGGTCGCTGAAGCTAGACGTCGTGCTACATAAGTTATATACATATATCCATTCCACCACAAGCAAATCTTTTTTTTTGGCGGCGGCCTATGGTGTTGCCACACACCCTAATCCGTCCGGGGCGATGGATTGAAGCGGTACGCAACCCCGTAGACCCGGCTAACAACGTACCTATCGGAGCCATGCAAGTGGGCCCGGAACATCACAAAAACATCTGGAGATGAGTTTGGTAACCCACGGGGTTGCCGTCAAGTAACCCTTGTTAACCCAAAAATACAATAGTTATTTCAAGCCAATTTCCATAATCAATAAAAATGCAAGATTACATGCTTATTGCTTTATTAAACTGTCGTTATAGCTCGCTTGATAGATTTAAACAAAAGTGGGAATACGTTACTTTATATTCTTCTTAGCCCCCAACCTATAATTAACTTAAAAATTTCGCACGCAGCACGTTGTTCGTAATTTCTAAAGCTAAGAATTAATGTAAGAAAACTAACTTGGTTATAATACCTAAAAGCAAAGGTGGGTAAATGACAAAACGACCATAAAACTTCTCCCATCTACCGGACCGAAAGTTTTCATAACTAGGGAGCCTTGCGTCTGCATGAATTAGTAGCGAGCGACCTCATTAACCTACATGAGCCGCGTCGGTGCTACTTAGATGACTATAGCATTAACAATTAAATGAACACCGGAGCACCCCTTCGAGGAGACATCTCCCTAGGCTGCATATGAAGGGTTCGCTAGATGCATTACCCGCAAGGTAGAGCATTGTTATAGTTCAAAGCTAATGTATTATGTAATACAGGATGTTGGGGAGGGAAATGCTTATTAATGTCATTATTCTACACCCTCTACCTTGCGTTAAAGCTGCCGATATTATATTATCAGTACAGAACAGGTTCTAAAAATTCAAAAGATATTGTATTTATTTTGAATATTGAATAGTATATAACTCGAATCCTAATAAAATTAAGTAGGAAATCTTTATTAAGTATTGATAGCAAACGTCAGCGTGATATATTAGTAAATCTATTGAGCTAAGAGAGATCACCATTTACTTTTTCATTTTTATTATATCACGACTTTTTCTCTAAAGAGAATAGACATGTCATATAGCTATATCTTAAACCCGTGGTTTTTTTTTGCGTGAATGTAAATTTTGACAAACAAATCTCTCTCACGGCACCTGAATATTATCTGTGTAATAAATAGATTACGATCTAAACTATAACCTATTACTAAAGCATGTTTCCTCCAGTTTCGATGGTCTGTTCTGATGTAATTGATTAATAAATATCCACCAAACTAAACTTTCGTATTTTTAATAGTAGTATGATTAATAGAAGGCGTGCTTGAACTGTATATAATATATTTCAATTCAAAATATTATAGGTAATTATAGGTATTTAGTAATTATTAGTATTTATTTTGAAATCTGTGTGGAATCTGGTCCAACCATTTCTGTTCTTTTTTGTTTATTTTTGTTAATATTGTATTTAACTTTTAAAAAATAAATCTTTACTCGAAGGGCATCGCACTGGAGCTTAAATGGTCTAAACATGTATCCAATAATATTAAGAAAACATGTAGTTTAAAAAAAAAATGACGAGCCCGCTGAGTTTCTTGCCGGATCTTCTCAGTTTGTGGCGGCTTTACGATCCGGTGGTAGATTAATTTATAAAAATATGTAATATTGACAATATGTAAGTGCCCTTTTAGGGCTTATGCATAATAAATGATTTGATTTGATTTGAAAGAAGCGAGTAAAGTATGCAATGATAGAGTTATCTGGTACTCTGTTGTCACTGCCTACCCTGCAAGGGATATGGCGTGATGATATGTATGTATGTATGTAGTATTTATTTTCAAAATATAAAATGGCTTCAAATATTATAGGTTCTCAGTAATTATTAGTATTTATTTTCGAAATATAAAATGGATTCAAATATTGTAGGTTCTCAGTAATTATTAGTATTTATTTTCGAAATATAAAATGGATTCAAATATTGTAGGTTCTCAGTAATTATTAGTATTTATTTATTAACAGACAACCATTAGTCTTAAACTATACAGCTATTTAAGTCACACGTTGAAAAACGTTTAACGTCAGTTTTCGGCAATAAAAGTATTCCTAAGGGTTGGCATGAGGATGAGCAGCGGGTCATGAAACTCAGTCAATTGGTTTGAAATATTATATACTTTTATTCTACTTTTTTATAGTGAAATATTGATTTCATACATTTTCACATGAAATCGTATTACTAGCTACAAATTATCATTTACTAAAAAAAATATTTATACTGATAATTAATGTTGTTTAATAATTTAATTCCAGGTTCAAATTTAGTAGTAATTAAGGGTAGCCAACCTGAAGGCGAATACTTTATCCCTAAGTTGGCAATATATTTTCATCTTATTTCACGGACCCTTAACATAATTCTGTGAAGTGTAACAAACCTCTTTAACATTCAAGTTAGTTTAGTTTTAAGTCAATTTACTATGTAATATATTATCTTATATCTAACTTTACCAACAAGATATAAAGTCATGTGATAAAATGCCGACTCGACAATAAGCTATAAGCCTCAAGTAGACTGCCAGTTGTGGTAATAAAATAGCTAAGGGGAATTCCTTCGTTTGGATGGCGGCGCGTGACTGTCAGCGCGAATGTCAGCCCCTATCTAATGTGTTGCGGACCGTCCTTTCCATGTTGACAGTAAAATGCACATGTTACAAGTACTTACGACCACCAGAAACCGCTCTATAATGTACTCGCTTACTTTTGTATTCATAAAAATGTTTTACTTATGTTGTATTCTATACCTAATTACTCGTATACATACATACATATCATCACGCCATATCCCTTGCAGGGTTGGAAGAGAGAATAGAGTGCCAGAGAACTCTATCTCTGCATACTTCACTCGCTTCCTCAACATTCATAATTCTCTTCATACACGCTCGCCGGTTTAGGAGACTCTTGACTCCACCTTCCTTCAGTACATGACCGATCTGGTCTAGGTAGGTTAGTCTCGGTCTCCCTCGGTACCTACATCCTTCCACTTTCGCATTGTATATCTTCTTAACCAGACGTTCGTTCGGCATTCTTTCCACATGTCCGAACCATCGGAGCATGCCCTTTCGTATACATGTGTAATTTCTTGTATTAATAGATTGAAATTGCAAAGTATAAGGTTAACACCATTTAAACACATGTGAGATAGGTCCCACAAGTATTTAAGTTGTGTAAAGCCAAGAAGATTGATACTTAAATATCAAAACGAAAACGTATTAAATGTTAAACATTTTAGAATCTGTTAACCAGTCAATTCGATCTATTATGAGGATTTCTGATGGTTACGCAAATATTACATTTTTGAAATAAAATTATTTTTATGGACGCTGTCACGTTTGTATTTGATTAATAATTTTTCCGATGTTTCGAATACTTTACAGCTTTCATTGTTGCGGGAGGTCTAACTAGGTTAGTCTCACGTTTTACGTCATGTCTCAGTCACTCACGTCCAACGAGATTAATACCTACCTGCTATAAGTATTAGTTATTAAATTTTGCTTCACATTTTTTGATACAAATTCATTGCCAGTTTAAATGTTGCCAGTATAATAATTATATATGGCAATTATTGCCAGTAAAAAAGAAAATGATTCTATATAAAAATTCTATAAATATCGGGCAATTAAAAATGAAATAGGTATAAACGCTATAGCATTCGTAAAAATAGTTCTATTTCAAATATTGTAAGACAGTAACTGTGTATCGACTTCCCGTATGAGGAAGACAGAATTTCGGCATCCCTTTCTTTTTTTAGGAAGTCATAAAAAAACGGGTAAAAGATCATCAGGGATATACACAGCAGTATTCTGTACATACATTCTGTAGGGAAACTTAAAAAGTTATTCATAGGTGTGCCAAGCATCGCAATTATATCATATCCCTTTTGGGGGAACATATATCCAATAGCATAATTCCATAGGCTGATGGAATTGAATAGAATTAGCATTTAAACTAAATAATACGAAGAAGACTTAAAAGCGATGATACGTATTGTATCTGTCATAAATTTATTAATAATTTTAAATTTCTTTTTATATATAAAGCAGTGTGCATCATTATAGATATTCAACACGGAGTACTAATTGAGCTGTTGTAAATACAGACTCTTGCATTCAAATGCCGCTCCCGTATTAATAAAATCGAACCAGAGTTCTTACAAATAAAATACATTCAAGTGAATGCCTTAAAGGTATATAATTTCAATGGTATCGATTGCTATACTTAAAATGAATAATAGTTATATTATAATGCAGCAATAAAATACTGTGTGGGATGAAGCACTTACACGTTCAGTTATGTTGTAACTTGTATTGTAATGGTAATAGCTACTAATACGAATATCTTAGAAATATTTAATGTATTTGCTTTATTTTTAGTAAAAAAAAATTAACATGACCAAGATTATCCATGTGGCAATCAAAGTATTTTATCGCGGTTTTACATATATGAATTGATTCTCACGTAACCATGAAGGTTGAAAAATCTTCAAAACATTTAGAAAGTAATAATCAACTAAAAACGCGATACAAAATCCCGAAAAAAATATTCGTAATATTAGTGTTTTAATAAAATTATCCGTATGGTGACGGAGTAAAAATACAATTCACCCCTCTATATTACCCGTAAGTGATCGTAAGAGACGACTGAAAGATATAAAACGCATATAACATCTATGCTAGAGATGAAAAACTCGAAACAAAACCCTATACCAACTTGCCTGCCTGCGTGGTATAGTAGGTCAATTTCCCTACCATTATGGAGGAGGCTCGAGTCCAACAGTGGGATATATATGAGCTGAGATGGGATGAAGAATAAATTCAAATTTATATATACACTTTTCTTCAGTTTTCGTACGCTCCACTATTTGCTCGGGTCCCTTTAGCAGTAGAAGCGAAATTGATCCACGCTGATTATACGGGTTTTTATTGGGTTCTTATTTTGAAATTTCCTTTTTTAGCTTAGATGTCATCTACTTATTCGCATTATGGCTATATACAGCCTTATCGTACTACAACTGCAAGGGAAAAATTTAAATTGTATTCTTACGCAAAAGTGTATGTAGGTAAAAGTGAATTGACAAGAACCCGGACTTAGAGCCACCGTAAGAAAATTACCTTGCAAAGAAATTGAATTCGATTTGATGACTCTGCTATATATATATATATATATATATATATAGCCAAATTCCTAATTTGTCTTTTATTTATTTTGTTCTGGTATCTTACCATTATATATTTTATAAGTTATAAATATAAGTAGCTTGCCTCGTTGATTAGGTTCCGGATTCCAATATTACTATGTAAGAAACTGTGACGAACAAAACGCCGTAGACTGATTACAAAATACATGGTAATATAAAAATACATTGTAACGTGTGTATTATATTCCTAGCTAACTTTTTAAAAATAAAGACTTTAAAAATAATTAAATGTATTGAAATTTAAAATTATATAATTTCGAAGTAATTGAAATATAATTCGCAAAAGTTATTTGTATAAAGCAAGTTTAGTGTGTAGGTACAATTATTATTTCGTAGCATGTCGGTGTTTATTTATCGGACCAATTTCCCGTTATTTGAGATTTTCTATACCGCCTAATATTATATAAAGTACCATTTTTTCTTTTTTTTGGGGTGGGTTACGGTCGGCACACTCCTCGCACCACTCCGTCCGGGGTGACAGAGGGGCGTAAGCACGCGCACCCGTAACCCACCCGTGACGTCGCCTTCGTCGTTGGGCCAACCACCGGAGCAGAGTGACTTGATGTCAGTGTTTGGCCCGACGGAATACCCCTGAGGAGTACCCTCTCCTCGACCGACGTCCCCCCCTCGGGAAGGATGTCGGTTTTTCCTCACGCGGTCGGCCTCTCGGCGGGTGACGGACTACTTCCCCGATCCAGTCACCCGCGGCCTCGGCTAGGGCGGCATCAGGCGCAGGTAATGGCGCCTGCGCCGCCCCAGTCGCCGGCGGCGGCTCGCGTCGTCAAGGAGACGCTCCTCGCGCACGCGCTCCGCCGCCTCCTTCCGCGAGACTACTGCCCCGCAGAAGGATGCGACCGCGTCCCAGTTCCTGACGCTGTCGAGCATCGCCCTGGCGATGGTCGGCAGCGTCAGGTCAGCACCGATGATTGTGACGAGTTCACAACGCTGCTCTGCCCAAGCGGCACAAACCTCGAGCGTATGTTGCGCCGTGTCCTCGTCGCAATCACAGTGGTGGCAGGACGGTGTACTCTCCCTCCTTACGACCGTGTGCAGGTATTTGGCGAAGCATCCATGCGCCGTCAAAACCTGCACCAGTCGGAAGGAGAGCACCCCGTGCCACCGTTTTAGCCACTGCATCAGCACCGGCCGGAAGGCCTCCACGGTCCGCACACCGAACCGAGGCCTTTCCAGCCGGATTGCCCAACGGGCAATGACGTCGCGGCGGGCGTCGACGCGCCAGGCGGTGTGCTCCCTCAACGAGACCACACCGCCCTCCGCTCGCACCCCCAACATCCGCCGATACAAACCGGCGAGCATTTCCGCTTCCAGGTCCCATGGAGGGGTCCCGGCCAACAGACACGCTGCCTCCGTCGACACCGTGCGGTACCCGCCTATGGCCCTGACCGCCATGGCCCTCTGTGGTCGCCACAGAAGAGCCCTGAGTCGGACGGTCAGGGATCCCGTCCACACTGGTGCGCCGTACAGGGTCATCGACCGGATGACCCCTGCGTACAGCTGTCGGCAGGTAGCGCTCGGTCCGCCCACATTCGGCATAAGCCATGATAGGGCGGACGCCGCGCCGACGAGCCGTGGAGCGAGTCTGCGGAAGTGCTCCCGGTACCACCATCGACCGTCGAGTACCAGGCCCAAATACCTCATATGGGCCCGGATGCTGATATCAACCGAATTGACGGTGATCGAGACGCCGATGGGAGGGCCCATGTGGGGCCCATGGAACAAGAGGGCCTCCGTCTTGTCCAGGGCCACCCTCAACCCCAGCGCCCCGATCCGCCTAACGATCTCCTCGATGCCGAGAGTCGCCAGGCTTGCCGCCTCCTCCAACGTCCCACCATGGGCTGTAACAAGCGTGTCGTCGGTGTAACATATCACGCCCAGCCCGGGCGGGAGGCTCCCCCTCAACGCCCAGTCGTAGCCAATGTTCCACAGGGTGGGTCCGAGGACCGACCCCTGCGGAACACCGCACGTCATGGGCGTTCGCACAACGTCCCCTACTCGGTTGGTGTAGAGAACGCTGCGCCCCTCCAAATAGTCTGCCACTAGCCGCCTCAGGTAAACTGGCACCCCATGGTATCGGAGCGCCTCTCTGACGCAGCTAAATGGCAGACTATTGAATGCGTTGGCGATGTCCAGGGACACCACCAACAGCACTCCCCCGCCGGATATAAAGTACCATAACGTTAAGTTTTTAATTAATTTACTCACTTGTTAAAGATCAGCTATGCATATATGGACCGAGTTAGTATGGTTAAAGCGAAACGAGTTCTGAAGAAGAAGATAATTTACATTGAAATCAAAGCAGATGAGCGTTTTTACAAACTTTTATTAAGTTTCACCTGTTTTGAAGTAAATATGTCCGTTTGTAACTAAATTATGCACCTTAAGTTTGACACAGTTTTCTGTGACACACTTGTCTGACATACCTGTCTGATTGAATTTGAAATTGAAATTTTTATACACCTTTAGTTCTAATTACAATGCAATTTGAAACCTCAAGATCATAATAATTTTAACATGACCAACGTTTCGAGATGACGTTTTACATTTTTGTTTCCAATTCTCTAAGTATGGATATTTTAATATCTAAATGCTTAAATAATAGAAAACGATAAAATTAGCGGCACCATAATACTGAAATACCATATTGTACATGGGCACCTTTGCAAAATAGTCCATACAATTTTATTTCAACCGACTTACTATGAGTATCAAATGATAGGGCTTAAACAGTAGAAAACGATTTTTCCGCGTGGTGATGAAGTAAGAATACAATTTACTACCCTTGTCTTACCCGTGGGTGATTGTAAGAGACGACTAAGGGATATTAAATGCATAACATCTTTGAGGGAGAAGGACAACTCGAAACAAAATCCTAAGCTGTATAGTAGGACAATATCCCTCTCATTATGGAGGAGGCTCGAGCCCAACAGTGGGACATATATGAGCTGAGATGAGATAAGATGAGTAGAAAACGATAAAATTAATGACATCGTATTAAACACATAATGGTCACTGCTCTAAGGCTTCAGATCTCAGACATTTATTATTCTAGGCTAACCACAGCCCACACATCCATATAACATTGTCTGTTAAAATATGCTTCACCATAATCATCAATATTAATAACGTTAAATTATAATCATATTGAAGTATAAATATTAATTACGTTAAATTCATGTTAATTATATTTATTATTCATGTTAAATACTATCTATGTTAAATACTATTTATGTATAAATACAAATAATAGACTTTGTGAAGTATTCTCAAATTATGTATATTATCAAATTTGTATCAAACTTTGTATGCCTTGATTTACTTTTATTTAATAAATATATTATTATGTAAAAGTGCAACTGAGCAAAGAAAATAAGACAGTGAAGGGCAAACACAAACGTCACAATACAAGTGGATACAAGATTTTAATACAATTCTAACTGTAAAGTTTGAAGTATTAAGCCTATAACAATGTGTAAACATTGTCGGGTAGATAGCATACCGTCACCTTAAGACGTAAATACAATACGAAAATGAAATTTGCATGTCCTACAATTAGTCGCGGTAGTGTAGTGGCAACACGATTGGGCCGGAATCCCAATAGGCGCGGGTTCGAATCCCGCTTGCGACATCATTTTTCATTTCGTAATCGGATTTTATAAGTGGATACAAGCTAATTATAAAATAATTAACTTAAAATAATAACTTAATTTCAATTACAAAGAACAATGTCATCGTAATGATTCCTAAGAATTCAGATTCATCCCAGTGCTTAACGCGATGCGACGACGCGAAAGGACGGTGCAGCTAAGTGGATATAATTTCCATTCTTACCCACTTCTCTAAAAGTTTTCAATGAAGAATCTGTTATTTTTTTATCATTCTAACTTTAATTTCTCTTATTAAAAATAATGTTAATTAAATGCATATTTTGAATGCATAGATGATTTGATTATATCCCGAAGATACTGCTTGAGATTAATTTCAATATAATTCGCATTTTTTGTATTTAAGTCTTATTTCAGCCCATTATTTGTATAAAATATTATTTCTACTATGATATAAATATTTATTTAATAATTAGGAGGTTGATAAAATACAAAAAAAAAGAAAGAAAAGTAACATTTAGCAGCGGTAAAAGGCGGTGATAAAATAATTTAAATTTTAAACAAAATAGAGATAGTTAATACCATTGTAATATGATAAATATTTATGCTATTTAAATCACAATAAATTAGTAGTCTTAATAAATAGCTTTAAAATTGGAACAGTGCCATAAAACACTATAAGAAGGGGAAGAAAAATCGTCGACCACCTCGAACCGTCAATAAATAAAAACAGTTTTAATAAAAGTGCTGCGTCCAAAGAGGGCGTACTAGCACAACGACGATTCAGGCGCCATATTGCATCCGTATAGAATAAATTCGCTAATATGCCTGAACTGGTACGATAAAGCCTAAAATCGCAGAAGTTATTTTACTGCTGGAATAATTCTTCGGATTTTTGACAGCGCAATCGAAGTTTGCCGCTAGGCTCTGCCGCCGGGTTTAATTAAGAGCTGGTACAAACTCCAATTGCTACGTATCGAGTTCACTTCGTACCAGAGAAATTGTTAGTTACTTTATGGTGTTACATGCAAACTTCATTGATACTTTAATTGTTCCTATCAAGTTTATAGTCTCTTACAAATTAGACTGCAGTATCTGTATATTATTTAACACAACTTCATTAAGTTAGATGATTATGATATTTCATAATTATAGAAAACTAGCTTCAGCCTGCGGCTTCGTGCGCGTAAAAGATTGATTTCCTAAAGTTTTTCATCCCCTATTTGTATTTTACCTCTTAAAAATAAATTTGTTATGAAATTTTCATGTCATATTTATTTATATCTAATCAATACTCTAAAAAGAAGTTTCAAGCTTCTGGCTTTAAAAATGGCGATAAATCCTTACAACTTTTCATCTCCCTTTACAACCCTTTTCTTGCATTAAAAAGTAGCCTATGTCCTTTATCACCCTCTAAGACTATCTGTGTACCAAATTTTATTTAGATCAGTTTAGTAGTTTTGGCGTGAAAGAGCGACAGACAGATAGACAGACAGAGTTACTTTCGCATTTATAATATTAGTAAGGATAAATCGAGAATTTAATTTATGGATTATTTATGTATAGACGTAAAGATTTTTTCTATTTAGACACTCAATTGAAAAATATTCTAAAATTGTATAGATATTTCATCATTATTTCAACTCATATACGTCCCACTATTGGGCTCGAGCTTTCTCCGCAAGGGGAGCGAAATTAACCTATTAAATCATTGGCAATAGTTATATTATACCGGCCGCCTGCCTGACGTCATCCCTCCTTGGAAATGTAATTGTTGACCAAACGATATCAGATGGAATTAGCCCAGGTCGTTAAAAATTTTATGACCGGCCGCCTGCCAGACGTCAACCCTCCTTGGGAATTTAATTGTTAATCAAACGGCATCAAATGGCCCAGGTCGTTATAAGGCTCTTAGTCGTCTTTTACGGCATCCACGAGCAAAGTAAAGGTTGGTAGTATTTGTAGCCGCTACCACACAGCTTAGTCATAATATAATTTGTTAGCAGCTATTAATCTTAACTAGATCGTGTAAACCTGATAGTATAAAATTTACTGTCATCAACTAGACGTGAAAGTAGCTATCGTGATTATAATTATACAGAGTGATAAATAATACCCACTTTAATTACATATTAATTGTATTTGAGAATCTAAATTATGGTTAATATCATCTTCGTCTCATCATTTCAGCTCATATATGTCCCACTGTTGAGTACCAGCCTCCTCTATAATGAGAGGGAAATTAACCTACTATACCACGCTGGTCAGACGTGTTGGTATAGGGTTTTGTTTCGAGTTTGCCATCTCTTGCATAGATGTTATATGCGTTTTATATCCCTTAGTCGTCTCTTACGATCACCTACGGGTAATATAGGGGGTAGTGAATTGTATTCTTACCCGATCACCACACGGAAAATGGTTAATATATACACTTGATAGTCTAACCATCCATCAGGCTATCAAAATCTGTTGTTTGACATCGCCACATTTGGCAGGAGATTTGGTGATTATAGTTGGTATAATAATTTATTATTATAGCATATTTATTAATAATTTATTATATATATATATATATATATATATATATATATATATATATATATATATATATATTAGCTGTGTGGTAGCGGCTACGAATACTACCAACCCTTACTTTGCTCGTGGATGCCGTAAAAGACGACTAAGAGCCTTATAACGACCTGGGCCATTTGATGCCGTTTGATTAACAATTAAATTCCCAAGGAGGGTTGACGTCTGGCAGGCGGCCGGTCATAAAATTTTTGCCAATAACTTTTCCAATATGTACTATGAAGGGAGAGTACATATTGTATCGACCCCAAGTAATTGGGATAAGAGTAGGTGAATGATGAGTTGGTATAATAATTTACCGCGAGACTGCTGCTTATTATTGATATTTAAGCCAGCGGAAGTTAATGGTAGATAACACGTCGTTGCTGGGTGGGCCACCGAACACAAAGACCGGGATCCGGTGGCCCACTCGCACGGCGCGTTAATAAGTACATGTAGGGCGGGTCTATGGGTCACGCGTCAACTTTTCTTTTGCCCCACACGGAGTTAACGGGGTCTAATCACACCATAGCTCGCCGTGAAAAAAAAACGCGCTGAAGTATACTAAAAAGATAACACGTTATATTCTTAACTTGTAATTACAAAGAGCATAGTGAATTGATTCAAGCTCATTATTCGCGTTGGTAAATTAAAATACACGTGAAAAAATTATTAAAAAATCTGTAATCTTTCAAGCATTTTATAATTTTGCAAAATTTGCAATCGTTCATAATCAGAATGAAAAGGAACGAATTTTATCCATCAGTTGTCCGAGGCTCGTGTCCGGGCCGATCCTAACGAGCTCATTGGAAATTCAAATAGAGCTGGACTGCCGCACCCTGTAATCAATAATATTACATGTACGTGCTTCCTGAAGGTTCTGTTTCAAGACCGCTAAGCGGACATTAAAATGCAAAAGACAATACTACATTTTATTGTAATATACTTAATTTGTCTCCATTAAAAAACGACATAGCTCTTCTACAATGTTTTCTTGTAATCGTAGATCATATAAGTATCATTAAATTTATTTTTTATAAATATTTTCTACTTGAGTTTGTTGAAATTTAATGTAACCAATAATCCTTACTAATATTATAAATGCGAAAGTAACTCTGTCTGTCTGTTGCACATTCACGTCACAACTATGAAACCAATCTAAATGAAATTTAGTACACAGGATGAAAAGTTGCAAGGAAGTATCGTCATTTTTAAAGCCAGAAGCTTGAAACTTATTTTTAGGCTATTGATTAGATATAAATAATATGACATTAAAATTTGTAAAAAAAATTCCCTTAAAGGGCAAAATAAAGATAGGGGATGACAAATTTTAGGAAAGTAACCCTTTACGCGGGCGAAGCCGCAGGCAGAAGCTAGTATTTAAATAAAACGTATTTGTTATAGTCTTAAGGGTGTTGTTTATTCATAGAACTAGCACAACTTCTCATAAAAGTTGCCTTTCGTTATCTATAAAGTGTAAATGAAGTGACAATCCTCGTAGCTTACGCCATTTTATCCGATGCAGTCATTTACTTGATCTTATTTAAATGAAAACATCTCGATAAGTTGAATATTTTACAAAAATGATATGTAATTATATTTCTGATATAAAACGGCTTATATTATGCAAATAGCAAGTAAATGTTAACGAGTTCGATAGTATGACTTCTTTAATGATATCAGATTATGGTGGATATCCATATAAATTATTATCAAAGTCCAGTAGTACACTTGATTTTCAAGTCAGACCCAAAGGCAATTACAATGTCTTATTTATTCGTGGCATGGTGTATCCAACGATACTATTCGTGTACTGGATGCGAAGAAAATTGCACTAACTAATGATCATATCGTTTCTTGAATACCAATTCAGATCTTTCAGCACACGGCGGGCAGCGGCTGGCCTATTACAGTCGTGTTAGAGTCAGTAAATTGAAACAGCGTTATGATTTATAGTGAGATTTCACAAGCCGGTATTACGAGCAGCTTTCAATTGGACGTGCCGTGAACATTAAAATTAGTAAGTCTACATTCATATTTATTTTCGTTGACATATTTGCAATAATTATTTATCATCTCAACTCATATATGTCCTAATGCTGGGCTCAAGCCTCCTCCATAATGAGAGGGAAAATGACCTACTATACCACGCTGGTCAGACGTGTTGGTATAGGGTTTTGTTTTGAGTTTTCCTTCTCTTGCATAGATGTTATATGCATTTTATATCCCTTAGTCGTCTCTTACGATCACCCACGGGTCAGATAAGGAGTGGTGAATTGTATTCTTACTCCGTCACCACACGGACTTTTTTTTATTTGCAATAATTATTACCGTACTTGATTCACTCCAGCACATCACTATGTCGTAAAAAATCATAACTGTAAAAGTTCTGTTAAGACTTAGACTGTACAGATAGCGTAGTGGTTAAGATACCGACTTTCTATGCAAGTGCTATGAGTTCAGTTCCTACGCAGGAATAGGTGTAATTTATCTGCGTTAAGTTATATGTTTGTTAAGTTCCCTGCAATACAAGGATTATTTCATTATTGCAGGGTGATGAAAAACAAATGTTTTAAGCGGCCGTTATAATTTAGTTTTATATTAATTTTTGTGCTGATTTACATTACAATATGATCATATAATTTCTGATGTTCACGCGAGTATTACACACTTAAAATAAAACTATTTTTACGTATTCTATTTGTATTGCATTCTTAATTTCTCGACGTTTCGAACACTTCTGGAGGTAGCTTAATAGATTTGTTAGTTTTTCAAAATAATAAATATGTCATATTATTATTATATAATTCAATATTTAATAATAATTGACCACAAACAATATAATTTTATTACATATATACATGCATATCATCACGCCATATCCCTTGCAGGATAGGCAGAGAGAACAGAGCGCCAGAGAACTCTATCCTTGCATACTTCACTCGCTTCTTCAACATTCATAATTCTCTTCATACACGCTCGCCGGTTTCGGAGACTTTTGACTCCACCTTCTTTCAGCATGTGACCAATCTGGTCTAGGTAGGTGAGTCTCGGTCTCCCCCGGTACCTACATCCTTCCACTTTCGCATTGTATATCTTCTTAACCAGACGTTCGTTCGGCATTCTTTCCACATGTCCGAACCATCGGAGCATTCCCTTTCGCATCTTTACACCAATACTCTCTTTCGTACCTACTCGCTCTCTTAAGTCGTCGTTGCGAATGCGGTCGATCAGCCTAACTCCACAGATTTTCCGTAGAGATCGCATTTCGACCGCATTAATTTTGCTTTCATGCTCTTTTCTGCATCCCAACTCTCGCTTCCATATAGTAATGTTGGGACAAGTACAGCGTTATGTATTGCTACACGTGCCTTCTGGCTGAGGTGGTGGCTACCGAGAAGTTGTCCCAAAGCTCCGTTCACTCTATTTCACGCATTCACTCTTCGCTCTATATCAGTGGTGTACCTCCTATCTCGGCTAAAACCACATCCAAGATATAAAAATTCATCCACTCGCTCTAGTACATCATTACCTATTTTTATTCTTACATCTGTTCTGGCTTCATCTCTTTCAAAGACCATTATTTTGGTTTTGCTCACATTCACGCGTAAACCCCTTTTCTTACAATCTTCTGTCATTGTGTCGACTAGGGTCTGCAGGTCAGTCGCTGACTGTGCCAGCAGGACTGCATCATCTGCATAAAGCAGAGCATTGACCACTGAGTCGCCCATCTGGACTCCCACATTCATATCGTTCAACCTTTGGAGAAATTTATCCAGATATATGATAAACAGCCTGGCTGACAGAACGCACCCCTGATTAACGCCGATATTGACGTCAAACCAAGGCGACATTCCATCATCCAGCCGTACACAGGCTCTACAGCCCATGTAACTGTACTGCACAGCCTGTAGCAGTTTACCGTTAATACTATACTCCGGTAAAATGTCCCAAAGTTCCTTTCGTACAACCGTGTCAAATGCTCTCTCCAGATCCACAAAACTGCAATAAACCCTCTGACCTAGAGCCAGATGCTTCTCCACAATGTTGCGCAGAGAGAACACTTAATATATGCATCCCTTTCCACTCCTGAAACCTCCTTGTGTCTCACACATCAAACCATCGGACACCATCCTCATTCTCCTTTCAATAATTTTACCGTACACTTTTGCTGCCAAACTGGTCAAGCTTATGGCTCTGTAATTTGCACAGTCATAACGAGAACCCTTGTTTTTAAATAAATTCACGATGACTGCGCTATTCCAGTCCCCGGGAACCATTCCCGAGCTCCAACATAAATTGAGGAGCAACAGGAACGCCTCCCAGACACAGGATCCACCAAGCTTGATCATCTCGGCAGACACCATATCAATGCCCGCTGCCTTACCATTTTTCAAACTTCTTATCGCCCATTCAACTTCATCCATACTGATGCCATCGGAGGACGCCGGTGCCGAATGTTGATCTACTAAACCACATGCGACACCAGCGCCAACTCGAGTATCCGCATACGTATCGCCAAAATATTCACTCCATCGGCTTAACACATCTTGTGTTTGTGTAAGAATGTCTCCACCTTTAGACCTTATTTTACTCATTCTGAAGGCTGACCAACCACCCCGAGACTTCTTCACCTCCCTCCAAAAGATCTTGGTGTTACCCTCGAAGTGTTTAGTCAGCCTATCTTCTGCACTCATATTTGCTCTATCACGTTTCTCTTTCACTAAGGCCTTGGTGTCATTCTTACATTGCCGTTATATTTCTTTCTTCTGTTCAGTCATACTGTCATTCAGATTCAAAGAAGAGACATAGTCCAGCCACGCTTTCTTCTTTTGCTCTACGGAAGCTGCCACTTCCACATCCCACCATGCATCGCCATTTGTTTTTCTACGCTTCTTTGAACTTCCACATACTTCTTTCGCTGTATCTACCATACTCTCTTTCAGTATTCTCCAGCATTCTTCAATGTCAGATTGCGGCTGGCTTGCCAACATCAGCCGTTCTCGGACGCCCTCTGCATACTTTTCTCTTACACACTCTTCTTGCAACCTTTCAACCTTTATTCTTTCAAGCCCTCCGAAGTGGACACGCTCTCGCCAGTGCCTCCACTTTCTGAACAGACCACTAAATCTCGCAATAACGAGATAGTGGTCCGTATCGACTGTGGGGCCCGTGTAGGCTCTTGCGTCCAATATTTTACTTCGGAGGCGACTGTCTACCAAAATTAAATCTATTATACTTTTTTGTTCATTCCTTCTCCATGTATACATATGGATGTCCTTATGTTGGAAAAATGTGTTTGACACAATAAGGTTTCTCTCCATGCATACATCTGCTATGAGCCTACCTGCGTCGTTCACTCTCTTCTCACCAAATGGTCCAAGTACGTCCTCATAGTCGGGACGCTTGGTCTCCACCCATCCGTTCAAATCTCCGCATACAATCACGCGTTCACTGGTTTCTGCCATATGCAGAACTTCCCTAACATTATCCCAAAACTTCTCTAGGTCTGATGCAACCGAGGATCCCACGGGAGCATATGCTACCACCATGAATACCTTGGTGACACCTAGTTTTATACGGACTCAAAGAAGTCTGGGATCATACATTCCGTAATTCTTCACACCTGAGGCCAAGCGAGAGGACAGCAGCACTCCTACACCCATGCTGGCTCGATCGCTCTGTGGTGCACTAGACTACAGAGCCATCCCGCCACCAGGATGATCGCAGGCGTCGCTGCCCCTTCGCTTGGTCTCTGTTACACAGAGCACGTCTAGCTGTTTGTCCGCCATGACGGTTATCAGCTCGTGCAACTTACCTTCCACACAACCTCTTACATTCCACGTGCCCACCCGGCACTCTGCTCTCCTCGACTCGCCTGACTGGGCAAGGCGTGATGGGTGGCGGCCCCCATCGCCGCGTCTGCCGATGTTCATACCGGCGGGAGCGGGTCGGTACGCGACGCCTCCGGGGGACGCCCTAACCCGCACTGCGGTATGCATTCGAGCCGGATTAGCAGTCTAACTAGACTGGCAGGGGACGCGGCGAGCACGCTCCGGACTATGCCCCCCAATTCTTTTATATAGAATAATTTTCTTTTTGTACTGGTAATAAATTGGTAACAAAAATATGAGTTTAAATTTAATAACTAATACTGTAGCGGGTATAAATCTTAACTATTCTTAATAATGAGGACTTGTTGGATGTCAGACACTTTAATTCTCCCGTGAGCATGAATGCCGTAAAGTGTTCGAAACGTCAGGTAATTAAATATCAAACAAAAACGCCATAGAATTTATTTATATTATATTATGACGTCTTATAAAACGATATTTGCTTCTGTAACTAGCCATCTACAATACATGTTAACGAAGTAATATGTTCGTTGAACAAAAAGGTTGCCTCGAATGTAGAGAGGTTTCTGACCGGGAGCTCTTAGTTTAAAAGTCATATTAAGCTAATTACGCTGCGGGCTGCGGCTGTCCGGGTAGTGGTTTCGCGTACCTTGACTAAGGATTTTGCTTTAAACTTCATTTTTACATCAGCATTTACACTTTGTATATATTAAAAAGAAAGCTTTAAATCTATTTAATTCTTATCTAATAGGCGTGAATCAGGACTTTAATGAATTGATAAATAAATAATAGATACCCACTTTTAATATTTTTTTTAGATTAACTGATAATATATTATATAGTTTTTTGTGTAAATTAATGCAATAATTAAATAAATGGTTAATTTTATTTGCCTTTTTTATGATAGCAATATATATCTAATATTTTAATAAGATAACACTGAATTGCCTAGTTTGTGGATAAATTATGCGTAAGGATACGTCTATTTGTTATTTTTTTATTTATTTCAGAGTACTTGTCAATTAAATATCTTTAAATCACACTGTGCCTTCTTGTCAGTAGTAAGATAGGAATATAATTGTCACCAATTTGTACTTGTTCGTGAAAGCCTTTAAAATTAGCTAATGGAGCGGGCAGTATTGAAAACGTCGTGAGCTGCAGCTCTCTATTGGGACACGCATAAATATTTCACTATGATTGCTAACCCATCTACTGAGTAATTACAACAATAAAATCTCATTTATAAGGGAGGCTTACGACTAGTGTCGTCATTAATCGATTAATTTTTCAATCGATTACTTAATTTGATTAATTTTAATCGGATTAAACTTAATCGTGATTAAACTTAATCACGATTAAATTAATCTGAATTAAAATATCAATCGAATTCGCGATTAAATATCAATCACAAATCATTAATTTGATTAAACAGATTAAAGTACTTTTAATGATATGCAAACATTACTTTACTTACATTTTAAACTATAAGCTTATAAAGCAGACGTTCGATAAAGATACGTGATGTGTAACAAAGTAACTAAATTGTAACCATGCTAAATTTACCTAAGTTTCAGAAAATATCAAACGAATTATGTGAGATATGGGTTATTATGAAATGTAATTTTAATAATTTGCCTGTATAATATTTAAAGATTTTGATATACTAAATTTTTATATCGCTGACAGTGATAGTGCTCCCAAATGCCCAGATTTTTTTATACTTATTGTTTTTATAACTTATAAATATGATATCTTTATAATTTGTAGTTTATTTGTTATTTTAATGTATAAGCTATATTACTGTAAAGTTGCATCAAAATTCGTTCTGCAGTTTTTGAGTGAAAGAGTCAGAAACATCTATAAACCCTCACAATCTTTCACGTTTATAATAATTGGGATTAATTATAAAAACAGTTCGATTGTACCTGTGTGTTTCATAAATGTTCAAATGTAAAAATTAAAATGTAAATAGAAAATGTAATTTTTATTTTTGGACTCGTTTCAACTGTTTGTATCACACATTTTTAATCATGATTAACGATTAACAATCATAATCAATAATTTCTTGATTACGATTAAATTAATTTTAATTTGATAAACAACACTGCCTACGACTTATAGTTTTAGTGAATGGTGAAAAGTTGGATAATAATGATGATGATGACAATATTTAAACTGAAATATTTATTAATTAGTTTTTAGAATACAAGTAGTTTCGTGGGCGTAACTATTACTTTTATACGTAAATATATACTAATGTAATAGTTTCATTATTCAATTCAATTCAATTTAATTCATTTTATTTGCTCAAATATGGTATAGACAGGTTTTACAGTTAGATTTAGGTACATCATATTCTGCCCAGTAGGGTGTGCAAATAAGTATATAACTATAATCATTTAATTAAGCGTCACAATTATTTCAATTGTTAACAAATTGAACATTGACATTTAATTAATTGAATATGATATATTCAATTAATTAAATGCCACAATAATATTATATTCAACTACTACTACTATTCTATAATCATCAAAATGCTTGTATTTCAATAGTTATTTGATTTTGACTGCATAGATAGCGTAGTGGTTAAGATACCGACCTTCCATGCCAGCGCCATGGGTTCGATTCCCGCGCAGGACAATACTTTGCGCGATCCATAAAGTGTTGTTCTGAGTCTGGGTGTACTTTGTCGGGGTTATTTACATGTTTATAAAGTCCTCCGGAATATAAGGGTTATTTCCTTAGTCTTTAAAAAAAAATACGCACACATGGTTGAGGCGGTATGTTTTATTTTCTAAGCATAGGTGTTATAAGAGCAAAACCCCGCAAGGAGTTTGAGTAACTTTACGACCGGCTGACTGCTTGACTGCAAAACTAATTTGGCTCTCTATTGTTATTTTTAAAAATAAAACCATGGTAATTTTATTTTCGACATTTAAAAATGGACTTAAAACTATTGGTAGGTATTATTTTAAAATCAACGTAAACTTAAGTTAAATAACCATTTATATTGGATATTACGTTTCTTAAAATTTCTATAGTTATTAGTTTAATTACTGTTGGTTGCAGATATGGCGCAGTGGTTAATATACGGAGCCACTGTACCAGTTCCGTGGGTTCGATTCCCACGCAGGACAATATTTTGTGTGTATATCAATACACAAATTATTGTTTTGTGTCTGGTTGTAATTTGAATCGATTAATTATATGTGTTTTTTTCGCGTGTGGTAACGAAGTAAGAATATAATTCACCACCTTACCCGTGGGTGATCGTACGAGACGACTAAGAGATATAAAACGCATATAACATGCGAGAGAAGGAAACCTCGAAACAAAACCCTATAGCAACACGTCTGACCAGCGTGGTATAGTTGGTCAATTACTCTCCCATTATGGAGGAGGCTCGAGCCTAATAGTGGGACATATATGAGCTGAGATGATGATGATGATGATGATGATGATGATAATGAATTATATGTTTGTAAAGTTCCTTACAATATAAGGATTATTTCCTTAGTTCAGAGTGTTGTTTAATGGCCACCGAAGACAAAGATACCGTGTACCGGTGGCTCGCTCGCACGGTGAAGAGAGAAGTTGCACAATGGGTCTATGGAGTCACGCGCCGCCTCTTCCGTCACCCCGGACCGATTTGGTGGGGCGAGACGTATCCATAGTCCACTGCAAAAAAAAAGAAAAAAAGGTGTTGTTTAATAAACAAAAAACAAATACATACTCTTGTACTAAAGTTGATCTATACGTTCTGGTTGCATGAATGGACATAAAGATTTATTACAAGGTTTTCTTCTCTTGCAGTGATGCCATCTGTAACTTAAAACAGCGGCACAGATTTCGTAAAACAAATCGGCCAATTTATATAACGTGGTTTTTCTGTCCCTCTTCGTGAGGGACTTACTTTTCTCGACGAACGGTACTTTTCTCTGTAGAAAAGGCTCTAGGGTAAAGCCTTTTCTGTATCACTGACAGCGACTATGAAAAAAACTCAAGACAATTTTGGTTAAGTAATTAAGGCGGAAATCGTACCAAATAAATAAACTTACATATGTATTTGTATTTTTCTGTGTGGTGACGGAGTAAGAATATAATTCACCACCCCATATCTTACCCGTCGGTGATCGTACGAGACGACTAAGGGATATAAAAACGTAGGTATACAACATCTATGCAAGAGAAGGAAATCTCGAAACAAAACCCTATACCAACACGTCTGACCAGCGTGGTGTAGTAGGTCAATTTCCCTCCCATTATGGAGTAGATTCGAGCCCAACAGTAGGACATATTATATGAGCTGAGATGAAGATGATGATGTATTTGTAATGTTAGGATGTTTGAATATCAACGAAATGAAGATTAAAAGTATGTAAAATAGCGGTCACTGTTATCCGTAAATATTTTATTGCATGGTATTCTATTCGCCAAGGCAAATAGTTCAATTCTCTGTTTGAATAGTGCAAAGCCGCTAATCTCCACCTGTATGAATGTTATATATCGCACACGCACGTGAAACGGAAGCTGCCGCTGTTATGTATATCGCCTTTTAAAAATAATCTTTATTACATATTTATTTTTTAAATATTATTTCTGATTAGTTGTTTTTTTTTTATTGCTTATGGTGGCAAGCGAGCAAGCAGCACACCTGATGGTAAGTATAACTGCCGCCCATGGACCTTTTCAATACAAAGGGTATAACTAGGCCGCTGCCTACCAATATAAACCCCAAACCCACCCAATTAGGCTTCCGGCAATCTCGCTCACCGAACGAAGCGCAATAGCACATTGCTATTACTCAGACGTCGATCTTCTGCGAGAGTGTGGTACTACCCCGGACGGACCGACCCGCGGCTGTAGACAGAAAAATGTCAAGAGTGTGGTACAAGTACAAGGTACCACTTAGTTATTATAGTTTAGGTCGCTGCCTACCAATACAATCCCCAAACCACCCAGTTGGGCATCCGGCTCTCTGTGTTCTTGTATTGGTCATCTGTGTTTTTATATTAGTTTTAATTGGCAAATGAGCAAGCAGCACACCTAATTGTAAGTATTGCAGCAGCTTATAGATCTTTGCAATACCAGGGCTAGCAGGCTGTCTACCAACCAAACCCACTCAGATTGGATTGTCTGCTATTTGCGCACCAAACGAAGTCCAACAGCACATTGCTACGTCTCCGTCTGTGAGAGTGTGTTATTATCTTGGATGGACTGGCTGTTCTGCCTACAGTAGTCAGCCGTGTGGTTTTACCACTGCTAATGTAATGTAGTTACCACTTGCCATTATGAGTCTATCAGATTGGCGATTGACATTGTATTTATACGCCTTTGAGTATAAATACAAAAGTCAAAATTCTAAAATCTTTTCTTTAGCGTAGGTTTTGTATATAAAAAAAAGCCGGGTGGGCCACCGATGACGAAGATCGGGTACCGGTGGCCCGCTCGCACGGCGAAAAGAGGTGTTTGCAGGGTGGGTCTATGGGGTTGCGCGTCGCCTCTTCCGTCGCCCCGGAACGATTAGGCCTTGGCGTGACCAAGTCCATAGTCCACCGTAAAAAAAAAAGGTATTGTATAAAAAGGGAAACTTAAAGTTAATTGCTTTCAATATGAAAAGGTTTGCGCCCAAGCTTAAGTTTAGTTAATAGATTTCCCAAGATATCTGAGATAAATATAAAAAAATATTCAAATTTGTAATCAGATAAAATCACAAGCATTAGGTAAAGGAAAAGTTAAAGCTTTCAGTTCGCGGAGGTCGGTACCCAATAATTCCACGTATACAGTCAGAAATTTAAGTTTAATTTATTAATTATATTCCAAGATATTTCAAGATTTTTAAAATAAAGCCATAAAAAGAAATGTTAGGGATACTGGCCTACTATATCATGTTGGCTAAAAAAATTACCTTTTCTTTTACTAATCCCACCACACATTCCCTCCATTGTAACTCCTGTAAGCCAGGATCCACAATTGTCTCCATAAATGACACCGAGGTTTGCCTCTCAGGCAGTCCCGGGATTTGATTTTAATTGTCTTGGAATTCACAACAAATTTAATTAGAAAAGTTTAAAGAGGAGGAATTGAAAAGAATGATTCCACTTCCCTCTTGGGCAAAGCGGGAGACAGGAGCACAAAACTGACTAGTTAGCCAATAAGTAAAGGGGTGTGCAACTATGATAAGCGCAGCAGTACGACACCACGGATATGGAAGAACATAATGACCATAATTAAGCTTAATGACCAACATAATGACTACTATATGAATGTGACCTATGGTTTTATTTCGAGATTTCTTTCTCTTATTTTGATGCTATTCTCTTTCTCTTACTATGCTGACATAATATTATTTACCAACATCCCGAATAAATAATTGTAATTAAATGTAGTTTTAAATTTTAACTGAAATAAGTTATTTAAATTACTTTGTGAGAGATTTACTTCGTTTGGGATAATTTCAGTCTTACTTTAATAAGCTTTAGATCCATTTATGATAATTATTTTTAACTAGAATAATTTGGAAAGGTAAAGAAATGTTTCGCAGTTCTAAACTTACAAAAGACAGAATTATTTGTACATAACTTTTATACATAATAACACGTTTTTAATATATATCTTATTTACAGAGTTCTCAAAGAGCTTTATTAAGGTTCAGAAAACTACAATATCCGCTAGATTCGTACACAAACAGCGAACTGTTTCGTTGAGAGGTTGAAACTTTTGACCTAAATTGTATTAGTCTCTACTTAATAATTTTTGCAGTGGCAACAACATCCGTGAAATAAGCTAGCTTTCGTAGCGTACGCTCAAAAACTTTCCAACAAATTTATAACAAGTTTTGGATAATATGCCAAATTAGCTTTCCACCTTCAACCTTTCTTAAGCCTTTTCGAGCTCCTTTACTTTGTATAAAACGATCAAGACGTAGATACGCAAGAACATTTACATATTTCGTGTTATCAGTACACCGAGCTTGTGATATTGCAGTATCGAGCTTGTGTTAAAATTGATGTTTTGTTAGGCCGATTTATAAAACTTTTGATACTCGTACAATTTAATACTGAAATATTAATAGCATCTGCATGATTTTATGCATATATTATTTTTAGATTCAAAGATTAAGGATGTCGTAAAAGACCACTAAGAGCTTTATAACGACCTGGGTCAATTTCATCTGAAGCCGTTTGGTCAACAATTACATTCCCAAGGAGGGTTGACGTCTGGCAGGCGGCCGGTCATAACTATTGCCAATAACTTTTAAATATCTGAGTAGCAATATTTTTATAAACGACAGGTAAATAGTTATAACGAGATACATATATAATATAAGAATGGATGTTTCTGAAAGACATTTATAAATACATATCTCAATTGAGCAAAAACGAACTTTGCTGACCTCACGCTCACCTTCATTCACTCAATGTATATTTATACGCTATTGTTTCTTTTTTTCATGTTTTCTTCTTCTTATGTATTGGCAATCAGCTACTTATACAAGCTATTGGTGCCAGTGTCAAGTTATAAATATTTTCACGTTTTTAGTCTTTCAATTTAGTCATTGTCTAAGTCAAATTGTCGCCATTAACAGTGCAATGGCCTCACTGTTAATAGTATCTTGTGGGAATTTTGATGGAAAACGAAAACGTTGTAAAGCACTTTTATATGATATTCACTACATCCCAGTAGCTCCGCCGCTTCATATTACATAAAATACCATCAAAATTATCTAATATAACACGTTAAAACACTAAAGAGATGAAGCCAGAACAGATGTAAGAGTAACAATAGGTAATGATGTACTAGAGCAAGTGGATGAATTTGTATATCTTGGATGTGGATTTAGCCGAGATGGAAGGTACACCACTGATATAGTGCGAAGAGTGAATGCGGGAAATAGAGTGAACGGAACGTTGGGGCAACTTCTCGGCAGCCACCACCTCATCCAGAAGGCACGTGTAGCAATACATAACGCAGTGCTTGTCCCAACATTACTGTATGGAAGCGAGAGTTGGGTGTGCAGAAAAGAGTATGATAGTAAAATTAATGCGGTCGAAATGCGATCTCTGCGGAAAATCTGAGGAGTTAGGCTGACCGACCGCATTCGTAACGACGACGTAAGAGAGCGAGTAGGTATGAAAGAGAGTATTGGTGTAAAGATGCGAAAGGGAATGCTCCGATGGTTCGGACATGTGGAAAGAATGCCGAACGAACGCCTGGTTAAGAAGATATACAATGCGAAAGTGGAAGGATGTAGGTACCGAGGGAGACCGAGACTAACATACCTAGACCAGATCGGTCATGTACTGAAGCAAGGTGGAGTCAAGAGTCTCCGAAACCGGCGAGCGTGTATGAAGAGAATTATGAATGTTGAGGAAGCGAGTGATGTATGCAGAGATAGAGTTCTCTGGCACTCTGTTCTCTCTGCCTACCCTGCAAGGGATATGGCGTGATGATGTGTATGTATGTATATCGTAAAAGACGACTAAGAGCCTTATAATGACCTGGGCCAACTCCATCTGATGCCGTTTGGTCAACAATTACATTCCCAAGGAAGGCTGACGTCTGGCAAGCGATCGGTCATAAAACTATTGCCAATAACTTTTACAATATGTTAAATGAAATATAAGTACATATTGTATCGACCCCAAGCAATAGAAATGAGAGTAGGAGAATGATGATGATGATGATCGAACATCGTCACGAAATGTAAATATTTTAAATATCATAATACTACTGTGTGTACTAGGTACATACGAGTACTATCAATGAAACAATACTGTTAACTATTTATAAACAACGTATCACCCTCGAGATTTTTTGGGTCTAACCCTTACAAGCTCTTCGTTTTGGAACATGAAATATTAGTTTATTTTACCTTAGGGACGAATGCCTTTCAATGGAGTATGTTATATCCAAATCGATTAAATAGTTTCGTTTGCGATATTGGATTCTTCCATTTGAAATTCTCTTGAAAGATCGAAGTTCGTCTGAAAAAAAGACAATAGATTCGATTTAAAGTAATTAAGCCTATAACTTTCACTAAGGAAATAAATCTTGAATTGTAGGAGACTCTAAAAACGTATAATTAACAGACACAAATTTTATTGAGACTCAGAACAACAATTTGTAGATTGAACAAATTATTGTCTTGTTTGGAAATCGGACCCGACCCTTGGCATGGTCGGTACCTTAATCACTATACTATCTGTGTCTATTGCAATATTTGTATGTCTTTAACAGTTAGCTAGCCCTTCGAATAATTAGATCTATGACTATAAAAATTCATTCCATAAGGAAGCAATGTATATTTTATAGGTACACATAATTGCTATTAAATGCTAAATCTAATGTCAAGGGTTTATAGTGAAACCACTGTTTATTGTAAAGGTCGAGCCTTTACGCTAAAGTGCAAAGTTATTATTGGATATTTTATGTGTCTCATTCATCAAGACTGACTGATGACTGATTTGGTGTTGGTAGACATCAACACCAAATGTTGGTTATACGACTTCTTAATAAAAGATAATGCCATGCACGCCAATTTTGGTCAAGTGGTAGATGATAGCATTTTTCTAGCGATACCGGAGCTATTTGTACGATTTTCGGATGAAGTAAGGAGTTGAGCCATCACTATATGTATAGTTATAGGATTGTTAGATTGCTATATTGACATCAAATGTCTGGATCCATCCGGGGTCCAGTCTTTCTTTTTAACCCTCGACGCAAACAGAAAGATCTGTTTACAATTATACGATCAATGAAGACATTATTTTCTTTGACATTTTTTTTTTGACATGACTCTCTGTGCGGTGACGGAGTAAGAATACTATTCACCACCTCATATCTTACCTGTGGGTGATCGTACGAGACGACTAAGGGATATAAAATGCATATAACATTTATGCAAGAGAAAGAAAACTCGAAACAAAACCCTATACCAACACGTCTGATCAGCGTGGTCCAGGTATAGTAGGTTAATTTCCCTCCTATTACGAAGGAGGTCTGAGCCCAACAGTGCGACATTTATGGGCTGTGATGATGATGATGATGATGAAGACATTAATTAATATATGCTTAGAGTAATGTTCTGTTTAGTAATTAAATTTATAATATTCGACGCTGAAATGCATGGTAAAATATGGTTGTTTTTACGAGACTATATGGTCTCTCGGTCTATATATATATATATTCTCGGTCAACGTAATGTCCTCTTTTTACCTACAGCCCTATCAGACGTCATCTCTGTAGTCACTCCCTGTCTATCCATGTCATGTTTCACGCAGTCCACCCATCTTATCTTTGGTCTTCTTTTACCCCTAAAGCTCTCAACATTCATACTTAAAACATCCCTCGCAACCTTACTTTCATCCCGTCTCATCACATGTCTATACCAGGTCAAGAGTACTCCTTAAGTTACTGTGGAAACGCCTTTACGCGCTAACCCCTTCCCGCCGATGTCGTGACGGGAGGGAGTGTGAGACTCGCCAGCCGGCTAGTCCGACCAGAATACCCACTAAAACCACAGCGGCCCCCTTCCGCGCTTTTACGGGACGCCGGAGAGATCGTCTACTGACATTCGATCCCCGACGCCCCAACGCTTGGCTTTCTGGCCACACCCAGTCGGTCCTCAAGGCGGTGGGAGGAGAAGCGCATCACGGCGCCTCCCCCTACCCAGCCGCCGGCGGCGGAGCGATTCAGCGGGCGCAAGCCTCTTGCGTTCCTGCTCCGCAGCCTCCTTTCTCTCCATGACGGCCTCACAGAAGGAGGCCATCGTCTCCCAGCACCTGTTGCTGTCGAGCATCTTTGAGATGATAGTCGACAACCACAGGTCTCCTCCAACGACCGACGTCAGGACGTGGCACTGGGGCCCCCAGGCGGGGCATACCTCCAGAGTGTGACGCGCATCATCTACTGGCGCACCACATTCGTGACATCCTGGGGCCCCTTCTCTTCCAATTTTATGCAGGTACTTACCGAAGACCCCGTGTCCGGTAAGCACCTGCACCACCCTGAAGGCCTGCTAGAAGCCTGCCTGAAGGATCCTGCACGGCCAATGTTCGGCAGAAGCCTACCTAGAGCCGCGGCCGCCTTCACGAGCCGCGGGACGAGCTGGGCAAAGTGTGGCCCAAAATTCCACGTAGGGAACTTATCCCTCACTGGCGCCACTTTCAAACTTTCTCTTATATGCTCATTCTTTATCTTATCAATTCTCATCACGCTGTACATCCATCTTAACATTCGCATCTCCGCTACATGCAATCGTCTCCCATCCAGCAGGTCTTTTGTATTTTTTATTAGTGTTTTGTATTTTTCCCTTTAATTTAAGGGGTACTCGGGAATCACACACATCCATCCCGCATCAATTCACATGCAATCCGTTTTTGTTCTGCTGTTTTTCAAGCTAACGTTCTCTCCAATCTACAGCGCCATTTTTCCAGCATGCTCTGGACCTCAAGGCCATCTTCTCCGACGAGAACAATGTCATCAGCGAATAGCATGCACAAGGGTGCCTCTTCCTGTATATCCGATGTTAATTCATCCATTATCAACAGGAAGAGATAGGGGCTTAACGCCGACCCTTGGTCAGACCCACCTCCACACTGAACCCATCGGAGTCTCCAGCAGCTGATCTTACATACGACCTACATTACGTGTACTTAGCACAGATTTACGAGACTATATAATATGAATATTTAATTGCCAAAACACTTAACTCAGTTTCAGTGACAGACATTTGGGAGAGCATATATAGACAACAGAGGCCTTGATTCTCATGATACGCTCTAATAATTATTTGGATTATGTTATAAACCAACTGCAATACCATTAAAAATTCTTTTAGCAGAGAATAAAAACAAAACTCGGATGATATATATATATATATATATATTTAAATCAAAGTCGAGCTGTAAATCAAATTAAAATAAACTTCATAGTCAGTTTAATTTTTCACAATATTATAGGTAAGACCTAAAACAGAAACAATATCTAACAATAGATGTATATGTTAATATTATATCTCAGTTTACCATCGATTTACATATAACATTATTGGAAGATGTTAGCACACTGCAGGTGTAGATGTTGGTATACGTTTAAGTTGGTATACCTGTAATAAATGTGGTTTGGCCGAAACCGTCAAATTGACTCCGTGTACCAACTCGTGTCACGAACATTAATACAACATGTGAATAACTAAGGTATCGAACCGAGGGAGTTGACCCGGTTACTTAGTAGAGGTACCTTATGTACTAACATAACTAGTAACAGCTTACTGATGAAACCGAGGATTAACAATACTGAAATAAGTATCGATTTGTACAAATTACTGAAATTTTTAGCATTTAATATGCTTAATTATTTATAAATACCCGATACGAAACGAAAAATGATGTCACAAGCGGGGTTCGAACCCGCACCTATTGGGAATCCGGCCCAACCGTGCTGCCACTTACTCGTGAACTATTTTAGGACATGCAAATTTCGATTCATATTATATCTTACGTCTTCAAGGTGACGCATGTCCTAAAATAGTTCAGGATGGTGTAAGTGGCAGCACGGTTGGGCCGGATTCCCAATAGGTGCGGGTTCGAACCCCGCTTGTGACATCATTTTTCGTTTCGTATCGGGTATCGATTTGTAGTCTAAAGACTCAAGTTTAGATTTAAAATATGCATTATTTATCATAAATTGTCTTAACTTAAGTACAACGCTTTATAATAAACGAATTATGCATTTCTATTGCTAGCTGTATTATTTTTTCTAGTCAAGCAAATATAGACTTTATGTCACTCGTTTGGTTATGATCGTTGCATTGAGTTAAGAAAGAAAAGTTATATTTATGTCCACAATCCCTTACTTAAATTTAGAATATATATGTGTGAGAGTGAGAGTAGATATGTCTTGCTTTAGGCTGAGCGATATGACCTAAATAAGGTTTATTATGAGGATACTAATATATTATGAGTTGTGAATTATTATTACACTAAAATTTATGAGGAGAATTGCTTCAATTAAATTCTTGGCTAAGCATAAACAACATTACATAGAAGTTATCCAATGTATGTTGGGCTTTGTTATAATATTGCGCGGAAATGGAAAGAAATGCTCGCTTCAAAACTCCTGTAAAGCTGTGTTATAAGACTTTATTAGTTACTTTATAAAATGTTATGGAGTATTCAGAGTTCTTATCAACAAAACGGCATATTAAAAATGATTATTATATATTTCTTAAAAAACATATTTTTTTATTTAAAAAAACATATTTTTAAAATAAGAACACCTTACAATAATAACAATAAATATCTAAGTTATCTACGCTAATTAAATTGCAGGCAGCTTTCTATTGTTACAATGAAATAGGCTGTATAGTAACTATAAAAGGAAACGTTTCCTGTATTATTGTATTATAATTACGCATTGGATAGTTAAATATTATTGTTATGCATAGATAGAGTAGTTATCTTTAATAAAAATGATATTATCTTTAATAAAAACATTGGAATAATAATCATTAAATGCGATATGAAAATTCTTACGATCATGGAATAGAAATTACACGCAGTAAACTTAAATATTATTATATTGCATAGATAGAATAGTTCTCTTTAATAAAAACGATATTATTTTTAATAAAAACATTGAAATAATAATCATTAAATGCGATATGAAAATTCTTACGATTATGGAATAGAAATTACACGCTGTAAACTTAAATATTATTGTATTGCATAGATAGCGTAGACTAATGATTTAATTGCGGTAAACTTTAATAAATAATATAAAAAATAATGTCACATATTCTAATGCAATTTCCTTTAACGACTAAATGTTATTTTTATATTTTTTTTCATTCGTGTAGTAAATGTGTTATTGTAATTACTTATCATCTACGTAACTATCTATGTAAAAGTAAAATGTTTCTAATATAATGACGGCACGCAATCACAAAATTAGCCGTTACGGCCTTTTAAAGGGCTCCATGTAACTTTATCAATTACACACATACATACATACATATCATCACGCCATATCCCTTGCAGGGTAGGCAGAGAGAACAGAGT
Source organism: Lymantria monacha (assembly GCA_905163515.2). Classification (NCBI taxonomy): domain Eukaryota; kingdom Metazoa; phylum Arthropoda; class Insecta; order Lepidoptera; family Erebidae; genus Lymantria; species Lymantria monacha. The sequence goes on from LR991083.1 coordinate 22,819,847, forward strand.
GCCAGAGAACTCTATCTCTGCATACTTCACTCGCTTCCTCAACATTCATAATTCTCTTCATACACGCTCGCCGGTTTCGGAGACTCTTGACTCCACCTTCCTTCAGTACATGACCGATCTGGTCTAGGTAGGTTAGTCTCGGTCTCCCTCGGTACCTACATCCTTCCACTTTCGCATTGTATATCTTCTTAACCAGGCGTTCGTTCGGCATTCTTTCCACATGTCCGAACCATCGGAGCATTCCCTTTCGCATCTTTACACCAATACTCTCTTTCATACCTACTCGCTCTCTCACGTCGTCGTTACGAATGCGGTCGGTCAGCCTAACTCCACAGATTTTCCGCAGAGATCGCATTTCGACCGCATTAATTTTACTATCATACTCTTTTCTGCATACCCAACTCTCGCTTCCATACAGTAATGTTGGGACAAGCACTGCGTTATGTATTGCTACACGTGCCTTCTGGCTGAAGTGGTGGCTGCCGAGAAGTTGCCCCAACGCTCCGTTCACTCTATTTCCCGCATTCACTCTTCGTTCTATATCAGTGGTGTACCTTCCATCTCGGCTAAATCCACATCCAAGATATACAAATTCATCCACTTGCTCTAGTACATCATTACCTATTGTTACTCTTACATCTGTTCTGGTTTTATCTCTTTCAAAGACCATTATTTTGGTTTTGCTCACATTCACGCGTAGACCCCTTTTCTTACAATCTTCTGTCATTGTGTCGACTAGGGTCTGCAGGTCAGTCGCTGACTGTGCCAGCAGGACTGCATCATCTGCATAAAGCAGAGCAGTGACCACTGAGTCGCCCATCTGGACTCCCACATTCATATCGTTCAACCTTTGGAGACATTTATCCAGATATATGATAAACAGCCTGGCTGACAGAACGCACCCCTGCTTAACGCCGATATTGACGTCAAACCAAGGCGACATTCCATCATCCAGCCGCACACAGGCTCTACAGCCCATATAACTGGACTGCACAGCCTGTAGCAGTTTACCGCTAATACCATACTCCGGTAAAATGTCCCAAAGTTCCTTTCGTACAACCGTGTCAAAAGCTCTCTCCAGATCCACAAAACTGCAGAAAACCCTCTGACCTAGAGCCAGATGCTTCTCCACAATGTTGCGCAGAGAGAACACTTGATCCATGCATCCCCTTCCACTCCTGAAACCTCCTTGTGTCTCACACAGTAAACCATCGGACACCATCCTCATTCTCCTTTCAATAATTTTTCCATACACTTTTGCTGCCAAACTGGTCAAGCTTATGGCCCTGTAATTTGCGCAGTCATAACGTGAACCCTTGTTTTTAAACAAAGGCACGATGACTGCGCTATTCCAGTCCCTGGGAACCATTCCTGAGCTCCAACATAGATTGAGGAGCAACAGGAACGCCTCCCAGACACAAGAGCCACCAAGCTTGATCATCTCGGCAGACACCATATCAATGCCCGCTGCCTTACCATTTTTCAAACTTCTTATCGCCCATTCAACTTCATCCATACTGATGCCATCGGAGGACGCCGTTGTCGAATGTTGATCTACCAAACCACATCCAACACCGGCGCCAACCGTAGCATCCGCATACATATCGCCAAAATATTCACTCCATCGGCTTAACACGTCTTGTGTTTGTGTAAGAATGTCTTCTTGTTATGTTATCAATTACGATGAATTAAAATATTGGTTGGATTAAAAATATTTTTGTTAGGAATAATAAATAAGCCTTTTTTGATAGATGGTCTATACATACCCCGCCCAAGTTATCTGGGGTGAAGAAAGCTCAACTTGAAGCCACATAACCTATCCTATCACCCCTCGCTGTCTATGGAGTAGGCCTTCGGCACCGATTCCTTGATCTCAGAGACCCACCCGATGAGTTACACTTTTCGGTTCTACTTCAATGTAAAAGTTTGATAGATTGTCATCATATTGTTGCCACGAATATTTTATTAGAATTTATTATTTAATATTTCTTGTTTTATTTTAATAATAGTTGAGCCAGTAGTTTTGATTGCGTAGACTTTGTCTTTTCAGCCTATTTAGTTTCCAATTAGGCTTGTGCCATTCGTCCGTCGATGCGTCCTCTATCCTTGTCCTTAAAGCATATATAGGTGCTATTTTTGAGCTCGAACCTGCGTCACAATAACGTACACGTTAACGTATTACGTTGGTCAGACGGGTTAGTATACGGTTTAATTCGAGTATTCCTTCTCTTGCAGTGACGCTATCTATATACCATATCTCTTAGTTGTCTTTTATGACACCCACGAGTAAGAGAGAGAGAGAGGTGAATTCTATTCTTACTCCATCACCAAACAGAAAATATTTTTTGGAAGGGAAATTAGCAAATTTTATTATGCTAGCTAAACGATAGTATGGAGATCCTTTTATAGGGGTTTTGAACGTCTCACAATGCGCAGTGTGTGGGTGAGCTCTACATCGAAATATCATGCCAGAGTTTTGTAACACAAAAAGATTTTCTAAATATTCATAAAATTAATTTCATTAAGAATTTTTATACTATTGGTGTATTTTGTATCATAATGTTTTGAAGCCAAGGCCAAGTAAAGAGAGCTGTTGAGTTGCATCGTATGTATATTTACCTAAAACATTTCCAGTCACATTTGATCTGTTCATAATTCAAAAACTATTAAACACTAGCTTCTGCCCGCGGCTTCGCCCGCGTAAAAGGTTACTTTCCTAAAGTTTTTGATCCCCTATTTTTATTTTTGACCGTCGGTAATACAGTGCAACGGTATTACAATACTCAGGGTTGGAACTTCATTACTGGACTGCTAGATGGCGTTGAAAAAGCTAGATTTTGAGATTTTTTGACAAATATTTTTTTTATTTTTCATATAAAAATTTTGATTTTTTTAATAAAAAGTATCCTATGTTACTTTTAATACCTCCAAGAATATGTGTACAATGTTTCATGATGATCGGTTGAGTAGTTTTAGCGTGAAAGCGTAACAAACAAACTTACATTCACATTTATATATTACTAGCTTCTGCCCGCAGCTTCGCCCGCGTAAAAGGTTACTTTCCTAAAGTTTTTGATCCCCTATTTTTATTTTTGACCGTCGGTAATACAGTGCAACGGTATTACAATACTCAGGGTTGGAACTTCATTACTGGACTGCTAGATGGCGTTGAAGAAGCTAGATTTTGAGATTTTTTGACAAACAATTTTTTTATTTGCCATATAAACATTTTGATTTATTTTTAATAAAAAGTATCCTATGTTACTTTTAATACCTCCAAGAATATGTGTACAATGTTTCATAATGATCGGTTGAGTAGTTTTAGCGTGAAAGCGTAACAAACAAACTTACATTCACATTTATATATTACTAGCTTCTGCCCGCAGCTTCGCCCGCGTAAAAGGTTACTTTCCTAAAGTTTTTGATCCCCTATTTTTATTTTTGACCGTCGGTAATACAGTGCAACGGTATTACAATACTCAGGGTTGGAACTTCATTACTGGACTGCTAGATGGCGTTGAAGAAGCTAGATTTTGAGATTTTTTGACAAACAATTTTTTTATTTTTCATATATGAATTTTGATTTTTTTTTAATAAAAAGTATCATATGTTACTTTTAATACCTCCAAGAATATGTGTACAATGTTTCATGATGATCGGTTGAGTAGTTTTAGCGTGAAAGCGTAACAAACAAACTTACATTCACATTTATATATTAGTAGGGATAAACGCACCAAATTAACCATAAGTTCAATATATTATAAGTTATTAGCTTTATGTAAATAATTCAATTATTGGAATTTAAAATCATATTTATAGATAAAAATATTTTTGCAGTACAAAAATAAACAAGAAATTTTTAATTTTATATAAGAATATTATATATTATTCTAAAAAAATAATTTAAAGATTGCCTCCAGAATTTAACGTCCATTCATGTTAAGGCTTTTTTCGGTGAAGGCGATAAACACACCATAATTATCATAATATTGAACCTGGTTCCCATTATCACATTTATGTTCTTGGTGGTTTTTATATTACATAATCATTATGATCGTTACAAAATATACACCAATTTTTAAAATCAGTAGGTACTGATTTTGTTGACATGATTCTGGCAATATTCTCGTTATGAGCAGATAGACATATAGACATATGTCAGTTCTAAAATGACTGATTTGGGTTACTTATGTGCAGCCTTTGCAGCTTATTTTATAGAAAAGAAAACTCAACAAAGTTAAGATTCAGATAATCTTAAGGATTTATTATAGTACCTATAATTTTTTTTTATTGCTTATGGTGGCAAACGAGCAAGCAGCACACCTGATGGTAAGTGTCACTGCCGCCCATGGACCTTTGCAATACCAAGGCTATAGCTTAAGCTGCTGCCTACCAATAAAATCCAGTTGGGCTTCCGGCTCTCTCTCTCTCACCGAAAGAAGCGCAATATCACATTGCCATTACTCAGACGTCGATCTTCTGCGAGAGTGTGGTACTACCCCGGACGGACCAGCCCGCGGCTGTAGACAGAGAACTGTCAACAGCGTGGTCCTACCACTATTAAAAATATAATACCTACCCTAATAAATAATATAATTTCACTCCTATCTAGATTTTTTAAATGTTTTATCATTATGGGTAGGTATATTTTATTTAATGTTCGATTATAATTTAATGGGTATATTTAGTTTCATTTTTATGGTTTTAACCATGTTCTTCTGTTACGATTAAAAGTAGTTACACGTGAATATATGTTAAGGAATACGTTTTTTGCATTAGTATTGTAAGAGGACAGTTAGGGAAATATCCAGATAACGTCACTGGAAGAGAACGCAAACTCGAAATAAAAGATTTTGCTTACCTTAAAGCTGGCGTGAGATATTAGGTCATTTTGTTTTTCATTATAGCGGTTTGTGTTCAATAGTGGCAAGTATATTGTCCGATATGAAAAAAAGAAAAGATTAATTTTAACCTGTGATTGACTGTATAAATGGCTATGATATAAGTGGTTACGTGGCCGACTATCAAGGTTTAGGTAAGGACTTGGGGGACCACGTACGATGTTTTTTTAATTATCATTCTTAATTTAAGTGTTAATATATTTTCGTTAATTGTATGATTCTCCCACAAGTTTTTACTCTGTAGTGAGCTGAGTAATATTAAAAAAAAAGATTATAATCATATTAAGTATAAAATCTTTTATGGATATTTTTAGTGGCCACCGTGGTGTCCAGATCCGTTATCTGTTACTATAAATATTCATGTTTTAGATAGCATTTGCTAATGCAAGTGCTATTTATAATATACATAAGTGTAGCTTGATACGTTTTGACATATCTCTTAAAGCAAGGGACCTACTAACTAAAATAGAGTAGATAATTATTTGCTCATAAACAGAAAATAATTACTTGCCGAAATAAATAATTACTTAAAAGTTCATCAGAAAATCAGCACAGCAATTCGTGAATAATTGACCTATAAAATAATTTATCGTAGAATTAATAAAACATATTTTCACGAGGTTTCCAATGAAAGCGGAACTCTCTTACTTCGAACCATTTCATATGTGCCGTTCAAGTGAATATGATCGATAGCGGAGCGGAACCGGAGCTTGGCCGTAGCGCACCGCTAGATCATTACTGATATGCGAATAGCGCCTGCGGTTCGAAAACGCCCTTCTGCTGGTTATTAATTGCCCCACGAACAAAAGCAAATGACTCGGTAGAGGTGATCCTATGAGGGTGGGTCGACGTTATCCATTCAGCCAGTGTAGACGTCCGCGAAGAGAAATGTTCATTCACGATAGGAGAATTTATGACTTTGATTTACGCGGGACTTTTCACGTGGCGCCCTCGATGCCGTAGTTCGTCCATAAATAGAGAAGGGTCCCAAGCTGACGTTAGAAGCGACACGTTATTATTGCATGTTACTGGCCGACGTCATTGTCAAATTTTATGTAGATACTCTAATACTAGCCACATTTAATGAATATCTTAATTATAATAAAATACTGTATATTTTAAACAATAGCGAATTCCATGCAGTACTTATTATTTATTTTCAGGCTGACCGACCGCATTCGTAACGACGACGTAAGAGAGCGAATAGGTATGAAAGAGAGTATTGGTGTAAAGATGCGAAAGGGAATGCTCCGATGGTTCGGACATGTGGAAATAATGCCGAACGAACGTCTGGTTAAGAAGATATACAATGCGAAAGTGGAAGGATGTAGGTACCGGGGGAGACCGAGACTAACCTACCTAGACCAGATCGGTCATGTACTGAAGGAAGGTGGAGTCAAGAGTCTCCGAAACCGGCGAGCATGTATGAAGAGAATTATGAATGTTGAGGAAGCGAGTGAAGTATGCAAAGATAGAGTTCTCTGGCACTCTGTTCTCTCTGCCTACCCTTCAAGGGATATGGCGTGATGATATGTATGTGTGTGTATGTATGTATTTATTATTTTAAGAATAAAATAATATTTTTAAAGACCGCGTATCGGATGATGCAGTGGTGGTCGCCCCCATGGTGGACCGACGACTTGGTAAAGATTAATCGTCGAAGTCGTGGGATACGGGCACAGGACCGCACTTTGTGACGAAATATGAGGCAGGCGTAAGTCCAACAATGGATGACAAAAAGCTGAATGATAATAAATGATGTATAGTTATAAAATAATTAATAATTAATGAATATCTAAGGTGATATAGCTTTGTAGGATTTATTTTTTTATCTTAACATTTTTTTTAACACAACGCCTTGCACTAAGGAACTAATCCTTGTGTTCCGGGGGAAACTTTCATCGTCATCATCTCAGCTCATATAATTCCCACCGCATAATCTCCAAATGGAAATAAAATTGACTTTCCACATTGGTCAGACGGTAACTTATAGGGTTTCATTTCGAGTTTACCATCTCATACATAAATGTTATCTGTATTTAAAATATTATAATAATAATTATATTATATATTTTTTTTTTGCGGTGGGCTATGGACGTCGCACCCCGCCAAATCGGTCCGGGGCGACGGAAGAGGCGGCGCGCAACCCCATTGACCCACCCTGCAAGCACCTCTTCTTCGCCGTGCGAGCGGGCCACCGGTACCCGATCTTTGTCTTCGGTGGCCCGCTCGGCGGTATGGCCTCTCGGGCTCCTCTCCTGTCGACGCCCCGGCAGCTTTCGCCGTCGAGGCGTCGTCCTCACGCGGTGGCCTCACGTCAGGTGACCGGACAATTCCCCGGTCCAATCACCCGAAGCCTCGGTTAGGGCGGCATCAGGCGCAGGTACTCGCGCCTGCGCCGCCCCGGCCGCGGGCGGCGGCCCGGGTCACGGGAATCCTCCCGGGCCCGTTCCGCCGCCTCCTTCTGCGAGATGACAGCCTCGCAGAAGGCGGCGACCGCGTCCCAATTCCTGACGCTGTCGACCATCGCTCGCACAACAGCCGGCAGCGTCAGGTCGGCACCGATGACAGCGACGAGGTCACGGCGCTGCCCGTCCCAGCCCGAACATACCTCTAGCGTATGTTGCGCCGTGTCCTCGTCGCTACTGCAATGGTGGCAGGACGGAGTCCACTCCCTCCGCACGACCGTGTGCAGGTACTTGCCGAAGCAACCATGCCCCGACAAGACCTGCACCAACCGGAAAGAGAGAACTCCGTGCCGCCACTCCATCCACTCCATCAGTACGGGCCGGAGGGCCTCAACGGTAAAAACACCGTGTCTAGGCCTCTCCAGCCGCGTAGCCCAACGGGCGATGACTTCTCGGCAGGCGTCCTCGCGCCAGGTGGCTATCTCGTTGAACGATGGGGAGCCACCCTCTTCGCGCATTGAGGTAACCCGCCGGTAGAGGTCGGAGAGCATCTCCGCCTCTAGGTCCCACGGGGGTGTCCCGGCCAATAGGCATGCCGCCTCGGTAGACACCGTGCGGTACCCGCGAATGGCTCTGACCGCCATGGCTCGCTGTGGCCTCCACAGCACCGCCCTGAGCAGGGCGTTCAGAGCCCTCGCCCACACGGGTGCGCCGTACATGGCCATTGAGCGGATCACCCCCGCATAGTAAGTAAAATACCTTAAGAAGGTTTATACAACTCCAACAGAAAAGTAAGGTATTAACGGAAAAGTAGTAACATATGCTATTCTTAACCCATCACTTCATATACTTATTTTTTAGTGGTAAGACCACGCTGTGGTCAGTTCTCTATCTACAACCGCGGGCTGGTCCGTTCGAGGTAGTACCACACTCGCAGAAGATCGACGTCTGAGTAATGGCAATGTGCTATTGCGCTTCGTTCGGTGAGCAAGAGAGCCGGAAGCTTAACTGGGTGGGTTTGGGTTTTCTATTGGTAGGCAGCGGCTTAGCTATACCCTCGGTATCGCAAAGATCCATGGGCGGCAGTGACGCTTACCATTAGGTGTGGTGCTTGCTCTTTTGCCACCAAATACAATAAAAAAAAAACTACAATTGGCAAAACTTTTACCAAATATATTTATCAGACTGAATTCTGCCCCCGAAATGTGCCTTTAGCTTGATTCAGCTAGTAGTCAATTTAAAAGATAAAAAGCAAACAGCGTGTGGTGAATTTTTAGTCTCTATACTACCCTGCTCTCAATCTAGACAGTTCAATGGCAGCAATCACGATAGGTCCTGTGAAAATCAATTATTGCGCATAACCGCCGCGCCATGTAGGAGCGGCTACGAATATTATTAGCCCTTAAGTTGTTCGTGAGTGTCGTAAAAGTTGACTAAGAGTTTTACATTGAACTAAGCCAACTCCCTAGACCAGATCCCTCCAATGCCACCCGATCGCGAGTTAACCACTAGAGCAGTCAGTACTCCAACCAATCTTGGAGGAAAGAGAGGGATTTGATCTACGCGAAATGAATAAAGAGCGTCATCATCATCATCATCTCGGCTCATATATGTCCCACTGTTGGGCTGGAGCTCCTCCATAATAGGAGGGCAATTGACCTACTATACCTACTACGCTGGTCAGATGTGTTGGCATATGGTTTTATTTCGAGATTTCTCTCTCTCTGCATAGATTTTATGCGTTTTATATCCCTCAGTTGTCCATCTTACGATCACCCACGGGTAAGATGGTGAAATGAATTTTTACTCCGTCACCACACGTAAAAAGAGCGTGATTTTCGTAGTGGTATTAAGATAACTACTATTTCGCTAATTGAGTTAGTGAATACATCACACCAATATATTAGTAGACTCATTAGATATGTACACATATATATATATATATATATATATATATATATATATATATATATATATATATATATATATATATATATATATATATATATATATATACGTGTATGTATATATATGTATGTATGTATAAAAGTTTTACTAATAGTAATAGTAAAACTTTACCGTACTTATGCATTTTAATAAATATTTTTAATACCTACTAACGTGGCTTTTTATTTTTTAATATTTTTTGATTTTCTTACATAAATAGTTCTCGAAATAAATAATATCTAACATAAAAGAGAGCTGTAACAAAATTCACATTTAAATATTAAATATGAGTACGAAATAGGTAGCGTCGTTGTTGTCGCCACATTGTTCAGTTGGTATTGCAGCCCCATGGCAGCAGTTAGGTAGTTTTATCTCATACAATTTCAATTTTTCATCTGCAGCTGTCAGCCCGGCGACGGCAGATAAGTAACGTTCGCGTTCCCGTCTCGTCCCCGCATAAAAGTTTGTTCCCCGCCAGTTTGTTCGCTCCACTTCCTTTTATAAAGTTTTTGTATGAACCTCCACCGGCGATATCAATAATTCTTACAATTTGTGCTCGTATTCAATCGATAGAGCTGACTCAAACCTTATTGACTGCGAAAATAACGATAAACATCTAAACTTTACATTTAAAGCTAGTACGAAAAAGTTATCAAGCCTATTAATCGGTAGCGATAAAAATGTGAAGTCTGACGTTGATGTCTGTGATTTGGCGCAAATGGTATTGTTTTATAAATACGATTAATAACATGCGACCTGTGACTCACTTTTACTGGAATAAAGCTTATATATTATTACGTTTGTATTTTAATTGAAGACTAACATTGAATTTGAGTACATAACGGAAAATAGACTCTTAACCTATTACTGAAGAGTGACTGCATCGAGGCGCCGCGCAAACATACCAGTTTTGTTTGAATAAAGATCGAATATTTCTCTACACTAGTAGTGTACCTTCTATTAAGTACAATACTGATTTTAATCGTATTTGTATTATAAAGTCAATTATTTCTATTCGTGAAATAAAACTATTTATCACTAGTACTTACAGATGAAGTCTTTGGGTTCGTCCTCTGTTTTTATAAAGTTACTTTACGGACAGTTAATTAAAGCTGTACGTTCTTAGTTTGGCTTGGTGGAACTTTTACACAGATAACAACATTAATGAAATCTTGTCTGGATTTGGGTAAAGAGTGGCGGTGACAGTGGCGGGTGTAACGCGAGGGCGGGTGGGGTTTGCCGATCGGGTAGTCGCGGCAGTCCGCGTCGCGCCGTTCTGGCGAAGTTACGCGTTATCGTCTCGGCGCTCAAATACTTACCACTCGCGATCGCGAACCCCAATAATTTACTACTTTTATATCGTGTACTATACACATATGACGATGGGGTCTTCCACCCTCCATGGAAGAATTTGGCCTACGAATGTGTTTAGTGTACTACCTGGATGTGTTTTCATTTCATATAATATGTGTTGAAGACAGTTCCGTTTATATGGGTGCACTGGTTCGTTGTCGTACATGCTGTCACCTACTTTTGATGATTAGAATGAACTAGTTTATGACGCACGGTCCGAAAGACAGCGATATTATGATGCTATGTTTGTTACTTGTGAACATACTCTCCGTGTTGTTCAGTGATGAGATATTGCCTTGCTAACTTTTGTAATAATGCTTAGAGTCACGTACTAATATTATTAATATTCGATAACATTTTGCGATATAGTTGATTTATTTAGGTACTTATGAAGTTAATTTGAATATAAAAAAAAACATATTTGTTTTAAAGTTTATTTAAAGTAAATATATATGTAACATCTATGTACTTAGGTAATATAGATTTTTAATATAAGTATATGACACACGAGTCGCACTCCTTTTTCTCAGAGGGTAGGCAGAGACGATAGATTTCTGTTTGCTACGATATTGACGATCAATAAACACTTTTAACTTTTCTTCTTCGCTTCATTCGTATTTTTAATAAGCATATTAAATAAAGTATTTGATTTTTTTTGTGACTATAGTTCTCAGCTATAGATGGATATGAAAACTACCCTTGGTTGAGCGCTGAGGGCTCTCAACCACAGAAATGTTTAGTATCACCCAGTTATGCAGTTACTTAGGTTAAGTTTATACCTCAAAATACTAATTACACACGGTATTTGTACCGTGGCTAATAATTTTTTTTTTTTCAAAATACTTAGCTTAAATAAGAATAATTCATGGACTAACCAATCACAATGTAGGTAATATAAAGTATGCAAATATCTTGTTCTAAGTCGAAAAATTAATTAGGGAAAGCTCAATTTCTTGGAAAAATATTTTCATATTTAGTGATATTGAATTATAATTATTAAAACGACAGTGGGCTTATATGGTGGTTGAAAATTAAATTTGTTTTGATCTTGCGAATCTGGGTAGGCGAATATAAAGTCTTAGATGTGATTTTTTTAGCTATTACAGTTCGTACTCGTACCTACACTGAAAAATAATTAGCATACCACAAAAATGCTTGAAACTACGTTTCGCGTTAATGAGTTTTTAATTGATTATAATCAGACAAGCGATATTTTAAGGTATAGTTTTCTTTGACTTAAAAAGTCAAAAAAATATACCTTAAAATATTACCTGTCTGACTTTTAGTTATACTGATCTAATTACTAAGAATTGCAAATACATTAGGTACACTTAGTTTAATAATAAATAATCATAAAATAAAAAAATAACGAAAAATATGGAGGCGCATTATCAATTATTTGATGCATTTTTAATGTTCAATCTTAAAATCGTTTTAATAGCTATCAAATGTTGTCAAATACGAATTTTCAAGACTATTTTTCTATATGTGGTATTATTTTTCACAAAGACCAGAAATATTATTTTATACTATTTAGTGCGTTATAAAAACATGAAACATTTTTTTTTTATCCTTTTTAGGGTTAAGTATGTGAATGAAATTTTGGAGTGGCTTTCTTATTTTATTCATTTCAACTGTTTTCTCTCTTTTTTGTTTTTGTATTTTTCGTTTTATTTCTTATTCCTTTTCGTATTTCTTCTTCATTTTTATATTTTCATGCATTGTCATCCTCTATGGTCTAAATTTCGAGTTTAAAATTAATTCCAAAATTCCACCCGGATAGACATACAAGAAAGCTAGTTAATAAAAAAACATGGTAAAAATATTTGGTAAAAAACATAGTAACGACATTAAAAAGTGCGCAACATTGGTAATAAGATTAAAATATTACGTTAATTTTATTTTATAATATTGTTATAAATGCCATGAATTGATCTAGATAGATATTTTATTGATAAGCTACCTAGACAGTTATTTATTATTATCAAAAATAATCTTTCAGTTACGGAATACTGATTTCTTATAGAATTATCATCATCTAGCCATTTCACTCTTCAAGTTTTATTTTGCTAATTATCATCACAGCCCATGTCCCACTGTTGGGCTCGGGCCTCCTCCGTAATGGGAGATAGATTAACCTACTATACCACGCTGGTCAGACGTGTTGGTATAGAGTTTTGTTTTGAGTTTTCCTTCTCTGGAATAGATGTTATATGCGTTTTATAGCTCTTAGTCATCTCTTACGATCACCCACGAGTAAGATAGGGGGTGGTGAATTGTATTCTTACCCCGTCCCCACACGTAAGGCTAAACTATACACTAACGGCCAACCTATAACTCTCTACTTACACAGAAATTTACAGTCCGTGCATAAAATTATAACGTATACTTACTTACAGTTACTTTTGCATTTAAGTACTTAACTACTTATAATATTACTATGGATTCGTTCTATCTCGGTGATGAAATATTGTTCATGTCCCTCTATTTAGTTAAAGCTATACCTTAATAGGTAGGCAAATTTGAAATAAAACTACTTTTACGGATTCTATCACGGGAGGACCCGTGACCATGATCACTGTAAAGTGTTCGAAACGTCGGGAAATTATAAATCAAATACAAACGCGATAGAATCCGTAAAAGTAGTTTTATTTCAAATGTGTAATACTCGCGTAAACATTAGAAGTCATTAGGTAGGCAAATATCTATCTATTTATTCTAATTATCGTATAATGATTTACAAGATAATAAAAGCTGTGTGGTAGCGGCTACGAATATTACCAACCCTTACTTTGCTCGTGGATATAGTAAAAGATGACTAAGAGCTGGGCTCCATCTGATGCCGTTTGGTCAACAATTACATTCCCAAGGAGGGTTGACGTCTGGCAGGCAACCGGTCATAAAACTATTGCCAATAACTTTTACAATATGTACTATGAAAGAAGAGTACATATTGTATCGACCCCGTTTAATTGGGATATGAGTAGGAGAATGATGATGATGATTTACAAGATAATAAAACATGTAGTTTTATTTTTGTGTAAGGCATACAATTATTTCTTTAATTTAACCTATCATAGTATTACATTACATTATCGATCCTTCTAAAATAGTTTTAAATGGCTTCCCAGACGGTCATGCCGTTAATTATGGTTATTTTTTTCCCTCCATAAATTTCTCTGTTATTATTTTACTAACTGTAAGGATTATATTAAGTTTTGAAACTAAAACTGCCATGTTCAAAATACATTAGATATTTTGCAATAGTGGATTCAAAATCGAGTCAAAGTTGTTTAAATTTTCCATTGTGATCATAATAAAACAACTTGCAAACAACTTTATATTTAATTTACAGTGGTTCTATAAAGTTAATAATTTGCAATTTGTAATAATTCCTATTATAGAAAGCCATTTTAGTGGATAATGGTTCGGTCGTATCTTGCTGAGAGAGGCTAGGGAATGGCAGTATGAGTCCTATAAACCGTTATGCCATTTGATATATAAGCCTTTTTTTTTTATTGGTGGACTATGGATGCGTCTCGCCCCGCCAAATCGGTCCGGGGTGACGGAATGGCGGCGCGTGACCCCATAGACCCACCGTAAAACTCCTCTCTCTTCGCCGTGCGAGCGGACCACCGGTACCCGATCTTTGTCTTCGGTGGTCCGCCCGGCGGTTTACCCTCGCGGGTTCCTCTCGTCGACGCCCCGACAGACTTGGCCGTCGGGGCGTCGCCCTCACGCGGTGGCCTCGCGTCGGGTGACCGGACAATTCCCCGGTCCGATTTGATATATAAGCCTAAATTATAGCTTATATATTAAAGCATATATTTAGTTAATTTTTAACCATGTTGGGGATATCTTTTTTGTGTGATTACGAAGAAAGAATACAATTTACCACCCCCTATCTTACCCGTGGGTGATCGTAAAATACGACTAAGGGATAAAATATGCATATGAGATCTATGCAATAGAAGGAAAACTCGAAATAAAACCATATGCCAACATATCTAACCAGCGCGGTGTAGTAGGTCAATTTATCTGCTAGTGTGAGGAGGCTTGACCTCAGCATTGGCATATATGAGCTGAGATGATGGGGATATCGTCTAGGTTGGTTTATTTACTTGAATTAAATACTTATCTTCGTGAAATAAGTCATTCTGTTATTTGGGAAAAAAATATAAATCCATACTAAACAATACCCTACTACTAACTATCTATCTTTCCGTGTGGTGACGGAGAAAACAATTCACCACCCCATATCTTAACCGTGGGTGATCACTCACGGTTAAGATATGGGGTGGAGAATTGTTTACATACGAGACGACTAAGGGATGTAAAACGCATACAACATTTATGCAAGAGAAGGAAAGCTCGATATAAAACCCTATGCCGACACGTCTGACCAGCGTGGTGTAGTAAGTCAATTTCCCTCCCATTATGGAGGAGGCTCGAGCCCAACAGTGGGACATATATGAGCTGAGATGGATGATGATGATGATCCGAATTATCTATCTAGATTTATAACTAAAATCCCATCGTAACATGACGAATGCAATCATTTAGTAAGGTTAGTAAAAAATATGTACAACTTAAATTTTCTAGATAGGTAGAAAGGTTGTATTTGATTTTAAAATATCCGATTTTATTAAAAGAAAAGGTCTGATAGCTCAATAGAAAGTAAAAGGATTTCTCGTTTTTATATTGATGATCCTCTTGTAACAGGACCGTTGTAAAAGTTGACTAAGGCAAATGGATTATTCTCGGTGAACGTAGTCAGTGATTGGCTGAGTGATTGAATTCTGAAGGGTTTTCTTTTTTTTTGAGTACATTTAATATTAGAGACAATATACTAATATCTTGTCTTGTATCAAAGGATACATTTATAATGTATATTCTTTAAACCAAGCCTTAATATACAGGGTGGAAGGGGACCGCTCCCGAAAACAAAGACAGGTAACCCTACTAGTCCTACTTGTAGTGATAGGCTAGAAAAAAAATCGATTCG
Source organism: Lymantria monacha (assembly GCA_905163515.2). Classification (NCBI taxonomy): domain Eukaryota; kingdom Metazoa; phylum Arthropoda; class Insecta; order Lepidoptera; family Erebidae; genus Lymantria; species Lymantria monacha. Next base: position 22,835,461 of record LR991083.1, read on the forward strand.
TATGAAAAAAAAATTTTTTTTTCACCACGCGAGGTCGTTGAACTCTTAAACATATGATCGTGAGTTTTGAATAGATTGCGGCTTTTCTCATCTGAGTATAGTTACGTATTTTTTATGGAATTATCGTTATATGGCACTGTCCTAATACGATGGAATGCGAAAAAAAACTTGAAATTCGTTGTGAAAAAATATTTTTTTTCATCCGAATCGATTTTTTTTCTAGCATATCATTATAAGTAGGACTAGTAGGGTCACCTGTCTTTGTTTTCGGGAGCGGTCCACTTCCACCCTGTATATTATGTCGATAAAAAATATAAACCTATATAAGCCCTTTAATATCCTATCATATGTAATATTAGAACAGTTTTATCTTTTAGAGTTGCAAAGGTTATATTGTCTAAATGATCATCATCATCATCACAGCCCATATATTTTCCACTATTAGGCTCGGGCCTCCTCCGTAATGGAAGGGAAGTAACCTACTATACCGCGCTGGTCAGACGTGTTAGAATAGGATTATGTTAAGAGATTTCCTTCTTTTGTATAGATGTTATATGCGTTTTGTATCCCTTAGTCGTCTCTTGCGATCAGCCACGGATAACATAGGTGGGTAGCGATTTGTATTCTTACTCCGTCACCACCCGGATGCGTAGTATGTAATATATTTAGGTATAATCCATCTACCTTTTAGTATGTCGGACATAGAATTACCTACAAAATAATGGCATAATCACCACGCTTGGTAGGCAGGTTGGTGAACGCAGTTGGTCATAATGACTTATTCTCCTGCTGCTCACTTACGGCTCCAGCAAGAAGACAAGAGGTGTTGATATATTTTTTCTAACTACCACGTGGCGAAGTACATTTAATTAACTTATATCACTTGATTTTAATTAAAACTTTGTCAATAATCTAATTATATAGTCAAACAGCTTCTAGTTATCATAACGTATCGAATAGTTAATCGGGCAAATATTATTGAATTTAACTTGTAGTGAATTTTCAATTTCCGTGTGGTGACGGAGTAAAAATACAATTCACATCCCCCTATCTTGCCCCTGGGTGATCGTAAGAGACGACTAAGGGATATAAAACGCACGTAACATCTATGCAAGAGAAGGAAAGCTCGAAACAAAACCCTATACCAACACGTCTGACCAGCGTGGTATAGTAGGTCAATTACCCTCCCATTACGGAGGAGGCTCGAGCCCAACAGTGGGACATATATGAGCTGAGATGATGAATTTTCAGTGACAAGAAAGATAGACGGCAAAACTTTTACTCTATATTAAATTGCACTAAAAGTTACAAGAGGTCCGAAAAGGATATTCAGAAATAAAATTTTATGCCAATCTATCAATATGGTAAATTAAGTCAATTTCTCTTCCATTGTGGAGAAGTCACGGCCCTAACAATGGGACGCAAGTGTTTTTTTTTTTTTTAAAAAGAAATATATTTTTTAAATCTTGGTTTTAACTTTGGGTGAACCCTAAGGGCTCTCATCTCAGTAAAAGTAAGCTAAGCGTTATTACCCAAAAGCACTTCCTGTAGGATATCGACATGTCAGGAGAAGATATTCTGCCTCTTTTTTGGCCGGCTATGGTCTGGACACAAGCCGTCCATTTCGTTCAGGGCAACTGAAGGGCGGCACATGGCCACATAACCCACCGTATTTCCTACGCATCGCCATTGGGACAGGACATGGACATTCTGCCTGGGGCGTCTCTAGAGATAAAATAGATATTCTCAAGTTTGGTTTATTGACTTTTTTATATCGCGAACGAGAATAACACGAGCCATCACATATACTTAAAAGTCCATAACGAAAGTTTTCAAAGATATCAGTCGGTCCTTGAAAAGTACGCTAAACCGTCAGACTTAACTGCATGATGAATATAAACTTCTAAGATAATCGATATGAAGGAGTATCTTCAAATAATCTCAATTGTTGATAGAACTTTTCTATCTTTTTAAGTAACGGAGATCAATTTCTAGCTCGGTAGCAAAGTTCATTTTATTGAATTTATATTAAAATATTGACAATAATATGATAAGCAATAGTAAAGTCAGAGGATTTAGTATTATTTCATGAATATTATTGATATTTTCTATATATTTTTTTAATAAATATTAATTCAAATTAAAAAAATCTAATCCCATCTGTGGTAAACATTTTCATACAAATAAATGTCAAGAAATAGTCTAGTAAGTCAAATGCTAAATCTGCTGAGATTTAGAATATTGGCTGCTAACTGAAATGTTACAGTATTAAATCGTAATAATGCACACATTTTTCGTAATAATACACACATTTTTTGATAGATGGCGTGTAAAATGCGAATGACACTTTGGTTATCATACGTGATTTCATAAGTATGGCGGCTGGAATGGGTTTTCAACTAAAAAGTAGTCACTGTTTTTTAAAGATTAAGTAAATAATCCTTTTGCAGGGCACTCTACAAACATATAACAACGGACACAAATTACACACAGACTCGAACAACAATTCATGGATCGCACAAAGTTTTGTCCTGCGTGGGAATTGAAATATGGTACTGGCAAGGTAGTTCGGTGATTTAATCGCTACGCCATCTGTGCAGTAGTATCTTTCGTTTGCAAATTAGTTTTCATAAATAGCTTCATATTTCAAATACTAAAATCTCAGTAATTTAGATGTCTTGGATGTGCTTTGATAGAGAATTACATTTATTTTCAAAAATATTAACAAAAGTCGGTGATATTATGAAATATCATTTCTCTAAAAATACAGGCTGTAGTTCTATTAGTGCCTATGAGAAACAAATAATAATACATTAAAAAGAAAATACAAGTGGGGTGATTGGCCCCAGATTATATATACACACCAGAGGTCGCGTTCCTAAAACGTACCTACTTAATTATGAACAATTAATAATATTAAAATGAAAAGAAATAACGAATATATATATATATATATATATATATATATATATATATATATATATATATATATATATATATATATATATATATATATATATATATATATATATATATATGTATATACATATATATCATCACGCCATATCCCTTGCAGGGTAGGCAGAGAGAACAGAGTGCCAGAGAACTCTATCCTTGCATAATTCACTCGCTTCCTCAACATTCATAATTCTCTTCATACATGCTCGCGCGTTTCGGACACTCTTGACTCCACCTTCCTTCAGTACGTGACCAACCAAATAAAGAATAACCAAAAAAGAAAGAAAAAATAAAGAATAATCAAATAAAGAATAACCACTAACCAAATAAGTTTTAAATGATATTATTAAACTATATAGTTTCTTAGCTAATATTAAAAATTGCCGAGTTATATATATTTTTAATAATGACGAAAATGAATTAATATAAATGACTAACACAGTTTCATTAGATTTTTTTGGATGTTAACACAGTTTTAATGTTGATTAATTAAATTTTGGTAGTAGTAGTTTTAATGTTGATTAATTAACTTTAATTAGTTAATTAAAAGTTAATCATTTAACTTAATTCAAAAATATTGTTCTCCTAATATGCTGAAACTAAAATTTAAACTAAAAAGATTCTTAAATTAAAATAGCTGGGGACAATTTTGTTTCAGCTTTGTAATCTAAAACGCTACCATTTTAAATAAAAATTATATTTGAAAAATGTAGATTGTGATATTAAAGCTGATGTATCATCATCTCAGCTCATGTATGTCCCACTGCTGAGCTCGAGCCTCCTTCACATTAGAAGGGAAATTGACCTACAACACCACGTTGGTCAGACGTATTGGTATAGGGCAGGGTTCGGCAATCTGCGGCTCACGAACCACATCCGTCTCTTTGGATGTGAAGTAGCGGCTCTTTAGTTCTATACGCAAAAAAATATTTAATAAAAAAAACATTTAAAAATGGTTCTGAATTGATTAACGAGCATAAGTCACAAATTATTGCTGCCAAAAAAAATTGTGGTTCTTTAAAAACTTTAAACTTTATAAATTACTAGCTTCTGCCCGCGGCTTCGCCCGCGTAAAAGGTTACTTTCCTAAAGTTTTTGATCCTCTATTTTTATTTTTGAACGTCGGTAATACAGTGCAACGGTATTACAATACTCAGGGTTGGAACTTCATTACTGGACTGCTAGATGGCGTTGAAGAAGCTAGATTTTGAGTTTTTTCGACAAACAATTTTTTTATTTTTCATATAAAAATTTTGATTTTTTGTTAATAAAAAGTATCCTATGTTACTTTCAATACCTCCAAGAATATATGTACAATGTTTCATGATGATCAGTTGAGTAGTTTTAGCGTGAAAGCGTAACAAACAAACTTACATTCACATTTATATATTAGTAGGGATAATTTTTGTCTCTTCCGTCTCAAAGGGTGGCCGATCCCTGGTATAGGGTTTTAATCGAGTTTTCCTTCTCGAATAAATAATAATATATATCAGTACAACACCCATGACCAATGTAAGTGCTGGTAGTATTCGTAGCCACCACTAAACTGCACAGATAACTAATGCGAAAATCATCATCATCTCAGCTCATATATGTCCCACTGTTGGGCTCGAGCCTCCTTCGTAATGGGAGGGCAATCGACCTGCTATACAATGCTGTTCAGACGTGTTGGTATAGGGTTTTGTTTTGGGTTTTCTTTCTCTTGCATAGACGTTATATTCGATTTATATCCCTTAGTCGCCTCTTAGGATCACCCACGGTAAGATAAAAGGTGAATTGTATTCTTACTCCGTCACCATACGAATAACAAGAAAATAGTATAGTGGATAAATAGTTATAAAATTCGTAAGCTTTAAAACAATTGAAGCAAGATCTTGTACAATTATTATCGTAAATGGTTTGTGTTTCTATATATCTAAGTATTGAAACCCGAAGCATTACCCGCCCTTGTAATTTTCAATGCTATAAATCTTGGTTTAACATATTATGTATTTGGCGTTGATAGCTAAATCTAATATTATTGCTTACCTTGTTTGGTGACGTCATCAACCCATTAAGGGACGGGCCAAACATTTTAGCTGTAATTAATTCGATTATCACATGCGTAGGTAGTATTTTGGAAGAGAAATAATTTAATTGAAGACGAAGCGTATTGGAAGCCGTCTTCTTTTAAATTTATAGTTAATATACCTAATTTTAATTTCACTCCTTTATCATCGAAGTGCCGAAGTAGAGTAAAAGAGAAAAAGAGATCTCGAATTAAGAATATACTCGTCTAACTAGCGTAATATAGGCATATGGTATAGTACTGTTCTTGTGCTGTCTGGCTACGAATGTCATCCAACCCTTACCATTACTCGAGCATGTCGTAAAAGTCGACTAAAAGCTTTCAGTTGAGCTGGGTTAACTCCACATGAGGCTGTTTAGTCAACATTTATATTACCAAGGAGGGTTAAATTCAGCCAGGCGGCTGGTTATAAAACTATTGCCAATATATTTGGAATATGTCCGAAGTACATATTCCGTCGAGCTCAAGTAATTGGGATAAGAGCAGGAGAACGATGATGAGTCATATCATACTTATACAAAATTGTTGAAAAGCTAGCACATAGCATTTAAAAATAAAAACGAAATTTATTAAAGAGATAAATAAAACCACTCGCAAATTTTTAATATCAGTAAGATTTCGTTTTAAGACAATAATTCTAAACGAAATATAAACCTCGGTGAATGAGACACGAAACCGCTGATCCGTGTTTTCCATGTTATAATACGGGCAAGTACCTACTAAATGCTTGTTAAATCCCTATCCAAAATATTACGGCTTCTTTCGGGATCATTTCATCTATACTGTTTATAGAATTACAGAGGAGTTTTCTTTTGTATATTTGAGATTTAAGTGAGTGGGTAGAATTGTACTTACAGCGGATGTTTTTTTCGTTCTTCATTTTTGTAAATAGATGATACATTAAAAGGCAATCTCACTTCGTAAATATCCCACTATAAGCCTCGAATCTTCTCCATAGTAAAAAGAATATATTATAGAAAACGTGGTTAGTTTTTTATGTGCGTTGACTGTTGACTTTCTAATGCTAATATTTCTTGTTTTTCTCTTGAATCAGACCGTATCAATTATTGTGGTAGGACCACACTGTTGATAGTTTTCTCTGTCCACAGCCATGGGCTGGTCCGTCCGGGGTAGTACCACACTCTCGCAATAGATCGACGTCTGAGTAATGGCTATATGCTATTGCGCTTCGTTCAGTGAGCGAGAGAGCTGGAAGCCCAACGTTTGGGGTTTGTATTGGTAGGCAGCGGCCTGGCTGTACCCTTGGTATTGCAAAGGTCCATGGGCGGCAGTAACACTTACCATCAGGTGTGTTGCTTGCTCGTTTGCTGCCATTAGCAATAAAAAAAAACAGAAATTAATATATGACGTTCGGCAAAAGAATTAAGAATGCATGTAATACCATCATCATCATCTCAGCTCATATATGTCCCACTATTAGGGTCGAGCCTCCTCCATAATGTGAGGGAAATTGACCTACTATACCACTCTGGTTAGATGTGTTGGTATGAGGTTTTGTTTGAATTTTCCTTCTCCGGTATAGATGTTATATGAGTTTTATATCCCTTAATCGTCTCTTACAATCACCCACGGGTAAGATAGGGGGGTGGGGGGTGGCGGTGGGTTTGGTTGTTGTTTGGTGAATTGTATTCTTATTCCGGCACTACACAGAAAGCATGCATGTATCATCAATTTTTAATTGCGAATTGTAAAGATCAGTAGGAGGGTCACTAGAATAATTGGTAGAAGCACTACTAAGTAACGTTTAGATTCCCAAAAGCGCGGTGCTGCCTATGCGCTCGATCAAAACATTTATCAAATCAAATCTATGATTCTTTATTCGAATTAGTTAGTATTAGTTAGTAGCTACTAGTAAGTATTGACAAAACATATTATTATACTTTCACCATACATTATAGCAATAATATATATTTATTAAAACCCGATTACTAGCGGAAATGATTGTCACAAGTGGGATTCGAACCCACGCCTATTGGAAATCCGCTCCTACCGTGCTGCCACTTACACCATCATGAACTATTGTAGGACATTAAATTCTCGCATCGTATTATATTTTCGTCTTTAAGGAGACGTGTACCATCTACCCGACATTGTTTACACGTTGTACAGACTTAATACTCAAACTTTGCAGTTAAAATTATATTAAACGCTGACACAACCCTGTTATTCAAATTACTGATGTTTAGCAATTTTTCGCTCGTAATCGGGTTTTTATAAATAACGAAGTATATTAAATGCTACATACATACATATCATCACGCCATATCCCTTGCAGGGTAGGCAGAGAGAACAGAGTGCCAGAGAACTCTATCTCTGCATACTTCACTCGCTTCCTCAACATTCATAATTCTCTTCATACACGCTCGCTGGTTTCGGAGACTCTTGACTCCACTTTCCAGTTTTCAGTACCTGACCGATCTGGTCTAGGTAGGTTAGTCTCGGTCTCCCTCGGTACCTATATCCTTCCACTTTCGCATTGTATATCTTCTTAACCAGACGTTCGTTCGGCATTCTTTCCACATGTCCGAACCATCGGAGCATTCCCTTTCGCATCTTTACACCAATACTCTCTTTCATACCTGCTCGCTCTCTTACGTCGTCGTTACGAATGCGATCGGTCAGCCTAACTCCACAGATTTTCCGAAGAGATCGCATTTCGACCGCATTAATTTTACTTTCATACTCTTTTCTGCATACCCAACTCTCGCTTCCATACAGTAATGTTGGGACAAGCACTGCATTATGTATTGCTACACGTGCCTTCTGGCTGAGGTGGTGGCTGCCGAGAAGTTGCCCCAACGCTCCGTTCACTCTATTTCCCGCATTCACTCTTCGCTCTATATCAGTGGTGTACCTTCCATCTCGGCTAAATCCACATCCAAGATATACAAATTCATCCACTTGCTCTAGTACATCATTACCTATTGTATATTAAATGCTAAATTTCAGTAATTTGAATAATATATACGTTAAGAAACACCACTATCTCCAAAATAGTAATTTATTTGATCACATACAACGGTGTCGGTACACCTGACCGCATTATTGGCGCCTTGGTCCATTGAAGCTAAGCGTACTCGTAACGTTGTTGACCTCACTAATGTGTACTAAATTTCACACGGTCACTAAAACGAATAAGCCACACTATATTTTTAACGGTTAGGTATTTGACTTTTTATTAACAGTTGAGTGGGACGAGTACAGCGAGTTAACTGCTTTTGTCATATATGGCATAAGTATTTTCTATTGGGATTTTTCTTTTTTTTTAAAGACATTTTCCTGCACTATGGATATAATTCTTGTAATGCGAGGGAGGTCGTTATCTTAACCATTACACCATCTGTGCAGTCTAAGGAATGATACATTTTTAGGATTTCTACGTATCGACAGGATACCCGTGAGGGTAAACCGCCGAGCGGGCCACTGAAGACAAAGACCGGGTTCCGGTGGCCCGCTCGCTTGGTGAAGAGAGGTACATGTAGGGCGGTCTATGGGGCCGCGCGCCACTGCTTCTGTTGCCCCGGACGGATTTAGCGGGGTGCGACCACATTATAGCCCGCCGCCAAAAAAAAAGAAAGGATTCCTATACGTAATATAACTTTGTATCAGAGAAAGTGTTGTAAAATCGGCCCTTGCCCAGGCCAGTTTCAGAGATTACAATAAAAAGTTTTTACTGTCACATTTGTCTATCAAATTATTTATATTTTTTTCAAAAACAAATGGAATATTTGTATTTTATTAGAATCACTAAAATTATATAAAGAGAGGATGAATGATTCCTATTTAAAAAAGCAATGTGTAGTTTTCCGTGTGGTGACGGAGTGAGAATACAATTCACTACCCATCCCGTTACATTACCCGTGGGTGATCATACGAGACGACTAAGGGATATAAAATGCATATAACATCTATGCGAGGGAAAGAAACTCGAGACAAAACCCTATACCAACACGTCTGACCAACGTGGTATAGTAGATCAATTACCCTCTCATTATGGAGGAGGCCCGAGCCCAACAGTGGGACTATATGGGCTGAAATGATGATGACGAATGTATTGTAGTTTGTCTACACCAACCTATTATAGTAATTATTCTCACTACTATACAAGTTATAATAATAACTCAAGAAATCCTATTTAAGCACACAGACCTTTCAAATACATACATACATACATATCATCACGCCATATCCCTTGCAGGGTAGGCAGAGAGAACAGAGTGCCAGAGAACTCTATCTCTGCATACTTCACTCGCTTCCTCAACATTCATAATTCTCTTCATACACGCTCGCCGGTTTCGGAGACTCTTGACTTCACCTTCCTTCAGTACATGACCGATCTGGTCTAGGTAGGTTAGTCTCGGTCTCCCTCGATACCTACATCCTTCCACTTTCGCATTGTATATCTTCTTAACCAGGCGTTCGTTCGGCATTCTTTCCACATGTCCGAACCATCGGAGCATTCCCTTTCGCATCTTTACACCAATACTCTCTTTCATACCTACTCGCTCTCTTACGTCGTCGTTACGAATGCGGTCGGTCAGCCTAACTCCACAGATTTTCCGCAGAGATCGCATTTCGACCGCATTAATTTTACTATCATACTCTTTTCTGCATACCCAACACTCGCTTCCATACAGTAATGTTGGGACAAGCACTGCGTTATGTATTGCTACACGTGCCTTCTGGCTGAGGTGGTGGCTGCCGAAAAGTTGCCCCAACGCTCCGTTCACTCTATTTCCCGCATTCACTCTTCGCTCTATATCAGTGGTGTACCTTCCATCTCGGCTAAATCCACATCCAAGATATACAAATTCATCCACTTGCTCTAGTACATCATTACCTATTGTTACTCTTACATCTGTTCTGGTTTTATCTCTTTCAAAGACCATTATTTTGGTTTTGCTCACATTCACCTTTCAAATATTTCTTTATATATAAACCTGAGAAGTATAAATACTATTTGATATAACCTTTCAAAGTTTGGGTTACATTACATTTGGTGATGCGAAAATTGGCTTACTCAACTTTATTTTATTTCGAGATTTCCGTCTCTTTTCGTGAGTAACGCTATTTGCTTAAATTTATTAATAGCCTTTACTACTTTAACCTTTGGAAAAGGAAGGGATGATCAATTGTATAATTGATCCACCAATATTCAGTACTTAATTTACACCTATTACAATTTAAATTCGTTTTCATATATTATTTGTCAAATTGAAAACTATAAAACTATAATTAAAATAGCTGTAATTTGATTGATTTTCACAGGATTTTTTTCCTCACACGACAAATTACATATGTTATTAAAATAATAACTATTAACTGAAAATCGGACTGGAACCCAATTAAGTTAATTGCTAAGAGATTAGGGATATTTGGTATATATTCATCTAAATTGATTTGGGGCCAATCTTCTATAAGCTCCTGGTATTGTTGCCCATATATTGGATTATTGCCCGAATTATTATATTCACTTAGATGTCTTATATTAAATAAAATATATTATAAGTTTGTAAGATAAATATTTATGAAAATCTTGCCAAAAGCGTGTCTTATTATACATTATTCATTATTCTTATATCTTCTTTTCATTATTCTGTCTGTCTGTCATTCATTATTCTTCTTCTTATTATACATTATTCTATAAATTAGATTAGGTATATAGTATGCGATTAGTAAAGGCGTAGGTAGCAGGATTTTCCTGAAAAACTTATAACACTATTGTAGTGCTAACCCGCTTTCAAATCGTAGTGGCAAGCGTAGGACATTATCACTTGTAGGTTTATTTACAATACATGGTAATAGACTGGTGAATGAATCAATGGATATCAAGTATGATGAAATTATTGTAAGCAGTTATACCAGAATCTGCAGCCTCCTAATTCTAACAAAAACCGTCATGACATTGCGAGTTCTAATTTGCTGTCCCTTAACTTTTATATAATGACTTTTGTTTGTTTTTAATTTAATTAATTCGAACGGATTATCCTAGTTAACGTTGGTATTCACGTAAAAGTTTGTTATTAACTTTGTTGAGAGGTTGACGAACCTTACCTAATGTAAGTAACTTTCCTATTTACAACAATAAAGGAATTAATCAAATCTTGATACATTCTTGTTCACATCCTTACAGTTAGTTTACTAATCAAGTTACTTGACTCATACGTGTCAGAATCAGAGAAATAAATACGGTTAATTTAAGTCAGGGAAGTTTGTTTGCTCACGTCGCAACTTCTTTGTCTACCTTTTTGGGAGAACGGGTGAGGAGCGGTGCTTGTTGTAACATAAAAGATAAATACCACCATCGAACAACCAGAGTAATTGAGATAAATAGACGTATGAATTCCACTACAAAACTTTTGCACTTTAAATATAACGCATAATAAAATCAACAAAATTATTTTACTTAGTTCACTTTGCTTTCATTATATTATATTACATTGAGGAATGTTATAGTAATATACATTTTGTAATCAAAATTGTTAACTTTATATTCAGTACATTAGACGTAAACAAATATAGCACCACAATATCTGCATCACTTAATATTCATCTAATATGTTTACAGCGGCATTAATGATGTTTTCTACAGTGAAAAATAAACGCAAATGAGGCGATTACGCGTTAAAGATGAACAGGCCGGGCTACGATTATACCGTGCCTGCATCTACCACCTATTACGCAAGTAATAATCGCCCGCCGCAATACGACCGTGGTTACGGGCAGCTCACCGCTGGTCCCCTTTACAGTCCATCCTCCCACCCACTTTCTAATTACGCTGATATCTATGAGGGTAATAACGACACTACCCTTCGAGCAGAAGAGAGACATTGGTATATAGAGAATCATAAAAATTTACAACCAGGCTATGAAGTTAGCGACGCTTTACCTCAAGATGTCAAAGTTAAGAAGGAAGAAGAGAAGAAAATTGAGGTACCTGTTAGACGAGCTGATGCAAACCAGTCACGTCAGAGACGGAAAGAGGATAGATGCTCCTGTGAGTGTTGGCCAAGTACTGACAACAATATCGTACAAGACAGTACTACCGGGAATGAAACTACTAGATCATTGTCTGGTGTCGATATGGTCGCATCGTACGGCGTATATGGTAATCCAAGAGATGATGATAGTTCAGGGTTCGCCCGTCTTTCAGAAAAGAATACAATGTATGGACAAAGCAGCGATGCACCGATGCAGGGTGTAATAGTGAATCAACAAGGGAACAGTGCGGTAGTGCGTGAGGCTTCGCCATCAGAACCTGTTTGTAGCAAGTGTTGTTCATTGTCATCAAGACAACCTGCTGCTAATTCTGAAGACTATTGTTGGATACATTACTGCCGCCCAGCCTTGATAGTACTATTATTTTTATTTTTTCTAGTCCTGTTGGGCGTGTCTACTGGTTTCTTACTGACGAATAATTGTGAGTATTATATATTTTAACAGTAATCCTATTTTATTAATCCTTTTTTGAAGTGAAAACTTCTTTAGGCGCGTTGAGCGTTTTTGGAGGGGAAAAACTTATAGGTTCGCGTCACCGACATGCTAATAGTATATCTATAGCTATGTGAAAACTTCTTTAGGCGCGTTGAGCGTTTTTGGAGGGGAAAAACTTATAGGTTCGCGTCACCGACATGCTAATGCTAATAGTATATCTATAGCTATATGAAAACTTCTTTAGGCGCGTTGAGCGTTTTTGGAGGGGAAAAACTTATAGGTTTTTATTTTTATATAAAAATTAGAAAATTATTATTATTTCAATTAGTCTTAAGTTAATAGTTTTCACTTCTATAGGCAGTACCCATGACTGCCTGTTGTTTTTTTTTTTTTGTGGACTATGGATGCGTCTCGCCCCGCCAAATCGGTCCGGGGTGACGGAAAGGCGGCGCGTGATCCCATAGACCCACCGTAAAACTCCTCTCTCTTCGCCGTGCGAGCGGACCACCGGTACCCGATTTTTGACTTCGGTTATTTTATTAATCCTATACTGACCTTGTTGTAGACAGTGGTAATGGCCGTCGCATTGCGGTTCATATTGATAGTTTGATTTACTATCAGAATATGTGTTGTAAATTATTATTGAAGCGTACTTACATTAGCGTGTGGCCACGGAATTAGAATTTAATTTATAAAACCTATGCCACGAGTCTAATATGATTAAAGGGATGTAAGCAAATGAAATTACTACAAGAGAGGGAAAAGGAAAGCCAAACAGGCACTCCGTGAGTATCAACGCCTGCGCCTGATTGTAAGTGGTAAGTGTTAATGACGCCTATGGACCTTGCAATAACCAGGGCCAGCTAGACCGCTACCAATCAATGAAAACCAAACCTATATAGAAAATTGGGCTACCGGCTCACCGAACGAAACCCAACAGCATATTGCTACTACCCAGACGTCGATTTTCTGCGAGAATGTGGTGCTATCACGGACGTACCGGCCCGTGGCTATAGACAGAAAATTCTCATCGATGTAGCCCTAGTAGTAGGGCCATACATAAATATTTTCATTACAACATTTGTAATTAACTTATGAATATCGATATATACTCAATATACTATAATAACTAATGAATTATTATCATATCGTAATCCAATATTGGATATAGGCTTACCTATAAATAGGGCTAATGTTGGCTAATTTAATTCACGCTTGGTACACGTTTTGGATATAGCACTTGGTGCTATATATGTATATGAATATTCCAGAAGAGTTCCGTTGCTCACATTCCTGGTACTACCTCACTTGGTTTTACGACTACCTTTGAAAAATAATGAATGGTGATATTTTGTATTATAATTTTAATCGTACGAGGATAAAATGTACCGAAAATAGTAATTATAAATAAAATAATTGAATATAAATCTACTGAATGACTTTGAATATTTTCTTATTAATGCAGTGACAAGTGCAGTAGCACATCGCTAAACCAATTAATTTGATCAAGTTGAACATTGTCGTCCATTTAGAACCTCGTTGGTATTGCATAGTAACACTCAGTTCACGCCGGATGCTGTTTCAAAATTTATTTCCATTACGCAAATACAATGGGAGCGAAATAAACTATTTTCCATTTTTATTGGCACTAAAAGTTCTAACATATTCGGACACACTCAGAAAATTGTTCACCAATAAAATTCAACACGCTGTTGTATTTGTTAATTGATATTAAAATAAAAAAAGTATTTATTTAATAGCGGAGTACTACCAGTATTTATTTAATAACATATTTCTCTCATTTAATAATATTCATCTATAATTGCACCGTGTGGCGACGGGAAAAGAATACAGAGGTCGGCACCCCTTGCTTGCCCGTGGGAGTCGTAAAAATCGGCTAAGGGTTAGGGAGAGTGGGCAGCGGCTATCTGCCGGGAAATTTAATACTATCTACCGCGATCGCCAATCTGCCTGCCAGGCGTGGCGATTATGACATTATTCCCCCCCAAAATAAAATGTATGCACAAAAAGTAACGGCCCCCCAGTCACGGCAGTTCCGCTGTGCCACGGGCTCATCTTGGACATTCTCGTGGGTAGGCCTATGTCCAACACTGGACCTTTACGGGCTGTTGGATGGATAATTTGCCTAGTATTGAGGAGGATTTTACAAATATATAATTAACAGACACAAATTACAACCAGAGTTGCCCTTAGGGCAACACATGGTTCCCATAAAGTATTGTCCTGAATGGGAATTGAACACGCAGCGCTTGGTACGGTTAGTCTGTTTCTTAACAGTTACATTATCTGTACAGTTATTAACTTCTCATTAAGTAAGAAAGCTTTTCTAGTAGTAACGAAGTAAGAATACAATTCATCACCAAGTCTCATGCCTTTAGTTGTCGAAAAATACCACTAAGGTCATTCGTGTGGTGACGGAGTAAGAATACAATTTACCACCAAGATAGGGATCTTACCCGTGGGTGATCGTAAGAGACGACTTAGCGATATAAAATGCATATAACATCTATGCAAGAGAAGGAAAACTTGAAACAAAACCCTATACCAACACGTCTGACCAGTGCGGTATAGTAGGTTAATTTCCCTCATATTACGGAGGAAGCCCGAGCCCAACAGTGGAACACATATGGGCTGTGATGATGATGATAATGATGACCACTAAGGTATACAGTATGCGATTAACATCTATACAAGGGAAGGAAAACGAATAAATCTCTATGAAAACATGTCTGACAAGTGAAGTATAGTAGTTTAACTTCTCTCCCATTCTGGAGGCTCGAGCTCAATCCTATGCCAAATTCTCTAGCCTAAATATAACATACTAGCTTCTGCCCGTGGCTTCGCCCGCGTAAAAGGTTACTTTCCTAAAGTTTTTCATCCCTTATTTTTATTTCACTCCTTAATGGTAATTTTTTTACGAAATTTTAATGTCATATTTATTTATATCTAATCAATAGCCTGAAAATAAGTTTAAAGCTTCTAATTACTGAAATTTTTAGCATTTAATATGCTTAATTATTTATAAATACCCGAATACGAAACGAAAAATTATGTCACAAGCGGGGTTCGAACCCGCACCTATTGGGAATCCGGCCCAACCGTGCTGCCACTTACACCATAGTGAACTATTTTAGGACATGCAGATTTCGCTTCATATTATATCTTACGTCTTCAAGGTGACGTATGCCATCTATCGGACAATGTTTACACATTGTATAGACTTAATACATCAAACTTTACAGTTAGAATTGTATTAAACGATGACACAACCTTGTTATTCAAATTACTGAAATTTTTAGCATTTAATATGCTTAATTATTTATAAATACCCGAATACGAAACGAAAAATTATGTCACAAGCGGGGTTCGAACCCGCACCTATTGGGAATCCGGCCCAACCGTGCTGCCACTTACACCATAGTGAACTATTTTAGGACATGCAGATTTCGCTTCATATTATATCTTACGTCTTCAAGGTGACGTATGCCATCTATCGGACAATGTTTACACATTGTATAGACTTAATACATCAAACTTTACAGTTAGAATTGTATTAAACGATGACACAACCTTGTTATTCAAATTACTGAAATTTTTAGCATTTAATATGCTTAATTATTTATAAATACCCGAATACGAAACGAAAAATTATGTCACAAGCGGGGTTCGAACCCGCACCTATTGGGAATCCGGCCCAACCGTGCTGCCACTTACACCATAGTGAACTATTTTAGGACATGCAGATTTCGCTTCATATTATATCTTACGTCTTCAAGGTGACGTATGCCATCTATCGGACAATGTTTACACATTGTATAGACTTAATACATCAAACTTTACAGTTAGAATTGTATTAAACGATGACACAACCTTGTTATTCAAATTACTGAAATTTTTAGCATTTAATATGCTTAATTATTTATAAATACCCGAATACGAAACGAAAAATTATGTCACAAGCGGGGTTCGAACCCGCACCTATTGGGAATCCGGCCCAACCGTGCTGCCACTTACACCATAGTGAACTATTTTAGGACATGCAGATTTCGCTTCATATTATATCTTACGTCTTCAAGGTGACGTATGCCATCTATCGGACAATGTTTACACATTGTATAGACTTAATACATCAAACTTTACAGTTAGAATTGTATTAAACGATGACACAACCTTGTTATTCAAATTACTGAAATTTTTAGCATTTAATATGCTTAATTATTTATAAATACCCGAATACGAAACGAAAAATTATGTCACAAGCGGGGTTCGAACCCGCACCTATTGGGAATCCGGCCCAACCGTGCTGCCACTTACACCATAGTGAACTATTTTAGGACATGCAGATTTCGCTTCATATTATATCTTACGTCTTCAAGGTGACGTATGCCATCTATCGGACAATGTTTACACATTGTATAGACTTAATACATCAAACTTTACAGTTAGAATTGTATTAAACGATGACACAACCTTGTTATTCAAATTACTGAAATTTTTAGCATTTAATATGCTTAATTATTTATAAATACCCGAATACGAAACGAAAAATTATGTCACAAGCGGGGTTCGAACCCGCACCTATTGGGAATCCGGCCCAACCGTGCTGCCACTTACACCATAGTGAACTATTTTAGGACATGCAGATTTCGCTTCATATTATATCTTACGTCTTCAAGGTGACGTATGCCATCTATCGGACAATGTTTACACATTGTATAGACTTAATACATCAAACTTTACAGTTAGAATTGTATTAAACGATGACACAACCTTGTTATTCAAATTACTGAAATTTTTAGCATTTAATATGCTTAATTATTTATAAATACCCGAATACGAAACGAAAAATTATGTCACAAGCGGGGTTCGAACCCGCACCTATTGGGAATCCGGCCCAACCGTGCTGCCACTTACACCATAGTGAACTATTTTAGGACATGCAGATTTCGCTTCATATTATATCTTACGTCTTCAAGGTGACGTATGCCATCTATCGGACAATGTTTACATCATGTCTGTCATGTTACATGTTACATCATGTTACATCATGTTTGCAATGTGTCATCGTTTAATACAATTCTAACTGTAAAGTTTGATGTATTAAGTCTATACAATGTGTAAACATTGTCCGATAGATGGCATACGTCACCTTGAAGACGTAAGATATAATATGAAGCGAAATCTGCATGTCCTAAAATAGTTCACTATGGTGTAAGTGGCAGCACGGTTGGGCCGGATTCCCAATAGGTGCGGGTTTGAACCCCGCTTGTGACATAATTTTTCGTTTCGTATTCGGGTATTTATAAATAATTAAGCATATTAAATGCTAAAAATTTCAGTAATTTGAATAACAAGGTTGTGTCATCGTTTAATACAATTCTAACTGTAAAGTTTGATGTATTAAGTCTATACAATGTGTAAACATTGTCCGATAGATGGCATACGTCACCTTGAAGACGTAAGATATAATATGAAGCGAAATCTGCATGTCCTAAAATAGTTCACTATGGTGTAAGTGGCAGCACGGTTGGGCCGGATTCCCAATAGGTGCGGGTTCGAACCCCGCTTGTGACATAATTTTTCGTTTCGTATTCGGGTATTTATAAATAATTAAGCATATTAAATGCTAAAAATTTCAGTAATTTGAATAACAAGGTTGTGTCATCGTTTAATACAATTCTAACTGTAAAGTTTGATGTATTAAGTCTATACAATGTTTACACATTGTCCGATAGATGGCATACGTCACCTTGAAGACGTAAGATATAATATGAAGCGAAATCTGCATGTCCTAAAATAGTTCACTATGGTGTAAGTGGCAGCACGGTTGGGCCGGATTCCCAATAGGTGCGGGTTCGAACCCCGCTTGTGACATAATTTTTCGTTTCGTATTCGGGTATTTATAAATAATTAAGCATATTAAATGCTAAAAATTTCAGTAATTTGAATAACAAGGTTGTGTCATCGTTTAATACAATTCTAACTGTAAAGTTTGATGTATTAAGTCTATACAATGTGTAAACATTGTCCGATAGATGGCATACGTCACCTTGAAGACGTAAGATATAATATGAAGCGAAATCTGCATGTCCTAAAATAGTTCACTATGGTGTAAGTGGCAGCACGGTTGGGCCGGATTCCCAATAGGTGCGGGTTCGAACCCCGCTTGTGACATAATTTTTCGTTTCGTATTCGGGTATTTATAAATAATTAAGCATATTAAATGCTAAAAATTTCAGTAATTTGAATAACAAGGTTGTGTCATCGTTTAATACAATTCTAACTGTAAAGTTTGATGTATTAAGTCTATACAATGTGTAAACATTGTCCGATAGATGGCATACGTCACCTTGAAGACGTAAGATATAATATGAAGCGAAATCTGCATGTCCTAAAATAGTTCACTATGGTGTAAGTGGCAGCACGGTTGGGCCGGATTCCCAATAGGTGCGGGTTCGAACCCCGCTTGTGACATAATTTTTCGTTTCGTATTCGGGTATTTATAAATAATTAAGCATATTAAATGCTAAAAATTTCAGTAATTTGAATAACAAGGTTGTGTCATCGTTTAATACAATTCTAACTGTAAAGTTTGATGTATTAAGTCTATACAATGTGTAAACATTGTCCGATAGATGGCATACGTCACCTTGAAGACGTAAGATATAATATGAAGCGAAATCTGCATGTCCTAAAATAGTTCACTATGGTGTAAGTGGCAGCACGGTTGGGCCGGATTCCCAATAGGTGCGGGTTCGAACCCCGCTTGTGACATAATTTTTCGTTTCGTATTCGGGTATTTAAAGCTTCTAGTTTTAAAAATGACGATAATTCCTTACAAATTTTCATGCCCCTTTACAACCAGTTTGTTTTTCTTTGAAAAGTAGCCTATGTCCTTTATCAAGCTCTAGACTATCTGTGTACCAAATTTCATTAAGATCGGTGCAGTAGTTTTGGCGTGAAAGAGCGACAGACAGAGAGAGTTACTTTCGCATTTATAATATTAGTAAGGAATATATAAATCTTCCACTCATTGAATGGGGGGCTTGTACTTATTAGTAGGAACAATTGTATCTACAAATTTATACACATACCTTTTACCTTTACATCTATTATAGCAAGTTATTGTTTTTGGCTATAATCATTAACACAGCCTTATTAGTTAACATTAAGAATATAGAAGTAACTGAATTTCATGTTAACACTCTTTTCCATTTAATTCCATTTTTCGTGTGGTGACAGAGTAAGAATACAATTCACCACCCCCTATCTCACCCGTGGGTAATTGTACGAGACGACTAAGGGATAAAAAATGCATGTAACATCTGTGCGAGAGAAGGAAAACTCGAAACAAAACCTTATACCAACACGTATGACCAGCGTGGTATTGTAGATCAATTTCCCTTCCATCATGAAGGAGGCTCGAGCCCAGCAGTGGGGCATATATGAGCTGAGATGATGAAGACAACTCCTTTCCATTCGTCGAAAAAAAAATTGTTATAATCTCCAGATAGATTTATATACTGATGATACAGATTGAATAACTTATGAGCATTTTAACAATCTTCAAGATAACAATAAAATATGACGCTTGATTATTGACGCAAATTACGCTATATTCACTGCTATCTTTGTGTTCAAAAGAGTAAATAATCGAGCTGGTTAGTAAAGTGTGTGTTTGCTCGGATGTGGTGAGTGGGTATCTAGCGGGTTAAGATTTGCCATGCTGCTCTATTGTAACCTTGGAAATTGTAAGAAGTATTTAGTAAGACCACAGTTTGTCATTAAATAATCGTATACAAAATATAATAGTCCATGAAGAGGAATATTACTATAATTGACAGCCTTGACAGACTTGTTGGTAATCGCAATTGATATTCTATTAATACATTGTATCATAAACTGTCACCACATGGGGATAAAATAGTACTGCATTAAAAGCTTTCAAAGCAGGCTCTCGGGTCTATAGTTAATAAATGTTACTGTCAACCAAATTATTCGATATTGAAATATTGGTAAGCATTATTTAAATTAAATTCAAATCGAATAAAATTATTTTCAGTTTAAAATATTCTTGTGTATTTATAAATAAAATTAAATTTCAGTTTATCTCAAATATTATCTGTAAAGGGGTTCCAAGTTATAATATAGTTTTTATTTGATGATTTTATTTGGTTTGAAATTATAATATAAATTATTACTTTTATCCGTTTCATTGCTCGCAAATGTATTTTCTGACATATCAGTTTTCATTCGGAATACCACGAAGCCTTTTCTTGTATTCCAGATATTATGTTATTTGAATGCTATACCGAACGATTGTTCAAAAGTAATTTATCTACACCTCGCAAGTACCATTTTTTTTGGACGAAAAGTACCCTAGGTTTTTATAAAATCCCGATATTATTTATAAATAATTAAACATATTAACTTAGTAATTTGAATACCCTTTTTTTTTTTTCGCAAGGTGAGACCATGGATGTGGTCGCGCCCCGGCAAATCGGCCCGGGGCGACGGAAGAGGCGGCGCGCAACCCCATGGACCCACCCTGCAAACACCTCTCTTCGCCGTGCGAGCGGACCACCGGTACCCGATCTTTGTCTTCGGTGGCCCGCCCGGCGATATACCCTTTCGGGTTCCTCTCTCGTCGACGCCCCGACAGCTTTCGCCGTCGAGGCGTAGCCCTCACGCGAGTAATTTGAATACCCTAGGTTTTTCTCTTATAAATTATAGTATCTGGTTTACCGAGCCGTGCTCGGTATTTTGTTTTTAGTGTGTTTTAGAAGATATATTAAAATATAATAAAAATAATGGAAAATATAAAAATGAACAAATTCACATTCGTATTTCTAATATGTCTTCGAATTTTTATGATTGATTAGAAGTATGAAACAAGAATACTTAAAATATAGGGTAATGTAGGTTTAACATTATTTTATTTTACCGATTTATTTACTATGTTTATTTACTAACTACATTTTACTAAACCCATAAAATTTTAGAGCTTTATAATATTATGGCTATTTTATTATTTTCAATATTAACAACTCATTACAATAGAAAATTTAATAATGATACTTCTATTAAGTCTGCTCAAGTGTTATTAGAAACGATAAGCTCAGTTGGCGCCATTATACTCGTATATTAAATTACTACAAGGGAAAGAATAGATTTTTCTGTGTATTAAGCACAGATAAAATTATTCTTCCCCTACATAAATAAAATACCCCTAGATCTACATACAGATAAAATTATTGTTCTCTTTAACAATCCGTGTACACAATTTAAGTTTTGTTCTTGCTTATGATAATTTTAAGGTGTAGTATGGCAGTGACTTATATAGCACAATCCGAGGCATTAAGAGTTGGCTTTATTCACAATATATAGCGTTTTGCTTAACAGTTCGTTTTTTTTCTCTATGTAATTATTAAAAGGTACTTTATTAGAAATTAAATAAATCAATTTATATATAAATACATACGAAAGATAAAATTATTTTTACGGATTTGAGAAATGCGAGAGCATTTGTACTGGATTTTTACTTACTCGACGTTACGAACACTTTTCAGCGGATAGTCATTCCGTAATCCTGATCAAATATTAATAACGTTATAAAACCAGTTTTTTTTTAGCTATATGCTTACGTAAATATTGAAATAATGTTTCACTGGAAATATCGGTACCAAAGATTTCAATACTCTTAGATTATTTAATAGCCATATTACACGAAGTTAGTTAAGTTACATACATATATATCATCACGCCATATCCCTTGCAGGGTAGGCATAGAAAACAGAGCACCAGAGAACTCTATCCTTGCATACTTCACTCGCTTCCTCAACATTCATAATTCTCTTCATCATAATTACTCTGCTCTTATCCCAATTACTTGGGGTCGACGCAATATGTCCTTTTCCTCAACTCAATCCTATCCGTGTCATCTCTGCGTTCACTCCCTTTCTATTCATATCATGCTTCACGCAATCCATCCTATTTTTTCTTCGGTCTTCCCTTACACCTAAAGATTCAACATTCATACTTAAAACTCTTCTCCCAACATTACATTCATCCCGTCTCATCACATGTCCATACCAAGTCAGGCGTTCACTTTTCAACTTTTCCGTCACTGGCGCCACTTTCAAACACCCTCTTATATACTCATTTCTTACCTTATCCATTTTCGTCAGGCCACACATCCATCTTAACATTCGCATCTCTGCTACATGCAGCCGTCTCTCATCCGTCGCTTTTGTAGCCTAACATGCTGACCCATACAATACGGCAGGCCTTATTAAGGTTAACACCAACCACTCCGCCGGTGCGCAAGATCTTCTCCTGCAATCTATGGCGGAGTGGTTGATTGGTGCAGCCGTAGTCGCGGAACCGTACTGCGTGCCTGATCGCCCCAATTGGGTGGTCAGCCGAAATGGAACTGCGGCAATCGTCGTCTCAACGCAGCGGCACTTCCCGTCCTTGTCCCTTTTGGATAGGGGCGAGGAATTTGTCGCGGTGGAGTGGGGAGGGGTCACGCTCTACAAGCGTATCCCTCTCTCCTACTAGGAGAATGGACGATTTCGGGGCCTCCCTCACCAACCTGGAGGCCTCGATACGGTGACTGGCATCGGGCCTCGTTCTGGTTCTGGGGGACTTCAACGCCAAATCCACGGCGTGGGGGTCCCCTATGACCGAAGACCGCGGGCGGGCGGTCGTTGAGTGGGCGGCTTCACTGGGCCTCTGTGTTTTTAACAGGGGCTCAGTGAACACGTGTGTGCAGCAGCAGGGCGGGTCGCTAGTGGACTTGTCGTTCGCTAGCTCTACTGTCTCGCCACGAGTGAAGGACTGGAGTGTCCTGGAGGAGGCGAAGACCCTGTCGGACCACCGGTATATCCAGATGGAGGTCTCTCCCCGGGACCCCAGTAGGGGTCACAGGGCGGACGGAGCACCCGCGTTTCCACGGTGGGCTGTGGGTCGTCTTGATAGGGACCTACTGGCGAAGGCGGCCATCGTTCACACGTGGTTGTCCTCACCACCCCCAGCGGACGGAGTGGACGCTGAGGCTGTCCGTATCCGCGGTGCGTTAACACAGATCTGCGATGCGGCCATGCCCAGAGTGCGGCAGCATCTACCTCCGAGGCAGGGGGTCTACTGGTAGTCCCCAAGACTGGCGGACCTTCGTGCGGCGTGTATCAGTGCCCGAAGGTCCTACACTTGCAGCCGGCGGCGTCACCGCGACGCTGAGCGGGAGGACCAGCTGTACGAGGCGTACCGCAGTGCGCGGACTGCCTTTCGGATGGCCATTCGAGCCGCCAAGGGTGCGAGTTGGCAGGAGATGCTGGACGGTCTCGACCATGACCCCTGGGGTCGCTCGTATCGCGCGTCGCTGAACAAGTTTCGCGCGCAGGGCCCCCCCTCACCGAGACCCTCCAGCCCGCCACCCTCGAAAAAAAGGCGAAAAAAAAGCCTTATTAAGGTTTTGTATAATATCATAATTCTCTTCATAAGTTCATTTATCAATATCGTATTTGTGGCTTGGGACATCTATTCTGTATTATGTATTAAAATACAGAAGATGAGCATTATAAAAAGCGACTATTTAAATATATTACTGACCATCATTATCATATTACATTAACCACTTGAAGATAAAAACATACAATTTAAGAAAACTATAGTGTACTAAATAAAAAAAACAATACACTAGATATGATTACAGGGTTCCATTTCGTTCCGGCCGTTTCTCTTTCTGGCAGAACATTAATTTTTGTCTCACTTCGAGCGCCACATAAAGTTAGATTTTCAAATCGCAGAGAAACCATTTAAGTTATAAAAGTAAATTTTATAATGTTGGATACTGGTAATTAATGATTTCAGTATTTTTATAAGATTCATTAGAATATAATTGTGATGAAATTTTTCTGCTGCTATTAATAAAAAAATCTATATTTTTTTGAAAGTACTCGTAACACAAATTCGTATAAATACAAGATTTTATTAATTTTCTGTTAAAGTATTAAATTCTCTTTTTAACAGTGTGTATGAAAAGGCTATCGAAATAATTATGAAAAAGCTTTTTCTCAACTCTTTTATAAATCTTAAAAAGATTTCTGATATCAAAGCGAAGTTTTATGTTGTCGTCCCTTTGAAAACCTTATACAATTATGACGGGGCGTCTGGATGCCATCATCAAGCTCACCCAACTTTTTATCTCTTTCGTGTTCAAGGAAAACATTGCAATTACTTTTCAAGGTAAAAATAGTGTAAAACACAAAAGAAAATCTACGGCTATAATCCTATGATTTATAAAGCTAATATTTTTATCAAATCTTTTAAATTCAACGACGAAAGTTGTTTCTCTTATACCTGTGACATATTGCCTCCGTCGCTTTTCATGAGGAAAATTTTATTCCTATATAAACTTGAAGTTAGGACGTGTGGCACGAAAAGTTGTCGTCACACTTTGAGTCCTCGATTAACTTTTAATTAACGAAAGACGGAGTTTCGCTCGAACTGGTTTAGATATTGATAAAATTGTTTGACATCGTTTTATCATAGGTAGTTATGAATTACAATATAGTTTATGACTATATTTTTTTATAGTTTTGTTTTATGGTTTATGGTGGCAAACAAGCAGACAGCATACTGGGTAGTACGTGTCACTGCCGCCCATGGACCTTTGCAATACCAACGGTATAGCTAGGCCGCTGCCTACCAATACAAACCCTAAACCCACCCCAGTTGGGCTTCCGGCTCTCTCGCTCACCGAATGAAGCGCAATAGCACACTGTCATTACTCAGACGTCGATCTTCTGCTAGAGTGTGGTGCCACCCCGGACGGATCGGCCCGCGGCTGTAGACAGAGAACTGTCAACAGCGTGAGCCTACCACCAATTGGCTAGCTAGATTATTTTAATTAATAAAATTATACAATACTCTGGCCAGGTTTAATAAATATGTTTCTATTTATAAATAAATTATAAATTGTAATGATGAGTTATATAAATATCAAAAGCAGCAAATAATAAAAATTATTGTCCAAATAAATAAAAAAAACATAGCTACATATTCGATCACTAATGAGTACTAAACAGATCATCATTCTCCTACTCTTATCCCAATTACTTGGGGTCGATACAATATGTACTATTCTTTCACAGTAGGTACATACTGTAAGAGTTATTGGCAATAGTTTTATGACCGGCCGCCTGCCAGACGTCAACCCTCCTTGGGAATGTAATTGTTGACCAAACGGCATTAGATGGAGTTGGCCCAGCTCGTTATAAGGCTCTCAGTCGTCTTTTACGACATCCACGAGCAAAGTAAGGGTTGGTAGTATTCGTAGCCGCTACTACACAGCTTATATATATGAGTACTAAACAGATAAGGGAACTATAATAAAAGCAAATTGGAAACTCAAATGCTATGCTTAACCGATGTAGTAAAGTGATACAAATAGCCTGTCTACTTAATACTATTTATATATATTTAAAAAAAATCCTTATATCGTAAGCGAATTTACAAACATAACAGATATTTAATAAACAGATTATATTTATTATAATTATTTAATCATCATCATCATCTCAGCTCATATATGTCCCACTGTTGGACTCGAGCCTCCTCCATAATAGGAGGGAAATTGGCCTACTATACCACGCTGGTCACCCACGGGTAAGATGGTGGTGAATTGTATTCTTACTCCGTCACCACACAGATGATAATTATTTAATAAACACATACAAATTACACAGACTCAGAAAAGCAATATTTTGTGATAGCACAAAATATTGTCCTGCGTGAGAATCGAACAAACGACACTGGCAGGGTATGTCAGTATCTTAACCAATGCGGCATCTGTGCAGGCGACTACGGTATAGTTGACCATAGAGGTATCTCTTATACAACAATAGAACTAATACGAACTGAGAATAAAGGATACAAGTATTTACCTTACTACTTACCGGTATAAAAGAAATTATTTTTTTTTAATTCGTGTATTAAATAGAAAACAATATTATTAGAAATTACAAGCACTGTCAGCCAACAATTAGTATTTTATTATTATCGTCAAAATACATGAAAAAAATCTTAGCCGCCTACTTACTCGATCACTAAAGAGCACTAAATAGATAAGAGAACTGTAATAAGAACAAATTGGAAATTAAAATATTCGCGAGAATTAAAATTGATTAAAAATCAGAAAAAAATATCTATAAAGATTGCACGTTTCTATATTTGTTACAATAACTGCAGAAACTTGAACTAGTTCAAGCGTTATTGAATGAATTTCCTTTTTTTTTAAGGCAGAATTAATTTCCACCGATGCCAGCGGGGGACTGGTCCATGAGTCACGTTCAACTTCGGAAACCGTGCGCAAATGGCTAATCGATCGATTAATTTTCACGCTGTTTGAACTCGAATCCTTGCGAAATGTAAGGGTTTAGCTTTATAAATAATTTGTTATATAATGTTTACCTTAAATGTATACTATCTATATGATGAAAATTAGATAGTATTAATGTTGTAACTCTTATGGGAATGTAATAAATACAATAGAGGGTTCATATTTACTGCTATAAAGACCGAATGGCATCAAAGTTCACTAAGCTATACCTATAGACTTATTTTGCATTTAAAAATAATTGATTGCATTAATCGATTTATAATGGCAATTTATTATTATTATTTCAAAATAGAGTATAGTTAGAAACCGATTGACATGTGAGTGAAGCATTTTAGGACAGTTCGTCTACGTATACGGCATTTGGGTAGACCAAATTCGTAGAGATTTGGAAAAGTTATTAAGTTTATTCTAATTAACATTTTAGTAACTTTACTATTATTTACTTATAATAGATTTAGAGATATTAACGTGGTGGTTTTAGAATATAATTAGTTGCCACCGATTTTTTTTACTGTGAACCATTTTTCTAGTTTGTCCGTAGGTCCTAACTGTTGAAGTATCTTTCTAAGGATATATTCGGCATTC
The DNA here is from genome assembly GCA_905163515.2 of Lymantria monacha. Classification (NCBI taxonomy): domain Eukaryota; kingdom Metazoa; phylum Arthropoda; class Insecta; order Lepidoptera; family Erebidae; genus Lymantria; species Lymantria monacha. The sequence goes on from LR991083.1 coordinate 22,862,949, forward strand.
GGCTAATAACTATATATACTTAGACTTTTGCATAAACTTTAAACACTTGACATTCAAAGTCATTGTGTCTACAGTTAAACTATATAAAGATATACTAAATACAAATATTTTCAGCTTTTGCCGTCTTTTAGGAAGGTATTTACACGTAGCTCAAAAGCGTCTTCCTGCCCATTCTACTGGGATCCCTCGGCAAATCATGCGGCTCCCATGAATAAGTAAGAGATGGCGACAACTGTATTTTATCTTGTTGCCACATATATACAAGCATACTTTATAGAATATATATACTAAAACTTATGACTACGTCTCATATTTGTGATACTAGTCGCATTGGAATTATTGTGCAAAGGTTCTATTCCCAAGTGACTATTACATCGACACTAACGGATAAAACATGAATAGTTTATTGCTATTCGACAATAAAATATGTACTTCGTCTTCCACGTTTTATTGAATTTCAACGAATACAAAACTAAATACATATCAATGCTATAAACTGAAATGGTTCACGGTAAGCATTTCAATCGTATGATACGAGATTAAGTCTGATGCGAACAAAACAGGAAACTGGAGCAAAATCGATTCATACATCGAATCAAGTAGGGCGGCTGTTATGGTGCCGCAACAAATTGAAATTGATACCATCGGTGGGCAGTAGCGAGCCTGCCGGATATTACGGGTGTCAAGCGCAATCACGCACTACTACGAATATTGGCTACGTGGACTGTCTACCACTTTGTTAACTCTGTCACGATACAGTTATTCGCGCGTTATTGTAGCTTTGATTTGAATTTAGCGATTGTTTGTGTTATGCGTCAATAGTGTTGACGAGTTTGTTGAATTTTATGTTGTATTTTTTTTTTCATTTTCCTTTACTTTTTTTTCTATCATTCAATGTATTTATTCAGAACTGTGTTGTAGCGGTTACGAATCCTGCGAACCCTTACACTGCTATTATAATTGATTGAATTAGGCGCTACATGGCGGAAATCCATTATTATTATAAAATAGATGAGAGGAAGGAAGACCCACTACTTTCCTACGGTTAATCAATATACCGTACACCTCAAGAAAGGATGATCCCATACCGTATGCCTTCCTTTCTTGTGTGTGGTGGTACCGGTACCACCAGGTACCACCTGGTACCACCAGGTAGTGGGTCTTCCTTCCTCTCCTCCATTTTATAATAACTGCTGTTAAATGTAGTAAAACATGACTAAGAGCTTAATATTGATCTGAGCAAACGCCATTTGATGCCGTCTGGAAAATAATTACTTTTTCAAGTAAGATTGACGTAAGGCCGCTGCCTTCCGTCTCGCTAGACGGTCATAAAACTATTGCCTATGTAGGTATATAATACTTTTACAATATGTAGCTATGATGGAAGAGGAATGCAAGTTGCATTGACCACAAGTAATTGGAATAAGAGTAGGATGAAAATCATGAGATGTAATTTATATATTTATCTGTATTACTATGAATTATATTTTTATAAAAGATATACAATGCGAAAGTGGAAGGATGTGGGTACCGGGGGAGACCGAGACTAACCTACCTAGACCAGATCGCTCATGTACTGAAGGAAGGTGGAGTCAAGAGTATCCGAAACCGGCGAGCATGTATGAAGAGAATTATGAATGTTGAGGAAGCGAGTGAAGTATGCAAAGATAGAATTCTCTGGCACTCTGCTCTCTCTGCCTACCCTGCAAGGGATATGGCGTGATGATATGTATGTATGTACTATGAATAATTTTATTACTAAAGATACTATTTTCAAATTTTTATCTTATACGTTCAACTATGATAACTTGTAACTTGAACACGGATTGTAATAGGGCTTTGTTTTGAGTTTTTGGCCTTATGTTATATCTCAATGCTTTTTAGTCATTTATTACACATTTTGCCTAGAAAGGATTGGTGGATGACGTTCGACAACTTTAATTCGTTATTACACGCCAATTCATTGCATACTCATAAATATTTGTTTTTATAAAAGTTAAATACTAAAGAGAGTCTCCGTAACCGGCGAGCGTGTATGAAGAGAATTATGAATGTTGAGGACGCGAGTGAAGTATGCAGAGATAGAGTTCTCTGGCACTCTGTTCTCTCTGCCTACCCTGCAAGGGATATCGCGTGATGATATGTATGTATGTAAATATTAAAATCTTCATAAAAAACTAGTCTCAACATAATTCATGTCCAAACTACAATAAATCATATAAACAAATAGCTAGTTTTAAACATGATTCAATAGAACTTTGTATATCGATAAACATTTACGATAATATATTAAAATTCAAATTGAATTGCAAATATTAAGAAGTGACACTATATTTTTTTTTTTTTTTTTTTTTTTTTTTTTTTTTATTGCTTATGGTGGCAAACGAGCAGACAGCACACCTGACGGTAAGTGTCACTGCCGCCCATGGACCTTTGCCAATGGTATAGCTAGGCCGCTGCCAACCAATACAAACCCCGAACCCACCCCAGTTGGGCTGCCGGCTCTCTCGCTCACCAAACGAAGCGCAATAGCACATTGCCATTACTCAGACGTCGATCTTCTGCGAGAGTGTGGTACTACCCCGGACGGACCGGCCCGCGGCTGTAGACAGAAAACTGTCCACAGCGTGGTCCTACCACAATTAAGGTAAATATTACTTCTCTATATAAGATCTACCAAATAAGTGCGATGCGTATCGACAGGCAAGTTAATCAACAACCAGCGTTATTTAAAAACGTTAATATTAGTTAACAAACATACGTTTTGACCCATCATTTGATAATTCAGAACAACCTAAGTTCTAATAAAAAAAAATATACACAATCATATTTTTTTTTTATTGCTTATGATGTCAAACGAGGACACCGAAGACAAAGATCGGGTACCGGTGGCCCGCTCGCATGGCGAAGAGAGGTATTTGCAGTGTGGGTCCATGGGGTAGCGCCGCCTCTTCCGTCGCCCCGGACCGATTTGCCGGGGCGCGACCACATCCATGGTCCCATCTTGCGTAAAAAAAAAATGGTGTCAAACGAGGATGGTAAGTGTCACTGCTACCCATGGACCTTTGCTATTACCAAGGCTACAGCTAAACTGCTGCTTATCATTACAATCCCCAAACCCAGTTGGACTTCCGGTCTCTCGATCACCGAACGAGGCGCAATAGCACACTGCCATTACTCAGACGTCGATCTTTTGCGAGAGTGTGGTTCTACCCTGGGCGGACCGGCCCGAGGCTGTAGACAGAGAACTGACAACAGCGTTGTTCTACTACTAATAATATCAATAAAATAAAAATAAAATGTATTAATTATTATATCAAGAAATAAATATCTTTTTATATAAAAAACTGTGTGATTCTTTAGTTGAAATAAATTGTTTCTTATAACGCAGACGTTATATAAACATTTATCGTATTTATAAATAGAAAAACATTAAATTTCTTTGATGTTCTAAGCTATTGCATAGTTCATCATCATTTCAGTTCATATACGTACCATCGCTGGGCATAAGCCTCCTCCATAACAGGAGGTAAACTTACCCACTGTACAACACAGGTTGGACGTGTTGGTATACATAGGATTAATATAGCTCGGACGAATTGGCATAGGGTTTTGTTACGCATTTTCGTTCTCTTACATATATGTTATATGTGTTTTATATCACTTAGTTACTTTTACGATCATCCACGGGTAAGATAGGGGGTGGTAAATTGTATTTTTACTCTGTCATCACACGGATAACTTTGCGATAACATATAATTGCATCATCATCATCTCAGCTCATATATGTCCCACTGTTGGGCTCGAGCCTCCTTCATTATGGGAGTGTAATTGACCTACTATACCACGCTGGTTAGACGTGTTGGTATAGGGTTTTGTTTCGGTTTCCTTCTCTCATAATTGCATAGTTATTTACACATGTGATAGTCTAAAATATATTAATATAGAAGAAATATTGTTTATTTGACTGTTATTATTATATCTTGTGGCGAATTCACTCTTGACACATAATTCAGTACATTTTGTATACAGTATTTGTACCTATGACTCTTATTAGGGTAAAAAAAAGTTTCGTGATAACGAACCGTTACTCATATTCATTATTCTTGTATAAATTATAGGTAACCTCATATATAATTACTGTAGTATTCGAGACACAAGGGCGGTGTAGCGCGTAATCTAAATCTCTCAGAATTTGACAATTTTTTTGTACCTAATGATATTGAATTGATTTAATCTTTTTCATTTCCATATTGTTGATTAATGCTATTGTAGGCAGCGAAATTATATTCGATTAAAAGGTTTCTGTGAATTTTTATTCGATTTGAAATCTCATTCCGTGTTTTACTCTGTCTAATTAGCTTTATGTTACTTTGGTTTTTGTTCGTTTTAACGAAGTATTGTTATAAAAAATCTGTGCTATAAAAAGTTGCTTTATATTTTTAGCTGAATATAATTACGAAGCGTTTTCATACAGTTAACATTTAAAACTGATGGACTAAGAATACAAATTATCATTATCTCTTTTTGTGTGATAATAGATCATAAGCTTCAAATATTGGATATAAAGATATACTATTACTGAATGAGAAGGCAAACTGAAAACAAAACTATACTACATCTAATTTCCGGGCATTTTTCTATCTTTCTTTCCCTCCTCGTATAATCATTTCAATAGTCAGATCAGTCCAAAAGCTCATCCTTAGCAGCCGGAACATATATGGGTAGTATAGTACATTACTGCAGCGACCAGCAAAAGAGGCATTAATGGACGAACGTATAAAGTAAGTAAAGGGCCAAGGCACACATACGTAAGTCCATCAATTCCTAATTGTGCCCAAGGCTTGTATAGTACTTTTCTTAAATAATGCGCGGCAATTATAACTAAGTAGAATTGTATTTATGACGAACAACGAACAAAAATTTTTCACGTGCTAAATAAAGGGTTCATTTGTTTTTTTTTTAACAGGTTTCTTTTTCAAGCCAGTTCGAAATTTAAATAAAACTCTGATAAGTTGCATATTTGGTTGCAATATTTTGAAGTAACAAATCGTTCCATTTTTAAAATACACGATAGATATGAATTTACATGTATATTTATTTGGCCGCTAAAACACGACAGATATTGATTTTCACACATTTTTTGCTGGCCGCTGCTCACATGTATTTGGTCAGTACAGCAATTACGATTTATCTAGAAGAAGGTTGTCAAAATAATGCTCAAATTGCCAAGCATGTTTGAGAAAAAGTAAAATGTTAACGTAGAGTAAATTTAGTTTCTTTGGATATGAATATTATATATCCGACATTTTCTTTTTAAAAAGCACATAAAAGTATAGTGACTAATGTGAGGATGTAAGGGACGTATAACATGTATTCCATATTAATCGTAATGTATTATGATTTATAGCTGTTTGTATTCTGAAAAGTTTGCTTTTGTGTACTATTCGTGAGCTTATCTTTATATGAACACAATTATTTCACACAGTTGATAATCAAAAAGGTAGAGGTTTGTTTTTTTTTCTATATATTTACACCTTATTTATCCTTAGTATTTTGTCTGACTCAGGTTTTTAACTCTCAATACACTATTATATCTTCATTCTCTTATCATCAGATGGAATTGGCCCAGGCTGATATATAGCTTTTTGTCGTCTTTTACGACATCTAGTGGATGTCGTAAAAGACGACGGCAAAGTATGTATATATATATATATATATATATATATTATTTATATATTTAGATTCTTAGCCTCTACCACACAGATTTATATATTCACTATTATATAATTTATAATATACAAATACACATTTTTATATTATGAAAATTTAATGTACGTTTAAAGTATGTATGTAAACAAAAAAATATGTTCATATTTTTTTGTGATATAATAGATTTAATAGCTTTCATTAAAATACAATTGTTTTGTTCCTTACATAAACTAAGTTTGTAAATGGTTAATAAAAAAAGAAATATTTAAAGCAATTACCTCCTTTATTGTAATATTTAAATATTATAACGATATGGTATTAAAATTCTATTATGCTTTCAATGTTAATTGCATTTATAAAACGCAATAACTATTTTATAGGATTTGGTACATAAATAAGTTTTAAATGTTTTTACCAAATAGTAAAGTAAACAGAAGCATGAATTATAATAAAGCAAGTTTTATGTAGATGTATCATTATTTTAACTATGAACTAGGTTATACTTTTAAATATTAAGTACTTTTGTAGTCAACGAGTTTCAATAGTATAACTACTTTCAGTTTATTAATACTAAAATTTATATTAGGCTAAAAGGTTTGAACTATTAAATGGCATCTAAAAGAATATCATTATGATTCTTTTGCTGTTTTCGAAAATTCTTCTCTTATGGTACGGTTTATCTACTTATAATTTAATAATATCGTTTTAGGCTAGGTTTTAGTGTCTTTATTAACCCCTGACGCAAAAAGAGGGGTGTTATAAGTTTGACGTGTCTGTCTGTGGCTGTGTGTGTCTGTCTGTCTGTGGCATCATAGTTCCCGAACGGATGAAGCGATTTCAATTTAGTTTTTTTTGTATTAAAGGGTGACCTTTAATCATTATGTGCGAGTGTTCATAGACATGTTTGATGAAAAGCGGTTGACCCGTTTAAAAGTTGTGGGGATGAAAGTGGGGAAGAATAATCGAATGTCTGCAAAAATACTCGAGTGGGGTCTCAAATGAAAGCGCATCACGTGCCCATTACAAAATAATATGTTCAATGAAAATCGGTTGAGCTGTGAAAAAGCTCTGGGGGTAAAAGTGGGGACAATACCCAATGTCTGTAAATATATGTGGGGAGGAGGAATAGGGATAGAAATCCGAATGTCTATGTATTTAAAACTTAAAAAAATCTACGTAATAATAAGTATGTGACTATAAAAAGTATAAAATAAAAAAATAAAATAAAAAATAAAAAAAAAACCCCGACACAAAAACCTAAGTTTCCTTTAAAAAGAAAAAAATAATAAAAATGAAATTTAATATCAAAGTATCTAAGTATGTACTAATAATTCTAAAAAAAATACGTCGCGTTGGGAGACCGCTTCAAACCTAACAATTACAGTACACAGTAACAGATATAGTACAGGCTTAATACTTCAAACTTTGAAGTTGTATTAAACGATGACACAACCCTGTTATTCAAATTACTGAAATTTAGCATTTAATATGCTTGATTATTTATAAAAACCCGATTACGAGCGAAAAATAATTTTATAGTCGTTGATATAATAGGCACACACAAATTATTAAAAAAAGTGTCATTTAATACTATGTATTTATTGCTTTTATCTTTATGGTCTCGATTAGGACATTTAAACACAAATTATTGTATTAGCAAGTTATATTTAGTTTTAGTACTACCTACTCACTTTTAGCTTACGCGTGTAAAAATTCATTTTGTATTTGGACGTCTCACAGTCATTCTTTACTATCATCACGTTATTACAATTTAATTTTTAATTATGCCGTTTCATTGATGTACATATATGTAAATCCGACTGCTTAGATGATATATTAATTTAAATATAGAACATCCATACTAAATATATCATGTTCGATTATTTTGTAGGATAATTAGTATTAGAGTGCGACTATACCATGTCGCCGCCAAAAAAAAGGAATATTATAAAGTATGATCTCTATATGCTCAGTATCCGGCGATAAATATTGCATAACGGCTCTTGAAAAGAGACAATCGTGTAATTTCGGTTTTGTAGAGCAATATTCCTGTCACACTCTACGCGCGACGTCGCATGAAGCACCAACAGTCTAGTATCTATTAGGAGATGTTAAAACAATTATGACTTTTACGCTACGAAAGAGATAACTCTATGCGAATTCGAATTTAAACGATTATATCATTCCAAAGATTAATATATGTGCAATATTTATTGCCGGGTACTGTAGACAGGTTTATAGTTGGCTATAAGCTCAGGAGCTTGATTACAATTTGTGTTGCAAATTAAATATTTTTTTTTCGTGAAATACCACGCGATTCAATGCACATTAAGGATTTTGCTAAAAAACTAATAAAGTCCTATGAAAACTGTTCACTCGATATCTATGTTTAGTAAGGTAGTAATGGAGCAAAATTACTTCTATAATATTTATATGCCTGCAGTGCAATTTTTCTAAACGTTGTTATTCTAGGTAAGTCAGAGTGGTTCCATGTCACGAACACAAACTCCTAACATTGTATGCACCGATCGAATTCGTTTAACACGTGACTGGACACTGGCGGTAGTTTAATAGCCTCGTATATGTAAAGGACAGACGCGGTCTACGTCCAACCAATTTGCAATAAAACAATATGGTACGCGATCCCGACGTTCCCCGGCTTGGGTCCGAGCGACCTGCCAGTTTCTTATTGTATTTTATATTTATCCGTACCACAGTCCTATTAATCGTAAGTTCTTTATGTCACATTATGACTCTGACAGGCTTCTTTTGTGACCAAATTAATCCCCGAAGACCTCTATGAGCCATTTGTAGAGGCAATGAGTTTTCTTCCTTGACTTTTGCCATTAATAATTTTGCTACCTACTCATTATGGGACCAAAGAAAGGAAGATAAACTGATTAAAATGCAACGCAGGGTAATCGGATTAAAATAAGTTTTAATGAACCCTAAATATTCATGGAATCGTAGACACCTATTTAATAAATAAAGTTCTAAAACTGGTATAATAATAATGTCGCGAATTATTTACTGATTGTTTGTTTCTTAATCTAAAAGATTGTTTTCTATAATTTAAATTTATGCTTGCGGCCTTGTTAGCGGTAATGTAGATTTTTTAATTTAAATCTGACCCATGGAAACTGTACATTTTATGGGGATAAAATGTTGATTTTGTGGTACTTCAGACTATCATCTTTCTCTTTGTCAAGTTTTATTCCAATTGGTTCTGGCGTGATTGATAACAAATAGTCATCAAACTTAGTAAGAAGTAAGATTGTATCTGCATATGCAAAAGGTGAATTTTTAATATGTATTGTATTCTTTTATGGCATATCAAGGTGTCAATAAAGGCAAAGGAAAATCATATACGTTCCTCTGGGCTTGAACTTTGATCTACTATGCCATTTCATTTCTTGCATAGATGTTATCATCATCATCACAGCCCATATATGTCCCACTGTTGGGCTCGGGCCTCCTCCGTAATGGGAGGGAAGTTAATCTACTGTACCACGCACGTTTAGTAGATTAACTCTAACCAGAGTTAATCTTAATTTATTGCAACCCCACACACATTCCTTTATATTCTTTAATTGAACGGTACATATAGCGATGGTGACTACCATATCCTAATTCCATATAATACCAAGAATAATTTGATTGCGATAGGAATTATAAAGTAAAAATATTTAAATAACTGAAACCTTTAAAAGTGATTTTAGCGTCCCGGGAAACATTTGGGGCACATTAAAACCTTTGCATATAATATTATTAAAATAAAGTGTAGGTGAAGTATTATTTTTATTGTTTTTTAAATTATTATTTATTACATTTCAAAGCTTTTTATATAAATCATTCCTGATGAACTATTTTCGAAATCTAATACTACTAAACCAATCACTTACATTCACCTATCATTAAATCTTTGATTTTTTGATAATATAAAGAATTTTGTAGTTGAACTGTAAATGGAAAAGGATAACTTTAAATATCATAAAAAAATCATGATTCTAAAGTATTTTCGTGTTAACTCCATTTTCACTGCGAATAGTAAATTTAGACGTTTGAAAAATAAATGATAACTAATTTGTCAACCAACCTATTTATACCACAAAAATTTAAACTTGAAAAGAAAAACACATCATTCGAAATTCGAACAGTCACTGAATGCGAAGTGAAAATTCTCAGTGAACTTGTGATAGTTATATCCCAAGATGCTGACTGGAAAAAGGTTTAACAAAACGTATAAATTTGTTAGGCTGACCGACCGCATTCGTAACGACGACGTAAGAGAGCGAGTAGGTATGAAAGAGAGTATTGGTGTAAAAATGCGAAAGGGAATGCTCCGATGGTTCGGACATGTGGAAAGAATGCCGAACGAACGCCTGGTTAAGAAGATATACAATGCGAAAGTGGAAGGATGTAGGTACCGAGGGAGACCGAGACTAACCTACCTAGACCAGATCGGTCATGTACTGAAGGAAGGTGGAGTCAAGAGTCTCCGAAACCGGCGAGCGTGTATGAAGAGAATTATGAATGTTGAGGAAGCGAGTGAAGTATGCAGAGATAGAGTTCTCTGGCACTCTGTTCTCTCTGCCTACCCTGCAAGGGATATGGCGTGATGATATGTATGTATGTATGTATAAAATTGTGGATAAGTGGCAGGTATAATTATAATAAAAAAAATGATTAAAAAAATCAAAAAACCCGACTGCGTAAAAAGTCACCAAAACTACGTACATAATAAAAAAAAACTGATAAGAAAAAAACAAGCACTTAGATGTCCGGTGGTCTAGAATTCCATAATATATTATTGAATAAATACTATTGCAGATAATGAAATATATTTTAATAATAGAACATGACAACTGAACAGTCGGGATCCATTGAAAAATTAGATTTGCTGTCGAATAAAGGATCCCGACTGTTCAGTTGTCATCTTCTATTATTAAAATATATTTCATTATCTGCAATAGTATTTATTCAATAATATATTATGGAATTCTAGACCACCGGACATCTAAGTGCTTGTTTTTTTCTTATCAGTTTTTTTTTATTATGTACGTAGTTTTGGTGACTTTTTACGCAGTCGGGTTTTTTGATTTTTTTAATCATTTTTTTTTTATTTTTATACTTTTTAGTTATAAATACCTAGGTAGCTATAGTTATCTTATTTATTAATAAGTAGGTAGGTACCTAACTATATATAGTTTTTCCACTGAAGTTAAGTACTATATCGTTAGAAATTGGAGATGGGCGACCGCGTCAGACATTGGATACTTTAGGTAGGACTACCTATGGTATATTGGACAATATACCTACTAGATACTTCAGTATATGTCCATCCACATCCAGTTATATGAGTTTTTCGTCTTTTCATCGTAAATTTCTACTGTCTAAAAAACCTATATGTGAGAAAGGTTATTACGAAACTTTAAATCGATATAGATCCTAAACGGCCAGTCGAATCGAAAAATGTTGAGAGAAAACTAAAAATGATTTTTAAATACCTATTTAACGATACCCCACTCGATATAGTTTGTTGACTTTAATTTTTTTAATTTTCCCAATATGGCGTCCAGTAATCGCCATATTGAATTTTCAATAACGTCATATCTTTAGTGACACCCGCCGGATTAAGAGGAATCGATTGACGTGCGAATCATAAAAATCGGCCCAGGCGTTTGGTATATATAGTGCTTCAAAGGAACATACAAACATACATACATACATAGACTGTTAAACACAATACCACTCCTTTGCAGTCGGGTAAAAATACCATTTGTTCTCACAGGGCATCCAAGAACTATTTTAAGGGTACACTGAGCACACTTAAAGCTACGAATTGGAAACCGAGAATTCTGTTACAACGGCGTCATGTTTGTCGAGCAATTCCTTTGAAATCCAATTTTCCCGAGTCCCTGAGTGTGAGCTTTGGTGTATCCTCAGATTTCAAATATATATATATATATATATATTTATAAAACTAGATTTATTTATCTTACTATTATTATAAATGCGAAAGTTTGGATGGATGTTTCTTATTCAATCACGCGAAAACGGCTAAAGGGATCTGGATGCATTTCATTTGATACAAAGATTGATACCACATAAGCAGCTATTATTCCGAAATAATGTATTTTTCCCATGGCATTAATTTAATAGATAAATCATCCATTAGCACGAGCGAAAAAATGTTTAACTATGTTAAACTTGTCTGACATAAACAAACTTGTTTTGTTTACAAAATATTGAGGACAATTAATTGAATTAGACAATACACGCCGAAAAGCCATTATTATTTTAAGGATGGAGGAAGCAAGGTGGGGCTTCCACATGCCCACAATCAATCAATTTACCGCACATCTCAAAAAAGGAAGGAGTACTTAAGAACTAGAACCTTTATTTTTTCGCAGAACATCGAATATCGATTCAACATGTGTTTCGTCTTTGAACGAGGCATTCTCAGGACGATTCGACATCAAAAGCCGGTTTTATCTACGCATCTAATATGAAGTTTTACTAATGTAGCCCTAACTACACTCTTAACAGTTTCCTGTTTACAGCTGCAGGCTGGTTTATCCAGGGTAGTACCATATTCTCATAGAAAATCGACATCTGAGCAGTGGCAATGTGATATTGCGCCTCGTTCGGTGAGCGAGAGAGCTGGAAGCCCAGGTTGGGTGGGTTTTGGTTGGTAGGTAGCAGCGTAACTATACCTCTGGTATTACAAAGGTTCATGGGTAACATTTACCATCAGGTGTAATACTTGTTCGTTTGCCATCTTAAGCAACAAAAAATGCTTTACTAGTTTTTTTTTGTGTATCACATGGTATTATGAAGCAGTAGTTCCTTATATATTGCTTTTTCAATATTTTAAGTTGGCGTATTTTTGATATATGCTCAGACATACAAATAATGCATAAGAATTTCTCTAAATTCGATGCTTTCTATGAAACGTATTTTCATTAGAGAAGGTGGCATTTTATTACTTGTACTCAAAATTAATGTCACGCTTTCAACAAGATAAAATCTTATAAAATATCCTACGCTATGACTATTGATATAATTAATCTCAATGTTCGCTTCACAACGTTTCAAAGGCGAAGATTACATTTGCCTGTGGCTACTTCTTCACTTAAATAATTACACGTACCAATTTCAATATAATTTATGTTTTAGTTGTTAAAGTTATCTTAAGGATTTATTAATTTTAGTTTTTAAGGATTTATTATTATTTACTATTATATATTTTTAACCTTATTTATAAACACCTCCCTATGGAATATGACAAAATTTAAGCAACGCCTTGAAAAGTTTCTTTTGAGCGTTTTGTATTGCTGAATTAATTTTTTTCTCAACTTGAGAGGCATTTAGGGCCAATTGTATACATAAATAACAATTCTCTGCGCGGCAATGGATTAAGAATAATCTGTGTCACTTCTTCCTTTCATATGGACATCATAATAGATATATAAGGGATGGGAACAGATATATGGAAGTGAAATAAACATCGACCAATAAGCTAATTTTCCTTTCGAATAAAAAAATCTTGTATTATAGCATTTTTGCATTCATAAGCTTTATAGGAAGAACAATAAAGAAGATAAATTGTAACAGTTTTCTTTACAGCCGATTTACATTCCATTATTGGATGGAGCAAGCCAGAAAATTAGCTCGCTAGTCTAATGAGTCAAGTAGAGATAGGGTTTGATTTCATATTTCTTTGTCTTATATTGGTACACCTGTTTACATTTTACAATAGGCTTTTAATAAAATCGCGAGGAAGAAATTCATATCTTCGATTCCTTAGATTAAGGACTCCATCTATTATTTGACTAATATCTTCCCTAATTAATATATATTTTGCGAAACCTGAAGAAGTTCGTGCTGATTCCAGATTTAAACTGTTTCTCACTTAATAAATTAAAAGTTTAATGACTATATGCACAAACTTTTGCATTTATAGTGATACGACAAAACTAACCAAAAAAATCGCTATAATATTATATAAAATTAAAGACACGAATTGAAGTGAGAACTAATAAGCAATTTTTATAAATTACCACTTCAATGTTATACATTGCCGCTCATGTAATAGAATACTGAAAATCACTAACTGTAACAACTCTAATTTAAAATATCCGAACATAATTAAACGGAATGAACAGCAGTTAAACTTGTTGTGGCGCGGGTATAGTCTGGTTTTATAATTACACTGTTTGGTTTTGTAAATCAAACGGTTCAACAGATTTAACAAATTATAATTAGTGGAAAAATGCACACAAAATTATATTACTCAATATTTATGAGAAGGCGATAATGATGTAAAAAATTAATGATATTCTCATAGCTAATTTTCACTAATCCGTGATGCGTTTAATATACACGCAAGTATTATTGATTTTTATCTGGTGGAACCATATTTTCGTATTATTACCCAAACTAAGAGAGTGAAGGAATGTGGTGCAGTTCTATATATATATATATATATACAAGGTGTCCCGGCAGACGCCGTCTTGCCCGGAAAAGTTTGAAGCGATATGTCGACAGCAGCGTCACCTACCGAATCCAATTGTATTTTGAAATCATCATCATCATCCCATTGGAATATACATAGAAATTTTCATCCCAATCGGTCCATCCGTTTGACATACAGACAGCGGCGCCACCCCTCCTCCCCTCGAACACACAGAAAACATTTTAAGGCAATCCGTTTAGTCGTTTAGGAGGAGTTCACTGTCAACACACGCACAGAAGAAGTATTTTTATTTTAAATACGTATCACTCACATAAACATCAGATATCATTATATTTAATCTAATATAATATATTATTTAAAAATATTGATATTGTAAAGTTGGCAGATTTAATTAGTCTCCGTAGTTAAGACAGTTCATTTTATAATTAATATTATTGTTTTCGTCCACCTGACCTCCATGTTTAACGGTTGTATTTCTCGTTGGGTATTTTCTTAGCTTATCAAACTTGTTGAGTGATCCCTTTGATTATTTTAACTAAAACCTTAATAATTTTAGACTCATTTCTGTAACAATTTGCAATATATTTACAAAATTTTCATGAATAAAATAATAAGTAATTTCAATGTTTCATAAACTTTGTGGTATATTGCACGCGTCATAAGCGAAGCGTTGAGGTCTTGCTCTACTCTCGATATATGAAAATCAAGCACTTTTCAAACCTAAAAATGATTGTATTTCTCTCACATTGCACTTATAGAATAATATTATCACACATATATCAAGAAAAAACATTCGTTTAAACGTATTTGATATTTTTAAAAAGCAATTATTTTGTTTAAAGTAAGAAAATAGTTGATTAAAAAAAATATTCGAGGACGTCGGATAAAATATATTTGATCTGGCAGGATCACGACCGTAAAAATTAATGTATCATAGTTTTTCTTTTATTAAAAACTACATAATCGCAACGCGCTGTTTCCTTTCGAAAATGGCTTGGTAATTGTAATTATTAAAAAACTAAACTGCTTAGTCTTTAGTGTATGCATACATTATGAAAATTGGGTTCGTTTACACTTTTTTGTTCGTCCATTCGAACAGGCTAAGGAAAGAAATTCCATACAGCCTATACAGCTATGTTTAGCACTACGACGAGAATGGCACCAAATTTCAAAAGAATTTTTTTGCCTTCATTTTCATTTATGGCATTGACTAATAGTAAATGACAAATAATATAAAAATTATGAAGCGTGCACTTTTGGATTTTCCAAATTATATTTATATTTGGGCTCGCTTTATATTTCATTGGGATTTTTTCTTCGTTAGCTTGCTTAAAAAGTTTTTATTTATATCTTGCTGTGTCTAAGAGTCAAAAACCATGTTGTTAAATTATTTTATATATCTATTAAGGTTCTTGTGATGCACCTTTAAAAACAAAAAAAAAATATGTTGAAAATAGCTTAACATATTTTTATATCAAAGATGCTGGCGTCATGTATCTGTGAACTTCTTATTATATATGATCACATTACCAGCCCAGTGGTACCTAATTATTATTTGTGTTTTTTAGAAAACTCCTACCGCTTGTTTAATTCGGCAAATCAAATGAAAAGACAGCTGCGTTTTTCTTTTTAATATTGACATAGCTAATGGTTCTGGATCGAGTAAAATTTGGTATTGTTGTTTTATAATTCGTTTGTAATTATAAAAATTATTGTTTGTACTTTTAGCTTGTTTACAAAAAAAAAAGTCAAAGTTTTGACATTGCATATAATAAATGGCAATCTTGCCCCTATTACAGAGAATTACAGTTATTGACAATAGCTTTATATCAACTCTCCTTGGAAATGTAATTATTGACCAGACGGCATCAGATATAGTTGGCCCAGATTAATGTTAAAATTTCAGTTATCTTTTATGAAACTCACAAGCAGTGTAAGGGTAATTACACTAAAAATTGAAAAATAATTAAACTTAAAAAAAATATGTAAACCGACTCCAAAATAAGATCAACCAAAAACCATACTTAAAATACTAAAAACTGGAAAAAATTTATAGCCACCACCACACAAGACATTGGCGAGATTACTAATGTTTTTAAGTTCTTTCCTTAGTAAATTCTTAATACCAAAAGAGAAGAGATTCAAATCATAAATTGACAATCATGACGGATTTTTTACCTGATGTTCTCAGTGGGGTTCTGTATTATTTCTATTAGCCTATCGATGTCTACCGTTGAAACCAATCCTGTTTAAAAGTAAATAATACTAAAAATGATTGACAGGAGGTTTGGCAACTGATGTTAAGAATTGCTCAAAAAATTGTTTTTGATTATTCTCCTGGTGAACTTTCAGCCGCTTTTCTATGACATGAAAAAGTAAAATCTACTAAAAATTGCATTCTTGACCCATATTATATTATAAGGTAGTTTAAAAAAAACTAGGCTTAAGATGGTGAAAGTGCTCTTTCAAAGTTTAATCATAATAAATAATTTGAGTTAATATCATACTGATTTTGTTATCATTTGTTACAGATTTACATTATCAGCCCAGACCTCCTGCTCCTGAAGGTAAAAAACCTAAAACTCTATGTATGTTTTTATTTATTTCAAGGTTTACAATTAAATATCCATTATACTTATCTAAAAGGTAAAATATTACATTTTATGTATATTTCTTTAAAATATAATAGTTTACTTATTACAGTTTCATAGTCGTTTTATTTACGTGGCTAACTGAGCTATGCTAGTATTTATAGCAGCTATATAACCGAGTGGAAAACTAATAACACTTTTTTTTATTGCTTGTGGTGGTAGGCAAGCAAGCAGCACACCTGATGTTAAGTGTCACTGCCGCCCATGGATATTTGCTATACCAAAGGTATAGCCAGGCCGCTGCCTACCAATATAAACCCCAAACCCACCCAGTTAGGCATCTGGCTCCCTCGCTCACCGAACGAAGCGCAATAGCACATTGCCATTACTCAGACGTCAATCTTCTGCGAGAGTGTGTTACTACCCCGAACGGACCGGCCCGCGGCTGTAGACAGAGAACTGTCAACAACGTAGTCCTACCACAATAAGATTTATATGTATGATCGTAAATTGGTAATGATCGCTTCCTTTAGCATTGAAGGAAAGTATCATGACCTGTATATCTATAAGTTACAATAAATATTCTAATAAATGTGTAAAATCCATGCTTCAGAGAACAAGTTAAACGATTGGTCACGGATGTCATGAACATAATGTCGTAATATACTGTCGAAATGATGAAATTTAGCATCCTCAAATATTTTTGGTTAAATTTTAAAATATTGGTACCTATTTAGGTTGCGGAGGTCTAGACAATTATATCTATTGAAAGTAGTTAAGCTAGAAAGCCGACGCTAATATAATATTTAGAATAAATATACATACATAGAATAAATATATATACATACATAGATACATAGCCTCACGCCTGTTTCCCAGAGGGGTAGGCAGAGACTACGGATTGACACAAACCACGATCCTGGCATACTTCCATCGCTTCATTCACACTCATAATAGTCTTCATGCATGCTCTACGATTACGCATACTCTTAATAAGACCTCTCGTCAACACATCTCCAACTTGGTGCAGAAAAGTATGACGTGGTCTTCCCCTTGTATTCGTCCCATTCACGCTTGCTTTATATATTTGCTTCGTCAACCTCTCGTCACTCATTCTTTCTAAATGTCCAAACCACCTCAGCATACTCTTTTTGATCTTTATCACTACTTCTTCATTCACACCACAGTGCTCTCTTATAACATTATTCCTAATTTTATCTTTCATACTTACATCACACATACTACGAAGAGCTCTAATCTCTACAGCATTTATTCTACTTTCATGTCTTCCCTGCCAAATCCAACTTTCACTACCATACATGAGAGTAGGTACTAATACTCCCTTATGTACAGCTAAACGTGCCTTTTTGGACACGTTTCTGCTTTTCATAAAGGTGTATAGTGCCCCATATTACCAGCATTTAATCTTCTTTCAACATTTTTACCATCTCTAGTAAACAAAACACCCAAATATAAAAATTCTTTCACCTGTTCCAGTTCCTCACCATTTATAAAAATGTTACATTCTGTCATACATTTATCCTTTTCAAAAACCATAATTTTCGTCTTACTTACATTTACTTTCATACCTTTTCTTTCAAAAGCTTCATGCATAGTAGTTACCATCACCTGCAAATCTTCTGCCGATGATGCAAGTAATACCTGATCATCGGCATAAAGAAGACATTTGATAAGTAACTCATTCGTAAACCACAATCATTATTTTTCAGATCTTTCAAACAGCTATCCATAAATAGGTTAAACAGCCACGGGGACGCAACACATCCCTGTCTAACACCTTTATCGATATTAAACCACTCCGTGCAGGCTCCGTTTATTATTACGCACGCCCTGGAATCCTTATAGATGTATTTCAGCGCGTGAATAAGATGGCTGTCCACCCCATACATAGACATGACCGACCACAGTTCATTCCTCCTCACTTTGTCATAAGCTTTCTCCAAATCAATGAATGCACAAAAGATTTTCTGACCTTTAGCCAAAAATTTCTGCGTCATGCATCGTAAGGAGAAGACTTGGTCCGTACAACCCATACCTTTCGGAAACCTGCTTGTGCATCCCATATTTTCTTGTCGGTTACTTTCAATACTCTTTCAATCAATACTTTCGCATACAGTTTGCCGACTATGCTAAGGAGGAGTGCTTATGCCCCTGTAGTTCCTACAATCTTGCTGCGAACCTTTCCCTTTGTACAAAGGTGCAACTAGAGCCTTACACCAGTCGTCAGGTACTTGGCCATTAGTCCAGCAGAGATTGAAGAGCTGGTATAGCATGTTAGCTATAATATCCTGTCCAGCTGTCAGCATCTCAACTGTAATCTTGTCGTATCCTGCAGATTTACCCGCTTTCATACCTTTCAGTGCGTTCATAATTTCCACCATAGTAATACATTCTCCATCCTCAAGATCTCTTTCACTCTCAAATGATAGATCTTGTGGCTCTTCTCTTTCAAATAAGCTTTCAAAATACTCCTTACATCTCTCTGGCACACATTCTTCTCTATTCACTATCCTTCCATATTTATCCCTGATCGAGGCAAGTTCTGTACTTTGAACTTTACCTCGAGCTGATCTTATGGATTTCCAGAAAATCTTTAAATTTGATTGGTAATCCTGCGATAATCTTCTATCATACTCGTCTTTCTGATCCTCTTTCTTTTTTCTGACAATTTCTTTCACTTCTCTTTTTCTTCTCTTGTACTCTTCTTTGACTATATCTATATCATGAATCGTTGCTTTCTCTATTCTCTCACTGGCTCTGATAGCAAGCCAATCTACCCAGCCTTTCTTCTTCTCACAAACTGCAACTCTGCACATCTTTATCCCACCATATATTCTTCATCTTATTTACTTTCCTTCTTCTGGTCACGCCACATGTTTCTGTAGCAACATTTACAACATTTTCATTAAAAGTCTTCTATAATTCTTCCATATCACTAATATCACAACCGAATCATACAACTTTTCTGTCAGTTTACTTTTATACTTCTCTCTAATAATCTCATCTTGCAAATTCTCTACTTTTATCCTTTCTAGTACACTTATCGGGTTATGTATCCGGTTTCATCCACGTTTTTATGAGACCACTTATTCTAGTCATTACTAGAAAGTGGTCTGTATGGATACCAACACCGCGATACACCCTGGTGTCTAGAACTTTATTTCTGAGTCTTTCGTCTACTATTATAAAATCAATCATACTCTTTCTTACATTCTTTGCTTCGCGTGTATACATATGGATCTTTTTGTTTTCAAACATAGTGTTTGTAATACAAAGGTTCCATTCCAAGCACACCTCTAGCAGACTTTGCCATTTTCATTTACACTTTCATCACCAAACCTCCTTAAAACGTTTTCGAATCCTTTTCGGCCTACTCCCACCCATCCATTAAAATCACCTAGCAAAATCAACCTTTCATTTAACTGGCATAATCTTAAAACATCTCTTAGTTCCTCCCAAAACTTTTCTCTTCCATTCTGCTCACATTTATTTTTAGTCCAACCCGTGTTTACAGGAGCATATACTCCTACAACAAAAATACGGGTCAGACACACTTTCATTCTTAATCATACTAATCTAGCATTCACACAATCATACTCTTTCACACATTGAGCCATTCGAGCAGAAAGAAGGAGACCAACTCCCTGGCAGGCTCTAGTAGTCATTGGTACCCCGGACCAGTATGCCGTATAAGGTCCGAATAAATATTTAGAACAATATAGGCTCATAGGACTTATTTTTACTTACCGCTGAATTTAATAAGCAAATACCTTAAAGATTTCCGCGATGGTGCTATTAAAATATTTTCTTTTTTTAATATAAACGAAAGAATATTTATTTCCATTATTTGCTTAAAAGACGTGGTATATAATAATGATAATTAAAACAGAGAGGATGATGACAATGAAATAAATGCATTTGATGATTTTATTGACAATAGGTACTTTTGACGGGAATTTGAAAACGTCATGTAGTGCTCTTGTATTATATTCGATATCTTAGTGTTTTAACGTGTTATATTAGATAATTTTGATGGCATTTTATATAATATGAAACTGCGGAACTACTGGGATATAGTGAATATCATATAAAAGAGCTTTACAACGTTTTCGTTTTCCATCAAAATTCCCATAAGATACCATTAACAGTATGGCCATAGCACTGTTGATGGCGACGATTTGACTTAGACAATGACTAACCTGAAAGACTAAAAACGTGAAGATATTTATAACTAGTTATCGGCGAAATCTTGTAAACGCCATTAAAAAAAAAAAAGAAGAAAATTGACAGTAAGCGTGACATTAAATTATTGCATTGACAGTAAACGTAATATCGAACCTTGGCGAGACCTATGTCCAATAGTGGATGTTAACACGCTGATAGAGTTTGAAGGTTGTTTTTATAATATTTAAGTAACTTTTAATGTATTTTTTTTTTCGGTAAGAGAGGCCTATAATATAATTAAGACTTATAATATATGACTTTTATGTTATAAAAAATATTTGCCATTCCTAGATGAAGGTGATTATAAAAGAAAAAAAAAATGCTTTGATTTATTACTGCTTATACAGCTATCGGCTTATGTGTCACGGAATAATAATGCAATTCACCACCTCTCATCTTACCCGTGGGTGTCGTAAGAGTCGAATAAGGAATAATATGTATATAACATGTAAATATGTTTGTAAAAGAAAGAAAATTTAAAATAAAACTGTATAATAACCCATGTGCATCGCGAGGAAGGAGGAAATTCACCACCACTAGTAGGTGAATTTTCTCCTTATCGTGGTCCTCCAGGCTCGAGCCCAGCAGTGGGACGTTTTAGAGCTGAGATGATGTTAATTATTCTAATTCGTACTCAGTATCACAAATCTGAAATTTGATAATATTGCACGGCAAATCCTTACAATTTTGTAAAATTTTATAATATTACCTTTTGAGGTCATATATTAGAACCACAAACATTTTGTAACGGACGTTTTTAATTTGACTAAAATACTTGTAACGTTAAAATGTTTAAAAATGTCAAACCATTGATGCGTTGTACACGGAATTAATAATAACTTTCATAATTAATTATTTTAAAATTAGTTATCTTTGAACCATCATGTAATCATACTATTGTGAAATATTTAGTAAATTACATACATATCCTCACGCCATATCAGCCAGCACGCATTACCAGGCAGAGAGAACTGAGTGTCAGAGAACTCTATCCTTGCATACTTCACTAGCTTCCTCAACATTCATAATTCTTTTCATACACCGCTCGCCGGTTTTGGAGACTCTTGACTCCACCTTCCTTCAGTACGTGACCAATCTGGTCTAGTTAGGTGAGTCTCGGTCTCCTCCGGTACCTACCTACATCCTTCCACTTTCGCATTGTATATCTTCTTAACCAGACGTTCGTTCGGCATTCTTTCCACATGTCTGAACCATCGGAGTATTCCCTTTCGCATCTTTACACCAATACTCTGTTTCATACCTACTCGCTCTCTTACGTCGTCGTTGCGAATGCGGTCGGTCAGCCTAACTCCACAGATTTGCCGTTGAGATCGCATTTCGACCGCAATAATTTTACTTTCATGCTCTTTTCTGCATACCCAACTCTCGCTTCCATATAGTAATGTTGGTAAAGTTTAGTAAATTATGTTTAATTCTTGTTAATTAATTGAATTTATAAACTTACCAAAAAAATTGACTAACTTTTTTAACTTGTACTGCACAGATGGCGTAGTGGTTAAGATACCGACCATCCATGTCAGTGCCGTGGGTTCGATTCCCACGCAGGACAAGACTTTGTGCGATCCACAAAGTGTTGTTCTGAGTCTGGGTGTATTTTTTCTGCGTTAATTGCATGTTTGTAAAGTCCCTCGCAATACAAGGATTATTTCCTTAGTGCAGGGAGGTGTTTTCAAAAAAAAAAAAAAGTTAAATATTGAATTTGCACGCGTTACATTTGTATTATTTTGTAATTCTATATATGCTGTTTGTTTGAGATACCTTCTGTTTTTTAAGCGATGAATGTAATTACAGCCAAATTAATGCTTCGTTTTTAGTACAAGTACTTCTCAATCTTAGAAACCAGAATCGATCACAATGAGAAGGAAATTGGCCTGCTATACCCACTGACCAGGCGGGTTGATAAAATGTTTGTTATGACTTACCTTCTTTAATAGTAATATTATTTTCTTACGTGGTCCAGTCTAATCAAGCAAAGAAAAGTAAGAAGTAATAGGGTGATTGATGTAATACGATATATGATGTCATATTATACTGCACTCCAGCGTCAGTTGAAAATATATATAAATAGTTTGGAGAAATCCAAAAGTGCATGCTATATAATTTTTATATTTTATTTATCACTAGCTTCCGCCCGCGACTTCGTCCGCGTGGAACGGTTACTTTGGGCTAACGTTAACTTCAACTCGCGAATTCGTTTACGTAAAAGGTGGAAATATTTTTAAATAATACATACGTTAAAGCTGTTTTAGGTACCTACATGATCATTTTATTAGTAAGAGTAGAACATTAAACCTTAAGTAAAAGTATTGGGTCTTATCTATACTTTCTATAGATATATACAATGTATGTATATTATACATACATACATATATACATACATACACTTACGACTATTTACGATTACACATACTTTTAATGTGTATGACATCGCTGTGTGGTAGCGGCTATGAATACTACCAATCCTCACTTTGCTTGTGGATGTCGTAAAAGACGACTAAGAGCCTTATAACGACTTGGGCCAACTCCATCTGATGCCGTTTGGTCAACAATTACATTCCCATGGAGGGTTGACGTCTGGCAGGCGGCCGGTAATAAAACTATTGCCAATAACTTTTATAATATGTACTATGAATGAAGAGTACTTATTGTATCGACCCCAAGTAATTGGGATAAGAGTAGGAGAATGATGATGATGATGACCTCTCGTGAACAAATCTCCAATTTGGTCCAGAAAAGTATGACGTGGTCTTCCCCTTGTATTCGTCCCATTCACGATTGCTTTATATGTTTGCTTCGTCAACCTCTGCCCACTCATTATTTCTTCCACTTCGTGTCCAACCCACCTCAGCATACCAGCGCTCTTTTATAACATTATACCTAATTTTATCTTTCAGACTTACATCACACACGTTACGAAGAGCTGTCAGCTCTACAGCATTTATTCTATTTTCATGTCTTCTCCGCCAAATCTAACTTTCACTGCCATACATGAGGGCAGGCACTAATACTTCCTATACTTATTATTATTATTTAGGATGTGTAAAGCCGACGGAAGGTCATGAGAAGAAAACAGAACTAAAAATGTAGTGTGTGCAGAAGTACTTTGAAATAACATTAGTTTGAGTTTTTTTTTAATATAAGATTATAAGACCCAGTATTTTTATCGTAAATGCGCGCCCAGTACTTGATCATTATTTTGCTGCGATGTTATTTTTAAACTGCGATATTTCCTAAGATATTCATTGAAATCAAATAATGTAAAGAGCAATTTTGTTTTAAATTAAATACTTGTGATGAATAACTCATTTATTTGGATAAGGATTAATATTATGTTTATAAAAACACCTTCGAAAATATCATATTATTTTAAAACAAATTTGATTAGCATAAAAAAGGTTATAGTGAGCCAATCTTAAAAGATAGACATATGCTGTTGCGGACTTTTATTTAGAACTTTGAAAGGGGAACAATTATATAGTACATAATTTTTGCGCAACTTTAACCGTTTACGCAGCGGAAGCTCTCAAAAGGAAACAAAAACCCGATTTTTACACATTCATCATGGTTGCTCTGCTCCTATTGGTCGCAGCGTAATGTGGTATAGCCTAAAGCCTTCCTCTATAAATGGACTATCCAACAAAAAAAGAATTTTTCAAATCGGACCAGTAGTTCCTGAGATTAGCGCGTTTAAACAAACAAACAAACAAACAAACAAACTCTTCCGCTTTATAATATTAGTATAGATTTACTATTAGTCAATGGCATAAATGAAAGAAAAAAATACTATTGAAATTTCGCGTCATTCTCGACGTAGCGCAAAACATTGCTTGCAAGCATTGTAAACGAACCCATGGTTGTATGGGATTTGTTCCCTTTGTCTCTCCGAATGGACAAACAGAACCAAAGATTTCATAAGGTACATACACTAAATAGTAAGCAGTTTAGTTTTTTATTGATTGCAATTAAACGACAAAGAATTACCAAGCCATTATCGAAAGGAAACAGCGCGGTAATTATGAAGCTTTAAAAAAATGCGATCCATTAATTTTTACGGTCGTGAGAGTGTTAGATCCATATGACCAGACATACGGACGTCCTCGACTATTTCTTTAATCAACTGCTTTTTAAAAATATCAAATATGTTTAAAAGAATGTTTTTTCTTGAAATAATGTATTATAATATCACCCTATCAGTGCAGTGTGAGAAAAATACAGTCATTTTTAGTTTTGAAAAGTCCTTGATTTTCATATATCGAGAGTAGAGTATCACCTCAACGCTCCGCTTATGAGGCGTGCAAAATATACTAAAAATATCTATATTATTTAAAGTAAATATTAAATGCACTCACTTATCGAAACCATTTATGCATACTGATTTAATTGAAATATATAGTTTTAAAATTCTCGTAACTTTGTGAAAGCCCCCACGTTCAATAAAATTAATGAATTGAAAAGGTGAATTACGTTTCAAATTAATAATGCTGGCTTTACTTACCAAGTAACTTAAAATGAATAATATGCTATGTTTATCTTGTTTTATTGTATATTATATGGCTGGATTAGCGTTTTTACTCTCGAAAGAGGTAAAAAACCTTAAAAAATCTAATTAAATATATATACAAACATACATATCATCACGCCATATCCCTTGCAGGGTAGGCAGAGAGAACAGAGTGCCAGAGAACTTTATCCTTGTATACTTCACTCGTTTCCTCAACATTCAAAAATCTCTTCTTACACGCTCGCCGGTTTCGGAGACTCTTGACTCCACCTTCCTTCAGTACGTGACCAATCTGGTCTAGGTAGGTGAGTCACGGTCTCCCTCGGTACCTACATCCTTCCACTTTCGCATTGTATATCTTCTTAACCAGACGTTCGTTCGGCATTCTTTCCACATGTCTGAACCATCGGAGTATTCCCTTTCGCATCTTTACACCAATACTCTCTTTCATATCTACTCGCTCTCTTACGTCGTCGTTGCGAATACGGTCGGTCAGCCTGCCCTAATTAAAAATAAACTAATTAAAGGCTTATTATGTTTCTATTATTATATATTTTTAATAATATATATTGACAACTGTATATTTCTTATAAGATGTTATTATTAAGTTATTTTATTGTTCCAATCACAACATAATATTTCATTCAATTGACGTAGCGTTTTTTTTATTATATTGTTAACTTAACTTTATTTGGCATTTTTTATGCTGTAATTAGATATGTGAGTATGTATTTTATAAGTGGATGCATTTTCAAAGTTTATCTGGTGTCCACAATTCATAAACTTGTATATATATAGGTATAACATGCGAGTGACATGCCAACTGCAGCAGTGTCTCGAGCCAACAAAATCGCTTTGTCTCTGGAATTTTAGGAGAGCGTGTCCCGAATTATATGGGTTAGAGTTAGCTAACATTAACTTGTATTATTATTTTAGATTTATATTCTACTGTATTTTATATTCGTGATAACTATTTTAAGAGGTAACTATAGATTGAAATTACTATTTCTATTTTTATTAATTGTAATAAAAAAATACATTATTTAGAGTCAAAGTATGTATTATTCGGTTTTGTATTGACTTCTAGAATCAAATGATACTGCAAGAAAGGGCAATTTTGAAATAAAACTTAAAATTAATCTGTTTCGACAGAGCAGTATAGCAGAATAACTTTTTTATTTGTGATAGAAATGGGAATATTCTCAAGAATTTGATATACATATGACAAAGGTAAGACACAAAATTCAGTAGAAATTGCTTTTGAAAATTTAATTCATCATAATCATCATCTCAGCTGATATACGTCCCACTATTGGGCTCTAGCCTCCTCCATAATTGGAGGGAAATTGACCTACTATACAACGCTGGTCAGACATGTAGGTATAGGATTTGGTTTCGAGTTTTCTTTCTCTTGCATAGATGTTATATGCATTTTACATCTCTTAGTCGCCTCTTACGATCACCCACGGGTAAGATATTAATTTAATTAATTAAAACTAATACAATATTTAATTAAATTTGTTCATGTTTGGTTAATGAAATAATTTCTATCAAAATCTGCATTTATATAACTTTATGTAGCATTAAACAAGTAAAGTTTATTTATTCTGCAGATAATATGGATAATTTGAAGAGCTTTCGCGCCTGAAAAAGCGCCGTGGTAAATTTCCTAATTTTCTTCCATTCACGGAGCATCCGCCATCATTTTTATCTCCCCTCCCTGTTCCTCCATTTATCTTGGGCTTCTTCAACAGGGATTCGCGTTCTAATATTTTGTTTGCTTCTTAAAAAATTGTTATTTCCGAATGCTTTCTTTGATTTAAGCGGATTTGTCTCTAATCTTTATGTTATGACCGCTGAGGAAATGAATTCATTTTTGAATATCAAATATATTTGGTTCTTTCTTTTATAAATAAATTTAATAATAAAAGGCTTTCACCTACTAAATTAAAAGTAGACAGAGCAATATAATATTTTATTTTATCTTCCAATATTTTTTATCTATATTTAATTTGAAAACTCTATCAATGCAAGCATATTTATTCTAATTTATTGTAGTCATCTTTAATTCAATAGCATATCCAACTTTTCTTATCGTCAAACTCCGTACTATGCAGTATTTTCATTAAGAGATATCTTCTATACTTTTTCTATCTCTTATTTCCAACACGCATGTTATAATTTCACTAGCCTAGTGAATATTAAAGATATTTGTCATCATTCTCCTACTCTTATTCCAATTAATTGGGGTCGACGCAATATGTACTCCTCTTTCTACATATTGCAAAAGTTATTGTCAAGAGTTTTATAACCAGTCACCTGCTTGACGTCTACCCTCTTTGCGAATGTAATTGTTGACTAAACGGCATCAGGTGGTATTGGCCTAGGTCGATATGGAGCTCTTAGTCGTCTTTTACGACATCTACGAGC
Organism: Lymantria monacha; assembly: GCA_905163515.2. Lineage (NCBI taxonomy): Eukaryota > Metazoa > Arthropoda > Insecta > Lepidoptera > Erebidae > Lymantria > Lymantria monacha. The sequence continues at coordinate 22,890,928 of LR991083.1, forward strand.
CGAAGCAAAAGTAAGGGTTGGTAGTATTCGTAGCCGCTACCACACAGCGAAAAAGCAAAGAATAATATTATTTATGTGATCAAGAAATCATCATTCTCCTACTCTTATCCCAATTACTTGGGGTCAATATGTATACATATTGTATCGTATGTGTATATATTGTAAAAGTTATTGGCAATAGTTTATATGACCGGCCGCCTGCCAGACGTCAACCCTCCTTGGGAATGTAATTAAAATTGTTATGTGATCAAGAAATAGGGATACTAAATCTAACTGTAATATGTATTTGTTAAATACGTGATTGTAAGTTGCTTGTTAGTGATATTTATTATTATATACAAAGTGTTACTGGTTAAACTATATTAATTTGTTCAAAGTTCGTAATATTTAGCCTTCAATTATGAATGCATTCGTGCTATGTAGTACCTAGCGGCTGCGAAAACCACCAACGCTTGCTTTGCTCATAGATGTCGTAAAAGACGACTAAGAACTCTATATCGACTAGAGCTAATTACATCTAATGCCGTTTAGTTAACAATTACATTCCCAAGTAGGGTTGACGTCAGAGAGGCAGCCAGTCATAAAATTATTGCCAAATAACTTTTACAATATGTACGATGGAAGAGGAGTACGTTTTGCGTAGATGCCAAATAATTTGTATAAGAGCAGGATCATCTCATATCAGCTCATATATGTCCCACTGTTGTGTTCGAGCGTCCTCTATAGTCGGAGGGCAATTGACCTAATATACCACCGCTGGTCAGACGTATTAGTAGCAGGTTTTAGTTTCGAGTTTTCTTCTCTTTCATAGATGTTATATGCGTTTTATATCCCTTAGTCGTCTTTTACGATTACCCACGGGTAAGATAGTGTGAATTGTATTCTTACTCCATCACCACATGAAAAAAGAGAAGGATAATGATGATTAATTACAAATGTACTCACTATTTTACACAATTTAATGTGGTACTTGCAAATTTCAACAATTTTAATTTATAATATTTACCTTAAATTCCCGGTCGCGTGTTAGCTACAGAATAATTAATTAAGGTTTAACTTGTAACACAAAGGATATTTATTAGTTAAAACTGGCACAAATGGCGTAAAGGAGAAGTAGTAAGGAGTTTAATAAACATTTATTAATTCAATGAAAAAAATGTGATTTGCTAATAACGAGAGACGCTGTAAGTACCTATTATAAACAAATAATTCTTAATATATCACCTGGTCGTAAGATTTCTAAACATTATTTACTAATATTGGATTATTATATTATATTATTGGATCAAAATAAGCTGTTGATATTAAATTAGTCGGATGTGTTGCTACGGATTTTATTTTATGTTATTCATATTTTACGATATACGCAGGAAAGGGAGAGATCATCATCATCTCAGCTCATATATGTCCCACTGTTGGACTCGAGCCTCCTCCGTAACGAGAGGGAAATTGACCCACTATATCACACTGTTCAGACGTGTTGGTATAGGCATTCTTTTGTTTCGAGATTTTCTTCTCTTGCATAGATGTTATATGCATTTTATATCCCTTAGCCGTCTCTTACGATCAGCCACGGGTAAGATAGGGGGTGGTGAATTATATCCTTACTCCGTCACCACACGGAAAAGGAAGAGATAGTATCATATAGTATTCGTAGTCCTTTACCACACGAACATTGTATTATCATTATAAATATTGAAAAATATTTTATTATAAATATGCCACAAAATATCTGTAATATTAATCGATATTGGCTAAGAATATATTTAATATGTACGAGTATGTTATAATGACTTAAATTTGTATAAAATAATTGCATCTGTTCTGTAACTATATCGTTATTATATATTATGCTATCAAGTAAGATAAGTATCAACTGTCAAACGCTAGGTCTTAGATTTGAAACTTGGATCGAGCTGAGTTAATTTGTTTTTACTAATCTATACAATTCTCCGTATATTGAACTATACTCAGCAGACGACAATAACCTCGGCTTAAATAACTAATATTAAAATAAATATACATACGTGTATGTTACAGTTCTATCGACACGTCGGTACCAAATACAAAAATTAATTAATTTATATTACGTACTTTATTATTGTCTTCCCAATGGTATGAGAATACAATTCACCATACCATTTCTTGTCTGTGGATGCCGTAAAATGATTTAAAGCTAGATATACAGATAATGTTTTCCAGAAGAAGGTAAACCTGAAATAAAATTCTATACCGATCTGTCTGACCAACGTGGTACAGTTTTCCTTCAATTGTGATAAAGGCCAGTAGTGGAACATATCAGTTTAGATAATGACTGACTTACTGTTTTATTATATTACTAGCTTTTGCCCGCGACTTCGTCCACGCAGAAGTCATCTCTGACAGAGTTAAATAGAAAACGCAATGCAAGGTGTTGAAGGTTTGTCGCTAGGACGATAATCAACAGCGTCAGAAACTGGGATGCGGTCGCCGCCTTCTGCGAGTTAGTTGTCTAACGGATTTAGGCAATAGAGTGGGTCCGAGAGAAAATACTCTAGGTTGACCCGCTCTACCGTCAGTGCTTTGGGCGGTGCAAGCGTGAGTAACTGTATTGAGGTTCACTGTATGAGGGCTTCGAGATGAAACCCGGTTGCGGTGGCCCGCCCGCACAACGTAGATGTACGTGTACGGCGCGCGTGTGTCTATATACCATAGCCGGTCACTAAAGAAAAAGGTGGTTCAAAGTTCTATTCATTCTACAAATTATATTGCCATTAATATACTATTTACGGTATGATCATGGGATAGTCCGGATTGGGGGGCATAGTCCAGAGCGTGCTCGTTCGCGTCCCCTGCCAGTCTAATTAGACTGCTAATCCGGCTCGATATGCGTACCGCAATGCGGGTTAGGGCATCCCCCGGAGGTGACGCGTACCGACCCGCCCCCGTCGGTACGAACATCGGCAGTTGCGGCGATGGGGGCTGCCACCCATCACGCCTTGCCCAGTCAGGCGAGTCGAGGAGGGCAGAGTGCCGGGTGGGCACGTGGAATGTAAGAGGTTATGTGGAAGGTAAGTTGCACGAGCTGATATCCGTCATGGCGGACAAACAGCTAGACGTGCTCTGTATAACAGAGACCAAGCGAAGGGGCAACGACGCCTGCGATCTTCCTGGTGGCGGGATGGCTCTGTGGTCTGGTGTACCACAGAGCAATCGAGCCACCATGGGGGTAGGAGTGCTGTTATCCTCTCGCTTGGCCTCAGGTGTGAAGGATTACGGAATGTATGATCCCAGACTTCTTTGGGTCCGTATTAAACTAGGTGTCACCAAGGTATTCATGGTTGTAGCATATGCTCCCGTAGGATCCTCGGTGGCATCAGACCTAGAGAAGTTTTGGGACAATGTTAGGGAAGTTCTGGATATGGCAGAAACCAGTGAACGCGTGATTGTATGCGGAGATTTGAACGGATGGGTGGGGACCAAGCGTCCCGACTATGAGGACGTACTTGGACCATTTGGTGAGAAGAGAGTGAACGACGCAGGTAGGCTCATAGCAGATGTATGCATGGAGAGAAACCTTATTGTGTCAAACACATTTTTCCAACATAAGGACATCCATATGTATACATGGAGAAGGAATGAACAGAAAAGTATAATAGATTTAATTTTGGTAGACAGTCGCCTCCGAAGCAAAATATTGGACGCAAGAGCCTACAGGGGCCCCACAGTCGATACGGACCACTATCTCGTTATTGCGAGATTTAGTGGTCTGTTCAGAAAGTGGAGGCACTGGCGAGAGCGTGTCCACTTCGGAGGGCTTGAAAGAATAAAGGTTGAAAGGTTGCAAGAAGAGTGTGTAAGAGAAAAGTATGCAGAGGGTGTCCGAGAACGGCTGACGATGGCAAGCCAGCCGCAATCGGACATTGAAGAATGCTGGAGAGTATTGAAAGAGAGTATGGTAGACACAGCGAAAGAAGTATGTGGAAGTTCAAAGAAGCATAGAAAAACAAATGGTGATTCATGGTGGGATGCGGAAGTGGCAGCTTCCGTAGAACAAAAGAAGAAAGCGTGGCTGGACTATGTCTCTTCTTTGAATCTGAATGACAGTATGACTGAACAGAAGAAAGAAATATATCGGCAATGTAAGAATGACACCAAGGCCTTAGTGAAAGAGAAACGTGATAGAGCAAGTATGAGTGCAGAAGATAGGCTGACTAAAAACTTCGTAACACCAAACTCTTTTGGAGGGAGGTGAAGAAGTCTCGGTATGGTTCGTCAGCCTTCAGAATGAATAAATTAAGGTCTAAAGGTGGAGACATTCTTACACAAACACAAGACGTGTTAAGCCGATGGAGTGAATATTGGCGATATGTATGCGGATGCTACGGTTGGCGCCGGTGTTGCATGTGGTTTAGTAGATCAACATTCGACAACGGCGTCCTCCGATGGCATCAGTATGGATGAAGTTGAATGGGCGATAAGAAGTTTGAAAAATGGTAAGGCAGCGGGCATTGATATGGTGTCTGCCGAGATGATCAAGCTTGGTGGCTCCTGTGTCTGGGAGGCGTTCCTGTTGCTCCTCAATTTAGGTTGTAGCTCGAGAATGGTTCCCGGGGACTGGAATAGCGTAGTCATCGTGCCTTTGTTTAAAAACAAGGGTTCACGTTATGACTGCGCAAATTACAGAGCCATAAGCTTGACCAGTTTGGCAGCAAAAGTGTATGGTAAAATTATTGAAAGGAGAATGAGGATGGTGTCCGATGGTTTACTGTGTGAGACACAAGGAGGTTTCAGGAGTGGAAGGGGATGCATGGATCAAGTGTTCTCTCTGCGCAACATTGTGGAGAAGCATCTGGCTCTAGGTCAGAGGGTTTTCTGCAGTTTTGTGGATCTGGAGAGAGCATTTGACACGGTTGTACGAAAGGAACTTTGGGACATTTTACCGGAGTATGGTATTAACGGTAAACTGCTACAGGCTGTGCAGCCCAGTTACATGGGCTGTAGAGCCTGTGTGCGGCTGGATGATGGAATGTCGCCTTGGTTTGACGTCAATATCGGCGTTAAGCAGGGCTGCGTTCTGTCAGCCAGGCTGTTTATCATATATCTGGATAAATGTCTCCAAAGGTTGAACGATATGAATGTGGGAGTCCAGATGGGCGACTCAGTGGTCACTGCTCTGCTTTATGCAGATGATGCAGTCCTGCTGGCACAGTCAGCGACTGACCTGCAGACCCTAGTCGACACAATGACAGAAGATTGTAAGAAAAGGGGTCTACGCGTGAATGTGAGCAAAACCAAAATAATGGTCTTTGAAAGAGATGAAACCAGAACAGATGTAAGAGTAACAATAGGTAATGATGCACTAGAGCAAGTGGATGAATTTGTATATCTTGGATGTGGATTTAGCCGAGATGGAAGGTACACCACTGATATATAGCGAAGAGTGAATGTGGGAAATAGAGTGAACGGAGCGTTGGGGCAACTTCTCGGCAGCCACCACCTTAGCCAGAAGGCACGTGTAGCAATACATAACGCAGTGCTTGTCCCAACATTACTATATGGAAGCGAGAGTTGGGTATGCAGAAAAGAGTATGAAAGTAAAATTAATGCGGTCGAAATGCGATCTCTGCGGAAAATCTGTGGAGTTAGGCTGACCGACCGCATTCGTAACGACGGCGTAAGAGAGCGAGTAGGTATGAAAGAGAGTATTGGTGTAAAGATGCGAAAGGGAATGCTCCGATGGTTCGGACATGTGGAAAGAATGCCGAACGAACGTCTGGTTAAGAAGATATACAATGCGAAAGTGGAAGGATGTAGGTACCGAGGGAGACCGAGACTAACCTACCTAGACCAGATCGGTCATGTACTGAAGGAAGGTGGAGTCAAGAGTCTCCGAAACCGGCGAGCGTGTATGAAGAGAATTATGAATGTTGAGGAAGCGAGTGAAGTATGCAGAGATAGAGTTCTCTGGCACTCTGTTCCCTCTGCCTACCCTGCAAGGGATATGGCGTGATGATATGTATGTGTGTGTGTGTGTGTGTATGTATGTATAAATAATAGAAAAATTATGAAGCGTGCACTTTTGAATTTTCCAAATTATAATTTTAACTTTTCGCGGTATTTTCCAAGCAAACCATTAAACCACGTAATGACGTGACCTGTCAGTTGCCGTTGGTTACATAATCAACAAATGTCCGTTTAGAATTGTTATTATTTTGGATTTTTGACGGGAATTTGAAAACGTCATGTGGTGCTCTTGTATTATATTCGATATCTTAGTGTTTGATGGCATTTTATGTAATATGAAGAGATGTATATATATATATATATATATATATATATATGTATATATATATATATATATATATATATATATATATATATATATATATATATATATATATATAATATATCTATCCATCGTATGGTCACCGCATTATAAGATTCATCAGTTAAGGTTAGAACGCATTCAAAAAAGATTTATGAGGCATATTGCATTTTCTTGTAGACTACATAGCAATTACCAACATACTTAAACAAGTTAGCTCATTTCAATTTATATAGCTTAGAAGTCCGTAGAAAATTTTCAGACCTAGTTTTTCTTTTTAAATTATGTCGCAACTACATTGATTGTCCTAAACTTTTACAGTGTATTAATTTTAGTATTTCGCGCAGATTGCCAATTCGGGCATCTCGCTTCATGAACTTGCTGCACAAACCCTATAGCAGAACCAATTTAAAACAATATACAATAATTTCTAGAATATCAACAACGTTCAATTCAATTGGAAGTGAAGTGGATCTCTTTAATGATTCACTTCATAAATATAAAAAAAGAGTGTTGTCATCACTAAATTCCATTTAACTCTTTCAAATAATTAAATTATATTAATCATTTCAACTTTTTTTTTTCTTTCTTCTTTTTCTTTTTTTATAATGAAGAATTAGGATTTATTTTGTCCCTTTCTTTTTTATAGTTTGTTTCCGTAATTTGTTGCCATTTTTGTGCATGCTGTGATAGCTTAAGAATTGAGCATTTAGTTTAATTTTATGTTATATTTATATTTTAATATCTACAATGTATCAATTACTAGCTATCCTAAAAATGAATAAATAAATAAATAAATAAATGAAGCGGCGGCACTACTGGGATGTAATGAATATCATATAAAAGTGCTTTACAACGTTTTCGTTTTCCATCAAAATTCACACAAGATACCATTAACAGTGTGGCTATTGCACTGTTAATGGTGACAATTTGAATAAGACAATGACTAACTTGAAAGACTAAAAACGTGAAATATTTATAACTTGACACTGTCACCAATAGCTCGTATATGTAGCTGATTGCCAATATATAAGAAGAAGAAGAAGTTATTTTTTTTTGGTTATTAATATCATATTTTAATATCCTATATCCTATTCCCGACAACAACAAACTCAAAAACATAAAAATCATAAAAATTGGTGCAGACGTTCTCGAGTTATAAGTGTTGTAACTAACACAACTTTCTTTTATATATATAAATTGTATATAAATTAAAAGTATTAGAATTACCGTCACAATTAAAGTGTAATAAAGTAGTCAACATCCTAAAACAAGGTTATTATTATTGAAGTATTTTAAGTTTCGCAATTTATTAAAGCTTAGACATAAAGTGTCTTCAGAACTCCACTTGTTAATATTTAAGTACTATTAGAAAACAATCACCAACACTTGTAACTTCAAATTGAGATGAAAATTGTAAATTAACTTTTATGAAGTAGCTGTGAGATTTGCTCACCCAACCATACCTGCTTAGAATCTTAACAAGACGTTAGAAAATCGTAATTTTTAAAGCTGAACACACAACAATGCTGTGGCAAAACGGAAAGTCTCATCTTATTTTTAGTCCTTAATAATTTAGTCACGCTTGTGACTCCCCAGGTAGAAAATTGGAAATTGTGTCATCCATCGGAGGTGGATAAAGAATTATATCTTCTTCAAAGAATTCCAGCGGCTGGCGTTGACAGAATATCAGTTTTATGAGCGCTATTCACGTTCGGAACCAAAGACGTACCTTAATCAATTCCGTCACTTGCTGAATGTGTAATGATTTATTTCGATTCATCCGAATCTCAATTTATCTAACTTAATAGCATTGAAGGAATAGCTACTGTTACATCTTGATTAGAAAAGTATTTGGTGCAAACGTATAACGATTACTTGCAATAACCTTTTGTAGATTTTATTTTATTTTATTTCCCAAGGTTGTCTGGAAGAAATTGCAGTATACGATAAGACCGTCTAATTGTACCAAAGTTTATGTTTTTTGTCTTTTCTTATTTTACATCTGTATGTATGGTGTACAATAGAGAGTTGTTATTATTATTTTATTTGGAATATTAGTCTTTGAGTATTATTATTTTGAAATTGTTTATTATAATAAAATAGTCAGTCTTCTACTTTTTATTAAGAATGAGCGTCATAAGTGTTCATGACATTCGGTAACTAAGACATATTGTGCTCTCTAAGGCATAAGTTCAAAATGGCATGGCGTGTTTTGTAAGACAAAAGTATAAAGTAAGCCATATTCATAATTACATGATAGTTCGATATAATAGATCTCTGGATCAATTAAACTCTGGGTAGCTTATGTGAAAGTTATTTTCATAAATAACATAAAGTGTGTATAACGTGCGTTTGGACTGCAAATATATATGACCATTTGTAAAATCGTTTTCTTTCTCATTGTTATTTCATGTCACGTACATAATATTTTACTAAACCTTAATGTTGCAGAAGCGTGTGAAAAAACATTTTGTCGTTGGGGCGCGGAGTGTGTTTCCCTCGGAGACGGGCGCGCCCATTGCGCCTGTCCTACAACATGTCCCAGCACCCCAGCTCCTGTGTGCTCGACAGCAGGCCGCACTTATCGCAACCATTGCTATTTACGTAAGGAAGCTTGTGAGCGCCGCCTTAACTTACGCGTCAAGCATGAGGGTGAATGCGGTAAGTATCACAATAATACTATCGTTATTTATTTAACGATGATTAAAATGTTACTCAGCTTAAAGCGAAATTCAATTTCATAGCCGTATGCATTAAACTTAAATAACATTTCAGTATAAGTAGTACACGTGTTAATTTGATTAAATATCCAATGTAATTTGATGAAATATATCTATATTTACATCAAACATAAACATAGTCAATATTACAAACAGTACAAATGGCGGTTTATATACTGATTTAACGTACCAGGTGTCATGGGTTTTGATCCCACGTAGGATAATAATTTGTGCTATCCATACATATTGTTCATTGTTCTAAATCTAGGTGTATTTTACATATCATCATCACGCCATATCCCTTGCAGGGTAGGCAGAGATAACAGAGTGCCAGAGAACTCTATCCTTGCATACTTCACTCGCTTCCTCAACATTCATAATTTTCTTCATACACGCTCGGTGGTTTCGGAGACTTTTAACTCCACCTTTCTTCAGTACGTGAACAATCTGGTCTAGGTAGGTTAGTCTCGGTCTCCCCCGGTACCTACATCCTTCCACTTTCGCATTGTATATCTTCTTAACCAGACGTTCGTAGGGCATTCTTTACACATATCCGAACCATCGGAGCTTCCCCTTTCACATCTTTACACCAATACTCTCTTTCATACCTACTCGCTCTCTTACGTCGTCGTTACGAACGCGATCGGTCAGCCTAACTCCACAGATTTGCCGTAGAGATCGAATTTCGACGGCATTAATTTTACTTTCATGCTCTTTTCTGCATACCCAACTCTCGCTTCCATACAGTAATGTAGGTGTATTTTATTTCCATTAATTATATGTTTTTAAAGTTTCTCTCTTTATACAAGCTGTAACATAGCAAGCATATACATAATTATGTATATCATAAAGTTATAAAAAAACAAAAGATAGAATATCGATGGTTGATTTTATCTTCATATTATCTAGTTTATGTTAATCTCATGATTCTACTCCCGGTGTGAGTCCAATGTACCAATGAATTTATTCATTATAAAATATAAAGAATGTATATACTTGTTTTATATTATCGTATCACCCGATAGATATACCATTGCTGAGCTCAAATTCTCCTCAACATAGGAGGGAAATTCTCCCACAATACTACACTGGTCAGACGTGTTAATATAGGCTTTTATTTCCAATTTTCTTTCTCTTTCATATATGTTATATGCATATTATATCCTTTGATCATCTTTTATGACACCGATAGGCATGATAGAGTGCCTGATATGTATTCTTACTCCACCCCATACCAATGTAACTTATGAATGTACATAATATACGACTGTACATACGTCATCATCATCATCACAGCACATATATGTCCCACTGTTGGGCTCGAGCCTCCTCCATAATGGTAGTGAAATTGACCTGCTATATAACGCTGGTCAGACGTGTTGGTATAGGGTTCTGTTTCGAGTTTCCTTCTCTCACTTGAATGTTATATGCGTTTTATAATACATTTAATGTAGGATATATACGTACATACACCATACGAATGCACATATATATCGTACATTAAATGCATATGAAACTATCGTTCCATAAAGATATTTTATAAAGAATTAAGTACTTTCATAGATAATCTTTATGATACTTTAGCACAACTTTCAATTAGGTTAATTAAGTTACTTTAATGAGTATTCATTAATTATCAACGGGTCACGAAACTCGCGGGTTTCCTAATCCTTCTCATTTTCAGATGAAACCTTTGTCCTCCAACGGAACAGTAAAGGGTTGACCGTAAATTTATGTTTTATAATAATTATTGTGGTATTCGTTGATTTTAATCAGATAAGGACCCCTGATTTACGAAATTTATTAAATTAGGGTCTTACAGGTAAACTTATTAAATTATATATGTAAATAAATTATTTGTTAAATAAAATTGAAAAAAAAAACATGTTAGAATTAATATTTGATAGAATTAAAGTGCATAAATAGAGAGAGGTGGAATTATATGGAAGAAGCTTTTAGCCAAAAGATAAAGATAAATTATAGCACATAAATAAAAATTCAAATTTGACATACCTAAATTAATGACTTTCCGTGTGGTGATGGAGTAAGAATACAATGTACCACCCCCTATCTTACCCGTGGGTGATCGTGCGAGACGATTAAGGGATATAAAACGCATATAACATCTATGCCAGAGAAGAAAATCTTGAAACAAAACCCTATACCAAAACATCTGACTAGCGTGGTATATTACGTCAATTACCTTTCCATTATGGAGAAGGCTCGAGCCCAACAGTAGGACATATATGAGCTAAGATGGTGATGATTTTATCCAATGGTTTATTTTACTGTTCCGTTAAAAGGTTAAGAATGAAAATATAGGTGTTTACTTTTAAAAGCTTCCTCATAATGTTTTTAAAATTTCTTTTTTTCTATATTACTTACCTACGAGCTCAGCTGTGGCTGTGAATAGTTGAAAAAATTATAATACTCAATATGCGAAGTCGTTCCTTAAACTACGTCATCATTTGAAATAAAACTAATTTTACGGATTCTATCGCGTTTGTATTTGATTTTTAATTTCCCAACGTCTCGAACACTACAGCGTGATCATGAACGCTGTACAAAAATACAATACAATCAAATACAAACGCGATAGAATCCGTAAAACTAGTTTTATTTCAAACGTGTAATACTTGCGTAAATGTTAGAATTCATTACGTCATCATTGTAGATAAGATATCAGTTGGTTTTTAGCATTTAAAGAAATAACTTTTATACAGAAGCAGGAGATCCATGTGCTGGCGTATCATGTCCTGCTGGAGCTCGTTGTGTAGCTGCTTATGGCCAACCTGAGTGCAGATGCCCCAGAAGTTGTCAACGACGTAAACCAGTATGTGGTACTGATGGTAGAGAATATGCCTCAGTATGCCATCTTGACAAGCATGCTTGTGATAACCAACTCAACATAACTATCAAATATCATGGAAAATGCGGTAAGTAGTTATACCATTAATAAAGTAATAAAAACCGTAAAACTTTTATTACTTGTATTATTAATTACCTTAGTCCTAATGACAGGCCATATCTTTGAAAAAACGAATAAATTCTAAGGATGAAAGCTTTTCGAGAGTTAACTACGAATGCTCTAGTCGTGGCAGTTAGTTGGAGCGAGGATCAGTTCACTCGTGAGGTTCACTGCTAAGGAGCGATTTTCCAGAACATCATCGAGGCGAAGACTAAGTAGTAACCAATCGTGTGTCGATGAATAAGTTAATAAAAGATAGGTCAGGTGGCTTTACTTTATGTGCCGTTCTTTTATTGAAAACTATGCCCTGTAGTGGATATAAAGGGCTTATATACCTTAGTCTTATTTTCTTTAAAAATGTAAAAAAAATATTACATCTAGGGTCGAAGAAATGACGATCGTTTATTTCATAATTAAGATTATAATAAGTAAAGAAGGATCAGCTCACGAAACTAGCAATTTAATAACGGCGTAATGAATATGGTTTATCTCGGTAAATCCAGGGATAAAGAAATGTCACAAAATTTAGCCGAATTCAGTTTTATAACTTAAGTTTCAGCATTAATTCTAAGGAAGGTATTACCTGCAAGAGAAAGCATTGTACTGTTCCACATGAAAATTACGAACATTAGTCATTCAAAGAAAATGAAGTAGCCAAGTCGTAAAAAATAATGAAATCTTATGAAACGTTAACAATGTGACCTATCCTATTAATTTAATGTAGTTGGCATTTTGCCTTTCGAAATACGCTATAGAATAACTTCTATGATCTCAATTTGATTTTATATAGTTTTATAGAAAGTGATTCACGATGACATTCAGTCTCTACGTGATAGGCCATTTCATAAAAATACAATAATATGCGGGACAATATGTGGGTATCATTCAGAATATCTACAGCTATATGAAGGATAATTTGATGTTTTTGAAATATATAGCTTAATTCTTAGTGTACATAAGATGTTCTTGGAATAAAGAAATTAGATCATATAGGTACTGGGCAATAATGAAAATACACTGAGAATTAGCAAAATTCTCTTTTAGTTTACATTATTCGATTCTTTTGTACCGAAAGTGACGATTTCTTTTTGTGAAGAAAAGTTTAATTTTGCTTTTAAAGCTTTTTATGATATTGTGTTAATTTTGTTATCGTTCTAAGGGTGCAAAAAATAACGTATCAGACGCCATTTAATATCTAACTATTATAACCCTGTTTACGCAGTCATTGAGTTCATTGTTTAATCATTTAAATATATATTCAATTTTTTATATATACAATTTTCTTGAGGAACAAAATAATACTATTATTATTATATGCAAAGAAAATCATTATTAAATAAAAAGAATTGATTCCTATGTCAAATAATTAGAGTTAGAGTCAGTCAATAGTCACGAACGCGGCAAAAATATAATGAGTGTTAACTATATCTTTCTGTTACCATATCATAGTTGAATTTTCATTATGTACGCAAAATAATTTGGCCAAACACTGGTGGTATAAACCTGCTATAGTAATAATTCTATCATAATTTATATTATCTTTTTATATTTCATTTAATAAATAAATCATACAATCTTTTTAAAGCATATCATTAAACCGTGAATGTTTTGCTGCAGAAATAGAAAAAAATAAAACCTTCTTTAATACGCTCGCTTCAGGCGCTACAATATTTTAATGCGCATTTATAAATTAAAATATAATGACCGCGTATTGTTAGTGTCGATCTTTGAGAGTATAAAAGGAACTCGTTAAGAGAAGGTCTACTCTTTATAATAGACGCGAGGCGCATAAAAAGGGTCAACATTTCATTTTGTCCGTGTCAGATGACGTGACTGTCCCGGAATGAAATCGTGCCTTCCAAGGAAACGTGCGTAGAAAGGTGACACACTGTCTGCCATCTGCCGCTGTTATTGAAGAAACTGTACTAATTATAAAAAAATCTTTATATTTTCTATAAATATACCTTTTAATGTTAAATAAATAAATATAACAACTATATAATTATTCAAATTACTGAAATTTTTAGCATTTAATATGCTTAATTATTTATAAATACCCGATACGAAACGAAAAATGATGTCACAAGCGGGGTTCGAACCCGCACCTATTGGGAATCCGGCCCAACCATGCGGGTTCGAACCCCGCTTGTGACATCATTTTTCGTTTCGTATCGGGTATTTATAAATAATTAAGCATATTAAATGCTAAAAATTTCAGTAATTTGAATAACAAGGTTGTGTCATCGTTTAATACAATTCTAACTGTAAAGTTTGAAGTATTAAGTCTATACAATGTGTAAACATTGTCCGATAGATGGCATAAGTCACCTTGAAGACGTAAGATATAATATGATTCGAAATTTGCATGTCCCAAAATAGTTCACGATGGTGTAAGTGGCAGCACGGTTGGGCCGGATTCCCAATAGGTGCGGGTTCGAACCCCGCTTGTGACATCATTTTTCGTTTCGTATCGGGTATTTATAAATATATAATTATTGTTGAAATTGAGATAAATAAAAAATATATGTATTATTATTATATTTTGGTCTGTAGTTGCGACTTTGATATACTAGCAACCCTTATATTGCCTCGAAAGTGTTGTGAAAAACGATTAAGAGCTTTATTTTCATCGAAAACATCTTGTGATGCCATTTGGTCAACAGTTACATTCCTATGTCAGGCAGGCGGTCGGTAATAAAAATATTGTCAAGACCTTTGCAAATCGTGCATGCAGGGTAGAGTATATATAGTGTCGACCCCAAGTAATTGAGATAATGAACTGGATCATAATGATGAGTGTTATGTATATTATAAGCTCTATACGTTAATGTATCCGTGTGGTGACGGAGTAAGAATACAATTCACCACCCTCTATCTTACCCGTGGATGAACGTAAGAGACTAAGGAATATAAAACGCATATAACATCTATGCAGGAGAAGGAAAACTCGAAACAGAACCCTATACTAATACGTCTGACCAGCGCGGTATACTAGGTTAACTTCCCTCCCATTACGGAGCAGGTCCAAGCCCAGCAGTGGGACATGTATGGGCTGTGATGATAATGATGACGTTAATAGTTGTAATTTAAATGTTTCTTTTATTTGAATGTTGACAATCAAATATTTGCCTTGGAATTTTTAAAAACTTCATTTATTTTAGTCTATGCATTCACTAACCCTTTTCACTAAACTTAAACATTGAATATTCGATTTGAACTAAATTTGTAGAACATTGGACATTCCAGTATCCTTTGAGAAATTCTTTATTTATATTAGTGTATCTTGCTTTGTACTTTTATTACATTGTTTCGTCATAGTCTGAACTCTTTCACGAGACGAAACGACCATTGCAAAGACACTGATTTTATGCCGACAAAAAGATTAAGTTCCTCTAAAAAAACTTTTCGTAATACACTTTGGATTTCTTTTCTTATTCCCATTCCAAAAGATTATTTCTTAGAAAATATTTGGGTTATTAAATATGTTATTTTCTCACAGATCCATGTTCAGAACATGAATGCGCTGACGGTGGTGTGTGCCAGCTCAATGAGGTGAGAGCCCCAGTATGCAGATGTGGTCCACCATGTGATCTGTTGGTTCTACCTGGGTCTGCCGTATGTGGTTCTGATTACAAAGACTATCCGAGCGAATGTGCCTTGCGACGTGAATCATGCCGAACACGGCAACAACTTACAATTGCCTACAGAGGAGAATGTGCCTCAGGTAATTAAACGTACACATTTTTCAGATATACACAGTTTTTACTCTTATCTTCTTTTAATTTTATTTTATAATAAATAATCATCATCCAATACCTAGTCTTCTAATCTAAAATTAAATCTTTCTTCGGCAATGTAAAGAGCCGGCTTATTTGTATCCCGTGTTGAGGCGACATTTTGTTCTTATAAAAGTAATTGGGTTCGAGCATCGAAGCGTCGAGCTGACCCGAAAGAAATTGTAGCACAAATGAAATAATTTCATTATTTAGTATTAAAGTTTTAATAGGTATTAGGAATGTTGCTTTGTCTCAATTTCTGTCCATCAGTGTTAACAAAATTTCTGAGTGAAATTGTTCGTAACAAATTTGTGTCAGCTCCTTTAAAGGTTTAATAGATTTGAAAGCTGTCATCAGCGAATTTAAATTGATTCTGAGAAATTATTGTAATAGCTAGATACATTCAAATAATATTTTTGTGGTAAACAGCTCAACATCCTTGTGATTCGGTGAAGTGTGGCTCGCGGGAACATTGTTCTTTAGACGCCCGTGGAGTGGCGATTTGCGGATGTGGTGCGGAATGTGAATCTGTTGTACGGCCCGTATGTGGTTCTGATGGACGCACATATGACAGTAGATGCCATTTAGATCGCAATTCGTGTCTCGACAATCAAGATATAAGAGTTGCTTATACAGGTCCCTGCGGTGAGTTAAATATTTTAAATTACATAACACACTCATTCCATATTGTATTATAATAAATTAATAGCAGATACTGTTTCACTGCATAATATTGGAATTTTTGTTCTGTAAATATAAATTCAATTTGATAAAAGAAATGAACTTTTAACTTTTATTCATATTTTCTTTCCTGATTTCATTGTTAAATATTCAGGAATGTGAACTTAATAGTAGGCTATAATTGACATTTTTAGATTTTTACAGAACTATATTGTTTAAAATATAGTCTAACTATAGTTATAAGTGATTATAAAAACATTCATTAGATGATGCTTCCTATATTAGCCATACAATTTAGTACATAATAACTGTAATTTGAATGATTGACATTCTAATAATCTTTCATCACTACAAGCTTTGAAATCACTAATTGATATTGCACTCTATAGAAAATTTAAATCCTTAGGTGTAGAGAATCCTTGCGCCCGAGCATTGTGCCCATGGGGTGGTGCATGCGTGGCTAGAGGTGGAGCCGCTCAGTGTGCATGCCCAGTATGCGATGCAACGCTTGCACCCGTCTGTGCTTCAGACACCAACACCTATGGTTCTGAATGCAAAATGCGTATGCACGCTTGTCAAGAAGGTGTTCCTGATGGAGAACTCCACGTATTGTACAATGGAACTTGTCGTAAGTAACAAGAATTGCTTAATTCAAACTTTATAATCACCATTAGTAATATGAATTTAAAATTAATTAAAAAGCTGCTTCTTTATTTTTTATTATTTTAATATGTAAATTCCAATTTATTATTTTACATATATAGCTTACATAATCATTTGATCTAAAAATTGTTTGTTGTGAAAACACTATTAAATTAACAATACTTAAAAAATATAATAAATATAATGTATAACAATGTACATTACTATTATCGGGAACTACATTGTAAATTAAAAAGAAATGAGTGCTGTCTAAGGAAAATAAGTTTTAATAATATTAAGCGGCCTAAGTAAAATATTCTTCTATTAAAATCGGTGTTGAAATTATATTAGAAGCTTCAATATATTAAGACAATCTGATAAAGTATCACACAGTTGAAAAATATTCTTTAATATTAACGTTGAAGAATAATAAAACACTTTCATAGGTCATTAAAATAAGTCATCTCTCCGAGACACCAAATCCGGAGATGAAATATAATTCTGAATTTCTTCGAGAAAAATTGCTATCAATTTCCCGTGATGAAAATCTTTTCTATAACAAAATTCTCAATAAAATACGCACAAAACTCACTTGCGATAATTGTGATTGCGAAAATTGTGATATATATATATATATATATATATATATATATATATAACTTTAATAATAAAATTATTCCTATTCTATTATTATTGAAGAGAAGAGATTCAATTATTATTGAAGAGTGTTAGAATATTTTAGCTTTAAATACTTTCTATTGATACTAAATGGAACCAACAATGTCTAAAATAGTAATAAATTACATTAAACATACATTTAATTAAACTAAATATTTCATTTTCGAGAATGAATATTAGTTGGTGATAATAGAATAAAACTATTTTTACGGCTTAAATCGTTCTTGTAAATGTTTTTACCTTCTCAAGGTTTAGAACACTTTTCAACGTTCATCGTCACGAAAGGACTAAAAACAATTCATAATAATAGTTTTATTTCACTCGAATAAACATCAAGAATCATTAGATTAATATTTTTCTATGAAAAAATAAATGTAAATTATAACTACCATCCATCCATCCATCAGCCCGTAAACGTCCACTGTTGGACATAGGCCTCCCCACGAGAATGCCATCTGTAACGGTCCTGTGCATGCAACGGTTTCCTGCGACCTTGATGATATCATCAGTCCACTGAGTGGGAGGTCGTCCTACTATTATATTTTATTTGATTATAACTACAATATAATATTATATACTAATAACCTATCCTGCTAATTTATACTCGAGATTGTATCTTACCTTTATCCGAACTTTATTTAAACCGTATTAGGTCAGCTGTTGTGTTTGTGAAAATTAATTTACTACAAAATTGTTAATATAATTAATAATCCGGGTATTAACGGAATCATTAATTAAAGTCGCTCAACAACTTACACGCATGAAGGCTTATCTATTTCCAGTATTTCTATCTAAACGGATTCATTTCAATTTGTTGGTGGCGTTCGATACAATAATCAATTGTTCGAAACTATATCATTGCACACTGAAATGTCAATTAGAGATTAAAACGGCTCAGTGGAAATTGAACGCTATACGGATTGATGAACGGAGAATACCGATTAATGCTACTATTTGAAGGCGCCCGAGCCTGACTATTAATTATTTAAACAATATTTGATAAAGTCGTTCTCCAGCGTTTAGTTACATTTTAATGGAATTTCTTTCAAAGAGATTCGAGCTCGTCACTTGTCGATAAATCACAAAGACCACTTTGAATAGAATCAATCAATCATTTTGTTCGAAATTACGTTACAACAAAATTTATGAACAAGCCATTTTATTTACGTAAAAACATTTTTGTTCTATGTATGTTCCATATGTTCTTTGATTTATGTGTTAATATAGTATTGACATTTAATTTGCTTTGTAAAAAGATTGTCTTAACTTTATATTTATTTTTTTTTAAATACATACCTTCACTTTTTTAATAACATATTCATATCCATTAAGTAAAAACTACTTATTTAATTTGTCTATATTAGATATAAAATTATTTTTAAAAGAAGCTTTGTTATTCTAAAACAATGTTTGATTTAAAATGTATTAATACTTATATTAAAATTAATAATACAGAAACATGCTCGGACATAGCATGCAAAGGCGGTGGCGATTGCGTCGTGGACATCGACAGCGGTCGTCCTATTTGTAGATGTAATCACAACTGCACCGAGGCGCAGGTATTGTACAAATTCTGAATTTACCGCATTTTGTCAGTCTTTATTAGTACATACATACATACAAATCATCACGCCATATCCCTAGCAGGGTAGGCAGAGAGAACAGAGTGCCAGAGAACTCTAGCCTTGCATACTTCACTCGCTGCCTCAATATTCATAATTTTCTTCAAACATGCTTGCCGGTTTCGGAGACTCTTGACTCCACCTTCCTTCAGTACATGACCAATCTGGTCTAGGTAAGTTAGTTTCGGTCTCCCCCGGTACCTACATCTTTCCACTTTCGCATTGTATATCTTCTTAACCAGATGTTCGTTCGGCATTCTTTCCACATGTCTGAACCATCGGAGCATTCCCTTTCGCATCTTTACACCAATACTCTCTTTCATACCTACTCGGTCTCTTACGTCGTCGTTACGAATGCGATCGGTCAGCCTAACTCCACAGATTTTCCATAGAGATCGAGCGCATTCATTTTATTGTCTTTATTGGTGTAGCGTATATTAATATATATGATAAAATTATACAGGTATATTTTTCATTTACGTCTTGCATTCCAGCGCGATATCTCCGCACATTTCCATCTAATTTGTCATGCTGTCTGTAGATTTGACTAAAATGTGCAGAGATATCGTGCCGCGCCATGTTAAGTGTTAATTTACTCAGCAAATAAGTATCAAAAAGAGTTTATGTCAGATAGGCGATATAATGTAATCTATTGAATCAGTTTTAGATTTCTTAGTCACAATGATTTATTTACACTTGCTTTTTTATGTGTTTATAACGACGTGTGCATACTAAGGTGCTTTTGCTAGTCTCTTATACACGGCAAATAAATCGGCCAAGTGCGAGTTGTACTCGCGCACGAAGGGTTCCGTAAAACTGAAAAAAATCAAGTTTGTTTTATGGGAGCCCCCATTAAATATTTGTTTTATTTTTAGAATTTTTTGTTATAGCGGCAATAGAAATACATCGTCTGTAAAAATCTCAACTGTCTAGCTATCACCGTTGAGATACAGCCTGGTGAAAGACGGATGGACGGACGGACGGACAGCGAAGTGTCAGTATTAGGGTCCCGTATTTTCCCTTTGGATACAGAACCCTAAAAATGAAAAATGTTACCACACATTATACATTATATTGACACAAGGACAATAACTATAATTAATAAAACTATTACCTATAACATAGTTTGTGCATCGATCCACTGTTGATACCTATACCCATTAATATTCCTATGCCGTATTTAATATTGTCGGTAAAAGCATTTCTGTCAAATGTTCGTGTCTAATAGCAATGCGGTACAAATGTATAACATTAATGAGAAATGTGGAACTATGAAGAAGTATTCTAAACATTTCTGATAAGATGGAATGGAAGACATGTGTGTCATGGAGAAATTATCAGATATTAATCTCTTCCGCTAAGAATTATTTAGGTCTGTATTAACGTTCTAAGTTTCCGTGTGGTGACGGAGTACGAATACAATTCACCACCCCCTAACTTGCCTGTGGGTGATCATAAGAGATGACGAAGGGATATAAAATGCATATAACATCTATGCAAGAGAAGGAACACTAGAAATAAAACCCTATACCGACAGCAACACGTCTGACCAGCGTGGTATAGTCGGTCTATTTCCCTCCCATTATGTAGTAGGCTCGAGCCCAACAGAGATATATGAGCTGGATGATGATAATCAATATTCTAAGAATAGGATTAACGATCCCTATCTTTCTCACGGTTGTCATAACAGCCGCTTAAAAAATGCAAGCGAATAACATCACTGCCAAAGAAGGAAAACTCAAAATGAAAACCTGTATTATTCCATTTTTCTAGCATGATATAATAGTAGCTTAATTTTTATTGCATTATTGAAGAGACTAGTATCCGATAGTGAACTATATGTATATATATTGTACCTAGAAATTAATTTCTTTACTCTTAATGATTTCTAATGTTTACGCGAGTAATACACATTTGAAATAAAACTACTTTTACGGATTCTATCGCGTTTGTATTTAATTTTTAATTTCCCGACGTTTCGAACACCTTACAGTGATCGTCAGTCATGATATCAGTCCTACCGTGACCATAATCACTGTAAAGTGTTCGAAACGCCGGGAAATTAAAAATGAAAAACAAACGCGATAGAATCCGTAAAAGTAGTTTTCTTTACTCCTACTATAAAATTACAGAACTGTGTTTAAAAATTTACACAATATTTTGTGTTTTATATTGCTTGGATCGGTTCACAATCATTATTCATTATTTCACTGTCTATTGTACTGCACTTTGGCATTTACCATAGGATACCACAAGACGCGTTCATTCATCAGAGTAGTTATTAGTAGAAGGTTAGGCTTGGCAAGCGGGTTGGCGATAGTTGTAAGGTGTAGTTTCCTCCGAGAGCGCTGTAGTCTCGATAATGATGACGAAAGACGAAAGCGCAAGATCTGATGACTGTATTCTTATGCAATTGCCACGCGGGTAACATAATAATATTGGAAGAAATTCAAGCAAGCATTTAAATTTATTATATTTTTATTTTTTTATTTGTAAGTAAAATATTTTCAACGTAAAATTTAACATAGGGTTTTAGTATCAATTTGACTTCGAATATATATTTTTTATTCTAACCGCATCGAAATGAAATTTAGTATTGGTTTCGCTTTTTGTTCGCTCGGTTTTCTAAAATCAATTTCGGAATATATAGGTAACCTTGGCGTTAACAGTTTTTAGAGCAGTTCAACTACATATATAGTATATCAATAGCTATATTAATACCAGCCTAGTGAAGTATGCTATTATTGTTTATGTGATAAGTATTATTATTCATTTATAGTCTTCGAATTTAAATCAACAGCAACCTGCCATTACTATGAAGTGCCTTCCATTACTTTGTATGAAGTATTATCATCATCTCAACATCTCAGCTCGTATATGTCCCACTGTGGAGCTCGAGCCTCCTCCATAATGGGAGAGAAATTGACCTACTACACCACGCTAGTCAGACGTATTGGTATAAAGTTTTGTATTGAGTTTTCCTTCTCTTGTATAGATGTGCGTTTCATATCTCTTAGTCGTCTCGTACGATCACCCACGGGTAAGATATGGGGTGGTGAATTGTATTCTTACTCCGTCACCACACGGAGATGTATTATACATTACATCATATTTTCACTTTATTACAAAAAATCTAATCAAATTAATATATGTATAAACATCATAAATATAATTAAAAAATTAACGTTAATTACTAATTAATAAATTTACTATATTTTTTATTAATTTCTTAAGACCATTTAGCCAATGACGTTAAGCCGATTTTAAGCAATACAGCGAAACAAGCGCCTAAGAATATCTAATTGGTGAAATCGAAGCTGTGATTATATCGGCTTGTTTTCAAGGAGGACTGTTAATAGATCTTATAATATATCTCAAGTATCTTTTTAAATAATATTTCACAAGTGTCTTTATATTTTGTATAATTTTCTTAAGTATCCTCTTTTCTTTTAACTATAGAGATATAATGTTTAATAGTCTACCAATGTTTAAATTACTGAAATTTAGCATTTACATACATACATACATATCATCACGCCATATCTCTTACAGGGTAGGCAGAGAGAACAGAGTGCCAGAGAACTCTATCTCTGCATACTTCACTCGCTTCCTCAACATTCATAATTCTCTTCATACACGCTCGCCGGTTTCGGAGACTCTTGACTCCACCTTCCTTCAGTACCTGACCGATCTGGTCTAGGTAGGTTAGTCTCGGTCTCCCTCGGTACCTACATCCTTTCACTTTCGCATTGTATATCTTCTTAACCAGACGTTCGTTCGGCATTCTTTCCACATGTCCGAACCATCGGAGCATTCCCTTTCGCATCTTTACACCAATACTCTCTTTCATACCTACTCGCTCTCTTACGTCGTCGTTACGAATGGTACGTACCAATTAATTACCACCTACAAATTTGCATGGCCTGCATTAAGTCACGGTGGTGTAGTGGCAGCACGATTGGGCCGGAATCCCAATAGGCGCGGGTTCGAATCCCGCTTGTGACATCATTTTTCGCTTCGTAATCGGGTTTTATAAATAGTCCACCAATGTTTCATACAATCAATGTGTCTTTAGCGTTAGTCTATTGCTATTAAAATTGGAATTATAGTTCTTGTTTTTCACTAAATAAAAACTTATAATAGATCTACTGATACTGAGTGAACATTCATGGGTTTGACCCGGATATTCTACACATTCATCAGAAAATCAACATGCACTACGTTTTTTTTTTTTTGCTGCGGGTAACGGTGTTGTCATGCCCCGCTAATCCGTCCGGGGCGACAGGAGAAGCGGCGCACGATCCCATAGACCCGCACTACAGCATACCTCTTGACGCTGTGCGGGTGGGTCACTGGAACGCGTTCTTTTCTTCAGTGACCACACTACTAGACATAGATCCTTTCAAGGCGGCATAATGTTATAGTCGTTATGCTTAGCAGGTCAGTTCTCGATCGCAAATACTATTATAAGTTTCCCAGACAAATGCTGTTGCACATTTTCTTGATGACTCGATGTTTTTCTTCTGTACGTACTAGATACAATAGAGATGTCATAGTGTGTGTCTAAAATATAAAAAGAAGTTTTTAAAATTTTCACAGAAAATAAATGAAAACCAGACGTTATCCACGATAAATAATAGATTCTTGAGCCGCGAGATTATTTTCTTATGACAACGTGAAGCTCAAATAGGTCGGTGTTTGTGTCCCAGATTGCCTTATAAGTTACGCTCTTTGCGACTTTAGCTCTGACGTCGTGGACGCGCCGTACATTACCAAAATTAATGTCATAACGAATATTACGGTCCCTTTTTCCTTTTAGTTATATATTCTAAGCCAAATGTGGAGCGTAGAATTACGGGCGTCATAAAAAATTATTCATATTTCACTAATTTATCACAACATTACTTATTTCAAAGTGTAAGTGATTTTGAGAAACCACTAATGATAATTTTAATAATAACGAAAACTCATATTCCGATAAATAATTCTATATACATACATATATAGCCTTCACGCCTGTTTCCCAGAAAGATAGGCAGATACTACGGATTGCCACAAATTACGATCCTGGCATACTTCCATCGCTTCATTCACACCTATAATAATCTATATGGATTGTAAAATACGTATAATTAAATTATACGGAAAAATATTAGTATATTTTCAAGATGGTTTTGCAATAGATATTTTTATAGGTAATATCAGAAAATATTTTGATCAAAAATAAAGACCCGGATAAATAGAAAAATTCTAAAAAATATTAAGACTGCAGTCCTCGAGCGTGGGAACTTATGATCGAACACACACATTCACATTTTCTAATCACACAGACGCATCGCACAGTATTAATACACGCACCCTGGAAACGAATAAATCTAATTGCCGGTGCTTGCATTAGTTACATTTTTATTACACGCTTGTATTAGTAGAATCTTCACAGTGTCACAGAAAACACGCAGTGTATTTGCTTGTCGCATCGCTGAGCCTGCAGTGAGTAGCCGGCAGCAAAATGTGGGGTCAGAGTCTCAGAGTGTATGCTTTCTGGGTATTATATACAGAACAAAATACTTAGAGAGAAGAACGACAACTTCATACTGTAGAATTGCTCACACGGTGCACACTAGCGCTCCAGTTTATTTGATCTAAAACATTCGTAGTGCAGGTTACTTAAAAATGTAATTATTTCAAAACAATATTCAGCTATCGAATTTCTAGTTGGTGTGTTTGCACAATACAATTTAGGTACATATATTCGAAAGTATAAAAATTGTGCGGATTATGAAATCTCTAACATTAAAAACAATAGTTCCATATAAGCTTGCAACTCCATTTTGATCATTTTTGTTTATCAATATATCAATTTACTACATAACTATACTTACTACTTTATTTTAAATTTGACTTTATTTTTTTTATGTTTATTTTATATTATTAATTTTCTTTCGGTTCCCCATATCTACCTGAAATATGACTTCGATACGGTTACGATAAGTATTTGCATAGTGTTTGACAATTAATTCGGTTAACAAAAATACATAATTAAATTTGCATATGTATTATGTACCTTGATCTTTTGTTTGCTCGAAGAATACTCTCACTCTCACCTTGGATACCGAGACGGCACTGATTATTTTTCTTTGGACGTGTTTTATTATAATGCTGATTACAGAACGTTTTTGTTTCATAGTAAAATGTATGGATGATTTCGGCTAAAAAATTAACGGTGTTTAGGATTATTTTATATTTTTTTGTCTTAGATTAATAAATAACTTGAATGGTGAATGTGTTATCCTTACTTTCGTCTCACGATTCAATTGAAAATATTTACAAACATATGAACGGAATAGCCTAGATAGTTATAATAGCGAAGGTCGATTTCGATATTTTTGATCAATGTTGACGAATTTTTTTCTCGAAAGTTAAGACTTATCTTAAATTACTGAAATTTTTAGCATTTAATATGCTTAATTATTTATAAATACCCGATTACGAAACGAAAAAAAAATACAATGTGTAAACATTGTCCGGTAGATGGCATACGTCACCTTGAAGACGTAAAATATAATATGAAGCTAAATTTGCATGTCCTAAAATAGTTCACGATTGGGCCGGATTCCCAGTAGGTGCGGGTTCGAACCCCGCTTGTGACATCAGTTTTCGTTTCGTAATCGGGTACTTATCTTAAAATTATGACACGGTGTTTTAATAGAGTCATTTGTTAAGCATTTGAGATATTTTTTTAGTATCATTCAATGCAGTAAATTTTTAGATATATTTAAAACCGTAAGTGGCTATTCGCGCGTTTCTTAGGGACGCGCCCCTTAAATGAAATTTCTGTATGTGATTTTGATAGTGGTAGGACCACGCTGTGGACAGTTTTCTGTCTACAGCCGCGGGCCGGTCTGTCCGGGGTAGTACCATACTCCCGCAGAAGATTGACGCCTGAGTAATGACAATGTGCTATTGCGCTTTGTTCGGTGAGCGAGAGAGCCGAAAGCCTAACTGGGGTGGGTTTGGGGTTTATATTTGCAGGCAGCGGCCTAGCTATACTCTTGGTATTGCAAAGGTCCATGGGCGGCAGTGACACTTACAATCAGGTGTGCTGTCTGCTCGTTTACCACCATAAGCTATAAAAAAAAATGTAATAATGTAAATATAGTCGGTTCTATTTCATATTATTTAACGAATAGTCAATAATAATACAAGTTGTGTGAAGTTTATTTAAAATTCTTTAACTTTTACCCGTTCTCTAGTAATATAAAACATCAAAGGATTAACCTGGCTATTGACATTTTACCTGATTGACAGGAATCTGACGTGGTATGTGGGAGCGACGGACAAACCTATCCATCGCAGTGCGAGTTGGACTCGACAATCTGTCGTGAACAAAGTGAACTGCGACTTGCATACAAAGGGGATTGTGGTGAGTATTACATTGAATAATTTAACTTTTATCTGTATTTAATTCTTCGTGTTTGCGTAATTGATTATTAAATAAATTACAGCTGGTAATTAGTTACCTAGTGAAAATTTTCTAATGTATTTTTGATTTATTTTTTAATGTCTCGACACAATGTAAGGCAATGAATGTATTTTCATTGATATTATTGTATCGTGACGGGATAGGAATACAATATATTGTCACCCCTTATTTTGTCATATCATCATCATCATCATCATCATCTCAGCCCATATATGTCCCACTGTTGGGCTCGGGCCTCCTCCATAATGGAAGGGTAATTGACCTACTATACCACGCTAGTCAGACGTGTTGGTATAGGGTTTTGTTTCGATTTTTCCTTCTCTCGCTAGATGTTATATGCGTTTTATATCCCTTAGTCGTCTCGTACGATCACCCACGGGTAAGATGGGGGTGGTGAATTGTATTCTTACTCCGTCACCACACGGGAAAAATATGTCATAGCAGTTGTTAAAATCGCCTGGGAAATAAAATTAACTGCTAGGAGTCGATGTACAACACTTGCTATCAACAGGGTGATGGATAGATGATGACTTATTTAGTTAGAAACATTATCAATTAAATGTCATCTTTTATATAGATAATAGTAATATTCAGATATCACTTTGCTAGTACAATATTTTTCTGTATATTTTAGGAGAATATACTCTATTTGAAATTTTATACTCTATATAATTCATGTTTCTTATTATAATCTAGTGTGTTACCAGCGATGACTTACGGCACTGAAACGTGGTCTCTAATGTCGGCCTCACAAAAAGGCTCAAAGTCGCTCAGCGTGCTATGGAGAGGGCTATGCTCGGTATTTCTCTACGTGATAAAATTCGGAATACGGAAATCCGTAGAAGAACGGGTGTAACCGACATAGCCTGAAGAATTAGCACGTTGAAGTGGCAATGGGCAGGCCACATCACTCGATGAACCGACAACCGTTGGGGAAAAAAGGGTCTCGAGTGGCGACCACGAATCGGACGACGCAGTGTAGGACGACCCCCCACTCGGTGGACTGATGACCTCATCAAGGTCGCAGGAAACCGTTGGATGCAGGTGGCACAGGACCGTTACAGATGGCATTCTCGTGGGGAGGCCTATGTCCAACAGTGGACATTTACGGGCTGATGGATGGATTATAATCTATGTGCCCAAGTAGGTAGGTGTATATACATATGTATGTATATATTTTTATTGGCGAGTTATCAAGGAAATCCTAAAAGTTCTAGTAAATATGTAAAATCATTGCTTCGAAGAGCACAATAAGTCATCTTCAACTTGTTATACATTTTCATCATCATTCATCTTAGCTCATATATGTCCCACTGTTGGGCTCGGGCCTCCTTCACAATAGGAGGGAAATTGACCTACTATATACCACGCTGGTCAGACGTATTGGTATAGGGTTTTGTTTCAAGTTTTCCTTCTCTCGCGTAGATGTTCACCCACGGGTAAGATAGGGGGTGGTGAATTGTATTCTTACTCCGTCACCACTTATACATTAACAGCGAAATTATACATTAACAGTCGATATTGTTCATTCTGAAATATTGCGAAATTTGATCTAATCCTGAAGATTGTAATCCCTTTGATTTAATAGTCACTTCGTGGAAGAAGATACTCTTTCAAAGATGGTTAAATCAAATAGCTGACCCCAATAAAATTGGTACTAAAATGAGCTAGAAAATACATATGTAAGTAGTAACTACTATATCATTATCATCTCAGCCCACATACGTCCCACTGTTGGGCTCGGGCCTCCTTCACAATGGAAGGGAAATTGACCTACTATACCACGCTGGTGAGATATATATATACGTATATCTTCTATAAATTATATTATATACTCACGATCTTTTATTTATTTAATCCTTGTAGTAAACTATAAAGCATATTCTAACTAAATCCTTACTAATATTATAAATGCGAAAGTAACTCTGTGTGTCTGTCTGTCACTCTTTCACGCCAAAACTACTGAACCAATCTAAATGAAATTTGGTATACAGATAGTCTAGAGCCTCATAAAAGACATAGGCTACTTTTTAATGCAAAGAAAGGGTTGTAAAGGAGGATGAAAAGTTGTAAGGAAGTATTGTCAATTTTAAAGCCAGAAACTTGAAACTTATTATTAGGCTATTGATTATATATAAATAAATATGACATCAACATATCGAACAACTTAGAAACTATAAGGCACCTGGAGATGACGGAATTACGGCAGAGCTCCTGAAGGCAGGCGGCAAGCCGGTCTTAAAAGCCCTTCACAAGCTATTTAATTCCGTTATCCTCGGGGGCGACGTTCCAGAGTCGTGGACCAAGAGTGTCGTGGTACTGTTCTTCAAGAAGGGCGACAAAGCTCTTCTAAAGAACTACAGACCCATCTCACTCTTGAGCCACGTCTACAAGTTGTTTTCGAGGTTCATTACCAATCGACTTACATGCAAGCTCGATGACTTCCAGCAACCCGAACAAGCTGGCTTCCGAAAAGGCTATAGCACCATAGACATATGGTCTATATATATGGTGGTCCTCACGCTTCGGCAGATTATCCAGAAGACCGAGGAGTACAATCGGCCTCTGTATATAGCGTTTGTGGACTATAAGAAAGTCTTTGATTCAGTCGAAACTTGGGCAGTGCTGCAGTCCCTTCAGCGGTGCCGAATCGACTATCGTTATATCGAAGTGCTGAAGTATTTGTACAGGAACGCCACAATGTCAGTCCGTATTCGGCATAAGAGTACGAAACCGATCCAGTTGCAGAAAGGTGTGAGACAGGGAGATGTCATCTCTTTGAAACTGTTCACCACTGCATTGGAAGATGTCTTCAAGCTCTTAGACTGGACCGGACTCGGTATTAACATTAACGGCCAATACATCACCTTCGATTTGCAGATGATATCGTCGTTATGGCAGAATCCATGGAGGAACTTGGCACTATGCTCAACAATCTCAGCAGAGTATCCCAATTGGTGGGGTTACGAATGAACATGGACAAGACGAAAGTCATGTCAAATGCCCATGTCATTCCTGTACCGGTCCTAGTTGACAATGCGATTCTCGAAATTGTTGATCATTATGTTTACCTTGGACAAACAGTTCAGTTAGGTAGATCCAATTTCGAAAAAGAGGTCAGCCGACGAATCCAACTCGGCTGGGCAGCGTTCGGAAAACTGAGGAGGATCTTCTCGTCCAACATACCTCAGTGACTGAAAACACAGGTCTACGACCAGTGTGTGTTACCAGTGATGACTTACGGCACGGAAACGTGGTCCCTAAATGTAGGCCTCATAACCAAGCTCAAAGTCGCTCAGCGTGCTATGGAGCGAGCTATGCTCGGGATTTCTTTGCGTGATAGAATCCGTAATGCGGAAATCCGCAGAAGAAAGTATGTAACCGACATAGCACGAAGAATTAGCACGCTGAAGTGGCAATGGGCAGGCCACATCGCTCGAAGAACCGGCAACCGCTGCGTAAAAAAGGTTCTAGAGTGGCGACCACGTACCGGACGACGTAGTGTAGGACGCCCCCCACTAGGTGGACAGATGACCTGGTGAAAGTTGCTGGGCGTCTACGGGTGCAGACGGCACAGGACCGCACTCTGTGGCGTACCATGAGGGAGGCCTACGTCCAGTAGTGGACGGTGATGGGCTGAAATGATGATGATGAAATGATGAAAAATGACATTAACATTTTGCAAAAAAAATATCAACCTTAAGGGGTAAAATAAAAATAGGGGATGAAAAACTTTAGGAAAGTAACCTTTTACGCGGGCGAAGCCGCAGGCAGAAGCTAGTATTTAATATGTTGACATTTTCTATTAGAGGGGGGCGTATTTCAATTTTCTTTAAAAGCTTTATGTTGATATAAAGCTTATTATAGCTAAATTGTTTATATCAGTCTGTGTGTGCATGCGTTCCCGAGCGCACGCTAAATAAACAGCGAAATAATGTCGGTAGACGCGATAAAGTGTATTAATTGTAATGTAGTTATTTCGGAAGTGCTTGCATTTATTCGAAATAGACATGATGTAGTTGATAATGAAAGTCTAATAAGGATTTGTACATCTGCCTTTTCGGAGGAGGAGATCGATGAAGCTAAGAAGCTCTTATTTGTTTCTACGAAAACTACTAAGAAATTAGTTTCAAGACGAAAGGATCCTGAACAGATACCAATTTTTGTAGCATATGATCTGCACAAATTACCCCCTATAAGCTTTGATCATGTCGATGTCACTAAGTTGTTGAAGGAATACTTCTATTGAGGAACGAAATTAGCAATATTAAAAACGATTATGTGACTAATAGACAATTACAGGAATTAAAGCAAAAATTTTTGAAGCCGTTAATAAATGAAAATGTTAATACGAAAAGAGGTGGATATGTTTTACAAGGTAGTTCAACCGATAAAAATAAAGTACTTACCCGCAAGTTCTGTAGATGCAATACTTGCGTCACCATGTCCAAAGTCCGTTGAGCTTTGTGCGAATGTTATAACGAATATTGAAAATAGTAGTGCGAACCAGCCACATAATATTCTTGAAATACCCGCGAATACAGTCGCGGAGAGAGTGCACGATAAATTAACGGATTCGTCTGTAGTTAACGGTAGAAAACAGCTGACTATGGCAGAAATTGTAAAAGATGGTGAATGGAAAGGTACTAATACTTATTCTAACCCGTGGACCTTAGTTCAGAGAAGGAAACCAAGAGAATGATTTATTGGTATGACAGGTAAAGCAGCCTCGAGCTCATCGGGTAATTTTAAAGCCGCCGAAATGAAAATATCACTGTTTATATCATATGTAAACAAGGAGACAACAGAAGCAGATATTCGAGAATATATAAAAACAAATGGCAACGAAGTTATTGAGTTAGAAAAAATTAGTATGTAGATTGATAAACCTTATAATGCTTTTAAATTATTGGTATCTAAAAATAAATTAAATATTTTCTTAGACGATAATTTATGGCCGGAGGGCATAGCGTTTAGACGGTTTATTTACTTTAAGAAGAAAATAGACATCGGTGGTGAAGGGAAATACCGCAATCGTGTATAATGGATACGAACAACAAAAATATTAAAATATCATCATTTAACTGCAAGAACGTTATGCGATCAGCTGATTGTGTGCGTAGATTATGTAACGTTGCTGACGTCATTGCTCTTCAGGAGACTTGGCTTTTGCCTCACGACGTGCCATATCTTGGCAATATATATGACGACTTCATGTATACGGGCAAGTCTGCTGTCGATACATAAGTCGGAGTATTAATAGGAAGGCCCTATGGGGGAGTGGCTCTTTTGTGGCGAAAGTGTGTATTTACGTCGGTAACAATGGTATCGTGCAATAGTGACCGCGTAGTGGCAATAAAAATCGATCTGTCTGGTGAATCTTTGTTGATATTTTCTGTGTATATGCCTACGGATACTACGGAGAATCTTATAGTGTTCACAGGCATGCTTGCGGAAATCATTGGCATTATTGAAAATAATCGTGTAGATTCAGTGTTTATACTCGGTGATTTTAACGCACATCCTGGTGAACGTTTCGCGAGAGAATTACTTTGTGCATGTAATGAGCAATCGTGGTTCCGCATTGATATGGAGTTACTACCAAATTACTCCTTTACGTTTAGAAGTACTGCGAATGGAGCTCTGCGGTGATTGGACCATTGTGTGGTAAGCAGTGCAGCGAGACATTTAATAGTGAGCGCATCTATTTTGTATGATGTTTATACGTCAGATCATATTCCTTTGTTGTTAGAATGTAATGTTAATTTAATTACTCCTAGATTACAACACTCCGATTACAATTGTAATAAAATCTTTTGGTGTGAAAGAAATTGTGTTCAAATTAATAATTAATTTTACTTGTGTAATACAAATTTTAAATTACTTAATTTTCCCTCGGAATTTAATCATTGTTCACATGGTGGGTGCACACAACACTCCCATCGATTATTATTAGACGTTATGTATAATAAAATAATATGTAGTTTGAAAGATAGTGCGGAGCGTACTTATAAAGGAAGGCAATGTATCTACATATACATATAATAAATCAGTAGAAATCCCGTGTCTGTACATTTGATAAATTTATTAAAAAATGACTCTAGGCAGTAAGACAACACTAAAAGAAAACAAAAAACATTTTTTGGAATTTCTTGTCTGTCTGTATGTCTGTAATCGCTAATCTCCGAAGTTACTGAACGGATTGTTTCGCAGTTTTGATAAAAAGATTAAGCCCAATTCAGAGCAACATTTAGTCTTTGTTTCATTGAAATCTGATGTCTGTAAAAAAGTTCATCATCATCATCTTGCTCTTATCCCAATTACTTGGGGTCGACGCAATATGTCATCTTCCTCCATACAGTCCTATCAGACGTCATCTCTGCAGTCACTCCCTGTCTATCCATGTCACACCTCACGCAGTCCATCCATCTTTTCTTTGGTCTTCCTTTACCCCTAAAGCCTTCAACATTCATATTTAAAACTTTCCTCACAACATTTCTTTCATCCCGTCTCATCACATGTCCATACCATGTTAACCTTTCACTCCTTAACTTTTCCGTCACTGGCGCAACTTTCAAACTTCCTCTTATATGCTCATTTCTTATTTTATCTAATCTCGTCACACCACACATCCATCTCAACATTCGCATCTCCGCTACATGCAGTCGTCTCTCATCCGTCGCTTTTATCGCCCAACATGCTGATCCATACAGTACAGCAGGTCTTATTAGGGTTTTATATATTTTACCCTTTAATTTAGGGGGTACTTTGGGGTCGCATGTTGTACCCGTGACCTGCCGCCATTTCATCCATCCCGCATCCATTCTGTGTTTCACCGCACGATCCAGGTCGCCATCGCTTTGGATAAGAGAACCGAGGTATCGAAAATCTGAGCATACTGGTATAGGTACTCCATCTAGAGATATGGGTGTAAAATTGGAGAGACCGCCGAAATCGCAGAACATGTACTTTGTTTTAGGTCTGCTGATTTTCAAGCCAACATTCTCCAATTTACAGCGCCACTTCTCCAGCATGCTCTGTACCTCAAGTCCTTCTTCTCCAACGAGAACAATGTCATCAGCGAATAGCATGCACCAGGGTGCCTCTTCCTGTATCTCCGATGTTAACGCATCCATTATCAACAGGAAGAGGTAAGGACTTAACGCGTACTACACCGACCTGGGCCAACGCCATCTGATGCCGTTTGGTCAGCGATTGCATTCCCAAGGAGGGTTGACGTCAGGCAGGCGGCCGGTCATAAAAACCATTGCCAAAACTATTGCAATATGTGGAAAAATGTCTGTAAAAAAGTTATGGTCATTTAAGTTTTTAAAATCACCGCTCGCCTTTTATTTCACTAGAAGGTTCAATTTAAAATAATTATTTAATTTATCTATAGTGTAAGGAAAGTATTTGTATTACTTAATATAGTAGTTTCATCAATTCAGCTCATATAAATCCCACTGCTGTGCTCAAACCTCCTTCAAAGTTGAAGGGAAGTTGACATAATACATAACATTAGTCAGGTAGTCAAAATAACCATTAAAACTATAATATTTATGATAAAAAAATAATGTTTTAATTAACTAATAAATATATTATTATAATTTAGCTTAAAATTAATAAAATGCATGATTTATTTAGTTTGTTAAATGAGCAATAGATGGCGCTATAATTTAGTTAAAAACTTTAAATCATTTTTTCGTTACATTAACTTCTTGAACTTAGTAAAGGTACTTTGGGTGGAAAGCTCTCAGCACTCACCTAACAGTCCGAGTAAAGTTGTCATAGTCATCTGCGACTAACAACTAAGTCAAACACGAAAAAGAAAAGTAAAGCCCACATCATAGAGCGAACAAAACATACATTCTTAGTTAAGATGCTACTTTGGGGCGAGTATGCAAAGTGCACCCTTTTTTGTTTTCGTTTGGTAGGCTATGGTCTGGACACGGCCATTCCTTCCGGGGTAACAGAAGGGCGTCGTGTGGCCCCATAACTCATCGTGTTCTCTGCCCAAACCATCAGGCTGGCCTCTGGTACCGCTTACTTGACATCCGTGGCCGGTCCGGGGGTTTACCCTTCCAGGTATCGTCTCCGTCTACACCCTGGCAAACAACAGTGTTGTATCGCCCTCACGCGGTCGGTGTCTCTGCGGGTGGTAGATTAATTCCCATGGTCCATCTACGCGCGACCTCAGTTAGCATGGCTACATGTGCAGGTACCGCGCCTGTGACGTCCGATGCGCCGGTGGCAGAGTGTGTCAGCATGGAGAGTCTCCTCTGTGACACGCTCCGCCGCCTTTTTCTGTGGGACGACTCGCAAAAGGCGGTGACCGAGTGCGAGTTCCTGACGCTATCGAGCATCGTCTTCGCGATAGTCGACAGTGCCAGTTTGGCACCGATGATTGCTGCTTTGCCCAGGCCACGCAAACTTTAAGTGTCTGCAGCGCCGTGTCCATGTCGCAATCGCAGTAGTGGTTAGGCGGTGTGTTCTCCCTCCTTGCGAGGGAGAACACACCGTCTAACCACTACACTTGTGTCTTTTGCTTTTAATGATGTTATTGTTTTACAGTCTTTCAAATCCTTTGATATTATTATAAAATATAAAGGATATCCATCTGAAGATACTCTACACTACTAAAACGTGATGTGAACCAAGAAATTCATTTTTATTAATTCTTTCGAATGAAAGCCATTTATTATATATTTATCCGTGCGGTTGCGCAGTTAGAATACAAATCACCAACCGCTCTCTTACCCGTGGGTCGATCACCCACGAGACGACTAAAGGACATCATACATATCATACATCTATGGAAGAAAAGGAAAACACGAAACAAAACCATAAGGTTTTCACAGGTGGTCAGACGTGTTGGTATAAACCAACACGTCTGACGAGCGTGATATAGTAGGTCAATTTCCCTCCCATTACCGACGAGGCTTGAGCCCAATAGTGGGACGTATATAAGTTAAGATGATAGATGTCCATGTCCCCAGGTAGCCCTGAAAAGACTTATCTGAGCAGAGCAATCTTACCAAAATGAGGAGACAGCGTAAAATAACTTTGAAAGTAACTACGTCAGAAACTGCAGCTGCATTACTTCTTGGTGGTAAAAGAGCTTTGTTTAAAAACCCGATAGATTTATATAGCAATGAAACACCGAGATGTTCAATAACACGAAACTGTGACACATTCAAAGTGTTTTTTATTTTATTGTGTACGGTGGTAAACGAGCAAACAGCATGCACTTATTTTTTTGGCAGGCCATGGTCTGGACACACGCCTTGCATTCCGTCCGCGTGGCCTCATAACCCACCATTTTCCCTCCCCATAACCCACCGTTTTCCCTCCCCATCACCATTGGGCCTTTCGAGTACCATCCCCGATGACGCTCCGGGCCATCGGGCTTCACCCTCACGTGTTCAGTCTCTCCGCGAGTAACGGACTATTCGCTGTTCCAGTTACCCGTGGCTTCGACTAAGGTAAGTAGACGCAGGTAATTGCGCCTGCGCCGTCCCGCCGCCTCTTACAAATGAAGCGGAAATAATAAATTGCCACTGTTCAGACGTTGCTTTTCTGCAAGAATGAGGAACTAGGTCCGACTGGGGGTCGGACCGGCCCATGGCTGTAGAAAGAATACTATCAACTGTGGCTTTACCACTATTAGTGTTTTTATTAAGGATTGCTGTTTAATGATTTGCGTTGATTGGACATTGATAAATAAAAAAAAATCGTAGAGGCCGTAGATCGAGCACTACGAGATCGTAATGAAAAGTCAATGGTGCTTTTCTTTGGAGATTTTCGGCAAATCCATCCTGTTAAAACTCGAGGAAACAGAACTGATGAAATCAATGCTTCACTGAAGTATTCTTATCTGTGGCCCCAAGTAGGAAAGCTGTCCCTAACCATCAACATGCAAGCAAAGCCAAGGTCACCATTCACATTAGTGTTGCCCAAATGCAAGACCAAGACTTGCTGCAAGAGTTTCGCAGTGCTCCCTTAGACATGATTTTACGATTTTCTCAGCAAAGAAAGGTTTGTCAACATTTCGTATTCTTACGAGTAATACCAGAACACGGCAGAATAATAGCCCCACTTCCGGTTAGTGGTATGTACCTAATTATTGATAGTTGTACAGTTACTGCCACTAGATGAATAGAATTTCATTAATTTAGTTGGATTTTTAATGTCTATGGAGATTTTTTATTTCTATCAAAACAAGTGACTTTGTGTTATTCTAAAAGCAAAAGTTGCAAGATTTGCGAGCCTCGCAAGAGTCTTGCATTTGCACAACACTAATTCACATGCTTAAGAATTTGCCGATGTTTTAAAGACAATTGGAGAAAGCGTCCTCCTTGATGAAAATGGTTAAGTGGCTGCCGGCAATACTTGGTCGAGTTTGAATTTTTAAGTTTCAAATAGGGGTATAAAACTGAATGTCACGCGGACGAAGTCGCGGGCATCAGCTAGTAAATAATAAAAGAAGATATTTAACAGGGTGGAATCGACCCGTTCGTGACGCTTACAAGGAGGCCCGTCTATATTATTATATGTGGTTATCACAGGGTATTATATATTACACTATTGCAGGTCATTATTATGATAAAATGTGTTCGTCTAGAAAATGTTTTAAAAGTAAACTTAAGTATTGTAAGGATAATCAACAACAAATTAAAATGGATATGATTGCTAAAAGTCACTCTGATAAACAATTTGGGGAATTTTTGAAATCGACTAACAAATTGAATCCAAAATTCAGTCCTCCTGTAAGTGTAGCAGGCGTGTATGAACCAGTGACATTGCTAACCAATTTCAGCAACATTTTAAGGTGCAATCGCCACATATAAATTC
Source organism: Lymantria monacha (assembly GCA_905163515.2). Classification (NCBI taxonomy): domain Eukaryota; kingdom Metazoa; phylum Arthropoda; class Insecta; order Lepidoptera; family Erebidae; genus Lymantria; species Lymantria monacha. The sequence goes on from LR991083.1 coordinate 22,928,659, forward strand.
TACCCAGTTGAACGACGCTCAGCTACACACCGGGGATATCACTGTGAGATATACAGCTAAAGAAATTGCTTCCGCGATTAATCAGATGAAAAGAGGCAAATCACCCGGTCATGATAGCCTTAGCTTCGAACCTCTGAGGTACGCAGGGTTACACCTGCCGCGTGTTCTTGCTTTGTTTTTTAACTTGTGCATAAGTCATATTTACTTACCTGATAGTCTTATGTATACAGTGGTGGTACCTATTATAAAAAATAAAACTGGAGATGCCTCGGATAGATCTAATTATAGACCCATATCATTAGCTACAGTCATAGCCAAAGTGCTGGACAGTCTGCTTGACTTGCAACTAGCTAAACACATCAAGGTACACGATGCCCAATTTGGTTTCAGGTCAGGGCTGTCCACTGAAAGTGCTATCTTATGTCTCAAGCAGACTGTTCGTTACTATACCGATCGGAAAACACCAATCTTTGCCTGTTTTTTCTCTTGAGGGCGTTCGATCTGGTTAATTATGATGTACTTTGGCGAAAGCTAAGTAACTCTACTGTACCCCATGAAAATACATTACTATTTAAGTACTGGTACAACAATCAACGTAATAGTGTAAAATGGTTGAACGCCTGTTCTGAGGTATATGGGTTGGATTGCGGTGTAAGACAGGGGAGGTTAAGTTCACCTAGGCTTTTCAACTTTTATATGAATAATTTGATCACAGACCTTATGGACACCAAAATCGGATGCTACGTAGATGGCGTGTGTATAAACAACATCAGCTATGCCGACGACATGGTTTTATTAACACCATCGGTGGGGGCTATGAGGCGTTTGCTTTCGTTCTGTGAGTCGTACGCGATATCCCATGGCCTGAAGTACAACGTCAATAAAAGTCAGCTGATGATTTTTAAAACAAAGGTGTGTAACAGCTACTCCACATTTCCGAAATTGTTATTGTACTGGACGCCACTACATAGGGTAGATAGTTTTAAATACTTGGGCCACTGGATAACGGATTACTTGAGAGACAATCTCGATATAGATAGAGAACGTAAAGCGCTGGCTGTTCGCTTTAACATGCTGGCTCGCAGGTTTGCGCGATGTACGACACCAGTCAAGAAAACGCTTTTTAAAGCAAACTGTCAGTCATTCTACACATGCAGCCTGTGGGTTAGTTATGGGCGGTGAGCATACAGCGACCTACGTGTTCAATATAACAATGCACTTAGAGTACTGTTGGGGCTGCCGTGGCGATGTAGTGCATCAGGTATGTTCGCGGAGGCACGCATTGACGGATTTGCCGCTATCGTAAGAAAAAGGAGTGCCTCCCTGATGTCACGTTTACGCGGCAGCAATAACAGCATTCTGGGTGTTTTTGCGGACCGGTGGGAAACACCAATGTTTAAAAATTGGTTGCGGCTTCATGCCGAATTTTAAAAATAATAATATGTACATATACTAACATTAGTTTGTAAGAAAATTGTTACTAATATATATGGACTGTGTCTGAAATAAATGTTTATTATATTATAAGAAACAAAAGGCCATTTTTAAAAATTTTTTTTATGAGTATGTTATTCCACAAACTTTTTGTCCGTGCTCTTTTTATGTTTAATTTAATTGTTATGGTGGTTTGTTTATAAAATTAATGTTCTTGAAGTGGCTTTATTACATCTGGATAAAGCTTGAAGAGCGCAATTCATGTGTCATACATGTTGAGCGACAACATGTCTTTTGGGGATTCTTCTTGGCGCTGGTGGTCTTGTTGTTGGTGAAACCCTTCTACTTGTAGATGTTTCTGTCCTCTGTGATGTTGTGATGATGATAATGATGTCTGTGACGTTTTATTTTATGATTTGTTTAATTTGGAAGTCTATGTCTAGGTTGATGGTAATTGACTCCACGCTTGTGTTGACTTTAGTTTATTAGGATAGTAGACTAAGCTCTTTCATTACACTTTCGTCTCTATGTTTTACCGCCATCTTCTTGATGTATTCCAGTATAGTACCAGAATCCTGATCTATGGACTTCCTCATGAGTTTCCAGATGGCATTTTAACGGGTGTCTGTGTAGTAAGTGCAGGATCTGGTATGCCTGGAGATGGCGAACACGGCGTGTTGCATGCTGTTATGTAACTTTTGCACCGAGTCTCTAGTCTGAATTATGATGACGTTAGGTGCGCCGAGTCCTTGTGCCTCGTGGATGGTTCGCAGTTCGGCGCCCTCACCGGTGCCGTATCCCTTTTCCTTGAAGCTTTCTTTCTCTGTCTGGGTGTGTGACAGGACAGAGTCTCGGGAAGGTCGGGTGGTATGACGGCATCGGTGTATTTGTATATGTTCAGGGATTTTATGATCTTATTTGAGGAGTATATGTCATTGTAGTTGTTCTGGGGGGCATATGCTACGTCCATGGGGCACCGATGCGTACACAGCAGTTCTTGTGTTGCCGATGGTGTGGTTAGAGGCTTGTCATGTCTCATTTCGAATAGGTTGTCCCGATCTATGAATTGGATTTGGTTTGTATCTCCAATGAGGAGGAGTTCTTTGGCCTTGACAGTTCGCATTAATAAGACCACGGAGCCGAAGTGATTTATGAGCGCTTCATCTATTATTAGCCAGTGAAGCGCTTGGTTTTTGATTATTCTGACCCGTTTGTCAGAGCTGATGATACTGTGTAGACGTTCTTGGCCGCCTTTTTCCCCATGCGTTGGGTAATCCTATTCTTTAGATCGTCTACAAAAGGCCTTTATCGCCACAAACTATTGTCGTAGATTTATTTGTTTTCTTTTTGTATTATTAGCAAATTAAGCGTTCGATTAATATTTATTAAAGTATAGTATTCGAATATGGAAATGTGTGCACGATTGGAACGGATTTCTAATAGGGGTGTATTCGAGTCCCATGTGTAACATTCATTTTTGGCTCATAATCAAGTTTTTATAAATGTATGTTCATTGAAATGTTTTATTTTAGTTTTTGTTGGTAGTATAGGTTGTTGATTTTTTATACGTTATTACTAATTGTATTTAGTCAAGAATTACTCTGTATTAGTTATTGAAAAATAAACCAAAATGCCGAACGATGAAAGAATGCCGAACGAACGTCTGGTTAAGAAGATATACAATGCGAAAGTGGAAGGATGTAGGTACCGAGGGAGACCGAGACTAACCTACCTAGACCAGATCGGTCACGTACTGAAGGAAGTTGGAGTCAAGAGTCTACGAAACCGGCGAGCGTGTATGAAGAGAATTATGAATGTTTTGGAAGCGAGTGAAGTATGCAGAGATAGAGTTCTCTGGCACTCTGTACTCTCTGCCTACCCTGCAAGTGATATAGCGTGATGATACGTATGTATGTAAACCAAAATCTATATTATCAAAAGGCATAGATGCATTTTCTCTATCTAGCATATTTCATAACTAAGAAAAGACATTAATCTACTATAACACACTTTTTTTTTTGCTGTGGACTATGGATATGAAGGCGCCACGCCAAATCGATCCGGGGCGACAAAAGAGGCGGCGCGCAACCCCATAGACCCCTGCAATCACCTCTCTTCGCCGTGCGAGAGGGCCACCGGTACTATATCTCACTGGCGAGATTGATTAGCAAAGCATTTTGTTTCGATTCGTTTCACGCTTACCTTTAATATCATATTTGCAAAATAAACACATTTATCGTAAATGGGTAAATATATAATTTTTTTTTCTTCTTTAGTGACAGAGTAAGAATATAATTTATAAACCCTTACTTTCCCACGAATTTTCTAAAAGATGATATAATACCTGATATATACAGATAACATATATCAAGATACGAATAATACGATACTTAACTCATAATATAAGTATGCTATAGTCCAATAGTAAGACAACTTTAGTCATATGTACATAAACTAAAAAAGTAAAATAAATTCAGCTAACTTTACTAAATTTGAATTAATTTGGAATTGGAAAATTTTAAAATTAATACCTAAGCATAAACTAAAGACTGATTTCACGCCATCATCATCATCATTCTCCTACTCTTATCCCAATTGCTTGGGGTCGATAGAGTATGTACTCTTTTTTATAGCACGTATTGTAAAACTTATTGGTAATAGCCTGCCTGACGTCAACCCTCCTTGGGAATGCAATTGTTGACGGCATTAGATAGAGTTGGCACAGGTCGTTATAAGACTCTTAGTCGTCATTTATGCCATCCACAAGCAAAGTAAGTGTTGGTAGTATTCGTAGCCGCTACCACACAGCACCAGCATAAAGACTGATCTCACGTGTTCCATATAAATATTGATTCGTCCGTACTAAATTAAAATATACATATTTATATATTAACAATATAATATAGGCAGATATTGGGAATGAAATGGCTATTGTATTGTTACTTTAATATTCGAAGGCAGATTTCGCTTCAGTGGCTACAAATGAAGATAATATCTTTGCCTGTTGAGAATAATAATGTATCATATAATATTGATATCTATATTATTTCCTTACAGATTTACTGTTCTTTTAGTAACTGCTTATTTCAAAATATATCTTACTAACTTCTGCCCGCGGCTACGCCCACCTAAAAGGTTTCTTTCCTAAAGTTTTTCATCCCCTATTTTTATTTTACTCCTAAGGGGTAAATTTTTACAACATGTTAATGTCATATTTATTTATATCTAATCAATAGCCTAAAAATAAGTTTCAAACTTCTGGCTTTAAAAATGACGATACTTCCTTACAACTTTTCATTCTCCTTTACAACCCTATTTTTGCATTAAAAAGTAGCCTATGTCCTTTGTCAGGCTCTAAACTATATGTGTACCAAATTTCATTTAGATCGGTTCAGTACTTTTAGCGTGAAAGAACGACAGACAAACAGAGTTACTTTCGCATTTATAATATTAGTAAGGATTAAATATAGAAGTGATATTATTCTTACGGATTTTATGAATATTGACTTGAAGCCCTTCATTCAATATGTCCTACTTAGTTATTTTTGTAATTAAAAAATATTAGTTGCCACCGCAATTAAGTATAAAAAAACATTTTTTTGTAATTTATAAAGAAAATGTTACAATTTTTAATTAATTATATTTGATCTTATCTTGAATTATATTTCCAATCCATGTGGTGACGGTGTTAGAATACAATTCACCACACCCTATCTTACCCGTGATTAATCGTAGGAGACGACTAAAGGATATAAAACGCATATAACATCTATGCAAGAGAAGGAAAACTCTAAATAAAACTCTATACCAACACGTCTGACCAGCGCGGTATAGTAGGTTAATTGCCCTCCCATTACGGAGGAGGCCCGAACCCAACAGTGGGACTTATATGGGCTGCGATGATGATGATGATGATTGATCTTATTACATATGTCCATTAATACCGAAGTTAAGTAAAACAAAGGGCCTTGAGTAGTCGTCAATGTGCCATGACAATCGAAACACGTTATTAATGCCGAAAATTAATAATGAAAATTAGTTCTATGTTGCCACGTTTATCGGCGCGTTGTTCTGAATTATCGACTTGAGGCTTTTATTTATAATACTTAAGTATGACTTATATTTTTTTATTATTTCGTAAGTCGTAACATTCTTTATTTATCTCTTATAATACTCACACAAAGGAAACATTGGTACACATTTTAATCTAATTCTGTAACAAAATATTTTTTTTTGACAAATATATCAAGAAAATTTTTATTTTTTTATACTTAGTAGGTATTTATATATACCATCCTTCGGTAAGTATATGGATTGCCACTGTTCTACACAGATCAAGCACCGTCAAAGGAGCATAATATTTGTTTGGGGTGATTGTAGATGATTTTATAAATTTTCCAACAAAGTGCTGTTCAAATATGAATTTTACTATTGAAATATAAAAATAAGTGAAAATTATTACATAATTTATATTTTACCTCTATCCATCCATCAGCCCGTAAACGTTCACTGTTGGACATAGGCCTCCCCATGAGAAGGCCATTCAAAACGGTCCCGCGCCTCCTGCATCCAACGGTCTCGTGTATCTTTTACTTATGCATTACTAGTTTTAAAATATATTTTAATGTTTAACATGGTTGTTTATTCCTAGTCTTTGATTTTGCCATACCAATGGTACAACTAGGCCGCTGCCTACCAATAAAAACCCCTAATGCACCCAGAAAGTTTGGCTGCCGGTTCTCTCGCTCACAGAACGAAACACAACAGCATTTTATCGTTGTTCGGACGTCGTTTTTCTGCTAGTGTGTGGTACTACCCCGGACGGACTGGCCCGCGACTGTAGATAGAAAACTCTTAAGAGTGTGGTCGTTTTTTTTTTTTTTTTTTTTTTACGCTGTGGAAACGCTTTTACGCGCTAACCCCTTCCCGCCGATGTCGTGACGGGAGGGAGTGTGGGACTCGCCGGCCGGTTAGTCCAACCGGAATACCCACTAAAACCACAGCGGCCCCCTTCCGCGCTTTTACGGGACGCCGGAGAGATCGTCTACTGACATTCGATCCCCGACGCCCCAACGCTTGGCCTTCTGGCCACGCCCAGTCGGTCCTCAAGGCGGTGGGAGGAGATGCGCATAACGGCGCCTCCCCCTACCCAGCCGCCGGCGGTGGAGCGATTCAGCGGGCGCAAGCCTCTCGCGTTCCCGCTCCGCAGCCTCCTTTCTCTCCATGACGGCCTCACAGAAGGAGGCCATCGACTCCCAGCACCTGTCGCTGTCGAGCATCTTTGAGATGATGGTCGACAGCGACAGGTCTCCTCCAACGACCGACGTCAGGACGTGGTGCTGGGGCCCCCAGGCGGGACATACCTCCAGAGTGTATAAGAGTGTGGTCCTAACACAAATAAGTACAACCTGTAACATTGTTGACAATTTAAATACAAATGAAGTCCTACAAAGACGGACCCGTAGCTTTTCTTATGTGTAGGTGATATTGAAATAATAATGATAAAGCCTCAATAATCCAGTTCTTTCACTCACATGTTGACACTAAACATCAAGATTCAATTAAGTCACGTAGATTTATTTCGATCTAGAGCCAATATATTTACACGTGTGTATAGTACGATAATATCTATAAATCTGGACTTTCTATTCCTAATTTTACAGTAATTGACTTACTAGTTTATGCAGATGCGATGGGATACCATATTCCATGGAAATACTGCCAGAGCAATCAAACAAAAATATATTCATGCTATCAATGTTTCGAAAACTTGAACCAGTTCAATGATTATTTTTAATCAATGAACTTTTACGAAAAATTAAGTATTTTACAAAAATTTCTTAATTTAATAATGTTTACCAAATTTTTTCAATATATTTCTTAATAGTTTTTTTTTGTAATGCAGGTAATAAAATTAACCGCGAGTGTATAATCATTTTTATTATAAATATTATGAGTCAGTTCAAGTCAAGTCAAGTCATATGAGTCAATTGTAAAACATTTTAATTTTTTATAACAATCAATCGCTTTAAATTTTATTTTGTGGATAAATAGAAAAGAAACTTTATATAATTTGTTAAGATGTCCTCGTTTTTCCATATAAAATAAACAGGGAATAGTAATTTTCTCTGGTGACAGAATAAGATAGTACAATAGGAAACAGGCAATCGACCAAAGTAATGTTGTTATCTATTCAGGGAATCGTTTCACGGAAAACTTCAGTGCTTATGTCTTAATCTTATGAACATAAACGTTATAAAGCTTAAAATATTTATAAGTTATGACACAGATATGGTTTGTAAAAGGTTTATTTTTCATAGATTTATAACATCACAATATTATTGGGTGATATTAACGTATTTTTTTTTGCGGTGGGCTACGGACCTGGTCGCGCCCCGCCAAATCGGTCCGGGGCGGTAGAAACGCAGTATAGATCTTAACAAGCCATTTATTAATTTCCATTTTTTGGATCGCTGGCTGTGTGGTAGCAGCTACAAATACTACCAACCCTTACTTTGCTCGTGGATGCCGCAAAAGACGACTAAGAGCCTTATAACGACCTGGGCCAACTCCATCTGATGCCATTTGGTCAACAATTACATTCTCAAGGAGGGTTGACGTCTGGCAGGCGGCCGGTCATAAAACTACTAATAATAACTTTTACAATAAGTACTATGAAATGAGAGTACATATTGTATCGACCTCCAGTAATTGGGATAAGAGTAGAGAATGATGATTGGATCGCTATCTCACTGACGACTGTAGCATTTCTGCCCCTTAGGTAGGAGTTTCTGCTTGATAAGATGATACATGAATGGAAAGCTAATCCCGTGGGGTCAATACCAGATAAATATTCCCCAATAATATTTTTTATATTATTCGATGTTTATTTTTAACAGCTCTATGTGAAGGCGTACAATGTTCCTTTGGAGCTCACTGTTCAGCGGGCGAATGTATATGTCCTACTGACTGCACTGGAACAGCAAGAGAACCAGTTTGTGGCAGCACTATGCAAACGTTTCCAAATGAATGTGAACTACAAAAAGCCGCTTGTAAATTACCACCTCCAGCGACACTACATGTCATATTTTACGGGGACTGCAAGGATAGATTAGCAGTTGTACCCCCAATCGCCATGAGTACGTATATTTTATAATCATCGAAATTACCGTCATACTTTTACTAACATTACTAATTGCTTTATGAGATATAATTTATAAGATTTAAGAAAAAACAAAAGAAGTACAATGTGTAAACAATATCGGGTATGGCACTCGTCTCCTTAAAGATGAAAATATAATACGAGTCGAGAATTGCATGTCCTAAAATAGTTCACGGTGGTGTAATTGGCAGCATGATTGTAACGGATTTCCTATAGGTATGGGTTCGAATCCCGAACTTGTGTCAATCATTTTTCGCTCGTAATCGGGTTTTTTTTAAAGATTTAAGAATTTTCACATTATCAAGATATTAATTTGCAAATTCTACTAGATATAATTAATTAAATTGTAATTGAAATTTATACTATGGGTAAAGTGAATTTATTTGTGATCAATATTCACAATATAGCAACTCATATTCTATAATTTAATTACTTTCTGCTCTATTTCGCGACTAACATGCAAATATTTGGATGGGAATAGCTACGACAGCGATGACTACAACTGAAGCGGAAGATGGCATCACGGATTCGTGGGGTGCGACTGACGAGCAAGATGGAACCGTTAACCCTAGCGCCTGCCGAGATATACGCTGTGACTTTGGTGCAAGCTGTGAAATCGGTTCTGACGGTTACCCCCGATGTTCCTGTTTATTTGAATGCCCGCATGATAATGAATATTTTCCAGTGTGCGCATCAGATTTTAGACTTTATCCTAGTCTCTGTGCTATGCGTAAGGAGGGCTGTCAGAAACAATTGGAGTTGAGATTACGACCATTGGATTTATGTAAAGGTTTGTTCTATTACTAACACATACTAATATTAATTAATATCTATAGAGATTTAAATTATTTATGACTCTATAATTAAAATGTTATTATACATATGCAATTATTGTTAATACAGGTATGGAAGTTAGACCATGTGGCAATAATAAAGCTATGATAGATCAAACTACGGGCCTTGAAATAGACTGTGGTAATGGACCACACCGACAGGATTGCCCTGTCGGTAGCTACTGCCATATTACTCTGACTGCTGCACGATGTTGTCCTAAAAGTAAGTATAATTTAATATAAAGCTACTGACGAATCCGACGATGCTATTTCAGTCGCCCAGATTGAGACATACACAACCCGCCAGGCCCTGACAAATAAATATCCACGATTCCGTCCCCGCCGCCGATGACGAAAATTGTGCCGTGTTAAATCATAAACGTGGAAAAACCCACTTTGCCAGTGATCCCCAAGCCGAGGTCCAAACCCCACAGGGGTGCTCTCGAGATCGGTCGCTTTAACTTTATCGGGTTGAGAGCCCTCAGCGCTCACTCACAGTCCGGCTAAAGTTGTCATAACCATCTGAAGCTAACAGCTAAGTCACACAAAAAGAAAATAATACTTACTACTTAAGTAACTTTAATTTACACAATTTAAAAAGATAGCACACCTTTTAATACGAGTTATTTGAAAGAATATATAATAACAATTAAAATAACTACGTTAAATTAGAAGCGTTTATCCAATCGTAGTTAATATTATAGTTATTAAAATAAAATATATATGACTCACAAAACATTCATTACACTAATTGTGTACACTGTCTATTAGACTTAACTTTTTAACGTATCGTCGTCAAACTGTGGTAATTCGTATCATAGTAACTTAACAGAGGTTATAATTATTTTTGAGACCGTCAAATATTCAATTAAGTCTGTGTATATTTATACAGAGAGTTACAGTGAATCTCTTTTAATTAAAAACGATGCAGTTTTATAAATTGTATATATTTTATTTAGCATTCAATTTTATTATAGCTTTCATCTTTACCGCACCCAATCATGGTGGTTTCATGCATTTACTATTATTATTATAGTAGCTGACTTATGGTTCATATCAGTCCATATATGTATGTCCCATTGATGAACACGGGCCTCCTCTATAATTTATTTATTTATTTATCGGGAGACCAACAGCTTTAAATAATAAAATTTTTGTTACAATAAGTAAAGGAAATGGATGGATATTTGACTTATTATATCACGCTGGTCAAACATGTTAGTATAGGATTTTGTTTCGAGATTATCTTCTCTCGCATAGATGTTATATGCGTTTTATATCCCTTAGCCGTCTCGTACAATCACCCAAGGGTAAGATATGGGGTGGTGAATTGTATTCCTACTCCGTCACCACACGGAAAATGTATGATTTATTAGTGTGTAAAAATATACTACATAATAACTAAATTAGATATATTCATGCAACATTTTGTTGATTTATAATACTTATTTAATGGTAGTTTTCTTCACAAAGGAATAACTTCTATAAGAGAGGATTTTACAAATGTATAAAGTGAAACGGATTATAGCAACATCTATTTGTAGGATGCACAATTAATTATCGTACATAAAACTCACGACTCAGAAAAATGGCGATGAGATGGCCATTACGCTATCATTTACGTATTGGATACTAATTAAATATATTACTTAATATATTATGATAAATACAGACGATTCGAAACAAGTGGACGAAAAGAAGACATCTCACTGTTCGGAGTCAACATATGGATGTTGTTCTGATGGGTCGACCGCAGCTATGGGCCCTAGTGAGGAAGGGTGTCCATTCTCGAGTTCAGCTTGCGGTTGTAACCGGCTCGGCTCAGTGTCGGATCGTTGTGATGAGGAAGGACAATGTGTATGTCGGCCTGGTGTGGGTGGCGTTAAATGTGACCGTTGTGAACCCGGCTATTGGGGTTTGCCTAGGATCGGCTCTGGACATACTGGATGTATTCGTATGTATATCAGTTTAAATTTAATTATATTCTTTTTTAATTTATTTGTTATATAATATAAAAACATTCTGCTCATCTTGTCCGTATTTAAATAAGTCAGTGTTTGACGCTGCCTGCCTTTTTTATGTTTTAATTCTTTCTTTATATAGAAGTGCTATTCTATATAGCAAATGCGTTGAAAGAGTTACCTTTAAGAAGAGCAGAAAACATTATAATGCAAAGCTAAGTTTTATGACCTGTTCGTCTGATATCAATTCCGCTTGAAAATATTATTGTTGGTAGACATCTAAAATCTTTTTAAAATGAAATGATGTGCAAAGTTCATATTTTAACATTCTATAAGTTCTCAATAAACTGTGCAGAATATTACTCAATTGAATCTCTATTTATAATTTGTGAACTATCTAATATTAATATATAAATGTTTGTATGTATAAATATAAGTTATAAGTGTATAACTTATAAACACTATTAAAATACAAATATTTAGAAATAGGCAAGCTCTTAGCATTTCTAACTAAAAAAACAAACCCATTTAAATAGTTAAGAAACAACAACGGAGTTAGTCTCAGACAAAAACAATAATAGATATCTTCTCTTAAATTATTACAATATCTGTTGAAACTTATGAATCAGAAAAGTTATAATTTGAATATAAGAGTAAATCCATTGACCCATTTTATTTATATAATAAATTTATATGGTTTTATTTTATCTCATTAATAAATACAATATGATCATTGAAAATTCAACCGTTCGTATAATATGTATTTTATAGATTTATGTTTATTTTAGCATGTGGGTGTTCAGCTTTTGGATCGGTTCGGGAGGATTGCGAACAAATGACTGGACGATGTGTATGCCGAAACGGGGTTCAAGGACAAAAATGTACCGTATGTGCCGACCACAGAAGGAGATTAGGACCCAACGGGTGTTCTGACCGTAAGTCGTATTTTCTTTAAAAAGACAAAACCGCACTCCACTCTGAGATTTAGGTTCCTCATTACAAAGGTACTTACAACAATGCCATACCTAACCCATGTCAAGATGCTTTTGTATTAACCGTTTTCCTTTTTTTTTCTGTATAAAGATACGCCAGTTCTTTAAGCTTACGCTATTTCGAGAATTTACTAAATTTCTTTGTACTTTTTTTCTTTATTCCAAAAGGGTTAAAAGTTTACCAGTAGTGAAGTATTTGTAAGTAGTAAATATACGAAATAGAGGTAAACATTGTGAATGTATTAGAATAACATCACAGAGTAACCCCTTTTGAGTTTTAGTTGTTGCTTAAATAAAATAAACATATCAAACTCTTACAATTCCTTTATCCGAACAACTTTATACAATGTTTTCTATCGTTATTCGAAGTTTTAGAATTTATTATTTTAATGATATAAATGGCCTTTATTTTATACTCTTAGTCAATTTACAAGTAACTAGCTTCTGCCCGCAGCTTCGCCCGCGTGAAAGGTAACTTTCCTAAAGTTTTTCATCCCCTATTTTTATTTTACCCTTTAAGGGTATTTTTTACGAAATTTCATTGTCATATTTATTTATATCTAATCAATAGTCTAAAAATAAGTTTCAAGCTTCTGGCTTTAAAAATGACGATAACTCATTATAACTATCCCCCTTTACAACTCTTTTTTGAATTAAAGAGTAGCCTTCAATTCAATTAAAGAGTCCTTTATCAGGTTCTAGACTATATGTGTACCAAATTTCATTTAGATCGGTTCAGTAGTTTTGGCGTGAGAGAACGACAGATAGACAGACAGACAGAGTTACTTTCACATTTATAATATCAGTAAGGAAGTAAGGATTTTGTTTAGATATTATCTGCTTGATTATTAACCTGTTTATATTTCAAATTAACATTTAAAATTTTGCATTAATTTTATTTTTTATTTACAATATGTTGTAAAATGCTATCATCATCTCTTGGAACTCCTAAGGAGAAGTAAAATATGGTGATATTATTCTAAATAAATAATAATTTTAATCCGACGCTAAACGGGGAATATAACAGGTGTTATACATGACGATCGTTTAATGTTTTTTTTTTTTTTTTTTTTTTTTTTTGTGTGTCTTAGTTGTTAGCCTCAGATGGCTATGACAACTTTACCCGGACTGTGGGTGAGCGCTGAGGGCTCTCAACCCGTATCGTTTAAGGTATGCAGTGTATATATACTCGTAGTATACAATACTTCTCGAACGCTGTAGCTTATTTACCATATGAAGTCATTCATTACCATCTCAGCTCTCATACGTGGAAGAGAAATTGACCTACTCTACCATACTGGTTAGATGTTTTGGTTCCTATGATTATATTTTAAGTTTTCCTTCTCATAAATAGATTTTATCTTCATATTCTATCACTTATTCGTCTTTACAACGCTCAAAGGTTAGAGACGAGATGGGGAATTGTATTATTATTGCAACATTACACTAAAATATATGTCTTTATCAGCATATAATACTAGGTACATATCATTCATTCTCCTGCTCTTATCCCAATTACTTGGGGTCAACGTCGACTATATACATATATGTACTCTGCTTCCATCGTACATATTGCAAAAGTTACTGGCAATAGTTTTATGACCGGTTGCCTGCCTGACATTAACCCTCCTTGATAATGTAATTGTTAACCTAACGGCATCAGGTGGAGTTGGCCTGGATCCATGAAGTTTTTAGTCGTCTTTTACGACATCCACGATCAAAGTAAGGGTTGGTAGTATTTGCCACCGCTGCCACACAGCGCAGCAGGTACATATTATAAAGTATATATGATGCTAAAGTGCTTTATCAATTATGGTTACATTGTCATTTAATTGAGTAAAATTTTGTCAATCACTTGTTTAAAGTAAAATGGAAAGTGTTTGAAATAAAACTACTTTTACTGATTCTATCGCGTTTGTATTTGTTTTTTAATTTCCCGACGTTTCGAACACTACAGTGATAATGGTCATGGGAGGACTGAATTAAAAATCAAATACAAACGCGATAGAATCCGTAAAAGTAGTTTTATTTCAAATATGTAATAATCGCGTAAACATTAAATAGAAAGTTGTTATACTTTTTTAATTATACATTTCGTACGCAGCTGAAATAGGTGGTGTGGTATCATCGTGCACTGAATTGTCATGTTACTTCGGTGCTGTTTGTACGGAGCGAACTGGTGGCGCTCTTTGTGAATGTGCTGCAGCGCCATGTCCTGACAGCGATACAAATATGTTGGTAAGTTTATACACACACAATAAGGTTTGAATATATTTAGAAATATGCATCTGATCTACAAATGGCATATGATATGGTACAATGCGATAAAAAGTCATAATAAATTATGTACAATAGTATACTGCATAATAATATAGTATATGTATCAACTTGCATTAATCTCAAAATCGAAGAAACACCACACCGGCTTTACTTTAACAATAACGTTCCAGTATTGGTACCATTTACCAATTATTACCAATAGTAGAACGTTGTTAAATAACGAAATATTCTAATTATATTTTAACTATAATGAAATAAATAAATAAAAAGATGTTTATCTGTAAAAATCTAAAAGTAATCTCGCAACGATTATAACACTTTTGCTTGGTATAATTTTGAATATAAATCATCCAGGTAATTACACAATCAAACACCAAAATTTGTCCAGCTCTTTAGGATATAAAAAGTTATTCAATAAACTCTATAATGTCCGATTCTATCATATATATATATATGTATATATATATATATATATATACATATATATATATATATATATATATATATATATATATATATATATATATATATATATATATATATATATATCTCAATCGTATCCTAAAAACAGTATTGTAAATCCCTAATCGGTATCATCTAATAAATAATAATAAAAAAAAACAGCTAAGAGTGATAATTATTAACAGGTATGCGGGAGCGATGGCAAAACTTATGAATCCGAATGTCATCTGAAACTGCAAGCGTGTCGTACTCAAGAGGATATTGTGGTTCAAGCGTTTGGTCCATGTAAACTGGGTGAAGTCGCTGGTACCGCTGGTCCACCAAGACCTTCATCGCCCATACAATTCACACAACAAGATGATGGAGCTGCATCAAAATCAACTAGGCATTTATTAAATCCTGATAAATACTATAATAAGTATGAGTGGGCAAGAAAAGAAACCTCTAGTGATTTCGACAGTATACTTTCCGGTCAAAAGTTCAAAGGTAAGTTTCTTATAACATTTCTTTTTACACCCACAAAAATTTAAGGTATCGCACCGGATTTATTTAAGGAAAATTAAAGTTTAATTTTTTGTTCAGATTCTCAAATTTTAATCGAAGATTATTAACGCAATATCTCCTTCTCAACCTATTTACAGTAGAAGGCGAATAGGTCTAGAATAAAAGGCCTGACTCATTGATAGAGAATTTTATTTCGAGATTTACTTCTTTTGTAGCAACGATGTCAGCGTATATCTCTTACGATCTTTATTACGACATTTACGTATAAAGTTATTTCTTAAGAAGATTTCTTAAGAAGGTATAAAGAACTAATTCGCTTTGTATTCTTAAGCTATTATTATATTAATTTTTCTTTTATTCTTTCCCGTGGATGATCGTACGTGACGACTAAGGCATATAAGACGCATATAACATCTATGCGAGAGAATATAAACTCGAAACAAAACCCTACACCAACACGTCTGACCAGTGCGGTATAGTAAGTTAATTTCCCTCCCGTTACGGAGGAGGCCCGAGCCCAACAGTGGGACATTTATGGGCTGTGATGATGATGATGATGATGATAATGATGATGATGATGATTTCTGCAAAATCGTATTAAAATAACCCAAACCTTAGAAAGGAAAAGAAAAATTAAGTTATCAAATGCCTATTTCATTTAATAGTTAAAGGATAATAAATATGCCAAGCACATCGTTTCCTTTTGATTTTACAAGTACCGAAAAAAAAGCAATAAGTATTTGAAAAGCTCTTTTCAAAACGGTCTCGGTACTGTATGAAATTCACGACCACAAATAGTTTTGTTTTACAATATTTTATATTCTATACAACAAAAAGATTTTATCAATATGAAATACTGATTAGCCTTCGCAATTCAACATGCAATGGATAAATATTATTAACAAAATATTTTATTCAGATTATTTGTAGGCAATTTCGTCAGTCCAATTTGTATTCCGTTATATTTTAAACCAATATTTAAGCATCAATATTTAATTACACTTTCGCTATTCCATCGCGTCTATCATCAGAGTAGATTTTAGATTAGCAATTCTTATTCCCTGTAGACGGTAAAACATTTTTTCGAGTATTCTCTTATACAAATTTCAAGTCTCGACTTTCAATTTTACACTATGAAAGAAATACTTTTTAGAATAGCATAAAACACCTGTTATCTGTTTTGTATTTATTGCGTTTTTAAGTGAACTATTGGTATAAATCAATAAAACAATTTAAATGGATGCGTGTCATAATGTGTTAAGTATGTGTTATTTATTTTGTTTTATTTATCAAAATCTATGTTTCTAACTGAATAGCGATATAATCCGAACCCATCATCTCCTTCTTCAACAAAATTTTAACAAGAGCACTATTTATTAAAAAACATTCGTTAATCAACATCTGGACTACTTCATATTCTTAAATCCTTAATTTCTTCGTTTAATATCGAGTGGGTTGCTTGCTCGTTAACCTTCAGAAAATAAAATTAGCAAACATGGCATTAAAAATACGTCAGTTAATACACCAAAACAAAACATAAGCTTCGCAGCGCCCTAGGTGGCATGTTTTCTGTAGTATTACTTCAAGTGAGTACTTTTTAATCCGGAGGCTAAGATTCAAATTTCCTAGGTAAATGGTGACTACTTCTGACCCAAATAGTATTTTTAAGCTACATATATTTGGATTTTGATTAAAGAATTTTTCTCTTGCCCTCACATAGGGTTCACTATTGGTACGACTCTTAGCAATAAAAGTATAAGAATTATAGTACCAATACGTCTAACACGGCATATTTTAGATGTATCAGCTTAGACATTGATTAAAGAGTTGGAAACCTCATAATAAAACCACAACATGACTTCAAAATAATGAATTCGCTTGCAGTCGTGTGGTCCCTCTGTACTTTAATTATCTCTCACGATATTCGTGACACATAGCTGGAGCTTGTATCATATGGTTGTTTTATGTATCTCTAACGAAAATGAGAAAAAATATAACCAGATTATAAACAGCTTAAAATATACTTAATAACGGAAGGACCACACTGTTGATAGTTTTCTGTATACAGCCGTGGACCGGTCCGTTCGGATTAGTACCACACTCTCGCGGAAACTCGTCGTTTGAGCAGTGGCAATCTGCTGTTACGGAGAGCCAGAAGCCCAACCTTTTGGGTTGTTTTGAGGTTTTCATTGATAGGCAGTGGCCTAGCTGTATCTCTGATATTACAAATGTTCATGGGTAGTGGAACATTGGTGTCCAACGAGCCATCGTTGGACACCGTAAGCAATAAAAAATGATATCGATATTGTACTAGTTGGTTTAACGAACTCTTCCAAGTACGTAGCGCTACTCAACTTGAATATCTAATACCACGAAACGGTAACCTAATATTATTTTTTTAATATCACACATTTATGCTGGGATAAATTAGCAGCGATAACCATATCATTTTTAGTTCATTATGCAGTTTGACAATCTACTGCCGTTCACTGCTCGCATCTCTAATCAAGCCATATATCAACTTAGGCTAATTTTATCGAAACACAGCTTGACTCAGATTTCTTTTAGAGAAATCTAAAGAGAAACCGATAAGAGTTACTTGACACAAGATTCGGACTAAGAATGTTACGATCAGCCGACGCATGTCCCTGCTATATGTTAAACCATTATAATTCTATTGACTGAAGTTTGCTCCTCACCAGCACTTAGGAATAAATACACTATGTATTGCTATGCTTATTGCTGACGTGATTATCAGCATATTTGTACATATACAGCAACTACTGCTACCGTCGGCTCTGGAGGGACAATCGGGGCGCTGCTTGGTGATCTATGTGCCGATGACTCTGACTGTGCCGCACTGCCAGGTGCCGAATGTGCGCGAGCAGCCTGCGTTTGTCGGGCTGGTCATGTGCCGACATTACATCGAAAAGCATGCATTGGTAAGTCATATTAAAATATACGGATGTATAATATCTTATCAGTCAGTTTTCATCAGTTTTAATTGTGGTAGGACCACGCTGTGGACAGTTCTCTGTCTACAGCCGCGGGCCGGTCCGTCCGGGGTAGTACCACACTCTCGCAGAAGATCGACGTCTGAGTAATAGCAATGTGCTATTGCGCTTCGTTCGGTGAGCGAGAGAGCCGGAAGCCTAACTGGGGTGGGTTCAGGGTTGTATTGGTAGGCAGCGGCCTAGCTATACCATTGGCAAAGGTCCATGGGCGGCAGTGACACTTACCATCAGGTGTGCTGTCTGCTCGTTTGCCGCCATAAGCAAAAAAAAAAAAAAAAAAAAAAAAAAAAAAAAAGTCAACTATTCATATTTTATAATCAATTGAATCCGCGTGTGGTATCAGATTAAGCATACAATGTGTCACTATTCCTCACTATCCAATGGAAGTTGTAAAAACCGGCTAAAATAACCCTTAGGCGATGGGTGGCACAATTAGATGGGCAACTTATAACACCTATAATTACCGACTCGTTTGCCAAGCTGAGACTGTATTATGCTGCCTTGAAGAGGCCTATGACCAATCTTTGTCATCTATTGGCTGCTGGAAATATGGCAAATGAATCTAAGAGTCTGGTAGCTCCAATAGATCTACAAATTTAAAAAAAATCCTTTTACGGATTTTATAGCATTCGTATTTGTTTTTATTGTCCCGACGTTTCGAACATTTCAGCATATATATTCATGATGAAACCTCAGAACTTTTTTTTTTCATATGTATTTCGCTTCGTAATCGGGTTTAATAAATAATTAAGCATATTAAATGCTAAATTTCAGTAATTTGAATAACAAGATTGTGTCATCGTTTAATACAATTCTAATTGCAAAGTTTGAAGTATTAGGCCTATAACAATGTGTAAACATTGTCGGGTAGATGGCGCACGTCACCTTAAAGACGTAAGATATGAAGCGAGATTTGCATGTCCTACAATAGTTCACGGTGGTGTAGTGGCAGCACGATTGGGCCGGCATCTCAATAGGCGCGGGTTCGAATCCCGCTTGTGACATCATTTTTCGCTTCGTAATCGAGTTTTATAAATAATTAAGCATATTAAATGCTAAATTTCAGTAATTTTATTTTTACTCGTTTATCTCAAAAATTAAATTAATGTTGTGCTCTTAAAAATTTTTCATAACTTACACTATATTGTTTTTAATGATTCATTATATTATTTCAAATGCATAATTTGTCATTATTATTTTTGTTTTTATATTCATTTCTAGAAAATACGTATACAAATTGCTATTATTTTCTCTACAGAGCAAGTATCTCAAGAGACGACAGAGGAATATAGCGCCTGTTTATCAGAGCCCTGTTACAATCTTGGCACATGTATTGATTTGCCTGGCTCCACTTACACTTGCTTATGTGCTGGCCCATATACAGGTCTAAATTGTGAATCACTTGCAAAGGACTCATTCTTGGGCTCCTATATCGAAACACCTTCATTTGACGGCAGTTCATACATACGTTTGAAGCCTTTGAAAGCTTACCACAAGTTAAATATCGATATCGAATTTAAAGCCTTTGCCGAGAACGGCGTTATATTGTATAATCAGCAAAAAGCTGACGGCACCGGGGATTTTGTTTCCCTCGCCTTAGTAAATGGATATTTAGAGTTTAGGTAAGCAATATTTTCTTTTATTAATGAATACATAAACTCCGTGTTATATTAATTTTAAATATTAGCTTTATTTTTTATAATATTTGATGTTTTAATTCAGGTATAACCTAGGTAATGGAGTATTGATATTAACTTCTCTAGAAAAGATAACTTTGAATGAGTATCATAAAGTCTCAGCAAAGCGATATCATCGCGATGGCATTTTATCTGTCGATGATATGGAAGACGTCGTCGGCCAATCGGGTGGCTATTTAAAAGCACTTGATCTTAGCGAAGACGCCTACATAGGTAGTGTCCCTACTAACTTTTCGAGGTAAATTTTAGCTATAAAACAGATAACATTTACAGAAAGTTGGAATTAACATCTTTTCTTAGCAGTAAAATTTATAATTAATTATTTTGTTTAGGGTTTTTGATAATATTGGAACGCGAAATGGCTTTATCGGCTGTGTAAAATACTTAAGAGTAATACGTCATCAAGTGACAAAGAAGTTGGGCCGACCGGACTCATTAGTTATCGCTATAGAAAATGTTCTAGAATGCCAATCCAATCCGTGTATAAGTATGCCGTGCAAGAATGGAGCCACGTGTAAATCTATAGAGGGGTCTGCAACTGAATATACTTGTAGCTGTCCTATCGGATTTCAAGGAGCCAATTGTGACGAGAGATTAGATCCGTGTGAGTCGAATCCCTGCGGATATGACGAGGGGCTATTGTGTGATATCGGAGCTGAAGGTGGACACGTCTGTCGTTGTTTGTTTGGGGGTGAAATTGGCTCGGACGCAAATATTTGCAACAATGGTTAGTATAAACTAAACAAACAAAACATGTTCAAGTTTATTATTCATTGACAAATAGTTATACGATATAATTGTTTACAGATGTAAATGTGGTACAGGAAACATGGTCTCCACAATTCAATGGTACAAGTTATGTTGAATTGCCAGCACTTGAAGGGCTTGGGAAAGCGTTTCGCATCGAAATTTGGTTTTTAACGAACCGATTTTCCGGAATGCTCCTTTACACGGGCCAGTCTAATAAAGCTAAGGGGGATTTTATAGCGATTAACTTGGTAAATGGTTACCTTCAGTTTAGGTACAATTTAGGGAGCGGCATTGCTAATATAACGTAAGTATCCTACTTTAGATTCAAATAGATTTGAATATTTAAAATTTGATTCATTTTATTTTGTTTATACCGTAGGTCTCATGTGCCAATTACGAAGGGTCGTTGGCATCGAGCTCGTGTATCCAGATCAGGTCGACATGGAACCTTACAGTTGGATCATCATCCTACATTAAGAGGACATTCAGCACCTCCACTAACTCACTTAGAACTTACACTTCCTCTTTTTATTGGATCCTTACCGTGAGTATGATCAATCACTGGATATATTTCTTCACATATAATTATTATATTAATGCTTTAAATAATAATTTTAGACTTTCTGCGATATCAATCTGTCCATTGCAAAGAATGTTTATAGTATGTCATGCCGGAAAGGTATTGAAATGTGACTTTAAAGCCTTTTAGTGAAACAATTTTATGTATGGTGACCGTTTCAAATTATTATGTGTCTCTATCTCTACTTACAAGTGGCAATCGTAAAACCCGACTAAGTAGACATCATTTTAGTGGTAGGGCTACGCTGTTGACATTTGCCTGTCTACAGCTGCGGGTCGGTTCGTCCGGGGTAGTATCACACTCTAGCAGAAGATCTACGTCTGGGCAATGGCAATTTGCTGTGGTACTTCGTTCGACGACCGAGAGAACCGGAAGCCTTGATGGGTTTGGGGTTTATATTGGTAGATAGCGGCCTAGCTATAGCCCCTGATATTGCAAAAGTCCATGGGTAGCAGTAGCACTTACCATAAGGTGTGCTGGTAGCTTATTTGCTATCGTAAGCAATTAAAAAAAAAACACCAGAGGTAGTATTTCGGGTTGAGCGTCCTCAGCGCTCATCCACAGTTCGAGTAAAGTTGTCATAGCCATCTGAGGCTAACAACTAAGACACACACACAAAAAAAAATAGTTGCAGTCTTCCCGAAAACTCATAATATGATCACGAAACTGCCTAAAATGCCTGGCGATTGGTTATATAAGGTATTATTTTCGCTTGCGGAGACTTACACAACAATAGACTTATGGATAATTTTTCAACCAAGAGTTGTTATTGCCATAAAAAAATTACTTGTCCAAAGTTAAATCCTTTTTAGCTTATGAGATTTTTTTGCTTCAGCGCATTCATTCGTCCACATAAAATGTCGGGCGTGACCAGCAGTTTCATAGGTTCAGTGCAACAGGTCTTCGTGAACGGCAATCCTTTATCTATATATGGAGCAAACACTGCTAAATGTGCTATTGTACAAGAGGAAGAACATTTACCTTGTGCTACAACCGGTGTCACGAAATATACAGGACCGCCATGTGGCGATGGTAAGTTTCATACGAAGTTTCTTAAGCATATTTTGTGACTATGGAATATTTTTGTAAAAATATTATTACATTTTATTTTAAATTAGGTTTGACACCGTGCAAAAATAACGGTTCTTGTATACCATTATTAAATGAATACAAGTGCATATGCCGAGATGGATACCAAGGTAGAAACTGTGAAATACAAATAAATGTCGAAATGCTCAACGAAAGAACGCCTGTAAAATTCGATGGGAACACTTATTTTTCATACCGTAGCAGAGGAAGCCGTAGGTAAGTACTATAGCAATATTAAACCCAAACAATGTCTTAATAATATTCTGTAATGTGCAAAGTTTGTTAAACATAATAATGTTTACTCATAACATACAAAGTTATAATATATTTACGATTATGGTTTGATATTTTGTTAATTTTTTTTTAAATTTGAAATTGTATGTTAATGAAATTGTATGTTGATGATATGAAATTTTTATGTAATTTTTATTTGTATTATATTAGATTAAAAGAAGATATTGAATTGATTTTCTTTATCTAATGTTATTCCTAAATAACCCTATTACGATTTATCGCAAAAATGTTTAACCTGAATTTTATACTTTTGTATTTAATAAAGTTAGTAAGAGTATATAGAAAATTATAAGAGATTACTTTTTAATGTAATAGATATTCTAACAATTTTATACAAAGAGTATAACTTGTAATAAATTTATATATAAAACTTTTGCGATAATATATAATGGCCTACTTTAGATGTTTATGTTAACTAATACTAATTTTCTATCTTTTTAGCTTACGTACTAACAAAGAAGTCGGTGAAGGACGTAACGGTGTAAGATAACAGTTAAAGGATCAATAACTAATTACATAAAGTAGTCGTATTGCGTCACAACACTTAGTTTAGGTAATATATCAAATTATTATTTTCTACTTAATTGTAGTCAAAATGGGGACATTAGGCAGTCGTACGGTTTCTGAAATATGAATACTTAATACTGACGTAGAAATTTCTCTACTTGGAGTGTAATTTGAATAGTTAGTTGTAATTAATGTTCCATATAACTATTATTTATAGTCAAATCTTGTTTTGTTATTGCCTTATCGATATAAAGGTTTTGTTTATCTAGTTTTTGCATTTGAAAATTTACTTCGAATAATATTGCTTTTTTGCGTGTGGTTATGGAGTAAGAATACGATTCACCACCCCATATCTTACACGTGGGTGATCGTACGAGATGACTAAGGGATATTCAACGCATATAACATCTATGCAAGAGAAGGATAACTCGAAACAAAACCCTATACCAACACGTTTGACCAGCGTGGTATAGTAGGTCAATTTCCCTCCAATTATGGAGGAGGCTCGAGCCCAACAGTGGGACGTATATGAGCTGAGATGAAGATGAATATTTCTTTTTCAATGTAAGCACTACTTAGTTGCATATATTATTAATTTGTGACTATATATACTGCTAGAAATATCAATTATCCTAATCTATTTTACTACGTAAAGTTCATACAAGTATATTTCGAACAAATCATCATCTCAGCTGATAATGTCCCACTGTCGAGCTCGAGCCTCCTCTGCAATGGGAAATTGACCTACTATACCACGCTGGTCAGACGTGTTGGTATAGGGTTTTGTTGTTTTCGAACAAATAATATGACTGAAAGAAATTTAATCAATTATATTTGACAATTCATGGCCCATTATGATTTCATGTTTTAAAATTATTTTTTAATTTTTTTACATTCTCACGTTTTTGAGTGAACGTAACACATCTGCAATTTTATAATAATTTTGCAGAGTAGAATTTTGTTTTGTTAATTCCACACTTTATTTCGTAACGTCTACTTAGATTCCGCGGTGATCTTAAGTATCGAAAACCTTTCCTAAATCTTCTGAAGTCGACTCATACAATAATATAAG
Organism: Lymantria monacha; assembly: GCA_905163515.2. Taxonomy (NCBI): domain Eukaryota; kingdom Metazoa; phylum Arthropoda; class Insecta; order Lepidoptera; family Erebidae; genus Lymantria; species Lymantria monacha. The sequence continues at coordinate 22,953,290 of LR991083.1, forward strand.
TAGTGCCTAATCATTATCCTGCTTTTATTCTAATTAATTGGTGTCGACGCAATATGTACTTCAATTCCATCATACATATTGCAAAAGTTATTAGCAATAGGTTTATGACGCGCGGCTTGCCTGACGTCCACGCTTTTTTTTTTTTTTTTTTTTTGGTAGACTATGGATTAGCCTCGCCCCGCCAAATCGGTCCGGGGTGACGGAGAAGGCGGCGCGTGACCCCATAGACCCACCGTAAAAACTCCTCTCTCTTCGTCGTGCGAGCAGGTCACCGGGACCCGATTTTTAACTTCGGTGGCCCGCCCGGCGGTTCACCCTCGCGGGTTCCTCTCGTCGACGCCCCGACAGATTTCGCCGTCGGGGCGTCGCCCTCACGCAGTGGCCTCACGTCGGGTGACCGGACAATTCCCCGGTCCGATCACCCGAAGCCTCGGTTAGGGCGGCATCAGGCGCAGGTATTCGCGCCTGCGCTGCCCCGGCCGCTGGCGGCGGCCCGGGGCGCGGGAATCCTCCCTTGCCCGTTCCGTCGCTTCCTTCTGCGAGATGACAGCCTCGCAGAAGGCGGCGACCGCGTCCCAGATCCTGATGCTGTCGACCATCGCCCTCGCGACGGCCGGCAGCGTCAGGTCGGCACCGATGACAGCGACGAGGTCACGGTGCTGCCGCTCCTATCCCGGACACACCTCCAGCGTGTGTTGCGCCGTGTCCTCGTCACTCCTGCAGTGGTGGCAGGCCGGAGTCCACTCCCTATACACGACCCTGTGCAGGTACAACCCGAAACACCCGTGCCCCGTCAATACCTGCACCAGCCGAAAGGTGAGGACTCCGTGCCGCCGCTCCATCCACTCTATCAATACGGGCCGGAGGGCCTCAACGGTCTCCACACCGTGCCTAGGCCTCTCCAGCCGCGTAGCCCAACGGGCGATGACGTCTCGGCGGGCATCCACGCGCCAGGTGGCTATCTCGCTCAACGATGGGGAGCCACCTTCCTCGCGCGCTGTGATAACCCGCCGGTAGAGGTCGGAGAGCATCTCCGCCTCTAGGTCCCACGGGGGTGTCCCGGCCAACAGGCACGCCGCCTCTGTTGACACCGTGCGGTACCCGCGAATGGCTCTGACCGCCATGGCTCTCTGTGGCCTCCACAGAACCGCCCTGAGCTGGGCGTTCAGAGCCCTCGCCCACACGGGTGCGCCGTACATGGCCATCGAGCGGATGACCCCCGCATACAGCCGTCGGGCCTCAAAACTGGGTCCGCCCACGTTCGGCATGAGTCGAGAAAGGGCGGACGCCGCGCCGACCAGCCGGGGAGCAATCTGTCGGAAATGCTCCCGGAACCACCATCGCCCGTCGAGCACCAGACCCAAATACCTCATATGGGCCTGGATGCTGATGTGGATGGAGTTTACCACTATCGAGGCGCCGATGGGCAGCCTCACACGGGGCCCATGGAAAAGTAGGGCCTCCGTCTTGTTTAGGGCCACCCTGAGCCCCAGCGCCTCGATCCGCCTGACCATCTCCTCGGTGCCGAGAGTGGCCAGGCTCGCCGCCTCTTCGAGTGTCCTGCCCCGGGCTGTGACGAGCGTGTCGTCAGCGTAGCACACCAAGCTCAGCCCGGGGGGGAGACTCCCTCTCAACGCCCAGTCGTACCCGATGTCCCACAGAGTCGGCCCCAGAACCGACCCCTGTGGAACGCTGCACGACATGGGACGTCCACGCTCCTTGGGAATGTAGAAAAAAAGTGGAATTGGCCCAGGTCGATATAAAATCTCTTAGTTGTCTTTTACAACATCCACAAGCAAACTAAGAGTTGGTAGTATTCGTAGGCGCTACAACACAGCAAATAAAATATACAAATAAAATATTGTTTTATATACTTAGTAGTAATAGGTATATCATCATTCTCCTACTCTTATCCCAATTACTTGGGGTCGATACAATATGTACTCTTCTTTCATAGTATATATTGCAAAAGGTTATTGGCAATAGTTTTATGACCGGCCGCCTGCCAGACGTTAACCCCTTTTGGGAATGTAATTGTTGCCCAAACGGCATCAGATGGAGTTGGCGCAGGTCGTTATAAGGCTCTTAGTCGTTTTTTACGACATCCACGAGCAAAGTAAGGGTTGGTAGTATTCGTAGCCGCTACCACACAGCAATAGTAATAGGTATATAAAATTATAATTAAATCTAAAAGCTTAAGTTATTATCTGATTATCTGACCATCTTTGTTTTTTCTTCTACTGAGCACTAGCCTTCTTCAAAATTATATGCCACATTACCAGATAGGATGGTATCGAGTTTTATTTCAAGGGGTATATATTGTGTATATAATGTCCGATTTCATTGTCTTTTGGTTATTTTATCTGCTTAGATCCCGAAGTCCACATTCTTGACAGTTTCGATATAAAAAGCAGTGATTTCTATTATTACTTCGTCGCCATACGAATTAGCATCCATATTAACTACTAGTTTATTATAAAATGTTCTCGTAATACGAATCAACAAGCTTTTACTGGCTTCCAATTTGAATGTATAAATTTACAGCAAGTCAAATAAGTTTCATCGAAGTTTACGTATTTACATAAACACGTTAAGCTAAACTACGTAGATTGTAAATACTGTTTCTGTTATCATATAGTGTCTTTGTGAACTCATGACTGCTATTTTATTTGCTTGCCGTATTTGGTTCTTAATTTAAGTTATTTTTTTTATTCATTTATTATTTGTACGAAAAATACATAATGAATTAGTTAATAATAGCAAGCAAGCTAAAAACCGCTAAGGTTTGTCCGTGCTATAATAATGGGTCTACCTACAAAATATGTTGGTGTATAGGTAGTACAAGTAGAATGGTTTTACAATATATAAGTTAAATCATCAAATTTAACAAATATTGTTTCAACTTATATTTAGTATTATTGTGTGTCACACTATTACAAAAATTTGAGAATAGATTGTTAATAAGTCGAGGTACAATATAAGCGGTAGTTCGCTCGCCATACATATTATTGGCGCGCTGCATCCGAAGTTGATACTTAGAAATTGCCCAAGTACATACAGGGTTCGATAAGTTTTCTTAAAGATTCATTAAAAAATTGTTCCTTCAATAACATAATACAAATTTGTTCTTTTAATAACATAATAAAAATTGTTCCTTCAATAACATAGTAAATTAAAATTAATTATTTTGGTATTAAAAATATACCGTTTCTCTCATTTTAATAGTGTATTTTCATATTGTTTCAATGCTTTACTAACTTAAATTCAGTTATACACTTAACCATAAAAAACTACAGTAGAATATCTATATCAATAGTGTTCAATATTACTATAAATTGCTAATGTATACAAAATATCTCACGAATGACGAACATTAAAACGACTCTCAGCCGCTAGCGTAAATACTCTGAGAGAAAATCCAAAGATTTCCCGCCTTCGAAATCGTGCTAGAAAATTTATGACTACTATCATAGGTATATATTTTTGTAGCTAGATCAATGATATTGTTACTTTATTCTAATGTACATTTAGATAATAGTAACCATATGTTTATTTCTTATAAAATAATGTCCATACATAACACGTACGAGTAGATATGAAAGTTAAATTTTAAATTTTAAATGCACTATAATCACAACCATTATCACAGCCCATATATGTACCACTGTTGGGCTCGGACCTGATCCGTAATGGGAGGGAAATTAACCTACTATACTACGCTGGTGAGACGTGTTAGTATAGGGTTTTGTTTCGAGTTTTCCTTCTCTTGCATAGATGTTATATGCGTTTTATACCCTTAGTCGTCTCTTACGATCACCCACGGGTAAGGACCACCACACGGATAATATATTTACCTACACCATAATACCATGCTATGATATATTTACCGTTTTACCTACCCTATTTTTCTTAGTAATATATAAATATTTATATAAACAAACCGTCTATTTTTGCGATCAAAACGTTTATTTATATTTTCTTCTAAGGTCTTTGAGACAAAAAAAAACATACGCTTTGAGAAGTGGCTAGAGGTACGGTTTCCACCCACTCTCACATAGCGAAGGGGTTAAAAATATCACGACTGTTTATTTTTATGGCAGCGCACATTTACATGTACGTGCTTTTGACAATATTCGGGGTATCAATGTGTGGATTACCATCATAAATATGTATCTATTTGTTTAGGATATTACTTTAAGTGTTTTGTTTGTTTCTCACGTTTGTAGAGGCGTTAACGGCTATTAAAATAGGTATATACGTGATTTTTTTTTACAACTCTCACGGAATAATGGTATTTGGAGTGGTGGTATATTGTATGTCTAACCCATCACAACAAGGGGAACCTTTTCCTCCCGCGGGTGTCGTAAAGATGACTAAGAGATTAAAACAGATAACGTCACTCACACGGCTCGTCACATCAGCCTGATTTAGTAGGCCAATTTTCCACTCTTTGGTCTGAGTGGAAGAATAGTCAAATTGAGAGGTATTTTTTTCGCATTAAGTGTAGAATTGCGATTGATTCAGTAAAATATGTACGTAATATAATTTTTTAGATAAGGTACTACAGTATAAGATGAGGTACTACGTAGTAAGCATATATATTTATGTGGTAGTGACTCCGCAAAATACATTTAACATAAAATTATACATAGATTTATGATAACTCACTACAAGAGAAGGATAATTTACATACATAAATATCATCACGCCATATCCCTTGCAGGGTAGGCGGAGAGAACAGAGTGCCAGAGAACTCTATCCTTGCATACTTCACTCGCTTCCTCAACATTCATAATTCTCTTCATACATGCTCGCCGGTTTCGGAGACTCTTGACTCCACCTTCCTTCAGTACGTGACCAATCTGGTCTAGGTAGGTTAGTCTCGGTCTCCCCCGGTACCTACATCCTTCCAATAAGTATAATTTAAAATAATAACGCGTCGGCCCAGCGTAGTATCACTACGGCGACCGATTTTGTACTCATTATGAACGGAGGCGCGCTCCATAGTACAATGAATTAAACCATGCTAAAGAAGCTACCTATTAGTGGTAGGACTACACTGTTGACAGTTCTCTATCTACAGCCGCGGGCCGGTCCGTCCGGGGTAGTACCACACTCTCGCAGAAGATCGACGTCTGAGTAATGGCAATGTGCTATTGCGATTCGTTCGGTGAGCGGTTTGGGGATTTTAATGGTAGGCAGCGACCTAGCTACAGCCTTGGTATAGCAAAGGTCCATGGGCGGCAGTGACACTTACCAGGTGTGCTGATAGCTCGTTTGCCACCATGAGCAATAAAAAAAATCTTTTAACCCATCATCTACTTATATTTTTGATGAAAGAGCTTCAGAATACTCTAGGTAATCAAACAGCGGATTTTTCACGCATCGATTAATTTCTATACAACTATTACTCATAATTATCCATTTCATTATGTTATATTTTATATTTTTTCTTATAATATAAATTTAAAATGTTTATTCAGGCGCAATTCCAATAAGGCTTTCAATTGATGAATATTTAAATTAGATAATATATGTAAAATAGCTACCTCAAATGATTTCCTCATTGTTTTTTTACAAAAAGAAAATATACTGAATATTATAAGAATGAAGTCGTATTTGTATTTTAAATATAGGTTCTAAATTCCCTTTAGTATATAGAACTGATTTTTTTTTGTTTAAAGTATGACTGATGAAGGAGTGCGTGTAAGATTTTAAAAACAGTTTAAATAGAGGGTGACCACCTAACAGCGACTTCATGACTCATAGGGTAGGTCTTATTGGGAGAGGTAAACTATTTATGGTTAGTTTAATTTCGTCCTTGCCTAAGGTAAATTCATATGTAGCATCAGTAAAATAATAAATAAAATATATACGTTTTTAAATTTACTTAGAAAAATTACTCATTCATCTATTGCCATAAATATATTACTGTGATTGAGGCTTTGTGTCGGACAAAAATGTTCGATATTGTAGAAATTTCTGAAAAAAATCACGTTACACGAAGTTTGAAACTTCTCAGTAAATATCGAATAGATTGCCCCCTATTAGGTTAGATTATAAATGATATAGTGGATTTTAGATATCACTACATTTCTGATAAACCTGAGGAAATATAGACGCGAAACTATAAAAGAAATATAAAAGAAATATTATACAATTATATTTATATTGTAAATTATTATAACGTTACCAGTATCATATAAACTAAAAACAAAGCTATACATATAAATACTCAAACACAAAGTTATATTTGACTAAATTTTACGAATAATATTATGTAATTTATTTCAATACGAATACCATTTTCTTGTGTATTAGGGACTAACAGCAAGCAATTTCTATGGTTTAGGCTTTGTAATAATGGCTGGTATAATAAGTGGTACTAATAACAATAATAATAATAACAACACTCAAATGCCTATTAACAACATTTGTATTAAGTAAACATCTGCTTCCACAAACTGACAAAATTCGTAAATTTTAGAAATAGCGGCACTCGAGGCATTAGATATGAAATAAAATTCCGTACATACAACGAGTCTGGCTTATTAATGTGGAGACGAAAAATTGGAATACGACCCCGAGATTTCATTGGTCTAGGCTTGAGTGAAGGAAAACTTCAACTCATTTACACTGATACGGATTTAAAGGAGATAAAATCGGTGGCACATGAGGACTGGTTCCAATGTATAGAGTCGAAGCTACGAGTTGATGATGGAAGGTGGCATACAGCTACTGTTCGAAGAAGAAAAAGACTTGCGATGTTGCAAGTAGACGATATGCCACCAGTTAGAGGGTACTCACAATCTTTACTAGTGCCTTCGAAGTCAAACCCAAAGTTATGGATTGGTAAGAATTATATTTTTATACAAATTCTTTTAAGATTGCTAATATAAAATATCATATCTCTTTATTAGATATGTTTTTATATTATTATTTTACATTGTGAATCTGTTGATTCAATCTGGCAATCATATATTATTTGAATTGATTATTTATGTTTATTTATTTTATGATCATCATCGTCTTATCTATCCACTGTTGAACATAGGCTTCTCCACGAAAGGGTGATACTATATTCACCACGCTTAGCAGGCGGATTGGTGATATAACCTTCCCAAGTGCTACTGCCCATTCACCTGTTGATTTCTTAATTGATATTTACAAATTACACCGGCAAGTAAGCGGTGGTGACAAATTGTAATCTTAACCCATTACAAAGTGGAGATTTTATAACATTATTTAATTTAACTGCCTTTTAATTCATTATTGGTTTTATGTGAGAGTATTTCATGTGATATTTTATCAGGTGGATCCCCATCTCTGCCTTTGGGCTTGCCATCGGCGCTCTACACGGGTCTACGTGGCTGCGTCGCTAGTATAAAAGCAAGCGGACGCCATATCGATCTCAACCTACCTATTAGACCTACAACAGTTGTGCGACATTGTGATTGACATTATGAGTAATCGTGCAATAACCACGCCGTGAAACATTGAATATCAATATATAATCAAGTGAATCGTGAGATTTAAAAGTATTACTTTTGTAGGTGTTAAATTAAATAGTGGTTTGACGTACCTGTTTAAATATATCCATTGGAACATTTTATATTATGTTGTCCATATTTGAAGAACTTTTATACAAAAAGTTCAAGAATACATATCGCAACCAGTTAAAGGTATCTATGTAACCAAAAGAATTCGTTGCCATAATAAATTACGTTGTAGCTTTAAATCTTATAAAGAATATCAATTATTATCACTCAAACATCGGTGCTGGGATTACACATCAAAAATATAAAGAATCTAATATAAAATTTGTGAAAGTACTGATTAAATGAAGACTATCGATATTTTGTTGTTACAATTTAGCAAAAAATATATAACCTAGTGCATAGATTAGTCAGTTATATGTGAGTTTAGATTCTATAGTAAACAGGAAAAAAAATATTATGTCATTTTAAATGTAAAGTTTAAAAAACTTGAGTGATGTAACTGAATTAATATAAATTTGGGCTCTAAATTATAACATTACAGCTTTTATATATGTCTACGAAAATATGATTCATTAATTTATAACAAGAAAAGTAAATTCACAATTTTTTTTTTTTGATAATATAATTATCATTTTGATTCCATTTTTCGTCATTCCTTTTGTATAGTGAATAATATTTAGTACTTATAAATGACAGTGCCATAGTAATTGTATAGTAGGTGTGTAGGAATTTTGTATACTCAATACTTCAAACTTCATAATAAATCTCTCTTGTGATGTTTATTTATTTATTTTTGTTTACGTACTTGTTATATTTAGTACTTTTGACCTCATCATTCCATTTTAATATTTATTTTTTTATTAAAATATTTTGCTTATGTTAAATATAAAACTCTATCAAAATATTGTGTTTTATTACTATATTCTTTTCTTTTATTATATTTAATAGCGAATAAACAATAATAATAGATAAAAATCTAATTTAAGCTATAAATATTTGTAAGATTTAGTTATTGACAGTTTTAAAGGCTTTTATTTATAATTAATAATCAAAGTATCTTTAAGATTTGTGTTTTGTAATATATGTATATAAACAAAATAATTATAAAATAGATTCTTTTTCAAAAGCCGCTTCAATATTTAAATCAAAATATATAATAAATGTTATAAAATGTCATAGATTATATGAATGCCGAGTGAATAGTCTGAGTGAAGTTGACTCCAAGTAAATGTACATTAAGGAAGTCAATCCTTAAGAGTTAATTTTCGAAGTTATATGTAAATTTGAATGTCACAAGGGCACTTGTAAACTTTCGTCATCGATGTACAATAGTGCCTCGTCCTAAATTATATATAATATGTCACTGCATTGACATTCTATCGATTTCTAGATCACTTATCTTGTGGCAATGTAATCGATTTTTATAAATCACATAACATTTACTTATTGCTAACAGTTCTGATATATTTAAAAAAAGGCTAGCTTTAGGCTAGTTATTTTACGAATTAAACGAATAACGAATTTGACTATGATTTTTAAGCGTGTATATTTTTAAATAACTACATACGTAATATAAATGTGTAGATAATTAATACCATGGCGTAGAATAAACCTATGGTAATTTCTAGTTAATTTTATTTTTAATGTTGCGCTATGCAAAACTATGCCCTATTGTTAAATGCTAAGTTAATTTTTCTATTTTTATCTAGCGATGTACTTGTAAAGTATTAAAATAATACTAATTAAAATAAAACAATGACAATATTATAATACATATATACATATATCAAATTGGCGATTAGAATATTACGTTCCACATATAAACCATACAGTCGTGGTCAAATGAAATACATCTATTTACTTATAGATGTAATTTAGGTCAATCTTATTGCTATGAATCCTGGTTAAAATACAATAACCAAAATTATTGTTATGTACTTAATAATAATCATAAATAATAACGTTCAAACGTAAATACAATGAGGTTTAATGTCATCATGTACAATATTCTTACTGGATTTTAAATATATTCCAGTACAGTCTATAAAGCAATATATGTGTTGGTATAACTATATTAGTTAATTAATACAAAATCATCAAATAAAATGAGACTGCAATCCAATCTTTGTGTTTTTTATTTACCTTTAAATATATGCTTAATACCTCACGGGTAACTTTTTACATTATTTTAATTCTTAACAACTTCAATTTCTTCTGAAACTATATTTTTTTATTCTTATTATATCCCTGCCTCACGACGGGATAATGTTATAATCGCCAAGCTTAACTGGCGGCTTAGCAGTCGCAGCTGGTGTTATAAATTTTCCAGAAGAGTGATGCTACTTATTCTACTAGTGATTTCTCCCCGCTGAACGGCTTGTGGCTAAACTATAGCCGACTTAAACGGGTGGGAGATAAATTAGTGGACACAATATTTAGTTACTTAGAATAGATTCTTTTAGGGAGCAGATAGAAATAAATAGGAGCAATCTGAATTTCTTATCTTGTCTTGAATCATTTTATTCTTTGAGTGCGATGACGGAGTAAGAATTCAAATCACTACTCTTAGACCATAGATGTCGTATAAGACAACTAAGAGTTAAATAACATCTATGCAAGAGAAGGAAAACTAAAAATTAAACCCTATGGCAACCCGTCGATCGGCGTGACATAATAAATCAATTTGCCTCCCATTATAGACCAGACTCGAGTGCGACTTGCTGTGTCAAACATGAAATGATGATGATGATTTAATATTTTGTCTACTTACAACTCATGTAAGTCTTCTTCATCGCTAGGAACCTTTACAGCGATAGGGAATCTTGCTATACCAACCATGGCCGACATAATCAATAATTTAATTTCATTCACAACGTTATGTTCATTGAAATAAAATTATTGATTATCTTAAAACAGTAAGTTTAATATATTTTAAATTAACTTTATATAAATTATTCTCTCTTTGGAATATATCAAAATTTAAATTACATTAATGGATTAACGTAATTATGGAGTCATTATATAAGTATAGATTCAGTTATCTTCAGCTGTGTGGTAGCGGCTACGAATACTACCAACTCTTACTTTGCTCGTGGATGTCGTAAAAGTCGACTAAGAATCTTATAACGGCCTGGGCCAACTCCATCTGATGCCGTTTGGTCAACAATTACATTCCCAAGGAAGGTTGACATCAGACTATCGGCCGGTCATAAAACTATTGGCAATAACTTTTACAATATGTACTATGAAAGAAGAGTACATATTGTATCGACCCCAAGTAATTGGGATAAGAGTAGGAGAATGATAATTGAGCTATCTTCAGTAGCTTATCGATGAATCAACCATAATAACAAAACCTATCTATTACAGAAATTGCAAAGCCCCAACTGTTTGCAATCAAAATGCAACTTAAACATAACCTAAACTCATAAAACTTGAGGATGTGTCTTATCAAATTCTTAATCGGGGATTTATGGATAATAAATTAGTTAACTGCTTAGGCAACCGTACCCTTGTACCTATTACAAATGTACTTTAGGAACAGCGAGTATTACTAATGACCTTTAAACACGAAAGCTTTTAATTTAATGACATAGACAATTGGGGGACTGGTCAGAGTTTATACAATAAACCAACACCCTCACCATTATTTGTTGGCTTTTATACCATTAGATTGATTAGTAGAACTTGTTTACTTCCTTTTGACATGTTTCACTATTGTTTTACTGACGAACAAAAGGCAATTCATAACAAAATATACGATGAATTGCTATCGCATTTTTTGTTTTCTCTTTTTTTTAAAAGAAAATAAATATTTAGTTACATAATAAAACTATTTTGTTAATGTAATCGTTTCGGTTCCTATACGTCCCAATGCTGGACTCGAATCTACTTCAAAACAGGAGAGAAATTGATATACCACTGGTCAGACGGGTTGGAATAGGTAGGTGACAATATAATGTAATAAAGAATGTAAAATTATAGCCCATGGAATATATAATTGCTAAAGAAATAGTTCATATAATTTTAATTACACTGTAGCAGGCCTAATTCTCTAGGCCACCGAAGACAAAGAACGGGTACCGGTGGCCCGCTAGCACGGCGAAGAGAGGCGCTTTATACGGTGGGTCTATGGGGTCGCGCGCTGCCTCTGTCTGTCTTCTGTCGCTCCGGACTGATTTGGTGGGGCGTGACCACCTCCATAGTCAACCGCAATGAAAAAGGCCTAATTCTCTAAGTCTTTATTATTTCTAAAAATATTGAAGATTGTTTTCTAGTTTGTAAGTAGTTACGGTAGTGTATTTTTTTTTTTCATAAAGCATCTACCTTCTAACCTCTGCAAGTTAAAACCTGTAATAATGTATTCTAGAATTGAACAAGGTATAAGAAATTGGAGGGAACTGAATTCACAAATTTAATGGTCAACAACCTAGACTAAAGTGGAAGAACCGAACAAAGACAAAGAAACGATTGAAAGAAAATACTATTAGATATGAGATTCAATTACAACGTTTTTTGTTATAGTCAAAACAAGGGATAATAGACACTTTACGGCTTCATACACTAATAATTGGCAAAGGTCAGTGCGTGCCGTAGTAGGTACTTGATTTCTAGACCTGTGTAATATTCCATTGATCTCTTAGTACAAAGTACAATCAAAATTAGTAGTAATACTTAGACGCTTTCTGAACAATATAATAACAACAGTATCTTTTCAAATTACTGAAATTTAGCATTTAATATGCTTTATTATTTATAAAAACCCGATTACGAGCGAATAATGATTGTCAGAAGTGGGATTGTGTCATTGTTTAATACAATTCTAACTGCAAAGTTTGAGTATTAAGTCTGTACAATGTGTAAATAATGTCGGGTAGATGGCACACGTCTCCTTAAAGACGAAAATATAATACGATGCGAGAATTGAATGTCCTACAATAGTTCACGGTGGTGTAAGTGGCAGCACGATTGGAACGGATTTCCAATAGGTTCGAATCCCACTTGTGACAATCATTTTTCGCTCGTAATCGGATTTTTAAAAATAGTATCATTTGTTATTATTTACTTATTAATTAAAGGATGTAGGTACCGGGGGAGACCGAGACTCACCTACCTAGACCAGATTGGTCACGTACTGAAGGAAGGTGGAGTCAAGAGTTTCCGAAACCGGCGAGCGTGTATGAAGAGAATTATGAATGTTGAGGAAGCGAGTGAAGTATGCAAGAATAGAGTTCTCTGGCACTCTATTCTCTCTGCCTACTCCGCAAGGGATATGGCGTGATGATATGTTTAATTAGTTAATAATAGCAACTAAAAAAATCATTAAGGTTTCATCATAATGGGTCTACTAAATTTGTATTATATATTTTTCATATTATTTGCATTTTTATTTATATTGAGATAATACAGGGTCTCTCATAACACATATTATGCTTATACTCAATTCCAGCTACGCATTAAGATTTAAAATGTAGTTAGATCATTGGTAAATATTCCACGCTAGAAATAATGTTATAATAACCAGACTTTGTAGAAAGGTTGACAATCGCAATAATTCGTTTCTCGGATGAATCCCATTGTCCATGCTTCTGTTGATCGGTAAATCAGTTTACAGGCAAATAAGTTGTAGCACGTTGTATTCTTAATCCAGCACTATATGAAGCTTTAATTAATAAATATACGTACCCAATATTGGTCACGAACCTCCTTTACATTTGAAGGGAAATTGAACAAAACCACTATATTCAGATAGATTTTCAAAGTAGGTAGCTTACTAACCACTAATTTAAAATTTCCAAGCTCTCTTGCACTTGACGTCTTTTGTTTATATCACTTGGTCACTATAAGGACAATTCTATTAACTGTGAATGCAACATTTGCCCTAAACACATCGACACCAGGAAAAAGCAATACAAAAAAAATGTATTAAAATAGCATTGCGACCATATATGTTTTTATCTACCTATCGGCCTATACATGTCCAAAGTACAACACACGCCTCTGTAAGTTAGCCTAAATCCATAATTTTTACTCTCGGTCGGCGGATTGATGACCTCAGGTGTTGAAAGTGTCTCAGAAGATTTTACTCTTTTGTTGTAACTCTTTATCGCACGGGTAAAGGAAAATAGAAGCAGAGAAATGAGACCAAACTATGTATCTATTTGTATTTCAATTTGAAAGCAAAACTTTATATTAAATATACTAAGAACACGTTAAATAAAATAATAACATATTAAACTAACACCGTGAACATATTTATGAGTTTTAAAATTTATTATCTTGTAAAACCTATTTATATGAGAAAGTTAGTATCACATTTCGGTAAATAGAGAAGATAACAGTGTTTCTTTATTTATTTGACAATAGTGCGTAATATATGAGGGCATAAAGAGCGAAAGAGATTGATATATCATCCTTTACAAAGACCCGCCTCTAATCTCAACTAGCCTGAATTATGGTGTAGAAAATATCCTCTCATTCTTTGCATAAGCCATAAATCACGTGAGCCACCGGAATCCCTAGAGGCATTATGAAGGAGGAATATAAGCAATAGCTAGATATTAACCAAAAAGTGAAATGCCGCTTAGAAGAGGATTTCTGGATGAGGTATGTGAGAAAATATCCTCATACAACGTAATAAATGAAACACGCGAGGAATACTTCACTATATACTACTCGTGGTTTCACATGTGTTAAATTTCTCATTGAATATTTCGCGAGTACTCCTATCACGCTGTTACTCTAAATTTTATAGGATAGATTTACATCTATTGTCACTATACTGCTAAATCGTTAGTTTTACGCTGCATAGCTTCATGCGTCTCGAATAGACTTAAAAGCAGAAAGATCTCTTCAGATCGAATTACCGTGATTAAATAAGACATATTTTATAATAAAAATAAAAAAAACAAACTATAAAATATACATTTTATAAGTAATACAAACTAATCGGGATTTATAAATACAAACTAGTATTTATTGAATACAAAATCTGTGACATTATCTTAATACATACATCCCACTGCTGGGCTCGAGCCTTGAGCCATTAAGTAGGCATAATAGATGAGAAATGACCTAGGCGCTGGTATCACGCTCGTCAGACGGGTTGGTATAGGATTTTATTTCAAGTTTACCTTTTATTGCTAATATCTATATATTATATGAATAAATATTTCCTATTTATTAAAAAAAGATATTCAAACGCAAGGGGGTGGTAAATTGTATTCTTATATACCTCTTATTATATTCTCTATATAAAAAGGCGTTGTATAAAACGTAGAAATTTTAGGAGATTAATTCGACAAAAATATTTTATTTTTATAGGTATACGACTGACTGAGAAAATCATGTTCTTGAACAAAAATACTCGCAAAATATATATTAATGAGACAGCATTACAACTGGTATTTTCACAGGATGACCAATGGATATTATATCCTTTTTATTTTAATTTTGTTGGAGATTCTCCTGACAGACTCCTCTAACAAAGATCTAATACTCCGTTGTGGTATAGATTTATTGCTGAACATTTCTCTCTTAGAGAAACTTGAAATTCTTGGTTCATCACCACACGAATAATAGGAATAATTTTGAGGAGATGGAATACTAAGTATGGTTAAAAATATTTGCTTTGTTGCTAGATTAGAGTTCACACTTTTATACCATTATTTATAGCAGTAGATGCTCCTGCGATTTTACGCGGTCCTATAAGGGAAGGTTTGTGTGTCAAAGAGAAAACCCAACCTTGCTTCCGTATTTTATTGCTCAGGACTGTACTTTTTCTCGATATCTCCTATATTGTAGCTCTATCAAGGTGAATAAAAAAATTTATGACTATCAATCGAGTAGTTAAAACGTGAAACAGTAACAAACAAACTCACATTCACCTTTTATTTTTAGGCTTTCCAGAATAAAAAGTTGTTTAGTTCTAAACGAAATATATTACTCTTATTCACCGTTATCAAATAAGTATAACGATTGGTCGTAAATTCTGAAATTCTGGCAATATATAAATTACGTGAGGGCATTACAACCTCATTATACTTTCATCTAGTTTCTTTCAACTTTTTGTTCCCTCGACAGAATCGGCAAATCGGATAAATGTTATACGTATTCCCAGAAGTTTCAACTTTATTAAGGTTAAAAGTACTAGTGCTACGAAAAAGCGATAAAAGGTAACGAAATAGAATCATAAAAACATTGCGTGTATGGCCAACTGTTTTATCACTTTATTAAATGTTCCTATCGGTCGAGCTTGTAGTGAGGTTTTTTTAGGTGATAAAGTTCATTTGAGTTATTACAGTCATACATGCAGAAATATAATTAATAATTATACATACGGTTAGGTATGTAAAGGCGTGATTATCAAGAATAGGCACGTAGGTACCTATCTACTGAAGTCCAGGGGCCATCGAGTGGCCAATATACGCGTATGGATATATATATCTAATGCTAGGGATGTATATATGTATATATCTATGCCGCACCTGCGTGTATCGTCCCGAAGTAATATGTGGCGAAGCATCGTACGTTTTGTACACTAAGAAGTTATTGCGATAATACTGTGGTGATTTCGGTATTCTACACGAAGTATCGTGCAATAATTAAAGATGACCGAAATCATTTTCATGCGTTTAACTATGGATGACGAATTGCTTTACCAATACAGCTATATTATGCTAATAATTACATAATGATTTTTTTTTATACCTTCATGGGTTCCGCTTCATAATGGTGTAAACATTCTAACACCATTTCATCACTCCACTCCATATTTATTGATTAACTGGAGAACCTCGAACGCGTCTAAGCACATCGAAAATTTTCGCCGAAATAAAAACGCTAGTCTGACCACAGAGCGCGATATATTAGCGCGCTAAAACCCTTTGACTAATCACCACCCAAGCGATAACGCACACGAAGCCCGAATGTTCGCGACGATAGCCAATAATGACAGGCCACATTTGCACGTCATTGCACGAAGCTTCATGACGATACATGCAGGTGCGGCCGTAGCATAACTGTAGCTGAATAGTCTGGGCCGAAGAGTTGCCTCCTAATGCTCATTACTACTTCTTTTCATTCTTATATATCTTTGAATTATATACTTCCCATCATTGAGTACTTAGTGCTACGTACACTAATACATAAAAAACTAGTCTACTATCATTCAAACCAAGGTTAAATAGGAATTGGTATAGTTTGAAATTGCCTACTTCTTTTTTTCTTCTATTTGCAGTATTTCTATTTGTCTACGTCTTTATCAATAAGGCACCCAAGAGAAGGAAAAAACATACCACTACACAGAAGTGCGATAGAAGTAAATATACTTGATCTATTAGATTATTTGTTTAAAGATCTTTATGTCACGAAGGACTTTACAAATAAATGAAAACAATGTGTATATATATATATTTATATATATATATATATATATATATATATATATATATATATATATATATATATATGTATATATGAACGCCTGGTTAAGAAGATATACAATGCGAAAGTGGAAGGATGTAGGTACCGAGGGAGACCGAGACTAACCTACCTAGACCAGATCGGTCATGTACCGAAGGAAGGTGGAGTCAAGAGTCTCCGAAACCGGCGAGCGTATATGAAGAGAATTATGAATGTTGAGGAAGCGAGTGAA
This sequence comes from Lymantria monacha, assembly GCA_905163515.2. Taxonomy (NCBI): domain Eukaryota; kingdom Metazoa; phylum Arthropoda; class Insecta; order Lepidoptera; family Erebidae; genus Lymantria; species Lymantria monacha. The sequence goes on from LR991083.1 coordinate 22,970,444, forward strand.
GTATGCAGAGATAGAGTTCTCTGGAACCCGGACCCTCTGCCTACCCTGCAAGGGATATGGCGTGATGATATGTATGTATGTATGTATATACATATATATATATATATATATATATATATATATATATATATATATATATATATATATATATATATATATATATATATATATTACATTCAAACAAAGAATAACCATTTCTGATTATAAGAACTCTTATGCAGGGTCAATAACATCAATAAATGCCAGCATTTTTCATATTCAAAAAGAAGCAAGAATAATATCCGAAAGAGGTACCATTCAGATGATAAATATTATTTCTATAATGTCCAATTGTCTGATGTCGTTTCACGTCCTCCACATATGTGTCACGTCGTCTATATCATTGGCATGATCTATTCGTTCAGGTACGTATGTCCACAGTTACGTTTGAATTTCTTTCAGCAAGTTCGCAAACAAGAGGTTTGTCATGTATTACCAAAATTTTCGAATATTCACGACACGTTTCTAGCTGCACGAAGACAAGATACAAGATATGGTGGAAATCTGTATACATTTATATTCACCTTGGTTTTATTTTAAATATGACTTATAGAGAAATATATGCATATTTTTAGTTTCACTTCAAAAATTGTGTTTTCGTAGAACATTTAATTTTATTGCTACAATACAGCTGATTGTACAAATGAAAGAAGTAAAATAAATTACGACGGAATACTGAAAATTAATTTAGATTAATTTTCCTTATTAATAAAATTATATATATATATATATATATATATATATATATATATATATATATATATATATAGAGTATATATAATTTTATTAATAAGGAAAATTAATGAGACTTATATTTAGTTTATACTGTGACATCATTATCATTATTATGGGGAAATTTAATTCTGTAAATAGTATTTTAAAGTGATCACTAAGAATATTTTCCAATAAATGTATAAGATAATTTTATTTTCATGAACCTAGAGTTGTACAGAAAAGTTCACCAGCCTAAATTTTATAAAAAATATACAAAATAGAAATTTAATATTTCAAAATACTTATGACAAATTATAATTTTAATAATTATAAGTAGAGATATGATGGCTACTGTACAAGCCTTTTTTTATCCGTGGTGGGCTATGGTGTGGTCACGCCCTGCCAAATCGGTCCGGGGCAACGGAAGAGATGGCGCGCGACTCCCTAGGCCCACCCTGCAATGCGTCTCTCTTCGCCGTGCGAGCGGGCCACCGAAACCCGATCCTTGACTTCGGTGGCCCTGCTATGCAAGCCTTTTTTTTTGCGGTGGACTATGGACGTTGTCGTGCCCCGCCAAATCGGTCCGGGGTGACGGAAGAGGCGGCGCGCAACCCCACGGACCCACCCTGCAAACACCTCTCTTCGCCGGGCGACCGGGCCACCAGCACGCGATCTTTGTCATCGGTGGCCCTGCTGTACAAGCCTAGAATAACTACAAGATAACTGTAGAAATGAGAAAAAGGATGGACTCAATATATTTATAATCCAATTCCAGCTTGGGCCGCTTACATCTGTAAGGTAATTTCGAGTTCAATAGCGAGATCTTCGAGTCATCATTACAATGGCAGGGAAAGTGACCTAATATACCACAATAGACAGAAAGGTTGGTGTAGGGTAGTAATATTATTTTATTGCTTATGGGGTCAAACGTGCAAACAGCACAATTGATTGGAAGTGTTACTCCGCTCAAGGAGCTTTGCAATACTAGGAGTAGGACAGCAGAAAGTTGAATTTCCGGTTCACTCGCATCATAGAACGAAGCACAACAGTATATTACCATTGCTCATACGTTGATTTTCTGCGAGTGTAATACTACCCCAAACGGATTGGCTCTCGGCTGTAGACTGAAAACTGTCAACCGTATACCACTATAGATTTCTTCTGTTACTGAAGGAAAACACGAAAGCAGGGAAGTAATAATAAAAAATATGCATGGTAGGAAACACTAGTAAAGTTTGATCAAAGCTTTATATAATAACGCTACGAGTAAACCCGTATAACGCACGGATCTTGGCAAAATCATATAAGGAAAATGTACACACGCATTGGTCTCACACTCTTTGAACGCAGAAACGACAAAGCGAATCAACTCAAAAAGTACATTATCTCATTACGTACTAGGGATACGCAACCTATTTGCAAATTTGTCATGGAATTAAAGGAAAAGCCTGTGACTTTGTATAAATATGATGTCAAAGATTAAAAAGATAACATTATGGAGTTGAAATTGAATTTGATATATTATCCTCAGAGTAGTATTTGACTGTATCACCTATTTGGAGTGTGATATATAAGAGGAAGTTTGAAAGTTACGCCAGAGATGGAAAAGTTAAGGAGTGAAAGTTTGACATGGTATGGACATGTGATGAAATGGGATGAAAGTAATGTTGTGAGGAAAGTTTTAAATATGATTGTTGAAGGATTTAGGGGTAAAGGAAGACCAAAGAAAAGATGGATGGACTGCGTGAGGCATGACATGGATGGACAAGGAGTGAATGCAGAGATGACGTCTGATACGACTATATGTAGGAGGATGACATACTGCGTCGACCACAAGTAGTTGAGATAAGAGCAAGATGATGATGATGATGACCTACTTGGAGTGGGAGAAATTTCATCATCATCATCATTATAGCCCATGTATGTCCCACTGTTGGGCTCGGGCCTCTTCCGTAATGGGAGGTAAATTAACCTACTATACCACGCTGGCCAGACGTGTTGGTATCAGGTTTTGTTTCGAGTTATCTTTCTCTTGCATAGATGTTATGTGCGCTTTATATCTCTTAGTAGTCTCTTACGATCACCCACGGGTAAAATAGGGGATGGTGAATTGTATTGTTACTCCATCACCACACGGGAGAAATTTCATACTATTATAATATCTTTGAGGAGAATGTGTTAATCTATCTAGCATCTACCTACCATCATCACCTTGCCGCTTAATCCAAGGTCGAATATCTAGAAGCACAGACTTTTTGATTAGACAGTTGGTGATTTGATTGTACCTCTACTTTTACACTGTTATCAGTTTTCTGTCTATAGCCACGAGCCGATCCATCTGGGGTATTAGCACACTCTCGCAGAAAATTGAGGCCTAAATAATGGCAGTTGTGCTTGGTTCGGTAAGCGAGAGAGCCGGCAGCCTAACTTTCTGGATGGGTTTAGGGTTTTCTTCGGTAGGCAGTGGCCTAGCAGTGCCATTGGTATTGCAAAGATCCAGGGGCGGCAGTAACACTTACCATCAAGTGTGCTTGCTCGTTTGCCACCATCAGCAATAAAAAAGTTAAATGTTACTAAAGTACAAGAGTAGCAGTTGACTAGTTGCCATTCGTTACAAAGGTGAGCACTTAAGGCTTTCAATCCGATAAAAAATAGAGATGGTTAAAATCCATAATATTCGAAAGACATATCTTAAATCTAATTTTTCTTTAACTCTTGTCTTCATGTCATTGCCAACTTTTTATCTTTATGGCTTGTAAATGTATGAATGTCGTTCCACTACTTAACATTAAACTTATTGCTTATTGTGACTAATTACTATTACGAGCCCTACTTATATTTAATGTGATCAACAAATAATCGTACTAAGCCTGCATATAATTTGTGTCTGTTAATTGTGTGATTTTAAAGTCGTGCAAGGACTGAATAATTTATTCCTTTGGGCGGGCTAACAAAACAAATTTATATAAAAGAATATACTCATAATTAGAGCACTGTTTTAAATATTTAAATATTGCATAATAACGATAAATAAGTTAGTTGAGTAACTACTCAATTCCCAAAAAGAATCACCAACGAAGAGACATTTACCTAAGATACTGTTCTAGTTACTTTTTTAAAATAATAATTGTAAATGAACGAAAAATTTAGTGTGACCCATGTAATAACAATATTACGATCTGTTACAAGGATCCATGGCAATCGGACTCCGTGACTACGATAAATCTCTTAATTCCACCTCAGTGAATCAGTCGATTGCGAAAGGCCAAACTCCATCAAAATTTAGTACGACAAAGCTCAACAGACTTTTTAAAAATCAATTCTCCACTATTTGAATGGATTTAATAGCTTCATGCACCATGTGATTAAGGAGTTAAAATATAATATTCTCCACCTATTCTTTTCCTGCGAGTTTTTAAGAATTATTAAAAAAAAAGACTATAAGATGATAATGTGAAAAAAGAAAAGCTTTTGAAATAAAATTGCTATAAGACTATAAGCTGATAATGCAAAATAAGCTTTTTAAAATAAAATTTCAATGCCAAACCGGCTTACTGGCATAGGGCATTTACCCTCATCGGGAAGAAGCCTATGTCCAACATTGGGACTAATATAGATTGAGAAGTAAACCTAATTAATTTGAAATTTACCTTATTTACCTTAATCTCTAAAGCCACAAATAAAATGAATTTAAAACCTTAGAACAAAAACTTCTTTGATTTTTTTTCTGAATGCAAGTTAATTATGTCATTACGAAGCAATCATACTATTCTTATCCTTTTTTATTCCCATGGGTATTGTAAACATTTATTTAAGAATAGATAAAGATGACATTATGTAAGTGTTGTTAGAAAAGGAAACATAAAAAAGGAAAAAAAAACATAGGAGATAGTACATGGACCTAGTGGGGAACAAATCAATTTTACAAACAAAATGCAACAAATTTTTCATCGATATCAAATCCAGAAACATCATTCGTAAATCATGAGAACTAAAAAGAATAGTTTTAAGAGTTTGCTGCTTAGAAGGTTAAGAATAAAATACCAACCAACTCCAGATAAAGACATTAAGTTGGGTCAGAGAGCAGAAATTAAATTTAAGTTAATCCTTATTTATACCTGTTTAAGAAATAAAATAATTATAATACAACATATTACATTATTTATCATATCATATGGATATCTGCATTACTTGAGCTAATTCCATTAGCTGGAAGTATTCAAGCGATGGTCATACCACAAAGCCTTAAACATTCTTGAAATGCTCGAGTTTTGCTGAGGTTTTGCATGTAATAACTCAAGCGTGATAATCTCTACGCTCGGGCCTTATATATGAAATGAAAAACATATTTATGTTTCCTAACATAGATATCTTTAATGTTCTCATTAGGTTTAGTTTGTAAACGCAGTACGCGAATAAGGTACCTTTTTCAATTCATCATCATCGTCATCTTATATATGTCGCACTATTGGGCTCGAGCCTTCTCCATAGTGAGAGGGAAATTAAACTACTATACCACGCTGGTCAGCCATGTTGGTATAAGGTTTGTTTCGAATTTTTCCTTTCCGGCATACATGTTATATGCGTTTTTATATCCCTTAATCGTCTCTTGTATCATCCACGGGTAAGGGGGTGGTGAATTGTATTATTTCTTTGTCAACATACGGAATACTATACTTTTTCAATTATTACCCGACTGCGCAACGCAAAGGAGTGGTATTGTGTTTAACAGTCTATGTATGTATGTATGTTTGTATGTTCCTTTGAAGCACTATATAGACCAAACGCCTGAGCCGATTTTTATGATTCACACGTCAATCCATTCCTTTTAGTTCGGCGAGTGTGACAAATTAGGTGCAATATTTGGCATTCAGATTAACCATCATATAAAGTTTTAATTATGTGTGAAATATGTTTGATCGTGTGATGAGTAAGAGTGCACTTCACCACCATTATCGTATAATTTCAAAGTCGCTGATGTTAATTTTGAACTTATTTATACTTCTTAGCTTGAAAATCCTCAAATGTATTCTGGACTAACAGCGATATGCTTAGTGCCTACTAACATTATAGTTATACGAATAGCAGAAGCATTCCGATTCAATAAATTCACAATACAGAAATTACTGACAGGATGTGAATACTGAGTGCAGATTGGCTCAACAGTATATAGATGATTCACGAAAAGGAAATAATGTTTTTTAACTAAACTGCTTATTTATATTAGCAAGATGATGTTTTTAAACGCTTTGAAATTTAAAAGAAGTAATATTAATATATCCGTGTGGTGACGGAGTAAGAATACTATTCATCACCCCATATCTTACCTGTGGGTGATCGTACGAGACGATTAAGGGATATGAAACGTATATAACATCTATGCAAGAGATGGAAACTCGAAACAAAATCCTATACCAACACGTCTAACCAGCGTGGTATAGTAGGTTAATTTCCCTCCCATTACGGAGGAGGCCCGAGCCCAACAGTGGGACATATATGGGCGGTGATGATGATGATGAATATTAATATCATATTATGTTGAAATAATAGAGATAAGATAATAAATTAGGAATAAAATTTAAATATTAGATATAAGAATAAGTACAAGAATATTTATATCAAAATATGTGTTACATATGTATCATAGTCATCGTTTAATCTTTATCCGTCTACCAATGAGGTTAAGAAATCCGTAACAGTGGTCTTTCAAATGGCGATGTAGAGAGCATATTATGAGAGTAGGTTATGTGTTTGCGCTCCCCCCTTCCGTCGACCTGGATTGGGCGGCGGGTGTCCAGACAGTCCGCCACAAACAAAGCCTTTCGCCGTCCACCACTGGATGTAAGTCTTCCCCTTTGAATATCACGTGGGGCAGACATTCTTTAGTGGAGGAGCCGTATTCGCCACGCTTGGCAAACGAGCTCGTGATCACAGTAGTGTTATACGTTTTCCAGGAAAATGCCGCCGCCATGAACTCTCAGCCAATTATTATGAATCCCATAGGCAATTAAGGGGTGACAATAACTTCATTCTTATCTCGTCGCTTTGCTGGGGATTGTATATGTATACTAAACTCATACCATCTTTTTTTTGGCTCTTATCTAAATGGCTTATATATTATTATTTGCTTCATGTCGCTTTGCATAGAAGGTAAGTGGAACTTTTCCAACTACTCCTGTTTATTCTTTTATAATTTAATTTGTTGCGGGTCCTAAGACAATTAAAAGCATTTCATGGGAATTCCCGAGGATCAAAACTCGATGTCTTATACGCAGAACATTTTGGATCCTGGCTTACAGAAGTTACAGTGGTGGAAATGTGTGGTGGGATTAATGCCTTTAAAAAAATAGATAGATAGACAATAAAAAATATTATATTTCATTATGACCTCTTGGTCGTCCAGATGTCCCCAGCATTAGTATTATTGAAATGAAAGCAGGTTTGAATCAAATATTATTCCATAGAATTTATCTAACAAAGGAAACTACTGAAACAGGAATTCACACAATATCTTTATGGAATGTGATATAAAGGAATATCAACGTTAAAGTATAGGATGAAATATGATAAATAGGGAAAAATGAGAAGGGAACATTTCCTGTCGGGACAAAGGAAATAGAGGCAAACACGTTTCGCCTATCAAGCACACCAAATAATCTTTTCAAGTATAGTTTTACTCAGAGAGAAAACTTTAACTTCATCACACGAAACACGATAGGAATCAAAAGGGTTTATATAACAAAGAATAAACTGAAAAAGTTTCTGGATTATTTGTCTTCATAAGTTTAGCCTTCTGAATTAGTTCCAATTTGTAGATAGATTTTATTAAAAAAATGGACACAAGAATTCTGTGGAGGAGATCTACGTCCATTAATGAAAGGTCAAAACATTAATGACTTACATTATAAAGTATATACGTTAAGTAACAACGTGTGTATTTGAAATATACTTAAATCACATTGAAATCAGTTCGCAGTTAATAAAGTCTTCTTCAATCAAATTTCAAAGAAATAATCTCTTATATAAATACTCTAATAATATAATCGCCAATAAATAGAAGTCAAAAGTTGTAGTTTTTGAAATAAATCTTCCTTAAAACCAATATGGAGAGTAAATGAGATCTTTTCCGCACGTAAATAATTATTTCAAACGCTAATCATTTTCAATATCTATAAATAGATTTAATAGGAATATATTATAAGTAAGCAAAACATCTTGCACTTGATTTTATTATCATGTCAACTCATATATGTCTCACTGTAGGGCTCGAGTCTCCTCCTTAATAGGAGGGATATTGACCTACTATATACCATGCCGGTCAAACGTGTTGGTATAGTTTTTCATGTCTTGCATAGATGTTATATGCGCTTTATACTCCTTAGTCGTCTCTTACGATATAGTAAGTGGTCAATGGTATTTTTACTCCGTCACCACATGGATTTTATTATAACACATAATAATACATACCACGTGAACTTTATGTATGGGAACACCTGAAAATCTCGAGAACTATTGGATATATCGGGAAATGACCTGAACAAATGATTCATGAGAAGGAACGGGGAACTCGAATCAAAGCTCAAATTTGACCTTGGGCATGACCTTCACTCAAATTCGAAGGTCAACTTTGTTTTTTTGAATGGGAACCCCTATTTTTGACCTCGGATTCGGCAAGAGCGGGAAATTATACGTTCAAAACCATATTCATACTTTTATTTTAAGGTCGTAGGAAGGTCGCTTACAAAAAGACCTCATATCAACTGATTTTCACACTGGAACACCTGAATATCTCGGTAAATAGCGATTTTTTGAAAAAATGTGTTAGGAATTTGGAATCGAGTTCCCTGTTCCTTCCCATGAAACTTTTGCCTCAAACATTTTTTTGAAAAATCGGTATTTATCGAGATATCCTGGTGTTCCAGTGTGAAAATCAGTTGATATGAGGTCCTTTTTTATAATTTCGTTTCCAGCGACACCTTCAAAAATGAAGTATGAATATGGTTTTGAACGTAGAATTTCCCGCTCTTGCCGAATCCGAGGTCAAAAATAGGGGTTCTCATTCAAAAAAACAAAGTTGACCTTCGAATTTGGGTGAAGGTCATACCCAATGTCAAATTTGAGCTTTGATTCGAATTCCCCGTTTCTTCTCATGAAACTTTTGTCCGGATCATTTCCCGATATATCCAATAGTTCTCGAGATTTTCAGGTGTTCCCATACATAAAGTTCACCCTGTATACAGAAAAGGGTTAACCTCATTCCCCTAGATAGTATAAAATTGATTTAATTATACTGCAGACATATATCAAAATATTCTACCATTTTTTTTTTTTTTTTTTTTTTTTTTTTTTTTTTTTTTTTTTGGTAGGCTATGGCCCGGTCACACGTCGGCCGTACCGCCCGGGGCGACGGAAGGACAGCGCGTGGCCCCATAACCCACCGTATTCCCTCCCCATCGCCATTGGGCCGGCCACTGGTACCGCTTCCTTGCCTTCCGTGGCCAGCCCGGCGGGTTACCCTTTCGGGTACCATCCCCCGTCAATGCCCCAGCTAACTGCCGGGGCGTCGCCCTCACGCGGTCAGCCTCTCTGCGGGTGAAGGACTATTCCCCGGTCCAGTCACCCGCGGCCTCGGCTAGGGCGGCATTAGGCGCAGATACTCGCGCCTCCGCCGCCCCAGGCGCCGGCGACGGAGCGTCTCACCGAAGAGGATTTCCTCTCGGAGTCGCCCCGCCGCCTCCTTCCGCGAGACAACTGTCTCGCAGAAGGCGGCGACCGCGTCCCAGTTCCTGACGCTGTCGAGCATCGCCTTAGCGATGGTCGGCAGCGCCAGGTCGGCACCGATGATCGCGACGAGTTCACGGCGCTGCTCTGCCCAGGCCACACAGACCTCGAGCGTGTGCTGCGCCGTGTCCTCGTCGCAATCGCAGTGGTGGCAGGACGGTGTACTTTCCCTCCTCACGACCGTGTGCAGGTACTTGCCGAAGCAACCATGCCCCGTCAAGACCTGCACCAGTCGGAAGGAAAGGACCCCGTGCTGTCGACCCAACCACTCCATCAGCACTGGCCGGAAGGCCTCGATGGTCCGAACACCGAACCGAGGCCTTTCCAGCCGGATTGCCCAACGAGCAATAACGTCACGGCGGGCGTCGCCCCGCCAAGCGGCCATCTCACTAAGCGAGACGGTGCCGCCCCCTGCCCGCGTCGCTGACACCCGCCGGTACAGTCCGGCGAGCATCTCCGCCTCCAAGTCCCACGGAGGTGTTCCGGCCAACAGGCATGCTGCCTCCGTCGCCACCGTGCGGTATCCGCGTATGGCCCTGACCGCCATGGCCCGCTGTGGTCGCCATAGTAGAGCCCTAAGTCGGACGGTCAGGGACCCCGCCCACACGGGTGCGCCGTACAGGGCCATCGACCGAACCACCCCCGCGTACAGCAGTCGGCACGTAGCGCTGGGTCCGCCTACATTCGGCATAAGCCAGGATAGGGCGGACGCCGCGCCGACAAGCCGTGGAGCAAGCCGACGGAAATGCTCCCGGAACCACCATCGCCCGTCGAGCACCAGGCCCAAGTACCTCATATGGGCCCGGATGCTGATGGGAACCGAATTGACGGTGATCGAGGCGTCGGTGGGTGGACTGGTGCGGGGCCCATGGAATAATAAGGCCTCCGTCTTATCCAGGGCCACCCTTAGCCCCAGCGCCTCGATCCGCCTGACAATCTCCTCGGTGCCAAGAGTTGCCAGGCGTGCCGCCTCCTCCAGCGTCCCACCCCGGGCTGTGACGAGTGTATCGTCGGCGTAACAAATTACGCCCAGCCCGGGCGGGAGGCTCCCTCTCAACGCCCAGTCATAGCCGATGCTCCACAAAGTCGGCCCCAAGACCGACCCCTGCGGAACACCGCACGACATGGGCGTTCGCACAACATCCCCTACTCGGTTCTTATAGAGGACGCTGCGCCCCTCCAAATAGTCTGCCACCAGCCGCCTCAGGTATACAGGCACCCCGTGATACCGGAGTGCCTCCCTGATGCAGCTGAATGGCAGACTATTGAATGCGTTGGCGATGTCTAGAGACACCGCCAACAGCACCCCACCGCCAGTGACAGCCTCCGCGACTACGGCCCTCAGGCGCAGCAAGGCTGCGATCGTCGAACGCCCCTTTCGGAAACCAAATTGGGCGTCCGACAGATCGGGGCCAACCTCGCTAAGGTGCTGGCCGATACGGGCAGCCAGGATCCTCTCCAACAGCTTACCCGTATCGTCCAGCAGCACGATCGGCCTATAGGCTGAGGCCGAGTCCGGAGACCGTCCCGGCTTCGGCAGGAGTACCAGCCTCCCCTCCTTCCAACACCCAGGGAACTGCCCAGACGATAAACACGCGTTGTACAGTCCCCCGAGGCGTGGACCCAGATGTTCGAGGACCAGGGCCAGCACCCGGTCGGGTACCCCGTCTGGCCCAGGAGCGGTGGTCTTGGCACGCATTCGCACCACCGCCGCCCCCATTTCCGTCTCCGTAACGGGCGGAACACTTTCGTAGTCGGCCTCCCGGTCACTATTCGGCAGTGCCATGACCGGGGGCGTGTGTTCCGTCCGACGTGGGAATAGTTCCTCGACAACTCTGGTGAGGAGGCTGGGCTGGAGAGTCTCGGTGAGGGGGGGGCCCCGCGCGCGGAGCTTACTCAGCGCCGCACGATAGGGGCGACCCCAGGGGTCACGCTCGAGACTGTCCAGCATCTCCTGCCGACTAACGTCCTTGGCTTGACGGATGGCCAGCCTGAAGGCAGACCGCGCACTGCGGTAAGCCTCGTACAGCTGGCCCTCCCGCTCAGCGTCGCGGTGACGCCGCCGACTGCGGGTATAAGATCTCCGAGCACGTATGCACGCAGCTCGGAGCTCTGCCAACTCCCGGGACCACCAGGGAACCGCCCTCTTCGGGGGAAGACACCGTACACGGGGCATAGCCGCATCGCAAATCTGCGTTAACGCACAGCGAATGCGGCCAGCCTCGGCGTCCACCCCGTCCACCGAGGGCGGTGACGGCAGCCACGAATGCACAATGGCTGCCTCCACCAGTAGGTCCCGATCAAGTCGACCCACAGCCCACCGCGGAAAAGCGGGAGCTCCGTCTGCCGTGTGACCCCTGCTGGGCTGGCGGAGGGTCCGGGAGACCTCTATCCGAATGTATCTATGGTCGGATAGGGTCTCAACCTCCTCCTGGACATACCAGCTCCTCACACGTGGTGCGACATCGGGGCTAGCGAACGACAAGTCCACTATCGACCCACCCCGCTGCCGCACGCACGTATGCACTGAACCCCTGTTCAGCAAACAGAGGCCCAGTGACGCCGCCCACTCTTCAACCGCCCGCCCGCGATCGTTCGTCCTGGGGGACCCCCACGCCATAGACTTGGCGTTGAAGTCCCCCATTACGAAGAGCTGGCGCGGTGCCAGTCGCCGTATCGAGGCCTCCAAGTTGGTGAGGGAGGCCCCGAAATCTGCCACACTCCTGTTAGGGGAGAAGTACACGCCGTAAAGCGTTACCTCTCCCCAGTCCGCCGCGACGTATCCATCACCCCTGTCCTTTAGAGACAGAGGCGGGGAAGGCCACGACGTTGAGGCGACGATTGCCACAGAGCCGTCACTGCTACTCAACCAATTAGATCGGTCGGGCACGCAATACGGCTCCGCGGCTACGGCTACACCTATCAACCACTCCGCCATAGCTTGCAGGAAAAGGTCCTGCGCACCGGCGGAGTGGTTGAGGTTGGCTTGCAAGAGGTGGATGGACTCGGTAGCCATTAGTGGGCCGTGTCCATCACCTCCTCCGCGCCGGCGGGCGATTGGGTCGCGCAAGGAGCGGAAACGGCCGGGGTCGCCGGGCCGCCCCGCCCCTTTGGAGCCGAAGCCGGGGGTCTGCACTGTCCACCCCCCATGCGATGTTTGGAGGGCTTATTGCCCGCCGCACACGCGGGACAGTGGGGTGCGGCAGCACACGAGGCCGCCATGTGCCCGGTTTGACCGCAGCGGAAACATAGTCCGCTGCAGTCAAAGCAGTTGGTACACGTTGGCCGGGTATGCCCGACCGCCATGCACCTAAAACACCTCGCAGGCCGGGACTCCAGCAGGGTTACCCGCGCCGAACTCCAGCCTACGAGGATCCTGCCTGAGTCAGCCAATTTCTTGACCGACTCTACCGGACACTGCACCCAGGCAGCACCGACGCCGCCCGGTCCAGGGCGAATGGCGCCAATCCGGACAGTGTCCGAGGCGCATCCGGTTTTCGAGACAATAGCCTCCCTGATGTCCTCCACCGTCACGGAATCGTCCAGACCTGCAATGCGCATCTCTGCGCACTTGACGGGTCTGGCAATTCGAACGCCATCCTCCTGGCCAAACAGCCCCCGCAGCTTCGTGGCCACACTATCGGCCGCCTTAGCACCCTCGGCCCCAGGAAACTCGAGGATTCGAGCCCCTGTCCGGGCCTTGCGGGTCCTAGCTTCGACGCCTCCGATGTCAGAGACGTCTAGCTCCCGCCGGGCGCGACGTAAGACGGCCTCATAGTTGAGGCCCTTCTCAGCCGCGTCAGGCAGCACAGTGATAACCACTGCTGCTGACTTTGGCGACCGGAGCTTCCTGCGCGACCTCTTCCCCCTCTTTTCGGCTCCTGCTTGGGGAGCGGTGGCCTCAGCGGCGCTTTTGACCGCCGCCCTCCGTCTTTGGCCGGGACTTTTCCTGCTTCGCTCAGCCACCTGCCAGCCCTGTTCGAGCATGGCAGCAGCACTGAGCGCAGCAGGCGCAGTCGTGGGCGCGCTAGCCGGTACCAGCGACGCAGGTGTGGGCACCGGTTGCGGCGTGGCCTTAGCAGGAGCCGGCGCCGATCTCGGCTTCTTAGCCGAAGCGAGCCCCTTGGACCCAGCCTTGGGCCCAGTCACAGCTGCGGCGAAGCTCACGCGGCCACCCTGGCAGGGTAGCGGGGTGGGTCTCGACGCTATAGTCGGCCGCGTGGTCTTGCTTCCGTCCGCAGCGAGTGGCGGCCGGAGACGTGGCTCCGGAGGCAATCTTGCCTCAAGAACCTCCATGCGCGCATTGACCATGACGCCAACAGACTCCATGATGGCGCGCATGGTTGCCTCCGGCACACCGTCCACCACAGGCAGCGCGGGCAGCGGTACTGCCGCTACTGGCTGGGCTATCGGGGCGCGCCTCGCAGCTCGAGCCGGCGCAATTGAGGCGGCGACAGAGTCGGACCTTGTCGACGGCGTTGTCGGCATCAAAAGCGCGAATTGGCTTCGCAAGTCGGCCATATCTTTGGCCAGCTTGCGGTTTTCTTTCCGCACCGCCGCTAACTCCGCCTCCAGTCGGTGGTTTTGGTCCCGCAGACCTAATACCTCGCCGCTAAGGCGGGCATTTTCGGCCTGCAGGGCCTCCATCTGAGTGCCTGGGGGGTCGCTGCTCACAGCGCCCTCAGCTGCCGCCGCGCCAGTGGGAGGGATGTTGGACAACACCCTCACCATCCTCGCGGCGACTGCTTCATTTTCGGCACGCATGCGAGCCTCGGCCTCCCTCAATTGGCCGACCGGGGACGAAGCCGCCGATCTTGCCGCCACCGCGGCCCCTCGCCCCCTGCGAGAGGTTGCCACCTTGGGAGGAGGCATAATAATTGCACTCCCCTCGTAGTCGGACCCTGAGCTGCCACCCTTATTTAGGGGGCGCTTCCGCACCTTCGAGGGGAGGGCCTCCTCCCTGAGCGTCAAAGCCGCCGCCATGGTTGCCGCAGAACGCGACGATGATGCAGCGGCAGTCTCGGCAGCCGACATGCTGCCCTCCTCCATCTCCGACGGACCTGCGGCATCGCCGCCCTCGTCCTCTGTCTCCACGACAGATCTGCCGCCCTCGTCGTTGGACGGCTCTGCGACAGAACTGTCGCCCTCGTCCTTCGACGGCTCTGCAGCAGAACTGTCGTCTCCTTCATGGGTTGGAGCGGCGGCAGCCTCCCTGAGAGCCCGCCGCTCCTCTCGCTCCTTTTGGCGCCCCTTCGCGACGGAAGCCTTCCCACGAGTCGCCTTGGGTGGTCTTCCACGCCTCTTCGGCTTCGATTGGGCCTCCATGGGTGCCGGGCCCTCGGCGGGTTTGAGCGCCTCTAGTCTAGAGGACGAGGCGTCTTCTGTGCCAGTTTTATGGTAGCATGGCGAGGCTGTAATGTGGGAACCGCTAGGATCCCCGTCTGTAATTGGTAAAGTGTGATCCATCTTGTTCCCACGAGTAAGGGAGAAGTACACCGTCGACCCGGGCAGAGATCCCTGTACCCGGGCAAGCCTACATTTACCAACCAGGGGGTCGGCCGGTACCCTGGCTGGAGCGTGCTAACAACAGAACAACCCATCTGCCATGCATCTTCTCGCCGCACGCCAGAACTTAAGATTCTGGGTGATTTCCGAATTCGAATGTTAATTCGAATTCTTTATAGAGGTTTTCTTCCTCGCGGTCCGGGCGGTTAAGCCAAGACCCTCGCTCCTGAAACTACGCCTCACGACAATATGTCTTGAAGCGAGATATCAGGTTTACGATATGTCGGCGGTGGCATAAGCCTGCCCAGCCCTCAAATTAATGAGTGACCGGGCCCGTCCGAAATTTCGCCTCCTGTACCCTCTACAACTAGAGGGTCAGGAGCGAATTGGGGCTCAACCCATTGCTGGGGAACCCCCCCTCGCGCCAGATATTCGCTACGAGCGACAATTCGACAGAAGGATCTGGGGGACTGTCGCTCGCACCCAGGGTACACCACGTGGAGGTTTCTGGCATCGTACCCCAAAATATTCTACCATAATACCCCATCGGGCATGGCCTTCCTCCGCAATACAAATTGGCAACTATCGCATTGGTAGTAATAATACTACCAGCTTAAGCTTGTTAATTGATTAAATCTATCCAAACAGCAACCCGTAGACATCCACTGTTAGATTTATGCCTCCCAAAGACAATTACATTTAGAAGGGGCAATGACGTCATCATCACCACGCTTAGTAGGCAGATTGGTGGTCACATAGGTGTTATAAGTTTCCCAGGAGATAACTGCTATTACCATTCTCCTCGTGGAAGGATGTAGGTACCGGGGGAGACCTAGACTAACTTACCTAGACCAGATTAGTCACGTACTGAAGGAAGGTGGAGTCAAGAGTCTCCGAAACCGACGAGCGTGTATGAAGAGAATTATGAACGTTGAGGAAGCGAGTGAAGTATGCAAGGATAGAGTTCTCTGGCATTCTGTTCTCTCTGCCTACCCTGCAAGGGATATGGCGTGATGATATGTATGTATTATTAATAAAAAAAAAACCTAATTAATTAGTTAATAATAGCAATTAAAAAATGTATGTATGTACCATTCTCCTAGTGAGACCCTCAGCCGATTTTACTCCTACGGGTAAGTAAAGGGTGACTACAATAGTATGCTTCTTCCGTCGCAACACGAGGCTAATTGATTAACATATCGAATTATCTTATAGTACTATTACCTGCTTATATATCTTGGTCATCTCATATGACATCAACGGAAGGCGTACTTTATTCTTGTAATTTTACTTCGTCATGTATAAACACACTATTAAGCATATTTCGAGAACTGATAAATATAAGCTATTTACATACACTAGCGCATTTGAAGCAGGTAGTTTAGCTAAAACGAAGTCAAGTAGTATTGTAACCAAAACTGGTGTCTTAGTCTGGTTTGGTATGTCGCCAAAGTTCGAATAAGTCGTATTTAACTTATGTGAACAGCCTGTGTTACAACCGCACACCAACAAATTTTGACACTGTATACTTAGGCAAGTATAATCGTGAAACGTCTGCAAACTATTGCTCTGTAGTTACTTTAATTTACTTTCAACTTATCTATACAGTTTGTATCAACCGCTTTCCTTATCGCGTTTTGGAATCTACTTCGTAATTAAAGTTTTGCTTGTTGCGGAGCGGTGAACATGTATAACGGATAGTAGAAACACTTTAACAACGCCTAGAAGCCTCGTATTAAAAAGATTTATTGCTATACTTTGAATAATTCAATATCCATATTTTTTTTTGCGTACCTTCATAAAAATTGTAATAAGCCATGCCAATTAGTATATTAATGTAGTTTATTCAGATTTTTCAATGTTGTACAATGTTAAAAGAATATTTTAACGAATCATAAATAATGTTTTTTAGACATGCTGTTATACTAGGTACGTTTATAATTTACCTTATAGTAATATACCTGCCTAAATAAGCGTTATAATTACCTTATCATTATAACTTTTAATTAATTTCACCTGTCCCTATATCTGTCTATTTGTAATCAAATCAGGCATACTAAATTTGACCTATTTTTAGATATCCAATTGATTTGAAATTTTATAAATATGAGTAATGTCATAATTTCTGAATTTTACGCAAGTAACGCATATGAATTTTTTTTTTAAGAATTTTATAGTGCTTTAATTTTGTTTTTATTATTTTAAAATTACGCGAAGCTTCGAAGAATTTTCTGAAAGTCTTTTCTTAAAACCCAGTTCTAACGATATTCGTAAACTATCACAGTAATGTAAGACACTATGCGGGTAACGCTTCTACGTCTTCTTGTTAGTATTCATCATCATCATCACAGCCCATAAATGTCCCACTGTTGGGCCCAGGCCTCCTCCGTTTAACCTACTATATCCCGCTGGTCAGACGTATTGGTATAGGGATTTGTTTCGAGTTTACCTTCTCTCGCATAGATGTTATATGCGTTTTATATCCCTTAGTTGTTTCGTACGATCACCCACGGGTAAGATATGGGGTGGTGAATAGTATTCTTACTCCGTCCCCACACGGAAAGTTTTTGTTGTTAGTATTGCATTAATCTAATCTATTTAATGACGTTTCAAGAATATATGTTACCAACCCCTTTTTTTTTTTTTTTGCGGTGGGCTATGGACGTCGCACCCCGCCAAATCGGTCCGGGGTGACGGAAGAGACGGCGCGCAACCCCATTGACCCACCCTGCAAGCACCTCTTCTTCGCCGTGCGAGCGGGCCACTGGTACCCGATCTTGGTCTTCGGTGGCCCGCTCGGCGGTATGCCCTCTCACACTCCTCTCCTGTCGACGCCCCGACAGCTTTCGCCGTCGAGGCGTCGTCCTCACGCGGTGGCCTCACTTCGGGTGACCGGACAATTCCCCGGTCCGATCACCCGAAGCCTCGGTTAGGGCGGCATCAGGCGCAGGTACTCGCGCCTGCGCCGCTCCAGCCGCGGATGGCGGCCCGGGTCACGGAAATCCTCTCGGGCCCGTTCCGCCGCCTCCTTCTGCGAGATGATAGCCTCGCAGAAGGCAGCGACCGCGTCCCAATTCCTGACGCTGTTGACCATCGCTCGCGCAACAGCCGGCAGCGTCAGGTCGGCACCGATGATAGCGACGAGGTCACGGCGCTGCCTGTCCCAGCCCGAACATACCTCGAGCGTATGATGCGCCGTGTCCTCGTCGCTACTGCCATGGTGGTAGGACGGAGTCCACTCTCTCCGCACGACCGTGTGCAGGTACTTGCCGAAGCAACCATGCCCCGACAAGACCTGCACCAACCGGAAAGAGAGGACTCTGTGCCGCCGCTCCATCCACTCCATCAGTACGAGCCGGAGGGCCTCAACGGTAAAAACACCGTGTCTAGGCCTCTTCAGCCGCGTAGCCCAACGGGCGATGACTTCTCGGCGGGCGTCCTCGCGCCAAGTGGCTATCTCGTTGAACGATGGGGAGCCACCCTCTTCGCGCATTGAGGTAACCCGCCGGTAGAGGTCGGAAAGCATCTCCGGCTCTAGATCCCACGGGGGCGTCTCGGCCAATAGGCATGCCGCCTCGGTAGACACCGTGCGGTACCCGCGAATGACCGCTCTGACCGCCATGGCTCGCTGTGGCCTCCACAGCACCGCCCTGAGCTGGGCGTTCAGAGCCCTCGCCCACACGAGTGCGCCGTACACGGCCATTGAGCGGATCACCCCCGCATACAGCCGCCGGCCCTCGAAACTGAGTCCGCCCACGTTCGGCATGAGCCGAGAAAGGGCGGACGCCGTGCCGACCAGCCGGGGACCAATTTGACGGAAATGCTCCCGGAACCACCATCGCCCGTCGAGCACCAGACCCAAGTACCTCATATGGGCCTGGATACTGATGTGGATGGAGTTGACGACTAACGAGGCGCCGATGGGCAGCCTCACACGGGGCCCATGGAATAGTAGGGCCTCCGTCTTGTTTAGGGCCACCCTGACCATCTCCTTGGTGCCGAGAGTGGCCAGGCTTGCCGCCTCTTCGAGTGTCCTGCCCCGGGCTATGACGAGCGTGTCGTCAGCATAACAAATAACGCTCAGCCCGGGGGGTAGGCTCCCTCTCAACGCCCAGTCGTAACCGATGTCCCACAGAGTCGGCCCCAGAACCGACCCCTGAGAAACACTGCACGACATGGGCGTCCGCACAATGTCCTCTGCGGGGCTCGCGTAGGGAACACTGCGCCCCTCCAAATAGTCTGCCACCAGCCGCCTGAGGTACAGGGGCACTCCATGGATCCAGAGCGCCTCCCTGATGCAGCTGAATGGCAGACTATTGAAGGCGTTGGCGATGTCCAACGACACCGCCAACAGTACTCCTTTGCCGGCGACAGCCTCCGCGGCCGTCCACCTCAGGCGTAGCAGGGCCCCGATGATCGAACGCCCCCTCCGAAACCCAAATTGAGCGTCCGACAGATCGGGCCCCACCTCCTCCAGGTGCTGGACGATGCGGGCAGCGAGGACACGCTCCAGCAGCTTACCCACATCGTCCAGAAGCACAATGGGCCTGTAGGCCGACGGCAAATCCGGGGGCCGTCCCGGCTTTGGCAGGAGAACCAACCTCCCTTCCTTCCAGCACTCAGGGAACTGTCCAGACGTCAGACAGGCGTTGAACAGTCGCCTGAGGCGAGGTTCGAGATGCTCGAGGAGCAACGTCAACACTCAGACTGGGACTCCGTCCGGGCCGGGGGCCGTGGTGGCGGAACGAATCTTCGCCACGGCTGCCCCCACTTCCGACTCCGTCACGGGCGGAATACTCTCGACGGCCTCCCGGTCGTGATCTGGCAAAGCCATGACCGGGGGCGTGTGCTCCGACTGTTCCTGTTCCTCACTCGTGGTGCGACAGCGGGGCTAGCGAACGACAAATCCACTATCGACCCACCCTGCTGTCGCACACACGTGTTCACTGAGCCTCTGTTTAGGACACAGAGGCCCAGTGACGCCACCCACTCCACGATCGCCTGCCCGCGATCGTCCGTCATCGGGGACCCCCACGCCGTGGATTTGGCGTTGAAGTCCCCCATGACCAGGACGAGGCTCGGTGCCAGTCGCCGTATCGAAGCCTCCAAGGTGGTGAGGGAGGCCCCGAAATCGTCCATCCCCCTATTAGGGTTGAGGTATACACTGTAGAGCGTGACCCCTCCGCAATCCGCCGCGACAAATTCCTCGCCCCTATCCAAGAGGGATAAGGACGGGAAATGCCGCTGCGTGGAGGTGACGATTCCCGCGGTTCCGTTCCAGCTGACCACCCAATTGGGGCGATCAGGCACGACGTACGGTTCCGCGACTACGGCTGCACCGATCGACCATTCCGACATGGATTGCAGGAGGAGGTCCTGCGCACCGGCGGAGTAGTTGGTGTTGGCCTGCAGGAGGTGAGTGGACTGGGCAGCCATTAATGGGCTGTGTCCATCGTCACCTCCTGGCTTGCGGCGGGCGATCGGGCCGCGCTAGGAGCGGGAGCGGCCGGGGTCGAAGGGCCGCCTCGCCCCTTTGGAGCCGAAGCCGAAGGTCTGCACGCCCCAGAGCCCATGCGGTGCTTGGCTGGCTTATTGCCGGCCGCACACGCGG
Organism: Lymantria monacha; assembly: GCA_905163515.2. Taxonomy (NCBI): domain Eukaryota; kingdom Metazoa; phylum Arthropoda; class Insecta; order Lepidoptera; family Erebidae; genus Lymantria; species Lymantria monacha. The sequence continues at coordinate 22,991,094 of LR991083.1, forward strand.
GGCAGTGGGGCGGGGCGGCGCAAGATGCCGCCATATGCCCAGTCTGACCGCAGCGGAAATAGAGTCCGCCGCAGTCAAAGCAATTAGTGCATGTTGGCCGGGTGTGCCCGACCACCATGCACTTGAAACACCTCGCAGGCTGGTGCTCCAGCACGGTGACTCGCGCTGAGCTCCAGCCCACGAGGAGCCTGCCTGAGCCGGCCAGTTGCCTGACCGACTCCACTGGGCACTGCACCCAGGCGGCACCTACGCCGCCCAGACCGGGCCGGATGGCGCCAACCCGGACGGTGTCCGGGCCGGACGGGGGACACCCGGTTTTCGAGGCAATGGCCTCCCGGATGTCTTCCACCGTCACGGAGTCGTCCAAACCCGCGATGCGCATTTCGGCGCACTTTACGGGTCTGGCGATTTTGACGCCACCCTCCTCGGCGAACAGACCTCGCAGCTTCGACGCCACGCTATCGGCCATCCTGGTGCCCTCGGCCCCAGGGAACTCTAAGATCCGAGCCCCTGTCCGGGCCTTGCGGGTCCTGGCTTCGACGCCTCCTATGTCGGAGATGTCGAGCTCCCGCCGGGCTTTCTTCAGAACGGCCTCATAGCTGAGGCCCCTTTCTGCCGCCTCAGGCAGCACAGTGATCACCACTGCGGCTGTCTTCGGCGGCCGGAGCCCCTTGCGCGGCCTCTTCCTTTTCTTCTCGCCTCCGGCTCCTGCCTGGGGAGCGGCGACCTCAGCGGCGCGCTTCGCCGCCGCTCTCTTTCTCTGGCCACGACTCTTCCTGCCGCGCTCGGCCACCTGCCAACCCTGTTCGGGCGCAGTGGGCGTGCCAGGCGCGGCAGGCGCAGTTGCGGGTGCGCTAGTCGTTGCCGGCGGTGTCGGTGCGGGCGACGACTGCGGCCCGGCAGAAACTGGTGCCGTCTTCCTCTTCGGAGCGGGCCCCTTGGGCTTGGGCCCAGCCGCGGCTGCGGCGTAGCTCCCCCACACGCGGCCACCCTGACAGGTAGCGGGGCGGGCTGGTGCCGCATATGGCCGCTTGTCCGCGGCAAGAGGCGGCCGAACACGTAGTTCTGGAGGCAGCCTTGCCTCCAGAACGGCCAAGCGCGCATCGACCAGATTGCTGACGGTGTCAATAATGGCGCACAAGGCCTCGTCCGGCACGCCCTCCACCGCGGGCAGCAGGGTTGGTGTCGCCGGCTGGACCTCTACCAGGGCCCGCTCCGCGACGTTTGACGGCTTCCTTGCCGCGGCGGCCCGGCTAGCGATGGCTGGCGGCGCACGCCCTGCAGTCGGCGGCGTCTTCTTCTTGGGGGCGGCGACCTGGACTCCTTCGCGGCTAGCGCTGGTCGGCGGCGCGGTTGGCGCAGGCTGCATGAGCCGCGCCATTTGGGCCTTCAGATCAGCCAGGTCCTTGGTTAGGAGGCGGTTGGCCCTTCGTACCGCGGCCAGCTCTAACTCCAGCCGGCGGTTCTGAGCCCGCAGGCCTGACACCTCGCCACCAAGGCGGGCGTTTTCGGCCTGCAGGGCCTCCATACTCGTGGCTGGGGCGCTCGCGCGAGCACCAGCGGCCGCCACTTCGGTGGGAGGGATGCCGGACAACACCCCCAGCACCCTCGCGGCGGCCGCCTCATTATCGGCCCGCCTGCCAGCCTCCACCCCTCTACGCAATCCGCCGGCCGGGGAGTGGGTCGTCCTTCCCGATGCCGCGGCCCCTCGCCCTCTGCAAGAGGCCGGAACTTTGGGAGGAGGCATGATGACCACGCTCCCCTCGGAATCTGCACCTGAGCTGCCCTCTTTATTTAGGGGGCGCTTCCGCACCTTCGAGGGGAGGGCCTCCTCCCTTACCGTCAGGGCCGCGGCCAAGGCCGCCGCCGCAGGGTGCGGCGACGACCTGGCGGCCGCGGCTTCCTCAGCCGACCCGCTGAACTCCTTGGACGGCTCTGCGGAACTACCGCCCTCGTCCATCACATCGGCAGATCCACTGCCCTCGTCTCTGGACGGCTCTGCGACAGAATTGTCGCCCTCGTCCGTTGACGGCTGTGCAGTGGATCTGCCGCCGTCCTTATCCCGCTCGCGCGCATAACGCTCGCGGTTTTCAGCATTCCGCTTCTTGTCGCGAGCGTTCGCTTTCGCGGCTTTCCCCCATGTGAACCGCGCCTGTCGACGCTTCTTCATCTTCAAAAGGGGGGGGGGATGCTCCTTGGTCGGTGCCGGGCCCTCGGCAGACGCCTCTAGTCCTAAGGACGAGGCGTCGTTTTGGTCAGTTTTGCATTGGCTTGACGAGGCCGTGATGTGGGAATCCGCTGGATACCCGTCTGGTAAAATATTATTAGGCAAATCCATTTGATTCCCACGAGTATGGGAGAACTAACGGTCGTCCCGGGCAGAGATCCCTGTACCCGGGCAAGCCTACATTTACCAACCAGGGGGTCGGCCGGTACCCTGGCTGGAGCGTGCTAACGTCAGAACAACTCATCTGCCATGCATCTTCTCGCCGCACGCCAGAACTTAAGATTCTGGGTGATTTCCGAATTCGAATGTTGATTCGAACTCTTTATAGACGTTTTCTTTCTCGCGATCCCGGCGGTTAAGCCAAGACCCTCGTTCCTGATACTACGCCTCACGACAACATGTCTTGAAGCAAGATATCAGGTTTACGATATGTCGGCGGTGGCACAAGCCTGCCCAGCCCTCAAATGAATGAGTGACCTGGCCCGTCCGAAATTTCGCCTCCTGAACCCTCTACAACTAGAGGGTCAGGAGCGAATTGGGGCTCAACCCATCGCTGGAGAACCCCCCCTCGCGCCAGAGATTTGCTACGGACGACAATTCCACAGAAGGATCTGGGGGACTGTCGCACGCACCCAAGGTACACCACGCGGAGGTTTCTGGCATCGTACCCCATAGGTTACCAACCCTGCTTTGCAGACCTTGTTAGATATCGTTAAGATCTCTTACAGCCATAAACAAATATGACTGCAAGAAAAGGAAATTTTTAAACCCATTTTAGCCTGCGTATATAATAGGTCAAGTTTTCTCGCTTTGTGAAGTAATTACACTGAAACCAACGTGCATGTAGTAAATAAAATAAAATTTATAACTACTCTTATCATACTTATTTATGTAATAAATTACAAAATACACGTATATTTACTTTTATATATTATTAAATGACAATAAAGTCTTCGAAATAATACGTTAATTTGGGTTCATCATGAATCCAATATTAATTAGGGCCTGTTAACATATAACGATAAATACTACAAGTCTATAAAATCAATAGTGATTTTCCTGAATCATTACCAAGGTGAAATTTAGTCGAAGTTACGGCTCTGAACCACGACAACTCAGTTGATTTTAATACACCTAAACATGCAACTATTCAATCACTACAGCCGTGAACCGTGTTTCTCTTGTAAATAGTTAGCCTGTTTTAAGAAAATGCCATCATTAATCTTTGTTATGATAAAGTACTTTAGTAAATAATTCTAATGTTACTAGTCAAGTAAATATATACCTTGTATTTTGTGTTCATTCGATTCAAGTTGGTAAAATATCGATTGATTTTTTATTGTCTTTATCCCAAAAAAAAAAGATGTTTCTTATCTGAAATTGATTTTTATAGTGGTAGGACCACGCTATTGATAGTTTCTATCTGCAGCCGTGGACCGGTCCATCCGGGATAGTACCACACTCTCACAGAAGATCGACGTCTGAGTAGTGGAAATGTGCTATTGCGCTTTGTTCGGTGAGCGAGAGAGCCGGAAGCCCAACTGGGTGGGCTTGGGAATTCTATTGGTAGGCAGCGGCCCAAGCTTATACCCTTGGTATTGCAAAGGTTCATGAGCGGCAGTGACACTTACCATCAGGTGTGCTGCTTGCTCGTTTGCCACCATAAGCAATAAAAGAAAATACAAATTAAAATTGTAATAATGACGCGTATTCATAATTACTTCATCGGTTTTGTCGTTATCTGTCACAGAGATCAAGCTATATTTTAAGGACTATAGCACAAATCTCGACTAATATTATAAATGCGAGTGTAAATTTGTTTGTTAAGTTTTCACTCCTAAATACACCAATGGAATGCTCCATTATTAGGGAGTAATATAGGCTATATTTTATGCTCATATTCCCAAGGGAACGGAAACTACGAGGGGAGAAAATCGTGGGCATTTGCTAGTATATAATAAATTAATACAAATGGGTTCTAGAGATTTTTTGCTTTTTCAATTGGATACTCATATTTTTTTTTATTGCTATTGGTGACAAACGAGCAAGCAGCACACTTGATGGTAAGTTTCGCTGCTGCCCATGGACCTTTGGAATACCAAGAGTATAGCTAGTCCGCTGCCTACCATATAAATCCCAAACCCACCCAGTTGGGCGTCCAGCTCTCTCGCTCACCGAAAGAAGCACAACAGCACATTGCCATTACTCAGACGTCGATCTTCTGCGAAAGTGTGGTAATACCACGGACGAACCGGGCCGCGGCTGTAGACAGAAAACTGTCAACAACGTGGTGGTGGTAGTAGTGGTAGGAACTACTTACAAAATGGAATTTTGATATTCAATAAATCTTATGGACTATGCACTATCTGAAAGTAAAGAAACAAATCGTAAATATAAAAGTCATGATAATACTAGGAAATGTAATTTTAAGCTTATTAATAAAATTTATTGTCTTTGTAATTCTCTGAAATAAATGTATGAACGCGTTTATCTATCTATTCATCCGCCCATCGACGTCCTATGATAGACATAAGCCCCAATTATAATGCCACAATAATCATGCTTGGCGTTCGGGTTGATAATATCAGTTGGTGTTATAAGATTTCCAAGAGAATGCTGCTGCCTATTCTTGTAGACTCTTACTAAGTTCTTACAAAACTCACGATTAAACAAGGAAAACTACACGTTGTATACCTACTTAATCCGTCACCGTACGGACATTAAAAGCAGCAAAAATTTGCATATAAAACTTGGTCTAACAATACACAAAAGCAATATTTGAAATAAAACAATTTTTACAAATTCCATCGCTTTTGTATTTGATTTTTAATTTTCCAACGTTTCGAATACTTTACAGCGTTCATGGTAGGGGAGGTCTAAGGTGTTTCACGTCCAATAAGTTATCTTTATTACAGATATCTATATCTACCCGCTACAGTATCAATTATTAAAGTCTGACCCACAAGTTCATAGCCATTACAAGAAGAAAATGTTTTTTTTTATTATTGCTTAGGTGACAAACGAGCAAGCAGCACATCTGATGGTAAGTGTCACTGCCGCCCATGGACCTTGCAATACCAAGAGTATAGCTAGGCCGCTGCCTACCATTTCAATCCCTAAACCCACCCAGTTGGGCTTCCGGCTCTCTCTATATATAAAATGTTATATTGTTTATGATCAGTTAGTTATGATAAATATTATATTATGACAATTTAATAGTTTAAAAAAAGCTAACAAAACTATTAAGATACCACCGGATTGGAACGCGGCAACTCTGAGAAAGATCCTGCAAGAGAGTTCTGAGTTCTCTTGCCAGATCTTTAACAATAATATATTCTTATGGATGGAATATATTCTTAGACAGACTAAATATTAAAAAAAATCAAACGCACAAAAATAGTTGTGGATGTTATCACGATATAGTATATCGTGATAACATCCACATTAATCTTAACCAGAATAATTAAATTAGAAATAAATAAATATGAATTGTAAACGGAACAAAAGGGCCACACATTGTACAATAATACTTAAACTAGTAGAAGTTTTTGATTATTTAAACGTCTTATTTGACTCATCATTATTCTCCTACTCTTCCCCAATTACTTGGGGTCGATACACTATGTACTCTTCTATAGTACATATTGTAAAAGATATTGGCAATAGTTTTATGACCGGCCGCTTGCCAAACGTCAACCCTCCTTGGGAATGTAATTGTTGACCAAACGGCATCAGATGGAGTTGACCCAGGTCATTATAAGGCTCTCAGTCGTCTTTTACGACATCCACGTGCAAAGTAAGGGTTGGTAGTATTCGTAGCCGCTACTACACAGCTACCAAACGTCTTATTTGACTGTGACTTCAAAATCATAATTTCAATTTGAATTGTTTCCGTTTCGAAGAGTTCAAGCTCACTGTGAACTGCTACAAACTTTTAATCCACTTAATTTTATTATTAAATTATACAAGGTTCTAAATTTCAATGAATATAAATAAATTCTTATTAATATGATTATTAGCTAATCAATCACAAACAAAAGGCACTTTTCGCGTGTGGACTAAATAAAAATGTCATTTACTACTTCTTTTTTTGTGGATTTCGTAAAAGAATATCGTTTAGGAATATAATCAATCCCATCAATGTAAGAAATCAGTTAAGAGCATACAAACAAGAAGATCCACTTATGGAAACTTATGCTCATTGACTAACATAATACCAGAAGCACAGTCTATTTGTCTATAGATTACTACCTAAGAGAAGAAGCGTTTCTGTCACTCACTAAATAAAGTACTCACCAAATTAATACTACTCAGACGTGGACTTTCAAGATTGTGTTACTACACCAAACGAGCCGGCCCATTTAAAGCTGCAAACAGAAATTTGTCAGAAGTCCGATTTATTTGGTGACACACCGCCTTATCTCCCCAGGATGAAAAAAAGAAACGGCGTGCAAATCCATAGCCTGCTGTGCACTACTCTCTATTGCCCAGTGAGCGAGAGAGCGGGAAGCCCAAGTGGGTGAGTCGGGAGTTTGTATTTGTAGTTAGTGGCTTAGCTATACCATTGGTATTAAAAAGATCCATGGGTGACAATAACACTAACCATGGTGTGCTGCTTCCTCGCTTGCCACCATAAACAATAAAAAAAATTTAATTTGTCGGTATTTTTGTTTATTATCTCGGGTAATATATGTCCCACTATTAAGCTCGACCTTCCTCTACAATAGAATTTAAATTGACTTTTGGCGGGAATCTAAAACGTCATGTGGTGCTCTTGTATTATATTCGATATTTTACTGTTTTAACGTGTTATATTAGATATTTTATTTGGTATTTTATGTAATGTGATGTGACTGAACTGCTGAGATGTAGTGAATATCATATAAAAGTGCTTTTCAACGTTTTCGTTTTCCATCAAAATTCCCACAAGATACCATGACCAGTGTGGCCATAGCACTGTTGATGGTGACATTTTGACTTACTGACGGACAATGACTAATCTAAAGACACTAAAAACTTGAAGATAATTATAACTCGACACTGGCAGAAATGGCTCATTTAAGTAGCTGATTGCCAATACATAAAAAGAAGAAGAAGAAGAATTTAAATTGACCTACTGCATGCTTATCAGAGACGTGGTGATAGGGTTTTATTTTGAGTTTTCCTTCTTTTACATAAATGCTATAGATATTATATGCTCGCCTACATTTTATATCTCTTAGTCGTCTTTGATGATAACCACAAGTAAGATAGAGATTGATGAATTGTATTCCTACTCCATCAACACACGAAAATTGAATTTATCTAGTATTTAAATTTATTAACGGACTTCATTTAAATGATATATATTCCGTGTGGTGACGATATAAGAATATAATTCACCACCTTACAAGTGGATGCTTGTAAAAGACGATCAAAGGATATAAGACGCATATAATATCTATGCATGAGAAGTTAAACTCGAAACAAACTCCATAAGACGAGAATATGTTTATGCTGTATTAAAAATATAACTATTCAATGGTCAGGGCCAAAGGTATGCCTTTATGCATTCTTAGATATCAGTCCCTCTAATAAACATAATGCTATATTAAATTTATGCGTTTTGAAAATAAGCTAAACTTCAAAGACATAAATCGGTTTTATCAAATACATTTCGCATTATCTTTAATCTTTAAAGACAGACAGTTAATACATACATACATACATACATATCATCACGCCATATCCCTTGCAGGGTAGGCAGAGAGAACAGAGTGCCAGAGAACTCTATCTCTGCATACTTCACTCGTTTCCTACATTCATAATTCTCTTCATACATGCTCGCCGGTTTCGGAGACTCTTGACTCCACCTTCCTTCAGTACCTGACCGATCTGGTCTAGGTAGGTTAGTCTCGGTCTCCCTCGGTACCTACATCCTTCCACTTTCGCATTGTATATCTTCTTAACCAGACGTTCGTTCGGCATTCTTTCCACATGTCCGAACCATCGGAGCATTCCCTTTCGCATCTTTACACCAATACTCTCTTTCATACCTACTCGCTCTCTTACGTCGTCGTTACGAATGCGGTTAATAAATAAACGACAGTTAATACACGAGGGTTAATAATAATTGAACAAACTTTAAATATTTAGCCACCATCCAAGTCTCGAATAACGGTAAAATGATAATGTTTAGCAATATATACAGGTATAGTACTGAGCGTGGGAGGATGCCGCGAGTGCGTGCAGAACATAATTGTAGCAGCCACAAAATTTCATGTTCGGTTGAATTACATAACGCAGTGGCGCTGTAGGTAAAATTGGATATATACGGTGGCAAGTTTGATTATAAACTTATGAAAATACACTATTATCTTCAGTGTAATGTAATAACGAATTTTAGTTATTATATAGTTATCTTTTTCCGTGTTGTGACGGAGTAAGAATAAATTCAACACCTCCTTATCTTACCCGTGGGTTATCGTAAAAGACGACTTAGGGATAAAATATGTATAGAACATGTATGCAAGAGAAGGAAACTTGAAATGAAACCCTATAGCAATAAGTCTGACCAGTGTTGTGTAGTAGGCCAATTTCCCTCCAAGTATGGAGGAGGCTCGAGCCCAACAGCGGGACGTATATGAGCTGAGATGATGATGATGATGAGAGTTATCCTTGTGATATGGTGACGGAGTAAAAATACAATTATTCACCTCCTATCTTGCCTAAAGACTAAAGACTAAAATATATTATATCCATATAACATTTATGCAAGAGAAGGAAATCTCGAAATAAAAGCCCTTACTAATACATCTGACCAGCGTGGTCTAATGGGTCAAATTCTCTCTTATTATGGAGGAGGCTCGAGCGTAGAAGTGAGATATATATTAACTGAGATAATTATAATGTTTCTCCATTTAGTGATAAATTCATGTATCAGCATAGATTCAATTCCTGTGCTTCGTCCTAATTCCACGATCGTCATTCAGAATTTTCATATAGTTGATTAATCATCATCATCATCATCATCATCATCATCATCATCATTCTCCTACTCTTGTCGCAATTACTTGGGGTCGACGCAATATGTACCCTCTTCCTACATATAGCAAAGGTTTGCCCATTGCCCACCTGCTTGCCATCAACTCTCCTTGGGAATGCAATTGCTGACCAAATGGCATCAGGTAGTGTTGGTCCAGATGGATATAAAGCTCTTAGTCGTCTTTTACGACATCCACGAACAAAGTAAGGGTTAGTATTATTCGTAGTCGCTATCACACAGCAAATAATAAATTAGTGATTTTCATAAAGTGATTATTGAGAATTTGAGAAAAAACTTCTTGCAAGTTAAATTTTTATTTTTTGCAAATGCTATGCTTACAATTTAATTTTTTTTATGTTTTCATAAAAAAAATTAAATTGTAAGCAAATGCTATATTTGCAATAAATTCTCACAGATTTTTGATGTTAAACAGTCTCAAAAATAGACAAACCCTTTACATAACACAACAACAAAAAGAAGATAAATTATGTGGCGTACAATCTTATTCAGAGCTGTACAATTGCTATCCTTATCGCAATCAACGTTATATATTTCTTGCTAACAAAATCTTTGTTATTTAATTTTATAAATACTATATTTTGAATCAGTGGTAGCTCAAAGACAATGAAACAAAAAGATAACGTTTATATAGGTAAGCGTTATTTACGCCTGCCTTTATTTAAATGCGATTAGCTTATATGTATTGTAGTTGGTTAGAACTCAATGTATCATCTCATTACTTTACTGTAAGTGTTGTAAAAACCAGCTGTAAGATTTCCAAGGTTCTGAGCAACTATCCTCGCCTGAGAAAATTTTATATACCGGGTGTAACAGAGAATGTGATAGCTGGTCAGAAGGGTGGTAAGTAATGATGGTAGAAACCCATAACAAAAATTTGAAGGAAAAATGTCAACGTTATTAACTCATCAGCTGTTTGTAAAGGCTACTTTTGTCATACTGTAGCAAACGTAATCATTAATTTATATAGGTTCTAATGAATATTTAAGACCACCCATATACCCATACCCATACTGGGTACGTAGCAGATTATATATAATTTACTTGGTACATTTCATTCAGTTTCAAAGAAAAAGCGATAACAAAATTGAAAACTTTAAATGCTTCTAATTCATTAACGAATCGACATTTTTCCTTCAAATTTTTCCGTCTGACCAGCTGCTCCATTCTCTGTTACACCCGGTATATACTCGTATGCACCAAATGCGATCACGAACTTGTATTTCAAGAGTGTTTATGTTATTATATCTGTAATAAAAGGATATTTTCTCTTTTATTGATTTTATAGCTTATAATTGTGTCTTTACTATCTCAACGATAGAGATATTGCAATACTAAACAGTATCTAAAATATGGTTTCTATGATCATATCTGTACGTCCCACGGCTCCTTAAGGGAATGGGGATTAATATTAATACCACCATTATCAAACTAGTTGATATGGAGTAAACCCCTAATCTTTCGATTTTATTGTCTTGCAGTATTGTTATTTGCTTGTCCCTTGGTTGTCTTTTAATATATTCCGTGAGGAAAATAAGGGAGTTTATAAATAAGGGTGGTGACAATTTGTATACGAATTTCATCATAATACGGAAAATTATAAATAAAATATAAAAAATTCGAATATTCAAACTCATCTTCATCATTCTCCTACTCTAATCCCAATTACTTGGGGTCGATACAATATGTACTCTTCTTTCATAGTAATATTCTGAAAGTTATTGGCAATAGTTTTATGACCGGCCGCCTGCCTGTCGTCAATCCTTCTAGATCCTCCTCGTGAGTGACGTGACTATATCACGTAAATTATATAATAATACTTTTTCCATTATATTGAGACTTATATCCCTACTAATATATAATTGTGAATGTAAGTTTGTTTGTTAGGCTTTCACGCTAAAACTACTCAACCGGTCATCATGAAACATTGTACACATATTCTTGGAGGTATTAAAAGTAACATAGGATACTTTTTATTAAAAAAAATCAAAATTTTTATATGAAAAGTAAAAAAATTGTTTGTCAAAAAATCTCAAAATCTAGCTTCTTTAACGCCATCTAGCAGTCCAGTAATGAAGTTCCAACCCTGAGTATTGTAATGCCGTTGCACTGTATTACCGACGGTCAAAAATAAAAATAGGGGATCAAAAACTTTAGGAAAGTAACCTTTTACGCGGGCGAAGCCGCGGGCAAAAGCTAGTATGTTTATAATTCTTCATAATCATCATCTCAGCTCATATATATCCCACTGCTGGGATTGAGTCTCATCTGTAATGGGAAGAAAATTGACCTACTTTACCACGCTGGTCAGACGTGGTTTTGTTTCGAATTTTCGTTTTCTTGCATATATGCTATATGCAGTTTATATCCCTTAGTCATCTCTTATGGTCATCCACGAGTAAGATAGAGGGTGGTGAATTGAATTCTTACTCCGTCACCCCATGGTTATGTTTATTATTATAAGTTTAAAGATTCATTTCTCTTTACCTGTCTACGGGCAAATTGAATCAGATATATTGAAAAATAAAAATGTGTCAGTGTAAAGTAAGCACTGTAAGTAGTATGCTTGTAGCATATCTGAATAAATTTAATAACTAAAAATTCCATTAATTTTGAATATATTCCATAATTCAAATTGCAATAACAAGAAGTAATTTATTTAAATGACTCGTGAGCCTGACAGAACAATAATGGCATCTCATTACTCTGTCAGCTAATGTGAAAGCAGTAATCATACATTTCCAATAATGTTTAAAACCTTTGGTCACAAAAAGTGAAACGCTCTTGCGAAAATAAACTGACGAGTGTTCGGAAGGCGACGAAAGTTAATTTCACGGCTTGTGAATGCTTCTTCAGAACTCATCTCGCTTGAACAATTCGTGAGTCGGTTGCTATTAATCACCGACGCCCGACAAATATCATTAGTTTTCCACTCTTTCCTATAGCTATACTTAACGGTTTCAAAGCACTAACAGAAATTCACGTTTTTAGCAACGTATCTAAATATAAATCATCTAGGTATTTTTTACAAACTGGTAGTAAGTAAATCAATTAGATTTAAATCAGATTTTTTTCATTTCTTATCAGTGCAACATATAATATCAAAACATGTACTTATTTCACTCTCTTTATAAAAAGGAAAAAATTACCCTAATATATTAGGTTGATCAAGCGCAGTAGTACATAGTGATATATATATATATATTATATACATACATTTCTTATGTGACTTCGCTTGCAGTTTCTTTATCTTAAATAATAATTAATTTTCGATGATGATGAATACTTATAGTAGTGAAAACATTAATAATCATTATTCACCTACTCTTATCCCAATTACTTGGGGTCGATACAATTATATACTTTTATTTCATAGTACAGAGTTTTAAAAGTTATTGGCAATAGTTTTATGACTGGCTGCCTGCCAGACGTCAATCCTCCTTGGGAATGTAATTGTTGACCAAACGGCGTCAGATGGAGTTGACCTAGCTCGTTATAAGACTCTTAATCGGCTTTTACGATATCCACGAGCAAAGTAAGGGTTGGTAGTATTCGTAGCTGCTACCACATAACGTTGAAACATTGAAACATTGCGTGAAAATATTAGTAATATTTATATAAATAATTTAGTAAATTATAAAATACATACCTTTTTTTTATAAGGTGGACTATGGATGCGTCTCGCCCCGCCAAATCGGTCCGGGGTGACGGAAGAGGCGGCGCGTGACCCCATAGACCCTCCGTGCAACTCCTCTCTTCGCCGTGCGAGTGGGTCTCCGGTACCCAATCTTTGTCTTCGGTGGTCTTTAAAAAAAATATATACCTAAGTGAGCCACAGTTATCGAGCTAATGTAAAAAGTTTAAAGTTTCTTTAGAACAATTTTGCAGAGTCCGTGGATGACATGCAGAAGTTCTTCAACTTTGCCTATAAATCACACGAACGTACCATAATGTTGATATATTAGGTAGATATATAAAATCTTAATCCACTTTTCTTGTAAAAATGCGGGGAGGGCATAACTTTGTAATCTCAAAAGAGTTTGAGATATACGAGTTAGAAAAACACTGTAATAACCATGATACTAGAAAATAAATGCATTTGTAACCAACTACTAAAATTCTTCAATATCATTAAGTGAATACATATATTTGTTTTGTACCACTTGTTATCACCCAAGTTAAGAGCAGTGGCAGCATAGGATGCAAATAAAAATGGATGTATGAAAATATAATTTAATATTAATTTAAAATTACAAAATTAAGATATTACTTATTATAACTTATTACTAAGGTGTGACGTGACGACTATGTCGACGATCGACTAAATAGTGACGAGCGTTCATATAAGAATTCATCAATTCGGTTCCAATAAGTATTCGTCATTTTGTGTTGTCTTCGGCAAGTGTTCCTGTGTCAGCATTCTCTGTATCCACCTGTGTTGAGTGTTGCAATTGGTATTTCTGATATTGAGGCAACGTAATTAACTAGCGACGTTCCTGACTACGTCTGCGTAACACTTAAGAGTAGAATGTATAAAGAACGATAAAGATACAAAAGATGTTATAAAATTTATAACGCAAACATTAGTCAATATATAACCTACGTAAACTCATATTTTCTCAGCTTTCCAGTCACCTCAATGTATGTCGCAAAAGGTTAGTTATGGGTAAAATAAATATTTGCTTCCAGCAATAAAACTAATATCTGGATCAAAATATTATAGTTATTACATATATCATCGTTGTCATCATGACATTAATTAACAACGTTAACCCAACGTGCATCCTATTTACGATTGCGCAAGGTCCGGGAACAGATCACTAAAACACTGATAAATACTGTAACACTGATCTGCTCCGCCGCCCTCTTCTGTGAAAACAGTGTCTTGCAGAACACACACAGTGACCTTGTCTGAGTCCCCAATTTTCGCCTTGAAATATTAATGATTGTATTTTTCAATTCTTTATTTATTTAAATACTAGCTTCTGCCCGCGGCTTCGCCCGCGTAAAAGGTTACTTTCCTAAAGTTTTTGATCCCCTATTTTTATTTTTGACCGTCGGTAATACAGTGCAACGGTATTACAATACTCAGGGTTGGAACTTCATTACTGGACTGCTAGATGGCGTTGAAGAAGCTAGATTTTGAGATTTTTTGACAAACATTTTTTTTATTTCTCATATAAAAATTTAGATTTTTTTTAATAAAAAGTATCCTATGTTACTTTTAATACCTCCAAGAATATGTGTACAATGTTTCATGATGATTGGTTGAGTAGTTTTAACGTGAAAGCGTAACAAACAAACTTACATTCACATTTATATATTAGTAGGGATGTAATGATTTTTCGGGGGACATCGATATCGTCTTCTTAATAATGACTATTACACAACATTTTTTTATTTTTTTTTACATTACTTAAGATATTATGTAAATTTAACTAATTTTTTTGATAAAAGCATTAAATTTATTTCCATTTGCATTTCTTTTAGTTAAGTATTCTTTAATTATCTTGTTATTTTAATAATTCATTTAAAAAACTTTCACATGTTTAATCAATATACTACATATTAATTTATAAAAATAGAAATACGATCAAGGAATTGCAATTTTTAAAATTGCAAGTTGACCTCTTGGAAGCTGCTCAACACAAAGACCTTAAGGACAGTTTTCTGTCTTCAGCCGTAGGCCGGTCCGTCCGGGGTACGACCACACTATCGCAGAAGATCGACGTCTGAGTAATAGCAATGTGCTGTTGCACTTCATTTGGTGAGCGAGAGAGCCGGAAGCCTAACTGGGTGGGGTTGGGATTTGTATTGGTAGGTAGTAGCATAGCGATATCCTTGGTATTGCAAAAGTCTATGGGCAGCAGTAATGTGTGCTGCTTGCAGGGTTGCAACCATAAGCAATAAAAAAAATATATCTTATTCCAGTTTGTTCCTATTCCACCTTGATTTCGTCCCCTATTCTTTTCTTTTTTTAATGTGTGCCGTATATATACCGTAATAGTGGATTTCCCGTCCTTTCCTCCATTTTTTTACAACAATAATATATTATAACCATATACCGCCTTTTTTTTTTTTTTTTTTTTTTTTTGGTGGACTATGGATTAGTCTCGCCCCGCCAAATCGGTCCGGGGTGACGGAAAAGGCGGCGCGTGACCCCATAGACCCACCGTAAAACTCCTCTCTCTTCGCCGTGCGAGCGGGTCACCGGGACCCGATTTTTAACTTCGGTGGCCCGCCCGGCGGTTCACCCTCGCGGGTTCCTCTCGTCGACGCCCCAACAGATTTCGCCGTCGGGGCGTCGCCCTCACGCGGTGGCCTCACGTCGGGTGACCGGACAATTCCCCGGTCCGATCACCCGAAGCCTCGGTTAGGGCGGCATCAGGCGCAGGTATTCGCGCCTGCGCCGCCCCGGCCGCTGGCGGCGGCCCGGGGCGCGGGAATCCTCCCTTGCCCGTTCCGCCGCTTCCTTCTGCGAGATGACAGCCTCGCAGAAGGCGGCGACCGCGTCCCAGTTCCTGATGCTGTCGACCATCGCTCTCGCGACGGCCGGCAGCGTCAGGTCGGCACCGATGACAGCGACGAGGTCACGGCGCTGCCGCTCCCATCCCGGACACACCTCCAGCGTGTGTTGCGCCGTGTCCTCGTCACTCCTGCAGTGGTGGCAGGCCGGAGTCCACTCCCTATACACGACCCTGTGCAGGTACAACCCGAAACACCCGTGCCCCGTCAATACCTGCACCAGCCGAAAGGTGAGGACTCCGTGCCGCCGCTCCATCCACTCTATCAATACGGGCCGGAGGGCCTCAACGGTCTCCACACCGTGCCTAGGCCTCTCCAGCCGCGTAGCCCAACGGGCGATGACGTCTCGGCGGGCATCCACGCGCCAGGTGGCTATCTCGCTCAACGATGGGGAGCCACCTTCCTCGCGCGCTGTGATAACCCGCCGGTAGAGGTCGGAGAGCATCTCCGCCTCTAGGTCCCACGGGGGTGTCCCGGCCAACAGGCACGCCGCCTCTGTCGACACCGTGCGGTACCCGCGAATGGCTCTGACCGCCATGGCTCTCTGTGGCCTCCACAGAACCGCCCTGAGCTGGGCGTTCAGAGCCCTCGCCCACACGGGTGCGCCGTACATGGCCATCGAGCGGATGACCCCCGCATACAGCCGTCGGGCCTCAAAACTGGGTCCGCCCACATTCGGCATGAGTCGAGAAAGGGCGGACGCCGCGCCGACAAGCCGGGGAGCAATCTGTCGGAAATGCTCCCGGAACCACCATCGCCCGTCGAGCACCAGACCCAAGTACCTCATATGGGCCTGGATGCTGATGTGGATGGAGTTTACCACTATCGAGGCGCCGATGGGCAGCCTCACACGGGGCCCATGGAAAAGTAGGGCCTCCGTCTTGTTTAGGGCCACCCTGAGCCCCAGCGCCTCGATCCGCCTGACCATCTCCTCGGTGCCGAGAGTGGCCAGGCTCGCCGCCTCTTCGAGTGTCCTGCCCCGGGCTGTGACGAGCGTGTCGTCAGCATAGCACACCAAGCTCAGCCCGGGGGGGAGACTCCCTCTCAACGCCCAGTCGTACCCGATGTCCCACAGAGTCGGCCCCAGAACCGACCCCTGTGGAACGCCGCACGACATGGGCGTCCGCACAATGTCCCCTGCGGGACCCGCGCAGAGGATACTGCGGCCCTCCAAATAGTCTGCCACCAGCCGCCTGAGGTACAGGGGCACTCCATGGAACCGGAGCGCCTCCCTGATGCAGCCGAATGGCAGACTATTGAATGCGTTGGCGATGTCCAACGACACCGCCAACAGCACTCCCTTCCCGGCGACGGCCTCCGCGGCCGCCTGCCTCAGGCGTAATAGGGCCCCGATGGTCGAACGCCCCCTCCGAAACCCATACTGAGCGTCCGACAGATCGGGCCCCACCTCCTCCAGGTGTCGGACGATGCGGGCAGCGAGCACACGCTCCAGCAGCTTACCCACATCGTCGAGGAGCACGATGGGCCTGTAGGCCGACGGCAAATCCGGGGACCGTCCCGGCTTTGGCAGGAGAACCAACCTCCCTTCCTTCCAGCACTCAGGGAACCGTCCAGACGTCAGACAGGCGTTGAACAGCTGCCTGAGGCGAGGCTCGAAGTGCTCGAGGAGCGACGTCAGCACCCGGACTGGAATTCCGTCCGGGCCGGGGGCCGTGGTGGCGGAACGAATCTTCGCCACGGCCGCCCCCACTTCCGACTCCGTCACGGGCGGAACACTCTCGTCGTCGTCGTCCTCCCGGTCCTGATCTGGCGGAGCCATGACCGGGGGCGTGTGTTCCGACTGCCGTGGAAACAGCTCCTCGACCACCCTACGAAGGAAGTCGGGCTGGAGGGTCTCGGTGAGGGGGGGGGCCCGCGCGCGAAGCTTGTTCAGCGCCGCGCGATATGGGCGACCCCAGGGGTCACGGTCGAGACCGTCCAGCATCTCCTGCCAACTCGCGCCCTTGGCGGCACGGATGGCCAGCCGAAAGGCAGTCCGCGCACTGCGGTACGCCTCGTACAGCTGGCCCTCCCGCTCGACGTCGCGGTGACGCCGCCGGCTGCGGGTGTAGGACCTTCGGGCACTGATACACGCCGCACGAAGGTCCGCCAGTCTTGGGGACCACCAGTAGACCCCCTGCCTCGGAGGTGGACGCCGCCGCACTCTGGGCATGGCCGCATCGCAGATCTGCGTTAACGCACTGCGAATGCGGGCAGCCTCAGCGTCCACTCCGTCCGCTGGGGGTGGTGAGGACAGCCACGTGCTGACAATGGCCGCCTCCGCCAGTAGATCCCTGTCAAGACGACCCACAGCCCACCGCGGAAACGCGGGAGCTCCGTCCGCCCTGTGACCCCTACCGGGTTCTCGGGGGGAGACCTCCATCCGGATGTACCGGTGGTCCGACAGGGTCTCCGCCTCCTCCAGGACACTCCAGTTCCTCACCCGTGGCGCGACAGCGGGGCTAGCGAACGACAAGTCCACTATCGACCCGCCCTGCCGCCGCACACACGTGTTCACCGAGCCTCTGTTCAGAACACAGAGGCCCAGTGAAGCCGCCCACTCGTTGACCGCCCGCCCGCGGTCGTCCGTCGTAGGGGACCCCCACGCCGTGGATTTGGCGTTAAAGTCCCCCAGAACCAGGACGAGGCCCGGTGCCAGTCGCCGTATCGAGGCCTCCAAGGTGGTGAGTGAGGCCCCGAAATCGTCCATCCTCCTAGTGGGGGAGAGGTATACGCTGTAGAGCGTGACCCCTCCCCACTCCGCCGCGACAAATTCCTCGCCCCTATCCAAAAGGGACAAGGACGGGAAGTGCCGCTGCGTTGAGACGACGATTGCCGCGGTACCGTTTCGACTGACCACCCAATTGGGGCGATCAGGCACGGCGTACGGTTCCGCGACTACGGCTGCACCAATCGACCACTCCGCCATGGATTGCAGGAGGAGATCCTGCGCTCCAGCGGAGTGGTTGGTGTTGGCCTGCAGGAGGAGGTGCATGGCTGGTGTACCCATTATCGGGTTATGTCCATGACCTCCTCGCCAGCGGGCGATCGGACCGCGCTAGGAGCGGGAGCGGCCATGGTCGTAGGGCCGCCCCGCGCCTTTGGGGCCGAAGCTGGAGGTTTGCACGCCCCAGAGCCCATGCGGTGCTTGGCGGGCTTATTGCCCGCCGCACACGCGGGGCAGTGGGGCGGGGCGGCGCAAGATGCCGCCACGTGCCCGGTCTGACCGCAGCGGAAACACAATCCGCCGCAGTCGAAGCAATTAGTGCACGTCGGTCGAGTGTGTCCGACCGCCATGCACTTGTAGCACCTCGCGGGCCGGTGCTCAAGCACGGTTACCCGCGCCGAGCTCCAGCCCACGAGGAGCCTGCCTGAGCCGGCCAGTTGCCTGACCGACTCCACCGGGCACTGCGCCCAGGCAGCACCTACGCCACCCGGACCGGGACGAATGGCACCGACCCGGACGGTGTCTATGGGACACCCGGTTTTCGAGGCAATAGCCTCCCGGATGTCTTCCACCGTCACCGAATCGTCCAAACCCGAAATGCGCATTTCGGCGCACTTGACGGGCCTGGCGATCTTGATGCCACCCTCCACGGCGAATAAACCTCGCAGCTTCTCGGCCACGCTGTCGGCCGTCTTGGCGCCCTCGGCCCCTGGGAACTCGAGAATTCGAGCCCCCGTCCGGGCCTTGCGGGTCCTGGCTTCGACGCCTCCAATATCGGAGACGTCTAGCTCCCGCCGGGCCTTCCTCAAGACGGCCTCGTAGAACCATATACCGCCTCCAATTTCAATATTTTTTTTTAATAATTTAGTTTGTTTTCAAATATAAATGTATAAAATCCGATTACGAAATGAAAAATTGATGTCGCAAGCGGGATTCGAACCCGCGCCTATTGGGATTCCGGCCCAATCGTGCTGCCACTACACTACCGCGACCAATTGTAGGACATGCAAATTTTCATCTCGTATTGTATTTACGTCTTAAGGTGACGGTGTGCTATCTACCCGACAATGTTTACACAATGTTATAGGCTTAATACTTCAAACTTTACAGTTAGAATTGTATTAAACGATGACACAACCTTGTTATTTAAATTTACTGAAATTTTAGCATTTAATATGCTTAATTTTATAAAATCCGATTACGAAATGAAAAATTGATGTCGCAAGCGGGATTCGAACCCGCGCCTATTGGGATTCCGGCCCAATCGTGCTGCCACTACACTACCGCGACCAATTGTAGGACATGCAAATTTTCATCTCGTATTGTATTTACGTCTTAAGGTGACGGTGTGCTATCTACCCGACAATGTTTACACAATGTTATAGGCTTAATACTTCAAACTTTACAGTTAGAATTGTATTAAACGATGACACAACCTTGTTATTTAAATTTACTGAAATTTTAGCATTTAATATGCTTAATTTTATAAAATCCGATTACGAAATGAAAAATTGATGTCGCAAGCGGGATTCGAACCCGCGCCTATTGGGATTCCGGCCCAATCGTGCTGCCACTACACTACCGCGACCAATTGTAGGCACCTACAATTGGTCGCGGTAGTGTAGTGGCAGCACGATTGGGCCGGAATCCCAATAGGCGCGGGTTCGAATCCCGCTTGCGACATCAATTTTTCATTTCGTAATCGGATTTTATAAAATTAAGCATATTAAATGCTAAAATTTCAGTAAATTTAAATAACAAGGTTGTGTCATCGTTTAATACAATTCTAACTGTAAAGTTTGAAGTATTAAGCCTATAACATTGTGTAAACATTGTCGGGTAGATAGCACACCGTCACCTTAAGACGTAAATACAATACGAGATGAAAATTTGCACCTACAATTGGTCGCGGTAGTGTAGTGGCAGCACGATTGGGCCGGAATCCCAATAGGCGCGGGTTCGAATCCCGCTTGCGACATCAATTTTTCATTTCGTAATCGGATTTTATAAAATTAAGCATATTAAATGCTAAAATTTCAGTAAATTTAAATAACAAGGTTGTGTCATCGTTTAATACAATTCTAACTGTAAAGTTTGAAGTATTAAGCCTATAACATTGTGTAAACATTGTCGGGTAGATAGCACACCGTCACCTTAAGACGTAAATACAATACGAGATGAAAATTTGCATGTCCTACAATTGGTCGCGGTAGTGTAGTGGCAGCACGATTGGGCCGGAATCCCAATAGGCGCGGGTTCGAATCCCGCTTGCGACATCAATTTTTCATTTCGTAATCGGATTTTATAAAATTAAGCATATTAAATGCTAAAATTTCAGTAAATTTAAATAACAAGGTTGTGTCATCGTTTAATACAATTCTAACTGTAAAGTTTGAAGTATTAAGCCTATAACATTGTGTAAACATTGTCGGGTAGATAGCACACCGTCACCTTAAGACGTAAATACAATACGAGATGAAAATTTGCATGTCCTACAATTGGTCGCGGTAGTGTAGTGGCAGCACGATTGGGCCGGAATCCCAATAGGCGCGGGTTCGAATCCCGCTTGCGACATCAATTTTTCATTTCGTAATCGGATTTTATAAAATTAAGCATATTAAATGCTAAAATTTCAGTAAATTTAAATATAAATGTAGTTTTAAATTCTAAGCCTTTTATTCAGTCACTCCAAAATGAAAAGCTTCTATAACTCACAAACAATCCACAATTCACAGTGTGATACAGAAAATATTGTTAAAAAATAAGCATTATTTCAGCTATATCGCAAGCTTTTGAGCCGGCGAAAAGAACAATGAAATTGTCTTTGAGAATACTAGAAACTCGAGTGCTGAGTGAACGGTACGTGTCTTCGTCGTAGTATCTCAGGGGATTCAGCCAACCGCGGTTAACGGGTTACATTCCTGTGAGTTTTGTTTAACGACTTGCCATGTTTCATTTATTTCTTACCGTATCTTGTGGTATGTTATTGCTGTAAAGTAATCCTTGCGTATATTTTATTTATTTATTACAAGTTGTAAATACGGTTATTTATACATTATATTCGAAATTACTATGTTATTTAAAACATACAGAGAAATAGTATCTATATAATATTATACAGAATAACATACTTTTTAAATTAAATAACAAAAGGATTAGCAACCCAGTATTTAACGATTTATAGACTAATATAATATAATTATCATGTTAAAACTTTTATTGGAATCCATATTATATGACCCAGGTACGCTCGAAGCAGAATAGCTACTAAGCATATTTGAAAGCCTGAAAGTGTTTGATCGGTATTAATATGGATAAGGTAAAAATGATATAATAGAAAATTGAATACTGCCCTTAAAAATAATCTGTATTATTAGTTGGATATTTGTAATAACTTAAAATAGAAGCCCGGGGAATAAGATAATGGATGTTTACTACCTAAGTATCAGACTAGTAGGTAACCGTCGTTGAATTTACTCAAGATTTCTATTTCTAGATGAAAGATTGGTATATATAAAATATCAGTACTAACATTAATAAAGAAATTTTACTACTAGTGCTTCAAACATTTTTTTTAAAGAGAACGCCTTGCACTAACAAAAACTTCTTGGGATACGGGGACTTTACAAAACAAACATACAATAAATGAACTCAAATTACGCCTAGACTCAGAACACTCATTTAATGATCGAACAAAGAATTGTTCTCCGTGAGGAGTGCATTAATAAAATTTAATTATAATGAACTAACTTCATCATCATCATTATAATTTTACCTATCACTGATGGGTTCCTTTATAATGATAGAAATTGATGCACCATAGCACGCTGGTCAGACGGATTATTATAGAGTTTTATTTCGAGTAAGTTTTCTTGCTCTTATATACAACATGTATACAGGAGCAATATGCGTATATCTCGTAGTCGTCTTTTAAAACACCCACGGTTAAGAGAGGGGGTGGTGAATTATTTTCTTCCTTCGTCATCAAACGGAAAATTTCATCTACTTATAGCAGAAATTTTAAATTAATTGAGACTGAAATATAGTTTGTAAAACATCAATAAAAAGTTAAAGGCAAATAATTATACCTCAAAGGAATAATTTTATGATTAGGTACTTTAATAAGTGTTAGTTATAAAATAATATGCGAAACAATTTATTAGAAACTAGCTTCTGTAAAAGGTTATTTTCCTAAAGTTTTTCATCTCCTATTTTTATTTTACCCCTTAAGCGTAAGTTTTTACAACATGTTAATTTCATATTTATTTATATCTAATTAATAGCCTAAAAATAAGTTTCAAGCTTCTGGCTTTAAAAATGACGGTACTGCCTTACAACATTTCATCCCCCTTTACAACCCTTTTTTGCATTAAAAAGGAGCCTATGTCCTTTATCAGGCTCAAGACTATCTGTGTACCAAATTTCATTTAGATAGGTTCAGCAATTTTGGCGTGAAAGAGCGACAGACAGACAGACGGAGTTACTTTCACATTTATAATATTAGTAAGGATTAATTATAACTTATTAGATGGAATATTATTTTGAAAATTTGATTTTTCTTTAGCCAAATATTAATAGAATTTAGACGATAGCAATTGTAGTGATTGATGCCGTATTCAATAAATATAACATCTTGAATTTATATACGAGTGCGCATGGGACGGTATGTGAGTGGATTTTGTCGTCGAAGAAACCAGTGAAGCGTATATGCTGCATACAATAAACACGTGCACTGAACTTCTAAGCCAAATTTGATCAGCACTGGAACAATATGTATATTTTAAAATAATAAATATTGAATGAGTGCATATTTTTCTGCTGTGGTGGGGTGGGATGACGACATTTAATATATTTCATGACTTGATTCCCTACGAACGTAACAGGACCATGGGGTATAAAGAAATAATATAGATGACTGTATAGATGGCGGTGTAGTTAAGACACCAACGTCTTAAGTTCGATTCCCAAGAAGCACAATAATTTGTACGATCCACAAGCTCTTGCTCTGAATCTGGATGTAATTTATGTCCATAAATTATGTTTGTAAAGTCCCTCGCAATCTAAGGTTTATTTCTTTAGTGCAAAGTGTTGTTTTTCGGGTGGACAGATCAACACAGACAAACACTGTTGTTTATTGCCGAGGCAACGATGATGATGATGGTACCCGAAAGAGTAGCTCACCGGGCTGGTCACGGACGATAAGGAATCAGTACCAGTGATCATTTCAATGGTGATGGGAAAGGATCAGGCTGTATACGAGGCCGCAAACTGCCCTTGCGTTGCTCCTGACGTAAG
The DNA here is from genome assembly GCA_905163515.2 of Lymantria monacha. Lineage (NCBI taxonomy): Eukaryota > Metazoa > Arthropoda > Insecta > Lepidoptera > Erebidae > Lymantria > Lymantria monacha. The sequence continues at coordinate 23,015,130 of LR991083.1, forward strand.
GTGCGGATTGTGTTCAAACCATAAGTGCCAAAAAAAACAAGGATATTCCTTGAAAAAAAAAAGTAACATTCTTGCAAAGAAAGAAAACTGAACATAAAATCACATTTAAAAAAATTAGTATGCGTATTACAGTAAGCCTAATTTCATAAAAGAGATTCTGATGTATATTAGGGGAAAGGGTCAACGCATCTTCTTTTTCTAGGCACTTTCTTATTTAATATTTTACAAGATAATAAATAGGAACTGTTTACACTAATACAACAAATAATGACCGCTAAAACAAGAGAGCGACATTTTACGCTTGAACAAACGTAAATAGGTCTCGTAGGATACAGTAAATATCAATTTAGTATTCCTGGGTACAATTGTTCGTTCTTCATTAGATTGCCCAACAAATCCTTTCATTGATATTTCTCTTTGTAATGGCCACATTAGGAGAACAGAACGAGCTATTGTGAAACGTTGTATGTAGGATCTTTTTATTTTTAACGCTTCGATAGCTCACGACCGGATTTTAGAGTTCGTTTCATTGAAGACAGCTGTTTGTAATACAAAGATGTCAAACTGGAAAATAGTAGCTATACTACGTAGACTCCATCATGCTATAAGTTAGCGGCTACGAATACTACCAACCCTTAATTTGTTTGTGGATCTCGTAAAAGACGACTAAGAGCTTTATATGGACCTGAGCTAATTCCTTCCCTTTCCGTGTGGTGACGGAGTAAGAATACAATTCACCACCCCCAAGTTTACCCGTGGGTGATCGTACGAAACGACTAAGAGATATAAAAAGCTTATAACATCTATGCGAGAAAAGGAAAACTCGAAACAAAACCCTGTACCAACACGTCTGACCAGCGTGATATAATAGGTCAATTACCCTTCTATTATAGAGGAGGCCTGAGCACAACAGTGGGACATATATGGGCTGAGATGATGATGATGATGATGATGAGCTAATTCCACCTAATGCTGTTTGGTTAACAATTACATTCCCAAGGAGGGTTAACGTCAGGCAGGCGGCTGGTCGTAAAACTATTGGCAATAATTTTTCCTATAAGTATGTTTACATACTGCGCCGGTCCCAAGCAGTTGAGATAAGAGCAGAAAAATGATAGGCCGTGAGGTGACAAAGTTGAAATACAATGGTCACCACAGTTTTTCTTTGTTATTTAAGGGGCGCGTCCCTAAGAAACGCGCGAATAGCCACTTACGGTTTTAAATATATCTAAAAATTTACTGCATTGAATGATACTAAAAAAATATCTCAAATGCATAACAAATGACTCTATGGAAACACCGTGTCATAATTTTAAGATAATTCTTAACTTTCGAGAAAAAAATTCGTCAACATTGATCAAAAGTATCGAAATCGACCTTTGCTATTTTAACTATCTAGGCCATTCCGTTGATATATTTGTAAATTTTTTCAATTGAATCGTGAGACGAAAGTAAGGATAATACATTCATCATTCAAGTTTTTTATTAATCTAAAACAAAAAAATATAAAATAATCCTAAAAACCGTTGATTTTTTAGCCGAAATTGTCCATACATTTTACTATGAAACAAAAACGTTCTGTAATCAGCATTATAATAAAACACGTCCAAAGAAAAATAACTACCGGGTTGAGAGCCCTCTGCGCTCACCCATAGTCCAGTTAAGCTGTCAAAGCCCTCTCGGCTAACAGCGATCGCAGTGGAAAGAGTTTAGTGGGTATTCTAGCCACGGGGTTAGCGAGTCCCACACTCCTCGTCTGTTTTTCCGACAGGCGGGGGTAAGTGTAAGGGGTAATAGTAAGTATAGTTATGTAGTAAATTATTCATTTTTTTACTGACAAAAATGATTAAAATGGAGTTGCAAGCTTATATGGAACTATTGTTTTTAATGTTAGAGATTTCATAATTCGCACAATTTTTAAACATTCGAATATATGGACCTAAATTGTATTGTGCAAATACAGCAATCAGGAATTCGATAGCTGAATATTATTTTGAAATAATCACATTTTTAAGTAACCTGCACTACGAATGTTTTCGATGAAATAAACTGGAGCGCTAGTGTGCACCGTGTGAGCAATTCTACAGAATGAAGTTGTCGTTCTTCTCTCTAAGTATTTTGTTCTGTGTATAATACCCAGAAAGCATACACTCTGAGACTCTGACCCCATCTTTTGCTGCTGGCTACTCACTGCAGGCTCACGCGACAAGCTTATGCCTAATACATTGCGTGTTTTCTGTGACACTGTGAAGATTCTACTAATACAAGCGTGTAATCAAAATGTAACTAATGCAATCACCGGCAATTAGATTTATTCGTTTCCAGGGTGCGTGTATTAATACTGTGCGATGCGTCTGTGTGATTAGAAAATGTGAATGTGTGTGTTCAATCATAAGTTCCCACGCTCGAGGACTGCAGTCTTAAGATGCAGACATATCTCGCCTAGCCATTCGGGATGAGAGAAATGTGGTTGAGCCTACCGATTTTTACAATACTCACGAAAAAATAAATGTTGGTAACAGGTATATTTTACTGTCATTCTTCACTACTCAAGAAAAATATTGGAAAAGTACGAAATGTAATTTCAAGTATATCGCTAGTTAAAATAGAGCAGTGGAGGAACTTAAACGCGAACTTTAGTCAGGTGGGATTGGTTACGCCCATGACGTGCGGTGTCCCACAGGGGTCGGTCCTCGGACCTACCCTGTAGAACATCAGCTACGACTGGGCGTTGAGAGGGAGCCTCCCACCCGGGCTCGGCGTAATCTGTTACGCCGACGACACGCTCGTCACAGCCCGCGGTGGGACGCTGGAGGAGGCGGCAAGCCTGGCGACTCTCGGCACCGAAGAGATCGTCAGGCGGATTGAGGCGTTGGGGTTGAGGGTGGCCCTGGACACGACGGAGGCCCTCTTGTTCCATGGGCCCCGCATGAGTCCTCCCATCGGCGTTTCGATCACCGTCAATTCGGTTGACATCAGCATCCGGGCCCATATGAGGTATTTGGGCCTGGTGCTCGACGGGCATTGGCGGCTCGTCGGCGCGGCGTCCGCCCTTTCGTGGCTTATGCTGAATGTGGGCGGACCGAGCGCTACGTGCCGAAAGCTGTACTCGGGGGTCGTCCGGTCGATGGCCCTGTACGACGCACCGGTGTGGGCGGGGTCCCTGACCGTCCGACTCAGGGCTCTTCTGTGGCGACCACAGAGGGCCATGGCAGTCAGGGCCGTACGCGGGTACCGAACAGTGGCGACGGAGGCAGCGTGCCTGTTGGCCGGGACTCCCCTGTGGGACCTGGAGGCGGAAATGCTCGCCGATTTGTATCGGCGGGTGTCGGGGGTGCGAGCGGAGGGCGGTGTGGTTTCATTGAGGGAGCTCACCGCCTGGCGTATCGATGCCCGCCGAGACGTCATTGCTCGTTGGGCGGTCCGGCTGGAGAGGCCTCGGTTCGGTGTGTGGACCATGGAGGCCTTCCGGCCGGTGCTGATGCAGTGGTTGGAACGGCGGCACGGGGTGCTCTCCTTCCGACTGGTGCAGGTTTTGGCGGGGCATAGATGCTTCGCCAAATACCTGTACCCGTCGTCAGGAGGGAGAGTACACCGTCCTGCCACCACTGCGATTGCGACGAGGATACAGCGCAGCATACACTCGAGGCTTGTGCCGCTTGGGTAGAGCAGCGCCGTGAACTCGTCGCAATCATTGGTGCCGACCTGACGCTGCCGACCATCGCCAGGGCGATGCTTGACAGCGTCAGGAACTGGGACGCAGTCACAGTCTTCTGCAAGGCAGTAGTCTCGCGGAAGGAGGCGACGGAGCGCGTGCGCGAGGAGCGTCTCCTCGACGACGGGAACCGCCGCCGGCGACTGGGGCGGCGTAGGCGCGATTACCTGATTTGAGATCACCACCAAATTTGAGATCTTAATATTAAGTTTAAGTACTTGCAATTTAAATTTAAAGGTTTACTATTTAAAATGCATGTAAAAAAATATATATTTTTTCAAATTTTAATGCTTACCCAGCTTTCACAATATCGCAAATCGGTTTGATGGACCTTGTGGGGAATTTCAGGCTCTTCAAAATAGCCTTCGAGTTTTTTTGTGTAACTCGCACTGGTTCACCAATAGGAGGCGTCAAAGTACAGTTTTTGATAAAAATATTTTTTTTTTATTTTTTCGAGCAAACCACCAAAAGTAGGAAGAAAAAAAGGACTGATTCATAAAATAAAAGTTATCCAACCAATATTTAATGAATTTACAGCTATTTTTATACCGGAAAATGTAAGAAATTGATAAATAATAACTCATAATGTTATTTAGATTATTTTTTTTTATTTATTACTATTTTATTTCTTTATACTACGAACTTTTTCATAATTAGTATGATTTTTTACTCATAATGAATACAAAAACAACACATGAATTCATAAAAAAACTACAAGAATAAAATTGTAACATAGATCTTGCAATTTTTCAACATTTCTGTCGTTTAGCAAAAAAATGAAAATGAGAAAAGATTATTCAATTTTTTGTAGCGAAATTCCAAAATTAGTAAATTGGTACTTGAACGAGAATCTTACAGACTTAGCGCTTTTTGATCAAAGACTATCCCGAGAAGAAAAATTAAAAATAGTTGATTCTATTAAATACAAAAAATCGAGCAATAGTAAATATCCTCGATTTACTTTAGACAGCAAAAAGCTTGAAATAATGTCGTCTAAAAGTATAAGTGATTTTGTGAGTCAAGAATCTCTCACTATTTTCAATAAGTTTAATTTGACGTCTGAATTCTTAGACATCGACCCTGATTTCTGGAAAACGGATCAAGAATACATTACTAGCTGCGAAACTTTTAAAAGATTACGTGTTGTTAATGACACTGCTGCACTCTTTGAAAAATTTAACGAGTTTGGGACATATGATGAAGATCAGAAACAATATTTATTATTAATGGTTCAACAATGTAGAAAAGAATTTCTAACGTGCGCCAAAAAGCTTTATTCAACTTTAAAATCTTGATGTGTTTTCAATAATATTATTAGTTATTTGAAATTTGTTAGCTTGTTTTTTATAACTATTTAGATGTTATTACATTTGAAGTATGTTATATAATAACGCAATCTTTTTTATAAATTCATATGTTGTTTTTATATTCATTATGAGTAAAAAATCATACTAATTTTGAAAAAGTTCTTAGTATAAAGAAATATAATAGTAATAAATAAAAAAAAAATGAATCTAAATAACATTATGAGTTAATATTTATCAATTTCTTACATTTTCCGGTATAAAAATGGCTGTAAATTCATTAAATATTGGTTGGATAACTTTTATTTTATGAGTCAGTCCTTTTTTCTTCCTACTTTTGGCGGTTTGCTCAAAAAATTAAAAAAATATACATTTTTATCAAAAACTGTACTTTGACGACTCCTACTCCTCCTACTGGTGAACCAGTGCGAGTTACACAAAAAAACTCTGAGGCTATTTTGAAGAGCGTGAAATTCCCCACAAGGTCCATCAAACCGATTTGCGATATTGTGAAAGCTGGGTAAGCATTAAAAATTTGAAAAAAAGAAAGTTCTTTTTTACATGCATTTTAAATAGTAAAACTTTAAATTTAAATTGCAAGTACATAAACTTACTTTTTTTTTTTTTAATGTATATATACTAGCTTCTGCCTGCGGCTTCGCCCTCGTATAAGGTTACTTTCCTAAAGTTGAACGAAGATAAAGGTATCCTATATGTTAATCTAGGAAATGCTTGCAAAGGAAACATTGACATAAGTGATTTTACTGGGATAACAAAATAAAGAAAATAACAAAACAAAATTTACAGCTAACTTATTTATATATAATTAAAATATAAGATAAGATATTATAAAAAAAATTAATAAAAAGCTGATCGCAGGTGACAGCAGTTTTACACGCTTTTTATTAGCTTGACCTGTATTCTTGTAACCGACTCTTTGGCCTTGATTTTGACCCACTTTGAACAGTCAGATTTCATTTAAATTTAGTAGACTTATCGAGGACCGATGACAAATCAATAATTTAATAAGATTACACCATTATCCTAATCAGTCTTTGGGATATTTAGGATTAAATTGTTGAATTTAAGTTTCCAATTTCGAATTACGCGCCTAGAGGGCACTACTGTATAATAGCAGCTCTAACAATAACAATATCTATCTATCTCGTGACATCAAGCTGTGTATGTTTTTCTTGTTAGTTTCATATTTAAATAGTTAATAAAACTCGAGCTACGTCATTCAATTCATCAGGTTAAGGACCCAGAAAAGCTCAGAAATAAAGACAGTGTAATATCTAATGGTAAAATCAGTGATCAAAGACATTGCAGTGAACATTAAAAACGAAACGTAGTTTGTGTAAACGTTTTCTTATTAGGTCTTTGCGAAGCATTTAAGTATTTGAATTGAGATGTCTATTTAAAAAGGGCGTTAAATAATACTCTCGCATTTATCGAAAACCTCTCTGGCCATACAAATAATGCAACCTGGCGTTTTGCATGAGGAACTCTGGGATTGCATAGAAGACTTCTCAGAAAGTGTAGATAAGAAACGAGACGCTAAAGCTAAGACGAAGATACTCTCAGTCAATCCACCAAATTATGTGCATATACAAATATCGTGTATTGCCAAAGAAATATAAGAGAAATTGACAGGAATTATCTGTGCAGTCCTCAGAACAAGTAAGCTTAGACACTTATATATTATAAAGGTCATGACAAAAAGGTCCTGTTTAATAATGGTTTACATGTTCTCGAACTATCAACCTAGCAATCTGATATCTGTGAATCGGATTATTCAAAGTGGTGGCCAAGTAAGATTTGACAAAATTGACTATTACTATAAACAGTAAAAATCAGATAACAACAGCTAATTTATAATCAATAACATGTACAGGCTGAAACAACGACACAAACTGTGGCTCCATCTACTACAGAGGCTGAATTTATGGCAACTTGTGCTTTTAAAAAGAGGCCATGTGGATCAAACAGTTTTTAAGTAAAGAGGACTCTGTCCTAATTTAGATAACCAAACTGCTATCAGTGTCAATAAAAACATTAATTGCCATAAGAAGTATAAACATATTGAAATTAAATATACTTTATTAAAGAAAAGTTTTATAAAAAGATAATTGTATTAGTTTGTTAGTAGTGATTGACAATTTGCAGATATACTTACAAGAGCATTGTTTAAAGATAAATTTCAATATTTAAGGTCAAAGCTTGTAATGTTATCATATAACATAGTTTTCAACTGATTCACTGCTAATGTGTAGAGTTAAAAATTGAAACGGTATTATATAACTTACTTTTGTATTATTATAATATTTAAGATCTAAGCTTGGCATGCTATTATAAAACATATGTAGTTACTAATGCAGGAATAATGTAAACTCAGTTTTTTAATTACTCATTTGTGAGTTATTGTCTAATTTAAAAGAAGTACTGGTTTCTGCCATCTTAGTACCATTTGTGACTACTTCAAATTTTAATCGATTGTTAAATACAGTAAAATTTTATTATTGAGTTATTTCAGTGTATTTTCATATAATTTCAAAACATTAACATTTATATGAATTCAAATTTATAAATATTTCCACTTATTACATTTTTATGCAGTAGGTAAGTTGGATAGAAAATTTCCAAATATGTAACTGCTGAGAGACGAATGTTGCCATTGACATTCTTCAAGGCTGTACAGTTGTTCGTGCAATCATTTATCTAGGCTCTCGACTGTTTGCTGCTGGACAAGCTTATGTAGCACTTAGTCATAGTCTTCGTAATCGAATCATTTCATCTAAAGCTTCTCTGTTACATAGCATTTGATGAAATGTTTCGATTATCAAGTAACAAGACGACAATGTAAATTTATTTTAATGAATTTTAAAAATCGAGATTACACGGTTAATACAGCTATACATATTTAATGATTTGGAAAATAATTACAGTTACCGATAGTAGTTACGGAATCATAATAGATTAAAATAAATAATATTACGCTTCTGTATTTAGCGGAACTAAAAAATAGAAAATAAGTAATGCTTTAAAAACTAAAAAACACGCTTTTATATATAAACCAAACTAAAAAGTAGAAATTTAGGTGTAACTTGAATTAATATCAAAGAAAAAAGAAACTTGAATTCATCATCATCATTCTCCTACTCTTATCCCAATTACTTGGGATCGATACAATATGTACTCTTCTTTCATAGTACATAACGTAAAAGTTATTGGCAATAGTTTTATGACCGGCCCCCTGCCAGACATCAACCCTCCTTGGGAATGTTATTGTTGACGAACTGAGATTTTTAGTTTTACGGAACCCTTCGTGCGTGAGTACAACTCGCACTTGGCCGATTTTTTTTTAATCGATTATGTATTTGGATATTCGTGAATTGGAAGTTGTCAAGCACTACTGTATAAAATGTGATGACGTGACATTGTAAGATCGTCAATAACAATTACTATTTACCATGTTATTTTTATTTTAAATTAGTTTTACGAGTTTTAACATTAGATTATTGTACAAGATAGTCACCCGCAACGTTAATTATGTAAATAACTTAATAGTTCTTCATAATTTCAGATTTATTTTTTGCAATTATGTGTATACGTTTGACCAAGGTTATTGTGTATTAAAAACGCAAAACGTCAAAATGCACTTCTTAGATTAGATGAACTATAAATAACAAATAAAATATAAATTTGCTACTATGAAGCTTACTCGTTATTTCGAAAGCTTTTTTAGCGTTTAGATTAAAACATAATTAACTTCAACGGGGATAATCACTGAAAATCTGAATATTAATTTCTAACAGTCTAACATCTGACCATGGTAAACATTGATTTTTAAAATATTTTTTTGAAATGAATATAAAATTTAGTTGTGTTACAACAAGTAAATAAAGTTTTCATGTAGCTTTAAAACCTCTGAACCTTTAAAATTATACCGCTCTCAAACTGACGAGTATATTTTTAGGCAATACACTTAGTGGAAATTTTAGTGTTGTTGTAGTAACGTGACATAGGGCGCATTCAGACTTTGTCATTTGTGGTGTAATACATGTCTGGGTTTTACATACATACATATCATCACGCCATATCCCTTGTCTGGGTTTTGCTTCGGAATTAAAGCAATGACGCTATTACAATCATATCTCTGTTCACATTTATATGCAAGCAGTTATTTAGAATCTTACTAATATATTTCTTCATCTTAGATAAATGATACGGTACAATTGTATTATGCTGTAAATTATTAATGTTTAAATAGTACTTAATACTTCAATATTTATGTATTTGTCCTAAACTTATTAGTACTATTGTTTGGTGCCTAACTTAATAATATAAGTAAAGCAACAATGTACTAATAATAAATTTATTGTACTTAAAATAATTGAATACAACGACGCTCGAATATTAAGCACGTATAAGTATGCTCGCCGCGGTGGTTAAAGTGTTCGGTGCCCCGATGTCGCTGGTGTCGAGCTTCGTACCGCTCGCGCCGCCCCCTCTCGTCCCGCTGGTGCATACGCGAAGTTTATTGTCGCGCAAACAACTATTAAGATTTGTACTTCATTGCAAATGAATTGTTTTAGTCCGAGATTTGACGATATTCAATAAATCATTTTAAGAACATTTTTCGTAATGATATATGATGTTTACGCGAGTATTACGCATTTGAAATAAAACTATTTTTACGGATTCTATCGCGTTTATATTGGAATTTTAATATTCCGACGTTTCGAACACTTTACTACTACACTCTACATTAAGGTTGGATGTGAGAGAACGTAGTCCTCCCGTGATTATGAACGCTGTAAGGTGTTTGAAACTCTTTACAGCGTTCATGAATCGAATACAAACGCGATAGCATCCGTAAAAATACTTTTCTTTCAAACATTTTATTTTATGAATTTATTTGTTTATTATTATTATTTGCAAATATAAATTTAAAAATAACAATCGCTGTAAATATAAATAATTATATATTATATATATATATATATATATATACATTTATATATATATATATATATATATATATATATATATATATATATATATATATATATATATATATATATATATATATATACCTATATATATATTATATGCATATTTATACACTCATCTGTATAGTACACATATTATACTATATAAAATTAAGAATTTATATCATCATCATCTCGTTATCTCAACTCATACACGTTTCATTATTGGGCTTCAAGCCTTCTCCATAATAAAAGGGAAATTAACCTATTCTCTTGAAATAAAACCCTGTCTAACGAACGTGGTGCACGTTCGTTAGACAGGGTTTAATTTCAAGTTTTCCTTCTCTTGTATAGATGTGTAATGCATATTATATGCCTTACTTATCTCTTATGACTTCCACGGACAAGATAGGTGGTAGGTGTATACGCCACTATATCTATCTTGTGCTAATACTATAATATTTACTAGTGGTATTTAGTTTAATTGTTTGATAACTTCTTTAGACACTTTTTTCTCATACAAATAAACGAATTCCTTGGAATTATAAGTGAAGGTACAAAATAAATCAAGTAGAATTATATAAGAAGTTCTATTTCCGCCAAGTGCCGTTAAATACACTTCTATAATAATCACTGAAGCTATCATTAATTGGCTTATAAAAATATAATAAATTTCTCCTGGAATGTTATATTTCCTATAATATTTTATTTCTATTACCTATTTATTTAAGGTTATTTTAGGGAATCTTTAAATTGTATAAATCAAAGTCGCTTGCCCCGTCTATACTAAGTAGATTTTAATGTGTAGGTGACAAAGTAATTCCAGAGAAAGGTTTATATGTATAAAACATGTATATTATAGCAGAGAAAAGCCGAAAATTTAAAGGATTTCTAATGCGATGTCATAAAAAACACGATTTTGTGCACTTGCATTGCAAAAAACAATTATATGAGAGTCAGTTTATTTAAACACATCAGCAAAAACGTTCTTTGAATTTTTTCGTTAAAATAATTGACTACTGTTGCAAGTATTTTTTTTTTTTTCAAATAATTTCACGATTTGAATGAGGCAATATAGTTTTAAATATCATGGTCAACTGGTCACTATTGATGTATGAAATAAAATAGATATGATATTTTTTATAGGTTGCAACAATAGATATACTTATAACTATAATAAACTAGTTTCTGCTCGCGGCTAGGTCCAGATTAAAGGTAACTTGCCTAAAGTTTTTCATGCCCTATTTTTATTTTATCCCTTCAGGATAAATTTTTACAACATGTTAATGTCATATTTATTTATATCTAATCAATAGCCTAAAAATAAGTTTCAAGCTTCTAGCTTTAAAAAGTAGCCTATGTCCTTTATTGGGCTCTTGACTATCTGTGTACCATATTGCATTTAGATCGTTGTAGTAGTTTTGGCGTGAAAGAGCGACAGACAGAGTTACTTTCGTATTTATAATATTAGTAAGGATTAAGTAGGTACACTAAAAAGTACAAAACATGTTTATCTTTTTTAACTTTACAGCTCATTAACGCAAATAGTATATTTATCATCATCTTAAGCTCGTATATGTCCCACTGCTGGGCTCGAATCTCCTTCACACTAGGAAGGAAATTGACATACTACAACACGCTGGTAAGACGTGTTAGTATAGGGTTTTATTTCGATCTTTCTTTCTCTTGTACAGATAATATATGTATATTAAATCCCTTAGTCGTCTTTTACGATCACCCACGAGTAAGATAGGGCGTGGTAAATTGTATTCTTACTCCGTCACCACACGCAAAGTACATTGATGACTCCATAATGTGAAGGAAATTAACGTACCATACATGTAGACACTAACTTGGTCAGTTTTTTTTTTCGTTAGCAACGATTAGTCTATTAGTTGTCTCTTATGAGTAAAATAACCACCAAACACAATTATCCATATTCTGTTACTACACGAAAAAAATGAAACATGTATTTATAGATATGGAAAACCTTTATTAGTTTCAACTTAAAAAAAATATATTGATTTACCATTCTGTGATCAAGGCATAAAATTATGTTTAATTTGTGTGGTGACGGAGTAAGAATACAATTCACCACTCCCTATTTTACTCGTGGGTGATCGTAAGGGAGGATAAGGGATATAAAACGCATATAACATCTATGCAAGAGAAGGAAAACTCGAAGCAAAACCAACACGTATATTTTTTTTTATTTCATTTATTTTGCCACATACAGTCATACAGAAAAATATTACAAGTTTATACAATATTTAAAGTTATAGACAATGAGTGCCTAATAATAGTTCTAAATATTACTTAAGCATCTATTTGACAAACAAGGCCATAGTAACCATAAAAACAGCAATACATTTATTAACGCAAGACACGGCTAAATTAGACATTACTATTATATATGAGTTTTTCAAAAAATATTCTTTTAAACGTATATATTGAGTTAGAAAATAAATCCAAATCAGAAAAAAAATTGTTATAGTTATTCAGACAGCGTGAGTAAAAATTATTAAGACAATAGTTCTTATGATGAAGCAGTGGTGCAAACATATCAAATGAACGTGAGGAGCGTGCGGGTATCCTGAATTTAGTGTTAAAGTTAATCTTAGAAAGGATTACATCAGAGTCAATAAGGTTATTTAAAATTTTGTAGAGAAATATAAGATCAAATTGTATACGGCGATTATTAAGAGATAGAAGTCTATGATGAAGAAGGGACTCTTCATATGTTTCTAGTGTTACATTTTCGCGAAAATTTAGATTTTTAATAAACCTTTTCTGGACCCTCTCTAACCTATCAATATGCTCTTTATAAAAAGGGCACCAAATGATACAGCCAAAATCTAGGAGTGATCTAACAAAACTGTAATAAAGAACTTTAAAAGTGATACTTCTTTTAAAAAGTACAGTAACTCTATTAATAAATCCCAAATTTCTAAACGCTCTTTGAGTAATAGAATCGATGTGAGGCTTAAATGTTATCTGGCTATCCATTAAAATTCCTAAATCTCTAACCAGACTAACTCTTCCCAGAGATTGGTCATTCAAGTGGTAATTGTAGATGATGGGCGATTTTTTATGAGTATAAGTTATAATATGACATTTACTGATATTCAGAAACAATTGGTTTTCATTACAATATATTTCCAGGGAGTTTAAATCCTACTGTAGCTTTATACAATCAGTAATATTGGTAACTGTCCTGTATAGTTTTGTATCATCAGCATAAAAAAGTTGACTTGTGTTATATAAAACTTTACCTAAATCATTGATGTATAACAAAAAGAGTAAAGGTCCTAAATGTGAACCCTGAGGCACGCCGGACGTTATGGGTACAAACGACGAACAGTAACCTTTGACACAAACAGCTTGACTACGATTCCGAATATAAGAATCTATCCATCTGAGGAGGTTACCATGAATACCAATATTATAAAGTTTAAATATGAGCAAATTGTGATTAATTCTATCTAACGCTTTAGAAAAATCAGTGTATACGACGTCAACCTGTGTATTTTTATCCATAGCATTTAAGAGATAGTCAACAAAAGTTACCAAATGTGTCTCAACGCTACGATGTTTAAAGAAACCGTGTTGATCTATAGATATGATATTCTTAACTTCATAGGAAAGCTGAGCAACAAAAATTTTTTCAAAAATCTTACCTATTAAACAAAGTTTAGAAATAGGCCGGTACTCATAGATTAATTCACGTTGATGGCTCTTAGGTATTGGTGTGATGAGAGTTTTTTTCCAAATGTCAGGTAATTGACCAGTATCCATGGATAAAAGGAATATAAAAAATAAAGGTTTAAGTAGAGCTTCAGCACACTTAAAAATCAAAATTGGAGGAATACCATCTGAGCCGGCACCTTTATTTAAGTTTACACTTTTTAGCTCTCTAAGCACTATCTGTGGGTCCAATTTTATTGAGCAAATATTTACTTGCGAGTTTTCAGTATATGGCAAGTCATCAAAATTAAGTATTGGTGATATATTCGAGGTAACAAAGACGGATTGAAAATACTCATTAAACGCAGTACAGATGTCAGAGCCTGTACTAAGGGTATTTCCATTATTATACATAATATATAAGGAATATCACTTAACAGTTTTTTAGACTTTACATAAGCCCAAAAATAGTTCGGACATTCATTAATTCGATCCTCAGATAATGTAAGATAATTATGGTAGCATTTACGTTCTAGTTTGCGAAGTCTTTTTCGCAATAATGAAAATATGTTATAGTCTACTCTACTACCGTATCTTTTCCATTTACTATGAAATTTTCTCTTTTCATTACTCAATTTAATTAATGGTTTTGTATACCAGGGTAGATATTTATCACTATTTTTATAAGAAGTTACAGTAGGAACATACTTGGAAATAGAATTCGATAGTGTGCTATAGAAATGTTTGACTAAAATATTAACATCATCTGTAGTTGAATATAATTCATACCAATTTATTAAGTTAAGTTCATGTCTAATGGCATCAAAATTCGATTTAAAAAACATTCTCTTTAATGAACTATTATTTTCAAGTGCAATGGGTCTACATAAGGTGAAACAAATATTAAGAGCTTTACGGTGCGCATCCTCAGCAACTAAAGGAGTGCGAACTGTAGTGACGGTGCAAATATCATTACAAAATACCAAATCTAAAAGTCGATTGTTTATATTGAATTGGCTGTTGAACTGGTATAGAGAAGAAATGCTCATAAAATCTAATGTAAGATTACTTAATGAGTGATTACTCGTTTGTAATTGCATACTACCCGTGTCATTATCATAATACCAAGGAGCATATGATATATTAAAATCTCCAAGAACAAGAAATACATCTTCAGGTTTCGATTGCATTAAATTAGTAACCCGTTCATAAAAAGAAGTTATTTGTGACTCATGATAAACACCGTGCGGAATATATGTACACACGATATGAAGGTGCACAACAACAGATGCAGCGGTTGTAGCGCAGTGGTAACCACGGCCGCGCAGCGGTATGCTCAACCACAGCTCATCAGCGCGCGGGGTCGGCGCGTGCTCGCTTCGAGTCAGCTGTACCGCCGCGCCAAGCTCGCGGCGCACCGCAATAGCCACACCGCCGCCGCGCGAGCATCCGCTAGCAATACAATCGCGATCACAACGAAAAATATCATAACGGGCGTCGAAGTATTCTGAACTATAAAATGATTCGTTAAACCAAGATTCGGTGACACATATAATATCGTAATTATTATTCAAAACTTCACATAGGAAATAATGAGATTTGGTTCGCAGGCCTCTCACGTTTTGATAGTATATGGAGAAATTTTTAGAAGACATCATTAATTAAAAAGAATATTGACTAATAATTATATAAAGAGATACACCACTGCTGTCGTACAAATAAAAAATAATAATAATAACAAATACACATACATAATAACATACATACAGCACATCCATACACACGTACATACATATATACCCATACACATACACACATGCATATACATACACATGTTCATTAATAATTAGACTAATGTTATTAAATCGTTTACATAGATTTGTCTTATCCTTAACAATTATAAATATAAACATAAATGTTAGGTCAATACATGTTGGGCGGGCCACCGAAGTTAAAATCGAGTACCGGTGGTCCGCTCGTACGGCGAAGAGAGAAGGTTTTACGGTGGGTCTATGGGGTCACGCGCCGCCTTTCCGTCATCCCGGACCAATTCAGCGGGGCGAGACGCACCCATAGCCCACCAATAAAAAAAAAAAAAAAAAGGTCAATACATGTTACTTGCGTTCGAAAAGGTATGATAATAATTAATACAATATTTTTTTGAAGATTGGATACTTGCATGGAGAATATAAGTAATTTTAAGAAAAAGAAATTAACATCTAAAATAAATATGAGCAAAAGAATAATTAATGTAATGTGCAGCACATAAACATATGTAATGTATAACGTTTTACGATAATTACGCACAGAAATATATAAAAAATACCGTCACTTTATTTTGGATAGATCATTTTCTGAGGCAATAAAAATTGACTTGGCCAAATTGTGCTTTCTCACAAATATTTTACAATCTCTGATCCATATATATGAGTACCCAAGCTCGTTACCCAGTTTTCGTGTTTTATTATATAAAATTTTGTTATGAGGAGCCAAGTGTTCATTTAAATAAATAGGTTTGGCCGCGCCATCGATGTTAATGTCTGCAGTGGTAAGACCACGTCTAGCCTTTATAGCCATAAGTAATTCCATCTTCTTCTGGCGACACGCGAATCTCACTATTATATTAGGAATTTGGTGCTGATCATTACCTCCTTTCTCTTGAACAAGAAATCGCCTGACACGATGAATATGGTCAATATCGGATGAGGATATAGAAATACCCACTTTTGTGGCAATGTTATGTAAAATAGTGAGAAGATTTTCAGATTTTGTTTGAGGAATACCAGTAATCTCTAAATTATTCATACGGCATTGCTGTTCTTTAAATAATAATTGTTTCGAAAAATTTGCAATCTTGTCGTTTGCGTCTGTAATGCTATTCTCTAAAGAAGACAATTTTAATTTTAAATTTGAATTTTCAGTCCTCAGTTCATCCATACAGCCAGTGAGGCATTTATTGTCGTCGCATAGTTTATTATTAGACTCTTGTAATTCAGTAATTTGAGATTTATAGGTACCCAAGCTTTCAGATAACAATTTAATGGTCTCGTTCTGCGTGGAAATCATCCCTTGAAACATTATGGTTACATCTTCGCGAAATTTGGACAAGGTGTCGTATATATCACTTTTGAAATCATTAAATGTACCTGTTAAGGATTCATTGATCTCGTCCTTGAACTCCAGAAGTTCATATGGGTTCTTCCGTTTTCTTTGAGGAGCCCGTTTGATAGGGTTATCTTCTTGAAATTCCAAGAGATTAGGTTGTGATCCCGTAAGAGTATGAGATTTAGGATTCATGATGATTGACGTATATTAAAATGTTAACTATTTCAGTCAAAATAGATCACCAAAAGAACCACAATAAGTCATTTAAACCATAATTTGTATTATGTTTAACGGATGAAACGCGAGTAAAACGATAGAAAAATATAGATTGTCTCTTTTACTCGAGGGGGTGAAGGGCGGTTACAGTTGATTGCACTGATATTATTTCAAATTATTGGCACTGGAAATACAGTCTTAAGAATATGCGTATAAAGTAAATAGTAAGATAACAATGTAGCACTAATTTCTACAGACAATGCAGCACAGGTCCGTTCGTCAACACACTTATAGAAGGAACGATATTATATACCAACACGTCTGACCAGCGCGGTATAGTAGGTTAATTTCCCTCCCATTACGGAGGAAGCGCGAGCCCAACAGTGGGACATATATAGGCTGTGATGATGATGATGGTGATGATCGTTTAATGACTTTAAAATATTTTATGGTTGTTTTGTTATAGATTTATAATAAAATAATAGTTTTAACGGAAACTTGGGTATGGTAGGTTTGCTTTGACGGCATCGGTTTAACTTAGCGTAAGTGGATCATACGCTTCATTGCAAGCAACTCGTATCTGTATATAGAGAACACTGTAGGGTATGCACTTGCAAAATTGTATATAAGTGGTGGATAGTCCTAACTAATATTCTAATATTATAAATGCTAGTGTGAGTTGTTTTATTAAAATGTTACGTTTTCATGCATTCGTTCGTATTATCACATTATCTAGGATACATAAAAAGCTATAGGGTACTTTTCATACCAGAAAAAATATTGTACCCAACATATATAAACAATTCCAATCATTACATAAGTTACTTATTGTAATATATCTGTACATTAGAATATTTTAATATTTATTGTTCAAAATTAAAACTCACAATAGTTCATTGGTGTAGTAGATACAATTACGTCACTGATAACTTATCTCGAGCTCAAATAATAGATTAGCCATGTGCTTCTGCTTTTTCAGTAAAAGCACAAAGATTTTGCTCTTAAATTGCAATTGACTCGCTCGAAATCGAACTATAACATATGTTGAAAATACATTATATAGGCAGAACATGTATTTTTCTTTTAATCTTTCTGTATATGTATACAGTAACTGGCGATAAATATTGCACATCGATACTTAGACAGAGACAATTGAGTAATATCGTCTTCGTAGTGCATTGTCCCTGTCACACACTACCTGTGCAACATCGCATCGAAGCGTTGATAGACTATTATCTATTAGGAACTGTAAAAGATAATACTTTTTGTTATTTAATACACCCATTAAAAACTTTTTCTAAACTATTATTAAACTTAAAGGTGATAATTTTGATATAAACTCTTTTTAATCAAAATAATAATATTGCAATTCTGTCTATATGTATCTGTAAAATAAAAATATGCATAGTTATAACTAACTATTTAACTTAAATGTTATGTTAAAATAAATAGTAAAAGCATGTTGCCACCGAAGGTAAGCACTTGGAACAATGACCTGCACACATGGTGATGGAGGTACGCGTGTTTATGAAGTTTCATACCGTCTTTTTCGTCGCCCCTGATTAATCGGGAGGGGTGCGAGATGTCTCTAAAAATGTAAGCTTTCAATATAAGACTTCTCTTTAAGTCGTACCGTTGGGTATAATAGCATTACTAGACATATACTAAAATTGACTTTAAATAAATATAGTAATTATTCTATATACTTATACATGATATATAGGCACTACTAAAATATTCCTATTTGACTTAATATCCACAGATGTTATAAAATAAACTAGGCTGTAGTAATGGAACCAACTACCTACATTTCTAACTTGTCTATTTCGACTGGAGTGTTTACGTCAGCCTTCAAAAAATTGAGAATTCATCCAATTCCATACAGAGGTTCCAAAAAACTGCGTTACTAACAACAAAAAATCGGCCAAGTGCGAGTTGTACTCGCGCAAGGGTTCCGTAAAACTAAAAATCTCGTTTGGTCAACAATTACATTCCCAAGGAGGGTTGACGTCTGGCAGGGGGCCGGTCATAACACTATTGCCAATAACTTTTACATTATGTACTATGAAAGAAGAGTACCTACATATTGTATCGATCCCAAGTAATTGGGATAAGAGTAGGAGAATAATGATGATGAATTCAAGTTTCTTTTTTCTTTGATATTAATTCAAGTTACACCTAAATTAGTAGTAAACAAAAATTAGTAGTTTTAATAAATATTTTACTACTAATTTTTAAAACATTTAATGAACACGTTTTTAAACAATTTTAATTATAATATTATATTATTAAATTATTATAAATAAATTTTGCAAAAATAAATAGCAAAAAGAGCTTGGCGGCGGTGAGATTCGAACTCGTGCCTAAGGTGTCTTAAACCAGCGCCTTAGACCACTCGGTCACGCTGCCTGTTCATTGTCAGTGCAAAATTAACTGCTGCTTGTTAACCATACACGTTCAGGTGAAAAGGGGTAGTGAGTTTAAAATCATTAAAAATATTTATTTTATATGATGTAATCAAAAATTTACAGTTTTCACAATTTTTCCTTAATCTGTGCTATAATACGTTGCTTCGTTCCAAATTTCAAGATTCTGAGTTCACGGGAAGTACCCTGTAGGTTTTCATTCCATTGCGAGTATCGAAAATTTGCAGAAATTTGCGACATAAATAGCTGTATCTTTTGATTGCGTTAGCTTAAAAGTTTGATTTTTTTCACAGCTCTAAGGGACAGTACACCTGAGTATTTGATATAAATTTCACCTTGATACCTCCACGCGTTCCTGAGAAAAAGAGTCTTGACAGACAGACAGACAGACGGACAGACGGACGGACGGACAACAAAGTGATCCTATAAGGGTTCCGTTTTTTCCTTTCGAGGTACGGAACCCTAAAAACAATTACGATACTCCCTGCACTAACAAAAATTTTAGAACGAATCATTAATAAGAGATTAATTAACTATTTGGAATGTACACACAGAAGGTTATCTTCTATCAAATTCGCAATATGGTTTTAGACATAATAAATCAAGTACAGACGCTATTCATGAATTAACCGATTCCATCGTTTCAAACCTTGACAGTAAAAAGATGGTAGTTGCAATATTCTGGAATCTAGCTAGGGCGTTTAACGCAGTTACTTTTCTAATGTTTGGATGAACTTGAATGTTTGGGTATAAGGGGCCTCCAGTTGAAACTTTTTGAAAGCTATTTAATGAATCCCACCTAATGTGTTAAAATTGACAATATCATCAGTCACGAAGAAATAATCGAATACGGTGTTCCCCAGGGAAACATTTTGCATCCAACCTTATTTTTAGCATATGTTAATGACTTGGGTGATTTAAAAATCTATAAAATTAAAATTATTACCTTCGCTGATGACACAGCTTTGTTATTCAGCAGTGACACATGGACTGAAGCTTATTTGAATGCACAAAATTGTATGAAAGTCATTGCTATGTGGTTGAATAAAAATTCTCTTACCTTAGTATCGATAAAATCAAATACATTACCTTTTCTTTAAGAAATAATGTATTGGATAAACATATTAATGAAAGAAATATAGTATATCACTCCTGTGAAACTTCCAAAAATAAACACTGTATCTGTACACGACTTGAGAGAGTAGAATCTATCAAATACCTGGGCATAATACTTGACGCCAGATTAAACTTCCAGTACCACATAGAAAATCTGACCATGAGAATACGCAAACTGATGACTATCTTCAAGAAGCTTCGTCTTGTGGCAGATATAGACCTGTTTAGATCCGTGTACTTAGCACTCTGCTGCTCTTGCCATACGGCTCTTGACAGATGCACGCATGCACGCACGCACACACGCACACACATAAAAACTTTTTTTCACGTTTTTGTTTTAATGTTGTCAATGTTTATAAATATCTAACAACACTATTAAAATTTAAATAAACAAAGAAAAACAAAACTAAGAATAAAAATTCAACTAAATAACTATAACTAATGCGTTATTATTTGAAACTGCTTCTTTTCAAAACAATATCTTTGTAAACTAATTACATATAAAATAATGATAAACAGTATTATTACAAAATAAAAGAAAATATTTTACACACCATCGCAGAATAAATATGACTTAATTCTTGATAGAAAAGTTTGAAGAAATATATTTGAAGTAATAATAAATGTTTACGTACATTTAATAAAAAAACAACAAAGTTATAATGCATAAGAAAGAAAAGTCTTTTCACAAAGTAAGAAGTTCTGCTTGAGGTTTTTGTAAAATGCTAGCCGTAAGCAATTTTAAGAAGGCCTTAAGCCACTCAAAGATTTCCTTAGAATATGATTGCATATAAATAAATAGGTAGGAATTTCTGAATTTTGGCAACTTCTATACTTTAGTGTATTTATCAAATCGTGTCGCGCTTTATTTGAGACATTAAAGCTATTTTACCAACTCAAAAGTTTTCTCTATATTCTTTAAATTATTTAATTTATTAGATTATCTTTAATTTGACTTTGTATGAAAAATAACTTACTTTTAAAAATGTTATATGCGTTTTTATCCCTTAGTCATCTCTTACGATCACCCACGGGTAAGATTTATCTTGAGGTGTGTATCGTGGTGATTTGTATTCTTATTCCGTCACCACACGGAAATTTTTATACTTGTAATATATTAGTTTTTTAATATATAGTGATTTAAATATTGATAGATTAGAGGATCCAGCCATCGGCGCTGCATTTTGTGATACAAACTGAGGGGCGACACGTGAAGCATCCTGCGGCGGTATGGCACGTATTGATTATTTTTGTCAACGCCGGCAACATAGAAAAACCTATTTAAAAGCCTAAGACGCTATCCAAAATGGCTTAATACTGTCTTAAGCTGTATTGCTTTATCACAATGGCTCTTAGCAATGGGATACGGCAATATATCCCAATGGCAAGAGCCATTGGGACACAGCTTAAGACAGTATCATGCCACTTTTGAATAGCGTAGGTAACAATACAATGTCCTAGTAACTCTTACTTACGTGTGCATCGTAAAAACTTGCTAAGCGAGCATCAAGCAAGAATGCTACCCTCTCCACGCATTCTCCTTACAAATTCATAACAACAACTGTGACTACCAACCAGCGTATCAAGCGTGGCTATTATGGCATTTTTCACCCTTCACGATGATGCTTAGGTTCAACATCAAATGTTCAAAGGCAAATGAACCATACCTGAACCATACCTTTTACAATATGTACGATCAAAGTACGTGATAAAAGTAGGTGGATAATGATTACTCAAGAAATTTAATTTTATACATGGTAAGGGAACAACCATTGCATTATTACTATGTAACTACTATATGTATATATAAACGATAGATTATTTTATGTAGTTAGATTAGATTAAGCAGGGTTTTGCTAGTAAGGTTTTACTAAATATTTATTGTATAAAAATTTATAAGTACCACATAGGCAAAGACATGAAATACTTATTTTCTCTATTAGGTTGGGTAAACTGTAGAGTGTTTTCTTATATTAAAAAAATAATAATCATTAATAATATTCATATATAAAATAATATTCATTTATAGTTTTTATATAACTTAATACGAAGAATTTTTTGGCAGAAATTAAATTACTGGATAATTTATTAGAAATCATAAAAACTTTCACGAAAATCACAAATCCTATAGTAAGTATTTGAAGCTGTTTTTCTTTTTGTTGAAAATCTTTATTTATAAACAGATTCTTTATTTTTATATTTAGTAGTCCGTTTATTAGCAGCAGACCTATTGTTATGTAGTAAACAAATTAGAAAAATGACAAATTCTGTTAAATTTCTATCACAGCAATGCAATTTGACTGCACAGATGGCGTAGTGGTTAAGATACCGACCTTCCGTGCCAGTGTCATAGGTTCGACGCCTACGCAGGACAATACTTTGTGCGATCTATAAAATGTTGTTCTGAGTCTGGGAATAATTTGTCTACGTTAATTGCATGTTTGTAAAGTTCCCTGCGATACAAGAATTATTTCCTTAGAATCCTGCAGGGTGGTATTTTTTAACAAAACAAAAACAGAAGATATAAAAATTAGGTCTCTGAGTTTCTTCGTATTGGGTAGTATATTCAACTATTGGTTGCATGTGATATTAATACTTACAACACTCCCTATGAGTTACTGTATTAAAGCAGTAATTGATACGAAACTACAACTATAAAAATATTTGCGATTCATCTCCAAATGTTTTTTTATGAGCTTTATAGTAACAATAATTACTAAATTATTATATATAATTCTTCTTCCACGAATCTTTTGACAATTAAATTTTATCCTATCCAAATTGCCGTATTATATCTAATATATTTTTTATATAAATAATTGATCTTATCAAATTGGATCCAATTTAGTTCTCATTACTGTAGACACAAAATAATTCCTTCACAGTAGAGTAATTCCTTCCATTTAGAGAAACCAGAGGCAAATTACCCAACGGGCTGAATTAGAACAGTGACTTTGTGAGGATTAATTGGTATTTCTATTTTAGAGTATAGAATTTAGATTTATTATAAGTGCCATGATATTGGAATATCGGTAATTTATTCTACCACCTTAATGAATTTACATTTTATTAAATGGTTACATATAACATGAGTTAAATACTTAGAAGAATTTGAATCTACGATCTAATAAAAAGTCACCTTTGTATTATATGTATATCTTAACTGGCAGATTCGTGCCAATATTGTATTGGCACCGTTCGTTGAGGATTTATTTCACATATAACAGTGACCTTACATACTTTGACTAAAAACTTAAACTTAGAAATATACATTAGAATATAAACTGGATTTTAATAGAAACTTTAATTATAAAAACTTATTTAATTAAAGTTTCGCCGGTAGACGAAAATGTATGTCTAATAATAATAATAAATTTTGCTGTGTGGTAGCGGCTACGAATACTACCAACCCTTACTTTGTTCGTGGATGTCGTAAAAGAAAACTAAGAGCCTTATAACGACCTAGGCCCACTCCATCTGATGCCGTTTGGTCAAAAATTACATTTCCAAGGAGTGTTGACGTCTGGCAGGCGACCGGTCATAAAACTATTGCCAATAACTTTCACAATATGTACTATGAAAGAAGAGTACATATTGTATCGACCCTAAGTAATTGGGATACGAGTAGGAGAATGATGAATGATGAATAATAATAAATTTATTTCCTATTAAAGTTTTACTTTTATATGTGTGGTGACGCAGTAAGAATACAATTCGCCATCCACTATCTTACCCGTGGGTGATCGTAAGAGACTACCACGGATATAAAACGCGTATACCATAATATCTATGAAAGAGGAAGAAAACTCGAAATAAAACCCTATGCCAATACATCTGACCAGCATGGTATGGTAGGACAATTTTCCTGCCATTAGGGAGGAGGCTCGAGCCCAGTAGTGAAACATATATGAGCTGATATGACGAAAGTTTTACATTTTCTTTGTAGTCACTGACAAATGTGTTAGGTAGTGAACCTATGTTACAAAAGTCAGCGCCCTACTATTTCAGATGTGGTTGAATACTGTTTTATACTTAAATTCTATTCATCCATCCTTCGATCCCATCGATGTACATTCTTGAGCATAACCCCTCCACACTTTGCAGACAAGTTGGCGATCATACTAGGTATTATGAGTTTCAAAGCAGAGCGCTCACTTCCCCATTCTCTGATGCTTCCCGATTTAACATTCCTAATGGTAAAGTAAAAGGGGCGACAAATTATATTCTTCTATCTAATATCTTTAAACGAGCAATTCGTATATATATATATATATATATATATATATATATATATATATATATATATATACATATCATCACGCCATATCCCTTGCAGGGTAGGCAGAGGAAACAGAGTGCCAGAGAACTCTATCCTTGCATACTTTTTTTTCTCCAAAGGTTGAACGATATGAATGTGGGTAGTCCAGATGGGCGACACAGTGGACACTGCCCTGCTCTATGCAAATGATGCAGTCCTGCTGGTGCAGACCCTAGTCGACACAATAGGTAATGATGTACTATGTATATATATATATATATATATCATCATCATCAACCTGCTCTTATCCCAATTTATTTGGGGTCGACGCAATATGTCTTCATATATATATTTCTATGTATATATATATATATATGTATATATATATATATATATATATATATATATATATATATATATATATATATATATATACATATATATATATATGTATATATATATATATATATATATATATAATATATATATATATATATGTATATATATATATATATATATATATATATATATATATATATATATATATATATATATATATATATATATATATATATATATATGTATATATATATATACATATATATATATATTTTATCAGTATTTTTAAGCAACAAAAATATAATTTTTCATTGGCTAAAAACTATTAACATATGAAAGCAAATTTTGACTTAGAAGAGACATAGTTCAATTGTAGTCTTGGGCAATCTAATCAAGACAGCTCGGGTTCGATTCCTAAGTTTCTTTTTTGTTATTTTTGTCTATTTTTTTTATTATTTTATTAATTATTTTTATTCATCATCATCAACCTGCTCTTATCCCAATTTACTTGGGGTCGACGCAATATGTCTTCTCATTCCATACAACTCTATCAGACGTCATCTCTGTGGTCACTCCTTGTCTATCCATGTCATGTTTCACGCAGTTCATCCATCTTTTCTTCGGTCTTCCCTTACCCCTTAAGCCTTCAACATTCATACTTAAAGTTTGCCTCACAACATTACTTTCATCCCGTCTCATCACATGTCCGTACTATGTCAATCTTTCACTCCTAAATTTTTCCGTCACTGACGCAACTTTCAAACTTCCTCTTATATGTTCATTCCTTATTTTATCTATTCTTGTCACACCACACATCCATCTCAACATTCGCATCTCCGTTACATGCAGTCGTCTCTCATCCGTCGCTTTTGTCGCCCAACATGCTGATCCATACAGTACAGCAGGTCTTATTAGGTTTTTATTTATATTAGGCTTTTATTATATTTGACCCTAATTTAAGGGGTACTTTGGGGTCACATGTTGTACCCGTGACTTGCCGCCATTTCATCCATCCCACATCAATTCTGTGCTTCACCGCACAATCCAGGTCGCCATCGCTTTGGATAAGAGAACCGAGGTATCGAAAGTTCGAGCATACTGGGATAGGCACTCCATCTAGAGTTATGGGTGTAAAATTGGAGAGACCGCCGAAATCGCAGAACATGTATTCTGTTTTTGGTCTGCTGATTTTCAAGCTTACATTCTCTAATTTACAGCGCCACTTCTCCAGTATGCTCTGTACCTCAAGGCCCTCTTTCCCGACGAGAACAATGTCATCAGCGAATAGCATGCACCAGGGTGCCTCTTCCTGTATCTTCGATGTTAATGCATCCATTATCAACAGGAAGAGGTAAGGACTTAACGCCGACCCTTGGTGCAGACCTACTTCGACACTGAACTCGTCGGAGTCTCCAGCCGCTGATTTCACGTACGACCTAGATTGTCGGTACATAGCACAGATTAACCTAACATACTTCACAGGCACACCTTTCTCTTTCAGTACCCACCACAAAACTGTTCTCGGTATTCTGTCATAGGCCTTCTCGAGGTCAACGAATACCATGTGCAAGTTTTTATGTGCACCACGATATTTTTCGCACAGTTGGCGCAGTGCAAACATGGCATCCGTTGGCCCGCGGCCCGACATAAATCCGAACTGGTTTTGGGTGATCTCACTTTCTTCTCGCAATCGTTTCCCAATCACTTTTTCCCACAATTTCATACTGTGTGACATAAGCTTTATTCCTTGATTATTATTAAAAATGGGCACTAGCGTACTATTGCACCATTAATTGGGGATTACTTCATCGCGCAGCAGCTTATCGAAGAATAAAGTTAACCACATATACCCATCCTCTTCCAAAATCTTCCATACTTCAACTGGTATACCATCGGGCCCTACAGCCTTTCCATTTTTTCATACTTCTCACTGCTTCTCTTACCTCATCTATTGTAATTTCCCTTACTAGGCCGACGTTCTCTGATACATCTTTTAACACTCCACTCCATGAATTCTCTTCGTTTATTAACCTTTCAAAGTACTGCTTCCAACGCTCTTTTATTTCCTCTTCTTTTATTTCCTCTTCTTTTATCAACACTTTACCTGCTTCATCTTTTATACACCTGACATGCCTAATATCTTTTGCTCTTTCTTCTCGGGCTTTAGTTATGCGGTATAGCATCTTTTGACCTCAAGGCCCATCTATTGATTTAAAATCATGTCTTCGGCCTGTGCTCTCGCAATAGCTATTACCCGTTTAGCTTTTTTCTTGTATTCAAGCTTTTTTGCTTCCTTCAATCTTTCATTATGTTCATTCTGCCATTCCTTAAATACATTCTTCTTTTGTTTCACGATCTTTTGCACATCTTCATTCCACCATCACGTATCCCTATCAATTATACCTTTTCCTTTCGTTTCTCCTAGTATTCTTTTAGCTGTATTTCTAATACAACTAGCCATTTCATTCCAACATTCATTCACAGATTTATCATTCATATCATTCATTTCAATCATTTTATCTATCACATTTTGTTTAAATCTACTTGCATACTCTTTCCTTTCAAGAATACTCCATTTTACCTTAGGAGGGGCTCAGTTTCTGGTCTTAATGGAGGGTGTTCTTTGCTCCATCACTAGTATTAACGGACGGTGCTGGGACTAGTGCTTCACTTGGTAGCACCTTACAATCCTTTACGCAGATCAACTTACTTCTCTTAATAAGAAAGTAGTCGATCTGCGTACAGTGCTAGTTGCTACTTTTATAAACCACGTATTACCAATGGCCAGGTGAAACGACGAAGCCGCTTGAAGTAGCGTCTCCCTACTAGCGTTTCGCATGCCGTACCCCCATCCTCCATGCACTGTTTCATAACTTTCACTTCCCGCTCCTACGTGTCCATTAAAGTCACCTCCTATACATATCTGTTCACTTTCTGGTATACCTATCATAATTTCATCAAAATCCTGCCAAAAATTTTCTTTTACTTCATCTTTACATTCGGTTTGGGGTGCATACGCGCTAATGACATCCAGGATGACGTTCTCCCACACTATTTTCACAACTATTAATCTATCATTCATTCTTATTACATTCGTCACACATTCTTTCAAATTCTTATCTAACACTATTCCTACACCATTCCTTTTTCCGTCACTACCACTATAATAAAACTTGTATCCTTCACCAATTTCTCGAGCTCTCATTCCGTTCCATTTTGTTTCTTGCAAACATGCAATATTTACTCTTCTCCTTTTTAAGAAATCTGCCAATTCCCTTCCTCTTCCAGTCATCGTTCCAACATTCCAACTTGTATACCTCATTCTTATCCCTTTCATACCAAGAGCTTGCTTCTTACGCTGCACCCGCCCATGGTGCAACAACCCTTGTCCATTTTTCGCAGGAACCGGCTGCTGCTCCTGCGCATCGCTTGAAGGGTACGCCCTAGCATCATCTAATTTATTCCCAGACATATTGCAATTTGTTTTGGCTATGGTTTTATGACCGGCCGCCTGCCTGATTTCAACCCCCCTTGGGAATGCAATCGTTGACCAGACGGCACCAGATGGAGTTGGCCCAGGTCGATTAAGAGCTCTTAGTCGTCTTTTACGACACCCACGAGCAATGTAAGGGTTGGTAGTATTCGTAGCCCCTACCACACAGCATATTATAATATTAATTATTTTATTATATATACATTATAATATTAATTATTTTTATTATACTCGTATTTAAATGTATTTTCCAGAACACACTAAAAAGAGAATACTGAGCATGGCTCGGTGATCCAGATATAATGAAATTAGGCGGTCTTATCTCGCATACTGCAATTTCTTCCGTCTACCTTAGGATGGATTTTTGTATATTTAGTGAAAATTATGTTTTATATTTATACATAATAATAAAACTATATATATGTATTATTACCAAATACCATTTACGAAATTTTTTTACGAATTTTATTTTACCAAATACCATTTATTTTACCATTCGCTCCGATGGTTCAGACATGTGGAAAGAATGCCGACCGAACGTCTGGTTAAGAAGATATACAATGCGAAAGTGGAAGGATGTAGGTACCGGAGGAGACCAAGACTAACCTACTTAGACCAGATCGGTCATGTACTGAAGGAAGGTGGAGTCAAGAGTCTCCGAAACCGGCGAGCGTGTATGAAGAGAATTATGAATGTTGCAGAAGCGAGTGAAGTATGCAAATATTGAGTTCTCTGGCACTCTGTTCTCTCTGCCTACCCTGCAAGGGATATGACGTGATGATATGTATGTATATATGTACCAAATACCATATCTTGTCCTTCATTATAGAGAAAACTAGACAAATCCTCGCACTAATACTGGGTGCATTACCCGTTCTAATTGTAGCATTAGGAGAACAGAATGAGCTATTGTAGAACCTTGTCTGACGTATCTGTTTTATTTGAAACGCTTCTCGAGCGCACAATAGGGTTTACACTGTTTACAGTTCGAATGCTTAAAGACCATTGCTCCTAATGACAAACGTTTCACTAATGTAAACGTAATTACGATTTATTTTTTTGTATCTGATTTATTTTCTTTTTTAAATACAAAGTTTGTTAGAAAAAATATAAAATCCATGGTTATGGTAAAAGTTATAAATTTATTGATTCTTTCTTCTTTGTTGCTTGACCACGTGTGAATTTAATTGGACAGGACGTGGCGGAAAACGTTCGTTAGGTTGGTTATCAATCAACAAGCAAACTATGCTGTAGCTTTCTATCTTATTGAAGATTTTATCCCTAAAGTAGTATAGCTATTGATAAATTTAAGTAAATATTTCTAATTTTAACGTTCCTTATTGACTGTATATATATGTGTATTTATAAGGATGAATTAATGCTTTATTTTTTCCCCAATTTAATTTATTTTATACTATTATATTTTATCTATTTTATACTATGGCAATCTATTACAAGAAATTGAAATAATTTATTGTATGCGTTTGACGATATTTTATGTACATTATTTGACTTGTAATACCTATATTTACCAATAAATTGATTATTCTGATTATTTTGCATTCCAGTGCCCAACAGTGGAAATCTATTGTTGGGTAACACTATTATTAAAAAAGATATAGCACTTATTTGATATTAAAATTCTCGACAAGACAACTTATTTTCTTAACGATGCGATGAACATGCAATGTCAGTGTTTGCTGCTGGACCTATGTGATTGACATGCAAATGTTTGTTAATGTTTTAAAAGTATAACTAAATAAATAAATAATTGAATTCTACGATGCAGATGTAATGTGTTGTGTGATTGTGTTTTCCATATGGTTATTTGTTCGCTACAAAAATGGATTGATTTGTGTGTAATTGTTTCTTCAAGCTTTGATATTTCTACATTGCTGTTATTTGACCTGAATGCGGGGCATTGACTTTTATAAATAAATAAATAATACTTAAAGTATATAAATATCTGTTAACATATAATAGCATTAGCGGGGCGCGACGTACCGTAGCCCGCCGCCCAAAAAAAGCATGTAATAGTTAGTATAACAAATTTGACTGCAGAGATGGCGTAGTAGCAAAGAGTAAAGTTATTAAATTGAAAAAGAGTGGCAACTCGATGATAAAATATGCATGTATGGAAAGTGCTGCCACCCAGAGCTTAGGCGGTGAACTAAAGTTGAAGTAATATATATACATATCTACATGTGTATGTGTAATTACATAGAATTTTCTTTTACTATGAAAGCTACCCTGAAATATAAAAAAAAACATATCAGCTGATAATTAAACAATAATAATATCAGCCTAACATTGAAACTTGAGATAATTTTCAGAAAAATATCAATAACCGAAAATAGATCGATGACAATAAGTACCTACGCTAGGAACAAAAAATAACAATTCTCAGTTGTCAAACGTTTGACAGGCAGGACAAAATGGCAGCAGTTAAGTTTGTACAACCAATCTGTAGGCGGCGCGACGGTCAGTAAAAATAAGTAATGTTTTAAGTGTGCCCCCCCAGCGTAGTAGTTAAGATACCAAGTTTCCGTGCCAGTGGCGTGGATTCGATTTCTATGTAGGACAATACTTTGTGCGATCCACAAAGTGTTGTTTTGAGACTTGGTGTATTTTGTTCGCGTTAATTACATGTTTGCAAAGTCCCTCGCAAAACAAGTATTATTTCCTTTAATTATATGATGTCTTTAAAAAACAAAAAAATTAAGGTACTTTTTGAAATCCAATCCTTATTTAATCCAACATTTTAATCGAAGCTTACAAGCTAGGAGCTGAATTGAGCAGACAGCTTATTATTACTACGGATTCAGAAACATGAACTATTTTATCTTTATTTCATCATTAGATTTTTATATATGATATACACACACACACACACACGTACACACATATCATCACGCCATATCCCTTGCAGGGTAGGCAGAGAGAACAGAGTGCCAGAGAACTCTATCTTTGCATACTTCACTCGCTTCCTCAACATTCATAATTCTCTTCATACACGCTCGCCGGTTTCGGAGACTCTTGACTCCACCTTCCTTCAGTACCTGACCAATCTGGTCTAGGTAACACTACATATTCGAACTATCGGAGCATTCCCTTTCGCATCTTTACACCAATACTCTCTTTCATACCTACTCGCTTTCTTACGTCGTCGTTACG
Organism: Lymantria monacha; assembly: GCA_905163515.2. Taxonomy (NCBI): domain Eukaryota; kingdom Metazoa; phylum Arthropoda; class Insecta; order Lepidoptera; family Erebidae; genus Lymantria; species Lymantria monacha. The sequence goes on from LR991083.1 coordinate 23,046,951, forward strand.
AATGCGATTCGTCAGTCTAACTCCACAGATTTATCGTAGAGATCACTTACTTTCATGCTCTTTTCTGCATACCCTACTCTCGTTTCCATACAGTAACGTTGGACAAGCACTGCGTTATGTATTGCTACATGTGCCTTCTGGCTAAGGTGGTGGCTACCGAGAAGTTGCCCCAACGCTCTGTTCGCTCTATTTCCCGTATTCACTCTTCGCTCTATATCAGAGGTGTACCTTCCATCTCGGCTAAATCCACATCCAAGATATACAAATTCATCCACTTCCTCTAGTATATATGATATATACTAAGGTTTAACAATATCTAGCATATATCAAGCGCATATTTATAACTAAGTTAACATAAGTTTCATAATCTTCCATTTATAAATATTTATAAATGAGACCTGGAATTTTACTGTTTAAAATAGTGACAACATTGCTCCCAAATGAAGAAAAAGGAAGCTAATGGGGATTCATGAGCTAACACACTGCTTCGTTGTCACCTCAAATAGTCTGACTGTGGTGGTACGAATATGAATCCAACAAAAAAATAAGTTCATTACTGTAATAGATAAGACTGCTTAACTAAGTGAAAATAGCATTATCGTTACTCGAAAATACTTCTGCTTATCTATCAATTGGATGGATAGATGAACCAAATTCTTCTAATTAACTCAGATTTATTCTGTTTCAATGATAAAGAAGACTCTAAATTAATTGTCATTAATTAATATTTGTGATTTTCCGTATGGTGAAGGAGTAAGAATACTATTCACCATATCTTACCCGTGGGTGATCGTACGAGACGACTAAGGGATATAAAATGCATATAACATCTATGCGAGTGAAGGAAACCTCGAAACAAAACCCTATACCAACAAGTATGACCATCGTGGTATAGTAGGTCAATTACCCTACCATTATGGAGGAGGCTCGAGCCCAACAGTGGGACATATATGAGCTGAAATGATGATGATGTATTAATAGATGATTTATTAAAAAAAAAAGTAAGACCTAGAATGCTAAGTAACATCCTACCCATATTAGAAAGTGTGAAACGTTTTACTTTATTTAGATCTATATTCAGCGAATTAGCTACGCTTTAGATAATTATAACTCCATGAATAATAGCTATCACTAATTATCCATTAGTCCTCTCTCAAGTTTCCTGCCGATCTCTATAAATAGTTTATAATAAGAAATGGCTCGAATTTATTAATTTCAAATATTAATGTTACGTCAGAATAGTTTAAAACAAGAGAAAGCCCAGCCATTTTTTAATTTGATTAAAACTATAGTACCTATGTATATTGAAACTTATTGTCGTTCACGCCTACGAAATAGTTAATGGCCGTCTAATTTATACGACGCTTAATAGGTGCGTTCAACAAAATAATGGTTGAAACAGAGACCACGACGGATATCTAAGCGGGTTCATTTAGATGGAATCGGTTTAATTTAGCACTAGTGAAATTCACATTGCATTATTTGTAATACTTAATAGCTTGTGTATGTATAAATGTCCTGAACTCCACCTTTATCGTATACTGAAGCTATTAACAGTAGAAAATATCAAAAATAATAGCAGGTTTTTTTTTTTTTGTTTTTTTTCTGGGGGCGGGTTACGGTCGGCACACTCCTCGCACCACTCCGTCCGGGGTGACAGAGGGGCGTAAGCACGCACACCCGTAGCCCACCCGTGACGTCGCCTTCGTCGTTGGGCCAACCACCGGAGCAGAGTGACTTGACGTCAGTGGTTAAAATAATAGCACTAGTGTTTCCTTTACGCAGGAGCGTTGTGTAATTACCAGGCCGGCTATGGATGTCAAAGAATCCGTACCATTGAATCGGCTCAAAGGTGATTGGGATATAACACGATGGGTTATAAGGCCGCACATCACCCTGCCGACGCTTGAGATGAACTGAGCGGAGTGTCAGACCATAACCTTTCCAAAAAGAAAAATATTGTTGAAATAATGAAGATATTAATTTCTGATGTTTATATATGCACGATTACGAGTTTTCCCTGTCATAATAGACTAAGAATACAATTCACTTCCCTCTATCTTAGTCGTGGAAATTGTGAAACCTGACTAAGAAAATAAGACCCTATACTAATCCACCTGGTCAGTGTAGTGTAGATCAATTGCCCTCATATTATGGAGGAGGGTCAAGCACAGCAGCTGGATATATGAGCTGACACCATGACGATGGCATTAAATGATATGTAATAAATAACAAATATTTTTAGTTGTAAGTAGGTGGTGAATTGTATTCCTACTCCTTCTTACTTTTCCTGGAAACATCATCATCATCACCATTCTCCTGCTATTATCCCAATTACTTGGGGTCGACGCAATATGTACCGGTACATATTGCAAAAGTTATTGGGAATAGTTTTATGACCGGCCACCTGCCTGATGTCAACCCTAAAATGACATCAGGTTAAGTAGGCCCAGGTCTATTTACATCTTTTAGTCGTCTTTGTAAACGCCACGAGCAAAGTAAGGGTTACAGTATTCGTAGTCGTTAACACATAGCACATTTCATTGGAAATATATTGTCACTAAATATTGAGACAAGTAAACAAAATACTTCACTCATTGCAAGAAAGCAATAAAATCTGAATGCCGGGCCATATTCTACCTATGTCACAAATTGAAGGCTCACTCTACAGCTAGTGTATAAAATATTCAGCTTATGATTCTACCGAGAAAAGTAATTAAATTTTCCTTCGTAGAGCTTCGCTTGTGGCTGGCTCTCTGTTAATTAATCATCCTACCCCTCGCTTTTCTCCCCTTTCAGAAATAGGTTAATAATAGTTGTCTTTTTCGCATCTTTTCAACCGTTTCCATTATTAAGGGAGCAAACAAACTGTTAAGAGTTTTAATTAAATACAAAGTTGAATATTGCTAACCTAGCTGCGATATTGCCAATATTGTCCGAATACTTATTTAAAAAGTTAGGAATATATTTATTTGTTTAATGTTTTCATATTTATAGAGAGAAATTAAAAACATATTTAGATTTTTGTATAAGGGCCGCGTTCACCATGGGTGGGTTTTTGAATTAATAATAATAATAATATGAATAATATGTGGTCGAGCCTCGACAAATCGATCCGGGGTGACAAAAGAGGCGGCGCGTAACCCCATGGACCCATTCTGCAAATACCTCTCTACGCCACGCGAGCGGACCACCGGTACCCGATCTTTGTCTTCGGTGGCCCGCCCGGCAGTTTACCCTTACGGGTTCCTCCCGTGTCGACGCCCCGACAGCTTTCGCCGTCGGGGCATCGCCTTCACGCGGTAGCCTCACGTCGGGTGACCGGATAATTCCCCGGTCCGATCACCCGAAGCCTCGGTTAGGGCGGCATCAGGCAAAGATATTCGCGCCTGCGCCACCCCGGCCGCTGGCGGCGACCCGGGTCACGGGAATCCTCCCCGACTCGTTCCGCCGCCTCCTTCTGCGAGATGACAGCCTCGCAGAAGGCGGCGACCGCGTCCCAGTTTCTGACGCTGTCGACCATCGCTTTCAAGACAGCCGGCAGCGTCAGGTCGGCACCGATGACAGCGACGAGGTCACGGCGCTGCCCGTCTCAGCCCGAACATACCTCGAGCGTATGTTGCGCCGTGTCATCGTCGTTACTGCAATGGTGGCAGGACGGAGTCCACTCCCTCCGCACGACCGTGTGCAGGTACTTGCCGAAGCAACCGTGCCCTGACAAGACCTGCACCCACCGGAAGGAGAGCACTCCGTGCCGCCGCTCCATCCACTCCATCAGTACGGGCCGGAGGGCCTCGACGGTAACAACACTGTGTTGCACTGAGGTAATCCGCCGGTAGAGGTCGGAGAGCATCTCCGCCTCTAGGTCCCACCAATAAAAAAAAAAAAAAAAAAGGGGGGGGTGTCACGGCCAATAGGCATGCCGCCTCTGTCGACACCGTGCGGTACCCACGAATGGCTCTGACCGCTATGGCTCTCTGTGGCCTCCACAGAACCGCCCTGAGCTGGGCGTTCAGAGCCCACACGGGTGCGCTGTACATGGCCATTGAGCGGATCACCCCCGCATACAGCCGTCGGCCCTCGAAACTGGGTCCGCCCACGTTCGGCATGAGCCGTGATAGGGCGGACACCGCGCCGACCAGCCGGGGAGCCCTCTCAACGTCCAGTCGTAGCCAATGTCCCACAGAGTCGGCCCCAATACCGACCCCTGCGGAACACCGCACGACATGGGCGTCCGCACAATGTCCCCTGTGGGACTCGCGCAGAGGACACTGTGCCCCTCCAAATAGTCTGCCACCAGCCGCCTCAGTTCCAAGGGCACTCCATGGAATCGGAGCGCCTCCCTGATGCAGCTGAATGGCAGACTATTGAATGCGTTGGCAATGTCCAACGACACCGCCAACAACACTCCTCTGCCGGGGACAGTCTCCGCGGCCGTCTGCCTCAGGCGTAGCAGGGCCCTATAACGACCTAGGCCAACTCCATCTGATGCTGTTTGGTCAACAATTACATTCTCAAGGAGGGTTGACGTCTGGCAGGTGGCCGGTCATAAAACTATTGCCAATAACTTCTACAATATGTATCGACCCCAAGTAATTGGGATAAGAGTAGGAGAATGATGACTGCATAGATAGATTGGTATACAGGTTTATTTTGACCTCTCCATCATCTGCAGTAATGTTACATGCATATATTATTTAATTGTCTTTGCCATCACATTGCCATCACATCACACATTACAGAAATTTTATTGAAGCAAAATTTCTGTTTTAAAAATGGTTCATACCATTATTGGGCTCGAACCTCCTCCACCATATGGGGGTATTTGATCTCCTATACCATGCTGGTTAGACGGGTTGGTATAGGTTTTTTTTCGTTTTTTTTTTGTTTTATTGCTTATGGTGGCATACAAGCAAGTAGGACACCTGATAGTTTGTATTATCGCCACACATAGACCCTTGCAGTACCAGGGGTACGACTAGGTCGCTGCTTATTAATGAAAACCCCAAAGTCCACCGAGAAAGTTGAGCTGCCGGCTCTCTCGCACATCGAACGACGCACAACATATGACCCTACTACTATTACCTTAACTATGTTTTAGGACACACACTGGCAAAATAGGGCTTTTTTATTGATTATGATGGCAATAAAGCAAGCAGCACACCTGATGGTAAGTGTTACTACCGCTCATAAATCCATGCATTACTGGGTATACAGCTATGCCAGTTAACCAACAGCGTCAGGAACTGGGACGCGGTCGCCACCTTCTGCGAGGCAGTCATCTCGCAGAAGGAGGCGGCGGAATGAGCCCGGGAGGATTCCCTCCATGCGGACTCAAGCCACCGTCGGCGTCTCGGGCGGCGCAGGCGCGAATATCTGCGCCTGATGCTACCCTAGCCGAGGCATCGGGTGATTGAACCAGGGAATAGTCTGGTCACCCGAAGTGAGGCTACCGCGTGAGGTCGACTCGAGAGGAACCCGTGAGGGTAAACCGCCGGGCGAGCCACCGAAGACAAAGACCGGGTACCGGTGGCCCGCTCGCACGGCAAGGAGAGGTGTTCTTGCAGGGTGGGTGTATGGGGTGGCGCGCCGCCTCTTCCGTCGCCCCGGATGGATTTGGCGGGGCGCGACCACATCCATAGTCCACCGTAAGAAAAAAAACGGCCAGTTTACCAAAACCCATCCAGAAAAATGGGTCCTCTCACCACCGAACAAAGCGAAACAGCACATTGCTACTGCTTAGGCATCAATAGGTGTAATAATTACTCCATACATCATTTTTACTCAGTCACCACAATTTATTAATTTTCTGTGTTTCCTGAACACAGAAAATTATTTACGTTGGCTTTAGAAATTGAGATAAAGAACTGCAGTACGACAGGTTAAAGTTTAATTTTCCACTCAGCTGTCGGTATTATATATATATATATGTATATATATATATATATATATATATATATATATATATATATATATATATATATATATATATATATATATAAATCATCATTAATATATGGATATGTATTAAGTTGGCGTACCAAACTATAATAACTCTACGAAAATGTTATTAAAAGCTAAATATAATCTAAATCTAAAAGGTGATATAATAGCTGTCTAACTGTTAATTTATAATACGATTCCACATAAAAACACATTTATTCAATTTCTATCTTATATAAAAATTTAAAACAAAAATAATGCTGTAAAAGGACGTCTTGAAAACATTTGAATGAACGCAAAAACGGTACCAATATTTGTTTTAATTTGTTAAAAAGGCTCTTGGGAAAACAGTAAATATCAATTAAGTATTACGATGTTTTCCTGGAGAGAAACAATAGCCCGAGTACAATTACTCGTCCTTCATTAAGGAGAGACAAATCCTTTCAGTACTATTGCCCATTCTAATTGCAGCATTAGTGAACAAAACGAGCTATTATAGAACATTTCCGTCCAGATTGGTTTTATTTTTAACTCTCCACCGTACACTGTAGGGTTTTTAAGCTAACGTCAAAAATCAGTCGTCTGTTTTATCTAGCTTTTAATGTTGAATACATTTTACCCATTTAAAGTAAAGATAAAGAAGTAAGTATTCAATAAAATGATTAATTATTAAAACGCATATTTTTGTAATTATAAGTTACTGTTAAAATGATCTTTCAAATTGTGTCTTCTTATCAGACCATATACGTCCAACTATACATGAGTCTTTTTCAAATGAGGAAAATAAACCAAACGCGAAGTTAGCATTTCGTTTAATTTTGAGTTTTCTTCCTCTTGCAAGCATATTATCTGTTATACCTTAATCAGTTTTTATACTCTTCATAATGAAAAAAGAGGTAGTTACCATTATATTTTTATATACAATATTGTTTTATCCAATTGGATTATAGACGGAATTCGTATCTTTATAAATATAATTCTTCTGTACCCCTAAATGTCTGTACCGATTTGGTTGAAATTTTGTGTGCATATTTGAGTGCATTTTAGGTGGGTTAGAAAATACAATTAAACCTTGTACATGAACGCGTTTTCATAAATCAAAAATAATTTGTTGAAAATGTTTTGCATCTATTGACGTTATATGACTTTTTTTACATTACAATCTGTCGGATCCTCTATTTTGTATTTTTATCTCTATTCTCTATTTTGTATAATATATTGGTATACTTATATTTTTTGAGACTAAAACATCTAAAGCTATCGTTGCAGCAATAATAGTGTTAGGATCACGGACTACCGCTACACAAAAGTTAATAGTGGTAGGACCACGCTGTTGACAGTTTCCCGTCCGTCCGGGGTAGTACCACACTCTCGCAGAAATCGGCGTCTGAGCAATGGCAATGTGTGTGTCCGGTGAGCGAGAGAGCCGAATGTCCAACTGGGTGGGTTTGGGGTTAATATTGGTAGGCAGCGGCCTTGCTCTGGTATTGCAAAGGGCCATGGGCGGCAGTAACACTTACAATCAGGTGTGCTGCTTACTCGTTTGCCACCAAAAGCAATAAAAAAAGTCGTTTCCATCAGTTTTGTAAAATGCTTAACTCAGCTTAGCATCAGACATTTTATAAACCTTAGAAATATAGAAAAAAAATCCAATACAAGATTAGAATTATAATTCCATTAGTCTAAATTAGTTCAAGGGTACTCATAATAAAAACATCAAGTTTTTTTTATTTATTCAAATTTTTATACAAATACTCTTAACAGCCATATTTTTCCTGAAAATATTATGATTATGTTCGAAGTAAGAAGTTCTTGAGTTTTTTTTTCTGAAGCCGCTAAATGTACATATTTGAGAAAGTATAAAGCTTTTGAAGATTTCCTTTTACCTCTCCAATAAACGCATAAATATTTCTTGTATAAGCACTAGCGTAATGATTTTAAATGGTGCTGTAATATAAGAGTAACATCTAAGTAACTATGTAATATAGACCAGTACTCTTGAAAGTTTCAGTTTCAATAATGTACAAAGATATTATTTAATAAATAATTTTATAGAGTAAATATTTTCTCGTAATTATCTGTAGATTAGTTCATAATATAAGCACGCCGATATCTATAAAAGAGTATATTTGTATATATGACATTACTAAACTCCAAAACTATTTGACCGATCATTATGAAAATTGGTATGTATATGTATTTTTTCTGGAGAAAAAATACATATACATACCAATTTTCAAAAAACCTTGGAAGGTTAATACGCTATCTCCATTGATGTAACTCACCACTAAGCAGCGCTGCAATATATCGACCTCTACCAACAAACCAAAGGTCTGGATTTGCTAGTATACTATAAAAATATACTTTTAAATTTATGTTAGATTTAATTTTCCCTTCAATCATTTCAGTCTTACTGTTTTGGAATTGACATAGTAATTACTCCACAGATTTTCTTTGAAAAAATATGCATGCAAGAGAAGGAACTTTCGATATAATATAACTCTATATCATCCTACCTGATCAGCCTGGTATAGTGAGTCAATTTTTCTTTTATTATGAAAGGGGTTTGAGCCTAGCAGCGGGATTTATACGGCTATGGTTTAAGCACACCCCATCAGTACCGTCGGGGAAAGGAAAGGCAGCATAGGGCTAGCCCCATAAATCTCCTTATTACCTCCACATCGCCATTTGGTATGATTACCGGTAATGATTCCTTAACATAGGTGGTAATTGATACGCCACCGAAGACAAAGATCGGGTACCGGTGGCTCGCTCGCACGGCGAAGAGAGGAGTTGCACGGTGGGTCTATGGGGTCACACGCCGCCTCTTCCATCACCTCAGACCGATTTGGCGGGGCGAAACGCATTCATAGACCACCGCAAAAAAAAATACGTGTTAATTGATACGGAATTATGGGCAAAGTATGTGGTAACGTCTTTATTCTAACCTAAATCAATTACCACACAGACGGTAGCCTAGGCCGGTATACTTCTCTTCGGACTAATATTATAGTCGTAAATGATACTGGATACTTTGTATCCAAATGAAAATTACTTTTAAGTGATGGAAAAATAATTTAATAAGTTAATGATATACCCGTTCGGCATAACAATTTGACGTGCTAAGGCTAACCCACTGGACAGGCCACTAATGACAGACACCAGATGCTGGTGACTTGCCTTCACGGCGTAAAGAGATATATGTACCTAGTTAGATCGAGCGGGATTGACTATAGTATAGCCAGTCCCCAAAACAAAAAAAAAGAAGTCCTCGTGTACTGAGTGGTGAAGAATACAATATGTCACCACCCAAGCCTGCTAAAAGTAAAAGTACTAGTGGACTTTTGGCGGGAATCTAAAACGTCATGTGGTACTCTTGTATTATATTCGATATTTTAGTGTTTTAACGTGTTATATTAGATAGTTTTTATGGTATTTTATGTAATGTAATGTGACTGAACTGCTGAGATGTAGTGAATATCATATAAAAGTGCTTTACAACGTTTTCGTTTTCCATCAAAATTCCCACAAGATACCATTAACAGTGTGGCCATAGCACTGTTGATGGCGACAATTTGACTTCCTGACGGACAATGACTAACCTGAAAACACTAAAAACTTGAAGATAATTATAACTTGACACTGGCAACAATGGCTCATTAAAGTAGCTGATTGCCAATACATAAAAAGAAGAAGAAGAAGAAGTACTAGTACTCATTTATTCTAGTATTATAATCATTATTCGTAATCTAAGCATTCAAAGGTTCTAATCGTTAATGATAACTCACAAATATAACCAGTGCAAGGTCCAAAGTTTGTCAAGAAAATATTATTATGGTCAGCAGCAAACAATTTATTACTTCTTAATTACATTTTTATATTCTATTAAACCCGTAGTCCAATAAAGGTAGAACATCACTATTTTCTTTTAAATAAATTGTCATCAAAAGTGTCGCATCAACACAGCATTACATTTGTAATATATTCAGAATGATAATTTATTCACGGTAAGATTTTCCACATTCACCCTTACAAAGAAATGGGAAGGATTTTTTCCTTACAAAGAAGGCATCTGCGGTATTTATCTGCTTTGTAAAGGAGCCACAGGCCTCTTAGCATTGGAATGTGACGTAATCTCATTGTGGCCTTTTTCCTCAATCACTCATCTACAAATACGTGAAGTGTGAATGAACGGGTCCCATGAGAATATTACCACGTTTCTATAGTACCAGTTGGTCTCAAATTATCCGAATAAATTACGTGAAAACTGCCAATATAAATTTATTTTAGAAGTTTTATATTCTAGTGATTGTAAAGATATTTAATCAGATAGAAATGGAGTTCTACTATTTACTAATGGACTTGTTCTACCAAATGTGGGATTATTCGATTGTTACGGATTCTCAAAGAAACCTTATAAATTTAATTGAAATGTACACTCATTCTTTTTTTTTTTGGTTTCAATTACCTCAAACTCCGATTCTACTTTATTTTTAAAATCAAAGTAAACCAAATTTCCCCTATTAAGGTGTTAGATAGTATGAGGGCTGATCTTTCTTTCCCTAATATGGAATTCAATTTCTACGCGGAACAATTCATTATGTGATCTGCAAATTATAATAAGTCTAGGTATTATTTGTGTTTTAACTTAAAAAAATAACTGAACATAGCTAGGTGAATATAAACTTACAATCTAAAAAGTAAGGATAAATAATATTTATTTCAGCACTTGAAGTTATGTGTTTTGTAGAAAATAAAAACTGGAAACAAAACCATACAGTAGAAAGTACCACTGAATGAGAATTTTCATTTATTGCTGAATCTGAACGCATAGGTGCCAGTGTTGTGAGTTTTAATCAAGATGCAGCTCGGTGTGTTTTGATCGTAGAACAACCGATAAAAAAAAAACCATCGAAGTGCGAATCGGTGATTTTTGTTTGTAATATAGACAATTTTGCTTTTATTTTCTATTCATTAAAATAAATGATACAATAAAAAAGTTTGGAAAATGCAAAAGTGCACGCGTCATAATTTTTATATTTTTATACTATTTTAGCCAATGCAATGGTAGAAAAAAATACTTTTCGCGCCATTCTCAACGTAGCGCAAAATATAGCTAGCAAGCATTGTAAACGAACCCATGGATTTATGGAATTCATTCCCTTTACCTATCCGAATAGACGAACAGAACCAAAAACAATGTAAACGAACCCAATTTAGCTATTTTCGAAAGGAAACAGTGCGTTACGATTATGGAGCTTTTAAAAAAAGAAATACTTCGATACATTATTTTTTTACGGTCGTGATAGTGCCAGATCCATACCAATAGACATCCGGACGTCCTCGAATATTTTTTAACTCCTTTCTTACTTTAAACAAAATAATTGCTTTTTAAAATATCAAATATGTTTAAACGAATGTTTTTCCTTGACATATGTATGATAATATTACCATATAAGTGCAGTGTGAGAAAAATACAGTCATTTTTAGTTTTAAAGAGTTCTTGATTTTCATATATCGAGCGCATCACCGCTTCGCTTATGAGGCGTGTAATATTTTTGATTTCGTATCAATTACCAAATCATACTAATTTCATACATATGATTACGTGATTATAATCACGCAATTATTTCAACCCTTGTACACGAACTAATGCATTGAGTAATAAAATTATCTATACATATAAATAAATTTGGTTTGTAATGTTAAAATAACGTAATATGTATGTATGTGTATGTATTCAATAATAGTTTTTATTGAATACATATATATCAGTATTTATGATACTTATAATAAAAATATTCCAAAAAGATAAAATGTTCATCATATGGATGTCTGTCTAACAATTTATTAAGATTGATTTCACTATCTGCTTTTAACAGATATCACGAGGTATAAGTTACTTTTATTTAAAAAAAATATGGTACCGCACAAAAGAATTTGAATCTTTGCGATTGTGAACAATTCCTATTAAAATAGATCCTATTACTATTTTTTTTTATTACAATTCCCATTAAAATAGTTTACAATCAATATAATATATCATTCTTCGTTTTTGACATCTAATAATTGGTACATCGACACAATGGCAGAAGATTGTAAGAAAAGGGGTCTACGCGTGAATGTGAGCAAAACCAAAATAATGGTCTTTGAAAGAGATAAAACCAGAACAGATGTAAGAGTAGCAATAGGTAATGATGTACTAGAGCAAGTGAATGAATTTGTATATCTTGGATGTGGATTTAGCCGAGATGGAAGGCACACCACTGATATGGAGCGAAGAGTGAATGCGGGAAATAGAGTGAACGGAGCGTTGGGGCAACTTCTCGGCAGCCACCACCTCAGCCAGAAGGCACGTGTAGCAATACATAACGCAGTGCTTGTCCCAACATTACTATATGGAAGCGAGAGTTGGGTATGCAGAAAAGAGTATGAAAGTAAAATTAATGCGGTCGAAATGCGATCTCTTCGGAAAATCTGTGGAGTTAGGCTGACCGACCGCATTCGTAACGACGACGTAAGAGAGCGAGTAGGTATGAAAGAGAGTATTGGTGTAAAGATGCGAAAGGGAATGCTCCGATGGTTCGGACATGTGGAAAGAATGCCGAACGAACGTCTGGTTAAGAAGATATACAATGCGAAAGTGGAAGGATGTAGGTACCGAGGGAGACCGAGACTAACCTACCTAGACCAGATCGGTCAGGTACTGAAGGAAGGTGGAGTCAAGAGTCTCCGAAACCGGCGAGCGTGTATGAAGAGAATTATGAATGTTGAGGAAGCGAGTGAAGTATGCAGAGATAGAGTTCTCTGGCACTCTGTTCTCTCTGCCTACCCTGCAAGGGATATGGCGTGATGATATGTATGTATGTATGTAATAATTGGTATACATTGTACACAATTAAAACATAACTGAACTATGAACTGCATAAAAAAAATACTCTGAGCCATGTGGTGGATTACATATTTATTAATTTCCTTATATAGTTTTATTATTAGCGTGAGATATTTTACAGTCGATTGTTTTCTAAATAAAATAAATAAATAAATAATTTGCTAGTAATACTCCGAACAAAAGTAGTAAATTATATAACATAAGAATACGAGATTAATATATAGCTATACATTACTGTAATGAAAGAATTCTCTTTATACAATCAGAAAAAGCAATGTTCGTATTTTTAAACGATGCGGGAGCCATTTTATGTAAATTTATCAAATGGAGCTTTGATAAAAATATTCAATTCATTATACAAGTATTCTATAACAAATTAAGTATTTACAATTACTTTTGGTAGTAATAATATATAAAATTAATGAACATTTTACAAACGTAATGTATTTAGAAAATATTCACATATATACATAAAACGCTCGGAATTTTATAATGCTTAGACTAAATTTATAATATTTTTACTATTGCTTAGCGTAGCCTTCTTCATAGCACGCTGAATGAGACCTAGTCTCTAAATGCCAACGTTTAGGACTACTTTTATTGTGGTAGGACCACGATGTTGACAGTTTTCTGACTACAGCCGCGGGCCGGTCAGTCCGGGGTAGTACCACACTCTTGCAGAAGATCGACGTCTGAGTAATGGCAACGTGCTATTGCGCTTCGTTCGGTGAGCGAGAGAGCCGGAAGCCCAACTAGGTGGGTTTGGGAATTTTATTGGTAGGCAGTGGCCTAAGCTATCCCCTTAGTATTGCAAAGGTCTATAGGCGGCAGTGACATTTACCATTAGGTGTGCTGTTTGCTCGTTTGCCACCATAAGCAATAAAAAAAAGGTTTTCGTGCATTCACTTGTTATAGACCTTTGCTTTCAGACATAAGAATATTGAATGAGACATGTTAATTTAGATAATAAGTATTGATATCATTGTCATCACCTCTTTTTTTTGCGGCGGACTATGTTCTGGTCACACTCGGCCAGATCCGTCCGGGGTGACAGAAGAGGCGGCGCGCGACCCCATACACCCGCCTCGCAATGCACGTCTCTTCGTCGAGCGAGCGGGCCACCGGAATCCGATCTTTGTCTTTGTGGCCCTCCCGGCGATCATTGTCATCACCCTGCTTTGATTCAATTACTTGACGACGCAATATGTTCTTTACTTCTACACAACGCTTTCGGATATCTTCTCTGCGTTTCATCCTTTTTTTTTTCCCGCAAGGTGGACCATGGATGTGGTCGCGCCCCGACAAATCAGTCCGGGGCGACAAGAAGAGACGGCACGCAACTCCATGGACCCACTCTGCAAGCACCTCTCTTCGCCGTATGAGCGGGCCACCGGTATCCGATCTTTGTCTTCGGTGGCCCGCCCGGCGGTATATCCTCGCGGGTTCCTCTCGAGTCGACGCCCCGACAGCTGTGTGCGTGACATCCTTTTCTATCCATACCATTCTTCATAAAGTTTAATCATCTGTTCATCAGTATTCCCTTAGCGCTAAAGCCTTTAAAATTCATTCTTTAACATTAATTCTTTGTTCTTCAAATATTATTTTCTTCGCGTGTAATTAAATATCCCAACTAGGTGAAACATTCTCTTTTAACTTTTCCGCTACTTGTGAAACTTTCAAACTTTCTCTTATACGTTCAGTCCTTATTTCATCTGTTTTTGTAACGCCGCACATCCAACTCAACATTTGCACCTCTGCTATATCCCGTTATCTCTCATTCGTCGCTTTTATAGCTCAATACTTTACCCACACAAGTCCTTATTAAAGTTTTATAAATTTTACTCATTAATTTTAGGTACTTGAGAATCGCATATCATACCCGTGACGCACAGCTATACTTCGCTTCAATGCCTACCACAAAACTGTTCTCAGTGTTTTGTCCTATGCCTTCTCAAGGTCAACGAACACCATATGCCACATATAAATGTCCACCATAAAATTTTACACACAGTTGACTCAATGAAAATATTGTATCTATCTATCCCACAACCCGGTATAAAATCGAACCGGTTTTGAATGACCTCATTTTCCTCTTGCAATTGCTTCTCGCTTCACAATGACATTTTCCTACACTATCATACTACGTGATATGAGTTTTATTCCTCAATAGTTTCTGCAGTCTTGAATATTCTTTTAAATTTTAAAATTAAACACTAGAGCACTATTACACCATCCGTCGGGGATTACTTCTGCTTGCCACAACTTATTGGTGGGTATATCAGGGATTAGTCCGCCACCCGTAAAGAAATCAAACGGTGTAGTGGCAGCACGATTGGGGCGGCATCCCAATAGGCGCGGGTTCGAATCCCGCTTGTGACATCATTTTTCGCTTCGTAATCGGGTTTTATAAAAAAAAAAAAATAATCAATAAGAACACCGGCCCACGCATATACAGGTTCCAATAAAAAAAGACACTGAACAGTTACGATTGGTTGCTGACGATGGTGGATTCCTCTCTATTTCTAATCAGTTCTAAAGAATCGTCTTATGTTGGTATCCTAGCTTATTGTACTTCTTATTTAGCTATAAATAAAAAAAAACTGTGTAGTTAGAAAAATATAACCACACAGAGTACTTTAAGAGCAGCCTAAAATATTGTAATCTATTATCACATCAGAATAAAATGAATGTAAATGTGTTTCTGGAAAAGAAGACGCAAACACTTTCTCTTTTTCCAGAAACACATTTACAATTCTATTTGCGAAACTTTTCATATTTGAGTATGAAGTCTCGTGGGTAAAATATAAATGTACGTATTTTAGTTTTATTTATCTTCATGTATCATATAGTATTAATAACAATATAAATAAACGTATATTAAATTAAGCGTAAATTAATTATTAAGATTTCATTAAATTTCTCTCTAATGAATAAAGTAATTTTGTATGTGTTATTACATACATACATATCATCACGCCATATCCCTTGCAGGGTAGGCAGAGAGAACAGAGTACCAGAGAACTCTATCTCTGCATACTTCACTCGCTTCCTCAACATTCATAATTCTTTTCATACACGCTCGCCGATTTCGGAGACTCTTGACTCCTTCAGTACATGACCGATCTGGTCTAGGTAGATTAGTCTCGGTCTCCCTCAGTACCTACATCCTTCCACTTTCGCATTGTATATCTTCTAAACCAGACGTTCGTTCGGCATTCTTTCCACATGTCCGAACCATCGGAGCATTCCCTTTCGCATCTTTACACCAATACTCTCTTTCATACCTACTCGCTCTCTTATGCTGTATGTATTATTATACTTATTATTTACAATTGTATATATACATCCATAAAAATGATCGTGAATTAGATTGTTTCTATCTATCTTTCTTAATTAAACTTTCACCAACATCTGGTTTTATTTCTTACGACTACATTTAGAGCGAAGGTAAAACAATAATCAAATTTTCTTTCTCTTTTTGATTTTGACGTCTATCAGTTCCACGGTTGGGCCTAAATCTGCTGCACTGTTAAATAAATTGACCTAGGTATTATACCACAATCTTGAGAAGAGTTGAAACAATATTCGATAAAATTATTACGAGTAGTTCAGTTGCGTTTTGTTATACCGTGAATAAAAGAACGTTTGGTTTAGACTGATACTTTTTTATTGAATTTTTTTTGTTGATTAATATCATATTTTAATATCCTACATCCTATTCCCGACGAAGACAAACTCAAAAACATAAAAATCATAATAATTGGTCCAGCCGTTCTTGAGTTATAAGTGTTGTAACTGACACAACTTTCTTTTATATACAGGATGCCGATTTAATTAGTAGAATCCTTGAAGGGGGTGTATCAGACCATGATACACTATCCAAATCAGTAAAAAAAAATAGTAACTAAGTTTTGATTAAATTGCCATACTGATAAGCGGTCAATACACTTGTATTATAAAAATTTCATGTAGGTATATACCCATGCATGTGACATTGAACTAGTAGGCAAATAGACCCGCTCGCGCAGCGCTCACCGTCACACAGCTGGATCGAAATGTACCTACAGGTCAATGTACGGTGACAAACCTACTGTTTTGATAAGAAACAAATCACTTTATCTCGGGATTGGGCAGAGCTAGGAGTCTGCAACTAACTTTAATGTTTTTTATGGCGTCATTCCTACACCTAGTTTCAGTTATTCTACTAATAAAATCGGCACCCTGTATATAGATAAAACTGGTTCACTATAAATCAAAGTTCTTTAAAATGCTACTAATAATTTATTATCTTCATATGTTATTAAGCAAACATATTCATTAAGCAAAACTCTTAATACTAGAAAACAAGAAAAAGTTTTATTTAAGGTGTGAAAGGAGGAAAAATATTAAGTAGATGGCTGCCCATAAAATTTGGTCAAAGCCCTTGCAATGTACATTGCTCTTTTTTGAGTATGCTCCATGAAGACATTTAACATCGATCGGTATACAAATCCTTTATAATATTATAATTTATTACAAAATATTTTAACGTCATCAGAAATATTTGAAATATCCATTAGAAATTTCTAGATATTGGGACAGTATATCAAAAGTAAAGTCGAGTTTACTTTCACCAATACGAATCGTGTAAAAACTGCTGATAAAAGCAATATTCGCCCCACGTATTTCTTTCTTTGAGAAAGACTCGAGCGTTACAGTGGTTTACAGGCTAACTTAAGACTGATTCAGCAATCTTTAAATATAAATTATTTCTTTTAACAACTTGAAAGAAAATTTAATTAAAAGTGAAGAAAGCGGTTTTATTCATAATTCAATAAAAGTTTATATACATAATAGTTAATGTTGACTTTTATTAAATCATTTTACAAATTTTGATTAGAAATACGAATGAATATGAGTACTCTAAAATGCTAATATATACTTTCAAGTTACCAAGGTATACAAAAAATAACTACATGTTTTTTTTTATTTCGTATGGTGGGAAACGAGCATGCAGCACACCTGATGATAAGTGTCACTGCCGCCCCTGTACCTTTGTAATACCATACCAAAGGTATAGCTAGGCCGCTGCCTACCATTACAAACCCCAAACCCACCCAGTTGGGCTGCCGGCTCTCTCGCTCATCGAAAGAAGCGTAATAGTACATTGCAATTGCTCAGAAGTCGATCTTCTGCGAGAGTGTGATACTACCCCGGACGGACCGGCCAACAGCTGTAGACAGAGAACTGTCAACAGCGTGGTCTTATCACTACTGGACTGTAAGTATTTATATAAATTTTGAATTCATAAGTGAGACTTGATTCATCTGAGAGTTGAAAACGACCTGTCCGGTCGTTGTAACAGTGATGCTTCGTAACGTCAGAATCTAGAATACGATTTCGCCGCTTTCTGTGACGCCATGTTCTCTTAGAAGGATATGAAAAAGCTTGACATCAATTCTGACAATCCATCTTACTGCTCTCATTAGATAATATATTTCTAAGTTTATATCCTTACTAATATTATAAATGCGAAAGTAACTCTGTCTGTCTGTCTATCGCTCTTTCACGCTAAAACTACTGAACCGATCTAAATGAAATTTGGTACACAGATAGTCTAGAGCCTGACAAAGGACATAGGCTATTTTTTTAAGCAAAATAAGGGTTGTAAAGGGGGATGAAAAGTTGTAAGAAAATATTGTTATTTTTAAAACCAGAAGCTTGAAACTTATTTTTAGGCTATTGATTAGATATAAATATGATATTAAAATTTTGTAAAAAAAATTACCCTTAAGGGGTAAAATAAAAATTGGGGATAAAAAACTTTAGGAAAGGAACCTTTTACGCGGGCGAAACCGCGGGCAGAAACTAGTACTTTATATAATTACCTGTTGAGAAAATAATTTTGTTCTCTGAGATCATATACGCCCACTGTTTCGCTTTAGCCTCCTTAGTAGTGGGTTGAAGTTGACCTGCTATACCACATAGATCAATTATTAGTGGCAGGACCACGCTGTTGACAGTTCTCTGTCTGCAGCCACGGGCCGCTCCGTCCGAGGTAGTACCACACTCTTGCAGAAGATCGATGTATGAGTAATGGCAATGTGCTATTGCACTTCGTTCGGTGAGCGAGAAAACTGGAAGCCCACCTGGTTGGGTTTAGGGTTTATATTGGTAGCCAGCGATTTAGTTATAACTATGGTATTACAAAGGTCCATGGGTGGCGGTGATACTTACCATCAGGTGTGCTGCTAGCTCGTTTGCCACCATAAGCAATAAAAAAAGTCATAGTCGGTTGCTATAAGGTTTTATTTCAAGTTTTCCTTCTCTTGTATAATAGAATAGGTATAGTCATCGTCCCCGTATAGGAACAGGTATAAAATATATTATCTAACATGTTACTTGCCCGTGGCAGTCATTAAAATCAGATTGGGCAGTGACTCTCTACTGGGTAACGTATAACACCACACTGCTATCGTCATTCTACTGTGATTATAACACTATCCCTACATTAGCGGACGGTGGAAGGCTGAGGATAATGGGTAAATTAAAAATATTTAACGATACTCTAATTAAATTTCAGATACAAACGTATGCACGGTTTCACATACTCACACGAGTATACACGCACACACGCACGCTCATACTCATAGGTATATATGAACATGCGGAAACATGTACATGATTACACATGCACATATGCATACATGCACGGATATACTCAAGAACGCATGCATATATTTAAATACACACTATATAATTATTTGGGAATGGACTGGCCTCCACGACACAAGGTTTCCTAGTGTGGAGTCCAGAGCTAAACCTAATCTAGCAAATAGATATAATTGTATGCCGAAATTGTATAAGTTTAATTTAATTAATTTGATGTTCCTATTTAAATAAATAAATAAAAAATAAATAAATAAAATTTACATATTATCTTTAATAATAAAGTTAGTAGTGATTCTGTAGTAGGACAAGTAAAAGACGAATCAGGGGACTTTGTAATAGTTGCAAAAGCCACAATTCAAATAATTCTACACGGTATTTTAGAGAGACTTCTATCCGACAGAAAATACCAATGAATTAAATAAATGGTTGTGCCTAATATAAACATTAGTAGCTACAATAATAGATTTTTTGATTGGTGATGAATACATTTCACTACTATTCCGTGTGCTAACGGAGTAAGAATACAATTCACCACCCCCTTCACCTTACCAGTGGGTGATCGTAAGAGACGACTAAGAGATATGAAACGCATATAACTTCTATGCAAGAGAAGGAAAGCTTGAAACCAAACCCTGTACCAACACGTCTGACCGCCGTGATATAGTAGGTCTATTTCCCTTTCATTTTGGAAGAGGCTCGAGCCTAACAGTGGGACATATATGAGCCGAGATGATGAGATGATGACTTCTTTCTCTATGGATATTGTAAAAAGTATCTAGTGAGAAATAATATCACATGCAAGAGAAACAAAATTCTAACCCAACTCGTCTGACAAATGTGATATATAAACTAGTTTTTTCTTTTGTTGTGGAGAAGGCTGATGTCCATTAATGGGATGTATATTAGCTATAAAAGAAAAGGTAGATAAAAACAGATTAAAATACATTTTATGTATTATTTGTTCCACATTTGAATAAGCCTCGTACTAGCTGCGGTGAGTTATGCGGAGCACATATAACGCAAACGATCCGCTGTGCCTCGCCGCATACGAAATGTTCAAATTGATGAAATACAAATGTTTCATACAAGTCCAAGTATATTGTTCAAGAAACGTTTAAACAAATTAGAATTCGGTTTGACATTTCCGATCAATGTTCAACTGCTTTACACATAATATGCAACGCTAACCATAAATATAAAAAAAAACACCAAAGCAATGTTTTTTTTAATTTTTCTTTTTAATTTAAATACATCTCATTGCTGGACACAAGTCTTTTGTATCACGCTTGACAGCTCATCATCACCATCATTCTCCTACTCTTCTCTTATCTTATTTACTTGGGGTCGATACAATATGTACTCTTCTTTCACAGTATATATTGTAAAAGTTATTGGCAATAGTTTTAAGACCGGCTGCCTACCAGACGTCGACCCACCTTGGGAATGTAATTGTTGACCAAATGGCCATTATAAGGCTTTTTTACGACATCCACGAGCAAAGTAAGGGTCGGTAGTATTCGTAAACGCTACCACACAGCTTGCTGGACAGCTCATATTTCTCTATAACAGTAGAGAAATCGTCCTACTGCAACCCATTGGCTGGATGAGTTGCTTTTAAGTCGCCTTTTTTTTTCTTTATTTATAAACTATTTTAAAGAATGATGCACTACAAAATTTGTGAAAACAGATTTAGCTAAAATTTTCCTATGTAATAAGTAGATATTACCTACACATATTGACATTAACGGAAAATAGCTTCGAATGTGTTATTATAAATTACTTAAGAAAATCTTGTAAAATGCATTGTAAAAATCGGACCAACACTTTTTTCTGTATCTCAGACTCGACGCAGGACTGATTAGCAATAGTATGCTTACGCCACTGGACTAACAATGTCAATTTTTCTATATAATATCGAAATATAATTAATTTTTTACAGCGTGCTAAGAAGGAAGATCACTTAGAATGTATCTACGAGATAACAATCAGATAAAATTTACTATGAATTATCCTGTCATTAATTATTATAAAATGTAACAATCCAATGTCCAGGCCATACAGCTGCAGTCATAGACTTATAAGCTATGCATTGATTGATCATTGAAATCGTTGGTGATTTTTTATTTATCATTCATATGCATGCCTTCATCAATTATTTTATTGCATTCATTTAATTTCTTAAATCACTTTACAATCTAAAATAACACAAAAATATACTTTATAATCTCTTACCTCTAGTAAGTAATTTATATATAATATGATTACCGTATGACAAGTTATGGAGTAACTATATTGAAAGTAGACCAAATGTATCTGTGGCCCGCTCGATTAGCGGAAAGTAGAAATATGTTAGGATAATCACTGCCATATCTTCGAGTTGGGCGTTTGTGTGTGACTAGCTGAGACATGTAAATAGAGAAGTATATGTGTATAGGTATTAAGATATAAATGTGTAACATGACACGTCACTATTAGAACTAAAACTACGACTTCTTTGAAATATTTCTAGGTGAGTTGACTGACTAATAAAGTCTAAAGGATTTGTGGGATGCAGACAGCACAAAATAATTCTACGTGGTGCTTTTTAGGTGGACTTATACTTGCAATGGGTAAAAGTACCTGAGAAATATTAAAATTAAGTCAACAAAGATCCTCTTTGAAAATTAAATATACGATCTTTTGCTAAGCATAATTAATAACACAGCGCCAATTAGGCTACGGCATGCACGGTTATACACGGTAGGCTATTTTCCAACTATTTACGTATACACGTGTAACGTCGTTTACGGCATAAAAGTAATTCGCTTATAATTTATGAGATACTCGTACTTACGATATTGTCGGAGTAAAATAATGCACGAAACGAAAACCACGATGTATATCTAAGCAAGCTCAATTAGACAGGATTGGTTTAACTTAGCGCAAGCGAATCTTGTGCTCCATCGCACGTAATGCCGTCGCTAGATGTGCGCCAAACAGAGCCCCTACTAATTTAGGATAAGTGCTCACGTAAAGCTCAATGATTCGGTTATAAATGGAAAATACCCTTAAACTACCGAGCCTCCACGCATTTTACGACAAATAATGATCGCATCGTACCTACTAACTACTTATTCGCTGAAGTGAAATTGGAGTTTAAACTAATTCTAATTTCAAAAGGATATTTACTCTATGCAATATAAATTTTCATGGGGAAGGATATTATTTTCACAATAGAAATGTTCGTTTTAGTGAAACATTTCGTTGAAAGCCGGATTGGAGATAGATCCAGTGATCAATAAGTACATCGCGAATTCTTAGTTGAGTGCACGCGGGACGGCGGGATAGGACGTGAGTGCATTTTGTCGTCGAAGAATCCAGCGAAGCGTGCCTGCTGCATAAACACATGCCTGGAATGGAAGAGTTAAGCTCCTTGGAAGGCCAGATTTTTACATATGCTTAGAATATTGATGTCGTATATAAAATACTCGAACCGCAAACTATTTTGCGCAAAATTGTCCATGGATTAGATTTATTTAAAAGTATTAAAAATCTTATCAGTACTGTACGATATATACATTTCTTATAGAGTTATTAAGATTTTTAATTCTTTATTCTTATACTAATTATTTTTGTTTCAGAAAATATACAACATCTTATGACATGACATTATAACATCTGCAATATAATATCTGTTAAATATTTTTAATTATTTTTTTACAAATTTTATAAATTAAGACAGACAACTATCATATGTTAATTAAAATAAATATTATTAAATCTTCTTAATATATATAAATTACGCGTCACGTTGTTTGTTCGCGATGGACTCCTAAAGTACTTAATCGATTTTAATCAAATTTACACAACATGTGTAGTTTGATCCAAGTTAAAAGATAGGATAGCTGCCATCTCAATTTATAGTCAGAATATTATTTTACTGTCGCAAAATATATTAAATTATTTGTAATTTATTTGGCAGTCACAATTATCTGTTATCTCCAAACAATTCTAACAGAAGGCGGTATCTGTTGACTGGATTGAGTAAGTATTTAATAGATGGCGCTATGTTAAACGTACAAACGTTTCATATAAGCTACAATTTATTAGCATAACCACCACGTATTACTGAGGCTACCTTAGCCACAGCAAAGCGTGGCCGGACTGCTACTATAATATATAAATTAATTTACTTATTTACCAAATTATACTTTCATTTTATTTTAAAGATTTAACAATCTGAGGTTGTAATTCAATTTGCTTCACTAACAAGCGGACGCCATAGAACATTGCATCTCAATAATTTAGCTTTTATTTGTTTACCAAAAATGAAGTACGAACCGAATAAGACAACAGATTTCCGCAAACGAGAAATGTTGGTACTTCTGACGTTAACTTATTCCTACCTTTTGCATACAAATTAGAACTTTTAATTAATTAAAGAAGTTCATGTTGCTAATTTAATTATAGCAAAGTTCATGAATTTATTACGACACTCCAATTGACAATGTTCAAAAACTCGTCGTAATATTTACGATGCAGTATAATGGATAATAATGGTTAATTGACACTTGATGTGTGACAATAAATTTATTTTCAAAATTTACAATTTATTATCTAAGAGTCTATTTAGCTAATTAACCATAAGGATTTCTGATGTTTACGCGAATACGGATTTTATCATGTTTGTATTTAATTTTTATTTTACCAACATTTCAAACATTCAATAGCGTTCATAGTCACAGGAGAACCATGAATATATATCTCAAATACCGGGTGTAACAGAGAATGGAGCAGCTGGTCAGAAGGGTGGCAGGTAATGATTAGGGCTCAGGATGGCCCTAAATATGGAGGCCCTCCTTTTCCATGGGCCTCGCGTAAGGCTGCCTATCGGTGCCTCGTTAGTCGTCAACTCCATCCACATCAGTATCCAGGCCTATATGAAGTATTTGGGTCTGGTGCTCGACGGGCGTTGTGGTTCCGGGAGCATTGCCGCAGGATTGCTCTCCGGCTTGTCGGCGCGGCGTACGCCCTATCGCGGCTCATGCCGAACGTGGGCGGACCCAGTTTCGAGGGCCGACAGCTGTATGGGGGGGGTGATCCGCTCAATGGCCATGTACGGCGCACCCGTGTGGGTGAGGGCCCTGAACGCCCAGCTCAGGGCTATTCTGTGGAGGCCACAGATAGCCATGGCGGTCAGAGCCATTCGCGGGTACCGCACGGTGTCGACAGAGGTGGCATGCCTATTGGCCGGGACACCCCCCTGGGACCTAGAGGCGGAGATGCTCTCCAAGCTCTACCGGCGGGTAACCTCAGTGCGCGACGAGGGTGGCTCCCCATCGTCAAATGAAATAGCCACCTGGCGCGAGGACGCCCGCCGAGACGTCATCGCCCGTTAGGTTACGCGGCTGGAGAGGTCTAGACACGGTGTTGTTACCGTTGAGGCCCTCCGGCCCGTACTGATGGAGTGGATGGAGCGGCGGCACGGAGTCCTCTCCTTTCGGCTGGTGCAGGCATTGTCGGGCACGGTTGCTTCGGCTTATACCTGCACACGGTCGCGTATAGGGAGTGGACTCCGTCCTGCCACCATTGCAGTAGTGACGAGAACACGGCGCAACATACGCTCGAGGTATGAACGGGCAGCGCCGTGACCTCGTCGCTGTTATCGGTGCTGACCTGACGCTGCCGGCTGTCGCGAAAGCTATGGTCGATAGCGTCAGGAACTGGGACGCAGTCACTGCCTTTTGCGAGGCGGTCATCTCGCAGAAGGAGGCGGCGGAACGAGTCCGGGAAAATTCCCGTGACCCGGGCCGCCGTCAGAGGCCGGGGCGGCGCAGGCGCGAATATCTGCACCTGATGTCGCCCTAACCGTGGCTTTGGGTAATCGGACCGGGGAATTGTCCGGTCACCCGACGTGAGGCCACCGCGTGAGGGCGACGCCCCTACAATCTTTGGAGCGTCGACGAGAGGAACCCGCGAGGGTCAACCGCCGGGCGGGCCACTGAAGACAAAAATCGGGTACCGGTGGCCCGCCCACACGGCGAAGAGAGAGGAGTTTCTACGGTGGGTCTATGGGGTCACGCGCCGCCTTTCCGTCACCCCGGACCGATTTGGCGGGGCGTGACGCATCCATAGTCCACCAAAAAAAAAACACGGCGAAGTGAGGTGCTTGCAGGGTGGGTCTATGGGGTTGCGCGTCGCCTCTTTCGCCGCCCCGGACCGATTTGGCGAGGCGCGACCACGTCCATAGCCCGCCGCAAATTAAAAAAAGTTTGGCAGGTAATGATGGTAGGAACACATAATAAGAATTTGAACGGAAAATGTCAAGGTCATTGACTCATCAGCTGTCTGTAATGGCGACGCTTGTGATACTGTAGCAAACGTAATCATTGATTTATTTAGCCTCCATTGAATATTTAAGAAAGTATGTAGCAGATTATTTATTATTTACTTGCTACATTTCATTTAGTTTCAAAGAAAAAGCGATGACAAAATTGAAAACTTTAAATGCCTCTAATTCATTAACGAATCGATATTTTCCCTTCAAATCTTTATTGTGTGTTCCTACCATTATTGCCCACCACCCTTTTGACAAGCTGCTCCATTCTCTGTTACACCCGGTATATACGTATACATACGAAAAAATACATGCGGTATAAGCTCGAAGAATTAGCAACTTGAAGTGGCAAGGCAGGCTACATCTGACAACCGTTAGGGAAGAAAGCTTCTCAAATAGCGACCACATATCGGATGACGCATCGTAGGATAAGCCCCCATTAGATGGACTGGTAACATCTTAAAGTTGCAGGAACCCGTTACTATAAAAATCGGATGCAACTGGCACGTTTTGAGTAAAATTCTCGTAGGGAGGCCTAACAACACTGGACGTTAACGTACTAATGAAAGATGAATATATTTGAAATAAAACTACTTTTACGGATTCTAAGCATTTGTATTTGATTTTTAATATCCCGACGTTTCGAACACTTTACAGTTATTATGGTCACGGGAGGATTAAGGTATCTTACGTCCAAAAAGACATCGTTATTACAGAAATTTATATCTACCCGCTATAGTATCAGTTATTAAAGTTTGACCCACATTTTAATACAAAATTCAATGCTAGTACAAAAAGAAAATGATTCTATATGTAAAAAAATTATGTTGTTTATGATCAGTTATTATTAAACATTTAATTTATGATAATTATTATATTGTGGCAATTTACTAGTATTAAAGTGAATGACAGCATCCCAGTTTGATGATAATACCCATCCATCTTCTCCATTGATATTTTTATGTTTTTTAATTTCAATAGACTCGTGAGCCATTCTAGGCAGGTATCGGTGTTCTTTTGCAAGAATTTGTGGTTTATCAAACCTGATGTAATGGTGGGTGCAGTCCTTATTGTACTCACAGACTGTAGACTTAGTGTGACGGCGGTGCTTCACATCAGCTATATGTTCCTTAATCCGAGTTCTTACAGATCTCTTTGCTTGGCCTATATAAGAGAAACCACAAGCACAGTCTAGTTTATAAACTTCTGCATCCTGTAGATAGATCTGGCACTTGACAGGTGGTAAGAACTGACTAATCCTCTTTAGTGGCTTAAAATAGGTTTTTATAGAAGCACGTTTTAGGATAGAGCCAATCGTGTCAGTGACTCCTTTTACATAAGATAGTACTGCAGGAAAACGTTCAACTGTTAGTGGTTTCATGTGGTCTCTGTGACGGGGACGAGGAACTTGCTTTGTACTAAATTTGGGTCAAACTTTAATAACTGATACTGTAGCGGGTGGATATAAATTTCTGAAATAACGATGACTTATTGGACGTGAGATACCTTACGTGACCATGATCACTGTAAAGTGTTCGAAACGTCGTTCGTTCACTTCTTAACTAAATAATTTATAGTTCTGTCACTGACGCAACTATAAATATAACTGTAACTAACTATAGGATCCAATGTTAATACAAGTACATCGTATCTAGTGTAATGTAGCTATTTTAACTAAACCACCCCGTAATTACGCGCTGCTCTCAGTGAATCGAGTCCATGATTAGCCCGGTGCGGCAAGTAATCAAGGATCGGTGAGAAACACAAACAGACAATGAGGGGCCCGAACTAGCCTATAACTATACATGCCCAATTACCGATCGTTATATAGAAATGTGTTACGTTCATATAAATATTGTTAACAGGTCTATATAGATTTTATACTTTTATAATTCTAGCTACTACATTTCTGACTACTGATATTATGACAAATTATTTTATTTTTCTTGGTATGAAAGGGAAAAATAGAGTTAAATATATGTATCGCCAAGGACTTTACTAGGAACACACAATTCCGTTGTAATATAATAATTTTTCCGTTCCGACAGAATTATTATTCTGTAGATCATGTCTTTTTATATGGTTGGGACACCTTATTCGAACCTTGAACCAATAGAAGAGCGCCATGCTATTCCAGGACCTGTAGTGTTACCTTCGTGTCGCTATTTGAGCTGATCAGCGGAACCGATTGCTTGACATATATGGCTCGCCAGGCAGGTTACTCTTTCAGATTCTCCTATCGACGCCAAAATCAGTTTCAAATAGTATTTGGTCATAGGAATTGTCCTGTAAAATGATTGCATTTACGGATTGTGCAAAAGTTCTGTGTGGAGATCGAATCCATGATACTCGGCGTGGAAGGTCACTGCTTAGACCATTACGCAATCTATGTAGCCATTTCATTATATCATCCCAGATTTCTGGGTTGAACTCATATTTTACGGTATTCTTATAGGGTAAGTGTTTTACTTACGAACTTGTGGCTGTGGTGTAGAGTTACTTCTCTCAAATTTCCCACTAGTTATTCACTCGATAATTCTATTCTTATTTCATATTTTACAAAATTAGTTTATTTGGTATTAATCTATACTAACCCTCATATATATCATACTAGCTTCTGCCCGCGGCTTCGCCCACGTAAAAGGTTACTTTCCTAAAGTTTTTCATCCTCTATTTTTATTTTACCCCTTAATGGTAAATTTTTACAAAATTTTAATGTCATATATATTTATATCTAATCAATAGCCAAAAAAATCAGTTTCGAGCTTCTGGCTTTAAAAATGACGATACTTCCTTACAACTTTTCATCCCTCTTTACAAACCTTTTTTGCATTAAAAAGTAGCCTATGTCCTTTGTCAGGCTCTAGATCATCTGTATACCATATTTCATTTAGATCGGTTTAGTAGTTATGGCGTGAAAGAGCGACAGACAGACAGACACAGATTTACTTTCGCATTTATAATATTAGTAAGTATATGGTTGCAATTTGACTTGCAAAGTTTTAACTATACAATTTGCCATATACAAAAATAATCACCCAATTCACATTTGTTGATCGTAACTATGAAACAACCAAATAAATTCGCAAACCAAATAAACTGTTTTATAAATAGCGAATATTTTTTATAAATAGCATATCAAATAATATATCACATTCATTTAAAATACATATTAAAGCATAAATTGACTTGCAGTAAATCGTTACTTCCATCGGGAAGTGTCGCTTCTTAATATAGTAATAATCCTATTCTTTGTGACAAAACCTTCGAGTAAATTGAGTACATTTGTAACTTAACAAAATCTATAGCACCTTTTAGTGTAATAGTATAATAAATATAGACAGACATTCAATGTATCCCTTATATAGGGCTCGTAATAGCTCGTAATAAAAATTACAGTATCAGTTGGTTCGACTGAAGCCGTAGGCAGAGGTATAATACACCCGTATTTCGTATATGCTCTATATATTACGCTTGTTTACGGTTTCGGGCTCTTGGCAAGGGACAACGTATCCCTTTTATCAGACAATATAACTACAACTTATTACCTACAGTTTCAGTGTAGGTAGATATAATTAAAATTTAAACATTTTTTTTTATTTATAGTGGCGTTTTCCATCTATCCTATCGATGTCCACTACTAGAAATAAACGAATTATCGAAGGAGGATAATAACATAATAGCAAGTATGGCTTAAAAGATTTGTGATCGTTTTTGGTGCTATAAGTTTCACCTAAGAGTGCTGCTGTTTTATATTCTCTTAAGGATCACTTAGTCGGTTTATACTATCCTAGGGTAGGTATATAGGTCACGGCGTGCCGAACGTGGGCGGACCCAGCTTCGAGGGCTGACGGCTGTATGCGGGGTGATCCATTCGATGGCCATGTACGGCGCACCCATGTGTGCGAGGGCTCGGAACGCCCAGCTCAGGACTCTTCTGTGGAGACCACAGAGAGCCATGGCGGTCGGAGACATTCGCGGGTACCGCACGGTATCGACCGAGGCGGCATCCCTACTGGCCGGGACACCCCCGTGGGATCTAGAGGCGGAGATGCTCTTTGACCTCCACCGGCGGAATACCTCAGTGCGCGACGGAGGTGGCTCCCCATCATTGAGCGAGATAGCCACCTGGCACGAGGATGCCCGCCGAGACGTCATCGCATGTTGGGTTACGCGGCTGGAGAGGCCTAGACACGGTGTTGTTACCGTTGAAGCCCTCCGGCCCGTACTGATGGAGTGGATGGAGCGGCGGCACGGGGTCCTCTCTTTCCGACTGGTGCAGGTGTTGTCGGGGCACGGTTGCTTCGACAAGTACCTGCACACGGTCGTGTGGAGGGAGTGGACTCCGTCCTGCCACCATGGCAGTAGTGACGAGGACACGGCGCAACATACGCTCGAGGAATGTTCGAACGAACGGGCAGCGCCGCGACCTCGTCGCTATCATCGGTGCCGACCTGAAGCTGCCCGCGGTTGCGAAAGCGATGGTCGACAGCGTCAGGAACTGGGACGCGGTCGCCGCCTTCTGCGAGGCTGTCATCTCGCGGATGGAGGCGGCGGAACGAGTCCAGGAGGATTCCCGTGACCCGGGCCGCCGCCAGCGGCCGAGGCGGCGCAGGCGTGAATACTTGCGCCTGATGCCGCCCTAACCAAGGCGATCGGACCGGGGAATTGTCCAGTCACCCGACGTGAGGCCACCGCATGAGGGCGACGCCCTGACGGCGAAAGCTGTCGACACGAGAGGAACCCGCAAGGGTATACCGCCGGGCCGGCCACCGAAGACAAAAATCGGGTACCGGCGGCCTGCTCGCACAGCGAAGAGAGGCGCTTTGCAGGGTGGGTTTATGGTTTTGCGCGCCGCCTCTTCCGTCACCCCGGTCTGATTTGGCGGGGCGAGACGCATCCATAGTCCACCGCAAAATTAAAAAAAGGGGAAGTATGAAATATGACTATCCTATTCTTAGCATGTCGTCAAACAGGTATCCCTTGCAGCTCATAGTAATTAGTAAGTAATTATCACTTACTAATAACTGCATAGATCTATGAGATATGTAATTTTTATTGCACACAGTATAATTTACATTCGAATTTTATAATGATTTATGATACTTATCATATTGAAAATTTTATAGGTTTCTTTAAATTAAAATCATTTTATGCTTTTATTATCAGAGCCAGTTTTATGAATATTGTAATGTAATTTCGGAAATATTTTATTAAAAAAAAACATTGTCACTTTATTGAATCAGGTCATACAATTTAATATAACTCTATTTTTAGAAATACCTTTGAAATGTTACTCTCGTGACTGTAATCAGATTGAAATGTCCTCCGCTATTTACTAATGACCTTATTTAACCAACGATTTGTAAGGATTCTTGGTTTGAAATCACTTCGTTGAAATGTATACCTTTTATCCTATTTGTTTGCTTTTAGCTTTTATCAGCTTGCTTTCCTTCGTTTTCTCTTTTTTTATAGTCTCGCGTCTTTAGGGTTAAGATATAACCTCAGATAACCCCAAGTCAAGGATTAGGTCTTGTCTGGTGGCACATTTAATATGAGGAGAGGATAAATATAAGTTAAGGTGCTGATCGGGGTCAGTGTAACCAGACCGTAGCCAGCCTAAAAACCATATTTGCTGAGATATATTCATCATCATCATCACAGCCCATACATATCCCACTGTTGGGCTCGGGCCTCCTCCGTAATGGAAGGGAGATTAACCTACTATACCACGCTGGTCAGACGTATTGGTATAGGGTTTTGTTTCGATTTTTCCTTCTCTTGCACAGATATTATATGCGTTTTATGTCCCTTAGTCGTCTCGTACGATCACCCACGGGTAAGACAGGGGGTGGTGAATTGTATTCTAACTCCGTTGCCACCCGGAATGATATGAGATATATTCATATTATACTATTAGGCTTATCATATATCGCTCTGTAATTCTTCGTCTACCCAAAATAGTGGTCGAATCCTCTATGGATGAAGAGATTATCACTCCTCTATCGACATTCACCGTCATAACGTACGTTACGTACGTACAATTGCCTTGGACCTCAGTAGTGACCTTTTATCCCCACCCAAAACAGTTCTTTATGCA
Organism: Lymantria monacha; assembly: GCA_905163515.2. NCBI lineage: Eukaryota > Metazoa > Arthropoda > Insecta > Lepidoptera > Erebidae > Lymantria > Lymantria monacha. The sequence goes on from LR991083.1 coordinate 23,078,853, forward strand.
ATCCATTAATGATTGTTCTGAATTTGGTTAAATTTGTATGTTGGACAGTTCTCCGCGATACCAAGATTAATTCCCAAATGTGGTATGTTGTCTTTGTAAAAAAAAATACCTTATATTACCCCATATTTTTTCTCCATTTCCTCCATATTATAAGCAAATTGACCATTAACATGGATCAATGCGTCATTTCCATATTTTATTTAAATGCATAAATTATCGAAAAGAAATACGAATTGATAACTCTAAGTTTTAACTATCTCAATGTTTTTGTAGCCTATCATTTGCCTGCTGATTACTTAAAACTATTTTTCGTATTATTCCGTGTGGTGACGAAGGAAGAATACAATTAACCACCCCCTCCCCCCCTATCTTACCCGTGGGTGATCGTACGAGGCGACTAAGGGACGACAAACGCATATAACATCTATGCAAGAGAAGGAAAACTCGAAACAAAACACTATACCAACACGTCTAAAGCTGATATCAGACGGTTCACTCGAGTGATTGTTCACTCGAGTGATGGTTCATTTTTCTTTCATTTTATGTTCTCACGGCTAAGAGGGAATGATTTAAAAATGAACATTCACTATTTATTTCTTTATCATCGAATGAAGTCGTGCGTCTTGGAATTACTTTAATTTATGATCATTTAATCAATTTTTACTGATATTTTTTTTAGTGGTAGGACCACGCTGTTGACAGTTTTATGTCTAAAGCCGTGGGCCGATTCATCCGGGGTATTACCACACTCTCACAGAAAATCGTCGCTTGAGCAGTGGCAATATGCTGCTGTGCTTCGTTCGGTGAGCGAGAGAGCCGGAAGCCCATCTTTCTGGGTGGGTTTGGGATTATTGGCAGGCAGCGGCCTAGTTATACCTCTAGTGTGGTAAAGATCCATGGACGGCAGTAACACTTAACAACAGGTGTGCTGCTTACTCGTTTGCCACCAGAGCACTAAAAAAAATCAAAGAGTTGACAAAAAAGAAGTAAAGAAAACGTCGACGGTGATGGGTGCTACCATTTATTTTTTTTTTTTTTTTTTTTATTTTTTTTTTTTTTTTTGGCGGTGGGCTATGGACGTCGCACCCCGCCAAATCGGTCCGGGGTGACGGAAGTGGCGGCGCGCAACCCCATTGACCCATCCTGCAAGCACCTCTTCTTCGCCGTGCGGGCGGGCCACCGGTACCCAATCATTGTCTTCGGTGGCCCGCTCGGCGGTATGCCCTCTCGGGCTCCTCTCCTGGTGATGGGCGCTACCATGGATTGAAAGAAAAAAATATTAGCAGCATCAAATACATTGTTTAAAGTTCTCCAAAATATGTATTTTGATCGATCCACTCGATCGATCAAGACACACACATTTGCCGCGTGCGACCAGTGCAAAGCAGCGCAGAAAATTATCGACACGGGACGTCCTTCGGCTACAGAACTTGAAACAAAATGACCGGACCCGAATGAAAGTTCTCTCAGTGTTCAGACTGTTCATTTCTCGTTTACTCGGAGTGCGAGTGAAAGATGCCGAATGCCAATATCCAACACTGTTGGATCGTTTCACTAATGAATTCATTCGGCACTAATGTTTCATTTTGTGTTCAGATGCGTCACTTCGAGTGAAAGATGCAAAATGAACAAAAAATGAACCGTCTGATATCAGCTTAACTTGCGTGGTATAGTAGGTCAATTAACCTTGTATTATGGAGGAGGACCGAGCTCACAGTGGGACATATATGGGCTGAGATGATGATGATGATGATTTTTCATATTTTGTATTAAAAGATTGTTGTATTTCTCTTTTAAACCATAGCGATATATTATGTATTAAGGCCATAAAATTAAGTATAGGGTTAATAATTATTTTCTATAGCTATAATAACAAGTAACACTAAATAATTACGACGTCATCCTTCCCAAGACGGCAGCCTTGTTAATTAATCCTTCATCTAGACGGATCGCGTCTATTTCAGTTACAACCAACTATTTCTCCCATTAAAAAGTTCAATTGTTTCTGTATTTATAATTAACATTTTCCGTGTGATGAGCCCACCATTCACAACTCACCATCCTCCATCTTACCCGTGGGTGACCGCAAGAGACGACTAAGCGATATAAAACGTACATAATAATTAATATCTAAATAAGGAAGAGAAAGAAATCTCGAAATAAAAACCCTATACTAATACGCTTTACCAGCGTCGTATCTATTTCCCTCCCATAATGGAGGAGGCTTAAGCCCAACAGTGGTACATATGTGAACTGAGATTCTGATGATGATATTATACATTATTTGCATTAATTTTGCTATCCATATTTTTTTAATGTGATAATATTTTTTTTTTAATAAAATAATCTCCTTAAATGCAAAACCAATGTCTTCCTTGACCCTCAAAAAAATATATATGATCATTCTGATCGGTTTTCATTTATTTCAAAGTAAAAACATCAATTTTGAAACTGTTTGTATCCTTCGATTTTTTTTTAAGTTCTCATGAATACTACTCCTAAAAACACAAATTTTAAGCCTAGTCCTAGCCTAGTAATAGTATTTTTATTATTTTAAAAATAATTAATACCTTTTTATTTGTGTGTTTTATTGATTTTATTTTATAGAATATTCTATTTGTTGCATAAATAAACAGAAACATTCACTGAAGTCTTTATTATTTAATCATTTAGCTACTATGTGGCGCTCGCTGCTTACTTCTGTCATCTGATATTTGTTTTGGTTCGTAATCTTATTCCAGTCTGCTGGTAATAATTGAGTGATTATAGGTTAAATATCATTATCTACTTGAGTTTTATAATAACAAATAGCAAAGACGAATTACGTTGCAGGTATAAAATACAATTATATATTATTTATAATTATATTGCAAATATATTTATAAAAAAAAATATTATAAAAAAAAAAATAATCTGAAATTATTATAAAAAAAAAACTAATCTGAAACTTTGTGATAGTGCATTTATTAGTAATTTTATAATAAATATTTAATATACACATATTAATAATAAATTAATTCGTGTGGTAACGGAGTAAGAATACAATTCACCACCCTCTTTCTACCCGTGGATGATCGTTAAAGACGACTAAGGGATATAACGCATATTACGTCTACGCAAGAGAAAGAAAACTTGAAACAAAACCATATACCAACACGTCTGACCAGCGTCGTGTAGGTCATCATAGGTTTGAGTCCAACATTGCAAAATATATGAGCTGAGATGATATATAAGACAATAAGCTACACTGATTTATTAATTAGCACTATCAATATTTCCGATTTTAAATATTATTGAAACTATACTGATGATGTAAAGAGAACAAATGCCGGACAGATATCTATAGGTACGTATTAAATGAAGGAGCCACTAATCACGAATACTACTAAACGGTCACGCATTTGTGTTTGGACTGTACTAAGATTTGTTTTGTTCTCATTGTTGCTTACAATCCATTAAACACAGCTCGCTATAAACGTCTCGAGAGTAATTAGCCCTAATGTCAGGTAGTAATCATTTTCACATTTTTTATAAAACCTACTTAATGCTTCTATTTTTATTATAACAAATTATTATGAATTAAAATCCTGGTTATTTTTTTTTCAATTTATACGTGTATTTAACACAGCATACGAAAAAAAATTTACAATGACAACATTATTTCATATAGGTATCATCATTCTCCTACTCTTATCTCAATTACTTGGGGTCGATACAATATGTACTCTTCTTTCATAGTACATATTGTAAAAGTTATTGACAATAGTTTTATGACCGGCCGCCTGCCAGACATCAACCCTCCTTCGGAATGTAATTGTTGACTAAACGGAGTCAGATGGAGTTGGCCCAGGTCGTTATAAGGTTCTTAATCGTCCTTTACGACATCCAGGGGCAAAGTAAGGGTTGGTAGTATTCGTAGCCGCTACCACACAGCTCACCATAAAATTACCAGCTATTATCATAAAATGCATTAAATCATTAATAAACTGTTATCATCATAGACAGTGTCCAAGTAGACTAACAGAACTAACGTAAAATATAAATAAGCTTGCACACTTATCTGTTTTTATCTTCAAACTAGTAAAAATGATCTTAAAAGTGAACAAAGATATAATAAATTTCTCTAAATAGATCTAACTGTTATTTCATTTGCAATATCTACAGTATCTCTTACTTCAATCTGCTTCAATCGGTAGTTATTTAAATCTTTGAGTCATGGATTGCTTGATATTACTGTGAAGGATTTAAATAAGTTATATTATAACGTAGATTCGCTTAGTTTAATAATATTGTATATTCATAGATTGTGAAATACGAAACGCCCGCTTACGCTTTTTTAAGGGGTCGTTACTGATACATACATACATATCATCACGCCATATCCCTTGCAGGGTAGGCAGAGAGAACAGAGTGCCAGAGAACTCTATCTTTGCATACTTCACTCGCTTCCTCAACATTCATAATTCTCTTCATACACGCTCGCCGGTTTCGGAGACTCTTGACTCCACCTTCCTTCAGTATATGACTGATCTGGTCTAGGTAGGTTAGTCTCGGTCTCCTCCGGTACCTACATCCTTCCACTTTCGCATTGTATATCTTCTTAACCGAACCATCGGTGCATTCCCTTTCGCATCTTTACACCAATACTCTCTTTCATACCTAATCGTTCTCTTACGTCGTCGTTACGAATATTACTTCGTTCGTTACTGGTGAAAGTATGTAAGTGGAAGATTTAATGAAAATTAACCCATTCCAAGTGTAGTATATTCTCTGTTAAACTGTGTATATTTGCGAGATACATAGATACAATCAGAAAACAAAACTATGTATTTGATTTCTTCACAGGTCACAATGACAGGTTAGGGAGCAAGAGCTGCTGTCAGTACCAGGAGCACGAGTGGGATGTATTTTGCAGATCATATTATGTCAAAATAAACAAAAGTCACATTGTAACGATACTGCCTGTGGTGCCTTATGGATTCTTTCTTTTTTAAATTTCAATATATTACCTGATAAAAAAATTTCACTACATTTTAGCACCTACCAGCCAGGCAAAGGCATAAATAACATCATAATATATAAATGCTTTTGCATGCAAGTATGCAATAGGTAAGTTAAAAATGTAACTACCGTTCCTTTCGTGTAAATCTTCATTATTATTTGCAATATTGTATTTATATTTATTATACCAATGAAGGACGTAAAAGTCCATTGACCTCAAACGACTTGTATATAACCAGTAGAATATCGCTGATGTGAGTGCAAAACGCGGTTATTATGATATTTTGTTATCCCTCACTTGCAGAGGCCTGCGTCAAGTAAGTGCGTCGTAGTAAATGTCCATAGATGGATGATAAAATAGTATGTTATATAAATATTTAATTATTTCACTTAATATATAAAGGATAGGAGTTAAGTAGGATAAAAAAAAGTGTGTGTGTCAGCTCCGACGCGCGACTGGAGTTTACTCCTTAAGTACGAATATCAAAACAGGCGCAAAAAAAGCTCATTTGACTAAAAATAATATATATATATATATATATATATATATATTTATTTACATTTATTAAAATTGTACCTAGGATGTAGGTACCGAGGGAGACCGAGACTAACCTACCTAGACCAGATCGGTCATGTACTGAAGGAAGGTGGAGTCAAGAGTCTTCAAAACCGGCGAGCGTGTATGAAGAGAATTATGAATGTTGAGGAAGCGAGTGAAGTATGCAGAGATAGAGTTCTCTGGCACTCTGTTCTCTCTGCCTGGCGTGATGATATGTATGTATTAAAATTGTTCAGTGAAGTTAATACAATACAAGTTAATAAATCTCACGTCAGAAAGTGAAAGGTGCGCAGAATAGGTTGCGCACCAAAAACGTAACGAGGGCATTCGATCACTAGATTTTACTCCTCAAATTTTTCTCATACCGGGCGCCTTATCTTAATTGATTCTTAAGGAGTAAACTCCAAAGAAAAATTCTTAAAAAAAATAGATGGAAAATAATGATTTCTCAAAAAAAAGGTAAAAAGAATTGTCTTTTATCATCGTGTGCATCACTAAATTCGATTGAAAATTCATTTCTCTAAACACAGAACCTAGACCAATTTATTTCAGAAACATCTAAATAGTATTTCAACTATGAATCATTAATGTATCTCTGAAAGGCTGACGAAATAGTATCTATCCATCACTTCTCTACTAAACGGACGTACGAATTTTGGTAGGCATTGACTTATATACTGATATCGCGGGAGGCAGTCACTTTTTAATCTCAGTTAGTATCCTATCAAAACCAATAAAATGTTAACATGTATTGCTATTGAGTTATATTCGATAAATCTAAAGTACTAGCTTTAATTTTGTTTTAGTGTAGCATACTTAGATTAATAATAGAAGAAATATTAAAATTTTCGTGTGATGAAGAATAAAAAATAATTCACTATCTTTTTTTACAGTAATCGTTAAAACCTACAATCTATTGTCATCATACTAGAGCCAAAATAAATAATGATTCAACCCATTTATGTTTTAAATTTATATGTATATCCTGTGTATTACTTTTTGTGAAATAAATATTATTATTAGTATATTATTATTATTAGGTACCGGGGGAGACAGAGACTAACCTATCTAGACCAGATCGGTCATGTACTGAAGGAAGGTGGAGTCAAGAGTGTCCGAAACCGGCGAGCGTGTATGAAGAGAATTATGAATGTTGAGGAAGTGAGTGAAGTATGCAAGGATAGAGTTCTCTGGCACTCTGTTCTCTCTGCCTACCCTGCAATCCTTTGCAGGGTAGGCAGAGAGAACAGAGTGCCAGACATTTTCTCACAATAATAGATAATATATACATACATACATATCTTTGGCGTGATGATATGTATGTATGTATATATTATCTATTATTGTGAGAAAATAACATTCTTTTTTCCGTGTGGTGACGGAGTAAGAATACTATTCACCACCCCATATCTTACCCGTGGGTGATCGTACGAGACGAGTAAGGGATATAAATCGCATATAACATCTATGCGACAGAAGGAAAACTTGAAACAAAACCCTATAGCAACATGTCTGACCAGCGTGGTATATTAGGTCGATTTCCCTCCCATTATGGAGGAGGCTTGAGCTCAACAGTGGAACATTATGAGCTGTGATGATGATAATGATAAACATTCTTTCAAGAGAAGTAAAACTCGAATCAAACCCCATAACAATCCAATTGGCAAGCGTTCTTCTTCACAATAATGAGGTCAACAAGAATAAGTTAAGATTATTTTTAGTAATTTTCAGATACGAAACAGGTAGCTTTGACAGTGTACATACCACTTTAAGTAAACTAACTTTTCTTCTGCGCTTTAGTTGATTGTTGTGAGATGCTTCTTCCCAACAGTAAAGCATACTCGTATATATACGTATCTAAGAACTCACACGTACGCCTCGCCTCTATCAGTAAATATACGCGCCATTGTTGGACAGGAGCTTGCTTCGCAATAGTAGAGCCATCGGCATACCGTATCACTTTGGCCAGATGGATCACTATAGGATTTTATTCCATGCCTACATTTTCTTGTTACGTTATCTCTTTAAATCCTTTAGTCCTGTGTTAGGATATTCGGGTGAAAGGAAGTTTCGGTGACACGTCAATGATATAGATTTAGCTAGCCGCAGTGTTTAAGTTCGATGACCCGAAATCTTACATAGTACTATGATTATTAGTCGCATTGATGTATAATATAATAAACTGTCATAAGATTATTATCTATAATATTCCATTATTTTTTCTCATAAAAAATCTATAATCTCTTATTACATAATGAGTATGTGGACTAATTATAATTATAATAAATAGAATCTTGTTGAAGTTATACTTCTTTTGGCGCGTTAGGGAAAAATGATGAGAGTAAATTGTCACGCTTCGTTCTGCAAGATGACGCTCTCGCAGAAGGCGGCGACCGCGTCCCAATTCCTCTCACTGTCGACCATCGCTTTCACGACGGCCGGCAGCGAAAGGTCGGCACCGATGGCGGCGACGAGGGCAGAGCGCTGCGAAGCCCAGGTCACGCAGACCTCGAACGTATGCTGCGCTGTGTCCTCATCGTCGCTGCACTGCTGGCAGAACGGAGTCGTCTCCCTCATTGCGACCGTGTACAGGTACTTGCCGAAGCAACCATGCCTCGACAAGACCTGCACCAGCCGGAAAGAGAGGACTCCGTGCCGCCTCTCCAGCCACTCCATCAGTACGGGCCGGACGGCCTCGATGACACGAAGTCCGAATCGAGGCCTCTCCAGCCGCGTCGCCCAATAGGCAAGGACTTCCCGGCGGGCGTCTTCGCGCCAGGTGGCCAATTCGCTAGGCGAAACCTCGCCACCTTCCTCGCGAGTGGAAGACACCCGCCGATATATTCCGGCGAGCATTTCCGCCTCCAAGTCCCAAGGGGGCGTTCCGGTCAATACACATGCTGACTTGGTCGCCACCGTGTGGTATCCGCGGATAGCCCTGACCGCCATGACTCTCTGCGGTCGCCGCAGAATAGCCCTAAGGCGGACGGTCAGAGCCCTCGCCCACACGGGTGCGCCGTACAATGCCATTGACCGGACCACCCCCGCGTATAGCCGTCGACTTTCAAAGCTGGCTCCGCCCAGATTCGGCATAAGCCGTGAAAGGGCGGACGCCACACCGACCAGCCGGGGAGCAAGTCTTCGGAAATGCTCCCGGAAGAACCACCGCCCATCGAGCACCAGGCCTTCATATGGGCCTGGATACCGATGGGAACGGAGTTGACGACTATCGAGGCGCCGGCGGGTGGCCCCGTGCGGGGCCCGTGAAACAAGACGGCCTCCGTCTTATCTAGAGCCACCCTGAGTCCCAGCGTAAGTTAGCTATAGTCAACATTTTAGTATTTTGTGATATTTAAACAAACTTTATATAATTAAATAATTCGTTATAATAAAACATTCAATGTATTAAATACCTTTCTTCTATTGTTAGAGTCATTTTAAAACATAGAATAAGGCGAAAGATAAAATTTTTGGAAAGATTTTTTCTTGTTACGCCAAACAAGTATAACTTTTAACACGTGTACATGTTTTTTTTAGCCGACATATTATACTACACAACGTTAACTATCTTTCAGGACAGAAGTTGTAATAATTTTAGGGTAGTAACGCATCTATCTCTTAAGGGACCGGTAGGTGGCTGGTGGCAGACTATTTGGAGGGGCGCAGCGTCCTCTATAAGAACCGAGTAGGGGATGTTGTGCGAACGCCCATGTCGTGCGGTGTTCCGCAGGGGTCGGTCTTGGGGCCGACTTTGTGGAGCATCGGCTACGACTGGGCGTTGAGAGGGAGCCTCCCGCCCGGGCTGGGCGTAATCTGTTACGCCGACGATACACTCGTCACAGCCCGGGGTGGGACGCTGGAGGAGGCGGCACGCCTGGCAACTCTTGGCACCGAGGAGATTGTCAGGCAGATCGAGGCGCTGGGGTTAAGGGTGGCCCTGGATAAGACGGAGGACTTATTATTTCATGGGCCCCGCACCAGTCTACCCACCGACGCCTCGATCACCGTCAATTCGGTTCCCATCAGCATCCGGGCCCATATGAGGTACCTGGGCCTGGTGCTCGACGGGCGATGGTGGTTCCGGGAGCATTTCCGTCGGCTTGCTCCACGGCTTGTCGGCGCGGCGTCCGCCCTATCCTGGCTTATGCCGAATGTGGGCGGACCCAGCGCTACGTGCCGACTGCTGTACGCGGGGGTGGTCCGGTCGATGGCCCTGTACGGTGCACCCGTGTGGGCGGGGTCTCTGATCGTCCGACTTAGGGCTCTGCTGTGGCGGCCACAGCGGCCCATGGCGGTCAGGGCTATACGCGGCTACCGCACGGTGGCCACGGAGGCAGCATGCCTGTTGGCCGGAATACCCCCGTGGGACTTGGAGGCGGAGATGCTCGCCGGACTGTACCGGCGGGTGTCAGTGACGCGGGCAGGGGGCGGCACCGTCTCGCTTAGTGAGATGGCCGCCTGGCGGGGCGACGCCCGCCGTGACGGGAGGGAATAAGGTGGGTTATGGGGCCACGCGCTCCCCTTCCGTTGCCCCGGACGGTACGGGCGACGTGTGAAAAAAAAAAAAAAAAAAAAAAAGGGACCGGTAGGTATGTATGAAGTGATAATATTTTTGTACATTCATTAACTACACAATACAATTAATTATCACAATTCCCAAAAACATTTGAGTTCCAGAAAACTGCATTAAGTTTTAAATACTAGCTACAATTTAATAGTAAAACGAGTCAAAGTAGTAATTCTTCAAATAAATGATTACAGCGAACAGGTCCGCAATTTCACTGAAATATTGACGCGATAAATTTTGCAATTTTAAAGAGTAATAGCAAATTCCAGGTGCCTGCAATCACTATTGGAAAATAAAATAAAGCAAGATGAGCAAATAGGACTTTGAGTGCAACAGTGAGAAAAGTAAACTTATTGTGATCTTGTTCTTCGTTTTTATTTAAACATTAATTTGTACTATCGCGATGATATTACAATTGCATTGTACTATTACATACTTTAAATTTCTTAAGTACTTTAGAGGACATACTTTATCATCATCATCGTCATCATTCTTCTGCTCTTTCCCAATTACTTGGGGTCGACGCTGTATATACTCCTCTTCCATTGTACATATTACAAAAGTTATTAGCAATAGTTTTATGACCGCTGACCACTGCCACACAGCATAGAGGATATAAAGGTATGTCATCATATAAGGATATGTCGTCCTGTCGTGCTCCAGTCTTTTCTTATAGGTTGAAAACAATCTATAGGAAAAGACTGGAGCATCCTTTCAATATTGATGGTGAATGTAATGGGCTACCGAAGGTAAATTCACATGGTACGATCAAAGAGGGACGAACAAGGTAAATCAGAAGTATCGCTACTGCTGGTACTACTGAATAGTGTGCGGTTAGAGCGTAACCACTCAAAGGGAAGAAAGAATGGTAATACCATTTTAATCATCTTCATCTCAGCCTATACATGTCCCACTGTTGGGCTCGGGCCTCCGCCACAATGGAAGGGTAATTGACCCACTATACCACGCTGGTCAAACGTGTCGGTATAGGGTTTTGCTTTGAGTTTTCCTTCTCTTTTTTATTTCAATAGCAAAAGAGAATGCAGCTAAATAATTCGTAATGCTTTTTTTCATTTAATTTCATACTTACGCGTTAATAAATTTCTTAACATTTACGCTGTTTAAATTTAAATTAATATCTATTGTACAAATTCATATTGTTAGCGTTTATAATACAAGTTTCTTAAATCAAATACATACAATTCACTTAAACTTTATCATGTATCAGTTATTATCTCTAAAAACCTGATTATTACATTTGAAGAGAATTATTTAACATTATTTAAATAAGCATTACATATCTACAACTCTATCTAGTTGATATTTACATATAATATTATTTAAAATAGATGGAGAAGGTGTGTTTTACTATAGTAAGCGGATTTATCATTCTGAGTTCTGATGTTTACACAAGTATTACAAATTTGAAATAAAACTAATTTTTACGGATTCTAACGCAATTGTATTTGATTTTTAATTTCCCGAAGTTTCGAACACTTTACAGAATTTATGGTCACAGGAGTAATTATTTATCATTCTGTGAATGATTACTAAATACTTGAATTTTTAATTTAAATGAAACATATTTATGCTTTCGGACAACCACTGATTTTTTGACGTTTATGTATTCATCAGTAATTTAAATGTTAAAACTATAGTAATCATTAATTCATAAATTAAACCCTCATCATCATCTGTTGGGCTCGAGCTTCCTCCATAATGATGAGGGGGAATTAAACTACTATTACCACCACCACCTACTAATACCATGCTGGTCAGATGTGTTGGTAAAGGATTTTGTTTTGAGATATCCTTCTCCTGCATAGACACTATATGCATTTTATATCACTTAGTCGTTTCTGACGATCACTCACGGGTAAGTTAGCGGGTGTTGAATTGTATTCTTACTCCATTACCACACGAATTATTAAATTAAACTCTAAATAGACTAAAACTCTAATACTTTAAAGCGAGATATTTGTTTTATTTAAAAAGGTTTATGTAACCAACTTCATTTAACCTACTGATTATTTAATAGAGAACAAAACATAGTACAGTTTACTGCAAACAAAAGCAAAACACAGTTTTTGGGCGTGGTATTACAAATGTATTTATGTAGGCACGCACATACACAAACAATAAACGGTCATAACTCAACAACTGAGGTAACAAAACAAATTAGAATTAACAAAGCTAATTCCGTCCGGTTGGCCTGCGTGTGACTTTTATGATTTATTTTACAAAATTCACCTCCGACAAGTAGGTTGATCTTATATACCTATAGTTATCTCCCCTATCATAGTAGAAATTCTATTGTATACTACTCACTTTCATCGCTGGTATGGATATTGGCACATTGGGCGTAAAATAAGTCTCAGGTGTAGTTGATAGCCTTTATCCGCCAAAACTGATAAAATATGCTTTTCGCTCAAACCCACTCGCTATAGTTAGTTTCTGTTGCGAAATTATAAAGCTTGCCTTCTTTCTATTCATAATATTCTTGGTATTTACCAATGTACCTTGATAAAATTTAATTCAACCCTTAAAAATCTAATTACGGGCTAAATTTATATTAAGATTATTAATTTTCGACTTGTAGTAGATGTTTTTATTGATAATTTATTGACTAACTTTATATAACATTGTGTTGATGGTGTTGGTTATCCGTGGGGTGACGGCGTAAGAATACAATTCACCACCTCGTATCTTACTCGTGGGTGATCGTAAGAGACGACTAAGGGATATAAAACGCATATTACATCTATGCAAGAGAACGAAAACTCAAAACAAAACCCTATACCAACAAGTTTGACCACTGTAGTATAGTAGGTCAATTTCCATCCTGTTACAGAGGAGGCTTGAGCCCAACAGTAGGACTTATATGAGCTGAGATGATGGTGATGATGATGATGATATTACATTGTGTAATAGATATTCTAAAATTTAGACATATATATTTGCGTAACTAAAGAGATATTAGCCTTTTTTTTTTTTTTTTTGTGCGGTGGGCTATGGACGTCGCACCCCGCCAAATCGGTCCGGGGTGACCGTGAGGCGGCGCACAACCCCATTGACCCACCCTGCAAGCACCTCTTCTTCGACGTGCGAGCGGGCCACCGGTACCCGATCTTTGCCTTCGGTGGCCAAGGGATATTAGCCTAGTAAATGATATTAGATAAGCAGACTCTCTAATATAATACTTTATCTATGTAGCGCAATGTTTTTTTTTTATAACTTAATACTGTAGTGTGTATCTGTCTGTCTCTAGTGTCTGTTTGTCTAGTGAATCATTAATATATTTTATCAAATATCTCATGAATTACCTTGTACTAAAATTTAATAATATAAACAAATTATATAGGTCTTTATAACGGATAGAACCTCTTCTATGATAATACCTTAATAGTTCCAACAGAAATAAACGTGGATAAGTTCGATACATATATTTATTATTGAGCGTAAAGGGGCTTATAAATTTAGACCCGTCACAGATCAAATATGCCCGAGCTTTGCGTACTCTATATATGTTAATAATATTTATACAAATAACAAACTTATAAAAACTATTAAATGTAATGATTTCTAATGTTTACGCGAGTGTTACACATTTGAAATAAAACTACTTTTACGGATTCTATCGCATTTGTATTTGATTTTTAATTGCCCGACGTTTCCAACACTTTGCAGTGATTATGGTCACGGGATGACCAAGGTGTCTTACGTCCAATATGTCATTGTTATACATGACATATTGGACGTAAGACACCTTAAAAATCAAATACAAACGCGATAGAATCCGTAAAAGTAGTTTTATTTCAAATTATTAAACGTACTTGCTTTTTTAACAGAGTTTTTTTCTTTTTCTTGAAAGAGTGCTATTTATTTGGAAGGGTGAAGCTAAATTGTATTTCTATTTCATCACTATAAAGATACGAACAGATTGTATCTAAACTTGAAAAAAAAATCTGTTGATTTAAATGCACATTCCATTATCGTCTTCTACTCTTATACTGTCATCACAGGCTTTTATTAACTTACTTTTTAATATTGTAAGTATAATTTAAATACAAATTGCCATAAAATTATTATAATTATTATATCTCAATGAAAAAAACTCTTACTTTATAAAAATAAATGATCTATAAAATGTATCGCCAATTATTACTCTTTAGAAAATTCTATTTTTAAACTGAATTCAATTTTTATAAACTGCCAATACGTCGTAAAATTTTCTTAAAAAACAAACGCTGAACATAAAATTCGTTTAAGTGCATCTAAGTAAAATACTTATTCTATACATGTACTAGTGTAGAATGTTGGAAGCGAGCCCATTTCTATGCGCTGCCGTAGCTTCGTTTTGTTATCAGGCACTATCTACGCCAGCTCAACGTACAGAACAGCTACATACACAGATAACAAAGTTCGATTTGGATTTCACAAGTTTTCTATAAAATTAAGTTCTTGTATCGCCATTCTTACGTGTCAACTGAAAATGTTTCTTTCTAAGGAAATTGTTTTCGATAAAAACCTTTACATTTTCAATTGCTGTGGAATATACATATACGAGCTAAGCACTTTTTTATATTGATGCTTTTGAAAGTATATCCATAAATCACAGTTGGTAGGATGTAACATCCTGTCCCGGCCATTATAATAAGTTGTGAAAATTTGGTAAAAAATTTGATCAATATTCTTAATCTTTAATTTCACTTATTCTTAAAATGACTACTACCACCACCACCTACTAATACCATGCTGGTAGGACTTATATGAGCTGAGATGATGATGATGATGATGATGATGATATTACATTGCGTAATAGATATTCTAAAATTTAGACATATATATTTGCGTAACTAAAGAGATATTAGCCTTTTTTTTTTTGTGCGGTGGGCTATGGACGTCGCACCCCGCCAAATCGGTCCGGGGTGACGGAAAAGGCGGCGCGCAACCCCATTGACCCACCCTGCAAGCACCTCTTCTTCGACGTGCGAGCGGGCCACCGGTACCCGATCTTTGCCTTCGGTGGCCAAGGGATATTAGCCTAGTAAATGATATTAGATAAGCAGACTGTCTAATATAATACTTTGTCTATGTAGCGCAATGTTTTTTTTTTATAACTTAATACTGTAGTGTGTATCTGTCTGTCTCTAGTGTCTGTTTGTCTAGTGAATCATTAATATATTTTATCAAATATCTCATGAATTACCTTGTACTAAAATTTAATAATATAAACAAATTATATAGGTCTTTATAACGGATAGAACCTCTTCTATGATAATACCTTAATAGTTCCAACAGAAATAAACGTGGATAAGTTCGATACATATATTTATTATTGAGCGTAAAGGGGCTTATAAATTTAGACCCGTCACAGATCAAATATGCCCGAGCTTTGCGTACTCTATATATGTTAATAATATTTATACAAATAACAAACTTATAAAAACTATTAAATGTAATGATTTCTAATGTTTACGCGAGTGTTACACATTTGAAATAAAACTACTATTACGGATTCTATCGCATTTGTATTTGATTTTTAATTTCCCGACGTTTCCAACACTTTGCAGTGATTATGGTCACGGGAGGACCAAGGTGTCTTACGTCCAATATGTCATTGTTATACATGACATATTGGACGTAAGACACCTTAAAAATCAAATACAAACGCGATAGAATCCGTAAAAGTAGTTTTATTTCAAATTATTAAACGTACTTGCTTTTTTAACAGAGTTTTTTTCTTTTTCTTGAAAGAATGCTATTTATTTGGTAGGGTGAAGCTAAATTGTATTTCTATTTCATCACTATAAAGATACGAACAGATTGTATCTAAACTTGAAAAAAAAATCTGTTGATTTAAATGCACATTCCATTATCGTCTTCTACTCTTATACTGTCATCACAGGCTTTTATTAGCTTACTTTTTAATATTGTAAGTATAATATAAATACAAATGCCCATAAAATTATTATAATTATTATATCTCAATGAAAAAAACTCTTACTTTATATAAAACAATGGTCTATAAAATGTATCGCCAATTATTACTCTTTAGAAAATTCTATTTTTAAACTGAATTCAATTCTTGTAAACTGCCAATAAGTCGTAAAATTTTCTTAAAAAACAAACGCTGAACCTGAAATTCGTTTAAGTGCATCTAAGTAAAATACTTATTCTATACATGTACTAGTGTAGAATGTTGGAAGCGAGCCCATTTCTATGCGCTGCCGTAGCTTCGTTTTGTTATCAGGCACTATCTACGCCAGCTCAACGTACAGAACAGCTACATACACAGATAACAAAGTTCGATTTGGATTTCACAAGTTTTCTATAAAATTAAGTTCTTGTATCGCCATTCTTACGTGTCAACTGAAAATGTTTCTTTCTAAGAAAATTGTTTTCGATAAAAACCTTTACATTTTCAATTGCTGTGGAATATATACGCGCTAAGCACTTTTTTATATTGATGCTTTTGAAAGTATATCCATAATTCAGAGTTGGTAGGATGTAACATCCTGTCCCGGCCATTATAATAAGTTGTGAAAATTTGGTAAATAATTTGATCAATATTCTTAATCTTTAATTTCACTTATTCTTAAAATTATTATTAAACATCCTCTCTTTTTTTATTATAATCATCATCAATCATCTATATATGTATGTGTGTGTACACACACATTAAAAAATTAAATTTACGTAATAATGTTAATGTATGTGTATTTAGTGGAATAGAGCCTCTTATGTTCTATATATATATATACACATATATATATATATATAGAACATAAGAGGCTCTATTCCACTAAATACACATACATTAACATTATTACGTAAATTTAATTTTTACAGGCCTCATTACAAAATAAAGATATTTAACTACAAAAGCTTTATAGTCAGGCGGTTGCCAGTAGCAAACAAAAAAAAGGGCACTTTATTTTAAATATGCTTAGAATTTTCGATTAGGCAATTTTAAAAACCTTTTTATATAACTGCAGCTTCTTTTTATATCTGAGCGATTTAAAAATACGTTCGTCCTTTCACGGGTATGATCGTTACACGAAACTTATCTGAGATTTTAGTCGTATCTTAACTAACTATTTAGGCCTATTAGTATAAGTAAAAATTTCTAATGTTTACGCAACTATTACACATTTGAAATAAGACTACTTTTACGGATTCTATCGCGTTTATATTTCATTTTTAATTGCCCAACGTTTTGAACACTATACAGTGATCATGGTCACGGGAGGACTAAGGTATCTTACGTCCAATTTCTAAATTATCGTTATTACAGAAAATTATATCTACCTGCTATAGTATAAGTTATTAAAAGTTTAACCCACATTTTAATATCATTACTAGAATGACAAGTATCTTATGTGTTAATCCAGGAAATGGTCTATCTGTATGCCAATTTTCATCCATATCTGATCATCGGTTTACGCATGATTGAGTAACTAATATTAAAATATCTTCACAAGCTTTCAAATTTATAATATTAATATCATTTACTATATTCTTTAAGCTTATGAACTAACTACACTAGCAGATACTGGATATATACTTAGATACACTATAGAAATAGATATATACAATTTAATAAAAAAAAATCGTAGAGGTTGATATAACTCAATATGATGTGCGTCAGTGCTTTTTTTTTATTTATAGACCCAATTTCATCAAAACGAAAACTTTTTGCACAAACCTGCCCACTCAAACTCGGCCTGACCATACACATTGATACGCTCATCTAAATTCAGTTTGTTCGTGACTGGAAACTCAATTGACGGACTTTGCTCATAGTTAATTTGTACTGAAGCTGCTACTTGAAGACGCTCATGAATTTTCTTAATTGCTTTAGAAGTTAATGTAAACAAACAATATAGACGCACACATAATCAATTTTAGAAGCCAAACTAAAGAAGAATATTTGCGTTTACTTGATGAATAGATTTTAGATATTTTTCAAATATATTTTAACGAACTTTGAAATTAATTCTAATTATTTGTGTTTCAATATCATAATTTTCATATTGAAACTAAAATTATTTTATTTTTAATATAAAATTTATTAAGAATTGTTAAGTTTATTTATGAATTTGGGCAGTCGAAGAAATAGATACCAAATTTGAATTGATTATATTTTAAATTGTAAATTATACCGATTTTATATATATTTTTTTCATGCGAATCTATTTCAATTTATTTATTATGCTATAAAATACTATATTATCCATTTGAAGTGAAGTAATGGTAAGCATACTTATGTTTTTGTTCCATAAATTTCATACATATGTATTACTATAGCTAATACAGCTTTATAACGTTCATATATAATGTACTAGCTTTTACCCGCGGCTTCGCTAGTGTTAAAGCTCTTAAATATCAAAGATCATACATTCCAAATAAAACTGAATCAATGTGATTCAGTATTTAACATACAATGAAGCTACCCTCCGTAACTTTTTATAATAACAAGTATCCTATGTCCATCATTCTCCTACTCTTATCCCAATTACTTGGGGTCGATACAATATGTACTCCTCTTACATAACATATACTGTAAAAGTTATTGGCAATAATTTTATGACTGGCCGCCTGCCAGACGTCAACCTTCTTAGGGAATGTAATTGTTGACCAAACGGCATCAGATGAAGTTGGCCTAAGTCGTTATAAGGCTCTTAGTCGTCTTTTACGTCATCCACGAGCAAAGTAAGGGTTGGTAGTATTCGAAGCCGCTACCACAGAGCGAGTATATATATATAACAAGTATCCTATGTCCATCAAATGAAATTAGCCAGGTTGACATAAAGCTGTTAGTCGTTTTCATGGCACCTACAAGCAATGTAAGTATTGTTGGTAGGTATTCACCACCACTCAGCAGCATATCAACACAAGTCATTATAAATTTCTTGTTCAATTTTGAACTCAGTGTAAGGAATGAATAATGTCGCTATAGTTTTTATGACACTGACAAATAGGGTACCTGGCGCGAGGACGCCCGCCGAGACGTCATCGCCCGTTGGGCTACGCGGCTGGAGAGGCCTAGACACGGTGTCGTCACCGTCGAGGCTCTCCGGCCCGTATTGATGGAGTGGATGGAGCGGCGGCACGGAGTCCTCTCCTTTCGACTGGTGCAGGTGTTGTCGGGGCACGGATGCTTCGGCTTTTACCTGCACACGGTCGCGCAAAGGGAGTGGACTTCGTTCTGCCACCATTGCAGCAGTGGCGAGGACACGGCGCAACACACGCTGGAGGCGTGTCCGGGCTTTGACCGGCAGCGCCGTGACCTCATCGCTGTTATCGGTGCCGACCTGACGCTGCCGGCTGTCGCGAGAGCGATGGTCGACAGCGTCAGGAACTGGGACGCGGTCGCCGCCTTCTGCGAGGCTGTCATCTCGCAGAAGGAGGCGGCGGAACGAGTCCGGGAGGAGTCCCGCGACCCGGGCCGCCGTCAGCGGCCGGGGCGGCGCAGGCGCGAATACCTGCGCCTGATGCCGCCCTAACCGAGGCCTCGGGTGATCGGACCGGGGAATTGTCCGGTCACCCGACGTGAGGCCACCACGTGAGGGCGACGCCCCGACGGCGAAATCTGTCGGGGCGTCGACGAGAGGAACCCGCGAGGGTAAACCGCCGGGCGGGCCACCGAAGTTAAAATCAAGTACCGGTGGTCCGCTCGCACGGCGAAGAGAGAAGGTTTTACGGTGGGTCTATGGGGTCACGCGCCGCCTTTCCGTCACCCCGGACCGATTCAGCGGGGCGAGACGCACCCATAGCCCACCAATAAAAAAAAAAAAAAAAAAGGGTTGACAGTATATTTGGCCGTTCTAGGGTATCGGGGATTGAATCGGACACACTTTAAACACTTCAATAATCGCGAAAGTGGCCACTATGGTTTTAGTGGGTATTTCTGTCGCGCAAGAGATTGGCACCTACATATTGTCCCGTCTGTCACCGGCGGAGGATAGTGCATAAATATATTTCTAAAATTTGAACAAAGAAACGTACGTGACTACACCGTACTCATAGAACAGAAATTAACAAAAAAGAAAACTAATATTTACCCAAACCGAACCGAACCAACTGTTATTTACTTATAAATAAGTTATTTTTAAAGATTTAGTACAGTCAGTTTAACTTGTAGAGTATTATGGGGGCTCGTTGTAGAGTAGATCCGTTTAATGCTGCGCTCAGTTCATTCTGATCCGGTTTAAGCGCCCAAGATTCAGTTACGTAGCTAGAAAATAATAATACTAGACAAAATTGAGTGCGACATTTCATTTACATTATGTATGTAAAAACTGTTATTATAGATTCATATATAACACTATAAAATGAACTAAAATTACTTATAAAAGTTTTATTATTTAATAAATAGTAGTATTTTTTTCTTAATTGCATAACATTTTACCAAAAATATAATTTGTATTTGTACGTTTTACTTCAATATAGAATTATTACCATTTTGAAAATATTTTACACTTAATAGGGCTTCCATTTCTAATATGTCCATGTTAATATGTATTAGCGTAAGAATAAACGGAGCCTACACGGAGTGGTTTAATATCGATAAAGGTGTTAGACAGGGATGTGTAGCGTCCCCGTGGCTGTTTAACCTATTCATGGATAGCTGTTTGAAAGATCTGAAAAATAATGATTGTGGTTTACGAATGAATGAGTTACTTATCAAATGTCTTCTTTATGCCGATGATCAGGTATTACTTGCATCATCGGCAGAAGATTTGCAGGCGATGGTAACTACTATGCATGAAGCTTTTGAAAGAAAAGGTATGAAAGTAAATGTAAGTAAGACGAAAATTATGGTTTTTGAAAAGGATGGAATGTAACATTTTTATAAATGGTGAGGGACTGGAACAGGTGAAAGAATTTTTGTATTTGGGTGTTTTGTTTACTAGAGATGGTAAAAATGATGATAATGTTGAAAGAAGAGTAAATGCTGGTAATAGAGTGAATGGGGCACTATACACCTTTATGAAAAGCAGAAACGTGTCCAAAAAGGCACGTTTAGCTGTACATAGGGGAGTATTAGTACCTACTCTCATGTATGGTAGTGAAAGTTGGATTTGGCAGGGAAGACATGAAAGTAGAATAAATGCTGTAGAGATGAGAGCTCTTCGTAGTATGTGTGATGTAAGTATGAAAGATAAAATTAGGAATAATATTATAAGAGAGCGCTGTGGTGTGAATGAAGAAGTAGTGACAAAGATCAAAAAGAGTATGCTGAGGTGGTTTGGACATTTAGAAAGAATGAGTGACGAAAGGTTGACGAAGCAAATATATAAAGCAAGCGTGAATGGGACGAATACAAGGGGAAGACCACGTCATACTTTTCTGCACCAAGTTGGAGATGTGTTGACGAGAGGTCTTATTAAGAGTATGCGTCATCGTAGAGCATGCATTTTTTTTTTTTTTTTTTTTTTTTTTTTTGCGGTGGGCCATGGACGTCGCACCCCGCCAAGTCGGTCCGGGGTGACGGAAGAGGCGGCGCGCAACCCCATTGACCCACCCTCCAAGCACCTCTTCTTCGCCGTGCGAGCGGGCCACCGGTACCCGATTTTTGTCTTCGGTGGCCATATTATTAGTACCCTAGGAAAATGCAAATATTTTTGGGTATGTTTCTTAAGTCATCTCATCATCTTAGCTCATATATGTTCCACTATTGGGCTCGAGCATCCAACATAATGGGAGGGAAATTGACCTACTATACCACGCTGGTCAGACGTGTTGGTATAGGGTTTTGTTTCGAGTTTTCCTTCTCTTATATAGATATTATATGCGTTTAATATCCCTTAGTCGTCTCTTACGATCACCCACAGGTAAGATAAGGGGTGGTGAATTGTATTCTTACTCCGTCATCACACGGAAATCTCTTAAGTAGTTCTACCTAAATCGTAAAATATCAATAAATCAAAATAAATCGGTATATATATACGCAAATCCTATGCGTTACATAGCATAATTACTGTGAAAAATTAAAATAATAAATCTCGTGAAATAAATAAGCACGTACATCTAATCTATTATTAATTTAAATCAAATAAATTGATTCACAATATACTAAAGTGCCGTAAATATTAAAAGACTGCCAATCCCCAACAATGTATATAAGAGCTCCATTTAAAAAAGCAAAGTATTCAATTTTCTTAACTAACCAGAGTACTTTATTGTAACCCTTTTCCTCTAGTCGTTTACCTGAACAAAACAAACAGCCTCGTTTACAAAGAGCTCTTCACAAAAACTCCTATTTAGGCGCTTTCGATCCCTCGATTATAAATTTGAGGACGCCAGTGCTGACATTCGGCGCACTCATAGAAACTGTAGGGAGACGCGTGATCTGAATTTTGATGACGGGATTAAGGCGTCCCAGTGAGACCAACTTGGCTTTAGAGATCTTGCCTGATGGTTCCTAATTAAGACAGAGCTAATGGAGAGGCATGTTACTACGTAATTTTGGATCGTTTCGGGTTCTATTACGCTGATAAACTTAATATTATTTATGAAGCGTTCGGTGTTTTGTTGATGTAAATTAAATTATTTATATTGTAAATTAAGTCTAAAGTGATTGAAGCGGTATAAATAATACGACTTGGTCAATCATATAAATAAATCAATGCCACTTTAGAGATAACAGACAATGGATTAGGGTTCGTTTTCTATTCTTTTCATGTGCTGAGTACTTTTTCTGTAACTATAATAATTAATGATTAATTTATGTAAGCAAATAATGTACAAAAGATTAAAACTCTAAATAAACCAATACGCCAACCCGATATGATATATGTGAGTAAATATCCTTAAATTTGAAGTACTCATGCTTATGCAAATTAAAAAGTGTTTCGTTAAATCTGTATAGCTTTCTTCCACTAAATCTAGTTTTATATACAAATCAAATAATTTTATATATGTAGGAAGTATTTAGGTATATAAAAATTAAAATAATAAAGAAACATTTCCTAATTAGAATAATCCATTATCCTAATAATGAGCACAAAGACAACTTACAAGAGCTGTAAATATATCTGTAATTAAACTGTAAGTAGACGTCATTTCTTTAACTCTGTTGCCATTATTGCTCAACCTAAGAAGGTCATGTTTTGCCGCCTTAATTAAAGTAAAGGTTTTGCTCTCCTCCCGGCGTTTGCAAGAATTAACAACGTTCATTCTTGTTCATTAACTTTTATTATTTTTTAATCAAGAATAACGTACTTGTAATTGAAACCTTTGAGATTATTCAGTAACCAAACTTTAAAGTAAGTGGTTAGTTTACATAGTTGTCCGTTTGTAAATACATAATAAATACAAATCTATCATTTGTTTAATCTTATAACTTAATGGGGTGACTATGATAGTACTAATCGTGACACAGAAATGGCTAAAGCAGAGGTTCTGGCTGAATTTTTATATAATGAGGCAAGATTAGTAACGCGGGACGCATCATGTGTACATAGTTATGGTGAGAGAGAAAAAAGGAACGAGGACCGCAGACAGCACGCAGTACTCTTGAGCGAGAAAGGAGATGACAACGCGCTATGACAAAAGATCGGTGGCCGTTGAAACTAAAGAACCTAAGGATAAACCATCATAATAAAAGCAGGCATACACGAAATATAACTCTAAGGCAATTCACCCAATCAGCATGGTACAGTGAAAATTTGTACGTAATAGAAACACCTATATGGACCGAGAAAAATAGATAGTGTGTATTACTTCTTCTTTATACGAGATTAAATGTTTACCGATTGAAATTTAATGTAGGTACGGAATGTTATTTTGGTAGTACCGTAACTCTTCAGTGACGCATGTACGCTTTTTATTGGACTTTATAAACATAAGTACGCACATCCATTAATGGATGAGAAGGGGAGTCAAAAGCGATATTTTCACATCGTGATGTATGTGAATCTTGTTCGTAGCAGTAATGAGAAATTCCACTGTCACAGTTTTCTGTAAGAGGGCGCTTTAAAACTTATATGTTTATGTTTTGATACAATTTGTGGAAACATTTTCATATAACTTGAGATCAAAATATTTCAATTTTAATTTATATTTCATGAATTTGTTTTAAATTTGAATTTGGTATCTCGATGATTCAAATACTTTAAAATAGCTAAAGTCATAGAAGGGTCAAATAATTAAATCTGCAAATAGTAGTTTATTTTAAACGTATATTACTCACATAATAAATGGTTTTCTCGCATAATTTATAGCCCCTTTAAAGTGAATAATTAACCATGTACATATATAATAATCATTCCGTGTAGTAACGGAGTAAGAATACAATTCACCACCTTACTCGTGGGTAAGAGGCGACTATCGACTAGTAAATTTTTCATTTTTTTTTTTGGCATGCCCTACCTGGACCAGATAAGGTATGTAACGCAGAAGATTTATCTGGACTCGATCAGGAAAACCTTATCGGGTGCAGATTAGGTATTTCTGATGGGGTCCAAATTAGGAATTTCTGATTGGATCCAGATTAGGCATTCCTGATCGGGTCCGGATGAGATTTTTCTGATCGGGTCCAAATCAATCATCTGCGTTACATATCTTGCCTGATCCAAAGCGAGTGTGCCCAGATCGGTCCTTTTAAAAAACATGAATATCTTAAAAAATGTTTAGTAAATAAAAATATAAATTAATTTATGACGTAGGCAGTGAATGCAGTGCTATATTCATAGAGAGTAGAAAGTCCTAGTGAGCTGTTCCAGTGAGGGCGCAACTACCTAACTACTTCTACTGTCGCCTGAATTTCTCATCCATGATCTGATCGATCTGTTTGGATATAAAACGCATATAACATCTATGCAATAGAAGGAAAACTCGTCACAAAACCCTATACCAATATGTCTGACCATCCATGACCAGCGTGGTATAGTAGGTCAATTTCCCTCTCATTATGGAGGAGGCACGAGCCCAACAATGACATGTTATATAATAACCATGTATGTTAATTAAAAAATATATATATTTAGCATCATGTAAAAAAAGAACTACTCGAAATAAAACCCTAGTAAATTAATTTTCCTTCCATAGTAAAGGAGGCTTGAACCCAGTAGTGGGACGTATGTGAGCTGAGATAAATGAATTAATTATGAATGAAGTATTTTTATTATTATAACTCATTGGGGCAATATAGCTATTGATCGAGGGCTCCCAAGTTTAAATCTCGGCGAATGGCAATTAGAATTGAATTTCTGAGTAGCACGAATGACGTCCGGGACTATAATCTTTCGTAAAAAAAATCTCTCTATTAGGTAGAATCAACATTTACACCTTAAAACATACTATAACTATTTTAAAAATATATATTAGTATTATATATATATATATTTATATATATATATATATATATATATATATATATATATATATATATATATATATATACCTATTTATTAGTAAAGATTATTAGTAAAGATAAAATTTATTAAGAATAATATAATAATAATAAATATTTAATATATAATAATAAATATTTAATAAGAATTTTCGTATTGTGACGGAATAAGAATACAATTCACTACCCCATTTCTTACCCGTGGGTGATCGTAAGAGACGACTAAGAGATATAAAACGCATATAACATCTATGCAAGAGAAGGAAAACTCGAAACTAAACCCAATACCATCACGTCTGACCAGCGTTGTACAGTAGGTCAATTTCCCTCCCACTATGGAGGAAGCTCGAGACCAACAGTGGGACATATATGAGCTGAGATGATGATCATGAAAGAGAAATTTTTTTTTTTTTGTTTGTTTGTAATGAATAGGCTCTGAAGCTACTGGACCGACCTTAACCATTTTTTCTCTAATAGAAAGCCTAACTATCAAGAACTAACATAGGCTATATTTTATTTAAAAAAAATTGAAAGCCTTAAAAATTACAATATTCCAGTAAAAGGAATAAAAACGATTTTTTTATATGCATATATTTGAAAAACTATTGATGATTGAACAAAATAATGTACTTCGGGTTTACAGATCTTGTATGAATATATAGTAGCAGTGCATTTTGTACACCACTTATTTATATGATGTTATGGAATAAATTTCAAAATCACGAACATCTGCTTATACTTTACGCGCGCAAACAAGTTCTTGCTGTTATGACGATTCATACATATTTTATGAATATACAAGTTATGCATAGAAACTCATATTTGGTTACGTCATCAACTTGTAAACGTCGTAAATGGTCGCTGCTACGCAGTATAAAAATATACCTAAGTATTACAAAGCTTTACAATAAAAATGTTATCGCTTTACACGAAATTGAGTCCTTTCATGGAGAATAACTTGGGCACTACAATGAGAACTTGATGCGTAAAGCTTTCTTTTCCCAGTGGGTATAAAATGACACCGAAGATTTATTCGACTAATGGTACGTATTATAAGGCTTCAAAAATCGCATTTTACTATCGACGATGATTATGATAATTTGTCGCATAATAAATCACTTTATACATATAGCCTAGTTGTTCTGTAATATGGATCGTATGTAAAGTATATAATTCAGGTAGTTACTTAGTTTTTATGACCTCAGTATTATTATAAAGGTTCTTTTTTTTTTCTGCGGTTGACTATGGATGTTGTCGCCACGCGCCAAATCGGTCTGGGGCGACGGAAGAGGCGACGCGCAACCCCATAGACCCACCCTGCGAACACCTCTCTTCGCTATGCGAGCGGGCCACTGGTACCCGATCTTTGTCTTCGGTGGCCCGCCCAGCGGTTTACTCTCGCGAGTTCCTCTCGTATCGACGCCCCGACGGTGAAACCTGTTCTCACGCGGTGGCCTCACTTCGGATGACCGGACTATTCCCTGGTCCGCTCACCTGATGCCTCGGCTAGGGCGGCATCAGGCGCAGATATCATAAACGTACTAATGTAAGACACATAATAACAGATAACACCATTCTATGGATACCATTTTGATATATCTAATATCTTGGAACGAGCAATTCCTTTATTTTGCATTTCTCTTGTTGGGAAATGAGCAAGCAGTACACCTGATGGTAACGGTTTACTACCGCCCATGGATCTTTGTTATGCCAAGGGTACAGCTAGGCCGCTACCTACTAATACAAAACCCCAGACTCAAAAAGTTGAGCTGCCGGCTCTCTTGCTCACCGAACGAAGCGCAATAGCATATTGCCACTACTCAGACGTCGATCTTCTGCGAGAGTGGAACTACCGCGGACGGACCGAACCGTGACTGTAGACATACAACTGTCAACACTATGGTCCTACTACTACAGTATTATATTCTTGTATACAGGGTAGAAGGTGACCGCTACCGAAAACAAAGACAGGTAACCCTAGTCATACTTGTAATGATAGGCTAGAAAAAAAATCGATTAAGATGAAAAATAACAACAGGCAGTCATGGGGACTGCCTATAGAAGTGAAAACTATTAACTTAAGACTAATTGAAATAATAATAATTTTCTAATTTTTATATAAAAATAAAAACCTATAAGATTTTCTCCTCCAAAAACGCTTAACGCGCCTAAAGAAGTTTTCATATAGCTATAGATATACTATTAGCATTAGCATGTCGGTGACGCGAACCTATAAGTTTTTCCCCTCCAAAAACGCTCAACGCGCCTAAAGAAGTTTTTACTTCAAAAAAAAATTTTACAACAATGTTTGGAAGTTTTCCACACACCATCGTATTAGGACAGTGCTTTGTAACGATAATTTAAAAAAAAATATACATAACTTTACTCAGATGAGAAAATACGCAATGTATTCAAAACTGCAAGCTGCTCCAGAGGGGACTACATGCCCGCGGTGAATGACCTAATGAACAGATGTTTTGATTATTGAATACATTGCGTTTTTTCTCATCTGAGTAAAGTTACGTATTTTTTATGAAATTATCAATACACGACACTGTCCTAATATGATAAAATGTAGAAAACGACAAAAAATGCTGAAAAAAAATTTTTTTTTTTCATCCGAATCGTTTTTGTCTAGCCTATCATTACAAGTAGGTCTAGTAGAGTCACCTGTCTTTGTTTTCGGGAGCGGTCTACTTCCACCCTGTATATTTTGTATATTTGTAATTTTTAGTAGGTATCTCAACAACAGCACCAGTGAGTTTCATGAAATTTAGTATGCAGGTAGTTTTAGGGCTATAATAAAAAGATCTAGCCAGGTTAAATTCGTAGAAAATATGTTTTGTCAACCTTTTCAGTAAACGAAAAAAAAATTTTCTTTGGCTGAAGTCTATTAGAATATGAAAGTAAATTTGACCGCTGCCATCGAGAATAGACATAGATCAGTTGGAAAATTAAGCACTTTAATTCAAACACGCTTCTTCAAAAGCTCCGTTTCGGTATTTGACTTCCTTTTTTTTAAATTATTATTCTCCTTTAATAAAAAAAAAAATTGTATATATTTTTTTGCATTAATTCAGTCATTTCTTTTTTAATATTTAAATACATTTGACATAAAGCACTGAAAAAGAAATGCCAAATTAAGCTCGGTCATCCATATATAATATAAATAAGCAAAGATGTACACAACACAAATCTAAACTATTCGCGTGTCTCATGTATTAAATCCGTACTGCATACATCAAAGCTCGATTTATATTAAAATACTGGTCACTGAAAATCAATCAGCTCGTTAATTTACTATTGGACATTAGTGATTATTAAGGTATTATTCCACTTGGGAAGGCCCAAGTGGAATAATACCTTAATAATCACGCTTGATAAACAAGATTGCCTTTGTAGTTGATATTACCTTTTCTTTTAGGCTACAGTACATCACTCCCCGCTAATGCTTCCGGGGTGACAGGAGAAGCGGCGCACGACCCCGTAGACCCGCTCTTCAACGAACATCTCGACGCCGCACTGTGGGACCGATCGGTATATTTCATCTCAAAAATCGATAACTTTGTTGTTTTGTGATGTTTCCCCTTGAATTTTTTTTTATGTATTAATGAATATATAGGCAATAAAATAAATTAAACATCATTATTTTAAAAGTTATATAATTTTCATAAAAAAATGACAAAGATAACGATATACGAAATTACATACAAAAAATTATACAGTTATAATAAAATGACAATAAAAGTAACACTCTTACTTAAAATAAGTTTAAGACTTAATTATTATTATTATTATCAAACAAACATGCTAAAAACTGACACCATAAAAAAAATTGCGATCTTATTCATAACCTTCTATTTCCAATAATTCTTTAGCTTCGTCAAACAATTCTTTGGATATTACAAAACTGGGTTTATTTAAACTAGATATATAAGGATCAGATGTATATAACAAAATATGCAGAACGTCCTCGTTGGTTGCTGATCTGGAACACTTCCTAGCGTGATGTAACCTATATTTTTTGTAATCTTTATGCCTTCCTGAGCATCTTCGGATAATTGTCCTATAGGCAGAACTGCATAATGCTCTATTATTTTAGCACCATGTATAAGTACTTTATGGACTGAAGATGGCATGTAATACCAGTTATATGTAATGTAATGTATGTAATACCAGCTTACGTATAATTGCGCGGTTATCAATGTATACTGACCAAATTTTTCTGCGTTTATAGGGAATCCCGATGACATGGTTTGAAGAATTACATAAAATCTCTTAATTAATTCTCCATCAATTCCAGTTATCCCTGCAGAGCATTCGTAATTTTGGAAAAATCGCCTTGCTGTATTTCCGTCATTGCTATTACCGGAACCTTGACGTGGTTTATCAATGTGCAAACCAAGCACTTCTCGGAAACGTTTTTGGACATATTTTTTCTTGTCTTCTTTAAGTTGCTTGTTTTCTGGAGTTGTTGCTGACCACTTCTCAAAACCCAAATTATAAGAAATATGGAGGATCGTCTCCATAAATCTTATCCATGCATGTAGTGTCGACAATCCGTATTTAAATGCATCTTCATTTTCAACTCTTGATGTAACTTTTATAAGATCGTTCATTTGTCTGGGAGTTGCTCCACAAACAGTGCAGGTAGCACTGGATGATGTGTTCGTTAACACTTGAGCAACTTTCCCATCAATCATTGTCATAAACAGTTCATGTTTAACCTCGATGACTTTGTCGTCTATAGACACAAGAGTTGAAATCAATTGATTAATTTTGGCTTCAATTTCACTGACAACCGCTGTAGTTTTTTCGGGTGTTTCTTTTGCAAATTCTAATGAAATTGGTCTGCAATATCTAACAGATGAGCAAGTAGGATTCTACCATATAACTGTAGACGTTTCTTCGTCTACTAGTCGCAGTGGTACAAGGGACACTATAAACAAATTAGCATCTGATATTTGTTCGTTTTCTTCCGGTAGAATTTGTTTATACTCACTTTGCCCGGACGATCCATCACACCCCCATTTAGTGAACAGCTTGAGAAGATTGTAGTTTGTCGAACCTGACTTTATCTTTATAATACGGCAGACTGTATGGTCTAAGAGATCTTGCAGATTAATTTTTGCGCTTATATTTGTCACCGTTATGCTAGATGCAGGCGGATAGCAAGCCTTTTTTGCTTCACTTAGTATTTGATACGAAGGTAAAACAGAACTTAAATTTTTATCAACGAGCCTTTTTCTTAGGTACCCATATTGGGCTTTCGTTAGATCCGTTTCAATACACATGCTCAATGCCTCTTCTTTTGTAAAAGAAAGTGCACTATCTGGACTGATTATGGTTTGTAGAATTGCTTTCTTCTCGTCTTTTTCCTTGTTTCTGATAATAGACACAATTGACGCTTCGTCATTTTCACCCATAGATCGTAAACCTTGCACATAAGCGTTACGGACATGTCCCATTCCATACTCCTGGAGCAGTTCCATATTTTTTCGTTTTTTTGTGTTTTCCGAACACTCGTCGTATGGTTTTGTTGGTCTACCACGATCACCAGAAGTATTCAAGCCAGATATTTCAGAGGTTGAGGTACTGCAAGAATTCAATGGTACCTTAAATTCACCGTTTAATCAATTTGAGTATAGACTCTCGAACCTGTCTGGCTTTCTTTGAGCTTTCGTCCATTTCTGGTTGCAACTTGATGTTAAATTTTTTTGAATACTTTCTATTACAGTGATAACGTCAGTTTCCGACAGTTGAAAGTTGTTCAACAAATATTGTCTAAGGTCTGAAGTACTCTTCCCTCTTATTATTTGATCACAAAGATCGCGTCGAACACAAACGAATTCACTCATGTTTTTTTTCTGTTAATTGTTATCAAAAAGAAGTATCTGAATACTTTGATGAATAGTATGCTGAAAACACGCGTATATAAAGGACCAATATTTTGGTGCCTTGTGCAAAAACCGCAGGGTAATTGATTGTGATAGTTGTCATCGAAATAGTGTAATCAGTAGATACTGGTTGTAATAAATTACCGCAACAGATAAATAGAACTTCCGCAACAATATAGTTTATCATACTTGTGGTTTATTACCGCTATCGAAAGTACCAAGTGAATACTCTTGTAGTCTATTTATTTGTTAATGTATGCTTCTATCATAGAAATGAAAAAAAAAAGACAAGTTAGACATCAAATATAATATATCACAGTAAAAAAGAAGAACCGAACATAAGTTTCGAGATTTTTTTTTGCCCCCGATTGACATATTGCCTTGAAATCACCATTCGCGGCAAAAAACGCGCAATTTTTTTTTGATCCTCGTATTACTGAATAGGTAAGGTCTCAAATAGAGTGATTAACTTGACACCGGCAGCTTTCGGCAACATAGAAAAGTCCAATTGAAATAAACAAAATCGAAATTTTCTTTACTTTATTAAAAAAAATAAAAAAATATATATATCATTATTTTTTTTTACAAAACTGAACGTGAATACAAAGTGTACATTCTGGTCTATCTAATGATGTATTACACTAATATGTTTCCATGGAAAACATCCGAATAATTTTGTGTTGAACTTCCTTAACGGTAATTTAATTGGCATGAAAATATTTATGCTCAATGTTTGAGGTTCACTTTATAAACATGAAACTAAATTATTTAATTTTTTTTGGAATTAATTCGAAAGTTGCATCCTTTGAGGGTATAAAACTATAAAAGGATCTATGGATTTACGACTTTTGTCAAAACCATTTATGAGATGGCAAATACTGTTTGGGCCCATAGTGCGCCGTGCCGCGGTCGCCGAAACGCGGTTTTTTTCTTCGGTGACCATTACCTATAAGTTTTGCAATAGAATGCCGTTGCTCTTTCACTTAGTGATCTTCTAGTTAATACTTTAGTCCTGCTTAAAGTATGTGGTAGTGGCACATTGTATTGTTACTTAGGCAAGTCTTTAAATATAATTTAAGTTAAATTTAAATGTAGGTACAGTATGTGAATAAATATCCCTCTACTTGTGTATGATTATATATATATATGCAGACCGTAATTATAACACAATGGCTTAGGGACAGGAACCAGTGTGGTTGTAATGCAAAAATTATACAGTTTAACAGTTTTAGAACACGCGACTGTATGTCAGCAGACGTCTCGGTTGCGTGACCGTAATCAAAAGGAACTTTGTAATTTTTAATTAAAGCAATAGTTACATCCATGTGTTAATTGCTAGCATATTATTTATTTTTAAAGTAAATAATCTACGTAGTAGAACAATATAACAAACATTTCTGCCTATTCATTATTAAATATTTCACATTATTTGCATATAATACTATTAATTTTTTGCCCGCTTAATATATAAATTTAGATATAGTACTTATTGATCGCACATTTATTTCATAATAGGACCCAAAATTTACCTATTATACATGTTGTACATAAATTCGATTCAAGTTTTTCTTCTCGTGTAGTAATATATATCTATTGCTGTTCTTTAATCATCTTATATGATAGCAGAAAATCTAGAGATATATTATATTCTTAGCTCGACACTCTACCACACAAAGTTAATAAAATAAAAAAATAAATAAAAAATATGTGATAAATATTTATTAATTTCAGAGGCACAATACAAAACCTAGCACTAGAGTTTCATGTCATGAGCATGAAGGGTTTAAATTGCATAGTAGAACACTGTGACTGACAGGATGCATAATCCAACAGCGAATAACTGAAATTATACCGTTCACCACAATTAACAACGTCAACAACATTTCTAAATTGATTTTAATTTATATTTTTTTTTATTGTTACTGCTTTTTTATGTGTAATAATCAATTTTTAATTTTATAAAAGTTACAGTTAAGTTAAATAGCAAAACCTTTATCACCGCACTGATAAATAGAGATATGTCGAGTAAATAGAATCCAGTGGCTCAAAAGGTAGAAAAGGGCACCATTGTGGACTCACCTTTAATCACCGAGGACGATCAGTCATGGTGAAGTCATAACTGACAAAAAAATAATCCAAAATAAAATATATAGAACACAGTATATAAATGAAACCCGACTGACGCTGTTTGGCTCCAGATGTTCATCAATACATATACATTCTCTGATGTCAACGAAGCTTTTAACATCAAGAAGTTACGGAATTTCAATGCTAGTAGTCTACCACCATTATAAGCGAGCTGGTACAAAACACTTTCTACGAGCAAATTTTATATCCACTATGTGAATTAAAGCCCACTTAAAACATGCTAGCGTATACCAGCCAGAAAATAATGGTTGGGTACGCAAAGATAACAAATATTATTTCAAATGGTTCGATGGAAATCAGCTCTCAAACTTTGTCACTGATGCACTGATAGCTCCATCAGATATTTAGTTGTTTGTTATCTTAATTATTATACATTAATTTTTAGATGTTCAAATTCTCACTACCGTGTTTATACATACATACATACATATCATCACGCCATATCCCTTGCAGGGTAGGCAGAGAGAACAGAGTGCCTGAGAACTCTATCTCTGCATACTTCACTCGCTTCCTCAACATTCATAATTCTCTTCATACACGCTCGCCGGTTTCGGAGACTCTTGACTCCACCTTCCTTCAGTACATGACCGATCTGGTCTAGGTAGGTTAGTCTCGGTCTCCCTCGGTACCTACATCCTTCCACTTTCGCATTGTATATCTTCTTAACCAGACGTTCGTTCGGCATTCTTTCCACATGTCCGTGTTTATATTTTTACTGAAACTGAAGAAGAAGACGATAATAATAATGATCAAGTTACAAACTACAGTAGCCATGAAGAAATTGACATAGCCAACTACTTGTATAATGATCAAGTTCCTTTTTTATATTATTAAAATTTATGTACTTTTATATTATAATTAAATTGATATCAATTAAAAGATATTTTTAATTTATAAAAATAATTTTTTGTACGATTGGATTAACCAATAAGTCATATTCACTACTTATACTTATATTGCATATAGTATATGTATAAACCGCCTCTGCGCTCGCCCCTACAGCTAACCTTCAACTATGTCTGGGAGAGTGTTAGAACCTCTGAAACTGTTTGGCCGTTTGGGAAACATCTTTCAATAGTTGACCAAGTAACATATATAAAACTCAGATTTTATACTATGATGTAAGTAGAATTATTATTTATTAAATTTTAAAGGCATCTGGTAGGGGGTTGCCACCCTACAAAGTGTCTGGTTACGGATGGTATGATATTCTAATAGTATCCTGTAGAACATACTAAAAAATTGCGCATTATGCTATAATGTTTTTGGGTAGCAATTATGCTCACCTTTGCTACCTGTTACCTGCCAAAGCCACCACGGTTCGAGGTTCATAATATCCAAACCTTCTTACCTGCTGTGGGGTACTTACACAGAAAAAAAATTAGCCTTTATACTACGTGGTAGGTCTGGCGACACAGGCTCTCCTTCTAATAGTCTATCTAATCTAAGAAGTGCACTTTGACAGCTGTCGGAGTAAGTTGTCTAGGTATGTAAACCAAATAATCGGTATCGAAAATATCCGATTTTAGTGAGAAATCGATATTGATTCTTTTTAATTAATAATCGGTTTATATATTTTTTTTCAAAACGAAGATTAATAAATTAAGTGCAAAATTAATACTAAATAAATTTAATTCTTTTAGCATAAAATTTATTCATTATATTTAATAGAATTAGGTTAAGTAAAAACAAAAACTGGATTTGAAAATAGCTATTTATTCAGAATCACTACTATTACTTGAATTATCAACGTCACGAACATTAATAATTATTTCCTTATCAATAAAATTGTCGAAACGTACGTCTCTGTCAAAATCTCTATACGATTAATTATATTATTTTAATATTTTTACCGATTATTTGGATATTCGTGAATTGGAACTTGTTAAGCACTACTGTACAGAACGTTATGACGTGACATTGTAAGATCGTCAATAGCAATTACTATTTACCATGTTATTTTTATTTAAAATTAGTTTAACGAGTTTCAACATTAGATTATTGTACGAGAAAGTCACCCACAACGTTAATTAAGTAAATAACTTAATAGTTCTTTAAAATTTTAGATTTATTGTTTGCAATCATGTGTATACGTTTGACCGAGGTTATTGTGTATTAAAAAATGCGAAACGTCAAAATGCACTTCTTAGATTAGATGAACTATAGTTTTGTTCATTTTTCTAAATAACGAGAATGTGATGATTGCTTTTCAAAGATTTTTTCGTTTATGTTAGTGATGAATCAAAAATTTTAATTATGAGATATTCGTTCTTTTCTCATCACTAGAGTAAAATACAATCTTACAAATGGCCTATCAAATATTAATAGGTATATAGTATTGTGAAGTATACGCTGTGTGGTAGCGGCTACGATTACTATCAAACCTTACTATGCTCGTGGATGTCGTAAAAATGACTAAAAGCCTTATAAGACCAAGGCCTAACTAGTCTTTACGACTTCTACGAGAAAGTGGGTCTTGCTATTTTATTCTTAAACCGTCACAACACATGATGATGTGTGATGAGAATGATGTTCTCCTATTCTTATCCCAATTATTTGAGGTTGATATAATATGTGCTCTTCTTTCATAGTACATATTGTAAAAGTAATTGGCAATAGTTTTATGACCGGCTGCTTGCTAGACTTCAACCTTCCTTGGGAATGTACATGTTGACCAAATAATATCAGGTACAGTTGGCCCAAGTCGTTATAAGGCTCTTAGTCGTCTTTTACGACATCCACTAGCAAAGTAAAGGTTGATAGTATTCGTAGCCGCTACCACACAGCTATTAAACCGTCATAACACAGAAAGGATTATATTACTGGTGTTAAAAATGTAAAGCAGAGTATTTTTCCATAATAAAAGCTTTTAAATAATACGAACGTATTATGAAAAAAGAACAGAAGCTAATTTTAGAGATACCACAGAATCGATATTTGATTTTGTTCTTTTTTTACACTCACTGGGAATCTGTAGCAGCTAAATTGCTATTGATGTGAAACCAACCGGAGTATATCCTGAAATTTTATATGCATTAATTTCAGTCTCACATCGCACCATAGCGATTTCTAATAATAGTTTTGAAAGGGAAATAGAATTCTTTTTTCAGTGAAATTTATAGAATTTAAGTAATATTTAATTATATGTGAATCGCTCTTAGCTGTGTGGTAGCTGCTACGAATACTACCAACCCTTACTTTGCTCGTGGATGTCGTAAACAACGACTAAGAGCCTTATAACGACCTAGGCCAACTCCATCTGATGCCGTTTGGTCAACAATTACATTCCCAAGGAGGGTTGACGTCTCGACAGAGGCGGCGTGCCTATTGGCCGGGACACCCCCGTGGGACCTAGAGGCGGAGATGCTCTCCGACCTCTACCGGCGGGTTACCTCAGTGCGCGACGAAGGTGGCTCCCCATCGTTGAGCGAGATAGCCACCTGGCGCGAGGACGCCCGCCGAGACGTCATCGCCCGTTGGGTTACGCGGCTGGAGAGGCCAAGACACGGTGTCGTTACCGTCGAGGCCCTCCGGCCCGTACTGATGGAATGGATGGAGCGGCGGCACGGAGTCCTCTCCTTTCGGCTGGTGCAGGTATTGTCAGGGCACGGGTGTTTCGGTCTGTACCTGCACACGGTCGCGTATAGGGAGTGGACTCCGGCCTGCCACCATTGCAGCAGTGACGAGGACACGGCGAGACACACACTGGAGGTGTGTCCGAGTTGGGACGGGCAGCGCCGTGACCTCGTCGCTGTAATCGGTGCCGACCTGACGCTGCCGGCTGTCGCGAGGGCGATGGTCGACAGCGTCAGGAACTGGGACGCGGTCGCCGCCTTCTGCGAGGCTGTTATCTCGCAGAAGGAGACGGCGGAACGAGTCCGGGAGGATTCCCGTGACCCGGGCCGCCGTCAGCGGCCGGGGCGGCGCAGGCGCGAATACCTGCGCCTGATGCCGCCCTAACCGAGGCTTCGGGTGATCGGACCGGGGAATTGTCCGGTCACCCGACGTGAGGCCACCGCGTGAGGACGACGCCTCGACGGCGAAAGCTGTCGGGGCGTCAACAGGAGAGGAGCCCGAGAGGGCATACCGCCGAGCGGGCCACCGAAGACAAAAATCGGGTACCGGTGGCCCGCTTGCACGGCGAAGAAGAGGTGCTTGCAGAGTGGGTCAATGGGGTTGCGCGCCGCCTCTTCCGTCACCCCGGACCGACTTGGCGGGGTGCGACGTCCATGGCACACGGCAAAAAAAAAAAAAAAAAAAAAAGGAGGGTTGACGTCTGGCAGGCGGCCGATCATAAAACTATTGCCAATAACTTTTACAATATGTACTATGAAAGAAGAGTACATATCATATCGACCCCAAGTAATTGAGATAAGAGTAGGAGAATAATGATGATGATTTGAATCGCTACTAATATAATAAATATGACTTTACATGTTGCAAACACATTTGATATGATATAAGTATTAGCACCGGAGGCGCTCCGAATGCCGGTCGTGGAGCGTGTCAACGTGGATTGTCTGTTACCTGACGCAATCCGTGTTTCAGTTAGAGACGCTCTTGACAATAGCTCTAACGACCATCACCAGGATCAGGTCGACAATGAAGATTGCAACGAGTACATAGCACTGTACTCCATAGACCATGCAGACCTTGAGCTGATGCAAAAATGACTGAAGGGATTTCAATAAAAATTGGCATACAGATAAACAACACAATACCTATATTCTATTTCGGTAAATGAAATACTCGTAGTTTAATCATTGTACAATTTATGTAAGAACTATTATTAATATAAATCTGTTCAAAAGACAAATGATTTAAATTTCTTTTACGCAAAACGCAGATTTTTCACTTAAAACGAAAAAGTACGATGCTACATTTCTTTTGCAGGCGCAAAGGTACGAGAATTACCCTCTCTTTGTAATGCTAATTTAAAAACCAAGGAATTCATTTTTTATTCATAAGTTTTTCTGCTCTAAAGCCAGCAGTCGGAGCATCCTACTCGTTTGTGATGAGTTTTGAAGTTAAAAATAAAAATCCCATAAAATGCTTTGTTGGTGGTTGTTATAAAAGCGAATTAACACGAAGTTTTATAGTATTTATTACATGATAAGACGTAAATTTCTCTCGACTTCATAGTTAGTAAGCATATTGGTCACGATATTTCCTCTTCGTAATCAAGCTATTACGTACTATTTAATATTCTTTATTGAAATAAACTTAGCCACATTTCACTTGCCACCGAAGACAAAGATCGGACTCCGGTGGCCCGCTCGCTCGGTGAAGAGAGGTGCATTGCGGGGCGGGTTTATAGGGTCGCGTGTCGCCTTCTTCTGTCGCCCCGAATGGATTTTGCGGGGTGCGACCAGGCCATTGCCCGGCGCAAAAAAAAAAACTACATTTCACTTGAGTTACTCAAGTATAGTATAGTATATACAGTTCAAGATAGTAAGTAAATCGATCTTTTGTTAAGATTTTTCTGGAATTCAATTATTAAAATATTTCACAAAAAATATTTATATTGAATGAATGATATCTTACTTGCAGTTAAAGTGTTTCCCTGCAATATATATTTATTTTACCGTCTTGTAGACTCATTGACATCATTTAACTTCGTTGTACGACACCCTCGAGTGATAGTAATGACAATATACATATAAAATATACTGTAAGTATCACAATATTAAAAATAAATATTGAAAATTTAGATTTATCATTTACAACTTTTACGATGGCATAACAAACATACGTTCTCCCCGAAGGGGGCGACGTCGGTCAAGGAGAGGGTACCCCACAGGGGGTATTCCGTCGGGCCGGCCAGTGACGTCAAGTTCACGCTGCTCCGGTGGTTGGTCCAACGACGAAGGCGAGGTGTCACGGGTGGGTTACGGGTGTGCATGCTTACGCCCCTCTGTCACCCCGGACGGAGGGGTGCGCGGTGTGCGCCGACCGTAGCCCAACCGAAAAAAAAAATTATCACAATATTCGAAAACATATTATTGCAAATTTAGATTTATCATTTACAACTTTTACGATAGAATAACAAACGAACGAAACCATTAAACTGCAATATCCAGACGAAGCGTAATGATATTAGCTTAACTTATTCACTACTATATGTATTCGGATTAGTTTTGACTATTTATGAAATTTAATACACTTCTAATTCAATACTATAAGGAACCATGTATAAAATGTTATCATTAACATCAATGACGGGTAGCTAGTATCAATTGATCGTCCTTGGAGCGAGGCCACCGCGTGAGGAGGACGCTCTGATATCGAGACCTATTTTAAGGTCGAGATGATGGGGCGTCAGCTCGAGACGTGAGGATAAGCCGCCGTGTGGGTCACTGAATAAAAAAACTGCGTTCCAGTGACTCACCCGCACGGTGTCGAGAGGACGTTGTAGGGCGGGTCTAAGGCTGGTCTAGTGCAGGGTATTGTCTTAAAAAAATATTCTATGCAAAGTAAGAGAAAATACGAACTTAAAGTAGAGGTTAGTTTACATCTTTGTAGGTTAATTTAAACCTTTTTTGTAAATTTAAAAGTAAAAAAAAGATGTATAGCGTGCCGCCTACGCTGCATAATTAGTGGAATTCTTTTTTTTGGTGTTCATTACAATTGAATCAACATGAAATCACTCACTAAGTCATGAATATAGTATTAGTCATGGACTTAATTTTACAGAGAGCCACGAGATTTTTATTTACATCAAAGATCTTTCTTTTGGTGATAGAATGAATAATAATAAGATTCATCAACCCTTCTCTTCTGAAGAGAGTGATAAAAGAAAATTAAATGAAGTTTAATTATGGTAGGACCACGCTGTTGACAGTTCTCTGTCTACAGCCGCGGGCCAGTCTGTCTGGGGTAGTACCACACTGTCGCAGAAGATCGACGTCTGAGTAATGGCAAGGAGCGAGAAAGCCGGCAGCTCAACTGGGTGGGTTTGGGGTTTCTAATGGTAGGCAGCGGCCTAGCTATACCTTTGGTATGGCAAAGGTCCATGGGCAGCAGTGACACTTACCATCAGGTGTGCTGCTTGCTCGTTTGCCACCATAAGCAATAAAAAAAAAATCAGTAGTTGGTATAACAACTACGATAGAAAAAATGGGTAAAACCTCAAAAAAATCCGTCTGACTAGCGTATTATAATGTTTTAATTCACCATCTCTTTTTGAAAGGTTTTGCCCAATATAGTGGCCCACTATTGGACAAAGTCTTTGAATATACATGAAATGAGAAGAAGTATAAAGATCTATTACAACATATTAGTAATATATAGTGATAGAATCTGCTGTTTTTCACTACAGGTAAAGTGGTTCAGGAATTCTTCTTGTTAAACCAAATGAAATGTATTTGTTTATAAAACAAATAAAATGTGTAGGGCGAATACCAAAAGGGATTGAAATAGAGGGACATGATTTATATAGAGATATATTTTAATGCTATTTATAGAAATATTGCTTACAAATACCTTTATTTAAATAATTTAATAACTGATTCTATGATTATTAAATTTCATTGCCTAAGGGTATATTACATTACTGCAGCGGCCAGCAAAACAGGGATTGATGGACGAACGTGTAAATGTGGGCCGAGGCGTGGCGGAGGCAAATATACGTAAGTCCTTCAATTCTTAGTAATGGCCAAGGCTTTTGTAGTGCTTTTCTCAAATAATGCGAGGAAATTAAAACTAAGTAGTACTAAGTAGAGCTGTATGCATGACGAACAACGAACAACATTTTTCACGCGCTAAAGGGTTCATTTGTTTTTTTTTTCATCATCAAACAGGTTTTTTTTGAAGCCAGTTTGAAATCTAAATAAAACTCTGATAAGTTTCCTATTTGCTTGCAATATTTTAAAGTAACAAATCGTTCCATTTTTGAAATACACGACAGATATGAATTTACATAATGTATTTATTTGGCCTC
Source organism: Lymantria monacha (assembly GCA_905163515.2). NCBI lineage: Eukaryota > Metazoa > Arthropoda > Insecta > Lepidoptera > Erebidae > Lymantria > Lymantria monacha. The sequence goes on from LR991083.1 coordinate 23,120,325, forward strand.
CTAAACACGACAGATATGGATTTTCATACATTTTTTTACCGGCCGCTGCTCGCATGAATTTCGTCAGTACAGTAATTTCGATTTATCTCGAAGAAGGTTGTCAAAATAATGCTCAAATTTCCAAGCATGTTTGAGAAAAATAAATTATTATGATTGCAAGATAAATGTAGTTATCTATAAACTTCGCCAGGCTCAAATAATTAAAGATAGAGATTTGAAATTCGGATTTAAGTAAGTAAAAAATATGGAATTTTTATATCAAAATCTTGCCGAGAAGGTATCTTTTAAAATTAAACATACAAGAAAATAAATTGTAGCGTGAATGTTTTCATCGAAATCAAATCTTTTAAGATAGAGAATATTGTACTAAGAAAATTGATCCATCTAATAGCCTATTAATGTTCTCACTGTTATTGAACATAGACTTACCAAAGGGATGATTTTTTTTATAATCGTCACGTTTCTCAGTCAGGATCCTGGTACGTTTTAGTATTGCAGTAGTTGTTATAAATTGCCCAGAAAAGTGCTACAACTCAGGATGGAAAAGTAAAGAATGATAACAGATTGTATTCCCAACTCGTCACCGCACGTGGCAAATAAATACGTTATTTACGTATAAATAAATTTAACAAGATTGTAAATTAAAAAAACTACATACGAAAGAAGTCACTGGCAAAAGTTAATAAAACAACAGCACATAACTGCTTATTCGAACTTACTTAAGAAATAAGTAGAACTTAAGTCAAAGGGTCTTCCTAAGAGCAAGGCGAATTACAAATAGATACTGATCTCATTCAGACAGGGTTTTCATTGCGAAGAGTCTATATTCGATACTTTTTCCTCGAGTGGCACACTTTTACATTTGGACTGCGCTCCTCATTGACGATTCAACCCTTGCGCGGTCGAACAAACTGGATTAGCCTGGGACATGTTCGTTCACAAGGGAAATAAATTGATTTTTTTATTTTGTTCTGTTTCCAACTCGCGTCCGCAATAACGGACCACAATGAAAAATAATAATACACGAGAGATTGAAGAGCAAAATATTTCATGTCTTGCAATAAAATTATAATATTAAGATAATCAAACTTTTGTATTCATGTGTGCTATCCATCACGTGATTTCTAATCATAATTTCCATTCAATTTCCTTTTTTTTTTTCAATTCATGTACATGCATGTCCCATATTATTTTTGAGCTTTCTCTAAAGTGGGATGAAATGTAGCCTATTATATAAGTATCTACCTATTACATACTAGATCGATTAGAATAAGGTTCTATTTCAAGACATTCATCTCTTGGAGTTCTCTTTGCGTGTGGTAACGGAGTAAGAATACAATTCACCACACCATTCTACCCGTGGATGATCGTACGAGATGACTAAGGCATATAAAACGCATATAACATCTATGCGAGAGAAGGAAACCTCGAAACAAAACCCTATACCGACACGTCTGGCCAGCGTGGTATAGTAGGTCAATTACTCTCACATTATGGTGGAGGGTTGAGCTCAACAGTGGGACATATATGAGCTGAAATGATGATGATCTCTTGGAGTAATTTTATCTACTACACTTAAGTCACCTCATAAAACACTCACAAAATAGAAGTTCTTTATCAGTTACTAATTATTTTTCCGTGTGGTGACGAAGTAAGTATACAATTCATCACTTTCTATCTTGCTCGTTGGTTTTGTAAAGGCGACTAAAGGATATGCATAAAAGATCTATGCAATCAAAACAAACTTAAAATAAAACCTCTATACCAACACGTCTGACCAACGTAGTACATTAGGTGCATTTCTCTCCTATTATAGACGAAGCTCGAGGCCAGTAAAGGGACGTATATAACACGAGATAATATAATAATAATATTATTATGCCCATCCGTGTGGTGACGGAGTAAGAATATAATAATTCACCATCCCCCTATCTTACCCGTGGGTAAGGGAGTAAAATAAAGTACGAAGCGACTGAGGGATATAAAACGCATATAACATCTATTCAAGACAAGGAAAACTCGAAACAAAACCCTATACCAACACGTCTGACCAGCGCGGTATAGTAGGTTAACATACATACATACATACATATCATCACGCCATATCCCTTGCAGGGTAGGCAGAGAGAACAGAGTGCCAGAGAACTCTATCTCTGCATACTTCACTCGCTTCCTCAACATTCATAATTCTCTTCATACACGCTCGCCGGTTTCGGAGACTCTTGACTCCACCTTCCTTCAGTACCTGACCGATCTGGTCTAGGTAGGTTAGTCTCGGTCTCCCTCGGTACCTACATCCTTCCACTTTCGCATTGTATATCTTCTTAACCAGACGTTCGTTCGGCATTCTTTCCACATGTCCGAACCATCGGAGCATTCCCTTTCGCATCTTTACACCAATACTCTCTTTCATACCTACTCGCTCTCTTACGTCGTCGTTACGAATGCGGTCGGTCAGCCTAACTCCACAGATTTTCCGCAGAGATCGCATTTCGACCGCATTAATTTTACTATCATACTCTTTTCTGCATACCCAACTCTCGCTTCCATACAGTAATGTTGGGACAAGCACTGCGTTATGTATTGCTACACGTGCCTTCTGGCTGAGGTGGTGGCTGCCGAGAAGTTGCCCCAAAGCTCCGTTCACTCTATTTCCCGCATTCACTCTTCGCTCTATATCAGTGGTGTACCTTCCATCTCGGCTAAATCCACATTCAAGATATACAAAATCATCCACTTGCTAGTACATCATTACCTATTGTTACTCTTACATCTGTTCTGGTTTTATCTCTTTCAAAGACCATTATTTTGGTTTTGCTCACATTCACGCGTAGACCCCTTTTCTTACAATCTTCTGTCATTGTGTCGACTAGGGTCTGCAGGTCAATCGCTGACTGTGCCAGCAGGACTGCATAATCTGCATAAAGCAGAGCAGTGACCACTGAGTCGCCCATCTGGACTCCCACATTCATATCGTTCAACCTTTGGAGACATTTATCCAGATATATGATAAACAGCCTGGCTGACAGAACGCACCCCTGCTTAACGCCGATATTGACGTCAAACCAAGGCGACATTCCATCATCCAGCCGCACACAGGCTCTACAGCCCATGTAACTGGACTGCACAGCCTGTAGCAGTTTACCGTTAATACCATACTCCGGTAAAATGTCCCAAAGTTCCTTTCGTACAATCGTGTCAAATGCTCTCTCCAGATCCACAAAACTGCAGAAAACCCTCTGACCTAGAGCCAGATGCTTCTCCACAATGTTGCGCAGAGAGAACACTTGATCCATGCATCCCCTTCCACTCCTGAAACCTCCTTGTGTCTCACACAGTAAACCATCGGACACCATCCTCATTCTCCTTTCAATAATTTTTCCATACACTTTTGCTGCCAAACTGGTCAAGCTTATGGCTCTGTAATTTGCGCAGTCATAACGTGAACCCTTGTTTTTAAACAAAGGCACGATGACTACGCTATTCCAGTCCCTGGGAACCATTCCCGAGCTCCAACATAAATTGAGGAGCAACAGGAACGCCTCCCAGACACAAGAGCCACCAAGCTTGATCATCTCGGCAGACACCATATCAATGCCCGCTGCCTTACCATTTTTCAAACTTCTTATCGCCCATTCAACTTCATCCATACTGATGCCATCGGAGGACGCCGTTGTCGAATGTTGATCTACTAAACCACATCTAACACCGGCGCCAACCGTAGCATCCGCATACATATCGCCAAAATATTCACTCCATCGGCTTAACACGTCTTGTGTTTGTGTAAGAATGTCTCCACCTTTAGACCTTATTTTATTCATTCTGAAGGCTGACCAACCACCCAGAGACTTCTTCACCTCCCTCCAAAAGAGTTTGGTGTTACCCTCGAAGTTTTTAGTCAGCCTATCTTCTGCACTCATACTTGCTCTATCACGTTTCTCTTTCACTAAGGCCTTGGTGTCATTCTTACATTGCCGATATATTTCTTTCTTCTGTTCAGTCATACTGTCATTCAGATTCAAAGAAGAGACATAGTCCAGCCACGCTTTCTTCTTTTGCTCTACGGAAGCTGCCACTTCCGCATCCCACCATGCATCACCATTTGTTTTTTTATGCTTCTTTGAACTTCCACTTACTTCTTTCGCTGTATCTACCATACTCTCTTTCAATACTCTCCAGCATTCTTCAATGTCCGATTGCGGCTGGCTTGCCATCGTCAGCCGTTCTCGGACACCCTCTGCATACTATTCTCTTACACACTCTTCTTGCAACCTTTCAACCTTTATTCTTTCAAGCCCTCCGAAGTGGACACGCTCTCGCCAGTGCCTCCACTTTCTGAACAGACCACTAAATCTTGCAATAACGAGATAGTGATCCGTGTCGACTGTGGGGCCCCTGTAGGCTCTTGCGTCCAATATTTTGCTTCGGAGGCGACTGTCTACCAAAATTAAATCTATTATGCTTTTCTGTTCATTCCTTCTCCATGTATACATATGGATGTCCTTATGTTGGAAAAATGTGTTTGACACAATAAGGTTTCTCTCCATGCATACATCCGCTATGAGCCTACCTGCGTCGTTCACTCTCTTATCACCAAATGGACCAAGTACGTCCTCATAGTCGGGACGCTTGGTCCCCACCCATCCGTTCAAATCTCCGCATACAATCACGCGTTCACTGGTTTCTGCCATATCCAGAACTTCCCTAACATTGTCCCAAAACTTCTCTAGGTCTGATGCCACCGAGGATCCTACGGGAGCATATGCTACAACCATGAATACCTTGGTGACACCTAGTTTTATACGGACCCAGAGAAGTCTGGGATCATACATTCCGTAATCCTTCACACCTGAGGCCAAGCGAGAGGACAACAGCACTCCTACCCCCATGCTGGCTCGATCGCTCTGTGGTACACCAGACCACAGAGCCATCCCGCCACCAGGAAGATCGCAGGCGTCGCTGCCCCTTCGCTTGGTCTCTGTTACACAGAGCACGTCTAGCTGTTTGTCCGCCATGACGGATATCAGCTCGTGCAACTTACCTTCCACACAACCTCTTACATTCCACGTGCCCACCCGGCACTCCGTTCTCCTCGACTCGCCTAACTGGGCAAGGCGTGATGGGTGGCGGCCCCCATCGCCGCAACTGCCGATGTTCGTACCGACGGGGGCGGGTCGGTACGCGTCGCCTCCGGGGGACGCCCTAACCCGCATTGCGGTACGCATTTCGAGCCGGATTAGCAGTCTAATTAGACTGGCAGGGGACGCGAACGAGCACGCTCCGGACTATGCCCCCTAGTAGGTTAATTTCCCTCTAAATCAAATTATGGAGGAGGCCCGAGCCCAACAGCGGGATATACATATATAGGCTGTGATGATGATGATTATTATGCCACTCACTCAAATAGCGAAAGTATTTTATTTACCCCCCTGTGGTGATTTAACTAGTGAGTTAAGAACAAAATATGTCACCACCATGTCGTAAAAATTATCATTATCTTGAAAAACTTATAGCACTACTGATTATCCCCTCTTATAGTCGATAGGCTAATGGGTAGATTAAATTTTATCTAGATTTTTTTATCGATTTTAACTCGATAGTCTTGATATAATCTTTGAATTTAGTGATTGGCACAGTGAAGGGAACAAGGACAGTCTAGTGTTATTTGATGACCACATATTACTATATTTTTTATTGTAATAAAAAATCCATCAAACCTTTTTCATGTCGTTAGCGAATCTCAGCTTACCAGCAAATATGGTTCGGATGTGTACAACATATGTGGTAGTGGAAGTTAGAAAAACTAGTAGTGAAAATATACGAATTGTATAAGCGAAAACGGCAAAAACAAAAGCCTCGTAATTAGGCAGGATTTGACTTTCATTGGTTTATTATAAATATTCTGTGAATAATATTGATATAATGATGATGAGTAAAGATTTTGCAATGGTTGTTTGTGCCTAATCTAAGCTTCCTGGGTTCACGGTATACCAATAAATCAGTACTCAATATTATGTTCATACAACTTATATTTTAATATCAATTATACAAAACAGAGGGCAAACAAAGAAAAAATAATATATGGTCTAAGACACTATGTGAGCCAATCACAGTGCTTATCGCGTCATTTCAACGCATGCTGATTGGCTAGCGATGTTACGATTGCATCACGCTAGAATTGTAGCGAACAATGGTGATATATTTATTTTTATGTTTTTATTGTAGAAGTATTATTTTGTTCATATTTTTATATTAGTTAACATAATTTAATATTTTTATATGGCTATATAGTTTACTTGTGGTGAAACATTAAAAATATAATTCAAAATTCCTGTCTTTGTCTAGTGTGCTGTCCCTTTCTCTTATGTGCTGTTAAAACTAAGTAAAGAATGTAAGCAGATAACATTTAATATCAGAAAGGGAATACTCAATACGAAGCCATATTTTAATCTATCATACTAAAGGGTGATTAGTAGGCCGTTTTCATACTAGAATTTGATGCTTAACAATTTGTTGAATATATATTATAATCATCACTGCCTTTCGCTGTCTACTGCTATATTCCCATGCAGAATACCACATGATGCAATCATTTATAAGAAACTTACCATAATCATCTTGGTAATAACGTCAGCAATCGCATTAAGGTATTATACATTGCCTAGAAGAGCGCTGCTATCCACTATTGTGGTAACCCCTCAACTAATTTTAAGAATTCCCAATAGTAAGTAAGTGACGGCAATATCTATATTTTTATCCCTTCACCAAATAGCGAATATGTACTGAAATAGATATTGAAAATCAGCTCTAATGCTTATAATATGGCATTAATATTTGCATTATTATACATTCTTTTTCCGTGTGGTGACGGAGTAAGAATACAATCCACCACCGCCTATCTTACCCGTGGGTAATCGTAAGAGACGACTAAGGGATATAAAGTGCATATAACAGCTATGCAAGAGAAGGAAAACTCGAAACAAAACCCTATACCAACACGTTTGACTAGCGTTGTGTAGTAGGTCGATTTCCCTCTTATTATAGAGGAGGCGCAAACCCAATAGTGGAACATAATTAGGTATATGAGCTGAAGTAATGATATATTATTACAAATATGCAAAATTAAATATATCGTCACCAAGATATTATATATATTTCAAATACACAATATGCTACCAAAATTACAACAATTGCGTACCATGCTGAAGAACTTCATTATTTCACCCCCATAAAAACTCGATAAACGGCAATATCTACATATATATACATTTCAACTCTATTTCAAAGTAAACAAGACTTTTTGTAGGTACAATTCAATTTTCTGTACGACTTTCATCGTAGTTCGTGGGCTCATGAGTGCATATTTGCTCAAGGGATAGAAAATCCTTGTCTGAGGAAATTGTTTGCGGTCGGATTGGATGACAGTGCCGAGTTGTCTCGCGCGACTGTCGTTTGTCTAGAGCTAAGCCTATAATCCTAGACGGTTTCCATTATAGACAAGTTCATAGATAAGTGATATACATATACGCTTCTACGTATTCATTTTATTAAATGAGTTAGCTCTTAGTAAATAGAGAACAAGTTTATTTCATATCTAATATCTGCTATGTAGTTCAAATATTGCCCAATATTTACACGAATGTTAGAGGTCAGTATGACTATTTGATCACGTTTTATTTTTTATTTTTTTCCATTATCATGACATTTTAAAAACATTTTAATATCTACGGGCACGGGACGCAAGATAGATACAAAGCAGTTGCCCATTGCTGAATGGGAAATTGTTGTCACATTACAAGTGTTCTTTTTTTTTAATTAATAAATTAAATTTTAATTATTCATCTGCATTGTAATGTAGGACTTATAGTTAAAAATTTACAATTGCATCTAGTACACAAACTACTTTATAAAATTTAAAAATCTATATCACACCCACTCAGTATTTTTGTTGGATATTTCTCAATATATTTATTTCAGTTTCATGTCCTTTCGGTCTGATGAATAGCAGTCCGTATTCAATTTATGTTTCTAAATTTAAAAAGGTCAGTAAAATGGCCCTATTTTGTCATCTTTCGCATCAAAAGATTTAAATATAGACAGATATTTCGCTAATATACTGTGATGTAGATGGTTTTTTTGCAACGATGACTCTTAGTATTCATGAAAAATATTCTAATGATTCTATTAATAGCCTAATTCTAAGATTTTTTAATACGTACCTAATAGCTTGCAACTGAAGAAACATTAGCAAAATTATTTATATTTATCGATGTCATTTAAATTATAAAGATGTTATTCCACTATAATTTTATTAATATTCTACGTTCTATAATATATCATATCGATCTTTGTAACTCTCCTTACTAAACTTCCCTCATTAGAGTCGTGTTGTAATTTATGTTTTGAATTTATTAGTTAGGTATACTTTTTATCATTTCAAAGTTTATGAATTTATATCCTATGACCAAGAAATAAGAGTATAAATCAATAATATTATTTATCCTATCCAGAACCTTATTTATGATATACATGCTGCTATGATTTGATTATTACACACAGGTTTACCACCCGACGAGAAAACTTTTCAAAAGTAAACCATCCGAACATTATATTTTATGAGCATTCTATAACCGTAGATAATTGCAATAAAGTAAATAAAGAAATATATATCTGTAATAATTATGCCGAATTAGTCTTAAGTAAAAAAAATAATTAAAATAAATTAAAAATCATAAAATACCATCAAATTTTAACAACTGGATAACAGCTCCTTGCTTGTATAATATTTAACTTTTCTATTTATTTATTTTTTTGTTATAGTGAGTACATGATAGCATAAAAATATGAGTATCACTTTCAACAATAACAAAGTTAGACACCAACTCTTCGTGTTGGAAGCGAACTAAAAACGCGATTAACGTATAATTTGTAGAGGCATATTCAAACCTTTTCACGAAACTCAATTTCCTGCGCCAGTGACGTTATTATGACTTTTTTATAGAATAAATGATGACTAATAAGCCACAGGTAGCGTTCGTCGTAATTTACCGCGTTCCAAACAAATTAACTCTACGCCAGTAAGCAATATTACAGTTAATAAACGATTTAATGCCTGACCTATTTATAACGCATTAGATTGGCGCATGGTAGTTGCTTTAGCGTGAAATTTCAGCTCAAATTTGGTACGGATAGATCAGTTAATACTGAATAGGAATTTGTTAGAGTTATATCCAATTGAAACACTAGATACTGACTGGGAAATTTATCAAGACTTGTAATCTAATGAGAAACCTATTAATAGTGCACTGTACTTATCAACTTACTCAGTATGATGGCAAATAAATTTCACAACATTTGTGATTTTCGCGTATGCACATTAGTATAACAGATATAGGCTGTGAAGATTGTTACTGATATAGTGTTGCCCAAATGCGAGACCAAGACTCGATGCAAGAGTCCTTGAGACTCTTGCATCGAGTCTTGGTCTGCTCCCTTAGACAGCATTTTACGATTCCTTTGGCAAAGAAAGGATTTTTAACTTTTTGTATTGTTATTACCAGTAAACGAGGAAGTAAGTTGATATTATTTTAAATACTCTCATGATAGATAGGTGTGATTATAGCCCCACTCTCGTTAATATACCTAATTATTAATAGTTGTACAGTAAATGCCACTAGAATGAATGAAATTCATTAATTTAGTTGGATTTTTCATTTCTATGTGGATTTTTCAGTTCTATCAAAAACAATAAATAAACAGAAAGGTACTCTGTGTTATTCTAACAGCGAGAGTTGCAAGACTTGCGAGACTCACAAGAGTCTTGGATTTGAGCAACATTAAACTAAATGAAATGAATGTCTGTAAATAAAAAAAAAATTAAAATAAAATGGTATGTGATCATTGATAAAATCATCATCATTCTCCTACTCTTATATCAACCACCCGGGGTCGATACAATATGTACTCTTCTTTCATAGTACATATTGTAAAAGTTATTGGCAATAGTTTTATGACCGGCCGTCTGCCAGACGTCAACCCTCTTTGGGAATGTAATTGTTGGCTAAACAGCATCAAATGGAGTTGGCCTAGCTTGTTAAAAGGCTCTTAGTCGTCTTTTACGACATCCACGAGAAAAGTAAGGGTTGGTAGTATTCGTAGCCGCTACAATACAGCTATGATTATTGATGGAGTATATACCGATATTCTTGGGTACTTATGTATTTTTTTTAAATTATTTATGGTAGTAAACGAGCAAACAGTTGTGACTGGTGGTGTATCACTACCGCTCACGGACGTTTTTTTTTTTTTTAATACCAGGGACACATTTAGTCAGAATCTACCAACCAAAATTCATCCAGAAACTTATATTTCTGGCTCTTTCAGTCATCGAACGAAGCTCAACAGCACATTGCCAATACTCAAACGTCGACTTTCTGCAAGAGTTTGGTACTACCCCGGACGGGCTAGTCCGCGGCTGCAGATAGAAAGCTTCAACAGTGTGGCCCAACCATTATTAAAATGTTCGTCTCTTTTTACCGATCACTCAAAGCCTGCAATTGGTATGCTAATATACTATGCATTATTATATAAAATTACAGTAATGATGAAATATCGGATCAATAAATATCATAAGAAATTCTCTACGAATGCAGTTGTCGCTACAATAATATATAGTCCAATAGCCTAATTTATATTTGTACACCCAAAACCAAACAATTATATCATCTGGCTATTGGTTTTATTAAAATCTTAAAGGAATTTATAGAAAAATGTTCGCATAACTTCACATAATAAGATTGTAGTAAGATATCCCTTTAAAAATACATATTTTGTTTGATATACATAACTAAATTATGTGGGTATATATGCATATGTTATGGAAGCTGTGTAGTAGCGGCTACGAATACTACCAACGACTTGGGTCAACATCACCTGATGCCGTTTGGTCAACAATTACATTCCTAAGGAGGGTTGACGTCTGGCAGGCGGCCGGTCATAAAACTATTACCTATAACTTTTACAATATGTACTATGAAAGAAGAGTACATATTGTATCGACCCCAATTAATTGGGATAAAACTAGGAGAATGATGATATGCATATGTTATGGATTTGATACGAAAATAAACAACACAAAATTAAACGCAAATTTTGCTAACTGTAGTTATTCTTAATTCCATTCATCTTCACCACGATTGCCGATCGCAGTTGCTTCCAATAAGTTCCTCAGAAGTGGCTCGCTGTACTTTCCTCTGGTGCTAAATGTTTTTATTACTTCTACGACAAAGAAAGGTTACAGCAGTTTTTATTCTTAACCCACCAACCACAAGGTGAAACAGTCTATCTTTTAATTATTTTTCATCTAAAAATTTGCAACAGCATAATTGTATTAACCTATCATTATTGAATTACTCGTGTATAATTATATTTTATTCACATTGTAATAGGATTATGTGTGGTTGTTGCTACGAAAACTACCCACCCTTACATTGCTCTTGGATATCGTAAATGAAGGCTAAGAACCATACACTGAACTGGGCAATGTTCATCTAATGCTTTATGGTCAACAAAAGGTGGGTTGATATTAGGTAAGCAGCCGGTTATAAAGCAACTGCCAAAACTTGCAATATGTACAATGATTAAATTCATTGTATATCTTCTTAACCAGACGTTCGTTCGGCATTTTTTCCACATGTCCGAACCATCGGAGCATTCCCTTTCGCATCTTTACACCAATACTCTCTTTCATACCTACTCGCTCTCTTACGTCGTCGTTACGAATGCGGTCGGTCAGCCTAACTCCACAGATTTTCCGCAGAGATCGCATTTCGACCGCATTAATTTTACTTTCATACTCTTTTCTGCATACCCAACTCTCGCTTCCATACAGTAATGTTGGGACAAGCAAAGAAGTGGTTCTGGTTAAGAAGATATACAATGCGAAAGTGGAAGGATAGGATAGGTACCGAGGGAGACCGAGACTAACTTACCTAGACCAGATCGGTCATGTACTGAAGGAAGGTGGAGTCAAGAGTCTCCGAAACCGGCGAGCGTGTATGAAGAGAATTATGAATGTTGAGGAAACGAGTGAAGTATGCAGAGATAGAGTTCTCTGGCACTCTGTTCTCTCTGCCTACCCTGCAAGGGATATGGAGTGATGATATGTATGTATGTATTAAATTCATATTTTGTCAACACCAAGGAATTGGGTTAAGTGCAAGATGCTTTGTTATAGGGAAGTCTATTGTTTTGCCTAGTATGATAATTCGGGACTTTATCAACAGCAGTGCATATAAAGTGATCGCTGTTATTAAATTCAATATAAACTATACGAAATACATTATAAACTTTTTTTTTATTGCCGGTGGTGGCAAACAAGCAAGCAACACACCTGATGGTAAGTGATACTGCTGCACATGGACCTTAGCAATACCGGAGCACAGCTAAGCCGTTGCCTACCGTGAAGAAAGTACTCTCCTTAAACCTCGTTTGAAGAAAGACATGTCATAGCGCTTGGGAAACACAGCAGTAGGTAGTTCATTCCAGATCTTGCACGTATGTGGGAGAAATGATTGCTGAAAACATACAGTCGAGAACTGTATCGTTTCCAGGTGAAATGTATGAACTCTGCTGCGGCGTGGAGTAGTGCGGTGATAAAACGGTGACGGTGGTACCAAGTCAACAGTTCTTCAGAGCACTCCCCGTGAAAGAGTCGATAGAGTACACAGAGTGACCCAAAGTCTCTCCGCTGCTCCAAACTGTTTTGAGACTCAAGTAAATTCCATAACTAGTAAATTTGAAATACATTCTCCTTCTTTTTTATTATTTTTAATCTTTTTCTTTCTTATTTTTCAGAGCCTCTAGGTGGTACACTATTGTGCAATGATTATTGCACGAGACAAATTATAGTATAATATAATGACACGCGGTATATTTCTGTGTGGTAGCGGTTATCCGTGTGGTGCCGGAGTAAGAATACAATTCACCACCCCCTATCATACCCGTAGGTGATCAAAAAAAAAAAAAAAAAAAGGTGATCGTAAGAGACGACTAAGGGATATAAAATGCATACAACAGCTATGCAAGAAAAGGAAAGCTCGCAACAACTGCCCAGCGTGGTATAGAAGTATGGAGGAGGCTCGAACTCAATAGTGAGACCTATATGAGAAGAACAAGAAGAAGAAGCGGTTACGAATACTACTAACACTTATTTTATTCATGGTTGTTATAAAAGAAAAGGGGTCTACGCGTGAATGTGAGCAAAACCAAAATAATGGTCTTTGAAAGAGATAAAACCACAACAGATGTAAGAGTAACAATAGGTAATGATGTACTAGAGCAAGTGGATGAATTTGTATATCTTGGATGTGGATTTAGCCGAGATGGAAGGTACACCACTGATATAGAGCGAAGAGTGGATGCGGGAAATAGAGTGAACGAAGCGTTGGGGCAACTTCTCGGCAGCCACCACCTCAGCCAGAAGGTACGTGTAGCAATACATAACGCAGTGCTTGTCCCAACATTACTGTATGGAAGCGAGAGTTGGGTATGCAGAAAAGAGTATAATAGTAAAATTAATGCGGTCGAAATGCGATCTCTGCGGAAAATCTGTGGAGTTAGGCTGACCGACCGCATTCGTAACGACGACGTAAGAGAGCGAGTAGGTATGAAAGAGAGTATTGGTGTAAAAATGCGAAAGGGAATGCTCCGATGGTTCGGACATGTGGAAAGAATGCCGAACGAACGCCTGGTTAAGAAGATATACAATGCGAAAGTGGAAGGATGTAGGTACCGAGGGAGACCGAGACTAAACTACCTAGACCAGATCGGTCATGTACTGAAGGAAGGTGGAGTCAAGAGTCTCCGAAACCAGCGAGCGTGTATGAAGAGAATTATGAATGTTGAGGAAGCGAGTGAAGTATGCAGAGATAGAGTTCTCTGGCACTCTGTTCTCTCTGCCTACCCTGCAAGGGATATGGGGTGATGATATGTATGTATGTATGTATGTTATAAAAGACGACTAACAGCTTTATATCGACCTGGGCCAACTCCATCTAATTCCGTTTAATCAATAATTACATTCCCAAAGAGGGTTGATGTTAGGCAGGTGGTTGGTCATAAAATTATTGCCAATTTGAGATAATAGCAGCAAAATGATGATTAATACGTGGTATGACATAAATATATTTAAAATTATTTTATTAATTTCGTTCCATAATCGTCTTTTTAGGACTAGTGCGCAATTAATTCATGAAATTCAATAGAAAATTGCCGTTTCAATGCCTCTATTAGTTGAACTAAATTTGAACTAACATCTCTATGGAACTTTAATATCAAACATCGTTAAGAGTACTCAAAACTTACCCAAAACTCGTTAATGAACAAGTTTTAGTATTCCTACAATACTAAAGATAAACGTGTCCCTAGGGACGATAACACTTGTGATCACTGTGTCATTCGTTTTATTTGACATAAAATATATAAATATTTAAGAAGAAACATATCTTTTATCACTTGCTATAAAGTTGAACAATGTTATTTTCTAGATACCATAAACACAGGCTTTTTATCCCAGTCTCATTTCATCCTATGTTATTTCACCTCAATTTCTATATATGTTATAAATATTATGCATAACAGCATCTAAAATTTTCTTCTTATCTTTTACAGATCGATTATCTCTCGCCGTAGGCCTTTTCTATATTATGAAAACAGTTCTAAGGTACGAAGGATCGATTTCTAGTTATTGTATTTTTATTTTCAATCCATATACTTCCCATTTTTAGATACATGTGTTCTTTGCAATCATCATCATCGTTATCTCAGGGGGCTCGAACCTCCTCCATAATTGAAGGGCAATTGACCTACTATACCACGGTGGTCAGGCGTGTATATATAGGGGCCATATAGGGTTTGTTTCTAGTTTTCCTCCGCCCAATTTTTGCAATCAGGAGGCAATTAAATTACCTTAATTATCACGTTTACTAAAAGGATTACTATAACATTATAAGTGACTGCACAGATGGCGTAGTGGTTAAGATACCGACCTTCCGTGCCAGTGCCGTGGGTTCGATTCCCACGCAGGACAATACTTTGTGTGATCCACAAAGTGTTGTTCTGAGTCTGGGTGTAATTTGTCTGCGTTAATTGCATGTTTGTAAAGTCCCCCGCAATACAAGGTTTATTTCCTTAGTGCAGGGTGGTGTTTATTAAAAAACAAAAACAAAAAACATTATAAGTTATTTTTTTTTATATAAATTAACCTTATGCGAAGTTATCCAAGTTAAAAATGAGATACACCTTCTTCTTAGCTTTTGCACTGTCTGTTGGGTTGGCCAGAGAAATGAATGGTTTTATATCAAGTTTTCTTTCTATTGCAATGATGTTTTTTTTTAAACACTTTTTGATTCTTATTATATCAATAAGAAAAGATAGAAAATCGTTTATTTGCTCCATCATTACAAGTATAACAAGACAAAATAATTATTTCAATTAAATTTTTAAATTAAAATGATTTATTTCATATGTATAATACTCGTATAAATAAAATCTTTTATTTTAGAACATATTAAATTTCGTACAGGGTATATCTATCTAACTCGGTATGGTAATGGAGTACGAATATTATTCACCACCCTCTATCTTACCCGTAGGTGATCATAAGAGACGACTAAGGGATATAAAACGCATATAATATTTATGCAAGAGAAGGAAAACTCGAAACAAAACCTTATAGCAACACGTCTGACTAATAGTAGTAGGTATAGTAGGTTAATATCCCTCCCGTTTGGAGGCGGCTCGAACCCAATAGTGGGATGTGTATGAGCTGAGATGCAATATCTATGTAATATCTTTCAACTAACATTTCTTTTATATTTCTACATTTCTATATATTGAAAATCTTAGAAACCACTCAAATAATTTCCATGCAATTAAGTAAGTAGGAGGTTTGCGGGGGCGAATAATTCATCGATCTGGATTTCATTAATAGAAAATATTTTATGCTATGAAAAAGTATAACTAAAATATAAAGATAAATTTAGCCGTTGCTTGGTTATAAATATTAAAATTGGTTTAGTTAGAAAATCGAGTAGTTGCTTAATTTTGACAGCCTGGTTTGATCCTTGGTTTACCCTTTTTTATTATTACGCCTCTTTTTTTTTGGAAATTTTCATTTTTTTTTACTCATTATTTCATTAATTATTACTATTGATTTTTTTATTTAAATAAACAAACCATATACTTTTTAGAATATAAAAAATTTTATACTTCATCAGTATCTATATAATTTTTATCTAAATATACTTCGAAAATGTCTAAAAACATTTAAAAAAAACCCCAAAATACCAAAAATAAAAATATACCATCATTCAGATATTATAATTAGAAGTTATCAAACTATTCTCCAATCAATTTGTTCTAGTTATCTCGATGAATTTGTTGGACTCACATGATCCATCTCTTTCACACGCACACGGTGTAAGATGTATCACGTTACTTACTACAAACAGTCCTAACTAATCCTTTGATACTCGTTGACCAAACATCGTACTACAAATTTCCAAAAGAGAGATTTAGAGGAATATCGTTAGAGAAACAACGCTTATGGCTCAAATAATAGGGGCGTTCAGGTTCGGCTCGTTTTATTTTATATGCCTACAACTCAAACTTGAGCCTGTGTATAAATATTTTGTGATGCTTTATTATTTCATGATGTAAACAAATATTGTTCAATGTGTTTTCATATAAAGTATTTCAGAATTTATTATTATAATGTTGCTATATTACTAAAAGGATTAGTTTTATGTAGCATATTTTCAAAACAGATTGTGTACTGTATCGACAGAAAGATGCACGCATTCATAAGTAAGTGATTTTCTGTTTCGGTTTATTCTATTAATATTTTTTTACTTATATTCTTAATCTATTACCTAGATTATTTATATTACCAATATTACAAACGTTTTAATTAATAAATTAAAAAATTAGGTATATTATATTTATTAATCACTTATCCACCGACGCAAGACCTAAGTGAGAAAACATTCATGTTAAAGTCGAGCTTTATAAGATTTTTCTGTATTTTTATTTCTTTATAATTCACATACATTCTACTGTTCCGGTTTCCAAAAAAATTGGTATATTATACCACGTTGAAGTGCTGGCAGAAATCTCAGTAAGATTTATACTTCGAAATAACTTCTCCTGGAGTAATGTTATTTACGACCCTTAGTCGTCTATTACAGCGCATGCGAAACAGAAAGAGGTAGTTTCACATAGCCACCATATAAAATGTTATAATGTGATAAATTATAATAGGTGTATGTGTATCATAGGTGGTGCGTGATAAATTACAATACCTATGGTACGCGGACCCCTAGGGGTACGCGGGGTCTCGTAGAGCTACGTGAAAGTTATATTGATGATGGCGGCAATATTGACAATTTAAAACAGTTAGCTTATATACACATAATATGTGGTTTAAAATGAACCTTATAACTAATAACTTACTAAGTAGCTAGACTTTGAGTGTTAAGTTAGTAAAGTACAGTACATTCGTTTGTATACTACGTATCCTTGTCAGGAAAGGGTCATTAATATGTAAATGAAATGTTTTATTAAGGGGTACGGTATCCAAAAAAGGCTGGGAAGTACTAAAAAACATGTAAATAAATAATAAAATAGAACATAACAATAGTGACATAGAACAAACTTAAGTTATGTTTTTCTATATATTTTGGAATATCCATTTTCTTTTTCATTTCATTTCAATCAAACCTCATTAATTTCATCAAAAATTTAATTATTTTTATCTGTTTTGACTGAGAAAATCATGAGTTTTCTAGTTTTATTCCATTTTAATATGAGTAATCTAAGTTACGCTTTATAATATTAAACAACTGTTTCAGACCTGGAACAGATAGCTTAAATCTTAATATATATAAATTACGTGTCACGTTGTTTGTCCGCGATGGACTCCTAAAGTACTTAACCGATTTTAATCAAATTTGCACAGCATGTATAGTTTGATCCAACTTAAAAGATAGGATAGGTAGCTTCCATCTCAATTTATAGTCACAACGTTATTTTATTGCAAATTATGTGTCTATTATTTGACAGTCACAATTATCTGTGATCTCCAAACGATTCTAACAGACGGCGGTATCTGTTGATTGGGCTTTATTAGCATAACCACCACGTGTTACTGAGGATACCTTAGCCACAGCGACGTGTGGCCAGGTCTGCTAGTGTATATATATGTATATATATATATATATATATTTTCATTATATTTTGACATTTGTATTCAGTAAAGAATCGTTATTTTATTATTCTGTATTTATACATTAAATAAAGAAGGACATTTATTTATGACGTGCAATGCTCCTAATAATAGTTAAGTGCTCTCTCTATTATTACTCTGTGAAGCAAAATAAAGCATACTCAAACAAACTTTGATATGTTTATTTTTAAACTCTTTACTTGGTGCACAATATTATTATCATGGTTTACCGTTGTTTTATTAGTTTAATATACAAAAGCTACTCTGATGTAATTTTAATACGTTGCTTTAGTATTTCATTTTAAGTGCTTAAAATATTAGACGGAACTACTTTGTTGTATAAGCGTAATGGAATTCTGTTTTCCATGTAATAACGGAGATATAAAACAATTCAACACGTCTCCTTTCTTTAATATAGTTATCTTAAAAGGCAACTAAGATATATAAAAATATTGGATATACGTATCGGAGGCAAACCACCGGCAGTAAGACCGATCGTGTGTAAACTACAGGATGCTGGCAAATATCAGAGATGTAAATAATATGATAATAAACTGTAACCACTATCCACAAGAAAAGAGACACTTTTCCTTTAGCTCGGGAAAATATAGAACAAAAAAGAAAGAGAACCCAAGGGTTACCGAGAAATAATTAGTGAAAATTTCTTAGTGGTAGGACCACGCTGTTGACAGTTCTCTGTCTACAGCCGCGGGCCAGTCCGTCTGGGGTACCACACTCTCGCAGAAGATCGATGTCTGAGTAATGGCAATGTGCTGTTGCGCTTCGTTCGGTGAGCGAGAGAGCCGAAAGCCCAACAGGGTGGTTTTGGGGATTGTAATTGTTGGCAGCGGCCTAGCTATACCGTTGGTATTGCAAAGGTCTATTAGCGGCAGTGACACTTACCATCAGGTGTGTTAATTGCTCGTTTGCAACCATAAGAAATAAAAAATTTAAAAAAAAATGCTCAAAAAAATTCTTATTCCCTCCAACCAGTGCGGTATAATAATCTAATTCCTATTATTTTCTTATTGATAGTTAAATTTGTGTTCTTATTAATAGTTAAGTTTAAGCTGTGTCTAATGATGGAACGTATATACAACGAAGAAGAAACATTTTTAGAACCGTTTTTAGAAGTTAATCGAAAGAATATGAAAAGAATTTGTACAAATAAAACAGTGACCGCAGCTTTAAAACTCAAAAAGCTAGTATAAACTAGTATAAACTCAGTCTGTTTAATACGAGCACCTCTAGCCGTGTCAGTTATGAACGTTACGTTATTATGCATACTGTAATAAGACGCAGATACAAAGCTCACGGTGTACCTACGACGTCTGCTGTAAAGCATAATGTGAACGTAGTTTCAGAAGCAGAAAGCCCATTTACCTTTTGTAGTGGCTTTGTGTTCCGAGACTGGCGGGTTAAGCGTTGCGACGCTATGGGGACAATGGCTTGGACCTTTTTTTAAATGCCTCTCTCATTTCTTACTGCCTACAATTTCCAAAAAAAAAAGGAATGGTTTTGACTTGGTCGAATTGGTTTTATACAGTTATAGAAATGTTTATACACAATTCGTTTTGATATCCTCTTTTACTTAAACATTTTTTTTTAGATTTGAATACTTTATATTGTGTAGAAATTATATACACGAATGTATATGTTAGTTCTTGTTATATATGTTCATAACGTATAAAGTATAAAAATATTACTTTATTATATTTGCCAGTACAAATATTACAAAGCTTCTTTATTACATTTTGGCTCACACGTAAGCTAATAATAAAAATATTATATTAAACCTTGATATACTAAATTAGTATATGTACTTACATTTTTAATAAAAACTTATAAATTGTAGCTTATAGATATTACTAACGTTTTCACAAAATTAAATTATTTTTTTTTTGTGTTATTTACAAAACTTCGGATATAAAAATAACGCTATTGTTTAGTATACTCGTATTAGAAATATTTATGACATATGTTTTTGTTGGATGAATATAAATTCATAGTATTAGTCATAATTCATCATTCATCATTCACTTACTCTTATCTCAATTACTTGGGGTCGATACAATATGTACTCTTCTTTCATAGTACATATTGTAAAAGTTATTGCCAATAGTTTTATGACCAGCCACCTGCCTGACGTCAACCCTCCTCTTTTTTTTTTTTTTTTTTTTTTTTTTGCGGTGGGCTATGGACGTCGCACCCCGCCAAATCGGTCCGGGGCGACGGAAGAGGCGGCGCGCAACCCCATTGACCCACCCTGCAAGCACCTCTTCTTCGCCGTGCGAGCGGGCCACCGGTACCCGATCTTTGTCTTCGGTGGCCGACGTCAACCCTCCTTGGGAATGCAATTGTTAACCAAACGGCATCAGATGGAATTGACTCAGGTCGTTATAAGGCTCTTAGTCGTCTTTTACGACATTCACGAGCAAAGTATGGGTTGGTTGTATTCGTAGCCGCTACCACACAGCAATTCATAATATTTGTATTTTTATAATATTAGGAATTACATTGGTTAAGATCTAATATTGTAGCTTTAAAACCTCTATAGTTTATAAAATGACTTCACAATAACGTGCAGGGGAATGTATAAATAAATTTTCCATGGCATTAAAATAAAAAAGATGGCACTGAATACGTTCATCTTTAAAGAAAACTCCATCAAACTTTCAAAATCCTTAGAATGAATGAGACAAAACTTATACTACCATCGTATAAAATTTTTAGTGAAACTTGTATACCAGAGTAGAGAGAAGCGCAGATTACTGATGCAAGTGCTAAATGCATTACAGGCCCGTACAAAGTGTTACACGTTGTAAGAGTGTTGCTAACGTAGATAAAACTTTAATAATGTGCAACTTTGCTGCTCCAGTTCTGTCAGGGTGCACTCAATTGTTGCATTTGTGGTCTCATCACTCAGCTAAATTCAATAATCGTATTTGACATTTGTGTATTTTTATCACATTCAATCTTTTTTTGCTACCTTTGTAATTACGAAGAAACAGTGGACTGACGTTTATAACTAACTATTACGAGATATGTATTAACTGCTAATTGAAATATAAACACTACGATAAATTTAAATCATTACAATAAAATGAAAATACAGAATAAAACCGAACTGTCAATCCCGTGTTCACTTAATAGGTACGCTATTTTTCTCTTATTGTAGATTAATTTAGCGTTTCGTAGAAAGTACCTTTATAATAATAAAAAATGAAGGTTGAAAATAATGAAGAATGTATTTTGCTATCAATTTAATTCAATCTATTTCATTCAAATTTTAAATTATATTTTCTTTACTAACTAGTACTAGTATTTTTTTTTTTTTATTGATTATGGTGGCAAACGAGCCAGCAGCGCACCTGATGGTAGTGTCACTACCGCCCATGGACCTTTGCTATACCAAGAATAGGCTAGGCCACTGCCCCTACCATTATAATCTCAAAACCCACCCAGTTGAGCTTTCGGCTCTCTCGCTCACTGGGCGAAGCGCAATAGCATATTGGCATTACACAGACGTCGAGCTTCTGCAAGAATGTGGTACTACCCCGGACGGACCGGCCCGCGGCTATAGACAGAAAACTGTCAACAGCGTAGTCCTACCACTAAAAGTACTAGTAAAGAACAAATAACTGATAATTATATTCTAGCTAATAGATTTACCACTAGGGGTATCTAGACTTGGAGGGGCGCAGTGTTCTCTACGCGAGCCCCGCAGGGGACATTGTGCGGACGCCCATTTCGTGCGGTGTTCCGCAGGGGTCGGTTCTGGGGCCGACTCTGTGGGACATCGGATACGACTGGGCATTGAGAGGGAGTCTCCCCCCCGGGCTGAGCGTTATATGCTATGCTGACGACACGCTCGTCACAGCCCGGGGCAGGACACTCGAAGAGGCGGCGAGCCTGGCCACACTCGGCACCGAGGAGATGGTCAGGCGAATCGAGGCGCTGGGGCTCAGGGTGGCCCTAAACAAGACGGAGGCCCTTTTATTCCATGGGCCCCGTGTGAGGCTGCCCATCGGCGCCTCGTTAGTCGTCAACTCCATCCACATCAGTATCCAGGCCCATATGAGGTACTTGGGTCTGGTGCTCGACGGGCGATGGTGGTTCCGGGAGCATTTCCGTCAAATTGCTCCCCGGCTGGTCGGCGCGGCGTCCGCCCTTTCTTGGCTCATGCCGAACGTGGGCGGACCCGAGGGCCGACGGCTGTATGCGGGGGTGATCCGCTCAATGGCCATGTACGGCGCACCCGTGTGGGCGAGGGCTCCAGCTCAGGGCTATACTGTGGAGGCCACAGCGAGCCATGGCGGTCAGAGCCATTCGAGGGTACCGCACGGTGTCTACCGAGGCAGCATGCCTATTGGCCGGGACACCCCCGTGGGACCTAGAGGCGGAGATGCTCTCCGACCTCTACCGGGGGGTTACCACAATGCGCGACGAGGGTGGCTCCCCATCGTTCAACGAGATAGCCACCTGGCGCGAGGACGCCCGCCGAGAAGTCATCGCCCATTGGGCTACGCGGCTGGAGAGGCCTAGACACGGTATTGTTACCGTCGAGGCCCTCCGGCCCGTACTGATGGAGTGGATGGAGCGGCGGCACGGAGTGCTCTCCTTCCGGTTGGTGCAGGTCTTGTCGGGGCACGATTGCTTCGGCAAGTACCTGCACACGGTCGTGCGGAGGGAATGGACTCCGTCCTGCCACCATTGCAGTAGCGACGAGGACACGGCGCAACATACGCTCGAGGTATGTTCGGGCTGGGACGCGCTGCCCGTCCGTGACCTCGTCGCTGTCATCGGTGCCGACCTGACGCTGCCGGCTGTCGTGAAAGCGATGGTCGACAGCGTCAGGAATTGGGACGCGGTCGCCGCCTTCTGCGAGGCTGTCATCTCGCAGAAGGAGGCGGCGGAACGAGTCCGGGAGGATTCCCGGGACCCGGGCCGCCGCCCGCGGCCAGGGCGGCGCATGCGCGAGTATCTGCGCCTGATGTCGCCCTAACCAAGGCTTCGGGTGATCGGACCGGGCAATTGTCCGGTCACCCGACGTGAGGCCACCGCGTGAGGGCGACGCCTCGACGGCGAAAGCTGTCGGGGCGTCGACGAGAGAGGAATCCGAGAGGGTAAACCGCCGGGCGGGCCACCGAAGACAAAGATCGGGTACCGGTGGCCCGCTCGCAGGGCGTAGAGAGGTGTTTGCAGGGTGGGTCAATGGGGTTGCGCGCCGCCTCTTCCGCCGCCCCGGGCCGATTTGCCGGGGCGCGACCACATCCATGGTGCGAACCATCCACCTTGCGAAAAAAAAAAAAAAAAAAAAAAAAAGGGGAATCTACACTAACAAAGATATTGTTTCTTCAGCAAAGCGCAGCAGGTTAATGATATTTCAAAATTTCGCTGGATTTCAGAAAATTTTAAGATATTTTTCATATTACATACATACATATCATCACGCCATATCCCTTGCAGAGCAGGCAGAGAGAACATAGTGCCAGAGAACTCTATCCTTGCATACTTCATTCGCTTCCAAAACATTCATAATTCTCTTCATACACGCTCTCGAGACTCTTGACTCCGCCTTCTTTCAGTACGTGACCAATCTGGTCTAGGTAGGTTAGTCTCGGACTCCCCCATTTTTTTTTCATATTAAATATCATAAATTTAGAGGGAGCATTTAAGCTGATATATATACATATATCATTAATTGAAATGCCTTATTTGTTTGTTTTAATACTGAACTTATCAAAATCTTTAGTGCAGGCAACCATTATATAAAAAAGTAAAACTTTACACAACCGCTATAACGTATTTATCCAAAGTTTTTTTTTACTGTCGAAATAAATTCCAAACTATATCCGAACTAAATACTATAGTAGCAATAAATTATGTCTGCTCAACTCTGTGCTCTTTAAATTGTATAAAATAACAATGACATTCTTTTAGTTGAAAACCGTTACTTCCCGTTTCTTTTGAGAGAACAATATTTTCCAATTTAAGTGACAAAGTGCACTTAGGTTGGCTTGTCTGCAACCAAAACTTTGCCATTTGAACTACAAGAACTGCAGCTAAGAAAAGAAAACTTTTTTAAACTGTATGCCTTTGCTTCTTATAGTTTTATTACTTAATCTATGATAGCTGATAGTAGATTAAATTATTTTGTTACAGAATTTGTATTTTTTCACTATTATGTGTAACTCTCTGGTGTGGTGATAGATTAAGATATTTCACAGCGCTTTACTCTATAACTAGGACCGATATTCAACAGAACAGCAATTTCAGTTGATCTATTAAACAGAATTTCGGTCTGGTGACGGAGTATGAATACAATTCACTACCCCATATCTTACCCGTGGGTGATCGTATAAAACGACTTATAGATATAAAACGCATATAACATCTATGCAAGAGAAGGAAAACTTGAAACAAAACCCTATACGAGCACATCTGACCAGCGTGGTGTAGTAGGTCAATTTACCTACCATTATGAAGGAGGCTCCAGCCCAACAGTGGGACATATATGAGTTGAGATGAATTAAATAAACTATATCTAAAACCTCTCTACTGTATAAATTTACGTTACTGATTATTTCTATACGAATTTAAAAGTTCTTATAATATTTAATGTAAAATAATAGAAAATCTTAGAAAAGTATTACCATTTTAATAAAAAGATAAGTAAAATCAGTAAAAGATGGAAGGCCGAGGTCTGTTTGTTCGTTATTTTATTGTAATGGTATCAAATTAAAAACAGACTTAATTTCATGTAATTATAAAAATTAATGTTGAAATAATAGTGATACCTGATAATACACTTCTAATATATAATAATACAGCCCCCACAAAAATGGTGGTTGTGTGACGAATCAGACTATGCTAATATAGCTTTACGATATGTTTTTAGCGGCTGAATCGATATTGAAAGTCAGAATCAGGATCCTGTATCTTTTTTTTTACATAAGGCTCAGTGATTTGAAACTTGTTGACGTTTATAAAAATGAGGGTAAAAAAATGTGTTTTTTACGTGGTTTTTGCCGCCAGTTCTGAAGCAGTTTTTTTTGTTAATATATTGTTAATACAATAGCTGTATGGTAGCGGAGCTTTATAATGACCTCAGCCAACTCCATCTGATGCCGTTTGGTCAACAATTACATTCTCAAAGAGGGTTGACGTCTAGCAGGCGGCCGGTCATAAAACGATTGCCAATAACTTTTACAATATGTACTATGAAAGAAGAGTATATAATTGTATCGACTCCAAGTAATTAGGATAAGAGTAAGAGAATGATGATATTGTTAATATATAAACAAAAAAAAAAACAATGGCTGATTCGTCGCATAATCAACAACTTTTTTTGTGGGAACTGAGTAATTAATAAAGTTGTGAAGTAAATACTAGTATATAAATGGACAGCTGTATTTATAATATATTAATAATTATAAAAACATAACATAATTGTCGGTATAATATCGATGAATAAATAATGTTAACATAAAAAATAAAAATGTTATGAAAGAAATTTAAAAAAATATATCCAAATCGGTGAACAGTTTTACACAAGCTATATTTCAGTAATAAAAGGTTTGTTTCAATCAAACACTGAAAAGCTTTCAACTGTTATCACAGCAAATATGTTCGATGCCTGAACACATGATTTTATTTTATAAGCTAATCCTATATTTAATATTCATACAGGTTTTTATTACTTTCAAATCATTGGTATTATATATTGTGTATCTACCGAATAAATACTGTAGAGATGAGAGGTCTTTGTAGTATGTGTGGTGTAAGACTGAAAGATAAAATTAGGAATAGTGTTATGAGAGAGTTAGTTATTCCCAAGGGGGGTTGACGTCTGGCAGGCGGCTTGTCATAAAAATATTGCCAATAACTTTTACAAATTGTACTATGAAAGAAGACTACATATTGTATCGACTCCAAATGGTTGGGATAAGAGTAGGAGAATGATGATGATGTTATAGGAGAGTGCTGTGGTGTGAATGAAGAAGTAGCGACAAAGATATAAAAGGATAGACTGAGGTGGTTTGGACACGTGGAGAGAATGAGTGAAGAAAGGTTGACTAAACAAGTATACAAAGCGAATGTGAGTGGGACGATTGCAAAGGGAAGACCACGTCGTACTTTTCTAGATCAAATTGAAGATGTGTTAGCGAAGGATCAGATTAAGAGTACGCGTAATCGTAGAGCATGCATGAAGACTGTAATGAGCGTGAATGAAGCGATGGAGGTATGTCAGGATCGTGGTTTGTGGCAATCCGTAGTCTCTGCCTACCTCTCTGAGAAACAGGCGTGAAGCTATGTATGTATGTATATGTATCTACCATGTTATAAATAAAATAAATAGACATTATAAATATAAAGGAATTATTCTTTGTTTATTCCCTATGAGTTTCTTTATTATTCGTCTTCATGCGATAAAACGTTCGTAAGTTGTTATACACACGCAAAAGCTTAAACTATAAGTAATAACGTGTTGTATTAACTGGCATGCCAGTCTTTACGGAAAATAATATGTGTCTTTGTGGCTTTTGTTTATATACTTTATATCTTTATTTTATCAAGTAAACATAGTTAACATAATCAGTTATATATGCCATATATAAATCAGCCTATATCCATAGTCATCTGCAAACTGAGTAGGAATACAATAGCGATCACCCCTTTATTTCCCATGAGTTATTGTGTAAAAAATAACTAAAAAACGTATGCAGCCTTGGGGTAAGGTAATCGCCAAGCTAAAATTAAAACCCCATATCTACTCATCAGAATGGTGCATTATAGAATATGATAAAACAGTACCATGTCAAAAATAGTTTTTGTCAATATCGCTACTGACACTTTTCTATTTCTTTTTTTTTGATACTTTAACGATCAAACTAAACTATAATATCGAAAAAAAATGAGTTTATAGTTTTGACGTACGTCCATGTCAGCCCTGTTCACTTGATCACTTTCAAAGTGATTTAAATGTTAAACTTTGTAGAAATAGATATAAATGAAATTATGTTAATATTTGCGTTAAAATAATTGCTAAATAAAGTAAATAGAAAAAGTTCGTGTTTAACTTCATCGAGACTTTTGACAGTTACTCGCGCTTACCCTACGCTTTACATTTAATGTTGATTTGTAGCCTAGTTATTCATAAAAATTACCTAATAAACTCATATGTAGATATTGGAGATTTTAGAAGTTGCAATCAATTTACTCTAATAAAAATGTGATAAAACTCAAAAAACGGTAAACCGCTATCTATTGTACTGTCAGAAGAAACTGAACTTATATGTGATGCAAATTCGTTTATCAGTTCTTTGTTACCTATACTTAATAGACAATAACTAACAAGCTACCAGGTGATATTGTCTGGCAAAATCTGGTTCATTCATTTTTTGTCAAAATTTTGCGAAGAAACATCTGAGAAAAATATAGCCGTTTTAGATGAAATAAAAATTATTAATAATTATTATATTATTATTAATAATTAACAAAAAAGGTGAGAGAGTGCAAGTGAAGCATGAACTCTTTCTTATAATGATAGACGGCATAGTATTATCAGACACGCCTCCTGGTTTCACATGTAAAATATGTGGAGCTACTCTACGTCAAATTAGCGATTTGAAGAAATGAAGATTCTACTCTATATGGGCTGTCTATTTTACAAGTCTGGAGTCCATTCCATACAACAGAATTAATTTTACATATTTCCTATAATCTTTTTTTCCAAACATATTCAATCACAGATGATGGAAAGAAACGACTTCAACAAAAAAAAACCATGGTACAAAAAGGTTTTAGTGATGGAATAGGTTTGATCTTCGACCGTCCACTACAGTTAAGTGGTAATACTACTACTGTCATACTTATAGAAGATTATTTTTACAACATAAACTGCTTTACTGAAATTAGAAGAGTGAATATTAATTTGATAAAATGACTTAGACAATACTGCAAGCTCCTTTATAAGGTGTAATGATAATGGTGATAAAATTGCCAGTTAGCTGTGGAAACTCTCAGGATATATGTAATTTAATATGAGTGGTATTACATGCTTTCTTCAGTTCACAAAATTTTGATTCATAGAGAAAGTATAATAAAACATTTTGTAGTACTGCATTGTTCAACTTTCGGCAGTTCCACAAGAAGCGAGCAATAAGGACTTTAAAAACTTTTGCTATAAAATGCTCTTGATCACAAATGAGGATATTTCAAACTTTTCATTATATTTCCGATGCATAAATAGGCACCACCAGCATTAGAAAATCGTATAGCAAAAACGTGAAGGAACTTGATGAAAACATCTCATATCTTTTGAAAGTGAACGAATGAATTTCAAATCTCAAAGCTCACTAAGTATAATTAATATATAATAAACATTAATATATATTTGAAATATAAATATTTTTACGAATTTTATAGCAACTATCTAATTAAATATTAAAGAGAAAATGAAAAGGGAACACCTTTTATTATTAAAAGATGCATTTATTTGATCTTTTATATTTCATATTAGGTGACTTATTTATTAATAGAGGAGAACCTTTAGTACCTAAAACGTTATTAATTTTTTGTGTGACATTTTATTATAAAGGTATTATCTATTTTTATTTTGAAATAGATCAAACCAAAATTTAATTAAGCAATTGAATGCTATATAAGTTATATTATATTAGTAATACTATATATATATATATATATATACATACATACATATCATCACGCCATATCCCTTGCAGGGTAGGCAGAGAGAACAGAATGCCAGAGAACTCTATCTCTGCATACTTCACTCGCTTCCTCAACATTCATAATTCTCTTCATACACGCTCGCCGGTTTCGGAGACTCTTGACTCCACCTTCCTTCAGTACATGACCGATCTGGTCTAGGTAGGTTAGTCTCGGTCTCCCTCGGTCTTACCTACATCATTCCACTTCATGATGGTGATTCATTTCCGCAAATTATTTTTTTTTTCGTTGCTCATGCAAAATATTAATCTACACATAGAAAAAAACATTTTGCCAAATTTGAGATCTTAATATTAAGTTTAAGTACTTGCAATTTAAATTTAAAGTTTTACTATTTAAAATGCATGTAAAAAAAATTTTTTTTTTTTCAAATTTTTAATGCTTACCCGGCTTTCATAATATCGCAAATCGGTTTGATGGACCTTGTGGGGAATTTCACGCTCTTAAAAATAGCCTTAGAGTTTTTTTGTGTAACTCGCACTGGTTCACCAGTAGGAGTCGTCAAAGTAGTTTTTGATAAAAATATATATTTTTTTTAATTTTTCGAGCAAACCACCAAAAGTAGGAAGAAAACAAGGACTGACTCATAAAATAAAAGTTATCCAACCAATATTTAATGAATTTACAGGCATTTTTATACCGGAAAATGTAAGAAATTGATAAATAATAACTCATAATGTTATTTAGATTCATTTTTTTTATTTATTACCATTTTATTTCTTTATACTACGAACTTTTTCAAAATTAGTATGATTTTTTACTCATAATGAATACAAAAACAACACATGAATTCATAAAAAAACTACAAGAATAAAATTGTAACATAGATCTTGCAATTTTTCAACATTTCTGTCGTTTAGCAAAAAAATGAAAATGAAGATTATTCAATCACCCTAATATATATATATATATATTATATACTAATATATATATATATATATATATATATATATAGGGTGGAGACGACCATACGACAATAATTTTAATCTAGTGTATCTGATGACTTGCCCAGCCTGTATACAAACTTTGAATACAATATGTCGTATAGTTTAGCCGCAGCACATTACTTTGTATTATTAACAATTTCCACACTCTGTATAAAAATTAAAATTATTCGCCTATCAATGAGCTCCCGCGCCGCCGTATATATATATATATATATATATATATATATATATATATATAATATATATATATATATATATATATATATATATATATTAATATCATCATCGGTTAGTGCCAATCATAACTATTAATTGTCATTAAAGAAATCAAAATAATAAAATACTAACGGTAGTATGCGCACATAATCGGCCGTGTTATTACATATTATACTACATACACACCCATAGATGTGTACTAAAATTAGTACACGATATCTAGTTATTTTCACAGAACATTATGACTTTACATGACAAAAATAACTAATTGCGGCATATTCTGTTGTTAGTCTCAGTCATTAAAAAGAATATATTACGGACATATTAGCGAGTCAAGAAACTATTTTTGACTTGCTAATTGGTCCGTAATAAATTCTCGAACATCATTGACTAGTGTCAATGTTCGAGCAAATCAGTCATTAATTAATTTCTCGTGTCCCATAATTTAATTTCTATGGATAAGAATTATATAACATCCGCGCTATTAAAAACTCGTTATAAAAGCATAACTTAGGTACGTCATCTTGACTGACTTATATTGAAAATTCAAATGCGTAACGCATGGCTGATTCAACCATTAAGCCATTTCCTATCAGCATCCATAAATATTTAATACAAATAAAACTATAACTCAATGCCTGTTTATATCTGTATCTTATAAAGATTGAGAGGACATAAAATAATCACATTTTAAATTATATAAAACGAATAGACTTATGACACAATATTTTTTGTATTTTTTTTTTGATCAAAGGAAATATTAACAGATTAGATGGTTGAGATGGAATCCTGAAATCCTTTTTAAAAAAATAATTAAAATGAAACGTCAATTAAATTTATCATACTGTAATAATTATGACATATTTACACGTAAAAACTACAGTCCTAGATGATAGCATGATATGAAACTCTATACTAGCCCATGTAATATGCAAAACTCCTCTCATCTAGAAAAATTTCGTATCCAATAATGGATTGATTATGGACTGAAAAAAAAATAAGATTTATATATACTTCTCGTATATAAAATCTGCTAAAATATTCAAAATCAGTAAATAAAAATTAAATCATTATTTTTTTTTATTGCTTTTAGTGGCACACGAGCAAGCAGCACACCTGATGATAAGTATCACTGCCGCCCACGGACCTTTGCAATACTAAGGGTATAGCTAGGCCGCTGCCTATCAATATAAATCCCAAACCCACCCAGTTGGGCTTCCGGCTCTCTCGCTCACCGAACGAAGCACAACAGCACATTGCCATTGCTCAGACGTCGATCTTCTACGAGAGTGTGGTACTAACCTGGACGGACCGGCCCGCGGCTGTAGACAGAAAACTGTCAACAGCGTGGTCCTACCACTACTCTACACACTACTATACTATTATTAAAATACACCTAGATTATTTGCATACAATATCAAAATTTTTACATACATACATATCATCACGCCATATCCCTTGCAGGGTAGGTAGAGCACAGAGTGCCAGAGAACTCTATCTTTGCATACTTCACTCGCTTCCTCAATATTCATAATTCTCTTCATACACGCTTGCCGGTTTCGGAGACTCTTGACTTCACCTTCCTTCAGTACATAACCGTTCTGGTCTAGATAGGTTAGTCTCGGTCTCCCCCGGTACCTACATCCTTCCACTTTCACGTATTATGTTAATTAAAATTTAAAAATTAAAGTTTAAATTAAAAAAAAAAAATTTAGATCAAAATTTTTGGTACCTTCAATTAGATATTGTAAAGGGGCTGAATCGTATGATGATGAAAATTATTATTTAATTATTAATACATGTATTTAACAAAAACTCTTGATTAAAATAAAATCGTTAATAAAGTGTTATTTTATTATTCATCCATTTATTAGTCTATTAAAGATATGGCCTCGTCAAGGATGATAATACAAAATGGTGTTTGCAATATGATAATGATCAAATTTGACAGGCCAATTTGCGATCCTAGCTGATATTATATGTTTCCTGAAGTAGTAATTCTGCCCAATCTCTTGTTGATCTCATGTACGATTAATATGACTTCCACTATAAAAATTAGTGGTTACATACCTATTTTCCGTGTGGTGACGGAGTAAGAATACTATTCACCACCACATATCTTGTCCGTGGGTGATCGTACGAGACGACTAAGGGATATAAAAAGCATTTTTTTTTTTAAATATGATGTGATGATGACCTGATGATGATATACCTATTGCATTTATGGCTTATGGCACCATCACACGGCGAATTTAATAAATACCACAGTGGATGTAAATAATTCAAGCTCTAACAATATTATTTCCATATGCTGTGGTAATCATACTGTTAGTTATACGCCTTTGGAGTGTATAGAGTAAATCGATAGCAACCGACAGAAGTGAGTAAGCGTACTGCTGTTTTTCCATTTAGCTGTTTCGAATACAATGTTATTTTTCTATCAATGTAAGTATACTTGAATACACATGCTATAGAAATGATTCGCAATGATAATTTGAATCCTGTATGCGCACATACACATAATGGAATTATTAATTCCGTTTACGAAGGAGATAATTTTGCAGAATGGTTGCGTTGTTTGAGTTTAATTAATTCGAGGCTTGTCAACGGTGGTTGTAATTTCTGCTGTGCGCCTGTCTGAGTCATGTATCTCGTTACTTTAATCCCTTAACGTTCATTTCGTGTTGATAACTCACGAACCACTGATGTTTTCAAACAGAACATTTAATTACTTAGTTATTATTTAAATATTTTTTTTTCAACAATAAAATATATAAATAAACTGTAGTCCATAATATTTTCTCTATCTCTTCATGTACTTATTTCACTTTAAAGTTTGTTATGTATCTAAAATATTGTCCGGTTAAGAATAGGAAACAAATGTAGCAAATAAATTCTATGCTTTTCAAGTCGCGAAAAACGATAGGTAGACTCGGAGCGCACGCTGAAGCAAACAGAATCCGTACCATATTTCATGTTCTACACGTTATGCGCTTTGTGAAAGAAAATACATTTTTCACTATCTTTGTAGCTTTCACAGTATAATATCTCTGTTTTTTTATTCTTTTACTATATTCGATTCATTTTGAACACCCAAATATTTTATTAGTTGAACATTAAATATTCTCAGTAGACATATGAAAAAAAATATCCTTAATACAGCAACATTTTATTTTAAACTAAGTAAATTCCTAGAATATGTCAAAGTTAGAGAGAAAGCATTATTGCATGTTTCTCGAAATAATTTTGAAGTTTGAATTGTCTCGTTTATATTTGTTACTGTGGATTTCCGTATAGTGTCAGCGTAAGAATTTACCACCCGGTTTTCCCCGTTGATGTAATAAAAGGTGACTAAAGGATATGCCATAAAGATAACTTTTGCGTAAGGGAAGGCAAACTAAAATTAAAACCCTATGCCACCCCTTTTAAACAAAATTATATGCTATTTCCGTACTTTGAGTAGAAGGCTCGATAAATAAACTGAGATGATGATGTTAGAGTAGAAAGAATAAAATCTAAAACTGCTAAATAGACAGATCATTATCAAAAACTAAATATTTATCAAATTATAAGAATGTTTTAAAACGACTTTTCATGTTATTTTTTTAAACAGAAATGTATGAGGCCAAGAGTAAAGATATTAAATCATAAACACAGACGTATTATTACATAAATAAATAAAAAAAGATATTAATATAATCAAGGATTA
Source organism: Lymantria monacha (assembly GCA_905163515.2). NCBI lineage: Eukaryota > Metazoa > Arthropoda > Insecta > Lepidoptera > Erebidae > Lymantria > Lymantria monacha. The sequence goes on from LR991083.1 coordinate 23,154,235, forward strand.
TAGCGACACATGTAACTAAGAAAAACGTTATGTACAAAATTGGAAAGCTCTCAAATGAGTTTCGTAGAATGATTTCTCGTTTGCCGACACTTGGTAGCGATTCATTTGAGAAACTCATTTGCGTGAAGCCGTCGCCGAGCGATCCTCATTTGCGCTTGTAGTGATACTGGAACGTGCTGGTTACTTACATTGTTACTTAATGAGAGGCAAGGCAAATACGCCATTATTTCTAATGGTCCATTTGATTAAAAGCACCATAGTAATATATTCAATAAACCATGTTATAAAACACTGCACGAAACTGTACTTAGTTTATGTTACACATATACTCATAAAATGACAATATAATAAGCTATGTTACATGACTCGTTCGCTCTGCTATCTCTTGGAATAATCTTTACACACAGATGCATAACGACAAAAGACTATTGAAATCTGCACTCCGCCTGCATCTAGACTTGTGAAGAATGCTCGACTTTTAGAGTATGTAGGGAGCAATGTAACAGTGACATCTTCCCCACTTAGCGTTCTTGACTGGCAAAGACGACTCCTCATCATTTAAAACAAAGGGTGAAATTGCCCGAGGTAGGATGCATTCTACAGTCGTTCTCTCTTGTACGTTGACCGCAATAAAGTGGATCGCGTTCATACATAAACAACGTTATTAGACAACTGGTTTTTTCAATGATTCTTAAAGAAAATTAAGTGTATAAGAACATGGGTTGGGTTATATATGTGTTGCAAATTTTATACGAATTTGTATTTCCATACATTACATACATTCGTACATATTCTTCAAGCACAATATTGCTGTAACAAGACCAGGTAGGCATACTCACAAACTGTTAGTACCTCGGGTGACTGGATCGGGGAATTAGTCCGTCACCCGCCGAGAGGCCGACTGCGTGAGGAAAGACCGACGTCGGTCGAGAATAGGGTACTCCTCAGGGGTATTCCGTCGGGCTGGCCACTGACGTCAAGTCACTCTGCTCTGGTGGTCGGCCCAACGATGAAGGCGACGTCACGGGTGGGTTACGGGTGTGCGTGCTTACGCCCCTCTGTCACCCCGGACGGAGTGATGCGAGGAGTACGCCGACCGTAACCCACCCCCAAAAAAAAAAAAAAATGGTAGTACCTAAACAAAAGTTAAATATATTTAGTAAGAATGTGTACTGCATGGCAATACTTATCTACAATAACTTACCAAATAGATTTAAGGAATAAATAAATTAAGTGCTTATAAAACCCGATTACGAAGCGAAAAATGATGTCACAAGCGGGATTCGAACCCGCGCCTATTGGGATTCCGTCCCAATCGTGCTGCCACTACACCACCGTGACTTATTTTAGGACATGCAAATTTCGCTTCGTATCATATTTACGTCTCAAGGTGACGGTATGCTATCTACCCGACAATGTTTACACATTGTTATAGGCTTAATACTTCAAACTTTACAGTTAGAATTGTATTAAACGATGACACAACCTTGTTATTTAGATTACTGAAATTTAGCATTTAATATGCTTACCACACTCTCGCAGATCGACGTCTAAATAATGGCAATGTACTATTGCGCTTCGTTCGGTGAGCGAGAGAGCCGGAAGCCTAACTGGGATGGGTTCGGGGTTTGTATTGGTAGGCAGTCGCCTAACTATACCATTGGCAAAGGTCCATGGACGGCAGTGACTCTTACCATCAGGTGTGCTGTCTGCTCGTTTGTCATCATAAGCAATAAAAATTAAAAACAATTGTTATTATAATGTAAAGGATTTTTTAAATGATAAGAAACTGTGACTAATGAGAAATTTAATTTAAATTATATAATGATGATAGAATTTATTATTATTAATGTTAAAATAATTATAATGCTGTAAATAAATATTTTGTACACCAATTATTGGTAGAATGTGGCATGTGCTTAAAACTTTCAGAACAAATAACTTGTATACTATAGGTATTTTATTCTTACAAAAAAATGTTTATTATTATTATTTTATAATATTTCTATCATAAGATAACTACGCAGCCTCTTCTGAAAAGATCTGACAAAAATATCCAGGGGAATTTCCTTGTTTATAGTTTTATTTTCAATTATACATCACCATTTCAAATTTATATTCATACATATGTATATTGTTTAAGTTCATTAAAAGTCTCTATCTCTTGGGCCTTTAATATAAAAATAATTTCTTAGCCAAAAGCCTAGAGTAGACTCTACGATACCCCGCATCCGATCACAAGTTTAATAGAGAAACCATTCTATGTTGCTGCTACTAGCTTTACTTGAAAAAAAAAATACAAAATATAGACAGCGTATATGTATATAAATACATAAACTTGAAATTATCAAACAGACCTTAAATCAAACATAAAATTTATACTGACTGATAAAAGCCAATGAAGATGATAATATAACAATTACCGATACAGCTGGCAGAGTTTTTTTTTCTTCAAAACAAAAGATAATTAGGGTAACAGAAAGCAACAAAATAGGTGTGTTGTAATATTTTACCGTTGATTAAACGGGATGACGTCAACTCATGGGTCGCTATGAATATTCAGACATTTATCCCGACGTTGACGTTTCATTTAAAGAGCACCCGATGACTTTGTAATTTTTAAGTAATATTAACGTCAACAAAAAGGCCTGAAGTGACCCAGCATTAAAGTCAGCTTATGACTGAGAGCGTGATAGATTGCCGACCGCCCGCGGTTCTCGTTTATTTTTTATTAAATGGCTCGGCATCTGGCTTCAATTGCGGTAACAGCTTTTTATAGTATCTCATATTTACTGTATATATTTGTATCTCTACTCTAGTTAACATGTTATTTATATAAGTATTAAATATTTACGACTATATATGTGTAATAGCATTCAATTTACTTTAAATAGTACCACTAGTTAGATTCAAAGTGCCACTCCTAAAATAACGTCATTGCAAGAAGATTTAAAGACACGACTAACTAAATTGATGATTTGTTGTTAGCGAATTTATTACTTTATATAATAACCTTGATATAATACTTACAATTTTAATAAAGTATATAATCTAATGATTTACGTAATACTGATAATTAAATGATTGTCTTTTGTAAGGAAAAAACCTCATGTTCCATACATTCATCAAGCATCTTTATATTTTAACTCACATAATACTTATACATCCATCCTTCATATAATATGATTGATATAATCCTTGATATAATATCAACGTGCTAGACTTGTCGCTTATGAAACAAAGATTATTTCTCAATCATCACGCTTGACAGGTGGTTTGGCATTTGTTTTTGATAATTTGGATTTCTCAAAAGGGCGCTGCTGCCTATTAGCCTGGCTCTCTTAGCCGGTATTAACAACTCCTAAGACCAAGTAAGAGATAATAATAACAATATTTTTATTTCGTTACCACGTGTGGTATATAAGAATACATTATGATTAGTTTATATTTATTTATTGAAGTAATCTACTTCAAAAAGCACAGGCCTTAAATTCTGAATATCATCATCTCAGCTCATATATGTCCCACTGTTGGGCTCGAGCCTCCTCCATACTAGGAGAGACCTACTGCACCGCGCTGGTTGGACGTGCTGGTATGGGATTTCATTTTGAGTTTTTCTTCTCTTGCATGATGTTATATGCATATTTTATTCCTTAATCGTATTTTGCGATCACCCATGGGTAGTGTTGCCTAAATGCAAGACCAAGATTCGCTGCAAGAGTCTCGCAGTGCTCCCTTACACAGCATTTTAAGATTTTTTTGTCAAAGAAAGGATTGTCAACATTTTGTATTCTTAATACCAGTATAAGGGGAAATAATTTGATGTTATTTTAAACATTCTCATAATATATAGTTGTGATTATAGCCCCACTCCCTTTAAGTGATCATCATCATTCTCCTATTGTTATCCCAAATACTTGGGGACGATACAATATGTACTCTTCTTTCATAGTATATATTGTAAAAGTTATTGGCAATAGTTTTATGGCCGGCCGCCTGCCAGACGTCAACCCTCCTTGGGAATGTAATTGTTGACCAAACAGCATTAGTTGGAGTTCGCTCAGGTCGTTATAAGGCTCTTAGTTATCTGTTGCGACATCCACGAGCAAAGTAAGGGTTGGTAGTATTCGTAGCTGCTATCACACTCCCTTTAAGTGGTATGTGCCTAATTATTGATAGTTTTATAGTTAGTGCCATTAGATGAAAGGAATTTCATTAATTTATTTGGATTTTTCATTTCTTTCAAAACAAGTGACTCTGTGTTATTCTAACAGCGAGAGTTGCAAGACTTGTAAGAGTCTTACATTTGGGCAACACTTCCCACGAGTAAGATGGGGTATTAAATTGTATTCTTATTCTGTTACCACATGAAAAAAATATGAATATAGTTAGCATAAAATGATTACTAGATATATAAAATATATAAAATTATATTTGATAGATTATATATTAATAATACACTATATATAATAAGTAATTACACTTGACATGACACTATTGTCAAGGACACACCTTAAATTGAAAATCAATGAACCAAAAATGAATTACGCGTAAAGATTTTTCCACACCAAGAACTTTGTATCTATAATTTATCGCAAGTATTTTTTTTATTGAAAATCTCACGTATAGGTTTTAGGATTTAATAATTATCTCAGCTCATAAACGTTCCACAGCTTAAGTCAAACCTTTTCCATGACAGGAATAAAATTGACTTACTATATTCACCATATAAGTTGATATAGGGCTTAATTTCGACTTTTCCTTCTCTTGTATAGATGTTATATTATACATTGTTCATCTTTTACTACACTCAAGGGCTTTCCGTGTGGTGAAGGAGTAAGAATACAATTCACCACTCCTTATTTCAACCGTGGTGGATCGTAAGAGACGACTAAAGGATATAAAACGCATATAACATCTATGCAAGAGCAGGAAAACTCGAAATAAAACACTATACCAACACGTCTATTTAATGATGGGCCGCAGTAAAAAGATCAACACGTATTAGTGATTCACTTATAGTATTTTCCGCCCGCATAGGCTCGTACCCAGTCATGTCATATGCGTTTAAAAGAAGGAAAAAGTAATACTTCCATTACAATAACCAAATAAAATTTCCAAACTCCTTTTAGAAAATATTTACTTTCCTTTTAAAAAATTATTAAAATAGCAATTTTCAACATTATTCAATATAATAAGTGTTAAAAATTACTTAAATCGTTCAGATATAGTCATAATATAAATTAGAGCTTTAAATATGTCCTTTGTTCTACCGTTCCCGCAAATTCTTCCACTTAAGCTAGGCCAGTGAGTAATGTTGGGACGGACTTCCACTTGTTACATTTCGTTTTAGCCGGGGCGACCATAAACTGACGTTGATAAGTGTTCAATGCGACACGTCTCTATTTGGTCCAAATGCGAGATAAGAGCTGAAATAACTCAAGAAACTAACCTCGATATTGCCTCGTATGGACTGGAATACATAATGTAATATTAAAACTTAATATTTTGCATAGTTACTGTCAGGATTTATATGAGGTTTTTTGCTTAAATCAATTAGCTAAAGTCACACGAATCTATAGAGATATTATAAATGTCCGTAAATAATTATGATTATTTATCAATAATAATTAATTGAATCTATAATATAAGTAAATAATGAATTGAGAATTATTATTATTATCATTAATTACTTTCAAAGCACATCAAATACAAATCTTAATATAAAATAATTTTTCACTAATCTGACCCCTGATTTGACCACAAATACCACAGATTCCTGATACCACAAATAATATGCTAATTACATACATACATATCAACATGCCATATCCCTTGCAGGGTAGGCAGAGAGAACAGAGTGCCAGAGAACTCTATCCTTGCATACTTCACTCGCTTCCTCAATATTCATACTTCTCTTCATACACGCTAGCCGGTTTCGCAGACTCTTGACTCCACCTTCCTTCAGTGCGTGACCAATCTGGTCTAGGTAAATTGGTCTCGGTCTCCCCCGGTATCTACATCCTTCCACTTTCGCATTGTATATCTTCTTAACCAGACGTTCGTTCGGCATTCTTTCTACATGTCCGAACCATCGGAGCATTCTCTTTCGCATCTTTACAACAATACTCTCTTTCATACATACTCGTTCTCTTACGTCGTCGTTACGAATGCGATCGGTCAGCCTAACTCCACAAATTTTCCGTAGAGATTACATTTCGAGTGCATTAATTTTACTTTCATGCTCTTTTCTGTATACCCAACTAAATTACACGTGATGCTTAAACACGTTCTTAATTTAAATACAAAACAAAATCTTGTGAAATGTTTAATAATGAATGATATGATTTATACCTAGGTTCAAAAAAAGTTTACGGTTCTTACAAAATAATGACTTACCGTGCCGATTGTTAATACTTAGATTAATTGCAGTTTAATTTAAAAAAAAACAACCTGTCTGTTTCAAATTCTTACTAAAAGTTACCTACTAATCTAATATTATACCTAATAAAACAAATCTTTGGTGCGAAGCAAATATTGGCTATATACACGATGTAGGTACACAAATCAAGCATCCGGTGGCCAAGGAAGGGAATTCCGTCACCACTAAAGCGTATGCCTTCCGTCTAATCGAGTAAATGTTTCCAAGTCAATGGTTTGGATACGTCGCGTAGAGCTTCTACGAGCCGTAGGTGACGACATAGGTATCTATCTACACTAGATAGCGGTGAAATTATGTTCAATATATAACAAAAAAATAGTAATACTTATGCAATTTATACGTTCATTTTATTCGAAATATAGTTAAAATATTCTACAAAATTATTATTTTTCTCCTTATTAGTATTATAAATGCGTAACTCGTGTGGTCTGTCTGTCTGTCGCTCTTTCACGCCAAAACTACAGAACCGATCTAAATGAAATTTGGTACACAGATAGTCTAAAGCCTGATAAAGGATATAAGGCTACTTTTTAATAAAAAATATATTGTAAAGGGTGATGAAAAGCTGTAAAGATATATCGTCGTTTTTAAAGCCAGAATTTTGAAACTTATTTTAGGCTATTGATAAGATATAAATAAATATGATATTAACATGTAAAAATTTACCCTTAAGGGGTTAAAATAAAAATAGGGGATGAAAAACTTTAGGAAAATAACCTTTTACGCGGGTGAAGCTGCGGGCAGAAGCTAGTATTCTATAAAATTTTATTTCCTTTTTCTCATATAATAAATATTCCTCATATAAACAATAGTGTGAGTTTATACGAAGGGTTAATGTATGTTTGTGGCTACATGTTTTCCATCTAGTGATAAATTTGCATGTGGTGACAAAGTAATACTATAATTCGCAACCTTTTACTTTTCCACGGGCGTTTTAAATGGCAAATAATCGATGACCTTTTACGGTACTCCCGTGTAGGTGGGGTCTGGTTGCCTGGTGGGGTGACATCCGCGGTCACGTCATTGCTCGTTAGGCATTCCGACTGGAGAAGCCTCGGTTCGGTGGTTGGGCCGTCGAGGCCATCCGGCCAGTGCTGCTGTGCACCATGGTGAGTTGAATGCTTGTTTCATTAGCGAAGCAAGACAATAAAATTTAATTAACCACAAATGAAAAGTCCCTTGTGTTGCCGTTTTAAGACTACAATATATTACCATTCTTTACTTTCACGTAAATCACCAAGAGAAGAGGTAATAGCACTATCTTAAGAAATATATAACCTCAATCAATTGCAATCGCTTATTCCACCTCTATGATGATTGTGATATTATCCATTCTTAAAAAGAGTTATGGACGTCGCTAGGCTGAATGGAACCATAATATGGTATAAATTTTAACGTCAAAACTATATAAATATCTCTTATTGTATTTCCAGTAACTATAAACGAACAACGTAGCATAATTTAAACCAAAATAAATGCTTTTAGGTAATTATAGTTGTCATATGGCAATAATCTAGAATTGGTGTTTTGTTGCCATAAATTTAGACAAACAAAAGTTTCACACATGGGTGAATAGACATTGCTAATACAATTAATTGTGAAAATGCTTATATAGGTATATATATATATATATATATATATATATATATATATATATATATATATATATATATATATATATATATATATATATCCCCTGCCAGTCTAATTAGACTGCTAATCCGGCTCGATATGCGTACCGCAATGCGGGTTAAGGCGTCCCCCGGAGGCGACGCGTACCGACCCGCCCCCGTCGGTACGAACTTCGGCAGTTGCGGCGATGGGGGCCGCCACCCATCACGCCTTACCCAGTCAGGCGAGTCGAAGAGAGCAGAGTGCCGGGTGGGCACGTGGAATGTAAGAGGTTGTGTGGAAGGGAAGTTGCACGAGCTGATATCCGTCATGGCGGACAAACAGCTAGACGCGCTCTGTGTAACAGAGACCAAGCGAAGGGGCAGCGACGCCTGCGATCTTCCTGGTGGCGGGATGGCTCTGTGGTCTGGTGTACCACAGAGCGATCGAGCCAGCATGGGGGTAGGAGTGCTGTTGTCCTCTCGCTTGGCCTCAGGTGTGAAGGATTACGGAATGTATGATACCAGACTTCTTTGGGTCCGTATAAAACTAGGTGTCACCAAGGTATTCATGGTTGTAGCATATAGCTCCCGTAGGATCCTCGGTGGCATCAGACCTAGAGAAGTTTTGGGATAATGTTAGGGAAGTTCTGGATATGGCAGAAACCAGTGAACGCGTGATTGTATGCGGAGATTTGAACGGATGGGTGGGGACCAAGCGTCCCGACTATGAGGACGTACTTGGTCCATTTGGTGATAAGAGAGTGAACGACGCAGGTAGGCTCATAGCGGATGTATGCATGGAGAGAAACCTTATTGTGTCAAACACATTTTTCCAACATAAGGACATCCATATGTATACCTACATGGAGAAGGAATGAACAGAAAAGCATCTGGCCCTAGGTCAGAGGGTTTTCTGCAGTTTTGTGGATCTGGAGAGAGCATTTGACACGGTTGTACGAAAGGAACTTTGGGACATTTTACCGGAGTATGGTATTAACGGTAAACTGCTACAGGCTGTGCAGTCTAGTTACATGGGCTGTAGAGCCTGTGTGCGGCTGGATGATGGAATATCGCCTTGGTTTGACGTCAATATCGGCGTTAAGCAGGGGTGCGTTCTGTCAGCCAGGCTGTTTATCATATATCTGGATAAATGTCTCCAAAGGTTGAACGATATGAATGTGGGAGTCAAGATGGGCGACTCAGCGGTCACTGCTCTGCTTTATGCAGATGATGCAGTCCTGCTGGCACAGTCAGCGACTGACCTGCAGACCCTAGTCGACACAGTGACAGAAGATTGTAAGAAAAGGGGTCTACGCGTGAATGTGAGCAAAACCAAAATGATGGTCTTTGAAAGAGATGAAATCAGAACAGATGTAAGAGTAACAATAGGTAATGATGTACTAGAGCAAGTGGATGAATTTGTATATCTTGGATGTGGATTTAGCCGAGATGGAAGGTACACTACTGATATAGAGCGAAGAGTGAATGCGGGAAATAGAGTGAACAGAGCGTTGGGGCAACTTCTCGGCAGCCACCACCTCAGCCAGAAGGCACGTGTAGCTATACATAAGGCAGTGCTTGTCCCAACATTACTGTATGGAAGCGAGAGTTGGGTATGCAGAAAAGAGTATGAATGTAAAATTAATGCGGTCGAAATGCGATCTCTTCGGAAAATCTGTGGAGTTAGGCTGACCGACCGCATTCGTAACGACGACGTAAGAGAGCGAGTAGGTATGAAAGAGAGTATTGGTGTAAAGATGCGAAAGGGAATGCTCCGATGGTTCGGACATGTGGAAAGAATGCCGAACGAACGTCTGGTTAAGAAGATATACAATGCGAAAGTGGAAGGATGTAGGTACCGAGGGAGACCGAGACTAACCTACCTAGAGCAGATCGGTCAGGTACTGAAGGAAGGTGGAGTCAAGAGTCTCCGAAACCGGCGAGCGTGTATGAAGAGAATTATGAATGTTGAGGAAGCGAGTGAAGTATGCAGAGATAGAGTTCTCTGGCACTCTGTTCTCTCTGCCTACCCTGCAAGGGATATGGCGTGATGATATGTATGTATGTATGTATATATTTATTTATTTACTTATACCGTGTGATAATTAGCTTTAAATAGATCTAATTTCGTGAAGGGTTTAGATTAAAATATAAGAAAACAATGTATCACGTTTTACTATTATTCACTGATCACTCTTTTAGTAAACTTAAAATAACATGTAATTTAAAACGACCTATGTTCAACGCTCATTTTATTCCACTCATTCGCTCGTATTTCCTCCTGCACTTAAAATCCGCGCACGGGGTCGTCTACTCAACGCCATTTTAACTTAGGCGAGAAAATATTATATCAGCTGATCGGCTTCGAGTTTTCGTGAGTGATATACTTGATACTTGTCAGTGATCCTTACTTATCAAATAACTAAAACGCAATGATATATAAGCAGATAAAGTTAAGGGATAAAAAGATAAACTAGATTAAATTTTGTGCAAACTCATTTAGTTGGTGTGGTACAGAAGACCAACTTCCTTCTCAGTCAGGGAACGTCACATCATTTAATTATCCTCTTATTTCAATCACCTGGGGTTGAGATAATACGTATTCTTCTACCATCTTATATACGTCTCTTTTTCCATCGTACGTAATCTCAGAAACTAATAGATTGAGTAACTATATTAATAGATTATCCGTGTGGTGACGGAGTAAGAATACAATTCTCAATCAATCAATCTTACTCGTGGGTGATCATAAGAGACGACTAAGGGATATAAAATGCATACAACATGCAAGAGAAGAAAATCTCGAAACAAAACCAACACGTCTGACCAGCATAGTGTAGTAGGTTAATTTCTCTCCCATTAGAAAGGAGGCTCGAGTCCAATAATGAAACATATATGAGCTGAGATGATGATAATGATGATGAATAGATTAAATTGCTTTGACTATATACATAAAGAACAAAAATATAATGAGGAGAAGTCATTAAAGCGTTAAACACTGTTGCCCCAACAACGGTAAAAAAAAAACAATTTGTATTACATTATAATTTAAGTTTAATAAAAGATATATTAAATTAAGACGAAGATGCTTAAATTAATATCAATGCAGCTAATACACGAGGCAACTAATCATTACTTTCTTACTAATATTATAAATGCGAAAGTAACTCTGTCTGTCTGTCGCTCTTTCAAGCCAAAACTACTGAAGCGATCTAAATGAAATTTGGTACACAGATGGTCTAGAGCCTGACAAAGAACATAGGCTACTTTTTAATGCAAAAAAAGTGTTGTAAAGGGGGATGAAAAGTTGTAAAGAAGTATCGTCATTTTTAAAGCCAGAAGCTTGAAACTTATTTTTAGGCTACTGATTAGATATAAATAAATATGACAATAAAATTTTGTAAAAAATTTACCTTTAAGGGGTAAAATAAAAACAAGGGATGAAAAACTTTAGGAAAGTAACCTTTTACGCGGGTGAAGCCGCGGGCAGAAGCTAGTATTACATAAGTGCTGCTGATATGCTATTTTTGTACAATATAGTGACGTGTAGGTACGCCGTACAAGTATATCCTTGTGCGTGCCAAGTCAGCAATGGCCGTTCAAAGTCAGCATTTACTTACGTCGAGGCCACAGTTCATTAAACCGTATCGTTATAGACGTGTTTTATGTTCACGGCATACTGTACAATGTCGTATAGACATAAGCTATTTTTTATATAGGGAAAGGTGAACGAAATATTTAAGTCCTTAGGAAAGTGTAGGTGTAAAATAAAATCTTTTTTGCTATATAAGCAGGCACAGAAAAAAAAGCTGAAGTAACTAGCTATTCTGAGCTTAATATACGTATATTTAATGGCAACTTACTTCACAAATGGCGTAATTGTCAAGGTACCGAACTATCGTGCCAGTTCCATGGGTTAGCTTCCCATGTGGGTGAATATGTTATGCGATCAACAAGAAATATTTCCTTAATACAGGGTATTGTAAAAAAAAAAAAAACTTATTATTGCGACGGTTGTTCTGATAACAATGTGGTAAAAAATATAACAACGCTTTTACTAATGTTGCAATAAAATTTATTCCTAATTTACTAACATTTATGATCAAGGCTTGGCTCCTCTAAGTTGTAGCGTTATGCTTTATGGCCTATAAACCTTTCACGATAAACAGGCTAAGTAATAAAAAGTATTTTGAATCCAATTTTGAATTTCTGAAATAATATATTTAAAAGTGCGTAAGCGTATTCACGTGTACCCGCATATCGATTTGTATGCGTATGTGTATCTGCTGTGTGTACTATTTTTTTTTTCATTGTGTTGCGAATACGAAATTAAATATAGCTTACATCAACACAAAAAAACACAATGACGGTGAACAAAGTTATGTGGACTGAAACGTAAGGAATAAAGAATCTTCAAGTAAACATATCATGAAAATAAACCCTGCTCAATATAAATATATATTACTATTGGTTCTAGAAATTCGTGCTCCAAAACAGTTCCAGTTATCGTGTAGTTTACGAGGCAAAGAAAATAATATCTACAATTTATTCATATGTCTGTAGCGCATATTCTTAAGAAATATTTCAAAGTTATCAATACAATCACACCACAATTCTTCTATTTGCAGATATTATAGATGCTTTCACTTTCAATTCGTTTGAAATTATTAAAATCCTCGAGTGAGTCTGCTGTCGTAGCGACGGAAACGCTAACCGTTCGCTATAAACTTTTTTGATATTACTCAGCAGCCGTTGCACGTAAATCTGCCCTTACAGTGGTCCCGACAACTTTTTCAATTTAACAGGTAAGGATAAATCGTTCATTCTTTTTATTTGAACATAGAACTGATATAAACTCCCTAAAAGTTTAGAAGGTGGGGCCTATTTTGTTTGCTTCCTTGTAACTTGAAAATCTTTTCAGAGAAAGATTTGGTTTATACGCCTCGAAGATTCTTCAATAGTTTATGAAACGCTTCATATTTTGTATCTAGAATGTTAAGCAATTTACTTTTTCTTTACATAAATAATATGTGCGTAAATATAAGCATATAAGCAAGGTACTTTTTATTAATGGTCCGTTCTTTGTATAATCAAATAAAATATGGTATTTTGGATAATTTACACTCAATTATAAACAAAATTCTATTTACTTAAGCTAATACTTAAAATGCAACGTATTATATTTACTATTTTCGGGAAGTGATGTAACCTTATACTCTCTGGTCTGCTCTGTTGAATACTTTTGTGAAGCAGCCAGGACAACTATTAATGACCGGCAATGGAACGGGATATCCAATGATTTTAGTATGTTCAACACACTGCCATACCTAAGCCACACAGACCGCGAGCAGTGGAGTCACAATAATCACAGTGTGAGTAGTGCAGAGTTGGTGCGACCATGCAAGATTGGTTACCAATCATCATCATCACAGCCCATAAATGTCCCACTGTTGGGCTCGGGCCTCCTCCGTAATGGGAGGGAAATTAATCTACTATACCGCGCTGGTCAGATGTGTTGGTATAGGGTTTTGTTTCGAGTTTTCTTTCTCTCGCATAGATGTTATATGCGTTTTATATCCTTTAGTCGTCTCGTATGATTACCCACGGGTAAGATATGGGGTGGTGAATAGTATTCTTACTCCGTCACCGCACGGAAAAATACGTACTGATAATACCTATTTTAGTTGAAAGGAAAGTGCTACAACGTCTAGTACCGTATCAGCATGTATCAGAGCGCCATAGTTTAAATATAGAATCAATGGATGATAATATTTCGGCGAGTATGAATCCGTAAAATACTTAATTTTTAGGTGTCACCTGAAAATTTAAGTATTTTCTGACTACCTTTTGACTATGTCACTGACATCAAAGTACAACAGCGAGCTCTTTTTTTAAGTCCCACATAGCGGTCTCAGGTAATAAATATGAGATTAATTTCCTTTCTTTTGGGTCAAGAATGGAACAAACTCACTGCGCTACCAAGTAGTGACGTGGGGTATTACAACATGCTACGTTTTTCCTCTATACTTTTTAAGTAGCCCAGGACAACCAAAGTCTTGATTTCCTAGACCCGTTCAACAAACGATTGCCAAGTATAAAATACTCTGTGTCCATCCAACATACTTCATATTATGCAACATTATCACAACCTGTTGGTTTTCAAAACCAGTCTGACCAAATGGCGACGGAGAGAACAGTACGGCAGGTTGGGTTGTAAGCCGTCGTTTTTCGTGGACGGTCTAAGCAACTTATGACAGTATCATGGTGTGTCACAAAAAATGGCAAAGAGATTGCGTATGTATCAAACGCTATATTATTATTATCTTACAAAAAACCCTTAAAATACACATAAATTATATAATAACAAAAGATTGGATTCTATGCGATGGTAACAAAAATCTTCAACAAATTGATGAACTAATAGTTGAATTTCAACAACTAATATTGAGCTCCCATGCATATTATAGGATAGATTCCCAAGAAGAACATTTATTTGTCAACGTTTATTCCGAGTGTCATTTATCCATCAACCCACAGACATCCACTGCTGGACATAAGCCCACGAGAATGGCACTCAGAGCGGTCCTGTGCAACCTGTGACTTTCAAGATGTTGTCACTTAGTAGGTTGATAAACAACATAGAGGGGTCGTCCTGCCACACCGTGTCTGGACGATGCCTTGGTATCGAAAGCTGCCGGGGCATCAATTCGAGAGAATACCCGTGACGGTAAACTGAGCGCGTCACCGAAGACAAAGACCGGGTGTCGGTGGTCCGCGCGCTCGGCGGAGAGAGGTATATGTAGAGCAGGTCTATGGGGTCGCGCGCCGCTTCTTCTGTCGTGTCGGACAGATTTAGCGGGGTGTGGACATACCATAGCCCACCGTCAAAAAAAAAAGAGAGCTCGTCTGTCCTACGGTACTCTACAATCTTTCTTCCCCACTGGTTTGGTTCGATGACTGATGTTGGCTGGCCATTGCTTCAACGTGCTAATTCTTCAGTTTATGATGGTGATTACACCCGAATTTTCGTATTTTGAGTTTTATCAGGTAGATAAATACCGAACATAGCCCTCTCCATAGTACGCTGAGTAACTTTAAGCCTTATATTTGGAGAGCCGAACCGAGTATGTTTATCAGTTGTGTACGTTAATTGTATGTTTCTGAAATGCCCGCAATACAATGATTTATACCTGGCTGTAAATGCAATATTACTAATCTTTACATTGCTCGTGATTGTCTAAAAAGACGACTATTTTAGACACGACTATTTTAGTCGTCTAAGCTTAAGCTCTTGCTTTACATCGATCAAGACCTAACTCTTTATGATGCCATCTAGAAAACAATCATTACCAAAACTTTTGCTATAGGTATATAGATATACAATGGTAGAAAAGTACAAATTTTATCGACCCTAAGTAATTGGGATAACAGTAGGATAATAATGGTGATGACATAAATTCAGGTAACATAAATGCAGGTAAACTTCTTCTTCTTCTTTAAATATATTAGTACCTACTATATAATTTATGTACCGTACGTAGATGTGTGTAATAACGCTTCACTTCCGACATTATTAATACGAAATAATATTAATGTCACACATCAGATGAATTCACACTCCACGTTGTTTTATTAATAACTGAACATAATACATTTAACAAATACCTGATTCTCTTTAAATAATTTAATTCAACTATTGTGTGCACGGTTTTGTTCAAATATTTATATGTTATCAATATTTAAGTTTCAATAAAGTGACGTTTATAAGTAACGACAAAAATACAACTAACAGTTTTCACTCTCATGGCGGATTAAGAATGATAAGCGTATAGAAGTACACTTTTTTTAAGCTATTGCATAGCTTTTATTGCGGACTTTGAGCGCGGCGACCAAATCAAGAAATTCTGTAACGAAAATAAAACCTAAGATTGTATGGTTGAAAAGCAGCAGTTAATTTTGTATTTTGCAGACAGCGTGACCGAGTGGTCTAAGGCGCTGGTTTTAGGCACCGTAGGCGTGAGTTCGAATTTCACCGCCGTCAAACTCTTTTTGCAATTTATTTTCGCAAAATTTATTTATAATAATTTAATAATATTATAAATAAAACAGTTTAAAAATGTGTACTTTAAATGTTTTATTTTTGGAAACCTTGGTAAGGTTTGACTCTCGGGAAGTCCCGGGAAAAGCTTTTAATTATATTGAGACCCGCAACAAATTTAATTAGAACAGAAAAGCAGGTGGAGTTGGAAAAATTCCACTTTCCTCCTATGCAAAACGGGAGACATGAAGCAAAAAATGGCTAATAGGCCAATAGATAAGAGACAAAGCTTATGGAGCCTATATGTGAGCCTTAACATTGATTGCAACAGTAGGTACGGCAGAAGCGCCTGAACGCACGGCAATTTTCTCTAGTTGCTACAAGGTCCGTAAAATATACTACCCCAGACGTAACTTTCAGACTGGTCTAACATGAGATCGCACTCGTTACTATAGAGACTGCACTCCCAGAAGCTGTGGTAAGGTGTTTGTTCAAACTCGCTGTTAGATGTAGATCATTGACAAAATGGTGAAGCTAAATAAAGAAGTACACTGTTATACATACTATAATCGCCACGCAATTACTATACGTTGGCGATCATAGTTGATGTTATAAGTTTGCCATCAGAATACTGTTTCCCATAAGAATAGTGCTTCCCATTTTATTGGTGATCCCTCAGTCTGCTTTTTCGACTCTCAAAGTAATTGATTTTTTTTTTTAAATTCATTATCATATGGATATCTTTACTGGTTACTTTTTACACAAATAATCCTTGAGTACTTTTACTTTTATTGCTAATGCAATGAGCAAACAGTACACCTGATGGCAAGTGTAACTGCCGTCCATGGACATTTACAATTTCAGGAGTACAGCTAGGTCCCTGCCTGCAAATCAAACGAGAGTTTCTTACTACTCCGGACGGGCCAGCCCGCAGCTGTAGACAGAAAACAGTCAAAAGAAAAACGGCCCTACCACAATCATCACAGAATAGATTTTATTCAACTTTCATCTAGAAAAAATGCATGTAACTATTCATTCATCATCGTCGTCATTATTATTTCAGCTCATATAACTTCAACTACTGAGTTCCGGTCTCTTTCAAAATAAGAGCAAACTTGATATATTGTATGGCGCTTGGTTAAACGGTACGAAGCTTTTGAAAACTTTATTTCGAATTTTCTTTCTCTTCGATAGATGTTATCTGCATGTTATAGCAATTAGTATTTTATTTTACAACACCCAAAGAAAAGAGAAAGATGTCATGCATTGTATACTTACTCCGTCACCACATGATAAACCTAGTCATTATCCCATTGTGATAGGACCACGCAGCGGACAGTTTTTTGTCTACAGCCGCGGGCCGGTCCATCCGGGGTAGTACCACACTCTCGCAGAAGATCGACGTCTGAGTAATAGCAATGTGCTATTGCGCTTCATTCAGTGAGCGAGAAAGCCGGAAGCCCAACTGAGTAGGTTTGGAATTTTTATTGGTAGACAGCGGGCTAGCTATACCTTTGGTATTGCAAAGTTCTATGGGCGGCAGTGACATTTACCATCAGGTGTGCTGTCTGCTTGTTTGTCACCATAAACAATAAAAAAATTAGCTTTCAGCAATTAATTTAATTATTTGTTAATTTGGAAGAGGCTCGATCCAACGGTGTAACGTGTGTTAGCTGAGATGAAGAGAAGGAAAACTCGAAATATAACCCTAGACTGGCTTTTCTGATCAGCTTGCTATAGTAGGTCAATTTTTCTCCTATTATGAAGGAGGCTTGAAGACGACTCTGGGACGTATACGAGTTGTGATGATAAAGCTAAACCTATTGCTTTTTAATATTAAATATGTTTTCCGTTTTCTTTGGTTAGTTTGCGACTTTTGCTTAACGCAATTAAGTATTAAATTTCAATAAAATAACGTCTATGGAGCTAGCTGCTTCATATAAAATGGAAATTAAATTCCAAGTTATCTTTGAGAATCACTTTGAGAGCAACTGATAGAATTTGTAGTAACGATGTTAAATCGATTAATTGGTAAAGTAGTGAACTTTTTAATAGAAAACTTTTATTGATTAGCTCATCGGCGACGTTACTGTCATCTAGAATGAAGGAGAGTGGAACTGTTCAAATCGCATCCTTTATATTCGAATGCTCAGAGTCATTAAAACTTTTATCTAGCACAGATGCACTGGCTGTGTGAGTTTATTGTTGTCTATCGGGAATTCTCTCAGTGAGCAAAGCATTTGAAATTACGCTTTAGAGTGTATGCAAATCCAACGTGAATAGTAAGATATTTTATTTTTATGACAAAATTCCTTGTATAGCAACAATTTTGATTTTTTTCTGAGATTCTAATTCATAAAACTTTAGTTCCTTCTGTGGCTAATATAGATAAATTATTGTAATTTGAGATTATAATTATTGTAATTTGGATGACCGAGGCCATCTAGATATTTTGGATTTAGTAGTTTATTTTTATTTTACATTAAATATTATTATTATTATTTATATTGTTTTTGGAAAATATATTTAGATATATACATCTACATATATATATATATATAAATATATATATATATACTATATATGTTGTACGAAAGGAACTTTGGGACATTTTACCGGAGTATGGTATTAACGATAAACTGCTACAGGCTGTGCAGTCCAGTTACATGGGCTGTAGAGCCTGTGTGCGGCTGGATGATGGAATGTCGCCTTGGTTTGACGTCTATATCGGCATTAAGCAGGGGTGCGTTCTGTCAACCAGGCTGTTTATCATATATCTGGATAAATGTCTCCAAAGGTTGAACGATATGAATGTGGGAGTCCAGATGGGCGACTCAGTGGTCACTGCTCTGCTTTATGCAGATGATGGCAGTCCTGCTGGCACAATCAGCGACTGACCTGCAGACCCTAGTCGACACAATGACAGAAGATTGTAAGAAAAGGAGTCTACGCGTGAATGTGAGCAAAACCAAAATAATGGTCTTTGAAAGAGATAAAGCTAGAACAGATGTAAGAGTAACAAAGGGTAATGATGTACTAGAGCAAGTGGATGAATTTGTATATCTTGGATGTGGATTTAGCCGAGATGGAAGGTACACCACTGATATAGAGCGAAGAGTGAATGCGGGCAATAGAGTGAACGGAGTGTTGGGACAACTTCTCGGTAGCCACCATCTCAGCCAGAAGGCACGTGTAACAATAAATAACGCAGTGTTTGTCCCAACATTACTGTATGGAAGCGAGAGTTGGGTATGCAGAAAAGAGTATGAAAGTAAAATTAATGCGGTCGAAATGCGATCTCTGCGGAAATTCTGTGGAGTTAGGCTGACCGACCGCATTCGTAACGACGACGTAAGAGAGCGAGTAGGTATGAAAGAGAGTATTGGTGTAAAGATGCGAAAGGGAATGCTCCGATGGTTCGGACATGTGGAAAGAATGCCGAACGAACGTCTAGTTAAGAAGATATAAAATGCGATAGTGGAAGGATGTAGGTACCAGGGGAGACCGAGACTAACCTACCTAGACCAGATCGGTCATGTACTGAAGAAAGGTGGAGTCAAGAGTCTCCAAAACCGGCGCGCGTGTATGAAGAGAATTATGAATGTTGAGGAAGCGAGTGAAGTATGCAGAGATAGAGTTCTCTGGCACTCTGTTCTCTCTGCCTACCCTGCAAGGGATATGGCGTGATGATATGTATGTATGTATGTTAAATAGTGTATCTCGTCCACCATGAAAAGGATTTCGGTGTGAAAGCCGAATGGCACTGCCATGCAACAGCCCATGGCGAAGGAGCTTGTGACGGTATCGGCGCTACGTTCAAAAAAGAAGCCACTAGAGCAAGCCTTCAAGCTTCGTCAACGGATGCGATACTGAATTCACAGGATCTAATTGACTGGGCCACAAAGAAATTTAATACAATCAAAATTTTCTAATACAGCAAGACAGAGCATGAGCGAACACGCAGATACCTAGCTAAAAGGTTTGCAGGTGCTCCCAGCGTGCCGAAAATTCCAAGTTCGCATGCGTTTATAGTCATCCTGTGAATACTTGGAAGGTGTTCAGGTACTCAGGAGCTAAGGACGTCGTGGCAGTCGTACAATATACAGACTAAAAAACAGATATATTAATTATAGATAGTTTAATTACAGAAGAATTATACAGAAAAAAGAAGCAAAAATGTAAAAATACCAAAAATACAAAAAAAAATTAATGAGGGCTTCACTAAACATGAAGACAGTCTCAACCCTGTAAAACGCAGAGAGCTTTTAATTTCGAAGAAGTAATGGGTAATGAAACGACAATGATTCCATGTATCAATCGAAATTCTTTGGATAGATTATCGACTATCGATATTTACGGGATAATCAGGGTCGTTTGGCGCGATTTTGTAAGTTAACCGGGGTCACGTGACCCATAGTGGGTCTGCCATCTTGGATTTCGAAAATCTGAGGACAGATTCTTGTTCAGCGACCCCGAAAACTCCCGAGTACTCACGGGTGAGCCGATCCTAGTCGTTTTAGCCAGATTCCAGAAATCTGGCCCGTCACGTGACCCACACCTGGTCCTCCATCTTGGATTTCGAAAATCTGAGCACGGATTTTTGTTCAGCGACCCCGAAAACCCCCGAGTACCCACGGGCGAGCCGATCCTATTCGTTTTAGCCATTTTGCAGAAAAAATGTTGAAAACGACCCTCGACGGTGGTCACTTCCGGCCGCCATATTCGATCGGCCATCTTTTTTTTTTTAAACCACCATTCAGATTTCGAAAGTTCACGTTATTACGAACATTTTGAGCCCGCATAGGTCCATTGCCCATTTGGTCCCAACCAATTCTGGCCGGGCCGGGTGGCCGCTTTTACGTGAAACGCCTCATATATATATATATATATATATATATATATATATATATACTGGCAGGCCCGGCCACGCGTTGCTGTGGATAAGGTAGCCTCAGTAACATGTGGTGGATGCTAATAATTTGTAGCTTATAAGAAACGTTTGTACGTTTAACATAGTGCCATCTATTAAATACTTACTCACTCCAGTCAACAGATACCGCCATCTGTTTGAATCGTTTAGAGATACCAGATAATTGTGACTGTCAAATAATAGACAAATAATTTATTATATATTTTGCGACAATAAAATAATACTGCGACTATAAATTGAGATGGAAGCTATCCTATCTTTTAAGCTGGATCAAACTACACATGATGTGCAAATTTGATTAAAATCGGTTAAGTACTTTAGGAATACATCGCGGACAAACAACGTGACGCGTAATTTATATATATTAAGAAGAAGATATATATTCGACTTTTCTGTCAAACTTTGTAAAGTACATCAATTTTGCTGCAATCGTCAAAGCGATCACAGGGTAATAGGGTGCTTTTAATGTGCTTCCGTCCACTACAACAATGTTGATACTGATATATTGCTCCATTCAATTTAAGCCCGGGAATTCAAGATAAGTCATAGCATCTTTATTGAATTAAAACACAAATACAACAATGAAATAGAGAGCGCCTCTTCACATTCTCAGCCTTATTCTGTATCTAATACGTCTTTTCTTTATTTCCTTCTTTTTAAAAAAATATTATATTATTTTTCTTTTAGTAGGTTATGATCTGGACAGCCGCCGTCCGTTCCGTCCGGGGCGACGGAAAGGTGGCGCGTGAACCCATAACCCTCCGCATCGTCAGGGGCGTCTCCTTCACGCAGTCAGCTCTCTCTGCGGGTGACGGACTATTCCTCGGTCTAGTCACCCGCATAAAAAAACAAGACCCTGCAGTGAGAAATAATATTTTATTGTGTTGGATTTTACAAATAACTAATTAACGAACACAAATTATAGCCAGACTCAGAACAATAATTTACGTCCTGCCTGGGAATCGAATCCTTGATACTAACGTGGTATGTTGGTATCTTAATAACTTCGCATGTCTCTGTGTAGTTATTTTGAGTTCGACAGTCTAATATAGCCCAGCTTCAGTTTATTATTGTTTTACAAAAACATTACCATTTCAACTTGGAAAAGTAAATCATATGTGGGATAATTAAACTAAATATCTACTTTAGTCTAGTCAACAAGTTCAAAAACGAGTTAAATAGAAATAAAGCTCCTAAAAATATGTGTATTATAAGTAATAGAGAGTTCCGGGAGTTGAGACTTTTTATTGTAAATTTTCTCCTCTTTCAGGTTCTTTTTTCAAAATTCCTTATATATCATTATTTTAGATATTATTAACGAAAAACTAAATACCTTTATTTTTTTATCTAATTTTGTTAATAACAATCGCTATTTTTTATCTAATAAACCATCATTTCAAATCGAATAAGGTATCGCACATATTTTAGAAGCTTTATTTCTATTTAACACGTTTTTGAACTTGTTGACAAGAATACTTAATATATCTTATATTAAGTTACCACCGAGGTCAAGATATCGGTACCAGTGGTGAGTCTAATGACTATGGGAAGGGGAAACGGTAGATTATATGGCCGCGGGCCACCTCTCTTTTGCCCTGAATGAATGACGTGGTACGTCCAAAGCACAACCTACCATAAAATAAATAAAAAAGGACATTTTATATAATAATATTTACATAACCTCATGTATCTCCCAACTCCATCGATTGCGCGGGATAACGTTAATAATTCCCTGATGTTGGTGGATACTTATATCCCTTATCCGTCTTTTTACTACACTTACTATAACCTAGCCGAGGCAGCGGGTGACCGGACCGGGTATTAGTCTGGTCGCCCTGGGAGCAAGGCCACCGCGTGAGGACGACGCCCCGACGGTGCAAACTGTCCGGGTGTCGACATCAGCGAGGATACCCGTGAGGGTAGACCACCGGGTGGGCCACTGAAGAAAAAGACCACGTACCAGTGACCCACCCGCACGGCGTCGAGAGGTATATTGTAGGGCAGGTCTACGGGGTCATGCGCCGCTTTTCCTGTCTACACGGACGGAATAGCGGGGTTTGACGTACCGTAGCCCGCCGCTAAAAAAAAAAAACTACACTTACTATAAAGAGAGTAAATTCTATTGTTCTACAAAACATACGGCAGAAAAGATCGCTTGCTTAAACCATTATTAGACCAACGATTAGTTATACATATAATGTCAATAAAATTAATACAAAGAAAAATGCTTTAACGACCAACTCCAATAAAAGTAAAAAGATATATACCTTAAAAAACTAAAAATAAAAATATAAATTCATTCCAAAAATTACCTATGATTGGCTTGACATCGGTGCCAACTCAAACAGGTACAAGTTAGATAGCTATTGAAGTAGGAAGATATCTGTGATGGTCGCTTCGAAACGCCATCAAATTCAAGTTGATCAATAGATCATTTTCTGTGTTAAATTTATTATATATATTATTTTTATTTGTTACTTCTTAGTGCAGTACCTTTTTACGTTTATTAATTCGGTTGTTACTCCGATTTTTAGTTTATTTTCTTATTTTTAAGTACCTACAGGTATTTAAAAATAAAAAATAAACTAGAAATACCTAAGAGTATATAAGACAATTCGTCAGAAAATTTAGGAATCTTAGAAAATAATAAACTTGTTGTGTTGCTCTGAAAACACAAAGTTCTTTATTTAGCACAAGTTTACACTTTAACAACAAAAACAATACGAACCAGATATACAATCCTACCTGAAAACACAAAGAAACGACATTTAAAGTTTATTAATTAGCTTGTCGATTCCTCTTCCACTGAATTCTTTTTAATTATTAGTTTTATTTAGCACACTATCGCCATATTGCAATTCTCCCGTTTTATCTACTTTACCGCAATGACACTTGTAATGTCAGTGGTGACATCTATTAATAATTAAGAGTAAACCGTGACAGTGAACTGTTTCATCCATAAACAAATAACTTAAAGAAATCTAATTTCTTTACAAGTATTTAAAGTATTACCTTCAGGTTCTTGTCATAAGGAGCCCGACCAAATTCTAATGAGATTACATTTACAGAGAGAGAATAACATACAAAAAAAATTGTATTGAAACGAGAATCTCCTCATTTGTTGAACTTGGTTAAAAAAATTTGCTGCTAAAATACCCAATAATAATATGATGATGCGATTTCAATTATAAGTATAATCAAAAAGAGAGATGTCACCCTTCAATGCATAAAGGCAAATGGTTCGAGGAACCGTTTTCCACTGGCAGGGCACCTATTGAAAGCGATGACAATGCTGCCTGTCAGTGGACGGAACCCTATTGTTATACTCGGAAGCCATTATTGACATTTTCAAAGGGCTATTAAAATATTTTTTATTGAAAATCGTTTACCAACTTTTTGGCAGAGAGCAATAATTCATCGGTGTACCGCACCGAATTAATGCTAAATATAACCACAAAAATACCTGACATATTTTATATTTCAATGCGTTGAATAAATGGACGAATTGTTGGTAAATAATTCCGTTTATATTGAAATGATTATGATTTATTAATGTTTTTAATGAACGCTATTTTCATAGCTATTCACTGTGTTAAATTTTTGTTATTGTGTTTGGTCTATAAAATAAGGTATACTAGCTTCTGCCCGCGGCTTCGCCCACGTAAAAGGTTACTTTCCTAAAGTTTTTTATCCCCTATTTTTATTTTACCTCTTAAGTGTAAATTTTTTACAAAGTTTTAATGTCAAATTTATTTATATCTAATCAATAGCCTAAAAATAAGTTTCAAGCTTCTGGCTTTAAAATTACGATACTTCCTTATAAGTTTTCATCCCCCTTTACAACCCTTTTTTGCATTAAAAAGTAGCATATGTCCTTTATCAGGCTCTAGACTATCTGTGTACCAAATTTCATTTAGATCGGTTCAGTAGTTTTGGTGTGAAAGAACGACAAACAGACAGACAGAGTTACTTTCGTATTTATAATATTAGTAAGGATTAGACACGTATGGGTATGTATTTAATATAAAATTAATATATATGTAAATCTGTATAATAAGTCAAGAATACAATGTAGCACGTGCAAATATAACCGTGTAATAATTATTCATTATCACAGCAAATCATCGCGTCCCGTTTTCCGTAGTCAAAATTGTATAGCAAAGTAATCTAATTTCTAAATATTGTAAAGAGTAAAATGCGAATCATCATTATTCTCCTACTCTTATGCCAATTACTTGGTGTTGATACAATATGTTCTCTTCTTTTATAGTACCTACATATTGTAAAAGTTATTGGCAATAGATTTATGACCGGCCACCTGCCAGACATTGCCCTTCTTGGGAATGTAATTGTTAACCAAACGGCATCAGATGGAGTTCGCACAGGTCGTTATAAGACTCTTAGTCGTCTTTTACCACATCTACGGGCAAAGTTAAAGTTGAAAGTATTCGTAGCCACTACCACACAGTATCTAATATTAAAACAAAACTTTTAGCTATTTAGCTAAAAGATGAATAACTTGCTAGTTAAATAACTTATATTTTTATTTCTTCAGCACAAAGAGTAATAATATTAAAGATAAATATCTCACACACGGTTGGAAAATACAGTGAAGCAAACTGGAACATTTTTCACGTAAATAGATAAATTCACAATTTTACGTACAAACCTCGAAGGAAATTGTACTATGATTTTCACTTAAGCCTCTTACCTGTACCCCTTACATCGTAAGTCGTCGTGCCTACGTGGGCACTTACCTAAAATTAGTCACACTGGTCCACAGGTTACGACCGGTGAGATCCGCTTATAAATATACATAATGTACCCTTATGCGATCGACCTTCGAATTTACCCAGACCTACTTGACATAGTAATGTATTATATTGAGATCTTAAACAATGTAAATTAGGTGTTCTGCGAATATCAGAAAACTTCTACCTACTATATTATTGACTTTCTCTGCCTCATAACTTAAAAAAAGTAATATTTCTATGCAGAGCGATTTTACGTTTTCCACTGAATGCTCAAAATAGGGTTGTTGTCTTTAAGAAAACATTAGTTTTGTTACTTTATTATATAAATGTAATGAGCAAATAAACAGGAAATATTTATCAAAATGTTAATTTAAAGCATTTATCTTACATTTTATCATTTTTATGATCCCTGCTCTTACCATAATTGTGAGAATATCTGACAGATAATTTTATATCAATTTTACTAGATAATGATTAAATCGCTTTTAATTCTAAATATTTATTAAATAATTATGGCATACAAATAATAATAGAATATATTAATAAATAAATTTCGCAAGTTTTAAATATCTATGTATATTTTACATATCTATCAGTCGCAAATATCCACCGCAGAACGTAAGCCTTACCAAAGCACACCGCATACTCGTAAATAATACTAAACCACTTGCATCCATCTACATACGACTTTTATTCCAGAGTCATACGTAACTCACACGCGCGGCGTCGAGAGGTATGTTGTAGGGTGGGTCTACAGGGTCGTGCACCGCTTCTCCTGTTGCCCCTGAAGAATTAGCGGGGTGTGACCACACCGTAGACCGCCGCCAAAAAAAAAAAGAGTCATACGCTTTGGTCTCATTATTTGATAAATTTCTTCCTCAATGATTACCGGTTCTTTGGCGGATTTTTTTTGACAACAGTATCCTAACACCTTTTAATTATGTTGATATTCATAAAATAGTAACTTACCGTAGTATATATTACCTTAAGATTTTTTTTTATTTTTGCTATACTTAATTTAGTGTATGTATCAATCCCTGGTCACGAACACTCTATAAATCAGAGCAATTGACTTGCTATACACCACTCACTAGACGAGAGAATAGAGGAATTAGGTAAAGTATAGGGTTATGTTCTTTTTTTTATTGTCTTTGGTGGCAAACGAGTAAGCAGCACACCTGATGATAAGCGTTACTACCGCCCAGGGACCATTTCAATAGCAGGGTATAGCTCCCGCCGGGCTGGCCACGGAAAGCAAGAAAGCGGTACCAGTGGCCGGCCCAATGGCGATGGGGAGGGAATACGGTGGGGTTTTATGGGGCCACGCGCTGCCCTTCCGTCGCCCCGGAGGGTGCGGGCGACGTGTGTCCGGGCATAGCATAGCCTACCAAAAAAAAAGAAAAAAGGGTAGAGCTAGGCCGCTGCCTACCAATACAAACTCCAAACCCACCCAGTTGGGCTTCCGGCTCTCTCGTTCACCGAACGAAGCACAACAGCACTTTGCCATTGCTCTGATGTCGATCTTCTGCGAGAGTATGGTACTACTCCGGACTGACCGGCCCGCGACTATAGACAGAAAACTGTCAACAGCTTGTACCTACCACAAAAAAAAAATTGAATCAGTTATCTCCTTAAGTCCCTTACTCATTCTCTTACGATACCCACAGAATGGATGGATGGTAATTTTTCCATACTAAATCCGTGTAAAATATAAACTTTCACAAATATAGAATTATATCCTTATAAAAGTAGGTAATTATTGATATCGCAGCTAACGAACCATGACCTGCATTTTGTCATCAATGAATACATTGTTAATGTGGTGTTGTGATGCAAATTACTTGAGTGAAAGCCAATGATGCCTGGCCTATATATATACTACTGACGCCAGGCGTTAATCACACCGAACCGTAAATATTGTGGAGTTTTAAGAGGCCATATTTAACGTAAGTGTAGGAATAAAACCATTTTATGTGTTAATACATCAACATCGTTGACTCTTATGTAATATCTAAAGTAGGTCATCGTAAATTTACTAATAAGATTGAGTTATTTTCTTCGCCAAATTTAGCATATTCTGCTCTTATATAGAGATATCAATAATTTTATTTTACGTCGTCAATTTTCTCTAATGCTAAAGAAGTTAGGAAAATGCAGGAGTTATTATCACCTAAGCTTACATATTTTTATAAATTTGTAAAAATGTAGTATTTTTGTAAAAATAATTGTCCTTTTTTTGTTACATATGGCCATTGTTTACATAAGAATTGGCTACATGAGTTTAAAGAAAAATAACAAATTACTAGCATTGTTATTAAATACAATTATAACATACCTTACTTAAATATTATATTACTTATTATTTTATGTAATTAACTAATAACATTAATTAAATATATTAATGTTATTAATGTGCTTAATAAGTATTAATATTTTACTTCAGGAATACCGTAAAAGATATCTATTATTAATAATGAATAATTTAAATAATAAATGAATATTATAATCATTCCAATAACAACTGTTTAGACAGAAAATATCTTTATCAAAAATGTTTTCTGTCCAAACAATTATGTCTACTCTAATTTTAGATCTAATTTTAATAAATAATGTAACCGTAAATATTTTAAGCAGAATTCCAAATGTGAGCATTTTGCTCAAGCGCTTCAGTCAACGAACGCAAAAGTTGGGGATCCAAAACCCTTCTCTAGCCTGATTTATAACATTTAATCTACTAATCCCTCCCTCCAATCAAAAATTTATAATGGCGAATGATTTGATTGTATCCCTGATATTATTGAAATCCAGGAAGAGCAGTTACCACTTACAATAAAGTGGGCTGCTCGTCTGCCAACAAAAGGAGGACCATAAACAAGAAAAGTGCCAGAAAATTCCAATCGAATTTATGCTTTATCTGGAAAAAAAAATAAGACCAGTTTGATTTGAAATTGAACTGAATTCTATGACGAATAAGTGGGGAAGAGAAATATTAATATACAAAAATGATAAAAAAAAATATTGTGAATGCCCGTTTGGAAGGAAAGAATGAATGACAATGCCCCAATGGGTGAGACAAGTTACTACTTGATAAAATATTATCTATACTAATTACTGAAATTTTTAGCATTTAATATGCTTAATTATTTATAAATACCCGATACAAAACGAAAAATGATGTCACAAGCGGGGTTCGAACCCGCACCTATTGGGAATCCGGCCCAACCGTGCTGCCACTTACACCATCGTGAACTATTTTGGGACATGCAAATTTCGAATCATATTATATCTTACGTCTTCAAGGTGACGTATGCCATCTATCGGACAATGTTTACACATTGTATAGACTTAATACTTCAAACTTTACAGTTAGAATTGTATTAAACGATGACACAACCTTGTTATTCAAATTACTGAAATTTTTAGCATTTAATATGCTTAATTATTTATAAATACCCGATTACGAAACGAAAAATGATGGCACAAGCGGGGTTCGAACCCGTAACTATTGGGAATCCGGCTCAACCGTGCTGTCACTTACACCATCGTGAACTATTTTAGGACATGCAAATTTCGCTTCATATTATATCTTACGTCTTCAAGGTGACGCATGCCATCTATCGGACAATGTTTACTCATTGTATAATGTTGTATCTATACTAATTTTAATATTATACATACCAATAAAATCTCTACTACTACTGTATTGGTATCTATACTAATATTATAAAGCTGAAGAGTTTGTTTGTTTGTTTGAACGCGCTAATCTCAAGAACTACCAATCCGATTTGAAAAATTCTTTCAGTGTTAAATAGCTTATTTATCGAGGAAGGCTATAGGCTATATATCATCACGCTAAGACTAATAGGAGCAGATCAACAACGAATAATGTTTCAAAATCGGGTTTTTGTTTCCTTTTGAGAGCTTCCGCTGCGTAAACGGTTAAAGTTGCGTGAAAATTATGTACTACATAATTGTTCCCCTTTCAAAGTTCTAAATAAAAATCCGCGAGAGCATATGTCTATCTTTTATGATTGGCTCACTTTAACCTTTTTTATACTAATCAAATTAGTTTTAAAATCATATGATATTTTCGAAGGTGTTTTTATAAACATAATATTAATCCTTATCCAAATAAATGAGTTATCTATACTAATATTATAAAGCTGAAGAGTTTGTTTGTTTATTTGAACGCGCTAATCTCAAGAACTACCAGTCCTATTTGAAAAATTCTTTCAGTGTTAAATAGCTTATTTATCGAGGAAGGCTATAGGCTATATATCATCACGCTAAGACTAATAGGAGCAGAGCAACAACGAATAATGTTTCAAAATCGGGTTTTTGTTTCCTTTTGAGAGCTTCCGCTGCGTAAACGGTTAAAGTTGCGTGAAAATTATGTACTACATAATTGTTCCCCTTTCAAAGTTCTAAATAAAAATCCGCGAGAGCATATGTCTATCTTTTATGATTGGCTCACTTTAACCTTTTTTATACTAATCAAATTAGTTTTAAAATAATATGATATTTTCGAAGGTGTTTTTATAAACATAATATTAATCCTTATCCAAATAAATGAGTTATCTATACTAATATTATAAAGCTGAAGAGTTTGTTTGTTTGTTTGAACGCGCTAATCTCAAGAACTACCAGTCCGATTTGAAAAATTCTTTCAGTGTTAAATAGCTTATTTATCGAGGAACGCTATAGGCTATATATTCTCACGCTAAGACTAATAGGAGCAGAGCAACAACGAATAATGTTTCAAAATCGGGTTTTTGTTTCCTTTTGAGAGCTTTCGCTGCGTAAACGGTTAAAGTTGCGTGAAAATTATGTACTATATAATTGTTCCCCTTTCAAAGTTCTAAATAAAAGTCCGCGAGAGCATGTCTATATTTTAAAATTGGCTCACTTTAATCTTTTTTATACTAATCAAATTTGTTTTAAAATAATATGATATTTTCGAAGATGTTTTTATAAACATAATATTAATCCTTATCCAAATAAATGAGTTATTCATCACAAGTATTTAATTTAAAACAAAATTGCCCTTTACATTATTTGATTTCAATGAATATCTTAGGAAATATCGCAGTTTAAAAATAACATCGCAGCAAAATAATGATCAAGTACTGAGCGCGCATTTACGGTAAAAATACTGGGTCCTATAATCTTATATTAAAAAAAACTCAAACTAATGTTATT
Organism: Lymantria monacha; assembly: GCA_905163515.2. Taxonomy (NCBI): domain Eukaryota; kingdom Metazoa; phylum Arthropoda; class Insecta; order Lepidoptera; family Erebidae; genus Lymantria; species Lymantria monacha. The sequence goes on from LR991083.1 coordinate 23,185,211, forward strand.
TCTTAGTACTTCTGCACACACTACATTTTTAGTTTTGTTTTCTTCTCATGATCTTCCGTCGGCTTTACACATCCTAAATAATAATAATGAGTATAGGACGTATTAGTGCCTGCCCTCATGTATGTGAAAGTTAGATTTGGCGGGGAAGACATGAAAGTAGAGTAAATGCTGTAGAGCTGACAGCTCTTCGTAACGTGTGTGATGTAAGTAAGAAAGATAAAATTAGGTATAATATTATAAAAGAGCGCTGGTATGCTGAGGTGGGTTGGACACGAAGCGGAAGAAAGAATGAGTGGGCAGAGGTTGACGAAGCAAACATATAAAGCAATCATGAATGCGACAAATACAAGTGGAAGACCACGTCATACTTTTCTGGACCAAATTGGAGATTTGTTCACGAGAGGTCATCATCATCATCATTCTCCTACTCTTGGGGTCCATACAATAAGTACTCTTCATTCATAGTAGATATTGTAAAAGTTATAGGCAATAGTTTTATGACCGGCCGCCTGCTGACGTCAACCCTCCTTGGGAATATAATTGTTGACTAAATGGCATCAGATTGGAGTTGGCCCAGGTCATTCTAAGGCTCTTAGTTGTCTCTTACGACATCCACGAGCATGTATGTATGTATCTATAAAAAGTATAGATAAGACCCAATATTTTTACTTAAGGTTTAATGTTTCACTCTTACTAATAAAAGCGTCATGTAGGTACCTAAAACAACTTTAACGTATGTATTATTTAAAATATTTCCATCTTTTACGTAAACGAATTCGCAAGATGAAGTTAACGTTAGCCCTAAGTACCTTTTCCACGCGGACGAAGTCGCGGGCGGAAGCTAGTGTATAATATTAAAATTAGTATAGATAATATTTTAAAGCTTGTTTCAAATATAAATTACAAATATTTAAAAGCAAAAGTAAGAAATAGGTATTATAAAAGAGCACAGTTGAGTTAGAGAGGTAGCAGTAAATATTAAAATAAATATCTTGAATTTATCGAAACTAGTATCTTGTTTAAAATAATGAATTAAGAACGAGAAAGGTGGCAATCGATAGTTTCTTCCTATAATCAATGTGATACAGGTGTAGGTTTTCGTACGTGGTATAAAAATTACCGATATTTAAAAATGGAATATAAATTGAAATAAAGTTTTAAGAATTTTATAAAATATGAATCGGTTTACAATATTTTCCAACGGTTAGAAAAGAAAAAAAAATATTTTTTACAAAAGTCTGCACAGATGTTAAATTTCATATTAATATTTAGTATTTGTATAAAGATCAGAAAATAAAATGTAATTAGTTTTATCATATCTCAATATTTCTTAAATTCATTTCTTTGCTTAAATTCAAATAAGAGATAAATTGTAACCTGATTAAATATAAAATAAAACTTGTGAAACATTTTCTCACTGAATTATATTTTTACTAGCTTTCGCCCGCGATTTCGTCCACGTAGAAACTATGAAGTGTACGAAGAGCAAATATAAGGTTATTCCGTTGCTACTAATAAATTATTGATTTAAGAAAACGTATTTTAATTTATTTTTAAACATATTTTTTTTACCATTAAAAGTTTTACGTCTACAGTTTTACTGATTTCAATTTTCTATACTGTAACGTCAATGTTTTCACCCCGTTAATTATACCGCCTGCGGCATATGATTTCTCGTAATTTTGACATGTTCCTATCGTGGATTTTGTCTCATACGAATTGACTATATCCTTCTCCAGAGCATGCCGTAAGATAATAATTTCTGATGTTTACGCAAGTATTTCATTTGAACTAAAACTACTTTTACGGATTTCATCACTTTTGTATATGAGTTTTAATTCACCGTTATGATTAATTTATAACGTTCATGGTCACGGAAGGACTCTTATGTCTAACAGGTGGTCGTTATTACAAAGAGTTATATCTACTTTCGACTCGCGTTTTTTGGAACAACTAAATTGCCTGCTAAACAAAAAGGAAATGATTCTATATAAGAAAAAATATATTGTTTTTGGTAAGTTATTTCTATATATTAATTTATAACAATTATTATATCATTACAATTTTAAAACTAACAAGCTATTTTAAAACTAACAAAACTAATAAGTTACCACCGAATTGGTATACAGCCGCACCGAGAAATAGGTTTTCGGCAAGAACACTCATAGGGCATAATACTAATTACTGACTTTTAAGAGGCGGTTTACTTTATCTTGCTAAAGTTGACTAAAATTATAATAAACTATTATTATGAGTCAAATCTATACAACAAGTGCTCACGGTGTCGTACAGTCTTAGGGTAGATCACCCTATCTTTGTTTTATTTTTAACTAATGACCGGCATTCGCTTCGCTTCGGTATTCAGTTGCTCTATCCCCACATTACAAAAATATAATTGCATCTAGAATATTCATTTTAATAATAATTAGTTCACCACATATTTATTGTATTTAAATGGATAAAGAGTAATACTGTATTATTAAAATTAGCTTCCTAAATAATGCATTATTTTTTTAATAATGTGTAAAGATGGCCAAGGTTATTGTAGGTTATCCTTAGGTAATAGATATACATATCTATGTGGTAATTTTTTTGTAATTTTTTTTATTTATGTGGTAGTTTGTTTGTCTTTTAAAGTTATACTCGTACAATGCCTTAGTATGTTATTTTGATATAACTTTTAAAGTTTAGCAAGCGCAGCAAGTAATGTAAGAGCATACAAATATCGGTATGGTGTCTGAGTAAGAATACAATTCACCACGCCATATCTTGCCCGTGGGTGATCGTAAGAGACGACTAAGGCATAAAAATTGCATATAACATCTATGCAAGAAAAGAAAAACTCGAAACAAAACCCTATACCAACACGTCTAACCAGCGCGGTATAGTAGGTTAACTTCCTTCCCATACGGAGGAGGCCTGAGCCCAACAGTGGAACATACATGGGCTGTGATGATGATACAAATATATTTTTTTACGAAATCACATTGCAAATCTCTTAAATAACGAAAGGGAAAATGACACTGGTACATTTTATATTCAATATTTAGTAACTTCAACAAATTATAAATTCGATATTCGAACATTGTTATACAATGGTTTGATATGCAGTCAGAGAACGTACTGATTAGACTATGCTGTAGGCCATCACTGAACTAGCTGATACTTGATGAGGCATTCGTGCCAATGCAACAGCTTCGATCTTAACCATTGTTTGAATAACGCCCTTCCTGTGATATGGACACATGCTTTGTTTAGTAAGTTTCCTTTAATCAAGTTTCCATAAATTGTTTGCATTTCTACTATAAAATGATACTACTATATTTAATATTATGAGATTAGATGTGATGTGATGATGATACAATATACGTTCTAAACTACTTATTTAAGTTACTTTAAATTTCAACAACCTATAAGGCTTGTACATTCATTTGTAGTATTAATTACGGCTCAGAATTTGTGAAGATATAATTTCATTACTTAATTACGCTACATTTCATTATTTATTTCAAACGAAATTTCAATTATTATGTAGTAAAATTTGTTATGAAATCTTTTTTAACAACTATGAAAACTCTGGTTAAGGAAGGTTACTCTGGTATTCGTGGCAAAATTCAATTCACAACTTTTGCAGTTTTGATCTTTATAATTTAATATCTAAGGTGAAAAAAAAAGACCCTAGTCGACATAATGACAGAAGATTGTAAGAAAAGGGGTCTACGCGTGAATGTGAGCAAAACCAAAATAATGGTCTTTGAAAGAGATGAAGCCAGAACAGATGTAAGAGTAACAATAGGTAATGATGTACTAGAGCAAGTGGATGAATTTGTATATCTTGGATGTGGATTTAGCCGAGATGGAAGGTACACCACTGATATAGAGCGAAGAATGAATGCGGGAAATAGAGTGAACTGAGCGTTGGGGCAACTTCTCGGTAGCCACCACCTCAGCCAGAAGGCACGTGTAGCGATACATAACGCAGTGCTTGTCCCAACATTACTGTATGAAAGCGAGAGTTGGGTATGCAGAAAAGAGTATGAAAGTAAAATTAATGCGGTCGAAATGCGATCTCTACGGCAAATCTGTGGAGTTAGGCTGAGTGATCGCATTCGTAACGACGACGTAAGAGAGCGAGTAGGTATGAAAGAGAGTATTGGTGTAAAGATGCGAAAGGGAATGCTCCGATGATTCGGACATGTGGAAAGAATGCCGAACGAACGTCTGGTTAAGAAGATATACAATGCGAAAGTGGAAGAATGTAGGTACTGGGGGAGACCGAGACTAACCTACCTAGACCAGATCGGTCATGTACTGAAGGAAGGTGGCGTCAAGAGTCTCCGAAACTGGCGAGCGTGTATGAAGAGAATTATGAGTGTTGAGAAAGCGAGTGAAGTATGCAAGGATAAAGTTCTCTGGCACTCTGATCTCTCTGCCTACCCTGCAAAGGACATGGCGTGATGGTATGTATGTAAAAAACCATAATAAATAATCGTGATTGTAAAATATCTAATTGAATAGACAAATACCTTGATTAAATAATACTCTTATTATATTGCAACTGTAGCTTGTTTTTTGTTTTACCTCCATGACTTGTTTTTTTATTTTATCTATAATACTCGCCTTAATGATATATATTATTAAAAAAAATCTTTTATATATTAGAAAATGGAGAAATAGTTTTTTCACACACATATGCTAGATCGCCTTTAATAAATATGCTTAACTATTATTTTGTTAGAATTAAATTTTTATTATATGCCTTAGTTGCATCATTATAAGTAACGACGTTAAAATTACGATTTGCGTTGCTTATGATTTTTAGCGTCATACATAACTTATTTTGTTCTTTTAAATTATTATATGTAAATATAATATACAATACACGCATTCGTATTTAAATTTTGGTATTAAAATTAAGTTGATTTACTTTTAAACTCCAAAGTCTGCCTGGTTACTCAAGAATGCAGAAACCGGATTGGTCCTTTCATCTGAAATCACCACCATCTAGCCTAAAGGCAGGTTAATTAATTTAGATTCTGTTATTGGTGGAGAAACTACATCCTAGGGCAGTAAATTGTTTCGCTTGCCGCCCCCTTCACCATCCTAGACAGATCAAGTGTGATAATAATAATACCTGCCACTAAAACAAAAAGGTTAGTGATTCATAGCTGTCATCCATCTGAAATTCATGATGCAGTGATAAGATTATAATATCGAGCGACGAGTAGTTGCCGATAAAGTGTATAGGTTGAGGACTGTGGGATAGTATACCATCTACTACCCGTGGAATTCCGATGATATTTCGAAGCCGATCAGTCTGTACATCTTTTTTTAGTAGGTACGTTCGTTCAGTCCGTGGCGACAGAAGGGCAGTGCATGGCCCCATAACCCACCGTATTCCCTCCCCATCATGATGGAGCCGGCCACTGGTACCGCTTCCTTAACATCCGTAGCCAGCCTAACGGGTTACCCTTTCGGGTACCATTCCCCGTCGACACCCCAGTGCCGGAGCGTCGCCTTCACGCGATTAGCCTCTCCGAGGGTGACGGACTATTCCCTCGTCCAGTCACACGCGGCTTTGGTTACTCGCGCATGCGCCGCCCTAGGCGCCGGAGGTCGAGCGTGTCATCGAAGAGGATTTCCTCTCGGACCTGCCCCGTCGGCTGCTTCCACGAGACGACTGTCTCGCAGAAGGCGGCGACCACGTCCCAGTTCCTAACGCTGTCGAGCACCGCCTTAACGATGGTCGATAGTGCCAGGTCGGCACCGATGATTGCGATGAGTTAACGGTTTTGCACTACTCAGGCCACACAGACCTCGAGCGTGTGCTGCGCTGTGCCCTCGTCGCAATCGCAGTCATCTCAGAACGGTGTCCTCCCCCTCCTCAAGGCCGTATGGAGGTACGTGGCGAAGCAACCAGGCCTCGTGAAGACCTGCACCTGTCGGAAAGAAAGAATCTCATACTGCTGACCCAACCACTTCATCAGCACCGGCCTTAAATGTCCGAACATAAAACCGAGGCTTCTCCGAATCCGGATCAGCCGGATTGCCCAACTGTCTGGTTTTAGAGTAATCGGGCAATTATCCAAGATCGATAATCAGAAATCACAGAATAGAAGAACAGAAAAAAGATAATACACAATATAAAAAAAAAATCAAATTGACTTGAATAACATTAAAGGACTTTTTTAATATCAAACGAATACTAATCAATCCACAAATAAGTATGAGTTTTGGTTTCTCATAATTATTTTAGCCTTATAGATTCTTTTTAATTAACTACGTTCTTGTTAATTAACGGCAATTAGTAGGTTATTAAGTTGGCGTCTTCTGACATTTATTGAATCTATGTAATTTATTACATTATGTTCGTTGGGGAAAATAAAATATGATGTAATAGCCTTAGTCTTTGTTTTTTTTTATAAACTTTTAATTTTTAGTAAATTACTAATTTTTGTTATAAAGAATTCTCCTCAGATCATTCTCCTTTTAGGCACCGGTGGCCCACTCGTACGGCGTTGATAGGTATTTGTAGGGTTGGTCTATGGGATCGCGCATCAGTTTTTTCCGTCGCACGAGACGAATTGAACGGGTTATGACCACACCATAGCCCGCCGCCAAAATAAAAGACTGGTTCTCATCTCATCATTCTCCTTTAAAAAGTTATTGGAACGCTCCAATGACTCCAAATCGTTCGTATTTTGTTCCGACTGTTGCAATCATCGATAATTCGCACAAAATGTTATCGAAACAAAACTTCCGATTAGTGTTCTTTTTGCTTAGTTACAGTTTAAAATTTAATAAGTATACAATTGTTTATCGTAAGGTTCGAATACACCCTAGCCGAGGCCGCGGGTGACTGGACCGGGGAATAGTCCTTCACTCGCAGAGAGGCTGACCGCGTGAGGGCGACGCTCTGGCAGTTAGCTGGGGCGTCGACGGGGGATGGTACCCGAAAGGGTAACCCGCCGGGCTGGCCACGGAAGGCAAGGAAGCAGTACCAGTGGCCGGCCCAATGGCGATGGGGAGGGAATAAGGTGGGTTATGGGGTCACGCGCTCCCCTTCCGTCGCCCCGGACGGTGCGGGCGACGTGTGTCCAGGCCATAGCCTACCCAAAAAAAAAAAAAAAGGTTCGAATACAAGACTTCTGCGTGTAAGTAATTATCGGTCACTACTGCAAAAAAAAGTACGTTATTATATTTAAATTTTATGTAATGGTTTATAAAACCCGATAACGAAGCGAAAAATGATGTCACAAGCGGGATTCGAACCCGCGCCTATTGGGATTCCGGCCCAATCGTGCTGCCACTACACCACCATGAAATATTGTAGGACATGCAAATCTCGCTTCGTATCATATTTACGTCTTTAAGGTGACGTGCGCCATCAACCCGACAATGTTTACACATTGTTATAGGCTTAATACTTCAAACTTTGCAGTTAGAATTGTATTAAACGATGACACAACCTTGTTATTCAAATTACTGAAATTTAGCATTTAATATGCTTAATTATTTATAAAACCCGATTACGAAGCGAAAAATGATGTAGTGGCAGCATGATTGGGCCGGAATCCCAATAGGCGCCGGTTCGAATCCCGCTTGTGACATCATTTTTCGCTTCGTAATCGGGTTTTATAAATAATTAAGCATATTAAATGCTAAATTTCAGTAATTTATGTAATGGTTCTTACTAGATTGAAATATTGTTGAATAGAACGGATAATTGCATAAATATTCGGCATCAAATATTATTGGTTCAAAAGTATTCGACGTATTCCCTAGACGAAAACAAATCTGTTACAAGCGCTCTTTCTCAATCACATCGACCTTATACTGACGGCATTAGTCCGGTGAATATCATACATCCCTTTTTATTCCCTTGAGAGTGTACCTCTTCACGGGGTGCGATCAGGAACCATAAGGAATCGAGTATAATAGTTTTATTTTATTATGTTATAAACATCTGTTTCTATAATATGCCTAGTTTTAAATTTTTCTTGATTTTCATACAATTATTAAAATCGGTTTACTGCACAAATAACATAGTAATAACCTGCCAATACGACCTACGATTTGGGTTCGTCAACTGAATACTTTTAAGGACCCAAATGGGGTCCTTTTAATTCCAAAAAACTTTATTACTATTTATATTGGGGGGCATAGTCCGGAGCGTGCTCGTTCGCGCCCCCTGCCAGTCTAATTAGACTGCTAATCCGGCTCGATATGCGTACCGCAATGCGGGTTAGGGCGTCCCCCGGAGGCGACGCGTACCAACCCGCCCCCGTCGGTACGAACATCGGCAGTTGCGGCGATGGGGGCCGCCACCCATCACGCCTTGCCCAGTCAGGCGAGTCGAGGAGAGCAGAGTGCCGGGTGGGCACGTGGAATGTAAGAGGTTGTGTGGAAGGGAAGTTGCACGAGCTGATATCCGTCATGGCGGACAAACAGCTAGACGTGCTCTGTGTAACAGAGACCAAGCGAAGGGGCAGCGACGCCTGCGATCTTCCTGGTGGCGGGATGGCTCTGTGGTCTGGTGTACCACAGAGCGATCGAGCCAGCATGGGGGTAGGAGTGCTGTTGTCCTCTCGCTTGGCCTCAGGTGTGAAGGATTACGGAATGTATGATCCCAGACTTCTTTGGGTCCGTATAAAACTAGGTGTCACCAAGGTATTCATGGTTGTAGCATATGCTCCCGTAGGATCGGGATTTTCTAGGATTCTCTAGTCCGTCCTCGGTGGCATCAGACCTAGAGAAGTTTTGGGATAATGTTAGGGAAGTTCTGGATATGACAGAAACCAGTGAACGCGTGATTGTATGCGGAGATTTGAACGGATGGGTGGGGACCAAGTGTCCCGATTATGAGGACGTACTTGGTCCATTTGGTGATAAGAGAGTGAACGACGCAGGTAGGCTCATAGCGGATGTATGCATGGAGAGAAGCCTTATTGTGTCAAACACATTTTTCCAGCATAAGGACATCCATATGTATACATGGAGAAGGAATGAACAGAAAAGTATAATAGATTTAATTTTGGTAGACAGTCGCCTCCGAAGCAAAATATTGGACGCAAGAGCCTACAGGGGCCCCACAGTCGATACGGACCACTATCTCGTTATTGCGAGATTTAGTGGTCTGTTCAGAAGGAGGAGGCACTGGCGAGAGCGTGTCCACTTCGGAGGGCTTGAAAGCATAAAGGTTGAAAGGTTGCAAGAAGAGTGTGTAAGAGAAAAGTATGCAGAGGGTGTCCGAGAACGGCTGACGATGGCAAGCCAGCCGCAATCGGACATTGAAGAATGCTGGAGAGTATTGAAAGAGAGTATGGTAGACACAGCGAAAGAAGTATGTGGAAGTTCAAAGAAGCATAGAAACACAAATGGTGATGCATGGTGGGATGCGGCAGTGGCAGCTTCCGTAGAGCAAAAGAAGAAAGCGTGGCTGGACTATGTCTCTTCTTTGAATCTGAATGACAGTATGACTGAACAGAAGAAAGAAATATATCGGCAATGTAAGAATGACACCAAGGCCTTAGTGAAAGAGAAACGTGATAGAGCAAGTATGAGTGCAGAAGATAGGCTGACTAAAAACTTCGAGGGTAACACCAAACTCTTTTGGAGGGAGGTGAAGAAGTCTCGGGGTGGTTGGTCAGCCTTCAGAATGAATAAAATAAGGTCTAAAGGTGGAGACATTGTTACACAAACACAAGAAGTGTTAAACCGATGGAGTGAATATTTTGGCGATATGTATGCGGATGCTACGATTGGCGCCGGTGTCGCATGTGGTCTAGTAGATCAACAGCATTTTACAGCATTTCGGATTATCTAAATGATAATACGGAATGGTTATGAGCAGCTCCTCTCTCAGCAATTGCCCTTTTAATGTTTATCACTTACTCTTGTATTATTTGTATTATCTTAATTGTACAGTGTAGCGTGTTTTGCCTAACGAGTTATGTATTTAATTATCCAAGCTATCTGTTTCAAATTTATAGATTATGGTGTGGTCATGCTCACTGAAAAGGTCTCTGCTTGCGGTAGCTACGTGGAGCGGGTCTCTCCCTTCCCTCCAATGTGGTTGAGGGGCGTGATGGCTGCTCTAATAGTTAACTCGTGATCGGGTGCCGCTTGTGGGATCTGGTCCAGCCATTTTTCTTTCTTTTTTGTTTTATAAATATTCTTAGTTTAATTTTGTATTATATACAAAATTTTAAAAATGAATCTTTACTCGAAGGGCATATCACTGGAGCTAACATAAATTAAACATGTAACCAAACTCTTTTGTGAAAAAATATAATAAAAAAAAATGACGAGCCCACTGAGTTTCTTGCCGGATCTTCTCAGTATGTGGCTGCTTTCCGATCCGGTGGTAGATTAATTAAATTTAATTATAAAAAAAAAAACAATGTAAAATTGACAATATGTAAGTGCCCCTATGGGGCTTATGCAAAATAAATGATTTGATTTGATTTGATTTGAACATTCGGCGACGGCGTCCTCCGATGGCATCAGTATGGATGAAGTTGCATGGGCGATAAGAAGTTTGAAAAATGATAAGGCAGCGGGCATTGATATGGTGTCTGCCGAGATGATTAAGCTTGGTGGCTCCTGTGTCCGGGAGGCGTTCCTGTTGCTCCTCAATTTATGCTGGAGCTCGGGAATGGTTCCCGGGGACTGGAATAGCGCAGTCATCGTGCCTTTGTTTAAAAACAAGGGTTCACGTTATGACTGCGCAAATTACAGAGCCATAAGCTTGACCAGTTTGGCAGCAAAAGTGTATGGAAAAATTATTGAAAGGAGAATGAGGATGGTGTCCGATGGTTTACTGTGTGAGACACAAGGAGGTTTTAGGAGTGGAAGGGGATGCATGGATCAAGTGTTCTCTCTGCGCAACATTGTGTAGAAGCATCTGGCCCTAGGTCAGAGGGTTTTCTGCAGTTTTGTGGATCTGGAGAGAGCATTTGACCTGGTTGTACGAAAGGAACTTTGGGACATTTTACCGGAGTATGGTATTAACGGTAAACTGCTGCAGGCTGTGCAATCCAGTTACATGGGCTGTAGAGCCTGTGTGCGGCTGGATGATGGAATGTCGCCTTGGTTTGACGTCAATATCGGCGTTAAGCAGGGGTGCGTTCTGTCAGCCAGGCTGTTTATCATATATCTGGATAAATGTCTCCAAAGGTTGAACGATATGAATGTGAGAGTCCAGATGGGTGACTCAGTGGTCTCTGCTCTGCTTTATGCAGATGATGCAGTCCTGCTGGCACAGTCAGCGATTGACCTGCAGACCCTAGTTGACACAATGACAGAAGATTGTAAGAAAAGGGGTCTACGCGTGAATGTGAGCAAAACCAAAATAATGGTCTTTGAAAGAGATGAAGCCAGAACAGATGTAAGAGTAACAATAGGTAATGATGTACTAGAGCAAGTGGATGAATTTGTATATCTTGGATGTGGATTTAGCCGAGATGGAAGGTACACCACTGATATAGTGCGAAGAGTGAATGCGGGAAATAGAGTGAACGGAGCGTTGGGGCAACTTCTCGGCAGCCACCACCTCAGCCAGAAGGCACGTGTAGCAATACATAACGCAGTGCTTGTCCCAACATTACTGTATGGAAGCGAGAGTTGGGTATGCAGAAAAGAGTATGAAAGTAAAATTAATGCAGTCGAACTGCGGAAAATCTGTGGTGTTAGGCTGACCGACCGCATTCGTAACGACGACGTAAGAGAGCGAGTAGGTATGAAAGAGAGTATTGGTGTAAAGATGCGAAAGGGAATGCTCCGATGGTTCGGACATGTGGAAAGAATGCCGAACGAACGTCTGGTTAAGAAGATATACAATGCGAAAGTGGAAGGATGTAGGTACCGAGGGAGACCGAGACTAACCTACCTAGACCAGATCGGTCAGGTACTGAAGGAAGGTGGAGTCAAGAGTCTCCGAAACCGGTGAGCGTGTATGAAGAGAATTATGAATATTGAGGAAGCGAGTGAAGTATGCAGAGATAGAGTTCTCTGGCACTCTATTCTCTCTGCCTACCTTGCAAGGGATATGGCGTGATGATATGTATGTATGTATGTATGTACTATTTATATTTATAGAAATCATAATTATATTCCATTAATGCATTTGGTGGCAGACAATCAGTTTGTGTGTGCATGCATGCATGTGGGTGCATACGTGTGCTTATGCGTGTGCATGTGCGTGTGCATGTGGGTGTATATGTGCGTGTGTGTGAGTGTGCTTATCTGTGTGTGTGTATGTGTGTGTGTATATGCGTGTGTGTGTGTGTGCATGCGCGCGTGTGTATGCATGTGTGTTATTCTTACGTTTATTGCTTCTATTATATGGTGTCATAACGTGTTTACAAAGTATCGTTTATAAAAATACGTGAAGTAATATGTTGCTTCTATACTTATTGCTTAGAATATAAAGACATTGAAAATATTTAAAGACATTCAATGTAGGATTAAATATAATTTTTAAATACATCCAATTTTGGTAGAGAAATTTTGAAATTATTTACGTTAAAATTCATATTAAAAAGTTTTTGGTCTCCAACAAAATTTATTGGAAATGCCATCGGGCACATTATTCGTATGCACTATAAAGGGAGTTCGTTAATGTATACATTTTTGGTATCCTTTATAAAAAAGTAAAAAATTGTGACACTGATCAAATAAAATCTTTGCTCTAAAAGCTTTCATGTAAACGCTTTTTATTAGTTTTATTTATTACAATTTTTAAAATACCTAGTATACAATTTATGATGTATCTGTGAAGTAATGATATAATGAAGTAATGATATAATTCACCAGGACTTTCACTGGATGATAGGACAAGATTACTAAGGGACGCCAGCAGATGACATCACTGTAAGAGTTGAAAAACTCGAAATAAAACCCTATATCAAACCGTCTCACGAGCGTGGTATAATAGGTAACAATTACTCTCCCACTGGAGAAGGTTTACGTACAGCATCGATACCTATACGAGCTGAGATCATGAATAGACGATTTTAAATATTAATATCCTCATCATTATCCTACTCTTATCCCAATTACTTGGGGCTTATCGGCCCCAATATGTACTCTTCTTTCATAGTACGTATTGTAAAAGTCATTAGCAATGGTTTTATGACCGGCCTGCCAGACATTAACCCTCCTTGGGAATGTAAGTGTTGACCAAACGGCATCAGATGGAGTCGGCCCAGGTCGTTATAAGGCTCTTAGTCGCCTTCTACGCCATCCACGATCAAAGTAAGGGTTGGCAGTATTCATAGCCGCTACCACACAGCATTTTAAATATTAATATATGACTTTAATTATATAATTTACTAGCTTCTGCCCGCGGCTTCGCTCGCGTATAAAGTTATTTTCCTAAAGGTGAACTATTATCTCAAGTGAATACCGGGATAAAAGTATCCTATGTATTAATCTGACATTTTTATTTATATCTAATCAAAACCTAGAGAAATTGTTTCATCGTTCTATCTTCAAAAATGACCAATTTTCATACAAAGTTTCATCCCATATTTTTTATTTTCTCCCTTAATGGTACAATTTTTACAAAGTTTAAATTCAAACAGCCTAAAAAATAAGTTTCAAGCTTCTGGCTTTAAAAATGACGATAGTGCCATACAACCTTTCATAGCCCCTTTCTACCCCTTACAACCCTTTTTTCGCATTTAAAAGTAGCCTATGTCCTTTCTCAGGTTCTAGACTATGTGTGTAGGTACCAAATATCATTTAAATTGGTTCAGTGGTTTCGGCGTGAAAGCGCGACAGACAGACAGGCAGACAGAGTTACTTTCCCATTTATAATATTAGTAAGGATAACAAATTATAATATATACAAAGCGACTAAAGGAATGATTTCTAGTGCAAGTAAATGATAACATTTGATTTAATTCCTATTCTTAGTTGCTATGATGACCCAATTTTATTGATACATACATACATATCATCACGCCATATCCCTTGCAGGGTAGGCAGAGAGAACAGAGTGCCAGAGAACTCTATCTCTGCATACTTCACTGGCTTCCTCAACATTCATAATTCTCTTCATACACGCTCGGCGGTTTCGAAAACTCTTGACTCCACCTTACTTCAGTACCTGACCGATACTGAAGAAAGGTGGAGTGTGTATACACTTGATACATTTATCTCCAAAATAAAAATATTTCTTAAATTATTTTCATTTATAATAATAATCCTCATCGCGTGAAAGACATATCGTGCTAGTTCCTGTGTTTTTGTTTTTTATTGCTTACGGTGGTAAACGACTAAGCAGCACTCCTGATGGTAAGTGTCACTGCCAACTCCATAGGTGGCAGTGAAACTTACGTCGTTTAACGTCCATACGTTTGCTATACCAAAGGTATAGCTAGGCCGCTGCCTACCATTACAGTCCATTCCAAACCCACTCAGTTGGGCTTTCGGCTCTCTCCTCTTGATATACAAAAGTGCTCACATTGAAATACCAGTTTAACACTTTCACAGCGAATAAACAAAATACCCAGCAAAACATATAATACAAATATTCTTTCGCTTATAATTCTGCATTCTTTACATCCCATGCCCATCTCGCTGTTTAAAGAACAAATTATTGGGCATATAAAAAAGACAGATAATTACAATGAATACATTTACAATGAATAAGTTTTTACTTACAGATACTTCATTGTAAATACATATACAAAATAACAACCAGCGAAAATAATGCTTAGAACATAAAATAGAACTTATGTTTCTCGATGCCAACACTAGTCTTACTGTGTAGCCTTTAACAGTAACTTTCACTTACATTTATATTTCAGTACACGTACCCACGTACTACAATATTTCTTCTTAATTCGTATCCTTTGATAGTCTGGGACTATTGCAAACGTATACTCCATGGACCGTGTAATCTAAATTGATATTTATACAAAAACAAGGTGTCTACTTTTCTTTCAATAGGTTATAAAGGCTAAAAAAATTACGCAAACTCTATGATTGCTTTAATTTTTTTTCAATAATATTTCGCAAAATATGTTTGTATCTTAATGATTTCTAATCTAAAGACAGTATTATACATAAGATAATCCTCCTAACCATTATTATTTCAGTTTTTTTTTAAATAATTTTCATTTATTTGTGTATGAAAAATGGCAATACTAGCCTATTACAGGCACTTTTCAAAAATAAAATTAGTCAGCGTAAATTACACTCTACAAATTACAATTACATTTTCCGTGTGGTGATGGAGTAAGAATACAATTCACAACCCCATATCTTACCCGTGGGTGATCGTCCGAGACGACTAAGCGATATAAAACACATATAACATCTATGTATGAGAAGTAAAACTCGAAACAAAACCCTGTACCAACACATCTGACCAGCGTGGTATAGTAGGTCAATTTCCCTCCCATTATGAAGGAGGCTCGAGTCTAACAGTTAGACCTATACGAGCTGATATGACGATGATTGATGAAATTACACTCAGATGCCAAAGCGCCTGGTAGGCTACGTAGCGAATTGCCTTGTATGGGCGTTCACGTAACTTAAACTGCTGTCATCCGTGAGACCTTCTTAGTTTGTGTAACAATATATATCAAAATCATCATCATCATTATTCTTCTACTCTTATTCCAATTACTTGGAGTCGATACAATATGTACTCTTCTTACATAGTACATATTGTAAAAGTTATTGGCAACAGTTTTATGAAAGGCCGCCTGCCAGACGTCAACCCTCCTTTGGAATGTAATTGTTGATCAAATGGCATCAGATGGTGTCGGCCCAGGTCGTTATAAGGCTCTTAGTCGTCTTTTACGTCATCCAAGAGCAAAGTAAGGGTTAGTAGTATTCGTAGCCGCTACCACAATATCAAAATATAATAGTATTTATCACGTAGGTATAAATATATATTTCAACTTCGCTTCAAACAATTTCCACAAAATTCTTGATCCTGAAGACATGCACCTTTGTGTAAAATATACAAAGTAATACAATGAAACATGTTGTTCAATTCTTAGATAACTACTATAATACAATTGAAAAACGGAGCTGATCTCATCAATTCGAATTTAATTTCTTTTTCTTATTGGCAAATGATCAAGCAACGTACCTGATGGTAAGTGTTACAGCGGCTCATGGATTTTTGCGGTACTAAGTGTAGTGAAACACACGCAAGTTGGTTCAATACTGATTTATTATTTTAATACCCTCCACCTAGTAATATTATTAATTTAAACGTAAGCTTACAATAGATATCTATTAATATACCTAGTTATTTGTCTGCTAATTACATTTTTTTTTGTATAAATATTTAATTACATAGATAGTTACAAACATAATAGTTATGACCTATATAAATAGATGTAAATATTGACAAAAATAATCTAATCGAATTCTAAATTGGCCAACATTCGTGCAGTTCTTTCCTTTGACCTAGTAATAGGTACCGCAGATGGAGACGGATACAGCTAGGCCTAAACCAAGTCACAACTTTGGGCTTTCAACACTCTCGTTCACCAAACGAAGCGCAACATTAAATTGTCACTGCTCAGACGTTATTTTTTTGCGAAAATGTGCTACAAGACCATTCCCACCAGTGGCTGTAGACAGAAAACTGTCTACGATTTAGCCTTACCACTACAAATGTTTAGGTGTTTATAATATATGCATTGCGTATGGTATTTAATCAGTCAAATTATTTTGAAATATTAGAGTATGAGCGTGTGATGTCACTGATTGTTATGAATGAATTAAATCATTCGCGGTATAGTTTATCAACGCCTACCATGCCACAGTTTTTGAATATTATTACATAGCTCTAAAACTTTAATTTACTTTCATTCATAAGACTGTTATTGTTCCCTATAGGACTTAGGCATTTCCAATGGTAGATAATAAAAACATAATATCCTAGGTGTGGTATACTCCATGTGGTGACGGAGTAAGAATACAATATCTTACCCGTGGGTGATCGTAAGAGACGAATAAGGCATATAAAACGCATATAACATCTATGTAAGAGAAGGAAAACTCGAAACAAAACCTTATACCGACACGTCTGACCAGCGCGGTATAGTAGGTTAATTTCCCGAGCCCAAAAGACATGTGTGGGCTTTGATGATGATGAATATCCTAGGGCTAGGCTATCACAGGTTAGCGATTGTAGTTGATATTATGTGTCCTAGGAGCATATCTGCTTATTTTCTTGTTATCCGCCAGTCATTTTAACGAGATTTAAAAATTCAACACGAATATCAAAGGACACGCTTCACATACTTATTCTCCTGGACATGACAACGAGGCGTATTCAAGAATTATATAACCTTATCGTGATTTGCTTATTATATGTGTATGCGTTATTATTATAAAAAGGTTATATATTATTATGTACAATGTAGTCATGGGTTCAAATATATGTTTATTTAATAGATATGTATTATTAATTTTAAGTATAATAATAAAATATATAAAATTATTAATTTGAAAGACAAAATTAGGAATAGTGTTAAAAGAGAGCGCTGTGGTGTGAATGAAGAAGTAGGGATAAAGATAAAAAAGGGTATGCTAAGGTGGTTTGGACACGTGGAAAGAATGAGTGAAGAAAGTTGAGTAAACAAGTAGGTATACAAAGCGAGTGTGAGTGGGACGATTACAAGGGGAAGACCACGTCGTACTTTCCTGGATCAAATTGAAGATGTGTTAGTGAAAGGTCAGATTAAGAGTACGCGTAATCGTAGAGCATGCATGAAGACTGTGATGAGCGTGAATGAAGCGATGAAGGTATGTCAGGATCGTGGTTTGTGGCAATCCGTAGTCTCTGCCTACCCCTCTGGGAAAGAGGTGTGAGGATATGTATGTATGTAATCTAAAAGATATTAAAATACAATAATAGCTTACTATTTATAGGTAAAGTATTATCGTAATGTAATGTATTGTTATGAACAATAAAGAAATCAGTTTCATATGTTATACAGGGTGTAAGGGGACCGCTCTCGAAAACAAAGACAGGTAACGCTAGTAGTCCTACTTGTAATGATAGGCTAGAAAAAAAAATCGATTCGGATGAAAAAAAAATTTTTTTCACCACGCGAGGTCGTTGAACTCTTGAACATATGATTGTGAGTTTTGAATAGATTGCGTCTTTTCTCATCTGAGTATAGTTACGCATTTTTTTTTTCGAGTTATCGTTACATGGCACTGTCCTAATACGATGGAATGTGAAAAAAACTTAAAAATATTTGTGAAAAAAAAAGAAATTTTCATCCTGATAGATTTTTTTCTAGCCTATCATTACAAGTAGGACTAGTAGAGTCACCTGTCTTTGTTTTCGAAGCCGGTCTACTTCCACCCTATATATTATAGGATATATGTGTAGATACAGCTTTTATTTTTTACTATAATCGTTGATAAAAAATGTAATATTAATTATTAAAGTAAAATAGAGCAATGTTACAAAAATGAAAAATAAAAAAAACTCAATACGCGAATAAAAATGCTGAGATAGATTTTTACACATCACTGTGCGCGAATTCAATAATAAAAAAGCGTTGAACATATTTCGTGCTTGAAAAATGCAAGGTTATACTATTTCTGTGACATTGCACACAAATAGCTTTGGGCGAATCACCGAATCGTAGGAAGTCAGCGGATGCTCTTTTTATTTGTAGCGAATTGAGGTGAAATTCTACAAGAGAAATATATTCTGATTTAACTGAGATAGTAGCCGATGGCCGCGTTTTACCAAAACCTTCTATAATAAAATGTTAGTCTGGCATCAAGTTTTATGTAAATGGTAGGCCAAGACACTAATATATTTTTGTAACTATTATATAGATTCAGGATAAAACGTATCCTAAATATCTAAGTTAGAAGCAATCTTATTTCCAAATTGCCTTTAAACTCGTTCAAGCGCTATATCTTGAAAAACTAACTGAGAGAAATACATATACAAAGTTTTATATTAGAATAGTATAAGCGACGTATTTTTTTTTTATTGCTTATGGTGGCAAACGAGCAAACAGCACACCTGATGGTAAGTGTCACTGCTGACCATGGACCTTTGCAATACCAAAAGTACAGCTAGGCAACGCCTACCATTACGAACACCAAACTTACCCCAGTTGGGCTTCCGGCTCTCTCGCTCACCGAACGAAGCGCAATAGCATATTGCCATTACTCAGACTTTGATCTTCGAGAGTGTGGTACTACCCCGGACGGACCGATCCGCGACCGTAGACAGAGAACTGTCCACAGCGTGGTCACCACTATTATTATATATTTCGGCCACATACGTGTACTAAGTAGATAATTCAGGTTTATGACAAAAATATTGTTAGTATTACTTGGAAAATCCTTATTCTATTTGGCTACAAACTAAGGATATAAATGTTGCCATCCTTTTCGTTCTTAGAATGCCATATTATAATATGAAGAAACAAGCAAAAGAGATTATTGCAAGAGAATAAAATATCTAATTAAAACCCTATTCTTTCCAGCCAGGATGATGGTATAGTAGACTATCTCCCTACTCATTATAGGATAATTTTTCGTTCCACCCGTGTAAAATGAATGACCACATCATAATTTCCCATGAAAATCGTGATAGACAACCAAGCCGTAATCCAACGCGATGAAAGAGATGCATGCAACCCCATAAGCGGCTGTACACATACCTACCTCTCTATGCCATGTGGGCGGACTACATCATCAAGCATTGGACATTAATAGGCCGGTGGACTAAATAAAGGATAATTATTTTACTGAAGCTTTATTTTTATAACATTATATTTCTTTTATTATTTATGGTAGTAAACGAGCAAGAAGCAAGCACACCTGAAGGTAATTGTAAATTCCACTCATGGACCTTTGCAATACCAGGAGTACAGCTAGGTTGCTGCCTATTAACCAAAACCCATTGAAAAAGTTATGCTTCCGGCTCTCTCGCTCACCGTACATTGTCAATGCAAATAATACTGTCATTACCACTGCACAAACTTCGGATCAGCCCACGACTGTAGACAGAATATTCTTCACAGTGTAACCTTACCGTTACTTAATAATAATTTAAAATTAATCTTTTAATAGTTTGAATTAGGCGATTATATATCATTATATATCCATTAATAATTTGAAGGTGTGAATTTGAGGTGGTTTGGACTCTTAGAAAGAATGAGTGAAGAGAGGTTGACGAAGAAAATATATAAAGCAAGCGTGAGTGGGACGAATACAAGGGGAAGACCTCGTCATAATTTTCTGGATCAAATTAGCGATGTATTGACGAGAGGTCATATTAAGAGTATGCGTAATCGTAGAGTATGCATAAAGACTGTTATGAGTGTGAATGAAGCGATGGAAATATGCCAGGATCGTGGTTTGTGGCAATCCGTAGTCTCTGCCTACCCTTCTGGGAAACAGGCGTGAAGCTATGTATGTATGTATGTAATAATTTGAAACAGAACCGTCCTGAGGATGCCTCGTTTTGAGGCGAAACACGTGTCGAATCTTTATTCGAAGTTCTGTGGAAAATTGCAAATTGAAGTTCTGGAGGTGGTGCTCATCACAGAAGTAAAATTACTTGTATCCTATTCCAGCTTGATCTCATCCCATATTGCTTATTATAATATTATCTACTAATAGTATATTATCTTTAATAAAACCGAAATATAAAATAAAATTGACGTAAAATGCCTCCATATAAAATTTCTAAGATTTACAAATTACTTTCAGTTCCAAGTCTTTAAATCCGTTTATAAAGCGACTGCGTATCTCTTAATTTTATAAGTTAATATTTAACAACTTAACAAAACGAGCACTCTGTACTCTTAATAACTTTTATAAGCGCAATTATGAAGCCAAAATTTACACTGAAAACGATAATTGTTAAAATGATAATTTAATACTTCACAATTACATTTCGGTGTAATTATTGGGCACATTTAATGAATAACGACTTTTCACTAATGTTTTTTTTTTTTCTTTTATCTAATAACTATATTGAATGAAAATTATTGCTATAACTGGAATATGCTGTCATATATTTAAATAGGTATCTTTAAATTGTTGAGTGCCATCTCATTTCTATGTATCATCAATCATACTTTCAAATCATTTGAGTCGAGAGATAAGCAGACTTTTTGAATAGCGAAGATATAAGGCGATTCAGTAGACGTTACGATTAAGATAAGATGAAGTAAAATGGTTTTATTATGTTTTTAAACAAAGGAGATTACAGTTAAAGAGTATAATAATGGATAAAAAATGGAAGTAAGGGGCTTTAAGAAAATTTATTTTAAAATTACAGGCGTTTCACGATCGTATTCTTGGCTCATTTGTCTTTTATATGGCCGTTACTGTAATGTTTCCCCAGAGAGGTATACTTCGCGGATGATATTAATAACGACGTAAGCGAACGATGCCATTTCCCAGCTGAATTTTTACTGGAGATATGCAATCCTCTGTATTTGTGCCTTCATGTTATCTTAATGAACTTTTTTATATTAGCCAAATCGTTCTAACTCGTAGCAATGAATTGAAACATGTGGTATAGCTAAAACCGGCGAGCGTATATGAAGAGAATTATAAATGTTGAGGAAGCGAGTGAAGTATGCAAGGATAGAGTTCTCTGACACTCTATTCTCTGTGCCTACCCTGGAAGGGATAATGCGTGATAATATGTATGTACAGTTAAACAATGGTTGTAATATGGAGTTTTAATATTAAATTTAAGGCTAATATATTTTCTGTGTTTTGCTTTTACTTTGTTTGCGTCATGACCGGATTTCTATGAAATTTATTTGAATAAAAAAAACTTATCGAAGTGGGACTTATAAAATTTGTAAGCTTGAAATAATTCAGCAACGAAATTTCATGCTTATTAAAATACAAATTATATAAAAAAAACTGGTATAAAATAGCACAAGAATGTCTCATTCTCATCTCATCTAAGTTCCTTTAGATAGTCAATAGATTTTTGTAGAAATGTAATAAAATCTACTAGCGCGTATAACCGCAAAGTTTATGAGAATGACCACGTACGCAATATCGGTACAATAGAGAGTTAATGATAAATGCTTCCTTAACCATATTATACTTAAATAATTTGTAATTGCATTTGTGATAAAGATTTAAATAGATTACGATGATGAATGTGACAACATAGATTATAATTAAAACAAATATTGTATTTTTTTTTGCAAACGGTCAACTTGGCAACTAAAATTTTCATCACCTAGCTTCAGCTAATTAAATGTAATAACTTTTTAAAATTCTGGGCTTCATAAAAGGATAAAAAAAATATAAATATTCAAATTCAGAATATCGTATTCTGAATTTGAATATTTATATTTTTTTTACTGCTTAAGGGTAAGATCTACAAAACTGCAGTTAGACCTGTGATGATATATGGCTCCGAGTGTTGGGCCGCCAAAAAAGTGCATGAACAAAAGATGCATGTGAATGAAATGAATATGCTACGATGGGCAGCGGGAGTGACGAGACTCGATAAAGTGCGAAATGAGCACATCAGAGGTTCTTTCAAAGTAGCTCCTATTGTAGAAAAAATGGTTGAAAACCGTTTGAGGTGGCTTGGACATATCATAAGGAAAGACGATACATACGCCATTAAAAAAGCTCTGGCCATTCCAGAAAAAAAGAAAAGCAAAGGGCGACCCTTGACCATGTGGTGGACAACCATTTCCAGAGACCTGGAACGGGCTCAATTAAATCCGCAGACAACCCATAACAGGACGTCCTGGCGCAAAAAAACGGGAAGGGCGAACCCAAATAATAGGACAAGGCAAGGAAGAAGAAGAAGATATGTAATTTTTTTTATATGTTTGTACTCAGACATATTGTTGTTTTATATAGATTTGCAATATTATTTTTTATTTGATTGAAAAATACTTTATTAGAAGTTTAAAAGGGATAATTTATAAATATACCCTATTTATAAATTATCCTATTTATAAATTATAATTTTAATTGGAAGGATGTAGGTACCGAGGGAGACCGAGACTGACCTACCTAGACCAGATCGGTCATGTACTGAAGGAAGGTGGAGTCAAGAGTCTCCGAAACCGGCGAGCGTGTATGAAGAGAATTATGAATGTTGAGGAAGCGAGTGAAGTATGCAGAGATAGAGTTCTCTGGCACTCTGTTCTCTCTGCCTACCCTGCAAGGGATATGGCGTGATGATATGTATGTATGTATGTATAAATTATCCTTTTTAAACTTCTAATAAAGTATTTAGATGTAAATTTCATTTTATATATGTAAAAGTATAAAAAAATATTTTTATAAGTAGCTACGTAACAAATTAGAATTAAGAAAAAAATGTATGACTCTTTTAATTTTTAAATTATTTCTCTACTTTCAACGCAACGCAGTATAATTTTAATTTTCTAGCCTAAATATGTTGTGTAAGTTTATCATCCATAGTAGATCCAGCTACATTCGTTCTTAGAAAGAATAGTCGTTTACACCTTTGACGGAAGAGCATTGGGATGAAACGATTACAACACTAAAGTTGCGGTTTGCTATTTATACTGCTTAGAATTAAGTAATCGGCCTTAATCTGGCCTCCTCCAATCATTTTGTCCAATCTATGAACATTTAAGTATTCTATGTCGTTATTGTAAATGGTGTAGTAAATTTAACATAAAATAAGTTTATTACCGCTTGGCGTTCACTGTTACGCATTTTATACAAGTTTTCTCTCGTTAATCTTTGTTACGAATACCCTCTTATTTGCCTTGTAACATCTGTTTTGGTAATAATTTACAAGGACGGTGACATTAATATTTTTGTGATTGCAAACGCAATTGCGATTTTAAATTTATTGCCAACATTTTGACGAGCCAGTATTCAGGATTATCCTCCCGAGGCCCAGACAAAATTTATAGTATGGAGTTTATATTCTGACTATCCTTTTTTTGATAGGCATCGCTGGCTGTACTCCACCCAACCAGTCGAGGAGAGAGAACGGGCGCTTTGAGGGTCATAACTCGCCACGGGTCCTCTCTGTACCCATTGTAAGCTTATCATTGCTGTTGCCCTTATCTCGTTAAAACTATCACGCCTATTCTAATTAAATAAAATAGTTAAAAAGTTGCTATTATTAATGTGATTATTAATGTGAATAGTTAAAAAGTTGCTATTATTAGTGTCATTTTTGTTTTTTTTTTTTCAATGAAGTATCTAATATTTAACTATTTGATATTTGGAATAATCTATTTGGTAGTTAAACCTAACCTACTAAGATAAACTTAGTCACTAATGGCGCGGCTGTTTTTTACTTATATTAAGTGTACTAGTTATAACTATACATCAATCATTCCAACTATATATATATTGCGTGTCTAGTGTCATAATCGCCACACTTGGTAAGAGGCTTGGCGATTGCAGTTGATATTATAAGTTAACCAAAAGAGCGCGCGCGATGATAGGATTTTAGGATTTTTACATATATATATATATATATATATAGGTATATAATACATATATATATATATATATATATATATATATATATATATATATATATATATATATATATATATGTATGTATATATATATACATATATAGGTACATAATACATATATATATATATATACTAACTGTTTCCCATGGCTTCACCCGCTTTGATATACATATGTATATTTAAAAACGGCATTCTGGTTAGGTGTAAAAAATATCGGGTCGGTGTAATATCTATTCCTTTTCCGTCGTATATACTGCACCAAATATTGGCAATAGTTTTATGACCGGCTGCCTGCCTGACGTCAATGCTCCTTATGAATTTATTTACACTTAAGTGACGATTTTCATACAAAGCATAATCTCTAGTTTTATATATCTTATATGGGTAGATTAAAAACACTGAGACACGCCTTTCTTTATTTTCATACAATAACAATATTTTACAAACACAATTAATTTCCATACAAATGTTAGTCCCTACATCCCTTTTTTTTTGTTATCGCTGTGGAAACGCATTTACGCGCTAGCCTCCACCGGTGACAGACAGGGGAAGTGTGAGACTCACCGGCCAGCTGAAACCCGATCGGAATACCCACTAAAACCACCACAGCGGCCCCTTCCGCTCTTTTACGGGGAGCCGGAGAGATCGTCTACTGACATTCGATCCCCGGCACCCCCACGCTTGGCCTTCTGGCCACGTCCTATCGTCCCTCAAGGCGGTGAGAGGAGGTGCGCATAACGGCGCCTCCTCCTCCCCAGTCGCCGGCGGTGAAGTGAGTCAGCTGACGCAAGCGCTTCGCGTTTCCGCTCCGCGGTCTTCTTCCTTTTCATGATAGCCTCGCAAAATGAGGCTATCGACGACAAGCACCTGTCGCTGTCAAGCATCTTCGAGATGAAGGTCGATAACGACAGGTCTCTCCCAATGACCGCCGATAGGACGTGGTCCTGGGGCCCCCAGGCAGGGCATGCTGGGCATATCTCCAGAGTGTGATGCGCATCATCTACTGGCGCACCACACTCGTGACATCCTGGGGCCCCTTCTCTTCCAATTCTGTACAGGTACTTACTAAAGATCCCATGCCCGGCAAGCACCTGCACCATCCTAAAGCTTAGGCTGCTGTGCCTTTTATTAATCCAGCGGTGGAGATGTGGCGCAACCGCCTCCACAGTTTCCCGCCCTACTACGGGGGACTCCAGATCTCCTCTCCACCGCTGAGTGACTCCCCTTTAGGCCACTTCCAGTACTCTGCCCAGCCTCCTTACGAAGACTTGCTCATCGTCAGCTCGCACCGCAACGTGGAGCCGGTAGATCTCAGCCAGGGCCTCGGCCACAAGTGGCCAAGGCGAGTCACCCGCCAGCAATGTCGCTGCGGTCCATGACACCGTACGATAGTCGTGAGTCGTAACGTCTTTTGGGCGTAATCGGTTATACGTAGTTTAATAGATATGAGTAACTAGTTTCAAAACTGCTTATTTTTGTAACTGATTACTTCTGTATACAGTTAGTAGAGTGTTGGTTTTGCGTTTGGGTGTTACAATATTAGGTTTACAATATGGGTATTACAATATTAGGTTTACTTTTGTTTTGTGTTATGATTATGAATATGTAAAAGTTTATAGGTATTGTAATATATATGCAATGCTTGTAATTTGAGTACCTACATAATTTTATCAATTGAACTTATCTTCATACATTTTCCGGCTTAGGACTGGCTGCTAAATTTCCCACTAAAGTTATTTTTGCGATTTTCTTAAGGACAGAAAGCAGGCGTATTTGAAAGTTCATTTGATTTTATATACAGTTTCTTTTCTATTTACAGTTTAGGCATATTTTTACAGTTTGTTTAAAATATTTACACTTTGAATCGGTTTCACTTTGTATTCGAGACAAATAAAGTTCGTCACATCGATAACCCTTTGCACTTGTTAACTAAACTGCCTAAAATTCTATTTATAAATAGAAACACGGTCAAGGTCGCAATTTCTTCAAAATAAATAATAGTACCTACCATAATGAACTTAAATTCTTTCCAATTGCATATAAATTTGCATGGGCTTTTGAAATTAAAAAAAGACGCAACGATTATTATATTGCAGTCTCTTTTTATCTTGCGTGTACGCCATATCTATTCTTTAATCTCGTTGTGCGAGTCGTTTAACGTATTATATTATGTAACCTATAATCATTTTAATAATAATCTGTTGAACGAAACGCTTACGCGTGCGCCGGTCATTGTGTGAGTGTCAACTGCGTACGTAAAAATAATCGTTATATTTGTGTCTACGAAACTAGGTACACGATTATCAGCCTCGTAACTAGTTACTGAAACCGATTACGTTAAATAACGCTCACGTCTACCGTACGATAGTCTCTGATAGCCCTCACCGCCATGGCCCTCTGCGGGCGTCGCAGAAGGGCCCTGAATCCCCACATCCCTGTTTAAGAGTTGATCTTCCAAAAATACTGAAGCCCGTTTTATTTTCTACCTAAAACTAAACCTGTGACCCATATTTTACACCCCTAAATTCCAAAATACGTGTTTTTTTATTTAATATTTAATAAGCAAATACAAATTTATCCGTGTGGTGACGGAGTAAGAACACAATTCACCACCCCCTATCTTACCCGTGGGTGATCGTAAGAGACAACTAAGGGATATAAAACGCATATAATATCTATGCAAGTAATGGAAAACTCGAAACAAAACCCTATACCAACACGTCTGACCAGCGCGGTGAGTAGGTTAACTTCCCTCCCATTAGGGAGGAGGCCCGAGCCCAACAGTGGGACATATATGGGCTGTGATGATGATGATGATGAAATACAAATTTTAACGGTTCTAACTTTAAAGCTGACAAAGTTTAATAAAAATCTTGCAAGCCTTATTCTAATCCTTTATGGGAGAATTTCCCAAAATGCTGACACAGATATTTTTTTTATTTAACATTATATAGCTATTAACAAATTTTCAGAGATCTAACTTCAAAACTGATGAAGCTTCATACAAACCAGCAACCCCTTATTCTTCACCCTTAGGAGAGAAATTTCCAAAAATGCTGAAACACGTGTTTATTTATTTAATATTAAATAGGCAACTACAAATATTCATGAATATCTAACTTCAAAACTGACGAAGATGGATATAAACTTGCCACCCCTATTATTCACCTTTAGAGGAGAAATTTCCAAAAATCCTTTCTTAGTGAGCGCTTACAATATAAAAGGCATCAACTGTCAAAATTTCATGTAAGTAACCTCAGTGGTTTAGGCTGTGTGATGATCAATCAGTCAATCAGGAGAAGCTCTTTTCTATATGTATATATAACTGGACAAGTAACATTTATACTAGCATAGTTTTAGTTTGATCGACAAAAAGCCTATTAAAAGCACACCAGACATTAATATCTCGTGAACAAGGGCTATTTGAGTGTTTCAATAAGGGCTCCCTTGATATATGTATGTATAAAGGTTTTAATGAAAGCATAAAGATTTTCCTACTATCCTCTCAATCAATTGTCCTCTCAGAATACATTGACAAATATTGCACATGCATAATTAAGACTGCTTCTGTCTATTCGTAAGTTTATTATTTTTTTTATTATAACTACAACCATATGTTTTCATTTGAATTGTATAATTGTGAATTTACTGAGGGCGCAAATGAAACGCAAAGTTGCGGTTTTTGAGGCAATCCATGTACATTGACGTTATATTATCAGATTACATAAATTTTGGACAAACAGCGGGGCTCGTTGGAGCAGCTGCACGAGTTCAACTAATTTCATCTCAACATGACAAGGGTATTAGTTGGGTCGAGACCCTTTTTATAACTCAGGTTACTCCAACAGGACCTGCCTTTGTAACAGGCCCGAATAATTGTCGCTAAATTAAATATGAAACCGAACATGTACAGCTTCATACTCGACGATGATTATTTTAGTTAATTAGTCCGTTTGGATTGTTTGTTTCATTGAATAGAATAAAATATACGATGAGCTTTAAAAAAGAAAAAAATCAAATTAAATTTATTTAAATTTTATTACATTACTATTACTGGACTTTCGTTAATATAGATTACTCAAGAATTTATTATTGTTCTGAGTATTTTAAACGAGTATTTCATTTTAAAATTATATTCGTATATATTTTAATGATAAATTACTGAAATTTAGCATTTAATATGCTTAATTATTTATAAAAACCCGATTACGAAGCGAAAAATGATGTCACAAGTGGGACTCGAACCCGCACCTATCGAGAGTCCGGCCCAATTGTAATCGGATTTTTATAAATAATCAAGCATATTAAATGTTAAATTTCAGTAATTTAATAACAAGGTTGTGTCATCATTTAATACAATTCTAACTGCAAAAGTTTGAAGTATTAAGCCTATACAATGTGTAAACATTGTCGGATAGATGGCACACGTCACCTTAAAGACGTAAATATGATACGCGATTTGAATGTCCTACAATAGTTCACGGTGGTGTAAGTGGCAGCACAATTAGGCCAGACTCCCAATAGGTGCGGGTTCGAATCCCTCTTGTGACATTATTTTTCGCTTCGTAATCGGGTTTTTATAAATTTTAATGATAATTTCATATGGCCTTGTTTGATAAGAAAATTTACCTAGTTAATTTACCTAACCTACCTACATTAAATATCTCTCAGTTATATTTTTTGCCGATTACAGCTCAGTTTCTATATATTACAGCTATACATTTCATAGCCAATAAACTAATAAAAGAAAGTTAACAAATAATGCCGACTTTCTAGGATTATCGCGTTAAAACCACTAATATATCCCTTCCGTTTTGTAATCGTAATATACATTAAATTCTAATTTACAGAAATACAAAATTCATATCAGATATTTACTTTATATTAATACTATATCAATGTTCATATATTATGTCATCATCATCATCATCATCTCAGCCCACATACGTCCCACTGTTGGGCTCGGGCCTCCTTCACAATAGGAGGTAAATTAACCTACTATACTACGCTAGTCAGACGTGTTGGTATAGGGTTTTATTTCGAATTTTCCTTCTCTTGCATAGATGCCATATGCATATTATATCCCTTAATCACCTTTTACGATACCCACAGGTAAGATAGGAGTGGTGAATTGTATTCTTACTCCGTCACCACACGGAAAATAAATAGAATATATTATATAGTAAACATATATGTTTGATAGTGTTGCACCCACTCATATCCACCATTTATAGTGTTACATAAAAAGAAGCAAGTAAACTGTTGTTAATCTAGCATATTTAAAACTTGCAGCTTGTTATTCGGTATTATTTTTAAAGAAGACTGCGGCACTGCCAAGTAATATTATGCCAAAATATCTAAAAGGAAAATTATATATCAAAGAGTTATATTTAAAAGTGTAATCGAATGTGTTAAATACATATTCAAAACATATCTTTTTACGTTACGTTAGATCAGGAAAACTGTAACTATTAAGACCCGGAGAATTTTAATTGGGCGCTTCTAAATAATGCAATAATTTGTCTTGAATTAAAGGCTTGTAAGTATTCTTGAGTAGTATTAAAGCCTCAGTAAGATTAAAGAGCGTCTTCGTTCGCAAAACTGAAAGAGATAAGAATGGATGGCGCTAAGCTGGTGAATTACCCTTATTTCTTTATGCGACACGAACTCGATTTCGCTTTCCATCGTCGAGAATAACTTCGCCGTGTGTGTGAGCCTGAATTTATTTAAATTCGCAGCATACCTTGCCCCGCCTTGAGTGACTGAAGTTAGTAAGACGTCATTAACTTGGCAATAATCGCAATTAATGTCCTTCGAGGCGTAGCTGAGATGGTTTAGAAGACAATATTATGAACTTTATCACAATGTAAACGCGATAAGAAGATTCTGATTACTCTTACTCGACGAACTTATAAAGCCATAGGAATTAGATAATAGTAATAATACTGTAGTGTACAGTGAAGGAATAAAATTATGTTAGTCCCGGTTATTACAGTGTAGAAACAGTGTAAGACATATATCCCACTATCCATTTCTTTGGTGGCTATATCGTATGACATGCATAAAGTACGCTTGTCTAGTTAACATGGAAAGCAGAAATAAAATCGAAACTACAATCATTTAGTGGTAGGACCATGCTGTTGACAGTTTTCTGTGTACAGCCGCGGGCCAGTCCGTGCGGGGTCTCTCTCTCGTAGAAAATCGACAATCACTCTCGCAGAAAATCGACGCCTGAGCAGTGGCAATATGCTGCTGTGCTTCATTCGGTGAGTAAGAGAGCCGGAACCCTTTCTGGGTGAGTTTGGGGTTATTGGTAGGCAGTGGCCTAGCTATGCCTCTGGTACTGCAAAGATCCATGGACGGCGGTAACACTTAACATCAGGTGTGCCGCTTGCTCGTTGGCCACCATAAAAAAATATATGATATGTAGCAACACATCTAACTAGCTTAGTACAGTAGGTTGAGTTCCTTCCAATATAGATAATGATCGTGTCCAAAAGTGAGACGTTAGTGCATCTATAAATAAGTAAATACTAGAAATACTGGCTAACGTAAACGTTTTTTTACTTCGATTAACTTCGTGGATATGAGTACTTTATATTATAACGAATTTGCATTTGGATTGCGTATATTTTTTTGCGACAAAAACATATGCTCATAAGAAACTTCCCCTATGGCGGTGATGTATGGCGGAGCCTTACGAATTAAAACATAGAACGTCAAGTTTTTGCGTCGAGATTAACTGCGTATTACAAGCCAAAAGTATGCCAATGAGCTACTGTTCTGAAACTTCTTAATTACTTTCGAAGGGTTTTTTGTTGCTACCGCTTTTTCATGGTAGACATGAATTGTTTTTACATTTCAAAGTGGAATAATGACAGTAAAAGTTTGCATAGTTAACGTTCCCTGCAAAAACTTGAAACATGAAAGTTTTCCGACGTGTCTTCTCTAGAGAATGATATTATTATCTTGTTGAAAGTTCTTTAACCTTGTTGGCTCTAATTCGTATCAAGAGTTGTTGTTGCGTATGACTGTAAGAGATATATACGTTAAAGTATAAACTTCGACGTGTTGACAATTTTCTGATCGTACGTGATTATAATATATTGTGAAGTTAGAAACTTTCGAATGAAACAGGTTCTCTCACTTCAGGTCACTCACTTCAGCTTATAAAGGATAATGTTATAATAGACGTGATATAAGCGAAAACTTATGACATGGTTCATTACATTCATGTAGTGTTAGATTGTGATGTGGTGATGGGTTCAAAATACAATATTTTACCACTCCTTACTTCCCGTAGTAGTAATGAAAGCCAGTTATGGGACGACTAGGAGAATTGACAGCAGCATTCCCTGTAAATCTCATTACGCTAACTACAATTGTCAACCTAAGACTTGCATGGCCCTGGTCTTGGCTATATTAAACAGTGAGAGTCAATAGGTAATAACAAGAATTCAATAGAATGGAGACCAAATATATCTTGTGTTACCTTGGGGCACCTGCTGCTTTTAAAGCATAAATTACATTTTTTTTTTAATTTATCAATTTCATAAAATAAATCGCCAATTACATAACTTTAATAGAGACAATTAGATTAATCTTATTTTTAATGTAATTTTATAAGATTTTAAATAACGCCTTTGTATTAATCAATAATAAGAGCAAATTATCCGTGTGGTGACGGTGAAGGGATATAAAATGCATATAACATCTATGCAAGAGATGGAAAACTCGAAACAAAACCCTTTACCAATACGTCTGACCGGCGTGGTATAGTAGGACAATTGCCCTCCTATTATGGAGGAGGCTCGAGCCCAACAGTGGGACATATAAGAGCTAAGATGATGATGAGATGAAGAGCGATTATCATATTTTTATAGTACCTACTAACTATAGTACCTACTTTAGTGGATGCTCTATTTCTTAAAAGAATTCTTTAGTCAAATATTTGCAAGTATACGTATGATGCTCAAGTTTGTCATCTATAATAATCTTAAAATGTCTGCAGTAATATATATTTAATAGCAGATAAATGTATCTTGAAAGCAAAGATTCACGCGTCACAAGAATTAATGTGATATGATAAATAAAATCGTGTGTGTTGATTTATTTTTTTTAATAGAATATTCTGTACTAAGGAATGTTTATATCGTGATGGAATTTACAAACATAATTATAGTACACAAACTGTTTCAGAAAATCATTTGTGGATTTTACAAAGAATACTAATGATAATCTAACCCATGACCCTCAATACCACCGTGCTAGTTACTACTATGAAAGTACAACTTATAAATATAAGAAAACGACTATCTTATTCTCACACTGCACTTATAAGATAATATTATCATACATATATCAATAAAAATAAACGTGTAAACGTATTTGATATTTTTAAAAAGCAATTATTTTGTTTAAAATAAGAAATAAGCTGATTAAAAATATATTCGAGGACTTCCGGATGTTCCATACTGATTTGGCACTCTCACGACCGTAAAAATGAATGTATTGAAGTTTTTTCTTTTATTAAAAGCTTCATACTCGCAACGTGCTGTATCATTTCGAAAATGGCTAGGCAGGTCTTTATCGTTTAATTGCAATTGATAAAAAACTAAACTGCGTCTTTAGTGTATGTATACCTTATGAAAATTGGGTTCGTTTACATTTTTTGTTCGTCTATTCGAACAGGCAAAGAAAACAAATCCCATACAACCATGAGTTCGTTTACAATGCTGCAAGCGTTGTAAACGAGCAGCTATGTTTAGCATTCGCACGATGGCACGAAATTTCAAAAGAGCTTTTTCTTTCATTTTCATTTATGGCATTGACTAATAATAGTAAATGATAAATAATATAAAAATTATGACGTACTTTTGGTATTTCCGAATTATTTTTTGCTAAGTACGTAAATCTTAATGTTTCAACACTTAAAAGAAACCCTAATTACCCCAGTATAGGTTAAGCAAATCGGATAGCCTAAATAAAACAATGGTATTAAAAACAAATGAACATCCAAAAGAATGCATTATCTAGTTAAAGCTTGTGAGGTTAAAACACCTGTATACTAAAATGCATTTAATAAACCGCATTGCTAGTGCATTGTACCTGTGCTTCATAAATAACTTCTCTGAATAAAGTGTCTGAAATTATTGCTTCAACAAAGGGCTATGTTATCTAAATAATATCCAAATGGTATAGCGTTTAAGTCGTTTTAAAATTTAATAACATAGGTATATAGAATGGATAAGGTAAGAAATGAGTATATGAGAGGAAGTTTGAAAGTGACGCCAGTGACGGAATAGTTGAAAAGTGAACGACTGACTTGGTATGGACATGTGGTGAGACGGGATGAAAGTAATGTTAGGAGAAGAGTTTTAAGTATGAATGTTGAAGGCTTTAGGGGTAAGGGAAGACTGAAGAAAAGATGGATGGATTGCGTGAAGTATGATATGAATAGAAAGGGATTGAACGCAGAGATGATATCGGATAGGATTGAGTGGAAGTAAAGGACATATTGCGTCGACCCCAAGTAATTGGGATAAGAGCAGGGTAATGATGAGGTATAAAATTATAGTATATAATAGGATTAAAATTTCTTCTAATTATAACTTTCTTGTCTTTTTCAACATACGTTCGTTAAATTTTAGCTAGGTAGTTTAGAAATATTGCATTTATAATTAAAAAAATAACCAAAATAATGATTATATATCAACAAAAGCTTCGTTTAAATTGATTTAAAGATCACAGTCTACAAATCGAGTTACAAAGCGCATTGCTTATATCAATCGCTTTTCACCTTAAACATTGCAACTGAGATAATGCCTTTAACTGAAACGGTTCATCAGTATTCAGCGGCGAAGCAATTGAAACTGCGGTGGTGCTCGGTCCTCCCACTCAATTTTCCTTGTTCCGACGGTTCGAGTTATTTGCATCACAAAAACACAATGTCGAGGGAACGCGAGACCATTAATCACGCGTAGCGGCACTTCAGCACAGCGGTGAATAGCTTCTACCACACGCGAATGATTCAGACGTTTTGCTAGTCCAATCGAAAAGCGAGCCTACTTCTACTGGCGCATTGACGGTGGCCATGATACGATATTTCGTGTCGCTGATTATGAGCGACAATGATATAGTCAGCACTTTTTTTTTTTAATTATTTGGTAAATTATAATTCATTATTCATACAGTTATAAAAGAAAAGAACATTAAATTCTAATTAAAAATATAAAAAAAATGTTTATCAGAGAACAACACGTTGCGCTAACAAGTGAAAGTACTACAATTCCCTAAATGTAATTTATTGTGTAATTTATAACAATGTGCCTGTAGGTACAGTTCAAATTGTCTGTGCCTATACTTTAAAAGTTTTTTAAGTGCCGGAACAAGCCGCCGTTTTAATTGCGCCAACCGGAAAGGGGAGAGATGAATGGAAGGAAACGGCAGCAGCCTTGCCAACCGCCCTACATTATTAAAACTTGCCTCTTACTTCACCACGCTCCACTCTTGCAACTGCGAGCATAATGAATCGCGCATCTCGAATAGACTTGAAATAATTTCGTTTATAAAAAAAAACAACACTATGAAAATTGGAGAGGCGTTGAAATTTTATCTCGTGGCGAATTTTCCTTTTCGAGCAGTAGTTTCGTATTTTTAGTTTCCACCGAGAAAGTTTTAGGACACTTTTATTATATTTCAAAAGCAGAAAAGACCTCGTTACCTTATACGTGTGTACTCTCCATAACGAGACGTTTCAGAACTACGATTACAATAACGCTGCCTACACGCCTACTAATAACTGCGAAGTTATATACAAAAGCCACTTAAGAAACACAGTAACAGCACATGTTTATAGCCTATGTTGCTTGAAACTTAAATAGTAGGTACCATAAACGATGTATTATGTAAAATGTTTTCATGAATAATTCATATTATCTTAGTGACTGCAACGTATGGTATCATAACATATAACGTAAAAAAATTACTACATTTTCACAGCAAACATTGCGATAGTCGGGAGTGAGCTATGAACCGTGAGCGTATATGATTGTCAAGGGTGTATTGCTGTTTGCGTTAAATTCATGCGAGTTCCCAGAAAAACAACAATGAAGCTGAAACTAATTGCGTCCTTGATACAACGAGGCGCGCGGGTTCTACGTAAACATTGTTTATAAAAGGTGCGAAATAGACGAGCGTACCTGTATTACCGTGGCCGTCTTATTACATTGTATGAGTACCTTCGTAAAGCCTCCGGCGTGCCTTATCTGTGGTACCACAAGAGCCTCATAAGCCCAGGTTGTTACCTCAGAACACATTGTAACACATTATGCGCCGACGCGACGCCGACCTAACACTCTCATCCTCACTTAATAAGAATATGTAGTCTTATGAATATTTTGCTCTTTCTTGACAATGAACGATTAGAGAGTATTGTCTTGTGGTTTTCTTGAAACGGTGTGAACAAATATTACTGTTTCAACACAAATATAATAAACAAGTAAATATCTTTGAAAGTTACGTTCATTTCTCTGCGCATTTGTAAAAAAAAAACTGTATTTTTTTTTTCTTAACATTTGCTCTTTCTATTTTCTTTTTCAATTCACGGGTTGGGTATTCGAATCAAGTCATAGCCCAACAATAAAAAAAGTGTGTGTGTACTTATGTACACGCGTTAGAAGATGCACTTCTTTAGCGTAACAAAATAAAAATATTTTCAAAAATGTTATCTTTCGCCTTATTCTACGTTTGTAGTAAAAACGACACTAACAATAGAAAAAAGGTATTTAATACATTGAAAGTTTTATTAAAACGCA
Organism: Lymantria monacha; assembly: GCA_905163515.2. Lineage (NCBI taxonomy): Eukaryota > Metazoa > Arthropoda > Insecta > Lepidoptera > Erebidae > Lymantria > Lymantria monacha. The sequence goes on from LR991083.1 coordinate 23,221,506, forward strand.
TTATCTAGTTAAGAAAATTAAATGTTGTTAGTTTTTCGTGACGGTGTGCGCGCGCATCGTAAAAATTTACTTTCACCATTTTTCCCTAACGCGCCAAAAGAAGTATAACTTTAAAAATATTGAGGATTGCTGTATTTCAATTCCGTGTGGTGACGGTAATAAGAATTCATCAACACTTCCTTTATATTAAATATCGTAAAAGACGACTAAGGATATAAGAAAGCAGAACAATTCAATGCAAGAAAAGGAAATCGTAAAATCAAACCATATCAACTCATCTAACCAGCACGGTACAAGTTTATCCATCCGGACATATTCGTATATATATAATCTATGAAGAGAAATGAAAATTTACTACTAAAATAACTATTATAATTTCTCCTAAACTTATCTAGCATTTCCATCCATCGTACATCTATGTTTTGTACTGCTTCGATTGCAAAACTAACTTCACGCGTATAATCCTCAGTAGGTTTGCTGACTACGCATGTTTGCTTAACGTTCTCCTTTAACAGCCCGAGGTCGCACCATAGGGTCGCACTAACAACGACAATGTCGTGTATTATAATTATAGTGGCATTTTGTGTGTGTATAACGTAGATTAGATACCTACTAACCAGATTTGATTGTTTACGATTTGTTTAACAGAGTTACGAAATAATCATTATATATACTATGATACTGATATTGGTTCCAGAGACCTTAGCTCCACAGAATGTTGTGATTTTTAGCCATCGAAGTATATTATTTTATGTGATACAAATAAACATTTTGATAACTGAAATTAAAGGTTGATGATATATTGTACTCTTAATCTATCACCACAAATTAAAATAAAAATAATATTAAATTTCATTTTCGTTGTAGGTATTTATAACTTTATTTTATATTTAATACAAAGTGAAGGATGTAGGTACTGGGAGAGACCGAGACTAACCTACCTAGACAAAATTGGTCACGTACTGAAGGAAAGTGGATTCAAGAGTCTCCGAAACCGGCGAGCGTGTATGAAGAGAATTATGAATGTTAAGGAAGCGAGTGAATATGCAAGGATAGAGTTCTCTGGCACTCTGTTCTCTCTGCCTACCCTTTTTTTTTTTTTTTTTTTTATTGGTGGGCTATGGGTGCGTCTCGCCCCGCCAAATCGGTCCGGGGTGACGGAGAAGGCGGCGCGTGATCCCATAGACCCACCGTAAAATCCTCTCTCTTCGCCGTGCGAGCGGACCACCGGTACCCGATCTTTGTCTTCGGTGGTCCGCTCGGCGGTTTACCCTCGCGGGTTCCTCTCGTCGACGCCCCGACAGATTTCGCCGTCGGGGCGTCGCCCTCACGCGGTGGCCTCGCGTCGGGTGACCGGACAATTCCCCGGTCCGATCACCCGAGGCCTGGGTTAGGGCGGCATCAGGCGCAGGTATTCGCGCCTGCGCCGCCCCGGCCGCTGGCGGCGGCCCGGGTCGCGGGAGTCCTCCCTGACTCGTTCCGCCGCCTCCTTCTGCGAGATGACAGCCTCGCAGAAGGCGGCGACCGCGTCCCAATTCCTGACGCTGTCGACCATCGCCCTTGCGACAGCCGGCAGCGACAGGTCGGCACCGATAATAGCAACGAGGTCGCGGCGCTGCCCGTCCCAGCCCGAGCATTCCTCGAGCGTATGTTGCGCCGTGTCCTCGTCACTACTGCAATGATGGCAGCCCGGAGTCCACTCCCTGTACACGACCGTGTGCAGGTATTTCCCGAAGCACCCGTGCCCCGTCAACACCTGCACCAGTCGGAAGGCGAGGACCCCGTGCCGCCGCTCCATCCATTTCATCAATACGGGCCGGAAGGCTTCGACGGTCACGATACCGTGTCTAGGCCTCTCCAGCCGCGTAACCCAACGGGCGATGACGTCTCGGCGGGCGTCCTCGCGCCAGGTGGCTATCTCGCTCAACGATGGGGAGCCACCCTCCTCGCGCACTGAGGTAACCCGCCGGTAGAGGTCGGAGAGCATCTCCGCCTCTAGGTCCCACGGGGGTGTCCCGGCCAATAGGCACGCCGCCTCTGTCGACACCGTGCGGTACCCGCGAATGGCTCTGACCGCCATGGCTCGCTGTGGCCTCCACAGAACCGCCCTGAGCTGGGCGTTCAGAGCCCTCGCCCACACGGGTGCGCCGTACATGGCCATCGAGCGGGTGACCCCCGCATACAACCGTCGGCCCTCGAAACTGGGTCCGCCCACATTCGGCATGAGCCGAGAAAGGGCGGACGCCGCGCCGACCAGCCGGGGAGCAATCTGTCGGAAATGCTCCCGGAACCACCATCGCCCGTCGAGCACCAGACCCAAGTACTTCATATGGGCCTGGATGTTGATCTGGATGGAGTTGACGACTAACGAGGCGCCGGTTGGCAGCCTTACGCGTGGCCCATGGAATAATAGGGCCTCCGTCTTATTTAAGGCCACCCTGAGCCCCAGCGCCTCGATTCGCCTGACCATCTCCTCGGTGCCGAGAGTGGCCAGGCTCGCCGCCTCTTCGAGTGTCCTGCCCCGGGCTGTGACGAGCGTGTCGTCAGCATAGCACACCAAGCTCAGCCCGGGGGGGAGACTCCCTCTCAACGCCCAGTCATACCCGATGTCCCACAGAGTCGGCCCCAGAACCGACCCCTGTGGAACACCGCACGACATGGGCGTCCGCACAATGTCCCCTGCGGGACCCACGCAGAGGATACTGCGCCCCTCCAAATAGTCTGCCACCAGCCGCCTGAGGTACAGGGGCACTCCATGGAACCGGAGCGCCTCCTTGATGCAGCTGAATGGCAGACTATTGAATGCGTTGGCGATGTCCAGCGACACCGCCAACAGCACTCCCTTGCCGGCGACAGCCTCCGCGGCCGTCTGCCTCAGGCGTAGCAGGGCCCCGATGGTCGAACGCCCCCTCCTAAACCCATATTGAGCGTCCGACAGATCGGGCCCCACCTCCTCCAAGTGTCGGACGATGCGGGCAGCGAGGACACGCTCCAGCAACTTACCCACATCGTCGAGAAGCACGATGGGCCTGTAGGCCGACGGCAAATCCGGGGGCCGTCCCGGCTTTGGCAGGAGAACCAACCTCCCCTCCTTCCAGCACTCAGGGAACCGTCCAGACGTCAGACAGGCGTTGAACAGTTGCCTGAGGCGAGGCTCGAAGTGCTCGAGGAGCGACGTCAACACCCGGACTGGTATTCCGTCCGGGCCGGGGGCCGTGGTGGCGGAGCGAATCCGCGCCACTGCCGCCCCCACTTCCGACTCCGTCACGGGTGGAACACTCTCGTCGTCGGCCTCCCGGTCTTGATCTGGCGGAGCCATGACCGGGGGCGTGTGTCCCGACTGCCGTGGAAATAGCTCCTCGATCACCCTACAAAGGAAGTCGGGCTGGAGGGTCTCGGTGAGGGGGGGGCCCTGCGCGCGAAGCTTGTTCAGCGACGCGCGATACGGGCGACCCCAGGGGTCACGGTCGAGATCATCCAACATCTCCTGCCAACTCGCATCCTTGGCGGCTCGGATGGCCAGCCGAAAGGCAGCACGCGCACTGCGGTACGCCTCGTACAGCTGGCCCTCCCGCTCAGCGTCGCGGTGACGCCGCCGGCTGCGGGTGTAGGACCTTCGGGCACTGATACACGCCGCGCGAAGGTCCGCCAGTCTTGGGGACCACCAGTAGACCCCCTGCCTCGGAGGTAGACGCCGCACCCTGGGCATGGCCGCATCGCAGATCTGCGTTAACGCACTGCGGATGCGGACAGCCTCAGCGTCTACTCCGTCCGCTGGGGGCGGTGAGGACAGCCACGTGTGAACGATGGCCGCCTCCGCCAGTAGGTCCCTATCAAGACGACCCACAGCCCACCGCGGAAACGCGGGAGCTCCGTCCGCCCTGTGACCCCTACCGGGTTCCCGGGGGGAGACCTCCATCCGGATGTACCGGTGGTCCGACAGGGTCTCCGCCTCCTCCAGGACACTCCAGTTCCTCACCCGTGGTGCGACAGCGGGGCTAGCGAACGACAAGTCCACTATCGACCCGCCCTGCTGCCGCACACACGTGTTCACTGAGCCCCTGTTAACAACACAGAGGCCCAGTGAAGCCGCCCACTCAACGACCGCCCGTCCGCGGTCGTCCGTCATAGGGGACCCCCATGCCGTGGATTTGGCGTTGAAGTCCCCCAGGACCAGGACGAGGCCCGGTGCCAGTCGCCGTATCGAAGCCTCCAAGGTGGTGAGGGAGGCCCTGAAATCGTCCATTCTCCTGTTAGGGGAGAGGTAAACGCTGTAGAGTGTGACCCCTCCCCATTCCGCAGCGACAAATTCTTCGCCCCTATCCAAAAGGGATAAGGACGGGAAGTGCCGCTGCGTTGAGACGACGATTGCCGCAGTTCCGTTTCGGCTGACCACCCAATTGGGGCGATCAGGCACGACGTACGGTTCCGCGACTACGGCTGCACCAATCGACCACTCCGCCATGGATTGCAGGAGGAGATCCTGCGCTCCGGCGGAGTGGTTGGTGTTGGCCTGCAGGAGGTGAATGGAATCTGCAGCCATTAGTGGGCCGTATCCATCACCTCCGCCTCGCCAGTGGGCGATCGGGCCGCGCTAGGAGCGGGAGCGGCCGTGGTCGAAAGGCCGCCCCGCCCCTTTGGGGCCGAAGCAGGAGGTCTGCACGCCCCAGAACCCATGCGGTGCTTGGCGGGCTTATTGCCCACCGCACACGCGGGGCAGTGGGGCGGGGCGGCGCAAGATGCCGCCACGTGCCCGGTCTGACCGCAGCGGAAACACAATCCGCCGCAGTCGAAGCAATTGGTGCACGTCGGTCGAGTGTGTCCGACCGCCATGCACTTATAGCACCTCGCAGGCCGGTGCTCAAGCACGGTTACCCGCGCCGAGCTCCAGCCCACGAGGAGCCTGCCTGAGCCGGCCAGTTGCCTGACCGACTCCACCGGGCACTGCGCCCAGGCAGCACCTACGCCACCCGGACCGGGACGAATGGCACCGACTCGGTCTCTGCCTACCCTGCAAGGGATATGGTAGGGATATGGATATAAAATAAATAAATAATACAAATTAAAAACAATATATCTTTTTTTTTAATTTTATTCTCATAAAATTTGTTAAAAGTTTTATTCAAATAATTATATTCAAACAATCTATAATTTGAACTGTCAATTCGATTGTGATATAAAATACCTAGTTAATAATACACAACCATCAATATAACATTAAATCAATTATAAATTCGAACAAAATAATTTTAGTAATTAATAGCTAAAATCATGACTTTAACTATCACTATTTTTTACATATTCTTCTTGCTTAAGTATTTGAAACTAAAATAATTACATTTTTTACTTTTTTATGACAACACAATGCATTTAGAGTAAAATAATGACATGGAATATTAATCTGTTGATATAGTGGCATGAGAATCATTATTATATATTTTTATGACTCATGTCGATACTTAAATGGTAACATTTGAACCTAACACCAACCTTTCCACCATTTTAACTTTACAGCAATAGCATTCATCATTCTCATACTCTTATCCCAATTACTTGGGGTCGATACAATATGTACTCTTCTTTCATAGGAAAAGTATTGTAAAAATTATGGGTAATATTTTTATGACCAGCCGCCTGCCAGACGTCAACTCTCCTTGGAAATGTAATTGTTGACCAAACGGCATCAGATGGAGTTGGCGCAGGTATAAAGCTCTTAGTCGTCTTTTACAACATCCACGAGCAAAGTAAAGGTTGGTAGTCTTCGAAGCCGCTACCACACAGTTAACAAAATGGCATCATTATTCATTAATTATCATTATGATGTTAAACTACAAAGATGGTATAGTGATTAAGATACTGGATCTATCAGCTCAAACGTAGGGAGGACGATTCACACGCACAACAATATATTGTGTTATCCACAAAGTAATGTGTGATAGCGGCAACGAATACTACCTAATCTTACATTGCTCGTGGGTGTCGTAAAAGAAGAGATGATGACGACGACGACATAGACCTGAACCACCTTCTGATGCCATTTGATCAACAATTCCATTCCTATGAAGGGTTAACAACGTCAAGGTAATAAAACTACTGCCAACATATTTTTCAATATGTACGATGGAAAAGGAATACATATTATGTCAACCCCAAGTAATTGGGATAATAGCAAGATGATGATTATCCGATAATAGCAAGATGATGATTATCCGATAATAGCAAGATGATGATTATCCGATAATAGCAAGATGATGATATCCGATAATAGCAAGATGATGATTATCCGATAATACCAAGATGATGATTATCCGATAATAGCAAGATCCGATAATACCAAGATGATGATTATCCGATAATAGCAAGATGATGATTATCCACAAATTGTTGTTCTAATCTTAATTTGTGTCCGTATCTCTAAAGTAAAGTCTGTAATACTGTCCTGCAATACAAGTCTTAGGTCTTTAGTACAGGCGGTTATTTTAACAAAAAAATATACATATCGAAATATGTATATATTATAATAATCATATTACAAATTAATATTTTAAAGGTATAAAATAATGACAATTTTCATTCTCATAAATATATAACGGCAAAAACGATTCTGTAAGAGCAACACATTAGCTATAATTGTTTGTGTTATTTGGGTGTAATTCAATTGTGATATAATTATTCTCATTTCATCGTTCTCCTACTCTTATCCCAATTACTCGGGGTGTATATAATATGTATTCCTCTTTCATAGTACACATTGTAAAAGTTATTGGCAATAGTTTTATGACCGGCCGCCTGCCAGACGTCAACCCTCCTAATTGTCTTCGGTAAGTACCCGCACAGAATTGGAAGAGAAGGGGCCCCAGGATGTCACGAGTGTGGCGCGCCAATAGACGATGCGCCTCACACTCTGGAGATATGCCCCGCCTGGGGACCCCAGCGCCACGTCCTGTCGGTGATCATTGGGGGAATCCTGTCGCTGCCAACCATCATCTCGAAGATGCTTGGCAGCGACAGATGCTGGTCATCAATGGCCTCCTTCTGTGAAGAGGTCATCTCTAAAAAGGAGGTCGCGGAGTGGGCACGTGAGGCAATCGCGTTCACAGACTCACTCTGCCGGCGGCGGCCATGGAGGAGGAGACACCGGTATGCGCACCGCCTTCCGCCGCCTTGAATGGCGACAGGGCGTGGCCTGAGGGCCAAGCGTTGGGGCGTCCGGGATCGGATGTCAGTAGACGATCTCTCCGGCGTCCCGTAAAAGCGCGGAAGGGGCCGCTGTGATTTTAGTGGGTATTCCGGTCGGACTGTTCAGCTGATCAGTGAGTCCCACACTCCCCCCGTCTGTCACCGGCGGGAGATAGCGCGTAAATGCGTTTCCACAGCGAGAGAAAAATAAAAAGGTCGTTATAAGGATCTTAGTCGTCTTTTACGACATCGTAGCCGCTACTACACAGCTATATATTTATATATATATATATATATATATATAATTATTCTATGAAATATATTAACAACAGTGAATTACACGTTAATATGCCAAACGCGCTTTAATTTAACATTGGGCAGTTATTATATAAAACAAAAGTCCCGTGTGAAAATAACTAATTATCTATATAATCTAGCACGGCATGTACCTAGCTATATTTTGATAAATATATTTTATAAGCGAGAGAATCAATAGCTTTTAATGAAAATATTAATTATAAAATATCGTTGGAGATTTGTAATAAAACTATTTTTACGGGTTGTATCGCGTTTCTATTTGATTTTCAATTTTCCAACGTTTCGAACACTTAATAGCGTTCATGGTCACGGGAGTACTGACCATGTCTTGTAAAGTATTCAAAATATAGAGAAATTAAAAACCAAATACAAGCGTGATAAAAATCCTAAATATACTTTTATTTCAAATGCGTAATACTCGCGTAAATATTAGAAGTCATTATGTCATTGGAGAATAAAATAATATTTGGCCACCGAAGACAAAGATCAGGTACCGGTGGCCCGCTCGCACGGCGAAGAGAGGAATCCTTGCAGGGTGGGGTTGCGTGCCGCCTCTTCCGTCGCCCCGGACCGATTTGGCGGGGCGCGACCACATCCATAGTCTACCGCAAAGAGAAAAAAAAAAGGATTAAAATAATATTTAAACGGCGTATCAAATACTACAATTAATGCTGTATTATGAAAGATATTTAACAATAAGCTTTTGTTAACTTTGAAAATATTTTTTTTTGTTTTTCAAATTGTGTCTTGGAGTTCTAAGCCTCGTGTTATGTTAAGTACAACTTGAATTGTATAGGCAAGTAACTATTCTAAATAATATATTTTCGTGGACTTATAATTAAATTATTTTACACACAATATCATTATGTATCGCTGACAAACATAGGATAAAAGTCTGCGGTTATAATCTGGGATTTCTGCAAAGACCCTGTCTCTCTCTAAAGGTTCGCTTAATAATCGCTACTAGAACGTCAATCAAATGAGGGTTGAACTGGATTGAGTCAAGGATGAAACTGAAGGGTTGTATTATAAGGGTCTAATTCTTTGAAATGAACGGATTACTAATATTCAGAGCAAAGGATAATGGTTTTAATTTACTTTTGTTTATATTAAATTGTGTCTAATATTTAATTGACGCTTTAGAGAAATTATGAGTGATTCTCATGATTTGCCCGTAAACAACCATTTATCTTTGGTTCTTTCAGTATTTCAAATTTTATCTAGATTTCCTCTTGATTATTTTCATAACAAGCAACATTGACATTTTTTTGTATACCCAGCTGAGTAGGGATTGCAATCCGGCGTCATTTTCAGTCCAGCCGGATCCGACCATCTTTTCACCAATCCCGTATCCGACTGGATCCAGCCGGATTGATCAAATCAGAATGATTTTCACTTTTCGACTCAAAATTAGCAGTTAGTAAGTTAATCAAGTGCCATTGTAGTTAATATAGGTCATTTATAAAAAATAAAACATATGTAATAGCAATTTTATTTTCAATTCCATGTTAAGATTAGACAAAGAGCATTATTATTCTCCTGCTCCCATCCCAATCACTTGGGGTCGACGCAATATGTACTCCTCTTCCTACATATTGCATAAGTTATTGGCAATAGTTTTATAACTGGCCGCCCGCCTGACGTCAAGATCAGACAAAGAACAAACAAGTAAAATCTAGTAGTGTGTGATTTTATTTTCACAGGTAGATCAATTCAATAATAATAATTCAATTCATTTCAATCAATGGTCTTTGAAAGAGATGAAACCAGAACAGATGTAAGGGTAAAAATAGGTAATGATGTACTAGAGCAATTGGATGAATTTGTATATCTTGGATGTGGTTTTAGCCGAGATGGAAGGTACACCACTGATATACAGCGAAGAGTGAATGCGGGAAATAGAGTGAACGGAGCGCTGGGACAACTTCTCGGTAGCCACCACCTCAGCCAGAAGGCACGTATAGCAATACATAACGCAGTGCTTGTCCCAACATTACTATATGGAAGCGAGAGTTGGGTATGCAGAAAAGAGCATGAAAGCAAAATTAATGCGGTCGAAATGCAATCTATACGGGAAATCTGCGGAGTTAGGCTAACCGACCGCATTCGCAACGACGACGTAAGAGAGCGAGTAGGTATGAAAGAGAGTATTGGCGTAAAGATGCGAAAGAGAATGCTCCGATGGTTCGGACATGTGAAAAGAATGCCGAAGGAACGTCTAGTTAAGAAGATATACAATGCGAAAGTGGAAGGATGTAGGTACCGGGGAAACCAAGACTCACCTACCTAGACCAGATTAGTTACGTACTGAAAGAAGGGGGAGTCAAGAGTCTCCGAAACCGGCGAGCGTTTACGAAGAGAATTATGAATATTGAAGAAGCGAGTGAAGTATGCAAGGATAGAGTTCTCTGGCACTCTGTCAGAGAGTGCCAACCCTGCAAGGGATATGACGTGATGATATGTATATGTATGTAGGTAGATCAATTATTATAGTAAGTAATTTTATAAACAAGTGGATTATGCAAATATATACGATATGGTCATAGTGGTAGGACCGCGCTCTCCACAGTTCTCTGTCTACTAGCCTAGCCGCGGGCCGGTCCGTCCGAGGTAGTACCATACTCTCACATGAGATCGACGCCTAAGTAATGGCAATGTGCTATTGCACTTCGTTCGGTGAGCGAGAGAGCCGGAAGCCCACTGGGGTGGGTTTGGGGTTTGTTTTGGGTAGGCAGTGGTCTAGCTATATTAGTATTGTAAAGGTCCACGCGCGGCAGTGATACTTACCATCAGGTGTGCTGTCTGCTCGTTTGCCACCATAAGCAATAAATATATATATATATATATATACATACGAATGAGGGATGCGGGTAGCAGTGCGATACTGGCGCAACGTCACTACGTTGCCTATATCGACGCCGAGTCACCCCAGCCAGTGGGCTGGGGTGACTCGGCGTCCAACGACTCGCACGCATGGACACCACGCATAAGCATTCAAAGTGCCTAATTACGTAACAGCTTTATTATTTTGCTAAGAATTGCTAACACCAGATCCGGTCGTCGGATGCTGTATACTGCTACCGGATCCGGTGAACGTTTATGACGGCGGATCCGCGGGAGTAACGAATCCGGTTTCTGGATTGCAATCCCTACAGCTGAGTAAACTAAAATTTATAAAATCTATCGGTATCTATCGGTAACGGAGTAAGAATACAATTCACTACCCCATATCTTACCCGTGCGTGATCGTACGAGACGACTAAGGGATATAAAACGCATATATCATCTATGATATGTATGTATGTATGTATCATCTATGCAAGAGAAGGAAAACACGAAACAAAACCCTATATCAACACGTCTGACCAGCGTGGTAAAGTAGGTCAATTTCCCTCCCATTATGGAGGAGGCTCGAGCCCAATAGTGGGACATATATGGGCTGAGATGATGATGATGATCATGATATGTACATATGTGATGAGTAGGAATGTTAATTATTTCATGAAATGACGAATTATAGCTATTATTTCTTTTAAATGTATAATCTAAATTTAAATCATTTGAACGTGTGTAAATGTGAAAATTTATAATAATAAATTTGCTAATACTATATAATGATTTCTGATGTTTACGCGAGTACTGTAGCACACAAATAAAAAAAATGTGGGTCAAAATTTAATATCTTATAGGGTTGATATAAAATTTCTGTAATAACAATGACATATTGGACGTAAGATACCTTAGTCCTCCCGTGACCATGATCACTAAAAAGTGTTCGAAACATCAGAAAATTAAAAATCAAATATAAACGCAATAGAATCCGTAAAAGTAGTTTTATTTCAAATAAATTTACTATTATTTATTTTAGAATATATAACTATGCATATTATGATTATGGCTAAATAGGCTCGGATCAATGTATTTTAACATTACACACTATTATGTATATATCCTGTTTATGGCAAAGAAATTAAAAGTGGTAGGATTACGATGTTGACAGTTTTCTGCCTACAGCCGCGGGTAGGTTAGCGGCCCGCCCGGGGTAAATAGCATACCATTGCAGAAAATTGACGTCTGAGCAGTGGCAATGTATTACTGTGCTTCGTTCAGTGAGCGAGAGAGCCGGAAGCCCAACTTTTTGGGTGGGTTTGGGGTTTTATTTGATAAGCAGCGGCCTAGCTATACCCTAGTATGGCGAAGGTCGATGGGTGGCTTAACATCAGATGTGCTGTTTGCTCGTTTGCCACCAAAGGCAATAAAAAAAAGAATTTGAATATGAAACCAAAGAAAAAAATTATAATTTAATTACTAAATTAATCGATTTGCCAATCAGTTAATAGTAACTGTAACTCTTAACAGTAAGAGTCCATTTTTATTGGTGTCAAATGAATTTGTTTCTCAAGATTGCAATGTTATAGTTCTCAAGTCATATCTCTCATTAAGTCAACTTGTTGAGTTTAATTAAGAGTAAGTAAATTACGCAATTATCTACAGCTTCCTTTCTTAATTTTGACGGAAAATGACAACAGACATAAAACACTATTATATCGTATTTAGCATAATTTAACACTTTTCTGCATTATATTATCCTAAATGATAAAAAAAAATATTTATGGTAACACAACACAAGAGTAAAATAAATAATTAATATACCTAATTTAAAACGCCACGTGACAAATTCAAATTTCATATTCAAAAACATGCAAGCACACTTACTCGCACATATTGTCATTTTTAGTATTTTAAATCAATTTAATAAACTGTCGCCGGATCGGAACGTGACGCCTACTGAGAAGATCTGGCAGGAAACTTAGCGAATTTCTTTGTATTATTTATTACAGTATTTTTTTTTTACAAAAATAAAATGTTTACTCATGTTTAGTAAGAATAGCTCTAGTATGGTGGTTTTTCGCCACCGAGGATAAGGATTGGGTACCAATGGCGCGCTCTCACGGCGCTGAGAGGTACTTGTTGGTGTCGCGCGCCACAGATTGCGATAAGGGTGGCCATACCATAGCCTGACGCCAAAAAAAGTGGACGGTCTTTGAACCTAATTCAATATGAGATTCAAATACAGTGCAAAATATTGTGATTAGACCACATTCCACAAACGGCACCTAACTTTGACTTGACTTCTTCTCCATGTTAACGCAGATGCCTTCAGTAAATACTGAAGATGAGCGACATTTGAAAAACAAACCGATAATTTAATTAATCAATGGAAATTGCTTCATTTTTGGCTCTTTCTACTGAGTTAATAAGTCAAGTCCGCCCGTGACCATGATCACTGTAAAGTGTTCGAAACGTTGGGAAATTATAAATCAAATACAAACGCGATAGAATCCGTAAAAGTAGTTTTATTTCAAATGTGTAATACTCGCGTAAACATTAGAAGTCATTAATAAGTCAATTTAAAAAAAGTAGTAAGTGAAAATAACGAACTTACTCAGAAATTATTACTATATCATTAAATTAAAGGTGCAATCAGACATCAGTCAATGTATATTTTGTTTTATTTCGATAACATTAATGTCTACATGATGTTAAAAATAAAATGAATAACTTAAGGCCAACTCCATTACGTGAATTGCAAATCGAGGGAAAGATTGTATTTACGTGAAATTATTCAAGCAAATTTTACCTAACGAATTGTTTGCTTTCTTCAAAGTTTAGCAATTTTAAAATGGGTATTACATTTTGGAATATTTTATTCAAGTTTTAATGGTTGTGTATAGATTCTTAAAATAATGTTTCTTGCAAAATATTTTTTGAATTCAAATAGATCTTTGTAAATGTAATATAATATTTTTAAATATTTCCGTGTGGTGACGAAGTAACAATACGATCCACCTTTATCCGATGACGATATATGTATATATATATATATATATATATATATATATATATATATATATATATATATATATATATATATATATATATATATATATACTAGCAGACTCAGCCACGCCTTGCTGTGGCTAAGGTATCCTCAGTAATACGTGGTGGTTTAAGCTAATAAATTGTAGCTGATATGAAACATTTGTACGTTTAACATAGCGCCATCTATTAAATAATTACTCAATCCAGTCAACAGATACCGCCATCTAAACGATTCTAACAAGAATCGTTTAGAGATAACACATAATTGTGATTGTCAAATAATAAACAAATAATTTGCAATAAAATAATATTGCGACTATAAATTGAGATTGAAGCTATCTGTGCGGGACGGGCCTCCAGACAAATGTGTTGTAGTTAGCTGACGTCCCGTTTGGTCGCTGGTTCGGTGGTGAAGTAGACTGTATATCGCCGGAACCAGGAAATTATTGAAGAAATAAAACGCCTGATTGAAGTAACATATGCACCTCGGACGAATATTACACCATTGCTGCCTAGCCGCCACGTACTATTACTTGAAGTTCACTATTTCACTATATCTCCTCCATACTAATATATTTGCGGCCACACAACGTCGATTTATTGTGTCGCATCACAACGAAACTTTACCGTAACGACAGCCGCGGCGACCGGTGCAAATGGCATTAATATTCATCCTCGTTTCGTGCTATCTTTATTAATATTTTCGCTTATAACTTTAAGACTATACTAGTTACATTTATAATATGTAGCTTATTTTTCGTGCATTTAAATTACCTATCTATTACAACTATTACCTTAGCCCTAGGTATCAAGTTAGGCTTCATTTAAGCACTAAATACTATAATTTTAACACTGTTTAGTACTGTTCATCTACTTTAAAACACTATATTACAAGAACTATAATACCTAGGATGATCATTTTTTTCTGTGTTTGATGGGCCCTCTCGTATGCTTCAATAAAACACCAAAAACAAATATATTTATTGAAAGTTTACAAGATAAATAACAAAATTGGGGCATAGTCAGGAACAATTAATTTTTATACAAGTTATGTAAACGATAATAGTTGCAGCCTATTTTAACATTAATTGAGTATTATTATATCTTTAATTAACCTATTTTAATGATCTTTATTCAATGTCTTTGTTTTTCACTATTTACTGTCACTTAATTCTCGCGAAAGTAGGCGCACTCTGATTGGTCGATACTCGCGGTTTGTTCACGGCTGGTGTCGCTAACTGTGTTATTTAATTTACACGGCACTAGTACACTATGTTTCTGAACACTATGTTTTTCACTATCACTGCACTGTACTTGTCGCGAACACTATCCTATCTTTTAAGTTGAATCAAAGTACACATGCTGTGCAAATGTGATTAAAATCGGTTAAGTACTTTAGGAGTCCATCGCGGACAAACAACGTGACACGTAATTTATATATATTAAGATATACATATATATAGGGAATATCAAAATGAAACTTGATACCAATCCGTCTGACCAGCGTGGTACAATAGGTCAGTTTCTCTCCTATTATGGACTCCTTTATGACTCAAGCTCAACACCGGTATGTATGTATACAATTGTAAAGTAAGATGATGATGATGATGATTTGTATATATCTCTATATAATGGTATAATATAATCTCTACACATAGTGACGGATAAAGAATACAGAATGACACCACAATGTACTTCCCATGAATACAGCAGTATAGAACGTATATGTCTAACATTCATGTAGGTTTCTCCAAGGACGACAATGGCGTATTTGCCTTGCTTAGCAAGAAGATTTATGATCTGGGTTGCCCAGACGAGCGCTTATCGCATTATCCTAACCAGTCTTCAGCCAGTTAATGCTACATCTTATTCTTAATATTAAAAATGGATGTGTAAATAAAAAAATGTATTTCTAACTATTTGCTCTCTTTTAACAGAATAAGTAAACGACCGCCAACAAATTTATGTAAACAAACAAGAGAAAGAATATTTAGGTGAATGTTACGTACTTGGGTTTGAGGTTAAATGGAGAATATATAAGCAATTCAAGAGAGATAATGCGATGCTCAGTTAAAGACAAAGGAAAACGACACAAAGATAATCCAAGCCAGTCGTCTGAATCTCAGGGGTCTGTGGCGTGCGTTCGTAACGCTATGTTTTAGATGTACTATGCCTGTTGTTGCAAATGTATCAAGTAAATATCTAATCACATAATTTTGACCCAAATTTTAATGTAATATAGACTCTGATCGGATAATTAATTTATTAATTTCTTCGAAATTAATATAGTTCTCAATGTTGGGCTGCGCTTGTAGCTTACCCCATATTAACAGATGATGGTCAGTGGTTAATAATGATTTTATTTTCAAACTGTAAGTGCATAAATAGTTTTATTTTTTTACATATCAACTTTGTTTAAATAAATCGATTAAGCATAAAAAATCGTGCGTGTTTAATTATGTATCACGCTCTCATAACATTATTTTAATCATAACCCATTTTTACCGCTCAAAATATTCCGTAAATGTTGGTCATTTTAAATTCTTTCGTCTCATTTTTCACCGTATTACACGCGGTGCTTCAGATTGTTTTATTATAAACTTTTTTAGAATGTGGAGTTTTTGCATACCTGCCTCTGTTTTGTTCCATATCATGAATTCATGAAACGAAAACTTTTGCGCTGTAATTTAAAAGTGCTCGTAATTTTTTGTGTTTGTATAAGTCATGCGTGTTGTAATGCTTTCATTTTGTTTCATTTTATACATTAAATTCATTATTCGCTATTGCACTTAACATGCCTCTTGACTACGAACTCTACCAAAAACCCTTGGGTGTATACGAAAAGCGACTAAGTTTTCTAAAGAGCGCTGGGTCATTCTAGCTAGCGAAGTTTAACGTTAGCTAAGTGGCCGATTGTAAAATTAGGTCAAAACTTATACAAAATATCAAAATATTATCTCCCTTAAAAGAAGAATACGATTACGTCTGACTCATATAAATAGAGATAAGTGTACAGAAGTATGATAATATAATATAGATAAATATATAAGATAAACTATAAAAAAATAATAGTAGGGCTAAAAATTAATAGCTTTAGATGTGCTCATCACATAGAAATAATTAGTATAGTATTATTCATACATTGTCATTTTTTGATTGTCATGCCATGACGGGTCTGTCCCTTGCCTTTTTTTTTTTTTTTTTTTTTTTTTTTTTTTTTTTTTTTTTTTTTTTTTTTTCACGCTGTGGAAACGCATTTACGCGCTTTCCCCGCATGTGACAGACGGGGGGGCGTGTGGGACTCGCCGGGCCAGATGACCGACCGGAATACCCACTAAAACCACAGCGGCCCCTGCCGCGCTTTTACGGGGTGCCGGAGAGATCGTCTACTGACATTCTATCCCCGACACCCCAACGCTTGGCCGTCTGGCCACGTCCTGTCGTCATTCAGGGCGGTGGAAGAAGGTGCGCATATCGGCGCCTCCTCCTCCCTGGCCGCCGCCGGCGGAGCGAGTCTGCGGACGCAATTGCCTCGCGTTCCCGCTCCGCGGCCTCCTTTTTGAAGATAACCTCCTCGCAGAAGGAGGCCATCGACGACCAGCACCTGTCACTGTCGAGCATTTTCGAGATGATAGTCGTCAGTGACAGGTCACGCCCAATGACCGCCGACAGGACGAGGCGCTGGGGCCCCCAGGCGGGGCATACTTCCACTGTGTGGCACACATCGTCTAGCAGCGCGCCACACTCATGGCACCCTGGGGCCTCTTCTCTGCCAATTCTGTGCAGGAACTTACCGAAGACCCCGTGTCCGGTAAGCACCTGCACCAACCTGAAGCTTAGGCTGCCGTGCCTTCTGTTGATCCAGCGGTGGAGATATGGCGCAACCGCCTCCACAGTTCCCCGCCCTGCTACGGGGAACTCCAGTTCTTCCCTCCACCGCCGGATGACTCCGCTTCGGGCCACTTCCAATGCTCTACCCAATCCCCTTATGGAGACTTGCTCGCCATCAGCCCGCGCCGCTACGCGAATCTGGTAGGCCTCCGCCAAAGCTTCTGCCACTAACGGCCAAGGCGGGTCGCCCGCCAACAGCGTCGCCGCAGTCCATGACACCGTACGGTAGCCCCTAATAGCCCTCACCGCCATTACCCTCTGTGGTCTTCGCAAAAGGGCCCTGTTGCGGGCGGTGAGGGACTCCGCCCAAATGGGGGCACCATACAGCGCCATGGAGCGCACCACTCCAGCGTATAATCGTCGGCAGGACGACCCAGGACTGCCAGTATTTGGCAGAAACCAACCTAACGCAGCGGCTGTCTTGATGAGCCTCGGGACGAGCTGGGCAAAGTGTGGCCCGAATTTCCATCCAGAATCAAGGTGCAGACCTAGATATTTCATCTGGGCCCGCACCGGCACGGCAACCCCAGACACACCGATGTGTGCTCCTCGGGGGGGGCCTCGGCCTCGGCCATGAAATAGGAGGGCCTCGGTTTTCTCCACCGAGACCCTTAGGCCCAACATGCCGATCCGGCCCACGACGAGCGCAACCCCCTCTTCTGCCAGTCGGGCAGCCCCCCGGAAGTCGGACCTCCTCACCGTGATGAGGGTATCATCCGCGTAGCAGATGACCCCCATCCCGGGGAGAAGCCGACCCCGTAGGAGCCAGTCGAATCCGACGTTCCACAGGACCGGACCAAGGACCGAACCCTGCGGGACGCCACACTCCACCCGGTAGCGATGTATGCACCCGTCGCCCCCCTCCCAGAGCACGTGCCTTCCCTCGAGGTACGCCTCCAACAGCCTCCGGAGATACGGAGGCACTCCATGGTACCGAAGCGCCTCCTTTAATGTCTCGTGTGGGAGACTGTTGAAGGCGTTTTTTATGTCGAGCGAGACCGCCAGGAGAACTTCCTTTTTGGCCACCGCTTCGGTAGCCAGGGACTTCAGGGCGGCCAATGCGTCGATTGTTGACCGGCCGCCCCTGAACCCATATTGACTCTCTGATAGTCCCGGCCCGACTTCCTCGAGGTGCTGAACGAGACGGTCCGCGAGCACCTTCTCGAACAATTTGGCCGTTTCATCCAGCAGCACCAGTGGTCTGTATGCGGAAGGGGAGTCGACTGGGCGACCCTCCTTTCGCAGCAAGCATAGCTTACCAACCTTCCATTCCTCCGGGAACTGCCCGGACCTCAAGCACGCGTTAAGCAGTTCCCGGAGTTCACCCCTGAGGTATTCCGCGGCGATGCCAAGCACAAGCCCCGGGACGCCGTCCGGACCAGGCGATTTCCTCTTGCCCCGAAATCGGGAGAGGGCCACTTCCATTTCTTGGTCGGTGATGAGTGGGACCAAAGTCTCCACCTCCATCTCCGACTGAGGAGCCATTCGGGGGGGAACGTGTCCCACGGAGCGAGGGAACAGTTCCCCCATTAACCTCGACAGGAGAACCGGATCCATCGATTCGATGATAGGGGCGCCACAGGCGCGGAGTTTGTTCCGCGCCCGGTGATATGGACGCCCCCACGGATCCCTGTCAAGGCTCATAAGAAGCTCCTCACGGGCCCTCTCCTTCGCCTGGCTGATGGCCAGTTGCAGCGTTTTCTTGCTGGTCTTATACACCATCCGCAGCTGACCCTCAAGGACGTCGTCCCGGTTAGTCCGCTGTCGGCATCGGACGTAGGCACGCCGCGCCCGGTTGGCGGCCACCCGGAGATCAGCAATCTCAGACGACCACCAATACACCTGACGACGCGGTGGCCTTCGCCGAGCCCTCGGCATCGCCGCATCACAGATCACCTCAAGGGCACTTGCTACATGGCCTGCAAGCCCCACCATATCAGTGGGTAGCCGTCCTGTGCCACCCCAGCGCTGCACTATGGCGGACTCCCGAGCCATTTCGGGGTCAAATTGGCCAAGGGCCCATTTTGGAAGTCCACCTCTTCTTCCGCGCCGGGGCTCTGGTGGTCCTCTCGAGGTGGAGAACTCGAATCGCACGTAGCGGTGATCCGAAAGAGTCTCCACCTCCTCTTCCACTCTCCAGTCGCTCACACCGCGAGCGACACCGGGACTGGCAAACGATAGGTCCACCACGGACCCACCCCGATGTCGCACGCAGGTATGGACCGCCCCCCTGTTCAAGAGGGAGAGACCGGAGAGCAAGGACCACCTCTCGACGGCCGTGCCCCTACCGTTTGTGGTGGGGTTTCCCCACGTACGTGACTTCGCGTTGAAGTCGCCGAGGACAACAATTCTCCTCGGTGACTGACGGCGAACCGCGGCACTGACGGAGTCTAAAAATAACTCAAACTCCGCCAGCCCGCGGTTGGGGGAAAAGTAAACGCCGATAATCGCAAAGTCACGCCACCCCACCACAACGTAACCATTGCCCCTCTCCAGTGTAGAGAGGGGAGGGCCGGCGCATCCTCTGGACAGGACTGCCACGTCTTCCTTATTGTCCCCCACCCAATTGGGTGAATGGGGGACAAAGTAGGGCTCGCAGGCCACAGTCAAATCTATATCCCACTGCGCCATGGACTGCAGTAGCAGGTCCTGAGCCCCAGCGCAGTGGTTCAAATTCGCCTGGAGGAAGCGTACTCTGTCTCCCATTTAGGTTGACATTTCGGCTCCCTCCTGGTCTCTGCGGTTGTACACCGGTGGAATGGCCCGAGGTCCATGGGCCATCTTGCCTCTCGTTGAGGGGGCTTTACACAGCCGTCCCCCCATCGTGTGTTCTGCTGGGCGACCAGCCGCGGCGCACACAGCACAGCGCGGCGCGGCCACACATGCAGCCGATTTGTGCCCACTGCCGCCGCACCTGTAGCACAAGGTAGAACGATCGACAGCGGACGGGCACAGCGGAGCCGTATGTCCAAGCTCCAGGCACCGGAAGCACCTCAATGGGAGGCTCTCCAGCACCTGGACTCCAGCCGAGCTCCAGCCGACCAGGAGTCTTCCCGCGTCTGCGAGCACTTTAGCGGCGGGGACGGGGCACCGCACCTTCGCCATGCCCATGCCACGGGGTCCACGCAGGATTTGTCCAACCTGAACCTCCGCAGCATCACAACCGCATGTGCGGACTACTGCCGCACGGATCTTCTCCTCGGTGGCGGAGTCATCCATCCCGGTCACCCGGATATCAGCCCGTTTGACTGGGCGCACGACATCCGCTATCCCTGCTAGTGCCGTGCGCAAATTGGCCGCCAGCTGGTCAGCAACTTCCATTGACTGGGATTTAGGCAGTTGCAGGACCCTAGTTCCAGTCATGGAACGCCTGACTTTGAGGCCCTCCTTAATCCCCATCTCTTGAAGATTGACTTCCTGCTCGGCGCGAAGCATCGCATCGGCGTATGTGACCCCCTTTTTCTCCGCTTCCGGCTGCAATTTCAAGATTACAGCCGGGGCGCGTGGGGCAGAAAGCGCCAACTTCAATTTCTTCTGCGCCGAAACAGCCGCAATGGGAATCGTGGAGGGCGCAACAGTGTTGATAGGTAGCGGTGGAGAGGACTTTTTCTTTTTCCCCTTCCTCACAACTGTTACCCAGCTGTCGGCAGCCACGGTCTGGGCTGGAGGAGTGACTCCCGGCGTACTAGCGTTTGGTTGGCTTGGCGGGACCGATAAGGCCGTGCAGACGGTGGCTGTGGGCACAGCAGCCGCTGTGCTCTTCTTTTTATCCGCAGCTAAAGGCGGCCGGTTTACCTTAGCGGGGAGAAGGCGACCCTCTAATCCCGCAAGTCGGGCATTCATCATCTCCCCAACTGACCTCACGATAGAGGATTTCATTTCCTCAAATGCGTTCGCTCCTATGGAAGTTGAAGAGGCAGTAGCCCTCATTTCACAAAATTCTCGCCGGTGCGCCTTGATTTCCGCCTTGAGGGCTTCTATTTCTTGACGCTGTCTGCCATTCTCCGCTCTCAATCGACGGGTCTCCTCCGCTTCCCAGTCTGTCCCTTGCCTAGGTTAAGGCCTGATAATCCGCATGTATTCTCATCATATAGAGTAAATTAGGGAATGTATGCGCCAATAAGTATTATAATAATATACTTACATACATACATATCATCACGCCATATCCCTTGCAGGGTAGACAGAGAGAACAGAGTGCCAGAGAACTCTATCCTTGCATACTTCACTCGGTTCCTCAACAATCATTATTCTCATCATACACGCTCGCCGGTTTCGGAGACTCTTGACACCACCTTTAGCGATGGATGTATGATCGTGACCCTAACATACATCCATCGCTTCATTTACTCATCACAATCTTTATGCATGTTTTACGGTTGCGCGACTCTTAATCTGACCTTTCGCCAACACATCTTCAATTTGATCCAGAAAAGTACGACGTGGTCTTCTCCTTATAATCGTCCCACTCACACTCACTTTGTACCTTTCTTTACTCATTTTTTCTACGTGTCCAAACTACTTCAGTATACCCTTTTTATCTTTGTCGCTACTATTCACATCACAGCGCTCTCTTATAACACTATTCCTAATTTTATCTTTCAGACTTACACCACACATACTACGAAGAGCTGTCATCTCTACAGCATTTAATTTATTTTCATGTCTTCCCTGCCAAATCCAACTGTCACTGTCATACATGAGAATGGGCACTAATACTACTAAAAAAATATACACTATTACTGCTAAAATATAATTGTAATTAGGGAATATATGCCCAGAGAATTATTATAGCAATGTTGTCTGTGTAACAATAAAAATTAATTATAATTCTTTAGAACCTTTAACCCGTTTTACATATGATTAATTATATGAAGAGTGAATTCAATATAACAATATGGTGAAATACGATGTATTTATTTCATTTCATTGATATTATTTCACGTTATATACGTTATTGAAAGCATAACGTTTTGTTAACGCTTTCGCTTTTGTTAACGCATTGTGATCAATTAATTTTAAAATAATAACTTTTTTATAAACATTAAACAAATTTTAATAAACACACGACTCAATTTGTTATCTGTCCTTTTAATACATTGTTTCACGAAAATCTAATCAAGCTGTGTGAAAAATACAATGGTCCAGTTACGATATCTGTTAATTAAATCAATCCTTCCTTTAAATCAATTTAGGTAACAATAAAATGAAAACAGATTTTCTCTTGGTTGTTATTTTATTTTAAATTGCATTTGGATAAAATATATTAAAATTAATAGATTTATTTTCCATTTTTTAATATTAATAATAACTTTTTATTCATCCTTTAGTTAAGTTATAAATGACAACTAAGTTTGTTAACAGTAATAATAATTAAATTAACATGATTATGCAATCTGTGGGAGATCTGGAGTGGAAACGAAGCCTGAGCCTGTATTTTAGTACTCCAGGCCTCCTATAAAGTATATTATTAGTGAACTGATGGACTAGGCAGATTATGTATCAATAATAAATCTTCCTTTACTCTGGAAAATTATGTATCCACCATATTCTAAGATAAGAGCTAAAAGTCGACTAAATTTCTCAGGACAAGGGCGCTGCCCATTCAGCGCTGATCTTGGAGCTAGTTTTTATGACTCCTTTGAAACCATTAATGATACATGGTATACTCACGGACGAGAAACTTATTCTTTGTTCGTCATCTCTCAAATGCTGAATGTCATATTCATTTTATTTATCAACTCAGGTTTTCTAGTTAAAATGCTGAATATAAATATATATAGCTACATTTCTGTATATAATCAAATTTCGATACGTAAAATGTCTATGAAGTTTTACGGCTAGTGTATTTCCGACTGGTGCAAGTGTTGATGAGGCGTGGTTGCTTCGGCAAATAACTGTGCGGTCTGGGCAGAGCAGCGTCGTGAACCGATCGTAATCACCTGTGCTGACCTGATGTTAATCGCTAAGGCGATGCACGACATCGTCAGGAACTAGGACACGATCGTAGTTTTCTGCGAGATAGCCTTCGTTTCTTAAAAAAAAAATAACAATATAAAAATGGCTGTCGTATTGTCTTCAAATGTGAACAAGATATGAGCTTTATACCAAAATACCTTCTTAACTCTGTAATACTTATTACTGAATAAAATTAGAAATCCAATGCTTTTATCATTAAATTAATGAGACATAATTATAAACTGATGACAACCAACATAGTTAACATAATAAACAAATATTAAATTAAACGAATAACTAAATTGTTAAACTTATTATATTCTTATCACCGAAATTCACCATAAGAAATACGAAAATTTAGCTTATCCGTGAAAGCGAACGATTCTGTTAAATTTATTATAAAATGACAGCTAAATATCCGAACAGGAAATTAAATAGGAATCAGAACAAATCCCATTACAAACTCTCATCAATCACTAAATTTAACGATACCGCCCTTGGATATGAAAAACCAACAATATACATGTTTTCGCGGGTAAATACATTAATCAGCTGCAGCAATGTTTCTTCTTTTCCTTTCTTTGCACCCTATATACGTCCCACAATTGGGCGTACAACCTCCCTGAGGTGAAAGGGAATTTGACGTAATATACTGCCCTGATTCTGATTTGTCTTAGCATTTTATTTAGAGTTATCTTTCTGTAGCAGTACTGTTATCTGTATTAAGATAGAGAAGATTTAGGTGCAGTTATAATAAATATTCCATAAAGTAAAGATATGTAAGATTTTAATAGACATCCATCAATTGTCGAGGACTAAAATATTCGTGTTAATTGATCTTGAGAAGGCATAATAGGACAGAATGTCGTGAACTATTCTATGGCTAGCACTGAAACAGCAAAGTGTGCCTATGGAGGTTACTTTATACTATCCGGAGAAGTAAGTCGTACGCAAGATCAGCTGCTGAAAACGCCGATGAGTTCAGTTTTGAGGTGAGTCTGTACCAAATGTCATTGTTAAATCCTAAACTCTTTCCGTTGATAACGGAAACATTAACGACGGCGATATAGCTTGCTATTTGCTAATGAGATTGCTCTCATCAAAAAATATGAACTCAAGGTCCAAGGCATTTGAGAAAAGTATAGTTGTAAATTGAAGAATTTTTACTTGAAAATCAGCAGATCAAAAACGGAACACATGTTTTACGATATCGACAGTCTTTCCGATTTTACACCCCCATATCTCTAGGTGGAGTACCTATACCAGCTTGTACGAATCTAGAGACATCGATTCGCGTATCCAAAGCGATTGCGACTTCGAAATCGCGGTAGGTCAGGGGTATAACATGCCACAGTAAAGTATCCTATATCCTTTCCGTGTGGTGACGGAGTAAGAATACTATTCACCACTTCCTATCTTACCCGTGGGTGATGGCACGAAACGATTAAGGGATATAAAACGCATATAACATCTATGCGAGAGAAGGAAAACTCGAAACGGAACCCTATATCAACACGTCTGACCAGCGCGGTTTAGCAGGTTAATTTCCCACCCATTACGGAGGAGGCCCGAGCCCAATAGTAGGACATTTATGGGCTGTGATGATGATGAAAGTATCCTAAGTATTTAAGAGTAAAATCTATGAAACTTTAACAAGACCTGATATATATAATATGGGCCAGCATATTGGCCAACAAAAGCAACTAATAAATGACGACTGTATTTGGCAGAAACGCGAATGTTAAAACGAATGTGCAGCATGACGTGAAGGAATATTTGTAAGTTGCGCCAGTGACGGAAAAGTTAGAGAGTAAACGCCTGACGTCGTATGGGCATATGATGAAAAGGGTATGAAAGTAATATTGTGAAGAAAGTTTTAAGTATAAATATTGAAAGCTTTAAGGTGGTAAAAGATGGATGGATTGAATAAAGCATCAACAAGCATCACAATATGTGAAAGAAGTGGACATATTGCGTTAACCCCAACTAATTGGGATAAGAGCAGGGTGATGATAATGATATATTATTTAAAATTTGATAAGTTTAAAATTAATTAATAAAGTTATGTCAAATAAGAATATGCATCATTTACATAGACGCTAAATAACTATTATTTGTGGTTGGGTATTTGTACTTGATATATGTATTAGATATTGTTATTTTAAATATTGTATTAACATACCAATAACCAAATAGAATGTGGATTCTATATAATAATAAAATTAAAAAATACATGCATACTTAAACTTATGAATGAATCGATGATTCAGCAAATATATCCCAAAAATGTTGATGTTGTGATTCGATATATCTCAAAATGTTGACGTAGTTATAAGTTATGATTTGTGAATATCTTGATAATGAAAGATAGTTCGTTTCACATATGATTAGGCTGGACAGTGAAAAAGTTAATAAGGTCAGAGAAAGAGTTGATTATTAGTAATAGCAGCAAACGTACAGAAACTAAAGTTAAAAAATTGACAAAAATTATTAATTGTGTGTTTTTTTTATTATTTAATGTATCTCCTTTTCATTCACGGGATCTTCCATAGGGAAGATACCCGGTCCTTTGGGAGGCTTACAAGGGGATAAGGATCCAATACGCAAAGGCCTTTGGAGAAATTTAATCTAAATATTGGGATGGGACACCTATCGATGACATTTCACGTCTGCGCATGACATACGTGGACTGCCAGCGGTAAGTGTAAAACTTGTGTGATCATGGTAACTAATATCTAAATATGGGAGTGGGTGCTTAGTGGACTGGTTCATCTTATTAAGATTAATTATTAAGATTATTTTTTTATATTTATTGTTATTATTAATGTGTTATATCATATTATATTAAGATTAATTATAAATAATAAAATATATAATATAAAAAGTTTATATAGTAGATTCTACGTCCATATAAAAATATAAAAAGTTTAAGTATTAAAGTATACAGCACAAAATATGCATACTTTTTTTTAGAAAACGTTGTTGATGTTCCACTACGGTAAGAATACTTGAACCCCCGTAGCTAATTTAGGTTGAGTAATAAACTCTACAAAATTTATTCTCATTAGGTTTTATCTTATATTTTAAGAAAACTCTAGTGGTATCTACGCTGTTATTTTAGTAAAGATATAAAAATTGTTAGATGTACACAAAAAAAAAGTGTTATTGCAGTGAAGTATTAAATGATAAATAATTTACTTTGAACAGCCGGCCCTTCCGGGGTTTATTTTTGACGGTGGGCTATAGGACGTTACGTCCCGCTAATGTAAATACTAATGAGGTAGTATCATACTCTCGCAGAAAATCGACCTCGGAGCAGTTGTAATGTGCTGTTGTGTTTCGTTCGGTGAGAGCGAGAGCCAGCAGCCCAAGTTTCTGGGTCGTTTTTGGGGTTTTTATTGTTAGACAGCGGCCTACCTATACCATTGATATTACATAGGTCCATGGGCGGCAGTAACACTCACCATCGGGTATGCTGCTTGCTCGTTTGCCACCATAAGCAATATGTAAAAGTAAAAAATAACATAATAAACAGGATGTGCCCGCAACTATGTAAAATGATAGAAACGGCTGAGTAGATTTTTATATAATTCGCGACCAAATCAACAGAGAAAACGATAAAAATTATAAAAGTCATTGAAGGATTAATTATTAAAAATAATTTAAAAAAAATAACCAATATAACACATATAATAATAGGCTTCTAATTGTTATTCTTCTCAGGCCCGTAAAATACCAAAATCATTGGAAGAAGAAAGTACAACGTAAAACTAATATTAAGTGAAGGTTTGTTAAGCCTCAATGATTAATGTCACCTGGTAACAGTCGAGCTGCAGGCTTAACACGGCTCAATAAACTTGTGAATTCTCAAGAGGCTATCAATTGGAGGTAGGAAGCCAAACTTACTTAGTCATACCAATGGGAACATATAATGGGTAGAAATATTACGCGTAGTATTACAAAGTGAGTGTACTCGTTATGACATTATATACGAGAAATTTGAATTTGTAATAAAATTATACATAACTAACTATATCGTTGTCTACTTGATTAACGAGCCATTTTTTAATTAAATAAATATTTACATTCATCTCAGCTCATATAAGTCCCACTGTTGGGCTCGAGCCTCCTCCATAATGTGAGGGTAATTGACCTACTACACCACGCTGGTTAGACGTGTTGGTATAGGGTTTTGTTTCAAGTTTTCCTTCTCTTACATAGATATTAATGCGTTTTATATCCCTTAGTCGTCTCGTACGATCACCCACGGGTAAGATAGGGGGTGGTGAATTGTATTCTTTCTCCATCACCACACGGAAAATTTGGAAAATTACATTAGTTGCAATTATTTATGCATTATACAGAAAAGACTTTTCTGGGTTTCTCTATATATTTTTTCGATTTTCAAAGACTATCTCGTTAAATTCTGGCAATTAACTTGGAATTTGGAAATGCCACGAAGCTCGCTACGCCACCTCATCATTTGATCATTCTCCTACTCTTATCCCAATTATTTGGGGTCGATACAATATGTACTCTTCTTTCATAGTACATATTCTAGAAGTTATTGGCAATAGTTTTATGACCGGCCGCCTGACACATACCAACCCTCCTTGGGAATGTAATTGTTGACCAAACGGCATCAGATAGAGTTGGCCTAGGTCGTTGTAAGGCTCTTAGTCGTCTTTTACGACATCCAAGACCAAAGTAAGGGTTGGTAGTATTCGAAGCCGCTACCACACAGCCGCTATTACGCCACCTATTACGTGGTAAATAAGATTTTGTAGTATAATGGAGAAATGATTACACTTCTGTTCATCTATTCAGGGATTTCTATGTAAGATTATTGATAAAATAAAATATATAATAATAAAACAAACATCGCTACAGCTATTTGTTGATTTCGCAATTATTGTTATATTTTATCCACTTGACAAAATAATTTCACTAATTTATATTATTCTGACTTCCATTTCAACAACTGCTGGATTTAATTATGAATTTAAACCATCTATAGAACCACTCATACGCAGTAAAGCCCACAAAAATGCGTCCGATTTTAATAGGAATTCACTCACATATGTACACAAACAAAACGATGTTTATATGTATGTATATATAAAAATATAGATTCATCCATCTATTAGCTTATCGACGTCATCTTTTGGGTATAAGCATAAAGGTATAAAGCCCCTTTTTTGTGACAGTCATACCTCGTCCGATCCATTCGGAGCGAAGTAAATGACGCCGTGCAATCCTATAGCCTACCGTACACGTACCTCACTATCGCCATGTTTACCACCTAGATCTTGTCTTCAATGCCCTGTCCGGTAGGTTATCCTTGTCCCTGTCGGGTACCATCGCACATTAATGCTAAGATTTGCGGGGACGTAACTCTCACGTGGTGAACTTCTTATGAATGTCAGACCAATCCCTGGTCCAACCTTCTACGGCCTTTTTATTTTTTTTTATTTGTGGACTATGGATGCGTGTCGCCCCGCCAAATCGGTCCGGGGTGACGGAAAGGCGGCGCGGCGCGTGACCCCATAGACCCACCGTAAAACTCCTCTCTCTTCGCCGTGCGAGCGGACCACCGGTACCCGATCTTTGTCTTCGGTGAACCTTCTACGGCCTGGACTAGGGCGGTATTGAGCACAGCTGCTAGCATCCACGGCGCCCGAATGGCACAAAGTCCTTATTACGATTTTTAGCAGTCAATTTGGCGATATAAGATATACAATGCGAATGTGGAACGATGTAAGTACCGGGGGAGACCGAGACTAACCTACCTAGACCAGATTGGTCACGTACTGAAGGAAGGTGGAGTCAAGAGTCTCCGAAACCGGCGAGCGTGTATAAAGAGAATTATGAATGTTGAGGAAGCGAGTGAAGTATGCAAGGATAGAGTTCTCTGGTACTCTGTTCTCTCTGCCTACTCTGCAAGGGATATGGCGTGATGATATTTATGTACGTGTAATTTGGCGATCATAATTATGAGATTTTCAGGCATACCACACAGACAGGCATAGGAGAAAGGGGCAGTAACTTATTGTATTCTTAACCCGTCACTTTACATGTAAGATATAGATATATACCTTCTAAAGTAAATATAAACAAATACTATAAATATTATTTAATATAAAAATCATATGAGTCCAAGTAACAGTTGAAATGGACAGATAGCGACAGATGTGAATGACTTTCGTAATAAATAAACACAGCAGCAGACATTTTATTGCACTGAACTGTAGAAAATCCTCTTTGTGAAATTGTGTCGATATTATTTTTAAGTATTTATAGCAAACTTAACTATCTACTTATAGTCTTTTTCTTCTTTTTCGTCAACCTGTGTACGTCCGAAGGTTGAACAAGAGCTTCTTTAATAGGAGGGAACTGGTCTACTAAACTACTCTGAACAGATCAGTTTTCTTACAGTTTTATTTATGTGATTCTTCTGTTGTTATAATTTTACGAGTATTTGCTATGATACCCGCGACAAAGGAAGGAAAGTGACACTACATATTTTCAATCAGTTTCTATATGGACGGTACATAGGCTTTTATTGCCCAAATTATATGTAGAAGAGTAATACATATCCACATTTTTCACTCTTAAAATGTTATCCTTTTAATGACTTAAAGCCAACATGTGTAGTCAATGTAGTATAGTAAATTAATTGCCTTCCTCCTCTTGCGCTAAACTGTGAAATGATTACGGTGTATGAAGATAAGATTCTTTTATTTTTTTTTTATTAAAGACACCTAAAAGTTAGATACCTTAGAGTAGTAAGTTATCTAACTCCTAGTTATCTACCCCGGGACGCAAGGAATTATTCCTTGCGTCCCGGGGAACTTGACAGACATACAATCAGAGACTACTAACCATACTCAATACAATCATTTATGGATTGCACAATGAACGGCCCTGAATATGATTTGAACTTCTGAGCATTCTAACACTACACCATCTATACACAACATTAATATAGGATGAGAGTTTTGCCATTTAGCATACACTTCCAAACTTTATACAAATAAAAATACAGCTAAGAATTTTATACTTTCACAGAATTATCAAACCAACTAACAATATTTCAACTAAGAACTTTAGTTTAATTTCTCAGTACGTCTCTATTATAGACGCACTGAGAAATGAAACTTAAGTTCTCAGTTGACCATTTGTTATATACACACTTTTCTGTTTATGATTTAGTGATGAAGTGAGAATACAATTGAGCGCCCTCTATCTTGCGCGTGGGTGTCGCAAAGGATGATTAAGGCATATTTATTAATTAATATGCATATAAATGTACCACCTATCCAATAATAGACAAATTCGATATAAAACCCTATAATAATCTATTTGACCAACGTGGTATATGTCAATTTCTCTACTATTGAGAAGGAAGTTCGACCCTGCATTGGGACGCATATAGACCGAGATGATATATTACTAGACCCGCAAAAAAACTTTTAACTACGTAAATATAATAGATATTTAATGTCAGCAAGGTTGGTCCTTTAAAATTGTCATTTTTTTTAGGAAGTGTTATTAGTATCGGTTCAGTTTTTTGTTTGATTGTATATATGACTACTTATGACGTAGTGGTTAAAATACCGACCTTCCGTGCCAGTGACGAGGGTTCAATACCCACGCAGGACAATAGTTTGTGCCATCCACAAACTGTTGTTTTGGGTCTGATTGTAATCTGTCTGCGTTAATTGCATGTTTGTAAAATCTTCCGCAATACAAAGATTATTTCCGTAGTGCAGGGTGTCTTTTATATGACCACCGAAGACAAAGATCGGGTACCGGTGGTCCGCTCGCACGGCGAAGAGAGAGGAGTTTTACGGTGGGTCTATGGGGTCGCGCGCCGCCTTTCCGTCGCTCCGGACCGATTTGGCGGGACGAGACGCATCCATAGTCCACCAATAAAAAAAAAAAAAAAAAAGGGTGTCTTTTATATGTGTGTCTTTTATAAATAAATAAAAAGTTAAAACTTTATACCGCCTACAGAACTTTAAAACTCCTAAAGTGGTAGCATTCGTGGGGACATTGTTATAAGTTCACGTATTGTTAAATTTTAACATTAAATGTTCAACAGATATTAATGTGCAATTCTTGTGTAAATCTAATTCATTTCGTGTGAAGACGGAGTAAAAATACAATTCACCACTCTTCATCATATGTAGATGTCGTAAAAGTAAGCGATATAATATGGATATGCATGCCAACAGTGAAAGGACCACATTGTCAACAGTTTTCTATTTACAGCCGTGGGCCGGTCCATTCGGGGTAATATCACACTCTCGCATAAAATCGACGCCTGTGCAGTGGCAATATGCTGTTGTGCTTCGTATGATGTTATGGGTAGGTTTGGGATTTTCATTGGTAAACAGCGGCCTAGCTATACCCTGGTATTGCAAAGGTCCATTGGCAGTAGCAACTCTTACCATCAGGTGTGCGTTGCTCATTTGCCACAATGAGCAATAAAAAAATATATAACATTTATGCAAGAGAAGGAAAACTTGAAATAAAAATGCACACTAAACCGTCTTAACTAGCGAGATATAGAAATTTCTCTCCTATTGTGGAGGATACTCTAGTCTAACGCTGCCATATATGACCGGAAATAATGAGATTGTGATTAATTTACATCTAATATGAATGTATATCATATATCTCTTATACTAGTAGCCATTAATAATAATAACTCTGTTATTGATAATAGATTACATAAAAATTAATACTGATTGTTTTATTAACGACATCAAAATTTTAGGTAACGCATAAAGCAGTTTATTTATTAATTTATCAACGTTCAACCTCAAATAATTCTTGATGTATCATATATATAGCCTTAGATGTTGCCCAAAATCTAGTTGCCTTTAGTGTTCGAGAGGAATCCGTGAGGGTAAACCGCCGGGCGGATCACCGAAGACAAAGATCGGGTACCGGTGGCCCGCTCGCATGGCGAAGAGAGGTGTTCTTGCAGGGTAGGTCTATGGGGTTGCTCGCCGCCTCTTTCGTTGCCCGGACCGATTTGTCGGGTCGCGAACACATCCATAGTCCACCGCAAGAAAAAAAAAATATCTTTAGTGTGACCGTATATAATACACCTTTTTTTTTAGCGTTAGAGCTTTACATCGACTTAAGTTAATTCCATCTAAAATCAAGTGGCGTACGTAACTAAAGCCTAAGAGCATAATTTTCACTTTATTTACCTTATATCTACCGCTTCGTTTTAACTATTTCGTTCCATACCATTTTACTCTTGTTAGAGCAAAAAGTGTACACAGCCATATATGACTGATTGCAAAAATAGTTTAGTGGTTAAAATACTAACCTATTATGCTACGTGTCGTGAGTTTCATTCCCGTACATGATAACACTTTGTTTCATCCATAATTTTTTATTCTGAAACTAGGTGTTATTTGTCTGTTAATTGTATGTTTGTATAAAGTTTCTCACAATGAAAAGTATTTTATTCTGAGCGTTGTGTGCGTAGAGAGGTACATGTAGGGCGGGTCTATGGGTCGCGCGTCGCCTCTTCTGTCGTCCCGGTTGAATTTCCGTGGCGTGACCTCTCTATAACCCTCTGCCAAAAAAAAATCCTGAGTTTTGTGTAAAGTCTTTTAAAACAAATATCTTAGATTTATTATTACATTAATATGTAAATAAATATGTGAAGAACTCTTATGTTTATTATTCTTTAATTTACTTAGGTATACGAATAATAAATGCATGAAGTTAGATATTAAGAAAAGTTATAATTAGTTGTTTATGTACATGACAGACTTCACGACAAATAAAGTTTTACAAAAAAGTTTTTATTTGTTTTATTTATTTAATTAACTGCTTCCGTTTACTCGAAAGTCTATTATACGTATAATAACATAATCGGATACCAAGGTTTATAATAATCATCACGTTTGTTAGAAGTTAGTTAGATTTATAAATTGCCGAAGAGAGACTCACTGCTTATTATGCTGATTGCTGAGGGCGAGCCTGTTTTAAAAACTCGGAGATAGTAAGGTATGATGAATATTCTCTACTCTTCAACATATGTATACACATTTGTACTAAGTTTTTTATCGTATGGCAAAATGCTGTCTTTACGCATGTGTTCTCAGGAGAGAGATGGGGTAGGCCCAGCTCAGCTCCGAGTGAGTGTCAGCACCGCTACCTGTTAAAAGCCACACTCTGTATGTATCAACAGTGAAGTCACGCGATCGTTTCTACATACGCCGCAGTTCCGCCGAGCTTATAAGTGCTGCTCAAGTGACGTTGTTTTGTGCAAATATAAAAAAAAACATATAACTGTAATCGTTAAGATGCTTGCTAAGACTGGCGATTATAAGCTTGTCCTTATAGTGTTATGCATATGTTCAATAACCTAATCTTTATAATATATATACATTATTCTTTTTTATTTTTGTGTGTCTTAGTTGTTAGCCTCAGATGGCTATGACAACTTTACCCGGACTGTGGGTGAGCGCTGAGGGCTCTCAACCCGTAAAAGTTAAGCGACCGTTCCCGAGGGCACCCCCTGTGGGGTACGGACCTCGGCTCGGGGGGTCGCTGGCAAAGTGGGTTCTCCCACGTTTAAGATTTGAACGCGACACGACTTCCGACCTCGACGGCGAGGACGGAATCGTGGATAATTATTTGTCAGAGCCGCGCGGGCTGTGTATGCCTCCGTTTGGGCGAGCGTGATAATGTCGTCGGGTTCGTCGAGTATTAATCGCGGTTGACGGATCGCGGAAATTTTTGAAGGGGTATAACTAGACGCCCTAACCACTATGGGATTAGGGTGAGTTCTTTTGGGTATGTACATATATAAGTAAACTCCTGTTAAATACTGGACAATTTTTGTGGCTATTATTTTGGTATGATTCCCTAAATATTTTAAATTCATAATTGAAACCTTCAGTAGAGTCTGTAATCAAGATTAAATTAATAAAAATGTTTTGTTAAGTGCTAAAATATGTACCTATAGGAATATTTATAAAGCTGATTTGCTAATGAAATAAATATTGTTAAAGATATTTGCCACTTTTAACGATATTTATTTCATTATTATTTATTTTATATTACTATTTGTTTTATGTATTATCTCTGAATGGATAGTAGTGCAAATATGCTTATTATTTCTTTTTTTTTATTGCTTATGATGGCAGAAGAGCAGGCAGCACACCTGATAGTAAGTGTCACTGCTGCCCAATGGACCTTTGTTATACCAAGGGTATAGCTAGGCCGCTGCCTACCATTACAATCTCGAAACCCACTCAGTTGGGCTTTCGGCTCTCTCGATCACCGAGCGAAGCGCAATAGCACATTGTCATTACTCAGACTTCGATCTTCTGCGAGAGTGTGGTACTACCCCGGATGGATCGGCCCGCGGCTGTAGACAGAAAACTGTCAACAGCGTGGTCCTACCATTAATATACTTACTACAGTTATGACACTATTCTAACCTTGGAAAGGCTTTCTTTCAACATTGCATCTCGACAGTTGGATTAACGCATGAATATATTTATGAAACACCAGCAGTGTATCAAACACCGAAGACAAAGACTGAATTCCGGTGGCCCGCTCGTTCGGCGTAGAGAGATACATGTAGGGCGGGTCTACCGTCTACTACCGGTCTACCGCCGAGCGGGCCACCGAAGACAAAGATCGGGTACCGGTGGCCCGCTCGCACGGCGAAGAAGAGGTGCTTGCAGGGTGAGTCAATGGGGTTGCGCGCCGCCTCTTCCGTCACCCCGGACCGATTTGGCGGGGTGCGACGTCCATGGCTCACCACAAAAAAAAAAAAAAAAGGGCGGCCTATGGTGTCGCACGCCGCTGCTTCTATCGCCCCGGACGGATTTAGCGGAGAGTGACCACTCTATAGCCCGCCGCCAAAAATAAAATAAAAAAGAAGCAGTGTATCAAAAACCATTACGAAAATCTTTATCTAAACCGTTTTGGCAATAAATTGAAATATTAATTTTTACACACAAAGATCTTTTAATTTCGCTGTTTCATCTTGTATAGAAAGAGACGCTCTATCACTTCAAATAAATATATGTTATGTAACAGTTTGGGTTAAGTTCGCAAGAGCATCGTATATCTCTCCAGAGGCTTACAAAGTAACAGTGAAACTTTATTTATATTGCTGTTATATAACTGAAATTTACTTATCTAAACGCACTATGCTCTTCTGGGCTATGTATCTACTAATAAAATTTAAAATACTATATTCGTATATTTATTAACAAAATTAAAGCCGGAAAAAAATTCATACACGTATAATGACTACATATATACGCATTGGCTACCTTACTAGGTTTGTGTATGCACCTAATGGTCCAGTAGTGTGAAGCACTCTATTTGCTGCTTGAAGTAAGCATGCAAAGCACGTGTAGTGAAAGGGACGTTACAAACAGAGCTAATCAAGTTATTAAACTTTTAATAGACTATCTGTCTTCTCTAAACAGTCTTATACTTTATTTTTGCTAAGAACTCTTTATCAAAAGCTATCGCACAGGATAAGTTTCTGTGTAAGGTGTTACAAATCGGTACTAGATTTTTAGATATATTTAAGATTTTATGTAAAATTGGCAATATTAAATAAATAAAAACAAAATATTGTAATATTGCATCTTGCAACTACAAATATTATTGAAATTGCATTCCGGATAAATCAAATAGTACTGTGTTTTTCTAACTAAGTATTTTGAATGAATTTAGTCAGTGATTGGCAAACTCTAAAGAAGTCAGGACTTAGATTTTTTAAGGATGTTTACTGTGCAGCAATGAAACAATCTGTTAGGTTTCAAATAATGGCTTTCTACATATTTACTATGGATGACCATAACTCTTCTTTTCTTTTATAGCAGAGTGAGATAGTCTGAGAAAAGCTGTTATTTTCCTATCAATAGACGTATTACTCTTGGGCTCGAGGTCTCGATAAATTGGTATAGGATATTCGAGTTCTCTTTCTCCTCAAGATGAAATATGTGTTTATAAATGTATAAATAGTTTACTATTTGTAATAAGACCAGCTGGCTATACATCTATTTAACCCTTTTTATTTCAATTACTATATAACTCAATTGGACTCATAGCATTTCCCTTAAGTGTAATTGCGTTTCGTAATACGTAATTTGGGAAATTCTCTTTGCTAGAAGCTTGCTCCACGATGGTATAATTAGATACGTCGTTAATTAGACGGTAGCTTCACAAGAGCACTCAGGGGTCGCTTTCGTTTACTTTTGCAAAGAACTAGGTAGCAACCCTTTCTTTACCAAAGGCAAAAATTCAATTAAGTTTACAAAAGCCTACATAAATACATAATACTTATTTAACTGTATATGTATATTGAAATACTTAACAATATGACAACAAATTAGATGAAAAAAATAAAGCAATTTTGTTCATAAAAATTAACACAAACTGCTATAAAACTATTTTATATCTTCATATTTTAGTCTCTTAAAATATAAACAACGTTGTTCCATAGGATTTTAAAGCGAAGGTACTCCTTAATTTGTTTCTGTGACTTCGACATTCATATCCGAAATGCTACTGAACAATGGCAGCGTTACGTCTGGAATGCTAACATTACTAGGATGAAACCTGTCGGGTCACTATGGCTCTTTGAGTAGTATATTTCGGCATACGAACTGTGAAGTAATGCTCCCAATAAGGCATCATGGGCATGTACGTGCACCTATCACTACTATAGCCGAGGCCCCGGATCTACGCATCAAGACTGGCCGCCATCTGCAATAGAACATCTAGGAGTAGAATACTAAGAACTTTACTCAGCTTAAAATGCTAGTGGTTTGCTTAAAAGGTGGAGAGTCTCATACTCATGTATTATGAGGCAGCTTGCCGATGTGTTGTCATATAAAACACCTGTACGAGTTGTCAAACAGACCATAGCCTTACAAAAATAAAAATGACGCCACATTCACATTTTCATCATTGTCCTGCTCTTGTCCCAATTATTTGGAGTCGACGCAATATGTACGAGTACATATTACAAAATTTATTGGCAGTAGTTTTATGACCGGCTGCCTGTCTGACGTCAACCCTCCTTGGGAATGTAATTGTTGACCAAACGGCATCAGGTGGAGTTGGCCCAGGTTGATAAAATGCTCTTAGTCGTCTTTTACGACATGCACGAGCAAAGTAAGGGTTGGTAGTATTCGTAGCCGCTACCACACACTTACATTTTGCTATATAATTATTAGTTCTACAGTGAGTGAGGTCCCTGATCTCCACCACATATAATGGACATGCTAGCCATTAATAATAACTATAGAAAACTTGCTGAAATAAAACACAGTACCAGAAAAACCTAACACATTGTTCAACCTCAAGACCTTATTACAAGCAAACACATACCTTATCTAACTTAAATGAAAATTAATACAAATTTATTATAATAATATTTTAGAACTACACAGTATTAACATGAGAATCTGTTCCATAATATTTATCTCAGACAGTAAGATAAATGTGAGATATAAATTTCCACAAACACACGGCGTCCCCAGCGAATGTACACTAGAAAGCTATTCTGTTAATGGAAGCACAATGGAAAAGAAAACTCAATCAAGCGCACCAGTCGTCGTGATTTCTGCGCCTAACTACGTGAGATATATTGTGGGCCGAGACTCGTCATTAGTTGCGAAACGCCACATTAACCATAGAAAAAAATACCTCTAATTCGCTGCTATGTACGAAATAAAACTATTTTATCAGATTGTATTAGATAATACCTTCTTCCTTCCTTCAACCCCACATAGGTCGCAATTAGAGAGAGAGAGGAAGGAGGCTTGTACTCCTTTATAATTAGAGAAAAAGTGATAATTCTCATACTGGAGTACAGTTGTTTTGTCTTTTCCTTGTTTAACAATGACGTTTTTTGTTATCTTACATAGTTTTATAGATCCGTGGGAAAGAAGATAGCAGAGATTTTTTTTTAAACGATTATTACCACATGGTCCATTATCAACTGATATTATGCATCAGCTGACCCAATAGATGTTATTCTACACAAATCTATTATTTATCTTTTTAAATTTGATAGCAGCGCTTAGTACCGGTTTCATTATGCATTTACATGATTCAGCGACTCACTCAATTAGAAAACAAACTTACATTTTCATTACAATCTATAGAGCCACTCAGGAGAATCAGTCACATATACACGTAGAGAACGAATCCACTTCCTACTAATATTATAAATGTAAAAGTTTGGGAAGATATTGGGATGCTTGTTATTCAATCACGCGTACACTATTGAACAGATTTGGATGAAAATTGGCATATAAATAGAGCATTTCCTGGATTAATACATAGAATACATGGTAATCGGGTGATGTGTTCCTTTTGGGATAAATTAGTAAAAACATTTTACATTTTAAAAGCCATCTTGAGACGGCCGAAACTGCTGTCTAGTGGCTTTCTCATTATTTCTCACTACATTTCATTCACGGGTTTCAGCTAATGTAAAAAACTAATATAAAGATGAAAGAAATATAATTAAAAACAATTGATGTACTAGATATATAAAAACCTCTGTATTAATGATAACATTTTAGAGCTCAAATATCGTGTCCGACGATGCTGAAAAGTGTTAGAAATATATTGAAACAGTAAAAAAAATGTATCGCGATACAATCACTAAATAAATTTTATGTTATGTAATAATAATTATGTAAATATCGCTTGTATATAACTTAGTTAAATAACAATGTAAATAAAACTGATTTATAGTATCAATCTGTTCCACCATTTAATTAACACGACCTAAGGCAATTAATTCTAGTTAGGAGCAAAAATTAAAACACTTCTGTCTTCATTTTGTCTTCATTCTTCAGTGAAAATTCGATTAAATTCATTCCGGTGCTTTTTTTTTTGCTCTTTCAATTATTTCAATATTGTAGGCGGGGACCCGTTTCTTTATTGGAATATCGATAAATGTTGCCCCATTTAATAATCAGAAGCATTATTCACTATGCAGCTGTGACCTATTCCTCCCTCCGCCAGTCTAAGGAAGTAAATAATAGCACATATGTAAATCTCCTTATATTACCGCGCCTGACAGAAGATTTGATGATGAGTTAATCTCTAAGTTGAGCCATAGGAGAACTGCTGCCCATTCTTCTGTAGATACATGTTCGGAACGCACAGAACATAGTAGAAAATGTCTATGAAATAATCATAATAATAGAATAGTCTATGAAAATATATTTCTTTTTGTTCTTCAATGAGCATACGCGTTTTTGTAACTACCACATAAAATGCCAAATTTTAGATAGTTTCTATGTTTTCAACATGCTCCTTCGAGCCGGATATGAACCAGCAATCTATGGATATATTCAGACGATTTTTAGGAAAAGGTAGCTGTGATATACTTAACCCAACGCTACAAGGGTAGTTGTAACCATTTGGTTCATATTATAAAACTGTACTTATGAACGTACAAATATGTGGTGTATTTCTATATACACAAGAATGTAGTAATGTCTACCACGGTTGTAAGGCTGAGCACGTAAACGACGCGTGTTCAGATGAATTGGAAGGGATGTGCCGCATAACTCATGACCGCATGATGATAAAGTAAATGTCAATTCATTATAATGTCATATCAAAATAATTAATGCTGCTAAATTCCGTTGAACAAAAAAAAAAGATATACGGAGATGAAAGAGATGGATTTAGTTTTGTTTTAATAAAATTTATCTGTACGGTAAATAGATTTTTGATTTTGTTTTAATAAAATTTATTTGTGTTCTAACTTATATTTTAATTAATGTTTTAATAGTAAGACATATAGAATTATACTAACCGAAACGAGTGTCAGTCACTGAAAAAATTCACCATCATATCATGTCAGCATCATCTTAGCATATATGTATATGTCTTATTCTACAAGAACCACGGGCATAATAGAGAGTTAATTCTTAGTCCGTCGCCAAACGGTAAAAAATACTATTTTTTAACTTAATTCTTGCCTTTGCAAAATTACAGTGTAGATGATATCGGAGATTATACTGGGCGAACATTATGACTCGTGACTTTTATATATTAAGACGGTTACTTTTTTTTTATAACGACTATATAAATCGTAAACTCAACCAAAATTAGTCCATTTTAGTATATTTGCGGACAAATAAAAAGCAACGTTGAGTTGTTGCCAAACTCGTAATCCTAAAAACGTCTGTTCCTAATTTCTTTTCCGATTTTAAAAGAGCCATCTTTCATTTACGGCGACATTTAGAACAAGAAAATTTCAGGCTTCGACACGAAGTTTTGGCAATTTCCGTACTTGGCGACGCTTTTTTGTGACCCATACTTTGTCGTTAATCTTGCGAACAAAAAGTCGCCAATGCTCGCCGAGTCGTTACTGGTAACTGTGTGAGACGACAGATTTAAATTACCGGATTAAATTGACCGAAGACATTTTACTTTTTTTCACTAAAATTGCTAAGACCATACGATCACTGATTGCTGACATTTTTTAAGAATTTAACATTAATACAAACAAAAAAGGAGATACTAAATTATTTATCCTTAAAAAAATGTGAGATGCACGCATAACTACACTTCTGTATAAGTAAAAAGCTGACAACAATTGCAAATCATAAAATCTAAGAGGAAATGTATTTTAATCCTAGGTAGGCAAATAATAAATTATAGAAGGAACTGTGTTTTAATATGCAATTGATTTATCATCATCTCAGTTCATATACTTCAGTCAGTTCAGGCTCACTGCTGTCCTAGAGCCAAACCTCCTTGCCTAGACAATAGGTAATAATCTGACCTATAACGTTAGCGTGATACGTTACGCTAGTCAAACGGTTTGGTTAAATGGTTGGTATAGGCATTTATTTGATTCTCTTGGATAGATGTTATATATTATACTAGCTTCTACCCGCGACTTCGCCCGCGTAAAAGGTTACTTTCCTAAAAATTTTCATCCCCTATTTATATTTTACTCCTTAAAGGTAATTTTTTACAATATATTAATTTCATATTTATTTATATATAATCGACAGCCTAAAGATAAGTTTCAAGCTTCTGGCTTTAAAAATGACGATACTTTCTTACAACTTTTCATCCCCCTTTACAACCTTTTTTTGCATTAAAAAGTAAGCTATGTCCTTTGTCAGGTTCTAGACTATCTGTGTACCAAATTTCATTTAGATTGGTTCAGTAGTTTTGGCGTGAAAGAGCGACAGACAGACAGAGTTACTTTCACATTTATAATATTAGTAAGGATTACATCACATCACTTAGTCGTCTTTTAAGACACCCACAGGCAAAATGAGTGACGAATTGTATTCCTACTCCAACACTACACGATATTTAACGTAAAAAGTATTTATTGTTGCTGCTACATTATCTGGAATGAAATAAGGATACATAGTAAGTTATTTCATGGTTACGTTAACCTTTAGTGAAGTTTATATAAACACTAGCCGACCCGGCAGACTTCGTTCCGCCTAACAGTCAATGAATGAGCAGGTTTCATTTAATTCAAAATAATTAAGATATTTTTTTTTATTCTGATAATAAATATAAATGAATACATAAATGAATTAAAACCAGAACCCACATCACCTACCAGCTGACTATTCACTCATATTTAATCTTTCTCACTGGCCACAAAATGTCACAGTTGGATGCAATTCAGGAAGCACAAATTAATTTGGAGGAGAGCTTCACAAAAAGAATGGCTGAATTAGAAACACAACTACATGTTGGGGTACCTGCCAAGGATACAGTAGCAAAAGTCGCTGAAGAGTTCCGTACATTCAGGGAGCTAATGTTTTCCATGCTCAGACTTATACGGCAGCAAATAAGTGAGTGCGCCCGCACTGTAGACATGCTTGAGACTCGACACAGAAAAAAAGCACTAATCTTCATGGGAATCACTGAGGCCGAAAAGGAGGACTGCACTGCTGCTATTCTTGGTTTAGTGCATAATAAGATGTCGCTGAAGGAGATCTCAGCACCCAACATTAGTGTGTGCCACAGGTTAGGCACACCTAAGAAGAACCATA
The DNA here is from genome assembly GCA_905163515.2 of Lymantria monacha. Taxonomy (NCBI): domain Eukaryota; kingdom Metazoa; phylum Arthropoda; class Insecta; order Lepidoptera; family Erebidae; genus Lymantria; species Lymantria monacha. The sequence goes on from LR991083.1 coordinate 23,263,802, forward strand.
GCCGCCCTGTATTGGTAAGGTTTTCCAGTCTTGACATTAAATCATTAATATGGCGAGCTAAGTCTAAATTGAAAGGCTCGGCTGTGACCATCAAGGAGTTTTTGACGAGATCCCGGCAAACTGTCTTTAATAAAGCCCGTCAACATTTTGGTATGCGATCCTGCTGGACTCAAGACGGTATTATTGTGGTAAAAGCTTCGGATGGTAGCCGCCACAAGTTCTTCACCATGGATGAAGTTAATCAACTCATCATCAAGTTTCCGAGGGCAGTTGGCGAGCCTACTGGCGTTGGCAATTCAACAGACATCGCCGGTCATACAAAACTGCGTAAAAACTAGTTGATATAGAACAGTATTATTTGTGTTTTGAATTTATCTATTCAACTAAAAAATCTAGTTAGAGTCGTCATGTCACTACCTAAAACTCAACGTATTTCTTTAATTATTTTCTATTGTTTATGTACTTTTAGATTAGTTTATTCCAAATGTCATTTAGACGTTTGACATTACTGATGTGTTTTCCACTTGACGTTTAATTACTGTTGAGTTTCGTTCCATGAATAGCATGCTTCATTAATTTTGTGTTTTGTTATTTGTGTTTTATTATTGCTATTTTACAATTGTGCACCTTTTAGCTGGTAGGTGATGCAGATATTGTGTAGGTAGTAATTTAGTAGTATAACGTACTATAATATATTTCCTATATAATAATATTTATCCTTATATATTTTATTATTTTATATTTTATTATACTATATTTTATTCTATGGATTCAGATGATGATTCCTATTATTCTGCTAATTCTTCAGTACATGATGATAGTTTCAGCTCAATGACCCCAACGCTCGGTGACTGTGTGCGACAAAACTTCAACCATAATTCACAAAATTTATTGAAAGTGTGCCACATTAACGCACAGAGTATTCCGAGTCACTACAGTGACCTTCTAGAGACCTTTACTGACTGTGATGTCCACGCCATCCTGATATCCGAGAGCTGGCTCAAACCTCAACTTCTTTCCACCGCTTACCCTCTCACTAACTTCGTACTTATACGTAACGATCGGGCTGAGCGAAGAGGAGGTGGTGTTGCGATATATCTCCGCAACAACTTCTCTTATAAAATTCTTTTCTCATCTTCTGTACCTTCCTCTGCTGAGTTTCTCTTTTTGGAAATATCCACCAAAGGGGCTAAAGCCGTTCTTGGTGTTGTATACTGTCCTCCCAATGTCGACTATTTCTCCAGTTTCGATTCGATTCTGGAATCTTTAGGGTCAGAATATTCACATCACGTCATCATGGGCGATTTCAATACCGACCTTCTCTCATCCCAATCACCACGTTCCCAAAAACTCCTTGAAGTCATTGAGTCTGTCAATCTACATATTGTACCCTTACACGCCACTCATCACAACAGGGACGGCAACGACACATGGCTAGACTTAATCCTCACCTCCAATCCTTCTCTTATCTCCTCTCAAGGCCAATTTCCTGCCCCTGGCTTCTCTCACCACGATCTCATTTTCCTTTCCTACGTCCTGAAACCACCTAAACCTAAGCCCAAATGTTTGTACATGCGTTGTTTTAGTAGAATTAACCTAACTGACTTACAGAGTGATGCCTCGAAAGTCAACTGGGACCACATTGAAGCGTCTTCATCAATTGACCAAAAAGTGCAATATTTTGGTGAAGTAGTCCACCAACTCTATGATATTCACGCTCCTGTCAGAAAAGTGAAATTGAAACGTCCACCAGCCCCATGGATCTCAGAGGATATACGTACGGCAATGAAGCGCAGAGACCGAGCATATCGGAAATATAGAAGGAACCGTTGCCATGAACACTGGTCTGGGTATAAGATCGCGAGGAATCGGTGTAATCAGATGATTCGTAATGCCAAACGCCGATATATTCTCAATAATATTAGTTTATCTTCTGCTGCTAATACCTGGAAGTTCCTTGGGACCCTGGGTATTGGTAAGCACTGTCAGCCTGATTTCCAGATGCCAATTGGTTTGGATGATATTAATCAACACTTTGCTTCTACTATTCCGTTGAATCACAACACCAAATGTCGCACTGTGGATTATCTTAACCATTTACCTCAGTCTAATATCTATCCCTTTCATTTTTCTCCAGTTGCGTTGGAAGAGATCAAAAAAATAATCCTATCTATTAAATCTAATGCTGTGGGCTGTAATTACGTCAGTCGCCGTATGATTTTATTAATATTAGACCACCTTCTTCCTGCTATTTCTCACATTATTAACTTTTCTCTTGAATCTGGCCATTTTCCATCACTATGGCGTAAGGCTTATGTGATCCCATTACCTAAAATTTCTAATCCTTCTCTTCCAAATCATTTCCGCCCTATATCTATTCTTCCTTTTCTTTCTAAGGTGCTGGAGGCTTGTGTACATAAACAGCTATCTGATTTCATCTCCAGTAATGATTTGTTGAGTCAATTCCAGTCCGGTTTCCGACCTGGCCACAGCACCACAACCGCTCTTCTCAAAGTGACTGGCGACATTAGAGCTGGTATGGAGAAAACTAATGTCACTGTTTTAGCCTTGATAGATTTCTCTAACGCTTTCAATACCGTGAGTCACGACATCCTTCTAGCTATCCTATCACATATTTTGATCTCGTCTAACGCACTGAAATGGTTCTCTTCTTATCTTCAGGGACGTCAGCAGTGTGTTCGCATTGAGGACAGCTTATCGAATTGGTGCGACCTGAACGCTGGCGTTCCCCAAGGCGGTATTCTTTCTCCTTTGTTATTTTCTATTTTTATTAACCTCATTACTAACTATCTTCAGTGTTCGTATCATCTGTATGCCGATGACTTGCAGCTTTACTGCCAGGCGACCGTGGACACTATTCCGTCAGCAATTGCCAAGATCAATAGGGATATGGAAAACATAAAGAGTTGGTGTGACCAGTTTGGATTGACGGTAAATCCTACCAAGTGTCAAGCTATAATTGTGGGTAGTCAGCGTATGATGGGCCGAGTAGACGTCAAATCTCTCCCTTCAATATTTTACAACGGTTCCATTGTACCTCTATCCTCTGTTGTCAAAGACCTTGGTTTATACATAGACTCCACTCTTAATTGGAGAACTCAAGTTGCCAGAACGAGTCAGCGAGTCACCAGTAGCTTACGGACTCTTAATCGGTTGAGACACTTTTTACCGGTTAGAACTAAGACAATGCTTGTCCAAACCTTAATCTTTCCTTTGATTGACTATGGTGATGTGTGTTATTTTGACCTGAATGCAGATCTTCTCAATAAACTTGACCGTCTTCTTAATAACTGCATTCGATTCATTTATAACCTTCGCAAGTATGATCATGTTTCTACCTACCGTTCTCAACTTAACTTTCTTACTATTCGCCAACGCCGTAGTATGCGTGCCCTCAACTTACTATTCTCTATCCTCAAGTCTCCTAATTCACCTGATTACTTATCTTCTTTCTTTCAATACCTCTCTACTAACCATGACAGGAATCTTCGTTCTTCTAACAATTTACTCTTACCTTGTCCATCCCACTCTTCTCAGTGTGTTCATTCTTCCTTCCTTGTCCAGGTAGTTCTCCTCTGGAATTCACTACCTCTCGATATCAGGATGTCGACCAGCCGTCACATTTTCAAGAAGAGGGTTCGTGGGTATCTCTTGAATGAATTAGCAGAATCATCATGATTTTTATAATTCAACGTTCTTATAATTATGTATATGTAGTGTATGTATTGTTTATATATTTATATTATTTTATGTATATTATTATGTATTGTACATTATTGAATATATATAATTATATATGTATGTATTTTATATGTATTACATATTCTTGTTTGTATTTCTCGGTTTACATAATGTATTATTTAGTTTACAATTTTCTTTTTCTCAACTAACTTCCTCAACACTTGCCCTACCCTACCTACCTTTTTACCTACCTTTTACCTTTTTTACTACCTTTTACCTACCTTTTACCGTCTCTGCGTCACCTGTGGTTGACTGGTAGAGAATGCCTCGGGCATTAAGTCCGCCAATGTACATGTTGCATGAAGTTTAAATAAATAAATAAATAAATAAATGCAATCCATAAAATTAAAAATCTAATTTTTTTATAACGTGCCAGCGAGATGAAGAAGTTCTTTGTGATATACGACATTTTTCTTCTTGCGGGTTGAAAATTATCTAATTGTTGATCTCTAAGATTTGCTCGATGATTTCATATAGTCAACCAAGCACTTTCAAGGGCTGCCTCACTTTGCTCTTGTGATTGAGAAGCACGAAATCGGACCATACTAACGCAGCGCTCTTTACGTATCGTTCTTCTTCAGTGGTTTCATTCGCGATGTTTAGAATCCTAATTGCATTATGGCTTTGTCGAGAAATATTAGGTTTTCTTGATCAAAACTTTGTTAATAATAATTTCGACGTAATGAGATTTATTATAATAATGCTCGTAAAAACTCGTAGCACTCACAACTCGCACTCACAAACACATCGACCGGTCAACTTTAATTTCAACGTTTTATGCCATTTTCAAACCATAGACTACATTAAATGAGCTGTCAGTTGCGGTTTATTATTCCGTAAACAAATGAACGTTTAGACTGATGTTTTTAATGTTTTTTTGTTTGTTGATTAATATCATATTTTAATATCCTATTCCCGACGAAGACAAACTCTAAAACATAAAAATCATAAAAATTGGTCCTGCCGTTCTCGAGTTATAAGTGTTATATATAACTAACACAACTTTCTTTTATATATGTATATAGATTTAACCCCTTCGAATGATCTCAAATATTTGCAAGTAAATGGTATGAAGAGAACAGAACGACCGTAGTAGCGCACAAACGTCATAGCGTCTTGAGACCCAGCTGGTCAGCATCAACGTCCTGTCTTCCTAGCGCTATATATACTGATTGATGCTATTATAACTCATCCTTTCTGTCTCGATTTTTGCAAAGATGTTGATTAAAAACTGGCTAAACAGCGAACGAATATATAGCATACGATCTTATACTCCTTTCCTAATCATTATAGGTTAAAATAAAAAGTTGCATTAGATATAATTTTATAAAGAGGTGATAGTGGTTATAGTATTGCAATGGCTATATCCTAGCACAATTCAAAAACCAAAGAACTGCTGAAATAGAGTATCGACCAACGCTAAAGCATGACACAAAGGCATATTGTCACACAAACTGTAATACATCGTGTGAGCGATGGATTTCAGTTATTCAATGCAAGGTATTACCATGGCTTTTTAATTACAATATACTGCTTAGAAAATTACCGACCAATCATTTCAAATTACAAAGTCTTCGTTTATATGAGGCCATGTCCTAAAAGTACATGACCTCCTTAAGCTTAGAAACCTATAAACACCGTACTAATATAGTGCGGTGACATTCGAGTCATTTCAATTCTAAAAAGTATTTGCATTGTACCAAACGTTTATGTGACATAAACCTTTTTAGAGTTCCATACCCAAAAGATAAAATAGGACCCTATTACTAAGACTCCGCTGTCCGTCCGTTGCTTCACCTGTCTGTCACCAGGTTGCTCTCATGAACCGTGATAGTTGGACAGTTGAAATTTTCACAGATGATGAATTTCTTTTGCCGGTAGCGGCAAAGAAATTCATCGAACATCGAACAACGACAAATACTAAAAAACAATTAAATAAATATTTAAGGGGGCTCCCCCAAAACAGAGGTTATCTTTTTGCTCGTCTTTGCTCGATATTGATAACAAAAATCGGTAGACGTTTGAAATATTCACAGAATATTTGGTAATATATTCACTTTAGAATTAAATAATTAAATTAAAATAAAACAAATAGAGAATTTAAGAGGGGCTCCCAATACAACAAACATGATTATTTTGCCATTTATAGATAATGGTACGGAACCCTTCGTGCATGACTCCGAGTCGCTCTTGGCCGGTTTTTTGAATATAATCGAATTGAGCTTTCAAACATGTGTCAAAATAAAATGTCTTTTAAATCAAAATCACTAAGAAGTATTGATATCAACTTTAAAGCAAATCACCCCTAAAATAACTTTCTACCCCTTTTTAACCCAATTAGGAGATAAATCTCAATAGAATATGAATCACGTCTTTCATCAATTCTGTTAAAGAATGTTTATGCAAAATTTGAAATAGATTGCACCAAGGAATCACGTTGTACCATACAAACTTTGCCCTGCTTTTTCACCCCCTTAGGGATATAATTTCGTAAAATCCGTTCTTAGCTGACCTCTACTCGGCAAAAGAAACATTCCTACTAAATTTAAGGTTTGTAGGCCTTCTGGTTTCAGAGATATCGTGATGAGTCAATACATAGGTGGAAATCTCTTATATATATATATATATAGATATAGAAGATTTAATATATTATGAAGATTGTGTCAATAATTGATATAGTGCAAAATTTACAAGCGAAGATTTTTGTTACCACATTAGGTTCTTTTTCATCAATTAGAATATTAAACCCATTTTTTATTTTTAATTAAAAACTTTTCGTGTGATCACGGACTAAAAATACAATTCATCACCCCATGGGTGATTGTAAATCGGTGAAATGGGTGAATGGGGAATAGGTGTACTATGGAGGAAGATGAGAACGACAACTAGCCTCCCAAATGAGGTCATTGAAATTTTTAAATATTGGTACAACAATCAAATGAATGTAGTGCGATGGTCAGGTCAGCATTCCGATGCTTATAGGTTGAAGTGCGGTGTGAGACAGGGGGGTTTAAGTTCTCCTCGCATTTTCAACTTGTACATTAATAGGCTTGTCGAGGAGCTAAGTAGCGCCGGCGTCGGATGTTCCATCGATGGTACTTTTATAAATAATATAAGTTACGCGGACGACATGGTGTTGCTTGGACCCTCGATAGGTGCAATCAGGAAGCTCCTCGGTATATGTGAGAAATATGCCGTGGCACATGGGCTCAGATACAACGTCAAGAAGAGTGAGTTTCTGATCTTTCAGTCAAAGGGCGTTAAAACGAATACCGTGCCGCCTCTATTGCTGGCTGGTGTTCCTTTGGCTAGAGTTTCTCGCTTTAAGTACCTGGACCATTGGATATGTGAGGACCTCACAGATGCCGAGGACATTGAGAGGGAACGCAGGGCGTTGGCTGTCAGAAGCAATATGCTGGCTCGCAGATTTGCACGTTGCACGGTTGAGGTGAAGATCTCTCTTTTCAAAGCATACTGCCAATCTTTTTACACGTGCAGTCTGTGGGTCCGCTATTCACAGAAGGCAATTAGCGCCCTCCGTGTGTAGTACAATAACGCATTCAGGATGCTGCTGGGGCTGGCGTGGCGCTGCAGCGCGTCGGGCATGTTTACTGACGCCCCCGGGTGGATGGCTTCCATGCTATCATGCGCAAGCGGGCCGCCTCGATGCTAAGCCGTGTCCGGGGCAGCACTAACAGTATCCTGAAGGTCGTAGCGAGCCGATTTGACTGTCCCATTATGAGACATGCGATTGGACTACATGTCAATTATAATTAATTTCGGACGTTTTCAAAGATTATTTATTTATTTATTTTTAATTTTATTCATCTTAAAATATTGACATTCCAAATTTGACATTGATATTAATATTTAACTTTATGTAATTTAATTAACTTTTATTCCTTTTACACTTTGACATTTTATTATACCTACTTAATCTTATTAATATTTGTAATTGACATGTAATAATCTGTTTTATTAATTAACCTAATAAGTAAGTAGAAACAGCAAAGAAACCTGTAATAGTTAAGTTTTTTATATGGACATAATAGTAAGTCTGAAATAAATGAAAATGAAATGAAATGAAAAGACAACCAAGGGATGAAATATGCATACAACATTTATGCAAGAAAAGGAAAACTTAAAATAAAATCTTATATCAACGCGTCTGACCAGGGTGGTGTAGTAGATCAATTTCCCTCCTAGTGTGAAGGAGGCTCAAATCCAACAGTGGGACATATATGAGCTGCGATGAAAGATTGAAAAATTGAACGCTGGTAAATGAAAATATTACTACTCACCTATTTTCATAAGGTTAATAAAGTTTAGATTATAATAATGGTAGGACCACGCTGTTGACAGTTCTTTGTCTGCAGCCGCGGGCCGGTCCGTCGGGGGTAGTACCATACTCTCGCAGAAGATCGACGTATGAGTAATAGCAATGTGCTATTGCACTTCGTTCGGTGAGCGAGAGAGCAGAAAGCCCAATTGGGTAGGTTTGGGGTTTATATTGGTAGGCAACGGCCTAGTTATACCCTTGGTATTGCAAAGGTCCATGGGCGGCAGTGACACTTATCATCAGGTGTGCTGCTTGCTCGCTTACCACCATTAGCAATAAAAAAATAAATTAAACCTAACACACTAATGAAACTGTTATAATAGCGCAATGAGTGTCTCTTATTTTGTAAAGATAATAATATAAAAGTGTAGTCACTGGATTTTTTATTAGGGTTGTAAGGGATCGCACAGTTTTTCCATTCGAGGTTATATTCGACCCAAATTTGTCCAAATGCGGACACATTTTCGCGTCTCCCAAAACACTTTCGTTTTTATTGGAATTTATATTTCAGAAATTTCATCGGTACTCGACACATTCCCGAATTTTATTGCAAATGAAAGCATGTTGATAGACTTGATAGGTTACATCTCCTGGCATTCGTACTCATGATGGCCACGTAACAGTACACATTTTTTTTATTAACATCGCGTAGTAATTTTTTGCAACAGAATATTACAATTTTTAGACATTTTTTCATTTTACTTTGTAGCTTATAGGTATCGTACATTTGTCATAGGTTTCATATGTATTGCTCTTCACTTTTCTTTATCCCCTAGTTATACATATTGTATTCTTACATAATATTCTTATATCTTCAATATTCAGATTGTGACATTTCTAGCAATTAACATAGTTTATATTTTAACCCCGTATTCTCGCGGGAACTACATGAGTAAAATCGCAGAAATCTACTAGTATTATTATAAGAAATTACATTTTAAACTGTTACTTCTAGTTTCTGTAATTTATTTTACTATAAAATTTAAGTATTTTTTATAACATAATCAATTTTAGTCTTTATAATTAGTCATTTAAATAATTATTAATCAAATACCATTTCAGTATGATTAGATCACAATGTATTAAAAGTATTATAATTTAGCATTTAATATGCTTGATTATTTTTAAAACACGATTACGAGCGAAAAATTATTGTCACAAGTGGGATTTGAACCCACACGTATTAGAAATCCGTCCCAATCGTGCTGCCACTTACACCACCCTGAACTATTATTAAAAGAATCATTTGCATTTTTAGAATAGACTTTTTGGTTAGTACAAATAATTTTGAACCATTTTTAAAAAGAGCATGGATAAAAATTAAACATATCGTAATACTTTTTTAAAATAATCAGTTGTTAAACGTCTTATTGTGTCTGGAGAGTAAAATAGCCATTCGTACCCCCACTGCTTTTAAAGGTTGGATAAAAATAATATTGGATTAAAGGATCGCTAGCTCGTGACTAACCTATGTATTTGATAAGTCTAGAAAAATAGTTGGTATTTTTACTGACGATTAATTGAGTCAATAGCTTATCTGGCATTATCACCAACAAAAAAAAACTATTTTATTTATAGAAATCTGTAATAAACTTACGGAAAATCTGTGGAGTTAAGCTGACCGATCGCATTCGTAACAACGATGTAAGAGAGCGAGTAGGTATGAAAGAGAGTATTGGTGTAAAGATACGAAAGGGAATGCTCCGATGGTTCGGACATGTGGAAAGAATGCCGAACAAACGTCTGGTTAAGAAGATATACAATGCGAAAGTGGAAGGATGTAGAAACCGAGGGAGACCGAGACTAACCTACCCTGACCAGATTGGTCACGTACTGAAGGAAGGTGGAGTCAAGAGTCTCTGAAACCGGCGAGCGTGTATGAAGAGAATTATGAATGTTAAGGAAGCGAGTGAAGTATGCAAGGATAGAGTTCTCTGGCACTCTGTTCTCTCTGCCTACCCTGCAAGGGATATGGCGTGATGATATGTATGTATGTAATAAAGTTTTGATTTGATTAAAAAACTAGCTAGAATCATAATATTGAGTAACATAAGCCACTATATCGGAAATTGCTAATATATTACTCGAACATTTTATGTTACCGTGGTTTTTATAGACTCATATATTGCACTTATTCTATACTGGAACCACTTTTACGGCTTCAACGATAATAAGTACTTGTTTTATGATCGTCCAGCGAAATCTGATGCTTCATGATAAAAATGATAGTTTGAATTAAAGTCTTGAATATTGTACAAGATATTTTTTATGGCTATTGTTCAACATTTTTACTGGATATTATCAACCTTTGAATATTATTTTTTCAAGTTTTAATAATGAACATCAGTTTAGTGAGTAGTTATAGAAAAAAAAATATATTTAAGAGTGATTATTCCGGTAAAGTGGAGCGTTACTTTCTTGGTATACTTATAACACCAACTACGATCGCCAACTTACCTGCTAAGCTATAATTATGATGCTGTCCGCCTTGGGGAGGCCTATGTACAACTACTATGTAGGGCACTTCAATAGTCTAATGGATGAATGGATACACCAACAAATAAAAGTTATGGTTAGATTTTATACTTGGTTCATCACCATTCTTTAATGCCACTAACATTGGCAGACTATTTGGAGGAGCACAGCATCCTCTATAAGAACCGAGTAGTGAACGTTGTACGAACGCCCATCTCGTGCTGTGTTCCGCAGGGGTCGTTCATGGGGCCCATCCTGTGGAGCATCGGATACGACTAGGCGTTGAGAGGTGGACTCTCCCCCGGGTTGGCCGTAATCAGTTACGCCGATGATACACTCTGGTGGCCCTGGCTTAGACGAAAGCCCTATTGTTCCATGGACACCACACCAGTCCACCCACTGACGCCGCGATCACTGTCAATTCGGTTACCATCAGCATTCGGGCCCATATGAAGTACTTGGGCCTGATGATTGACGGGCTTTGGTAGTTCCGGGAGCATTTCCGCCGACTTGCTCCACGACTTGGCGCGGCGTCCGCCCTCTCCTGTAGGAACCACAGCGGGGCATGGTGGTCAGGGCCATACGCGGATAGCGCATGGTCGCGACGAAGCCAGCGTACCTGTTGGTCGACCCCATGGGACCTGGACAGTCGTCTGGCAAAAAGAGGCGGTGAGGTGGGTCTGAGAAGAAATTCTCTTCGATGATACGCTCTGCCATCGATGCCTATTGCGGCACAGGCATGAATACCTGCGCCTGATATCGCCCTAGCTGAGGCCGCTGGTGACTGGGCCAGGCTATAGTCCGTCACCCGCAGAGAGGCTGACAGCGTGAGAGCGACGCCCCAGTGGCAAACTGGGGGACAAGCCTTATCGGGTGTTGGTACCCGAAACGATAACACGCCGGGATGGCCACGGGCGTCAAGGAAGCGGTACTAGTGGCTGGCCCAGTGGCGATGGGAAGAGAATACAGCGGGAAATAAGGCCACGCGTCGCCCGTCCGTCGCCCCGCACGGAATGCATGGCATGTGTCCAGACCATAGACAGCTATAAATAAAAAAAAAATATATACTACTAATATAGTAAATGTAAAAGTTTGTGAAGATGTTTGAAACTGATAAATATTGCCATACAGATAGACCATTTTCTGGATTAACACAAAGGATGTTTTTGTCTCAGTAATATGTTTCCTTGAGATAATTTAGTTATAAATTTTTTTTTTTTTTAAAGTGCCTTTTTATGCGGGTACGTCCTTTCGCGCGCCAGAAGATAATCATTAATAATGAACATAACTTAGAAAAATAAATTTGTACGCCTTAGATTCGAACTTGTTTGCGTGTCAATTTATTAATCTACCCTGTAGACTACCGCTAGCTACTGCTATGGGGTATTATTAAGTCGACCTAAATAGTTTGTTATTATCACGAATAACCCATGTACGTTATTATAGTAAATTTAGTTTGGCAGCCATGCGACGGTCTACAATTTTGTGAAATATTCATTACACTTAATTAAATGCTATTGTACATGGTACTAAATGGTACCGATACGACTATTTTATTTTATAAATATCTATTATAATTTATTTACTAGTATACGTATTTTCATAGTACAGAAAATCGCAAATATACACGTTACTCATACAAATAGACATATTTTTCAAGTAACCAGCACTCATATTATGAGTCCTTGAGTCAATTAGGGATATTTTTAGACCGATCCACAACGGGACAGAGTTTTTTTTTGGAGTTTACTCCTTAAGAATCGATTTAAATATAAGGCGCCCGATATGAGAAAAATTTGAGGAGTAAAATCTAGTGATCGACCTATTCTGCGCACCTTTCACTTTCTGACGTGAGATAATACTTCACTGAACAGTTTTAATAAATGTAAATAATAATCGTACTTAAGGAGTAAACTCCAGTCGTGCGTCGGAGCTAACACACACACTTTTTTTCAATACCCTTTTCTTTTTTATTTGCGATTGGCTATGGATTGGCTACGCCCCGTCAAATCAGTCCGGGGCGACGGAAGAATCGGCGCGCAGCACCATAGACCCACCCTGAGAAGTGCCTCTCTTCGCCTTGCGAGCAAGCCACCAGTACCCGATTTTTGTCTTCGGTGGCCTCTTTGCACTAAAGAAATGATCCTTGTATTACAGAGGACTATACAAACGTGAAAACAGACACATATTACAATCAGGCTCGGAACAACTATCTGTGGTTCCCACAAAGTATTGTTAAGCCCTGGTGTGCTAGGTCACTATCATAACCACTACTTCATGTACAATACATTTGCATGTTTATAAAATCCCCCACAATTCAATTAATTATTAGTTCCAACTATTGAGTGTTTTAAAAAGTAATGATAAATGCCTAATATTATCAGAAGGAAAGCTGTGTGGTAGCGGCTACGAATACTATCAATCATTACTTTGCTCGTGAATGTCATAAAAGACGACTAAGAGCCTTATTACGACCTCCGCCAACAGCATTTGATGCCGTTTGGTCAACAATTGCATTCCCAAGGAGAGTTGACGTCTGGCAGGCGGCCGGTCATAAAACTATTGCCAATAACTTTTAATATATATACTATGAAAGAAGAGTACATATTGAATCCACTACAAGTGATTGGGATAAGAGTAGGAAAATGATGAAAAGGAAAGCGATTCACTTTATGACGTTAGAAAATAATGACTTCTAATGTTTACGCGAGTATTACATATTTGAAATAAAACTATTTTTACGGATTCTATCACGTTTGTATTTGATTTTTAATTTTGCGACGTTTCAGACACTTTACAGCGATCATGGTCACGGGAGCACAGTTCCTCCAGTGACATGGACATCACTGTAAAGTCTATATTTCAAAAGTTAGAATTGTTTTTTATAAAGATATGAAGTTCTTTTTTTTTTTTCTTTAAATGATAGTACCTGCTTACATTTCTCAGATTTGTTACGGGGTATATTACATTTTTACAATATTATTACATTGAGATATCACATCTAAAAATATATATATATATATATTTTAAAGCTTATCGGCATGTTTCTATTTATATTCAGATCAAGCACGGTTCAATATTCAGATACGTAAAGTAAAATAAGAGTGGCTATTACATGGACAGCTGCTTTTTTGGTAGCTTGTACATCCACCGTCCTATTTAAACGAACGAATGGCAGACCTCGTAAAGTTTCACGGCACGCCGCCTCCGGCTGTCAGTCGAAGAGCGAAGCCTACGAACATCACAAACCATTTACCACGATCAATCACGGGTTGAGCCGGCAACGTCTCCAACGCCTATATCACTTTACGAAATTGACTGAAATTTTTGCTGAGCACCGTTATTGACATAAGAGACCCTTACTTAGACTAACTTTTGAGAATGTTACGAACATTTTCAACAAATCGTTTTTAATGAATCAATGATACTCAACTTTTTATACATGAATTAACTTTGATATTCATGAATTAATATATTTTAATATATCTTTTTTTTTCTGGGAGCGGGTTACGGTCGGCGCACTCCTCGCACCACTCCGTCCGGGGCGACAGAGGGGCGTAGGCACGCACACCCGTAACCCACCCGTATCACGTCACCTTCGTCGTTGGGCTGACCACCGGAGCAGGGTGACTTGACGTCAGTAGTCGGCCCGACGGAATACCCCCTGAGGAGTAAGTACCCTCCCCGTGACCGAGGTCCCGCCCTCGGGAGGACGTCTGTCTTTCCTCACGCGGTCGGCCTCTCGGCAGATTTTAATATCTCTGCCGGCTACTCCATTCACAGTGAATATTGTATCTTTTTTTTTTAAAGACAATACCCAGCATTAAGGAAATAAGCCATGTATTGCGGGGGACTTTCCAAACATATTTTAACGGACATAAATTACATCTAAACTCAGAACAACAATTTATTGATCACGCAAACTAATGTCCTGCACGAGAATCGAACCTATGGCACCGGCACTGTACTTCGGTATCTTAACCATTTTGTCAACTGTGTAGTCAAATTATATATATTTAAATTGGTATGATTAATTTATAAAACCCGATTACGAGCAAAAAATGATTGTCACAAGTGGGATTCGAACCCACACCTATTGGAAATCTGTTCCAATCGTGTTGCAACTTACACCAACTGTAGCAGCATGATTGGAACGGATTTCCAATAGGTGTGGCTTTGAATCCCCCTTGTGACAATCATTTTTCGCTCGTAATCAGATTTTTACAAATAATCAAGCATATTAAATGCTAAATTTCAGTAATTTGTTATGATTAAAATAATTCTATATGTTACTCTAGCCTCTAAACTATTTATATTATTATTATTACTCATTGGGCTGCCCACGAATATCAAGGAAGTGGTACAAATGGTCGGCTCAATGGCATTGGGGAGGAAACATCATTGTTTATGGGGCTGTACACCAACCTTCAACACAATAGGGGGATGTCTCCAGACCATGTCCTGGCCAAAAAAAAAAATATAATAGATAACTAAACCATTATAGCATCAAATTTAAAGTGCAAAAACAATATTACAGGAGCAAATTTTAAATCGATAATTTAAAATTTGCTGTGTCATAGTTTTTGTGCGATTCGCAAATAAATTAAGACTAAAAAGAGTGTCAAAAATGCCGAAAATCATCGCAATGTGTTCCAAAAACCATTGCAACCCTATTTCCATGATAAAATTAACAACGACCTTCTATTTATAAACCCTGTAGACCCACCCATCAAGGTACCTACAAACACCGTGCGAGTGGGCCACCGGAACCCGGTCTTTGTCTTCGGTGGCCCACCTATAAAATATGTGCAAAAAGCATGCATAAGCAATGCATGCTTTTTGGTTCATTCTACCTGTACAACAATAATTAATAAATTACAAACTAATATTATAATTATAGTTCATCTAATCTAAGAAGTGTATTTTGACGTTTTGCATTTTTTAATACACAATAACCTCGGTCAAACGTATACACATGATTGTAAACACTAAATCTGAAATTTTAAACAACTATTAAGTTATTTACATAATTAACAATGCGGGTGACTTTCTTGTACAATAATCTAATGTTGAAACTCGTAAAACGAATTTAAAATAGAAATAACATGGTAAATAGTAATTGTTAGTGACGACCTAACAATGTCACGTCATCACGATCTATACAATAGTGCTTGACAACTTCCAATTCATAAATATTCAAATAATCGGTAAAAATATTAGAAAAATACAATTAATCGAATAGAGATTTTGACAGAGATGTACATTTCGACACTTTGATGGATGAGGAAATAATTATTAATGTTCGCGACGCTGATAATAATTCAAGTAATAATAGTAATTCTTAATAAATAGCTATTTTCAAATCCAGTTTTTGTTTTTAATTAACCTAATCCTACTAAATATGATGAGTAGATTCTATGCTGAAATAATTAAATTTGTTTAGTACTAATTTAGCACTTGATTTATTCATCACCTTTTTGAAAGATAAAAAATAAACTATTTATTTATTAATTATAAAGAATCAATATCGATTTCTCAGTAAAATCGGATATTTTCGATAGCGATTATTTGGTTCACATACCTAGACAATTTACTCAGACAGCTGTCAAAGTGCGCTTCTTAGATTAGACAGACTATAATTACATAAAATGGATAAGTTAAAAATACAATTTAAACTTGTGTTTTTTGCGTGATGAGTTACTTATCTTTAAATCTAAAATTTAATCTTATCTTTAAAAGAGCAATTCTTGTATATATACCTACATATTTAATTTGAATCTAGGCAAGGCCTCCAACGATTTTCATGAAATTTAATATGCAAGGGGTTCTAGCTAGGTTTAAATTATAGAAAATATTGATTTATCAATATTTTCAGGCAAGAAAAATTATAATTTTATGTTGCCCGAAAAACTATTAAAAAAATATATATTTTTGTTGGCTGAAAACTATTAAAATATGAAGACAAATTTTGACGCAGCCATTAAGAATATACATAGATCAGTTGGAGAATTGAGCAGTCTACTCCAGAAAGCGCCGATTCGGCTTCTTAGTTTCTCTTTTTTATTATTTTTTACCTTTTATAATTATTTTTTTAATTATTTCATTAAATATTTTTACTATATTGAAATATATCTTCTAAAACACACTAAAAATAAAATACCGAGCTCGGTCATCCAGATATTTACTATAATAAACCACCTTGTCCAAATATAATATTAGACAAACTAGTTGGAAATACATTTTGTGCACATGGCGTTCAGTCTGCAGCTCTCTAGAACACTTATACAACAGGTCAATAAAACTAGTCAAAATAAAAATAATCCTTTGCTTTACAAAGTAGTATCGTATCCAATATATTTAAGTTTTATTGCAAATGTATACGAATTTTGTTGGTAGTTGATAAAATATTTATGAGGCTGGCATACGTTGCCATCTAAATATTTTACGTTCAATACTATTCCCTATTATAAGCAATACCTTCATTGAAATTGAATTGCAAATTTATCTCGTCTGCTGGCGCATATACCTGCTATTGCAAACCATGTATCTTAATATAGGATAACTGACAGGAAAGGTAATGAAGTACATTCGAAAACTGAAGAGCTGTCACATCCAACCTACAGAGTGCACGCGGATGGACTGGAAACTAGTCAACCATCCGAAGGGCGGTGAACCGCGAGAGTCGAGGCCATTTACCTCGCTTTGTTGTCGTAACTTCTAGGAAGGTAAAGTAAGAACCTGAAGGAGTAACCGCCAGGGTGAGCCAACGAAGTCAAGCTAACTGTTTAGGCGGCCCGTTCAATAAGCGGAAAGGATACTATAGATTATGAATCACACGCCGACTTTCTTACACTTCAGATAACTTCTTCTTCTTCTTATGTATTGGCAATCAGCTACATATACGAGCTATTGGTGCCAGTGTCATGTTATAAATATTTTCACGTTTTTAGTCTTTCAAGTCAGTCGTTGTCTAAGTCCAATTGTGACCATTAACAGTGCAATGGCCACACTGTTAATGGTATCTTGTGGGAATTTTAATGGAAAACGAAAACGTTGTAAAGCACTTTTATATGATATTCACTACATCCCAGTATTTCCGCACATCACATTACATAAAGTGCCATCAAAATTATCTAATATAACACGTTAACACACTAAGATATCGAATATAATACAAGAGCACCACATGACGTTTTCAAATTCCCGTCAAAAGTCCTTCAGATAACTTACGCATTTTTTTTAAGATAGTCTATATTTGACATAGGTTGTTATAAAAAAGTATTACAACGCAACCCGCCAACAAATAAATAAAGAACATGCAGCTCGTCGTAACAAGAGGATTTATTCTAATACATCCCTCGTTAGCCATATAAATTTTGTCACCAATTTTCTTTTTCTTGTAGCGATGTTATTTTTTAATCCATTAGCCCTTTTGTATGATACGGAACTGGTAGTG
Organism: Lymantria monacha; assembly: GCA_905163515.2. Taxonomy (NCBI): domain Eukaryota; kingdom Metazoa; phylum Arthropoda; class Insecta; order Lepidoptera; family Erebidae; genus Lymantria; species Lymantria monacha. Next base: position 23,281,834 of record LR991083.1, read on the forward strand.
ATATATTATATTCTTAATCCATTACCTCAAATTTAAATCAATTACATTATTTTATATCATTTATATATATATATATATATATATATATATATATACTAGCTGATGCCCATGACTTCGTCCGCGTGAAATTCAGTTTTAGGCAGCTACTTGGCCAAGAGGTCCCTCGATGAAAACATCAAAGGACTTCTTTGCGTTCTCCAATTTTCATTAAAACATCAGCACATTCTTGAGTCAGTAAGTGAATGGTCTCTATGGCTCTGCTCACATGTTGATTGTTAGGATCAGATTTTCTACTTAGGCAACAAATAAAAATGCTTCAGTGAGATCTCAACGGCTCTAGTACCTCGAGTTTTAACAAAAGGATTTGTCGATAATCCCTAAAGAAAAGCACCAATATAATGAATTTTCATGGTGCTCGATCCACAGCCTCTACGGCTTTTTTATTTACCATTGTCCATTTATCCCAAAGTATTAGGAGAGCAATCCTAAAACACTAATAGTGATCAGAGCGCCACACTTGACAGTATCCTGTCTACAGCTATGGGCCGGCCCGACCAGGTACTGGAACCGCACTTTCGTAGAAAATTAATGTCTGAGCAGTGAGCATGAGCCTGGGCGTCGGCGTGGGCGAAGGCGTCGGTGTGGGCGTAGGCGTCGGCCTCGGCGTGGGCCTTGGAATGGGCGTCTGCGTGGGCTTAGACGTCGGCATGGGCACTAGCCTCGGCGTCGGGATGAGCTTAGCGTCGGTGTGGGCCTTGGCCTGGGCCTGGGCCTAGTCGTCGGCATAGGCATCGCCGTCGGTGTGGGCCAAGGCGTCGGTGTGGGCCTCGGTTTCAGCATGAGTCAAGACGGTGACGTGGGCCAAGGCGATGGCGTGGGCCATGTCGTCTGCATGGGCCAAAGCGTCGGTGTGGGCCAAAGCGTCGCTGTGGGCCAAGACGTCGGCGTAGGCCAAGGCGTCTGCGTGAGCCAAGGCGTTTGCATGGGCCGAGGCGTCAGTGTGGGCCAAGGCGTCTCCGTGGGCCACAGCGTCAAGGTGGGCCACGGCGTCGGGGTGAGCCAAGTCGTCTACGTGAGCCAAAGCGTCAGTGTGGGCCAAAACGTCGGCATGGGCCAAGAGGTCAGCGTGGGCCACGGGGTCAGGGTAGGCCAAGTCGTCTGCGTGGGCCAATGCGTCTGCGTGAGCGCCGGCCTCTGTGTGGGCCAAAGCGTCTGCATGGGCCAAGGCGTCTGCGTGGTCCAAGGCATCACTGTGGGCCACGGCGTCGGGGTGAGCCAAGTCGTCTACGTGAGCCAAAGCGTCAGTGTGGGCCAAGACGTCGGCGTGGGCCAAGGCGTCTGCGTGGGCCAAGAGGTCAGCGTGAGCCACGGGGTCGGGGTAGGTCAAGTCGTCTGCGTGGGCCAATGCGTCTGCGTGAGTGCCGGTGTCTGTGTGGGCCAAAGCGTCTTCATGGGCTAAGGCGTCTACGTGGGCCGAGGTGCCTGTGTGGGCCAAGGCGTCGGTGTGGGCCAAGGCGTCGGTGCGGGCCAAGGCGTCGGTGTGGGCCAAGGCGTCGTTGTGGGCCACGGCGTCGGCGTGGGTCTACGCGTCGGTGTGGGTGACGGCGTCGACTTGGGCCAAGGCGTCCGTGTTGGCCAGGGCGTCCGCGTGGGTCTAGACGTCGGCATGGGCCAAGGCGTCGGCGTGGGTCAAGCCGTTAGCTTGACTTTACCACTCCGACCCCCACGTGTGTGGTGTGGGCTACGGCGTGGGCGTGGACGTGGGAATAGGTGTGAGCGTCGGTGTTAGTGTGGACATGAGCGCTGGCGTGCGCCAAGGCGTCATTATATATATATATATATATATATATATATATATATATATATATATATATATATATATATCTCGAAATGCGTACCGCAATGCGGGTTAGGGCGTCCCCCGGAGGCGACGCGTACCGACCCGCCCCCGTCGGTACGAACATCGGCAGTTGCGGTGATGGGGGCCGCCACCCATCACGCCTTGCCCAGATAGGCGAGTCGAGGAGAACGGAGTGCCGGGTGGGCACGTGGAATGTAAGAGGTTGTGTGGAAGGTAAGTTGCACGAGCTGATATCCGTCATGGCGGACAAACAGCTAGACGTGCTCTGTGTAACAGAGACCAAGCGAAGGGGCAGCGACGCCTGCGATCTTCCTGGTGGCGGGATGGCTCTGTGGTCTGGTGTACCACAGAGCGATCGAGCCAGTATGGGGGTAGGAGTGCTGTTGTCCTCTCGCTTGGCCTCAGGTGTGAAGGATTACGGAATGTATGATCCCAGACTTCTCTGGGTCCGTATAAAACTAGGTGTCACCAAGGTATTCATGGTTGTAGCATATGCTCCCGTAGGATCCTCGGTGGCATCAGACCTAGAGAAGTTTTGGGATAATGTTAGGGAAGTTCTGGATATGGCAGAAACCAGTGAACGCGTGATTGTATGCGGAGATTTGAACGGATGGGTGGGGACCAAGCGTCCCGACTATGAGGACGTACTTGGTCCATTTGGTGATAAGAGAGTGAACGACGCAGGTAGGCTCATAGCGGATGTATGCATGGAGAGAAACCTTATTGTGTCAAACACATTTTTCCAACATAAGGACATCCATATGTATACATGGAGAAGGAATGAACAGAAAAGCATAATAGATTTAATTTTGGTAGACAGTCGCCTCCGAAGCAAAATATTGGACGCAAGAGCCTACAGGGGCCCCACAGTCGACACGGACCACTATCTCGTTATTGCGAGATTTAGTGGTCTGTTCAGAAAGTGGAGGCACTGGCGAGAGCGTGTCCACTTCGGAGGGCTTGAAAGAATAAAGGTTGAAAGGTTGCAAGAAGAGTGTGTAAGAGAAAAGTATGCAGAGGGTGTCCGAGAACGGCTGACGATGGCAAGCCAGCCGCAATCGGACATTGAAGAATGCTGGAGAGTATTGAAAGAGAGTATGGTAGATACAGCGAAAGAAGTATGTGGAAGTTCAAAGAAGCATAGAAAAACAAATGGTGATGCATGGTGGGATGCGGAAGTGGCAGCTTCCGTAGAGCAAAAGAAGAAAGCGTGGCTGGACTATGTCTCTTCTTTGAATCTGAATGACAGTATGACTGAACAGAAGAAAGAAATATATCGGCAATGTAAGAATGACACCAAGGCCTTAGTGAAAGAGAAACGTGATAGAGCAAGTATGAGTGCAGAAGATAGGCTGACTAAAAACTTCGAGGGTAACACCAAACTCTTTTGGAGGGAGGTGAAGAAGTCTCGGGGTGGTTGGTCAGCCTTCAGAATGAATAAAATAAGGTCTAAAGGTGGAGACATTCTTACACAAACACAAGACGTGTTAAGCCGATGGAGTGAATATTTTGGCGATATGTATGCGGATGCTACGGTTGGCGCCGGTGTTGGATGTGGTTTAGTAGATCAACATTCGACAACGGCGTCCTCCGATGGCATCAGTATGGATGAAGTTGAATGGGCGATAAGAAGTTTGAAAAATGGTAAGGCAGCGGGCATTGATATGGTGTCTGCCGAGATGATCAAGCTCGGTGGCTCTTGTGTCTGGGAGGCGTTCCTGTTGCTCCTCAATTTATGTTGGAGCTCGGGAATGGTTCCCAGGGACTGGAATAGCGCAGTCATCGTGCCTTTGTTTAAAAACAAGGGTTCACGTTATGACTGCGCAAATTACAGAGCCATAAGCTTGACCAGTTTGGCAGCAAAAGTGTATGGAAAAATTATTGAAAGGAGAATGAGGATGGTGTCCGATGGTTTACTGTGTGAGACACAAGGAGGTTTCAGGAGTGGAAGGGGATGCATGGATCAAGTGTTCTCTCTGCGCAACATTGTGGAGAAGCATCTGGCTCTAGGTCAGAGGGTTTTCTGCAGTTTTGTGGATCTGGAGAGAGCATTTGACACGGTTGTACGAAAGGAACTTTGGGACATTTTACCGGAGTATGGTATTAACGGTAAACTGCTGCGGGCTGTGCAGTCCAGTTACATGGGCTGTAGAGCCTGTGTGCGGCTGGATGATGGAATGTCGCCTTGGTTTGACGTCAATATCGGCGTTAAGCAGGGGTGCGTTCTGTCAGCCAGGCTGTTTATCATATATCTGGATAAATGTCTCCAAAGGTTGAACGATATGAATGTGGGAGTCCAGATGGGCGACTCAGTGGTCACTGCTCTGCTTTATGCAGATGATGCAGTCCTGCTGGCACAGTCAGCGACTGACCTGCAGACCCTAGTCGACAAAATGACAGAAGATTGTAAGAAAAGGGGTCTACGCGTGAATGTGAGCAAAACCAAAATAATGGTCTTTGAAAGAGATAAAACCAGAACAGATGTAAGAGTAACAATAGGTAATGATGTACTAGAGCAAGTGGATGAATTTGTATATCTTGGATGTGGATTTAGCCGAGATGGAAGGTACACCACTGATATAGAGCGAAGAGTGAATGCGGGAAATAGAGTGAACGGAGCGTTGGGGCAACTTTTCGGCAGCCACCACCTCAGCCAGAAGGCACGTGTAGCAATACATAACGCAGTGCTTGTCCCAACATTACTGTATGGAAGCGAGAGTTGGGTATGCAGAAAAGAGTATGATAGTAAAATTAATGCGGTCGAAATGCGATCTCTGCGGAAAATCTGTGGAGTTAGGCTGACCGACCGCATTCGTAACGACGACGTAAGAGAGCGAGTAGGTATGAAAGAGAGTATTGGTGTAAAGATGCGAAAGGGAATGCTCCGATGGTTCGGACATGTGGAAAGAATGCCGAACGAACGCCTGGTTAAGAAGATATACAATGCGAAAGTGGAAGGATGTAGGTACCGAGGGAGACCGAGACTAACCTACCTAGACCAGATCGGTCATGTACTGAAGGAAGGTGGCGTCAAGAGTCTCCGAAACCGGCGAGCGTGTATGAAGAGAATTATGAATGTTGAGGAAGCGAGTGAAGTATGCAGAGATAGAGTTCTCTGGCACTCTGTTCTCTCTGCCTACCCTGCAAGGGATATGGCGTGATGATATGTATGTATGTATGTATGTATATATATATATATATATATATATATATATATATATATATATATATATATATATATATATATATATATATATATATATATATAAATATATGACGGAGATAAGTGAACCTCATGGAGTAATTCGTCAGCAGAGCAGTCATTCGACATGTTGTAGGTGTCAAGTAAAAGCTCAGTCTCGTAACACTGTTTATTTATCCGTCTATGATTACTACTTGACGTTTCCGTGAACCGCCAATAGATGGTGTTATAATTAAATTATGTCTTAATTAAATTATGGCGCCTTATTTTCGATTCTGCGACATATATATATATATATATATAATAATAATCATTACAAAAATAATATAACTATGTTTTCTTGACAAAAAACAACCATACGTCAAAAATGGTGTAAAATGACAACCGACCCAAGGTGCAGATAATATTCATCTCGCAGGAGGCGCCGGAACGAGTCCGGGAGGATTCCCGCGACCCGGGCCGCCGTCAGCGGCCGGGGCGGCGCAGGCGCGAATACTTGCGCCTGATGCCGCCCTAACCGAGGCCTCGGGTGATCGGACCGGGGAATTGTCCGGTCACCCGACGTGAGGCCACCGCGTGAGGGCGACGCCCCGACGGCGAAATCTGTCGGGGCGTCGACGAGAGGAACCCGCGAGGGTAAACCGCCGGGCGGGCCACCGAAGTTAAAATCGAGTACCGGTGGTCCGCTCGCACGGCGAAGAGACAAGGTTTTACGGTGGGTCTATGGGGTCACGCGCCGCCTTTTCCGTCACCCCGGACCGATTTGGCGGGGCGAGACGCATCCATAGCCCACCAATAAAAAAAAAAAAGGAGCAGATAATATGGAATATAGTATTCCATATTATCTGCACCAAAATCGTACACACTTAACAGTTATTTTATTTGAGTTAATAAAACTCAAATAAAATCCTTTTTATAATACTGATTTTATTAATAACAGTATTTTGTATGGCAATCTTAGAATTAATAAAATATTCAAAAATCAACATAACTTATATGAATAAGTAAAAATCAAACTAATTATAAATCATATTAGTCGAATGATATAAAAAAAGATCAGAATTTAAAAATGTAAATTATTTGCAATAATCACAAACGTAGTTACCAAATTCATAGCCCGCGCAGTCACAATGCACCCACAATTGGCAAATAAGGCACTGAACCCATTCTTCTCCTTTATCATCTTGGCTATACTTTCTATTGCAAAACAAGCATTCTGAACCATTTTGAGGCGGTACCTCGCTTATATTCTCGTCATATGAGAAGAGGTCATCGTCATCTTCGTCATGAATATTAAAATTTTCATTTAAACTATTATGTGAAGAGTCGTTAACTGAGTAAACTTCCTTTGATCTCTTTTTTGACGATTTACCCTTGCCTTTCCCATTGATCTGTTTCTGCACTTTTTCTTTCCCTTTCACTTGACTTATATAGCTATTGTGCTTTTTAAATCTCTTTTAAAATCTGCAGATTTTTTGAACTGCGACAATTCAAGGCTTATATGAGCCTTATATGTCATGGCTCATATAATTCATATAATATGGAATACTATACCATATGATATGCACTAACAATATTCCATATTAGCAACACGGCAGCATAAGCAAAAAAAATAATTTTAGATTTAGGGGTTTCAATATACGATGAAAATCAATACACATCCTTAAAATTTAGTACCCTAAGCATTGTTTGAATACCAGTTATAAAAAATAAAGTAATTATACGTTATGATAACAAAAAATTTAAAACGTGCCAAAAAAATTTTGTTGTACAGCCTTCTAGTTGATCGTGTCTCAAAAAGAAAAGAACAATATGGCGGATTACTGTCACTTGCACAGATTAATAAGTTCATTTGACGCTTCAATGCACAACATCGCGGCATAGATGGCTCTACTAGTTTTTATAAAATCTCAGTATCCCATATTAACTGCATATTCCATATTACCTTCCTTTCCTATACACCACCCTGCACTAAGGAAATAATCCTTGTATTGTGGCATTGTAGACAAATTATACCCGGACCTGCGTGGGAATCGAACCCTCGACGCTGGCACGGAAGGTCCGGTATAAAAAACAAAAGTTATTGGGGAAAAATTATTACATGATCCAGAATTACTTAACTTCAAGCAAAGTTTTTATTGAAACTTGATTGATAGGTAATACGAGAGTTCATCAATAAAGAAACGCTGCCACATTTGTACTTTAATAGTCACAAGTAGCTGCGTAGAAGCGTTTTATTTTTATAGATAATATTATCTGCTAGCAAGGTAAAATATTTACACTATCATAATTATGTAATTTTATCACTACTAATAAATTGGTTTTTGTTCCCGTTCTCCTAGGAATACAGAGAAAAATATAGCATATGTAACTCGTTGATAATGTAATTTTCCATTCGTTAAAGTTAAGATTAGCTAATAAAGTTAGGACTAGCTTCAGTTTGCGATTTCACCTTCGCGTAAAAACAATTTTCTCAAGCCGAAATATTATCCTAAAGGCACTTATTATCAGGATAAAAGTATTCTATTCTTGTTAATCCAGGAAATGATATATCTATGTGACAATATTTATAATGGAAAATGACAAAAATTGGCCTTCGGTACCATGCTCATCAGACGGCTATAGAATTCTATTTAGAGATTTTTATCTCTTACTTGATATTCGTTGAAATTTATTAACGAAGCAACTGCTAATTAATTTCACACTATTAAAACTTGATACGTTTTGAAGAAGTTTCCCTTCCATCTATAAAATATAAAAACGTGTAGTACCTACTCGTGTACTACACGTTTAAATATTTTTTAGTATTAATAATAATTTTTAATAATTACAATTATTATTAAAGAAGAAGTTGAACACTAAGATTACAAGTAGTATTAACAAATAATTTGGGAAAATCCAAAAGGGCACGCCCCATAATTTTATGTTATTTATCATTTACTAAAATGCCATAAATAAAAAAAAACGTTTGAAATTTCGTGCCATTCACTTAGAATGCTTGCAGCATTGTAAACGGGCCCATGGCTGTATGAGATTTTTTTCCTTTGCCTGTCCGTATGGACGAACAAAAAAATGTAAACGAACCCAATTTTCATAATACACACTATAGACTAAGCAGTTTAGTTTTCTATTAATTGCAATTAAACGACAAAGAATTACCAAGCCATTTTCATTTTAAAAAAAAACAGCGATTACGATTCTTTTAATAAAAGAAAAACTTTATAAAACCCGATTACGAAGCGAAAAAAGATGTCACAAGCGGAATTCGAACCCGCGCCTATTGAGATTCCGGCCTAATCGTGCTACCACTACACTTTTTTCGCTTCGTAATCGGTTTTTATAAATAATTAAGCATATTAAATGCTAAATTTCAGTAATTTAAAGAAAAACTTTGTTACATTAATTTTTGCGGTCGTGTGAGTGCCAGATCCTTACGAACACATCCGGACGTCAACGAATTTCTTTTTCTTGATATTTGTATGATAATATTATCTTATAAGTGCAGTGTTAGAAAAATACAGTCATTTTAGTTTTAACAAGTCTTTGATTTTCATATATCGAGAGTAGAGCATCACCTCAACGCTTCGCTTATGAGGCGTGTAATAATTAATATAATTTACTACCATAGACGATAAAAGAGTCTCGCTTGATACTGGTCTAACATAGGCTAAAGATAAAATATCTTTATTTTAGTCAGTTGTCTTCTTTGTGAAGAATCAAGTGGAAATCTCACATTCGTTTTATTATTCTGTAGCATATCGGGGATCAGTTCCTAATAAAAGTAAGTAAGGTTCAATATATTTTTATTCATAAAAGGTTTATCATATGGCCTCCAACCAGAATGATACGTTATTATAACGTTAGTACAGTTATGGGGCCAGTAACTTCCAATATCTACTGTTATATATGTTCACTACTAGCTGATCCAATAGTTTTATGTTCTGTCCTCAACATAGAGCCTGAATTAAAGAGGTTTTCTTTATAGGCGTCGACAAATATGACATACGAATAGAATATTAGATCCTCTTATTAAGTTATTTAATAAAACTGAATATTCTCGATGTAGTCCTGTTGTATTTTCTTGTATTGTCTATTGTATTTATGTATTATTTATTTCGTGTAATGATGGTATAATAATACAGTTCAACAACTTCTTACTTGCTCGTATTGTAAAAGTCGACGTCAAAAGACAATCAAAGGAGGTCACTGCAAGTGAAAGAAAATTTACTATCTTAATATGATGATCAAAACGGGGTGCTGTGTCGTGTCGCCCAGAATTAGCTCTATCGATTTGATTCAAATTTTATATTATTAACTAAATCTACATTTAATTTCCTCTCCGAAATACACGACGCTACGCAATAAACAAAGCTAAAATCGTTTGCCTAAGTACTTAATTATAATGAGCTGAATTATTTTGTTTAAAGGAAGTATATAGAAAATTTAAAAATTCACGCCAGTAATACGTGTGCTACACGCCGTGTGTAACTCTAATTCTCGATGTGTCAGAAGATCTGAATGTGATATCGCTATCGTAACATCGATCCACAAATGAGTAAATAAATTCATTTTTTTTATACAACACCCCGCACTAAAGAAAAAGAATCTTTATATTACAGAGGACTTTACGAACTTAAAATTAACGGACACAAGTTACACCCAGACTCAAAACAATCATTTATGGATCGCACAAAGTATTGTCTTGCGTGGATTCGAACCCGCTACATCGGCTCTATAGATCGATATATTAACGACTCCGCCATTTGTGCAGTAATTTTATTAACTACCGACGAAATAGTATGTGCGTAAAGTGGTTTAGTAGCGAGGTATAGTACTACGTGGTAGCATATATATATATATATATATATATATATATATATATATATATATATATATATATATATATATATATATATATATATATATATATATATATATATATATATATATATATATATATATATATATATATATATATATATATATATATATATATCATAGTAGGTCAATTTCGCTTTTAATGCGGGAAGGCGCGCCTAGTGCGTATATAGGCTAAGATGATGATAGGTAGAATGATAGATGTCCTAGCAATATATTTCAAATTAACTAAGATATAAATAAACACTTTGTGACTTCAGATATATCGGTTGTATGTTCCTCAAAAACACGAGTTAGGATCATACGATATTTAATAAAAATCTTTAGAATACATTTGCATGTTGAAGTAAAAACATATCAAATAGAAGGGTTTGAATAACGTTTTATTGTATGAATAGAAAAATTTAGACAGCTGTCAAACATTACTTATAATATTTTGGTTCAAACATAAAATATTAGAAAAAAAAATCATACATACATACCATCGCGCCATGTCCTTTGCAGGGTAGGCAGAGAGAACAGAGTGCCAGACAACTCTATCTTTGCATACTTCACTCTCTTCCTTAACATTCATAATTCTCTTCATACACGCGCACCGATTTCGGAGACTTTTGACTCCACCTTCCTTCAGTACGTGACCAATCTGGTCTATGTAGGTTTGTCTCGGTCTCCCCCGGTACCTACATCTTTCCACTTTCGCATTGTATATTTTCTTGACCAGACGTTCGTTCGGCATTCTTTCCACATGTCCGAACCATCGGAGCATTCCCTAGAGGTTGTATGTAGACGTCCTCCCCGAGGGGGGGAGGACGTCGATCAAGGAGAGGTACCCTCAGTGTGTATTACGTCGGGCCGGCCACTGATGTCAAGTTGACGCTGCTCCGGTGGTCGGTCCAACTACGAAGGCGAGGTATCATGGGTGGGTTACGGGCCTGCATGCTTACGCCCCTCTGTCGCCCCGGACGAAGTGGTGCGAGAAGTGCGACGACTGTAGCCCACAGCAAAAACAAAAAGGTTGTATTACTTAAAAACACGAGTTAGAATTATACGATATTTAATAAAAATTTATAGAATACATTTTCATGTTGAAGTAAAAACATATTAAATAGAAGGGTTTGAATAGCGTTTTATTGTATGAATAGAAAAATTTCGACAGCTGACGCATTACTTATAATATTTTGGTTCAAACATAAAATATTACCAAAAAAAATAATCCAGTTAGCAAACTCACTACTGTAATAAGATTCCGCAGTGCTGCTATAATATTAACATAACTAATACATGCATAGAAGAAAAACATCCTTGGAACATAAACTGAAAGTACTTACAATTTTACAAACTTACTAAAGTAATATGGCAAAGAGAGCGTAGTAAAACTTTGCCAAGTAATAGTCATTTTGTCCACGTATATAATAATTTAGTATACGACATATCCTTGCCAAGTAACAAGAATTACGTAACGTAATCGAAAGGTAATTTTTGTCAGCAGCTATAGGTTAACTTAGGTAGTACAACACCGCATGTCGCCCGCACTTGTTTCACGTAAATTATGGGTAGCAGACGCGCCGCGGCCAAACTTGCTGTTTTTGTTTCCAAGATTAACGATGAACAACGGCCCTCGAAAAAATGTGTCACTGAAAGTGGATATTGCCCAAAAGTTTGGCGCATAAATTTTCTTTGTTCGGTTTTATAGCGTTTATGTAAATAATGATACAGCCCTTTTATGACTTTCGTATTCTTCTCACGATGTTTATTAACAACTTGTGGGTTAAATCCGTAATAAATATAAAAAAAGTCATAACGCGGTAATGAAAACCTTTGAATATATGTATAGTAAATGTATTATACAGACATATTAACTTGAAATTGTTTATACTTAATGTTGTTTCAAGGATATTATCCCTAACAATAACATTTTATTGTTAGACATTAGTCTAATCTAGAAAAGACGATTATCATTAAACATTTTTAATGATGATAGTCTTTTCTAGATTAAACTAACGTCCAATGATAGAAAGCAATGATTTCAGTGTTAAACGATTATAATTAATATGCGTAGTGAGCATACCATCATGGTTTTATTAAAAATTTATTATAACATTTTAATTTTATTCTATAAGTATTTAGCTCTTTATATTACAATCAACGAAGTCGTAACAATTTTAGTAGTAATCGTGACGGAATAACAATACTGTGGTTACCATATTTTTTACCCATGGATATCTTACGTGGGTATAAATAGATAACATCACTGAACTAGAAAGCAAAATCCAAATGAAACTCCGAATCAACACTATCAGATTAATTTTCTTTACTATTTACTCATACGGAGAAGGCAATAGTAGAACGTATATTAGCTGAGAAATATAAGAAGAATCTAGCTGTCCTTGTATTTTTTTGGGCATCTATAATCTGACTGTATCCCCCTCACAAGCCATCCGAGGTAATAATTAAGCAGCATGGGGGTGGTGCACCATTACTCTCCAATTGACAAGCGACTACTCCCCGATTTGTGAGCGGTCGTGGATACCATGAATATTTGAGACAACCTCTTCATATAATATTACTTTTAATATTTTTATACTTGTGATTTCTAAATGAAAGTTGCACCAGTGATGGAAAAGTTAAGAAGTGAAAGATTGACATGGTATGGACATGTGATGAGACGGGATGAAAGTAATGTTGTGAGGAAAATTTTAAATATGAATATTGAAGGCTTTAGGGGTAAAGGAAGACCAAAGAAAACATGGATGGACTGCGTGAGGCATGACATGGATGGACAGGGAGTGACTGCAGAGATGACGCGTGATAGGACTGTATGGAGAAGGATGACATATTACGTCGACCCCAAGTAATTGGGATAAGAGCAAGATGATGATGATGACGATGACGATGATGATTTCTAAATGACATGTCATATTCGAATACTTGAAAAATATTTTACTGCTGCATAATTACACTTGATGATAAAATTATTTATTTGGATAAGAATACTGCGATAAGAATACTGCGATAAGAATATATCTAACTTTTGTTTCTACCGGCGATCTAAATAAATTTTAGAATATAAAATCTGCTATTGTTACTTAACTACAATAATTAGATATATTCCCTCGCAGACTTTTTTTTACATATTAAAAAGATCTATAAACCCGTAGTATATTATTTGTTTCTAGCATAAATAATTTTTAAAACGCACAATTATGGTTTTTATAGAAAATTGAAGTTCTCTCTTTTTCTTTAAATAAAATATAATCCCATATAATAGTTTAGTTTTGTTTTAGCGAAGAAATATTTATAATCAGTCCAGTAATTTCTGAAGCAGTTTATTACCAATAAAAAAAGATTACAAACAAAAAAAAAAAAAATCTAATATTTCAACAAAACATCCCTCAGCCAAGTTTCGACCGCCACCACGTGGGGATGATATGTAACAATTATGAAGCTTATCCGTGTGGTGATAGAGTAAGAATAGAAATTCTACCCCCTAAGCTCATCTTTACGACGTGTGTCATAAAAAACAACTAAGGGATGCATATAACATCTATGCAGGAGAAGGAAAACTCGAAATGAAACCCTATATAAGCACATCTATCCAGCATGATATAAGAGGTCAATTTCCCTCTTACTGTAGAAGAGGATCGAGCCCAGCAATGAGGCATATATGAGCTGAGATGAGAATGATGATACTGAAGCTATAATATTGTACTTTTTACAAAACATCTAACATTTACCGAACTAAAATATGTATATATTTTTGCAGTTGCATTGTTCGCAACTAACAATTAAAACTTTAACTTGTAACTTAATACTAAATGTTATGAACTTAGCCCATATAGAACGTACACTTTGCTACTATAACAAATTTGAATAATGAAAATATCATGAAGTTTTGTCTGCAACATTTATTTTTATTGTAATGCAAATAATTAAAAAATTAGCTCCTGTGAAAAATTAAAAAATATGTAAGCTAGCCAATATGACGTAAGATATATGTATATATATATATATATATATATATATATATATATATATATATATATATATATATATATATCGTATATTGTCGTAGTATTGATTTCACAGATGACATTATTGAATTCCATTATGAGGCTGGGTAAGTAACTGGCTGGGATTATGTTCTTAAAAATATCACGAATACTGGCGATGTGTTATTTTGATATATAGTCTATATTACTGTAGACTATTTTCCGTGTGATAACAGAGTAAGAATACAATTCATCGTCCCCTTTTTTTTTTTCTTGCGGTGGGCTATGGACGTTGCACCCCGCCATATCGGTCCGGGGTGACGGAAGAGGCGGCGCGCAACCCCATTGACCCACCCTGCAAGCACCTCTTCTTCGCCGTGCGAGCGGGCCGCCAGTACCCGATCTTTGTCTTTGGCGGCCCGCTCGGCGGTATGCCCTCTCGGGCTCCTCTCCTGTCGACGCCCCGACAGCTTTCGCCGTCGAGGCGTCGTCCTCACGCGGTTGCCTCACGTCGGGTGACCGGACAATTCTCCGGTCCGAAATTCATCGTCCCCTACCTTACCCGTAGATGTTTTTTATCTATTATCTCCAAACGATTCTAACAGATGACGGTATCTGTTAACTGGATTGAGTAAGTATTTAATAGATGGCGCTATGTTAAACGTAAAAACGTTTCATATAAGCTACAATTTATTAGCATAACCACTACGTGTTATTGAAGCTACCTTAGCCACAGCAATGCCTGTCCGAGTCTGCTAGTATTAATATAGTATTTCGATAATAGTGTCTTAAATATCGATATCACATCAATGGATAGATTTCCAACAGTGACAATATTCTACTTACAGAATTCTATAAATGTAATACTTGAACTATCATTTACTCGCAGACAGTCATGATTGTCTAGACTTTGTGTCCATTACATTGTCTATTTATGTCCGTCGTGACAAAATGAATTTTACGTTTTTAACTAGCTCAATTTATAAAAGGATATGTGTCTAGTTCACCAAAACTTAATATGTTAAAATAACGCTATTTTATTACGTATTTATACAACATTTTCTGTATGATGACGGAGTACGAATACAATTCACCACGCCCTATCTTACCCGTGGGTGATCGTAAGAGATGACTAAGGGATATAAAATGCATATAACATCTATGCAAGAGAAGGAAAACTCGTAACAATAAAACCCTGCACTGAGGAAATAATCCTTGTATTGCGGGGGACTATACAAACATGCAATTAACGCAGATAAATTACAGAACAACACTTTGTGGAGCGCACAAAGTATTGTCCTGCATGGGAATCAAACCCACGGCACTGGCACGGAAAGTCGGTATTTTAAAACTACGTAATCTGTGTAGTCAGAATAACATGGTTATAGTAAGTCAATATCCCCTCCTATGACGGAGGAGTCTAGAACCCAATAGTGGGACATATATAAGCTGAAACGATGTTGAAATGATAATACACAATCAATATAGGTACTTACGAATACCGCTTCGTAACGACATAATTTTGAGGTATTTTTTTTTTAAATTATAGGCACCTAATGCGCTGATGTGCCTTCGTCTGAAATCAAATACCGATTTCCTTTTAATAACAACCAGGAAGTAATAAAAGTAAATGAATTATAATAACTGTAGACTTTGAAATAAACATTCCTCGTTTAAGGGTCATCATTATAAAGAAACTTAACTAACTTAACCTAGAATTAACTTGGAAGTTTAAAACCTTCAACGGATTTCAATAAAGGGTTAAAGTTTCAATATAATTTCATATATTTTAAACCGCAAGTAAAGCTCCCGAATTGTAAACTTTAAGCATGATTCAATAGGATAACGTTTCACATTTCAAATAGTTTAAAGCTATTTGAATATTATATTATAGCTAAGTAACTAGTAGCTTACTCAAGTGATTCAACTTGTTATCTTCACTACCATACACTACAGACTCAACATCTTAACTAATGTCATTCTGAGCCTAACATAAAGTTTTTTAAAACTGTTTGTTTCAATAACGTTTTGTTTTAACGTTAAAATAATATTATACAGTTTCATATCATCATCATCATCATCACAGCCCATAAATGACCCACTGTTGGGCTCGGGCCTCCTCCGTAATGGGAGGGAAATTAACCTACTATACCGCGCTAGTCAGACGTGTTGGTATAAGGTTTTGTTTCGAGTTTTCCTTCTCTCGCATAGATGTTATATGCGTTTTATATCCCTTAGTCGTCTCGTACGATCACCCACGGGTAAGATATGGGGTAGTGCATAGTATTCTTACTCCGTCACCACACGGAAAAAGTTTCATATCATTACCTCTAAAAATTAATATTGGTTGATTGTCATAATGATGAGGTAAAACGAACCTTACTGTATTTTTATTCTATAAAAAAACGATAAACCAAATAATTTTATCATAGCTATATATCGATTGTCCGGAAGAATAGTGACACAATTCAAAAAACTAAATTTTTCAGGAGGATGAAAATAAGTATTTCCTTGTTTTCAGCTTGGTTCATCAACTATTCCAAATACACTACGTCAGCATAATTTCCTTAAAAATGACGACGAATAGTTATTAGGGAGAACTTATAATATTAACCCCCCCTCACCACCAAAAATTGAAATATAATAAAAATTGTAATTTTTAGAGTTTTGTCACTATTCTTCCGGACAAGCGATATCTCATTCACCCAAGTTTGTGAACGATTTAAAGCGACGTCACCAAAACTATACATCAGTTTTGATGTTAAAGTAAGATGATTTTAGTTACCTCATGACCACGAAATTTTCAAAACAAAAATAAGACTGATTTAAGAGATAATAGCAAAAAATTAAATAAAAGTGTTGTCTTAAAAAAAGGCTGTGTGGTAGCGGCTGCGAATACTACCAACCCTTACTTTGCTCGTGGATGTCGTAAAAGACGACTAAGAGCCTTATAACGACTAACTTTGGGCCAACTCCATCTGATGCCGTTTGGTCAACAATTACATTACCAAGGAGGGTTGACGTCTGGCAGGCGGCCGGTCATAAAACTATTGCCAATAACTTTTACAATATGTACAATGAAAGAGTACATACTGTATCGACCCCAAGTAGTTGGGATAAGAGTAGGAGAATGATGATATTATCTTAAAAAAGATATCTAACTTCAAAGTCCATGGCAGTTAATTACTTTTATCAATTCTAGTGATTAGCCTAAATAATCCATTTAATTTTATTGTGTCGCTTTAAGAAATAAAGTTACACTTAAAGCCACTATAGATTACTCTTATAAATTATCACATTTTTCATAATAGCTTGTAGTGATGTAACGAATATTCACATTTGCATTCGCAAATATTCGCATATTTTTGCATATTCGCATTCGCATTTGCGAAATTAGTGCGAATGTTTTTGCGTGTATATTTTTTTTAAGTAGGTAATAATAGTTGGTTATCATAAGATATCCAATTCCATTAATTTCTTATGTTTTTTAATGCAATAAAAAGTAACTTAACCTCGTAATCACATTATCAGTCTTCTCTCTATCATTTGGTATCATTTATTTAACTTTGGGCAATAAAGCTTAACAATCAAACTTTCATAACAATTTAGAAAACAAAACTAAATATTAAATGCCCTAAATTTTTTTTTTTTTTTTTTTGGGGGGTGGGCTACGGTCGGCGCACTCTTCGCACCACTCCATCCGGGGTGACAGAGGGGCGTAAGCGCGCACACCCGTAACCCACCCGTGACGTCGCCTTCGTCGTTGGGCCGACCACCGGAGCAGAGTGACTTGACGTCAGTGGTCGGCCCGACGGAATACCCCTGAGGAGTACCCTCTCCTCGACCGACATCCCCCCCTCGGGTAGGATGTCGGTCTTTCCTCACGCGGTCGGCCTCTCGGCGGGTGACGGACTAATTCCCCGATCCAGTCACCCGCGGCCTCGGCTAGGGCGGCATCAGGCGCAGGTAATCGCGCCTGCGCCGCCCCAGTCGCCGGCGGCGGCTCGCGCCGTCGAGGAGACGCTCCTCGCGCACGCGCTCCGCCGCCTCCTTCCGCGAGACTACTGCCTCGCAGAAGGTTGCGACCGCGTCCCAGTTCCTGACGCTGTCGAGCATCGCCCTGGCGATGGTCGGCAGCGTCAGGTCGGCACCGATGATTGCGACGAGTTCACGACGCTGCTCTGCCCAAGCGGCACAAACCTCGAGCGTATGCTGCGCCGTGTCTTCGTCGCAATCGCAGTGGTGGCAGGACGGTGTACTCTCCCTCCTGACGACCTTGTGCAGGTATTTGGCGAAGCATCCATGCCCCGTCAAAACCTGCACCAGTCGGAAGGAGAGCACCCCGTGCCGCCGTTCCAACCACTGCATCAGCACCGGCCGGAAGGCCTCTACGGTCCGCACACCGAACCGAGGCCTCTCCAGCCGGACTGCCCAACGGGCAATGACATCTAGGCGGGCGTCAACGCGCCAGGCGGTGAGTTCCCTCAAAGAGACCACACCGCCCTCCGCGCGCACCCCCGACACCCGCCGATACAAATCGGCGAGCATTTCCGCCTCCAGGTCCCACGGGGGACTCCCGGCCAACAGGCACGCTGCCTCCGTCGCCACCGTGCGGTACCCGCGTACAGCCCTGACCGCCATGGCCCTCTGTGGTCGCCACAGAAGAGCCCTGAGTCGGACGGTCAGGGACCCCGCCCACACCGGTGCGCCGTACAGGGCCATCGACCGGACGACCCCCGTGTACAGCTGTCGGCACGTAGCGCTCGGTCCGCCCACATTCGGCATTAGCCATGAAAGGGCGGACGCCGCGCCGACGAGCCGCGGAGCGAGCCTGCGGAAATGCTCCCGAAACCACCAATGCCCGTCGAGCACCAGGCCCAAATACCTCATATGGGCCCGGATGCTGATGTCAACCGAATTGACGGTGATCGAAACGCCGATGGGAGGGCCCATGCGGGGCCCATGGAACAAGAGGGCCTCCGTCTTGTCCAGGGCCACCCTCAACCCCAGCGCCTCGATCCGCCTGACGATCTCTTCGGTGCCGAGAGTCGCCAGGCCTGCCGCCTCCTCCAGCGTCCCACCGCGGGCTGTGACGAGCGTGTCGTCGGCGTAACAGATCACGCCCAGCCCGGGTGGGAGGCTCCCTCTCAACGCCCAGTCGTAGCCGATGTTCCACAGGGTGGGTCCAAGGACCGACCCCTGTGGGACACCGCACGTCATGGGCGTTCGCACAACGTCCCCTACTCGGTTGGTGTAGAGGACGCTGCGCCCCTCCAGATAGTCTGCCACTAGCCGCCTCAGGTAAACTGGCACTCCGTGGTATCGGAGCGCCTCCCTGATGCAGCTAAATGGCAGGCTATTGAATGCGTTGGCGATGTCCAGGGACACCACCAACAGCACTCCTCCGCCGGCGACGGCCTCAGTCGCCACGGCCCTCAGGCGCAGCAGAGCCGCGATCGTCGAACGACCCCTCCTGAACCCAAACTGGGCGTCCGACAGATCGGGCCCCGTGCCAACGAGGTGCCGCTCGATGCGGGCAGCCAGCACCCTCTCCAATAGCTTGCCCGCATCGTCGAGCAGCACGATAGGCCTGTAGGCCGAGGCCAACTCTGGAGACCGTCCCGGCTTCGGCAGGAGCACCAGCCTCCCCTCCTTCCAGCACCCAGGGAACCGCCCGGACGCTAAACACGCGTCGAACAGCCCCCTGAGGCGGGGACACAGGTGGTCGAGGACCAGGGCCAGCACGCGGTTGGGAACACCGTCGGGCCCGGGGGCAGTGGATTTGCTGCGCATGCGCGCCACCGCCACCCCCATCTCGGTTGCCGTGATAGGCGGAACACTGTCATCGTCGGCCTCCCGGTCAGTGTCTGGCGAAGCCATGACCGGGGGCGTGTGCTCCGCCCGTCGCGGGAACAGGTCCTCGATGACCCTGGTGAGGAGGCCGGGCTGGAGGGTCTCGGTGAGGGGGGGGCCCCGCGCGCGGAGCTTACTCAGCGCCGCGCGATAGGGGCGACCCCAGGGGTCTCGATCGAGACCGTCCAGCATCTCCTGCCGACTGACGTCAAATGCCCTAAATGCAATGTAATCAAACAAAAATAATCTTCTATGAATTTTTACCAAAGTTTAATGATAACATTATTTTAAAAATAAGATTCTCAAACAAAAATACTTCTCTCCCTTAAAAAAATAACAGTTAATTATATATATTTTTCATATTAATAATTGAACTTCAGTATATTCCCCATATTAAATTTTAAAAATAGTAGTTTTGATGCTTTGAAGGAGTTAAGTCTGTTTCGATGTGGCGTGTAAATAAGTCAAGCGCCGCGCTCGCTGGGGACACTCGTTGGTGGTGTAACTAAATAAATCCATAGACAAATGGCGCCAAATTTAAACAAAAACTGAATATTCGCATTCATGAATGTTGGCAGCAGATATTCGAAATAATGTCCGAAATATGACATTCGTTACATCACTAATAGGTTGAACTAATAATTTACTTAACTTACTCTAAAGTTTTATTTCATATAGTTTTTGATAGTTATTATTGATACATAATAATAATTAATGATTTTTAATGTTTACGCGAGTAGTACACATTTGAAATAAAACTACTTTTACGCGATGGAATGCGTTTGTATTTGATTTTTAATTTCCCGACATTTCGAACACTTTACAGGGATCATGGTGACGGGAGGACTAAGGTGTCTTACGTCCAAAAGTCATCGTTATTACAAAAATTTAATTTCTGTAAAGTGTTCGAAACGTCGGGTAATTAAATACCAAATACAAACGCGATAGAATCCGTAAAAGTAGTTTTATTTGAAATAATAATTATTATTTTAAGAATTCTATTTTGGTTTACATTATGAAGTTGTTAACGGCTTATTGTACTAATATTATGTACTGAAAAAAACATTAAACATTATATAAAACTTTTGTTTTCATAGTTTTAAGTTTTCACTTCTGTCGACAGTCCTCATGACTACTTTGTATTTTTTTTATTCACATTATTTCATGTAATTTAAATACACTAATTTAAGAATTGTTATAGATATCATCATCCTGCTATCATATCAATTATTTGGGGTCAACGCAATATATTCTCTCCTTCCATACAACCCTATCAGACTTCATCTCTGTGATCACCCCCTGTTTCCATGCCATACTTCACACAGTTCATCCATCTTTCCTTTGGTCTTCTCTTAGCTCTAAAACCTTCAATATTTACATTTAAAATCCTCACATAATAATCTCATCCCGTGTCATACATATCTACACCACGTCAAGAGTTCAATCCTTAACTTATTTGTCAGATAAGCTAAAGTAGCTTAAATAAGCTAGAGTAATGCAGCGCTATAATTTTTGGCATACGACTGGAACAAACATCCATTTTTCTCATTTTTTTTAATGCTTATGGTGGCAAACGAGCTAACAGCACACCTGATAGTAAATGTCACTGCCTCCCATGGACCTTTGCAATAAAAAAGATACACATTGCCATTACTCATACGTCGATCTTCTGCGAGAATGTGGCATTGCCCCGGACGGACCGGCCCGCAGCTGTAAACAGAGAACTGTCCGCAGCGTGGTTCTACCACTATTGATACTCTCATATAACCCCATTCATATTACATACATACATATCATCACGCCATATCCCTTACAGGGTAGGCAGAGAGAACAGAGTGCCAGAGAACTCTATCCTTACATACTTCACTCGCTTCCTCAACATTCATAATTCTCTTCATACACGCTCGCCGGTTTCGGAGACTCTTGACTCCACCTTCCTTCAGTACGTTACCAATCTGGTCTAGGTTAGTGTCGGTCTCCCCCGGTACCTACATCCTTCCACTTTCGCTTTGTATATCTTCTTAACCAGACGTTCGGCATTCTTTCCACATGTCCGAACCATCGGAGCATTCCCTTTCCCATCTTTACACCAATACTATCTTTCATACCTACTCGCTCACTTACGTCGTCGTTACGAATGCAATCGGTCAGTCTAACTGCAAGATTTCCCGTAGAGAATTAATAATAATCCCCATTCATATTATTAATAGGATTATCATATTTATAAGATGGTTATATTACAGTTTCAACCAATACTAAAATTTTACTGAACAGCCTTTATCACTAGAAATTATACAATATATAGATATACTTATCATCTGAAGGAAGCAGAGCCAACAGAGGGAAGGTCCTGTGAATGGGGTCATAATTTTATTGTTACGTTTAATGCGTTGCTACGTGTTTCCAGTCAATACATATTATTGTTTCAATATCCGGTAAAGGTATATTCAATGTTCATAATTTTCTTCTATATTTAATATGCTCTTCCTAAACATAATAATTTCAATCGTTTCCAAAAATGGAGCAGCGATTTTAGCCTCAAGTTATTTTTGCTTTGATTTCACAGAAAAGTGTTAAATAAATGGTTCACTGTCTTATAAAGGAGTGGCCAGTTTACCACTTTAGTTAGTCTATGTCAGTTGGTCATAAATGGTTTCGAATGCGGCTTTCATATAATGAGACCTAAACATTCTTGAAAAGAGTTAAGACTACCAAAAAATAAAGCCGTCCTGGATGGTTAAGGATTAAAGATTAATGTGAGAGCAGCCCTTGTCCCTTGGCCCTTCTTGACAAACATCATCATCATCTCAGCTCAAATATGTCCCACTGTTGGGCTCGAGCTTCCTTCATAACGGGAGGGAAATTAACCTACTATACCACGCTGGTCAGATGTGTTGATATAGGATTTAGTTTCGAGTTTTCTTATATATAACATATACATATATATATATATATATATATAACATATATATGCATTTTATATCTCTTAGTTGTCTCTTACGATCACCCACGGGTAAGATAGGAGGGGGTGTTGAATTATATTCTTACTCCGTCACCACACGGAAATTTGACAAACATTTGTAGTAAATAAATAATTTGTGCCTATACTATTTACTGAGAATGATGTAAATTCTATAAGGACAAGACAATAATACAACGAACCGTAAAGAATAAAGACAAGAGATAGCGATAAGTTTTAGTAATTAGAATAAGAATAAAACAACGATAATAGTTCTATTTTTAAATAATTTTGTATAGTAAAGTGATGCTGCTATGTTTGATTGATTAACGATAATAACTTGAATGCCCTTCAATCTATAACATATTTGGAAGCCATTTATCAAACATCAATAACTTTAAGGTCAAATAAATTGTAAGCTGACAGAATGTAGAAGTAAAATTATTGAACTATTTCATTTATACAGTTATAATTTATTATTTATATTATAATGTTTATATTATAATATAAACTTTATTACATACATACATACATACATATTATCACGCCATATCCCTTGCAGGGTAGGCAGAGAGAACAGAGTGCTCGAGAACTCTATCCTTGCATACATCACTCGCTTCATCAACTATCATAATTCTCTACATACACGCTCGCCGGTTTCGGAGACTCTTGACTCCACCTTCCTTCAGTACGTGACCAATCTGGTCTAGGTAGGTGAGTCTCGGTCTCCCCCGGTAGCTACATCCTTTCACTTTCGCATTGTATATCTTCTTAACCAGACGTTCGTTCGTTAAGTTTTATTACTAACACTTATATTGCTCGTAGTTGTCGTAAGGTAACTAAGAGTTTTATATAGATATGGGCCAATTCTATCTGATCCTGTCTAGTCAACAGTTAGATTCCTAAAGAGGGCGGACATCAGGCAGACGGCTGGTTACACTAATACTTTTGATAACGGTAGCCATACATTTGGCAGTTTTTTGTCTAAAGCCAGTGCCCGGTCCGTCCGGGTTGATACAACACTCTCGTAGAAAATCGACATCTGAGCGTAACAACGTGCTGTTGCGGTTCGTTCAATAATAGAATAAGTTTGGTGTTTTCATTGGTTGGCAGCGATTTAGCTATAACCGTGGTATTTCAAAAGTTAATGTTCGGTAGTAACACATACCAAGAAGTTGCGCTGCTCCCTCATTTGCCACCGTAAGCAATAACAAAATACTATTGTCAAAAGTTTGTAATATAGGCTAATTGCTTTTGCAATATGTATAATACTTTTGCAATGATATGAAGCAAAGTACATATAATTGGGATAAAAGCAAGGTGATGACGATGATGGTAATTCTTTAGAACTATTATCAAACGACTGTAAAACTAGGTTTATTTTCAAAAAAATTGCATCCATTCATTCAACGTCCGTTGCTATCGACATCCAATATTGGACATAAACATACCCAATAAGAAATAATATAAAAAATGCCAAACTAGGCAGGAGGAGTTAAATCACAGTTGCTTATTTTAACTTTAGCAGTAGCTGGCTACTGCGCATTTCCCTAATGAACCCGATTATTACGACGGCGACGAGAAAGTAAGGATTTTCGCTGAAACCATTACAATATGGGAAGTTAACAATTTATATCATTATTTATCATATCAACTCATAAACTCTGGGCTCTATACTCCTCCATAATGGAGGAAAATTGATCTACTATAACCACGTTAGTCATATGAGTTGTTATAGTGTTTTATTTCTCGGTTAGTTTTCCTCTTTCTCTTCTAGATGTTATATGAAAAAGAGGTAATATACCTTCCTTCCTAGGAAGGAAAAAACATCCACAATCTGTGTAAATCTTATTCCATTATCAAGCGGAAACAATTTATGTATATAATTATATTTACTCCCAAGGAGGGTTGACGACTGGCAGGCAGCCGGTCATAAAATTTTGCATGCAATCATTACCAATAACTTTTACAATATGTACTATGAAAGAAGAGTACATATTGTATCGACCCCAAGTAATTGAAATAAGAGTAGGAGAATGATATATTTATTATAAAATGGAGGAGAGGAAGGAAAACCCACCACTTTCCCACGGTTAATCAATATACCGTACACCTCAAAAAAGGAAGGAATACGGGATGGGATCAAGGTGGAATAGGATATAAGGAAGTCTTACTCCTGTGATGAGCACCGCCTCCAGAACCTCTACTTGCAACTTTCCGCAGAACTTCGAATACGGACGGTTCGGCGGAAGCCGAGTCCTGAGAAAGTCCTGAGAATGCCTCGTTTAGAGGTGAAACACGTATCGAATCTTTATTCGAAGTTCTGCGGAAAATTGCAAGTAGAAGTTCTGGAGGCGCTGCTCATCACAGGAGTAAGACTTCCTTATATCCTATTCCACCTTGATCCCATCCCGTATTCCTTCCTTTTTTGAGGTGTACGGTATATTGATTAACCGTGGGAAAGTGGTGGGTTTTCCTTCCTCTCCTCCATTTTATAATAATAATGGATTTCCGCCATGTATAGCCTAATTCAATCAATAATATATTTATGTCTACCTTTATTTATAGACTCAAATTTGTCAACATTTATAAACAGAAAGAAGGGCATTGTGACTCAAAATAACAAATATGCTGCGTATGGAAGATTAAATCAATCCAGTAGCTTACATTTACCTTATAAACTTTGAATATTATAAAATAGACAAAATATAACCGTCGAAAATGTAGTACGGATGTCCCGAGACGTGATCGGTCTCAGAGTGGCACTTAAGTTTGCTTTGAAACGGCTTTTATAAATATTTAAAGATCACAGTAAAAGCTGTAACGTGCCTGAAAACGTACTATTTGTTCTATTTACCATCGTATTATGTACTAGTAGTTTGCACCCGGCTTCGCACCATAGTTCAGTTGTGTGTTTTTCCTTAATACAAACGAAGCAAATTTTGGATGTGAAAAACGCTATAGTTTATAAATACCCGATACAAAACGAAAAATGATGTCACAAACGGGGTTCGAACCCGCACCTATTGGGAATCCGGCCCAACCGTGCTGCCACTTACACCATTGTGAACTATTTTAGGACATGCAAATTTTCGAATCATATTATATCTTACGTCTTCAAGGTGACGTATGCCATCTATCGGACAATGTTTACACATTGTATAGACTTAATACTTCAAACTTTACAGTTAGAATTGTATTAAACGATGACACAACCTTGTTATTCAAATTACTGAAATTTTTAGCATTTAATATGCTTAATTATTTATAAATACCCGATACAAAACGAAAAATGATGTCACAAACGGGGTTCGAACCCGCACCTATTGGGAATCCGGCCCAACCGTGCTGCCACTTACACCATTGTGAACTATTTTAGGACATGCAAATTTTCGAATCATATTATATCTTACGTCTTCAAGGTGACGTATGCCATCTATCGGACAATGTTTACACATTGTATAGACTTAATACTTCAAACTTTACAGTTAGAATTGTATTAAACGATGACACAACCTTGTTATTCAAATTACTGAAATTTTTAGCATTTTATATGCTTAATTATTTATAAATACCCGATACAAAACGAAAAATGATGTCACAAACGGGGTTCGAACCCGCACCTATTGGGAATCCGGCCCAACCGTGCTGCCACTTACACCATTGTGAACTATTTTAGGACATGCAAATTTTCGAATCATATTATATCTTACGTCTTCAAGGTGACGTATGCCATCTATCGGACAATGTTTACACATTGTATAGACTTAATACTTCAAACTTTACAGTTAGAATTGTATTAAACGATGACACAACCTTGTTATTCAAATTACTGAAATTTTTAGCATTTAATATGCTTAATTATTTATAAATACCCGATACAAAACGAAGATATAATATGATTCGAAAATTTGCATGTCCTAAAATAGTTCACAATGGTGTAAGTGGCAGCACGGTTGGGCCGGATTCCCAATAGGTGCGGGTTCGAACCCCGTTTGTGACATCATTTTTCGTTTTGTATCGGGTATTTATAAATAATTAAGCATATTAAATGCTAAAAATTTCAGTAATTTGAATAACAAGGTTGTGTCATCGTTTAATACAATTCTAACTGTAAAGTTTGAAGTATTAAGTCTATACAATGTGTAAACATTGTCCGATAGATGGCATACGTCACCTTGAAGACGTAAGATATAATATGATTCGAAAATTTGCATGTCCTAAAATAGTTCACAATGGTGTAAGTGGCAGCACGGTTGGGCCGGATTCCCAATAGGTGCGGGTTCGAACCCCGTTTGTGACATCATTTTTCGTTTTGTATCGGGTATTTATAAATAATTAAGCATATTAAATGCTAAAAATTTCAGTAATTTGAATAACAAGGTTGTGTCATCGTTTAATACAATTCTAACTGTAAAGTTTGAAGTATTAAGTCTATACAATGTGTAAACATTGTCCGATAGATGGCATACGTCACCTTGAAGACGTAAGATATAATATGATTCGAAAATTTGCATGTCC
Source organism: Lymantria monacha (assembly GCA_905163515.2). Taxonomy (NCBI): domain Eukaryota; kingdom Metazoa; phylum Arthropoda; class Insecta; order Lepidoptera; family Erebidae; genus Lymantria; species Lymantria monacha. The sequence goes on from LR991083.1 coordinate 23,309,097, forward strand.
TAAAATAGTTCACAATGGTGTAAGTGGCAGCACGGTTGGGCCGGATTCCCAATAGGTGCGGGTTCGAACCCCGTTTGTGACATCATTTTTCGTTTTGTATCGGGTATTTATAAATAATTAAGCATATTAAATGCTAAAAATTTCAGTAATTTGAATAACAAGGTTGTGTCATCGTTTAATACAATTCTAACTGTAAAGTTTGAAGTATTAAGTCTATACAATGTGTAAACATTGTCCGATAGATGGCATACGTCACCTTGAAGACGTAAGATATAATATGATTCGAAAATTTGCATGTCCTAAAATAGTTCACAATGGTGTAAGTGGCAGCACGGTTGGGCCGGATTCCCAATAGGTGCGGGTTCGAACCCCGTTTGTGACATCATTTTTCGTTTTGTATCGGGTATTTATAAATAATTAAGCATATTAAATGCTAAAAATTTCAGTAATTTGAATAACAAGGTTGTGTCATCGTTTAATACAATTCTAACTGTAAAGTTTGAAGTATTAAGTCTATACAATGTGTAAACATTGTCCGATAGATGGCATACGTCACCTTGAAGACGTAAGATATAATATGATTCGAAAATTTGCATGTCCTAAAATAGTTCACAATGGTGTAAGTGGCAGCACGGTTGGGCCGGATTCCCAATAGGTGCGGGTTCGAACCCCGTTTGTGACATCATTTTTCGTTTTGTATCGGGTATTTATAAATAATTAAGCATATTAAATGCTAAAAATTTCAGTAATTTGAATAACAAGGTTGTGTCATCGTTTAATACAATTCTAACTGTAAAGTTTGAAGTATTAAGTCTATACAATGTGTAACATTGTCCGATAGATGGCATACGTCACCTTGAAGACGTAAGATATAATATGATTCGAAAATTTGCATGTCCTAAAATAGTTCACAATGGTGTAAGTGGCAGCACGGTTGGGCCGGATTCCCAATAGGTGCGGGTTCGAACCCCGTTTGTGACATCATTTTTCGTTTTGTATCGGGTATTTATAAATAATTAAGCATATTAAATGCTAAAAATTTCAGTAATTTGAATAACAAGGTTGTGTCATCGTTTAATACAATTCTAACTGTAAAGTTTGAAGTATTAAGTCTATACAATGTGTAAACATTGTCCGATAGATGGCATACGTCACCTTGAAGACGTAAGATATAATATGATTCGAAAATTTGCATGTCCTAAAATAGTTCACAATGGTGTAAGTGGCAGCACGGTTGGGCCGGATTCCCAATAGGTGCGGGTTCGAACCCCGTTTGTGACATCATTTTTCGTTTTGTATCGGGTATTTATAAATAATTAAGCATATTAAATGCTAAAAATTTCAGTAATTTGAATAACAAGGTTGTGTCATCGTTTAATACAATTCTAACTGTAAAGTTTGAAGTATTAAGTCTATACAATGTGTAAACATTGTCCGATAGATGGCATACGTCACCTTGAAGACGTAAGATATAATATGATTCGAAAATTTGCATGTCCTAAAATAGTTCACAATGGTGTAAGTGGCAGCACGGTTGGGCCGGATTCCCAATAGGTGCGGGTTCGAACCCCGTTTGTGACATCATTTTTCGTTTTGTATCGGGTATTTATAAATAATTAAGCATATTAAATGCTAAAAATTTCAGTAATTTGAATAACAAGGTTGTGTCATCGTTTAATACAATTCTAACTGTAAAGTTTGAAGTATTAAGTCTATACAATGTGTAAACATTGTCCGATAGATGGCATACGTCACCTTGAAGACGTAAGATATAATATGATTCGAAAATTTGCATGTCCTAAAATAGTTCACAATGGTGTAAGTGGCAGCACGGTTGGGCCGGATTCCCAATAGGTGCGGGTTCGAACCCCGTTTGTGACATCATTTTTCGTTTTGTATCGGGTATTTATAAATAATTAAGCATATTAAATGCTAAAAATTTCAGTAATTTGAATAACAAGGTTGTGTCATCGTTTAATACAATTCTAACTGTAAAGTTTGAAGTATTAAGTCTATACAATGTGTAAACATTGTCCGATAGATGGCATACGTCACCTTGAAGACGTAAGATATAATATGATTCGAAAATTTGCATGTCCTAAAATAGTTCACAATGGTGTAAGTGGCAGCACGGTTGGGCCGGATTCCCAATAGGTGCGGGTTCGAACCCCGTTTGTGACATCATTTTTCGTTTTGTATCGGGTATTTATAAATAATTAAGCATATTAAATGCTAAAAATTTCAGTAATTTGAAACGCTATAGTTGATGATATTAGAGCAAGAATTATTGAAAGTTTCATGATTTTAATTTCATTGCTTGGAACCGGATGCTTTTATATTTTTTGGAGAATAAAATATACAACACTAGCGACCCGCCCTCGCTTCGCTTCGGTTACACAAATATATCTACCTAAATTCTGTAGGAGCTATATTTAAAAAATGTGACTTTTACATCCCAGCCCCTTGCAGGTGGAATTTCGTAAAATCCGTTCTTAGCTGATCTTTACTCGATAAACAGAATATTCCTACCAAATTTAAGATATGTAGGCCTTATGGTTCCAGAGATATTGTGATGAGTCAATACATAGGTGGAAATCTCTTATATATATATATATATAATATGTAGATTTAATGTTACAAGCATAGCATAGCTAAAAGACAATCTCCATAATTTTTACTTTCGTTTCAACGTAGCTAATACTATTTTCCCTGATGTTTCACTACAGTGTGTGAGATTTTCCAAAGCAATAATAACTATGTCAAAATGTCCCGAGATACCCTTAACACTCAAATTATTTCGCTGCTTCTTTTCAAACTTTGTATTTTCATGATAAAAAATCTTTACCACCACCGTAACCAATACTCCTTTAAACATACGACCATTCCTTTATTGTTATAATAAAGTCTACATTTATAATGCTAAAGATAATAGCAGCAACGAAACCGTGGAAAAGAAAAGTTTTACAATTCATTCAAATTGAAATGCTTTTAAGCTTTATACATATACAGGGTGGAAGTGGACCGCTCCCGAAAACAAATGATGATAGGCTAGAAAAAAAAATTATTAGAAAAAAGAAATTTTTTTTTACTACAATTTTTAAGTTTTCTTCACATTCCATCGTATTAGGACAGTGCCATGTAACGATAATAACATAAAAAAATACGTAATTATACTCAGATGAGAAAAGACGCAATCTATTCAAAACTCACGATCATATGTTCAAGAGTTCAACGACCTCGCGCAGTGAAAAAAAAATTTTTTTTTTTTCATCCGATTCAATTTTTTTTCTAGCCTATCATTACAAGTAGGACTAGTAGGGTTACCTGTTTTTGTTTTCAGGAGCGGTCCCCTTCCACCCATATATATATATCACGGATAATCCGTAAAACAATTTTTATTTCAAATTAGAAGGCGTGCCGAGTCGAAGTTATGGGCGAGTCTATCGCGGGTGACTGGACCGGGGAATTAGTCCGTCACCCGCCGAGAGGCTGACCGCACGAGGAGGGACCGACGTCCGCCCCCCGGGGGAGACGTCGGTCAAGGAGAGGGTACCCCTCAGGGGATATTCCGTCGGGCCCGCCACTGACGACAAGTTCACGCTGCTCCGGTGGCTGGTCCAACGACGAAGGCGAGGTTCACGGGTGGGTTACTGGTATGCGTGCGTACGCCCCTTTGTCGCCCCGGACGGAGGGGTGCGAGGAGTGCGGCGACCATAACCCAAACAAAAAAAAAAGTCTATAAATATAGAACAAGTATACTTGAATACTTACATTTTAAGCATTTCAAATTGTTAACCATTAAATACAAGCACTTGAACAAAAAATAAGTTGCCAAAGAAATTTATAAAAGTATATCTATGTCTCAGTTTTATCAACTCATCACAGTAAAGTTTTTTAATATGTATCTTATACACTAGTTATAAATTAACTAAGCTTGTCCTCGCTTTATAACTTTTTACAACTCCTAAGCCATAGGGACAAATACCATTTTAAATTTAACAAACAACTCAGCATAATGCTAGCCTTAATCTCAACAACTTTATGCATGGAAATTTCACGGTAATTTCCCCAAAAAAATTCGGATCCATTTTAACACTTTTACGAAACTCTCTGAATAAAGGGAAGGATTATGGTTAAAATCATTTAACATGTAAAGGAAATCCAATTATGTCGAATAACAAGTCCCGTCCTGAACACGCAATTCCCCGTAGAATTTTGAATTGAGTAAAAATGACTTTGTTTAAAAAACACTGACTCATTCTGGGTCAATTATGATACGATTATTTCATAATAAATATACCTACTGCTGTAAAAATAAACCATAATTTTTTACTATAATAATTATATAATTTGATTTACACGTGATTTCTTCACAGTCCAAATAAAGTAAGAATCTTAAAAGATTTATGAATGGAAGAATTTTTTTCTATTATACTATTAAACAGAGTTTTATTTATAATTATTACATTAATTGAAGTTATAAGAGAGCGCTGTGGTGTGAATGGAGAAGTAGCAATAAAGATAAAAAGGGTATGCTGAGGTGGTTTGAACACGTAGAAAGAATGAGAGAAGAAAGGTTGACTAAGCACGTAAACAAAGCGAATGTGAGTGAGACGATCACAAGGGGCCACGTCGTACTTTTCTGGATCAAATTGAAGATGTGTTGCCGAAAGTTCAGATTAAGAGTACGCGTAACCGTAGAGCATGCATGAATACTGTGATGAGAGTGAATGAAGCGATGGAGGTATGTCAGGATCGTGATTTGTGGCAATCCGTACTCTCTGCCTACCCCTTTGGGAAACAGGTGTGAAGCTATGTATGCATGTCATTAAGTGAAGAACTAGGAATATATTATTGTGGAGACGATGATAGCATTGTCATATATTATTTTTTTTTTTTATTATTAAAAGATTATAAGACTTGATAAAAACTAAAACCAATATAATATACACGATGATTTATACGACATTACGACGCGGTTATTTAGAGCTTATTATTTGGTAGTTAATTGTTTAGTAGTCCGTTTCATATATTCGATAAACAAAGATACCAAGTTACTTCTGTGCGGCATTTCAATTACCGATTATCCCTATGTCGCTTTAACGTGAACAAGTCGAGTGGACAATGCTACAACATATTACGTTTATAGCTTGAACATCCAAGTTATCTTCTAAATATAAGATTCGCCATGAATACTATTTTTCTTTTTTTTTATTACTTTAGGTGGCAAACCAGCAAGCAGCACACCTGTAAGTGTCATTGCCGCCAATGAACCTTGCAATACCAAGGATATAGCTAGGCTGCTACCTACCATTACAATCCGCAAACTCACCCAGTTGGGCTTCCGGCTCTCTCACTCACTGAATGAAGCGCAATAGCACATTGCCATTACTCAGACGTTGATCTTCTGCGAGAGTGTGATACTACCCCGGACGGACCGGCCCGCGGCTATGCACAGAGAACTGTCAACAGCGTGGTCCTACCACTATTAAAATATAAACTAATATGGTATTATATTTCGAAAACTTGTCAAAGTTTTGACATTGCCTAAACAGATAGTCAAGCCAACCCTACTAATATTATCCGATATCACAAATCTTTAAAATTTATCCATCAACTAACCACCATCTGTTTGGATACATATACTCAGCGTATTAAATACAGTGCGTAAGAGAAAAGTATGCAGAGGGTGTCCGAGAACGGCTGACGATGGCAAGCCAGCCGCAATCGGACATTGAAGAATGCTGGAGAGTATTGAAAGAGAGTATGGTAGACACAGCGAAAGAAGTATGTGGAAGTTCAAAGAAGCATAGAAACACAAATGGTGATGCATGGTGGGATACGGAAGTGGCAGCTTCCGTAGAGCAAAAGAAGAAAGCGTGGCTGGACTATGTCTCTTCTTTGAATCTGAATGACAGTATGACTGAACAGAAGAAAGAAATATATCGGCAATGTAAGAATGACACCAAGGCCTTAGTGAAAGAGAAACGTGATAGAGCAAGTATGAGTGCAGAAGATAAGCTGACTAAAAACTTCGAGGGTAACACCAAACTCTTTTGGAGGGAGGTGAAGAAGTCTCGGGGTGGTTGGTCAGCCTTCAGAATGAATAAAATAAGGTCTAAAGGTGGAGACATTCTTACACAAACACAAGACGTGTTAAGCCGATGGAGTGAATATTTTGGCGATATGTATGCGGATGCTACGGTTGGCGCCGGTGTCGCATGTGGCCTAGTAGATCAACATTCAGCGACGGCGTCCTCCGATGGCATCAGTATGGATGAAGTTGAATGGGCGATAAGAAGTTTGAAAAATGGTAAGGCAGCGAGCATTGATATGGTGTCTGCCGAGATGATCAAGCTTGGTGACTCCTGTGTCCGGGAGGCGTTCCTGTTGCTCCTCAATTTATGTTGGAGCTCGGGAATGGTTCCCGGGGACTGGAATAGCGCAGTCATCGTGCCTTTGTTTAAAAACAAGGGTTCACGTTATGACTGCGCAAATTACAGAGCCATAAGCTTGACCAGTTTGGCAGCAAAAGTGTATGGTAAAATTATTGAAAGGAGAATGAGGATGGTGTCCCATGGTTTACTGTGTGAGACACAAGGAGGTTTCAGGAGTGGAAGGGGATGCATGGATCAAGTGTTCTCTCTGCGCAACATTGTGGAGAAGCATCTGGCCCTAGGTCAGAGGGTTTTCTGCAGTTTTGTGGATCTGGAGAGAGCATTTGACACGGTTGTACGAAAGGAACTTTGGGACATTTTACCGGAGTATGGTATTAACGGTAAACTGCTGCAGGCTGTGCAATCCAGTTACATGGGCTGTAGAGCCTGTGTGCGGCTGGATGATGGAATGTTGCCTTGGTTTGACGTCAATATCGGCGTTAAGCAGGGGTGCGTTCTGTCAGCCAGGCTGTTTATCATATATCGGGATAAATGTCTCCAAAGATTGAACGATATGAATGTGGGAATCCAGATGGGTGACTCAGTGGTCACTGCTCTGCTTTATGCAGATGATGCAGTCCTGCTGGCACAGTCAGCGACTGACCTGCAGACCATAGTCGACACAATGACAGAAGATTGTAAGAAAAGAGGTCTACGCGTGAATGTGAGCAAAACCAAAATAATGGTCTTTGAAAGAGATGAAGCCAGAACAGATGTAAGAGTAACAATAGGTAATGATGTACTAGAGCAAGTGGATGAATTTGTATATCTTGGATGTGGATTTAGCCGAGATGGAAGGTACACCACTGATATAGAGCGAAGAGTGAATGCGGGAAATAGAGTGAACGGAGCGTTGGGGCAACTTCTCGGCAGCCACCACCTCAGCCAGAAGGCACGTGTAGCAATACATAACGCAGTGCTTGTCCCAACATTACTGTATGGAAGCGAGAGTTGGGTATGCAGAAAAGAGTATGAAAGTAAAATTAATGCGGTCGAAATGCGATCTCTTCGGAAAATCTGTGGAGTTAGGCTGACCGACCGCATTCGTAACGACGACGTAAGAGAGCGAGGAAGTATGAAAGAGAGTATTGGTGTAAAGATGCGAAAGGGAATGCTCCGATGGTTCGGACATGTGGAAAGAATGCCGAACGAACGTCTGGTTAAGAAGATATACAATGCGAAAGTGGAAGGATGTAGGTACCGAGGGAGACCGAGACTAACCTACCTAGACCAGATCGGTCAGGTACTGAAGGAGGGTGGAGTCAAGAGTCTCCGAAACCGGCGAGCGTGTATGAAGAGAATTATGAATGTTGAGGAAGCGAGTGAAGTATGCAGAGATAGAGTTCTCTGGCACTCTGTTCTCTCTGCCTACCCTGCAAGGGATGTGGCGTGATGATATGTATGTATGTATGTATGTATGTGTATGTATATGTATGTGTATGTATATGTATGTGTAGGTATGTATTAAATACAGGTCTACCCAAACAATTTGGCAATCATAGAAGCTTTTATTTATACTCTTAAATATTGACACGAGAGTGCTTCTGCAAGAGTGCTTTCATACCTTTGGTGATCCTCCATACAATTTTATGCGATAACCTTAAAATTACTGATAAAATACTAGCGTCGACATTCTATTACACCGCAAATTATAAATACATTCATAAACAGCGAATTATATTTCAATTTCATACTAGAATACACTGTTTCAATATTTACTGTATAGAAGTTTGGCATATTACGCTAACACAGCATGACTTTATATATGAATGGCATTGACAGTAAATATTTATTTTCGGTTTAATGATAAAAGACTCTAAACATTAAGACAACGCTGAAGCATGTGAAAAGAAGGAAGGGGATTAATAAAAATTTTCATTGAAAATCTTCTTAAAGATGTTTCAAATTAAGATACTATATAAGTTTAAATTGTTTTCATAAATAAATATATACTTAATATATAATATTAGTTTCACCTACTAAAGTTTTACTCGACTAAAATAGGTTCTTTTTATCGTTCCGTTTTAATTGTCCTTATATTAATCTTAATAATAATCTATTTTCAGTCTGAATTACATTCCATTTGAATTTATTAAGGCATTCATTGGCATCACGAATAGGCAGCAAAAAGAAACGCTCACAAACTTGCGGATTTATATTAATTTTACTGTAACTCTTTCAAACAAGTCTCACAGGCATGAAGCCCTTTCTATTGAGATGGAAATATATATATATATATATATATATATATATATATATATATATATATATACATAAAAAGCAAAGTTGTGTTAGTTATACCATTTATAACTCAAGCATAGATAGGGATAGGATAATATATATTAAAATACGATATTAATTAACAAAAAAAAACTGTCTAAACATTCATTCGTTCATGGTATATATTCATAACTTGTTGTCTATGGTTTGTTTTAAAAATACCTCAAAACGTTGAAATTAAGATGACGGGTCGATATGTTTATTTTTGGTTACAAAATTCAGGTTTAATATTGCAACAATATTTAACATCATTCTCCTACTCTTATCCTAAGTACTTGGGGTCGATACAGTATGTACTCTTCGTTCATAGTACATATTTTAAAAGTTATTAGCAATAGTATTATGACAGGTCGCCTACCAAACGTTAATCCCAATAGTGTTCGCCAATCGCCAGCAACGCCCAATACTGGAGGTTCCGGATCGTCCTACCGGCGGCTTTACGCTGGTATCTTGCAGTCTATGGCGCTGTATGGTGCTCCGATCTGGTCGCAGTCACTCACCGCCTCCAATAACGCTTTTTACTACGCAAGGCGCAGAGGGCCATGGCGGTGAGGACAATACGGGGGTACCGTACGGTGTCCTGGACCGCAGCTACATTGTTGGCGGACGATCCGCCCTGGTCACTTCGGGCTAGGGCTCAGGCGGAAGCCTACCAGTTCTGCGCTGCGGCGCAGACAAATGGCGAACGCGTCACCGCGAGGGGACTAAGCAGGGCGAAAGAAGCGGCTCAAAGGGCAGTAGTCTGGCGGTGGAGGGAGGAACTAGAGTCCCCCGTAGCAGAACGAGGGACCGTTGAGGTGGTAGCGCCCCACCTTCACCGCTGGACGACACGAAGGCACGGCAATCTGTCCTTCAGGCTGACGCAGGTACTTACTGGACACGGGGTCTTCGGTAAGTACCTGCACCGAATTGGACGTGAAGAGACCCCTGGATGCCATGAGTGTGGCGCACAAATCGATGACGCGCGTCACACCCTGGAGGTATGTCCCGCCTGGGGCCTCAGCGCCACGACCTGTTGGTGGTCATTGGAGCGGACCTGTCGTTGTCGACCGTCATCAACAAGACGCTTGACAGCGACAGGTACTGGACGTCGATGGCCTCCTTTTGCGAGTCAGTCATCTCCGCAAAGGAGGCCGCGGAGCGGGAACGCGAAGCACTCGCGTCTGCGAAATCGCTCCGCTGACGGCGACCAGGGAGAGGGAGGCGCCGCTACGCGCACCTCCTCCCACCGCCTTGACAGCTGACTGGACGTGGCCAGATGGCCAAGCGTAGGGGTGTCGGGGATAGAATGTCATTAGACGATCTCTCCGGCATCTCGTTAAATCGCGGAAGGGATCGCTGTTGGTTTTAGTGGGTATTCCGGCCGCGGGGGATAGTGCGTAAAAGCACTTCCACAGTGTTACCAAAAAAAAAAAGATCGTTATAAAACTCTTAGACGTCTTTTACGACATCCACGATCAAAGTAAGGGTTGGTAGTATTCGTAGCCGCTACCATATAACTTAAAATATAACATAGTCATTATAAAGCTATGTAAAAAAAATAAGCTGAAAATATATTTGAAAACTTCCTCAATTAATAAGAAGAGCACACAACAATTAACCACATTCACACTATCTTGTTACAAACTTGCTAAACACGTACAGTAACACAAGGTAGCTGTTAAAACAAAGTTATAATTATTTACCACTTCAACCTTAGCAATTCTAAAACAAAGGCGAGTGTGAGCACTCCACGAATACTTCCTATTGTTCTTCGCAACAGATAGTTTTCACCTGTAATTTAAGTTTGCGCCGTGGATTATATTGGCTGTGAATGCAGGCAACTACTTAATTACAGAACGGGGCTATCCCTGGGGAGGCGATTGGTTCACAGCGCCCCTAAAGATTTACAGCTCTTGACCTCCATTGATCTAATCCTCACCCGACAAGTTGTAATTATAGCATAGATTACAATCACTGCTACAATTACCTAATTTATTATTGAAGGAAATAATATTTCATTTCGTGCGCGATAAATTTATGACTTTCACCATCGATTAGTCATAAAAGAATAATATTTGTCGTAGCGATTGTTCTACGGGTAATTTCGGCGACTTTCTAAACTAATTACACATTCGTTCGTCGTCTGCCGCATCTCGAGCGCTGCCGTTGGAAAATTGGAATTTTATACCACCGTTTTTGTGACAGGATATTAAAATGTGCACAAAACATTTAAAATTGAAATTCTCTGTGCTATAACTTGAGTTTTATAGGTATTGTTTTCTACGAAGATGATATTTTCTTAATAGAATTTCAGACACATTAAGCTATTAAATTTTATTTTACCGTAACTTTTATTCTTTTACCTTTTCTCAGATCTTTTTTTTTGCAGTGGGCCAAGGAGTGGCCACGCCCCGTCAAATTAGTCCTGGGCAACAGAAAAGCCGGCGTGCAATCCCATATACCCAGCCTGCAAAGCGTCTCTCTTTGCCATGCGAGCGGACCACCGGAACCCGACCTTTTCTCAACCCTAAAGAAATCCTAATACAAATGCGATATTTTTATAATTCTGCCTGGTTAATTTTTACCCAAAGGGTCAATAATTATAATCAACTTGCTTCTAACTCAAATATTTGGTGTAAATGTAATATGTGCATTATTGTGCATGTATCATACATATTGCAAAAGTTCCGGGCATCATTTTAAGGCGGCTGCCTATCTGAGTTTATCTCTCCTTAGAAATCTAATTGCTGATCAGACAGCATCAGACGGAGTGGATCCAGATCGATGTAAAGCTCTTAATCATCCTATACGACAACCACAAGGTATTTAAGAGTTGCTAGTGTTCCTAGTCACTGCCACCACACAGCTAAAGGGTCCAAAAGGACCTATTGTAATGGGTCAACATTAATATGTTACACCACCTAAAACTTTCTCATGTGTATGATACACGCTAATGAATTCTTGCCGAACCTTCCTAGTGAATGAGCAACAATATTCTCAAAGAATTACCACCATTCAACATTTATTTAGAAAAGCCTACTTGGGTCAACTCCATCTAGTCAAAAATTATATTTCTAAGTAGGATTGACATCAAGTACGCGTACCGTCATAATACTTTTACAGTAAAAGTAATTAGACTAAGATTTAACAGCTGGCAACCCTAATTTGGACCATTTGTTCACAGACATATCTTCACTAATTAAAAAAAATTGCTTTAATTTGATATAAAATACATGCGTGTACGTCATGAACATAATACACCAAAATATTATATATTATATTATATATAAATACACCAAAATATTACCTGTTTACACCTGGCTGCGAAGTAGTTGTGGCCGAATGTGCAACGGTACCCATCGATTTTCGAATTCTTTACATACATTGCTATAATGTGGATGATGTTATATTTAAGAAATAAGTGAACGAAATCTTTTTTGGAAAATTAATTAACATTAATTTAATTAATATTACTTGCGGCTACTTATTGACTGGCACCCTGTTATGAATGTATTCTCTCATAAATAAATGGAAAAATGTGAGTTTGATTAACTACGCGATGATTAGTGATTTTGCAGCTGGATCTCGTATATGTACAATGCGAGATTTCCGTGTGGTGACGGAGTAAGAATACAAATCACCACCCCCTATCTTACCAGTGGGTGATCGTACGAGACGACTAAGGGATGTAAAACGCATATAACATTTATGCGAGAGAAGGAAAACTCGAAACAAAATCCTGTACCAACACATCTGACTAGCGTGGTATAGTAGGTTAATTGCCCTCGCATTATGGAGGAGGCTCGAACCCAACAGTGGGACGTGTATGAGCTGAGATGAGATGATGACGATGCGAGAAGATACATATTGCGAAAGGTAACAAGTAATTGGGATAAGAACAAGGTGATGATTCTCCTAAGAAATCCATTACACGAATTCGAACTTGTAAATAGCATATTGAACATTGTATATATTCAAAGTAAAGAAATATTTCGTTTGAATTTATGTATATGTAGTGTACTATCCCATTTCAGAATATATATTTTTAATTTCCGTCCCAAAAAATAAAATAATTACAACTATATTATAAATACTTTCATTAAAAAACTTTAACAACATCAAAATCATTATTTCGTAGGTTATTTAAAAATCCATGCACAATAATACCGTCACATCTAATATAAATTCTAAATAAAATATCATCAATACTTTGGGTAGGTGGTCAGATAACCGTTGCAACTCAAAAAGTAATGTTTCGTTTGTAATTAAACTAAATGTTTGTATGGTGATGTAGTAAAAATACAATTCAACAACAAGACCCCCGTTATTTCTTAAATTGAATAACCAACGAAAATAAGTAATATAATATTTTATTTATAAGGCTTTTTTGTGTCTATAAAACAGGGTTGTAAACCATATCCTGGTGGAGGAGGGCACTCCAATAAACTCATTTGACCGCAATACGGTTCCGCTGCGAATCGCCCGCTTCTGTAAGATAACATTGTCTTTATAACATATTAGTTTCTCGTGAAAAGTAACTTTCTTAAAGTTAAACTATTATCCCAAGGTTACACATTACCAGGATAAAAAGTATTTTATGCGTTAATCGAGAATATATTTTATCTACATGGCAATTTTCATCTAAATCTGTTTAACAAGTTATGAGTGATTGATTAACAAATATCCAAACAGCATCATAAGCTTTCACATTTATAATATTAGTTGGATTATTAGCTTTATTATGTCCTTACTAACATTTGCCATAAAGAAAGTGTAACAGAATTGGTATAAGTACTATGTACTAATTAATATAATGATTAGTTTATGAACGGTTTCTTCCCCTTGAATACTTACTAGTAAGCTCTAATCACTCATCGTTAACTTAAGTTATTTTCAAAGTACTCAAAAATCCATTATAAGAAGCAAACCCTAACTAATATTATAAATGCAAATATAAATTTGTTTCTTAGCCCTAAATCACTGAACTTATTTTGAAAATTATTCCACGAATGGACAACTACGAGTATATTATCAGCGCACAACACTAGCTAACTTATCCCTATATTCCCACGGAAACAAACTACGCGGGTGAAAACACGGGACTCTTCTAGTGACTAATGAATGTAAGTGTAAATAAATTTTCACATAAAAGTAGAAAGGTTCGTATTGGTATATGGAGTCAACCAGTATGATAAAGCCATGCCGATAGCTTTTTGTCAATAGCCATAAATAGATTGGCGCTCTCAGGTAGTCCCACATTTGCATATAAATATAACTTAGTAGCTAGTACTGCAATTTCATACTGCGCTTCGTTCAATTAACGAGAGACTCAGATGCCTAAACCCTAGTTTTACGGTACGCAGCAGCCTGGCTATATCCCTAACATTACAGGGATTCATAAGCGGCAATTACCAGTTAATATCAATTGAGCTGCTTGCTCGTTACCAAAGACCATCATCATTCATCATTATCCTGCTCTTATCCCAATTACTTGGGTTCGACGCAATATGTCCTTTTCTCCCATTCAATCTTATCCGATGTCATCTCTGCGTTCACTCCCATTTTATTCATACCATGCTTCACGCAATCCATCCATCTTTTCTTCGGTCTTTCCTTATCCATAAAGCCTTCAACATTCATACTTAAAACTTTTCTCACATCATTACTTTCGTCCCGTCTCGTCACATGTCCATACCAATTCAGGCGCTCACTTTTCAGCTTTTCTGTCACTGGCGCCACTTTCAAACTTTCTATTATACTCGTTACCAAAGACCATGAAAAGATAATTTAATAAAATATTAAAATTGTTTTATACTTACTGAGGACCTGGTGGTGGTATGCCTCCACATTTAAGAGTTTGAATAATATTATATACATTGCATACAGTTAGATCTTCCTGCAATAAAAAGAAAAATATTTTGACACATGTTTTAAAGTCAAAGCATTATTTTCCATTAATTAGTTTGTCCAACAAGCAGGATTCATAATATGATACTCATCGTCATACTCCTGCTCTTGTCCTAATTATCGGTGCATTATATATTCGTATATATTGCAAAGTTATTGACAATAGTTTTATGACAGGCCACCTGCCTGCAGTAAATGTATGTAATGTATGTATGAGTTGGCTCGGGTCGAAGCTATTAGGCATCTTTTCTCTTTTTTTGGGTAGGCTATGGCCCGGACACACGTCGCCCGTTCCTTTCGGGGCGACGGAAGGGCAGCGCGTGGCCCCTTAACTCACCGTATTCCCGCCCCATCGCCATTGGATCGACCACTGGTATCGGTTCCTTTCCATCCGTGGCCAACGACATCCACAAGCAAAGTAAAGGTTGGTAGTATTCGTAGCCGCTACCAAACAGAACATTCTTAATATGTTACTGACGGCATATAAACAGAAATATACGTAGGGTATATCTGTATGCTATTGTTTTCATATCAATATATGTACAATTTCCTTCTTTCAAACGATAACTTACATTATGGGATAAATCTGTGCGTGATGTGGAACTACATACATAAATATACAGTACTAAAGAAGTAATCCTACAAGGATTAGATACTTCTTTAGTCGAGTAATCTATTAGTACTTTACAAACAATAAAATTGACTATAATTGATGATAATTGACCATATAATTGACAGACACAAAGCAAGAATTTGCGGACACAATGTATATTGTCCTACGTGGGAATCGAACTCACAGCACTTTACAGGGTGAGTCGGTATTTTAAAAACTACAACACTTATGCAGTGCCACGTATTGGGCATTTTCTCCAAGCAGACTTACCACTACCATTTCTGGAATACATAAAACAATCAAAACCTAGTATACTCAAAATAAGAAATTATTATTTAAGTAGCATCATTCAGCTAAATTGAGTTTTTATTAAATTCACAACTAACATAATAATCATCATCAACGACCATAACGGGTGCATTGACACATGCTCCTTGACACTCCACAACGTCAACACCAAACATTTTGTCCGGTGACAAGCCGCCCACTCTACAGCAAGTTGCCTCTTCGACCGCCTGGAGTATTATGTCAGAGCCTCGTAGCATACAAGGTGTTGTTTTACAAACTTTAACGTTAAACTTGCCTCGAAAACGTCTGGAAAGAATACTATGAAATTAAAAATCTATATTTTTACTTGTCAATCTATGTTTTAACCCGATAAACTTTATCTTAATGTAATCCATACTCGTTAAACTAAGATCCCTGCTTATGCAAACAATACTTTGGATACTAAAAAAATAATGATGGATCTGTTTCCAATTAGTTTAACTTTACAACTAGAAATATTTCAAACTATATTCATATTTCAAACGCCGTAATTTCAATATTATATAGATAATTTAGAATCTAGTAATATAAATTTTATTAGAGTCTTCGTGTGTTCTATTGATTTTGTCCAGGGAGTACTTAGAGTAACTTTTTGATTCGGTATTATCGTTGTCTTTCTTCACGCTGTAATAGGATTCAACCATATGTATTAAAAATGATTTGTTTACGACTATACGTTTCTGGCGTGTTACAGTGTATCTAACTACTTCTGTGTTTCCCGAGTGTTAGGACATGTCTTTCTTTAGATCAGATTTAGCACTGTCCCACTGTACTGTACTGTACCTGGTTGTATTAATATCACTTAAGGTTCATTAGTAGCAATTATCATTAGTAGCAGTTACATACTCATCTGTTAAAAGTCCATCCATCCACTATCTTCCCAACATCCACTTACATAGACCTTCTTAAAAGGTGAAAATACAATAATTGCCATGCTCGGCTGGTGTCTTAGCAATCGCAGTTGGTGTTATAACTTTGTCACGAGAGTTCTGCTGAATATTTTTCAGGTAATTCCTCAGCCGCTACTTACGACTGCTACCATAGACAATAAAATAATAATACCTTTTCACCATACTGTAAAATGTAGCCCACTCGTAGACTCTCATACGAGGCATACTCAGCAGTTCAGCAACTTTGTGCATTGCTGATATAGGTACCCATCCAATTTGACGCTGAGCGATATCCAGAGCTGCACATATTACAGACCGTTGCGCACCTTTAGGATAGTTCTGTATAAGGGCTGCTAGTCTCTGAAATTAATTCACATACATTAATGATATTATTTATGCAGAAATTTTAAGGCCATTATTCTTCAAACACATTTTAATAGCTATAGTAGAGGAATAGTGTCTAGAAAAAGTATATACATTTATTTAAAACCATCATCATCTTCATCATCATTCTCCTACTCTTATCCCAATTACTTGGGGTCTATACAATATGTACTCTTCTTTTATAGTAAATATGGTAAAATTTATTTGCAATAGTTTTATGACCGGCCGCCTGCCAGACGTCAACCCTTCTTGGGAATTTAATTGTTCTATTATAATACTACTATTCTAACAGGAAAGTAAGAGAGCAGTTACATACATATTTTAGTGTCTCATCACTACACGGGTTTAAGAAGTGTATCCAAATTTTCTATTTATATAAGTTTTTGCCTCTTGTATTTAATTGTATCGGTTAAGGCTGTATTACACAAAAAAAAAATTAACATCTTTTTTTTAGACACTTCCTTATTGGTTATTGGCCTGAATTTATTTAACGTTTTACTTTCAGATATAGATATATCTATGTAACTTCTCTGAAATAAAAATGTAAAGAACGCGGATTCATATCGAACTCATGTTCGAGATCGCTCAAACGCGAAATATAAAAATATATAAATTTGGATATATATATATATATATATATATATATATAAGTAAATACATACATACATATCATCACGCCATATGCCTTGCAGGGTAGGCAGAGAGAACAGAGTGCCAGAGAACTCTATCCTTGCATACTTCACTCGCTTCCTCAACATTCATAATTCTCTTCATACACGCTCGCCGGTTTCGGAGACTCTTGACTCCACCTTCCTTCAGTACGTGACAATTCTGGTCTAGGTAGGTGAGTCTCAGTCACCCCCGGTACCTACATACTTCCACTTTCGCATTGTATATCTTCTTAACCAGATGTTCGTTCGGCATTCTTTCCACATGTCCGAACCATCGGAGCATTCCCTTTCGCATCTTTACACCTCTCTCTCTCTAAATAAATAATAAAATATAATAAATATATAACAAAATATATAAATTTGGATACACTTGTTAAACTCGTGTAGCGATGAGACACTAAAATATGTAACTGCTCTCTTACTTGCCTGTCAGAATAGTAAAAACCTATAATAGTAGTTACTTAGTTTTATTTATGTTCGCATTTTACCAATATGGTATTTTACAAAATGAATATTTATTATAACATCAAAATATACTTAAAATAATACAACTGAAAACGTTATCTAAATTCCAACTGTTGGGCGTTGCTTAAATAGTGCTACTTGTATTTAAGTAGTAACTCTACTCCAAAAACGCAACACTATCCTCCAGATTAGGCTAAAATATAGTGTTATGAGTTAAGACTATTGTGATAGTATCACTGAGCTTCTTATTTGCTTCTGTGAATTAATTTTGATGTTGTATACACTTCCGTATCATGACTTTAAAATAATAATTAATATATTTAACTCACTATTTTATTTTAAAATTTAAATATTTACAGGCTAGGTATAGCTATTAGGCTATATAGCCTGTAAATATTTAAAAGTTCTGACAAGTTTTTTTAAACTTCGAATTCAAAGATTGTAATTCTAATTGAAGTTATTTTTTTTTTCAAGTCTAGAAAGATTATTTTTTGTGATATTTTATTATTATTATTTTATTAATGTAGATAATTATTTATATATTATTCGTATGTGAAGATAATTATTTATTCGCCGTGTGGTGATGGAGTAAGAATACTATTTACCACCCCATATCTTACCCGTGGGTGATCGTACGAGACGACTAAGGGATATAAAACGCATATAACATCTGTGCGAGAGAAGGAAAACTCGAAACAAAATCCTATACCAACACGTCTGACCAGCGCGGTATAGTAGGTTAATTTCCCTCTCATTACGGAGGAGGCTCGAGCCCAACAGTGGGACATGGGCTGTGATGATGATGATGAGATAATTATTGTCTTAAAAATGAAAAAAATACATTACGCTTACGCTTGATCATATCAATGTCTAATTTCAATTTATTCAATCTATCTAATTAAAAAAGTAACAATTGTCGAGCAATGGATATCTGATGCTCATTTCCACTACCCAAAACGTTTATGATATTTCAAAATTGGATTATATGACGGCAAAAAAAAAATAACTAAGAGAACTGACTTCTCAAATCAACAGTCACAGATTACAGGCATATATTTGCAGTTTTTCAGAAAACCACTCGAATTATCAATTTACTATATAAAGCATAACTTCAAATCCCAGAACATCGTATAACAGTCTATTAGCCTCACTGCTAATTCAACATAGTGTGTGTGATAGTAAAATTAATGCGGTCCAAATGTGATCTCTGCGGAAAATCTGTGGAATTAGGCTGACCGACCGCATTCGTAACGACGACGTAAGAGAGCGAGTAGGTATGAAAGAGAGTATTGGTGTAAAGATGCGAAAGGGAATGCTCCGATGGTTCGGACATGTGGAAAGAATGCCGAACGAACGTCTGGTTAAGAAGATATACAATGCGAAAGTGGAAGGATGTAGGTACCGAGGGAGACCGAGACTAACCTACCTAGACCAGATCGGTCATGTACTGAAGGAAGGTGGAGTCAAGAGTCTCCGAAACCGGCGAGCGTGTATGAAGAGAATTATGAATGTTGAGGAAGCGAGTGAAGTATGCAGAGATAGAGCTCTCTGGCACTCTGTTCTCTCTGCCTACCCTGCAAGGGATATGGCGTGATGATATATGTATGTATGTAATTCAACATTACACTATATAAAAAAATATATCTAACACAGACGTTCTCATAAAAAAAAACTTGTTAAGAATCTGCCGACTACAATAGGTATGAGTATATCACGACAGCTGTGCCTTAATTTTAAGTTGTAAGCCCTGTTCATGAACTCAGCTTCGCTTAATAGACTATCCAAACTTAGCTCGTTTCTACATAACTTGATCTAGTTGCCTATTGGCGCTTAGAGTACGCTTATTAAGGTCATCAATAAGGATAGTTACAAAACGGCGACTTTTCGTTGTGATAGCAGCTTGCGTGAATAATATATGCAACTAACTTGCAGTACTGAAATAGTTATTATATGCTTGTAATTGACATAAAATATTTTATCAAGCGTGAGGTTTTATTCAGTTAAAATGGATAGTAAATTAAATTTTATTTATACATAATAATTCTTCATGTGGTGACGGAGTAAGAACACAATTTACCACCCCTATCTTATCCGTGGGTGATCGTAAGCGACGACCAAAGGATCTGATATGCATATAGCAGCTATGCAAGAGAAGGAAAACTCGAAATAAAACCCTATACCAACACGTCTGAGCAGCGTGATATAATAGGTTAATTTCCCTCCCGTCACGGAGGGGCTCGAGCTCAACAGTGGGACATATATGAGCTGAGACGATGATGGCGATCATGACATAGTAAATATTCTCATAAATCCTACTTTCCTATTAATATTATAAATGAAAAAATTTTGGGAAGATATTTTTATATTTGTTACTCAATCACGCGTTAATTGTTGAACAAATGTGAATGAGAATTGGCACACAGATAAACGATTTCATGAATTAACACATGGAATACTTTTTATCCCAGTAATGTGTTGCCTTTTTTTTCGCAGACCATGGTCTGGACACACCCCGTCTCTTCCATCTAGGGTGAAGGAAGTGTGGCGCGTGACCTCATAACCCACCGTATTCCCTCACCATCGCAATTAGGCCAGCCACTGGTACCGCTTCCTTTACATCTGTGGCTAGCCCGAGTAATCTGTTACCTTTTTTTTTTTTTTTTTTTTTTTCTGGTAGGCTATGGCCTGGTCACACGTCGCCCGCACCGTCCGGGGCGACGGAAGGGGAGCGCGTGGCCCCATAACCCACCTTATTCCCTCCCCATCGCCATTGGGCCGGCCACTGGTACCGCTTCCTTGCCTTCCGTGGCCAGCCCGATTAATATGTTACCTTGGGATAATTTAGTGAAAAAAAATTATATTGTAAAAATTATTATCATTTTTACGTAGGCGAAGCCGTAGGCAGAAAAGCTAGTAATGTATAATTATTCAATTATAGTAGAAAATATTCAAATGTATAATAAAAGCTTTTTTGTATAGCCAATACTCTAACGTACTTTATTAACATGTTTTGTAATTACGCATAAGATTTCTTTTCTCCTCAATACTAGTAATTTAAAGTACTACAAAATTAAAAGAATTAAATATTAAGAGCAGTTAATTTGATTTAAGTTATCCATAAGCCTTATGCTAATTAGCAACAGTATTCAACAGCGCCGAGTTGAATAGATGGTAAATTCTGTATGAAAGCTTAAACAGTTTATTTGAACGCGCTCTTCACAAACTTTTATTATTCCTATAAAATACGTATAAGATACGGGATTATTATAATCTTAGACGAATATGAGTATTCGTTACACTTTCATGCTTTAATTACTCAATCGATCAACTTCAGATTTTGCAGAGTCTTGTATATCTGTTGGATGAAGTAAGAATCCAAAGATCAACTCTTTGATTTTTTAAAAACCCGATTACGAAGCGAAAAATGATGTCACAAGTGGGATTCGAACCCACACCTATTGGAAATCCGTCAGAATCGTGCTGCCACTTACATCACCGTAAACTATTATAGGACATTCAAATCTCGCTTCGTGTTATATTTGACGTGAGTAGACGTGTGTAAACATTGTCGGGTAGATGGCGCACGCCTCCTTAAAGACGTAAATATAACACGAAGCGAGATTTGGTCCTACAATAGTTCACGGTGGTGTAAGAAGCAGCACGATTGGGACGGATTTCCAATAGGTGTGGGTTCGAATCCCACTTGTGACATCATTTTTCGCGTAATCGAGTTTTTATAAATAATTAAGCATATTAAATGCCAAATTTCAGTAATCTTTGATTTTTAATAAACGTCGTAAAAAACGACCAATAGCCGTAAGCAAATATCTTCACTGCAAGAAATATAAATTTTAAATCAAAACTTATACTAACCCCCTCTGATCAGCTCGACAAAGTAGATCAATTAGCCTACCGGACTGTAAAGGAAGAGCATAGTAGTGGCACGTATGATAAGCCCAGTAGTGGCACGTGGCTAATATGATGATGATTTATCTTTATATCTTTTCGTACGAGCAAAATCTTTTACAAAGGGTTAGGATTTAAATTAGGAACTAATT
Source organism: Lymantria monacha (assembly GCA_905163515.2). Lineage (NCBI taxonomy): Eukaryota > Metazoa > Arthropoda > Insecta > Lepidoptera > Erebidae > Lymantria > Lymantria monacha. Next base: position 23,331,111 of record LR991083.1, read on the forward strand.
GACTTTGTAATAAGCAATACAACTATTCCTCTTAGTACTCCCGTGACCATGATCACAAAGTGTTCGAAATGTCAGGAAATTAAAAAATCAAATACAATAGCAATAGAATCCGCAAAAGTAGTTTTATTTTAAATAGTTACATTTATATTTTTACATTCGTACGATTTATCATAATATATTATATTGTTATGATGCCAGTCTATGAGGTAGAGGGTAGCATCTACCTCATAGGATAGGTACTCTTATCTACACCTCACAGGTAGCGTACAGGTATGTTGTGTGGTAGAATCTACGAAAATTTCCAACCTTTACCTTACCTTTTTTTGACATCCATGATTTGCTCTCGGATGTCAAAAAAGACAACTAACAACTTTATATCGCCCTGGGACAACTCCACCTGATGCCGTTTGGTCAACATTCCCAAAGAGGTTTGATGTCAAGCAGACGACCGGTAAAAAAACTATTGCTAATAACTTGTCTAAAAAAATTATTGTGGTAGGACCACGCTGTGGACAGTTCTCTGTCTACAGCCGCGGGCCGGTCCGTCTGGGGTAGTACCACACTCTCGCAGAAGATCGACGTCTGAGTAATAGCAATGTGCTATTGCGCTTCGTTCGGTGAGCGAGAGAGCCGGAAGCCTAACTGGGGTGGGTTCAGGGTTGTATTGGTAGGCAGTGGCCTAGCTATACCATTGGCAAAGGTCCATGGGCGGCAGTGACACTTACCATCAGGTGTGCTGTCTGCTCGTTTGCCGCCATAAGCAATAAAAAAAAAAAAAAAACTTTTGCAATCAGTATGATGAAATTATATAATGTGTCAACCCAAAGCATTTGTGATAAGAGCAGGAGATTGATGATGACACCGGTCTGTGAGGAAATAGCGGTGATGACTATGTATTCTCAATTTCATCCATCCATAAAACAATAATCGTGAAATATTGAATATTTAACCACCGTCACACGAGGCTTCCCATTAGTATATGGACATACATCATCCTCAGTCTCCTACTCTTATCCCAATTACTTGGGGTCGATACAATATGTACTCTTCTTTTATAGTATATGCCAGACGTCAACTCTCCTTGGGTATGTAATTGTTGACCAAACGGCATCAGGTGGAGTTGGCCCAGGTCGTTATAAGGCTATTGGTCGTCTTTTACGACATCCACGAACAAAGTAAGGGATGGTAGTATCCGTAGCCGCTATCACAAAGCTAGTATACCGACATACATATAGTACGGAAATCAAGGTGCAAAATATATTATGCTCACAACTATATACTAAATTCTCGAGGTAAATGAAATACAAAGTCGTGCAGTATGTGGACTCCTTTGAGACTCAACTTACACAACATTGCTCATACAATGTTCTATTGGACACACGATATGTTGCAATGTAAGTTGCCTCTTTTTGTGTGATTGTTTTTGCGTGAATTTACATCTGAAAATGTTTTCGTAAAATGTAACAAATTATATACATATGTTTAAACGCCAATATGTGAACGAACAAAAGATTTTTTTTTTTACAAACAAAGCCAATTAAAATAATTGGAACAAATCTGACGCTCGTATTTCGTACAATCTTTATATACCTATACATTATTTAATTTCACAAATTGCTATTCACATTTAAATATTATATTTCGATTTATTTATTTTTTTCGATTAACAGACATACTGCATTAACAGACATACTGCACCGAATTCATTGTAAAGAATAATATAGCAAATATGGCCCCTAAACAAATATGGTCCATATTTATAAATTTCAATAGAAAAAAATACTATACAGATAGCGCAGACTACTACTAGACTAGTACTACAGAGATAGAGTAATTTCTAGTACTATACAGATAGAATAGATAGATATAGAATAGATAGATAGAATAGTCTAAGAAACGACTTATCATACAAAGTATCGTAGATACAAATATCACGAAGAATATACCTTTGTGTGATACACAAATAACTGTCTGGATATTATTTGTGTTCGGTTATTTTATATTTGTATGAATTGTAAGTCTGATCAGGGGGCAATCTATATAAAAGGAATAAATCCTTATATTTATTATCAACATGAAGATTTTTCTTATTACGTAAATTTTGTTATTAAAATTTAATTAAAAGAAACATAATATCAATTTTAATAATACATACCTACCCACACTGGTCTAATTGGTAAGAACGTTTGAAATGCATTTCCAATAGGCGTGGGTTGAAGTCACGTGAGTAGTAATCAGTTTTCACTCGCGAATAAATTTTCATAAATAGCTTAGCATATTATCATCATCATCATCTTGCTCTTATCCCAATTACTTGGGGTCGACGCAATATGTCTAACGAATTCTGTCTTGGGCCTGGGCTCTCGCTGTAGCTATTGCCCGTTTAGCTTTTTTCTTACATTCCTTGTATTCAATATTTTTCGCTTTCTTCAACCTTTCATTATCTTCTTTCTGCCACGCTTTAAATTTTTCCTTCTTTTCTTTCAGAATCTTTTGTACATCTTCATTCCACCAACATGTATCTCTATCAATTATACCTTTCCCTTTCGTTTCACTTAGAATTACTTTAGCCGTACTCCTAATACAACTAGCTATATCATTCCAGCTTTCATTCACATATTTATGCTTCATACCTTTCATTTCATTCGTTTTATCAATCATACTTTAATGAAATCGACTTGCATGCTCTTTTCTTTCAAGCATACTCCATCTTACCTTGGGAGGGGGTTGGTTTTTGCGTTTAATAGCGCATGTTTTTATTTTAGTATCTAGTATTAGAAGCCTGTGTTGTGATACTAGAGCCTCACCTGGCAGCACCTTACAATCCTTTACAGAACTGAATTTACTTCTTTTGACAAGAAAGTAGTCAATTTGCGTACAGTGGTCACTACTTTTGTAGATAATAAGGTGCTCCTCGCTTTTCTGGAACCATGTGTTTACGATAGCCAGGTAAAACGATGAGGCTACTTGAAGCAGCGTCTCACCACCAACATTCCGCTTTCCATAATCCTCCATGCACTCTTTCACAACTATCATTTGCCGCTCCAATGTGTCCATTAAAATCTTCTCCTATACATATCTCCTCACTTTCTGGAATACCAATCATAACTTCATCGAAATCCTACCAAAACCTTTCTTTCACTTCATCCTTACATCCAGCTTGGGGTGCATACGCGCTAATAACATTCAGAATCACATTTTCCAAAACTACTTTCACTACTATTAACCGATCATTCACCCTTGTTACGCTCGTCACACATTCCTTCAAACATCTATCTAACACTATTCCTACACCATTCCTTTTACCATCACTGTCACTATAATAAAACTTGTATCCTTCACCAATTTCTCTAGCTCTAGTGCCCTTCCATTTCGTTTCTTGCAGACATACAACATTTATTCTTCTTCTTTTTAGCAAATCCGCCAACTCCCTTCCTCTTCCAGTCATTGTTCCAACATTCCAACTTGCATACCTCATTCTGATCTTTTTCATACAAAGGGCTCGCTTCTTACGTCGCACCCGCCCATGATGCAACAACCCTTGTCCATTTTCCGCAGAGACCGGGTGCTGCCCCTGCGCGTCGCCTGCGGGGTACGCCCTAGCCCTGTCCTCATTCACTCTATTTTTTCACATATTGCAATAGTTTTGGCAATGGTTTAATGCCTCACGTCAACCCTCCTTGGGAATGCAATTGTTGACCAAACGGCATCAGATAGTGTTGGCCCAGGTCGGTGTAGGGCTCCTAGTCGTCTTTTACGAAACCCACGAGCAAGTAAGGGTTGGTAGTATTCTTAGCCGCTACCACACATACAGAGATACAGAGATACACAGAAATAGCTTAGCATATCAAGTGCTAAATAAATCTGAAGATTATCATTATCATCTCAGGTCATTACACTCCACTGCTGGGCTTGAGCCTTGTCCACAATATAAGAAAATTGGAGCTACCATAATACGCTGGTCATACCAAAGATTTATATCGAGTTTTTCCACTCTCGCGTATATATTATACACATATTTAATCCTTTAGCCGTCTTATGCGACACCCGCGGGTAAGATGGGGGTGATGAATTGTATTCTTAATCAGTCACAATACGCAAAAAAAAAAATCTCGGTAATTTATCAATTTAACATGTGTAATGAAAATTCCAAATTAAAAGTTTGTCTTTTGTCGTAGAGTAATTACAAAAAATCAATCATTCGTCTGAGTTACTCGTAGTTGTGTACGGTCGATATTCAGAACCGTTGTTTTTTTTTTGTGTGTTTTTAGCTGTTAGCTGCTGGCTTTGACAGCTTTACGCGGACCATGGGTGAGCGCTGAGGGCTCTCAACCCGATTGAGGTAAGCTAAGCGATATTGCCCAAGGGCTCCCCCTGTGGGGAACGGACCATGGCTTGGGGCGTCGCTGGTGGCAAAGTGGGCGTGCCCACGTTTGGATTTATGATTTTTGCGCGTCGCGATTTCGCACCTCGACGGCGAGGACGAAACCGCGGATATTTATGTGTAATGGCCTCGCGGGCCGTGTCATAACCGTTGTAATGTAATTACTTGTCGTAACAAATGCTATTATGAATAACAAAAATAATTTTCATAATATATAATAATAATAATAATAAATTTTATTGGATTAAGTAACAATGACTCATTATGTGTTAGTATGACTTACAACTAGGTTAGTATACATACAAAAACATTCGAACGCATAAAAGGAATACACACATAGAAAATAAATAAATAATATCTAACTACATTTTACATTTGTCACCGCTGCGACATCCCATGGGAGACGACACTACAGCGACTTAAATAAATGCAGTCAAGCCTGCTCGCAATCATATTCAGGATACTGTTGGGAGCTGGCCCGCACCCTGCGCACCAGAGAACCACATCTCTTTCGCATTGTAGCGTAGAATATATGTATGGCCACAAGTACTTTATATCGTCATATGTTCATAATTGCTATTATCACACGAATAATAAAAATATGAACGGTGATGGATTAAAATATACTGTTCTTTCCTAGATGGATTAAAAATCTACCTTTCTCTTTAATCTTTCTTACCAATTAATGGTCAAATAACAAACATGTAACATCATAATATCATCATCATCTCAGTTCATATACGAGTATCTCCCACTGTTAGGCTCGAGCCTCCTCCATAATGGGAGGGAAACTGACCTACTATACCACGTTGGTCATACGTGTTGGTATAGGGTTTTGTTTAGAGTTTCCCTTCTTATAACAGAAGATCAATTTTAAAACCAAAATTAGATTAATTTAAATAATGCAGAGGCAGCCTTTATTATTGCCAACCATATTTTGGTGTGATTTTTAAGCCCAACCAGCAGAATAATATTTTCCACGGAACGACTGCCATTCATCTTTAAATAAGGTCTAAAAATCTATAAATAAAAACAAATAAAAAAAAAACTTCTATGTAATGTCATTCTAGGATTAAATGAAATGTCAGGTTATTTCAGGATTAACAAAATTGAATCCCAAAACTATATCGACTTTATGGGGTGATAATTTCCAATATCGATTATTGTAAATGTTCATTATAGCCGGACATCGAAGGCTTAATAATTAATTGGCAACATCCGATTTAATATACACAACCCCAAAATGTCGCAAAAAAATTTAAATACGGCCGAAAATGAAAGGTATTTGACGTAACGAAGGTACTACGTATTTCACTTAACTAAATAGTATGGTGCAAAATGGTGGAAACTGAATACCCTACACTTCCGAATCTGGGAATAAGGCCTTCTAATCTCTTATAATTCACAATGTTGGTCATAAACCTGCTGCAAACAGAGAGGAATATAGACCTACTATATCACACTGGTTAGACGAGAGGTGAGAGATTATTTAGGATTTATTTCCATGTGGTGACGGAGTAAGAATACAATTCACCACCCATTGTATTAACCATGAGTGATCGTAAGAAATATAAACCGCATATAACATAAATGCAAAAGAAAAAAAAACTCGAAATAAAAACCTATACCAATACGGCTCACCAGCGCGGTATTGTAGGTCAATATCTCTCTCATTATGAAAGAGGCTCGGGCGAAACAGTGGGACATATATGAGCTGAGATGATGAATGATAGGATATTATTTAGAGTTCTCCTTCTCTACAACAAATACAAAAAACTCACAATCATATTCGCTTCTGTAAACTGAAATGGAATATCGCTATTATTGTCTCTGGTATCTCTATGCACCACAAGCTCATCTGACACTAGTATCGGTGAAATAAAAAACTTTCTTGCATTAATAATCTGAAAATAAAATTATTTTTTTAACAATTCTTCTTAAATAGTGGTAGGACCGCGTGCCTGTCTATCTAGGGTAGTACCACACTCTCGCAGAAGATCGACGTTTGAGTAATGGTAATGTGTTATTGCATTTCGCTCGGTGAGCGAGAGAGCCGAAAGCTCAACTGGGGTGGGTTTGGGGTTTGTATTGGTAGGCAGCGGCCTAGATATACCCTTGGTATTACTAAAGTCCATGGGCGGCAGTGACACTTACCATCGGGTGTGCTGTCTGCTCGTTTACCATCATACACAAGAAGAAAGAAGAAAAAGAAAACTTTCTCGAAGCAATAAACGTCGTATATTGATGAAAAAATCATAAAATTCACAACCTCTTTATTACCCGTGGATAGGCGAGTAAGGCTTTAATAAACCGATAAATTTAATACAAAACTAGAAAAGACTCGGATAAACCATATACGAAGCCATCTAACTAGTCCATTTTCCCCCAATTACGAAGAAGCATCCCCGGAAGAACGGTAGTTGCTCAGCTCGAAAACTGTTACGTTTTCATACACTGTGCTAAGATTGTTATCCTGAATATCTCTATTATAGATTGTATCTATATTACTCAGATATTAATGCATATATGCAGCAAAGATCTTTTAAATAGCTTTTATGTTATAGCGTGATAAGAAGGCAATATGGAGCCCCATAATATATAGCCATTCTTCTGTGTTTCATCTGTCTATTAGCAATATATTACAATCGGAACCGGGATGGGTGAATTATCTCTATGAACTTGACTACCATCGATAAATCTAGACATTAAATTGCTTAAAAAATAGTCTGGCCCAGCCTTAACTTTTTCATAATTTTATCTACTAAATATACCTACATTATATATATCCTTACTTAAATCATGATTTATTATAACATTAATGTTATAAAAAAAAGATTTTTATTATATTAATTTTATTATATGTCTATTTTTATATATAACGTGACATGAGTGAATATGAGTGCATTAACATTATACTTCAATCATAAAAGTTGAGAAAGCTGACGGTAATCAACAGAATATAGAAATAAATGAATATTGTGAAGCAAATGGGCACAATAGAATTATAAACTTACAAAGGTTTCTAAGATTTTAATTGAAAATTACAAGAGATGTTAAAGGAATTACGACAACAACGATATTACGACAGACTATAAATTCGGTGTGAAATGATGTACTTAGATTTTAAAAATTAGTTGAAAACGGTACACTTTAGGAATCAAAGTTTTAATAATTGACTGCCTGATATTATTAAGCTATTACACCTAATCATCCGTATGGTGACGGAGTAAGAATATAATTCCCTATCTTACCCGTAGGTGATCGTAACAGATGGTTGAGATATGAAATCATATAACATCTATGCAAGAGAAGGAAAACTCGAAATAAAAAAACCCTGTCACAACACGTCCGACCAGGTTGGTATCATCATCATCACAGCCCATATATGTCTCACTGTTGGGCTCGGGCCTCCTCCGTAATGGGAAGGAAATTAACCTACTATACCGCGCTGGTCAGACGTGTTGGTATAGGGTTTTGTTTCGAGTTTCCCTTCTCTCGCATAGATGTTATGTGTGTTTTATATCCCTTAGTTGTCTCGTACGATCACCCACGGGTAAGATATGGGGTGGTGAATAGTATTCTTACTCAGCCACCACCCGGAAAACACACAGCTTGGTATAGTAAGTAAATTTTCCCTGCCATTACGGAGGAGGCTTGAGCCCACAGTGGGGTCATATATGATAGCTGAGATGATGATGATGATGATGATGATGATGTTGATGATTACACCTAATGAATTCCATACAACTTTTTATGGCATAAGAATTATGAGAAATTGCTTCATAATATTTGTTATACTAATATTAACTAAATTGATAAAACTCAAAAGCCAAATGTATTCCAATGTCACATAGAATTCAATCTACAAATATAATATAGTCAAATTATCTTAGACCTCACGTATTCAAAATTAGCCTTCCTTTGACTTTGCTGGCGTGAAGCCTCAGAAAGTCAACATTAGTTCTGTTATTTGATCTTAATGTACACATTCAGACTACAAAATGAGGTTTTTTTTTTACATAAAAAGCTAATTTACTAACATTCGGAATAATATGCTTGAATTTAAAAGTATTATTTAATATCAGCGACATCATTATTTATAATACTATATATTTTTTCTAATATAATTAAATAAAAACACAATTGAAAGAGAATATGTCGGTTCGAATCTAATTCGTTTTTTGATCAACCATAGATAAATATATAAACCATAGAGTATATTTGCATGAATAGTATGCATACAAAAATATACAACTTTATTGCTAAATACCATCCATGTGCTTTGGATTTAAGAATACAGTGTGCAACCATACCTTAATTTCCTGTAGGAGTTAATATGGTTACCACCATACCGACTCGAGCATTTTTCTTTCTTCGTGGGAAACTTAAGTCCAACAGTGGATGTCGATAAACTGATGGAGAGATATATAATGAATTTTCATATTGTGATAATATTTTAAACAACACCTATTACAACTTTCGTTTTTGTCGTCTTCTTTTTGTCAATCTTCTGCTCTGCACGGGATTCCACCAGCTATTAAATTTAGCCTTCTACACTAGGTAGACTTGCATATGATTTTTTTACAAATTCGACTTATATTGCATTAATGTTTTCTGCCTACTTTCCTTAAGAGATTTTTATGATACCTTTTTTTTTCTTGCGGTGGACTATGGATGTGGTCGCGCTCCGCCAAATCGGTCCGGGGCGACGGAAGAGGCGGCGCGCAACCCCATGGACCCACTATGTAAGCACCTCTCTTCGCCGTGCGAGCGGGTCACCGGCACTCGATCTTTGTCTACGGTGGGGCATTTTTTTTCATTTATTTAATTTTTTTTTATATATATGGCACCCGCGGTATAGAAAGCTATAATAATAATTGCAGATATTCTTACTCCGCTACCTCAGGATATTCAACGCGTGCACTACGCACATCCCTTATTTATTTACACTTATATACATATATATACTTAATAACTTATATAATCCCACAGGAATATAGAATTTTGATTACTATACACTTTGCGTGTGGTGACAGAGTAAGAATACAATTCACCACCCCCTCTCTTACCCGTGGGTACCGTAAAACACAATTAAGGGATATAATATGCATATATCATTTGTGCAAGAGAAGGAAAACTTGAAATAAAACCCTATACCAACACGTCTCACCAGCGCGGTATAGTAAGCCAAATTCCCTCACATTATAGAGTAGTCCCGAGCCCAACAGTGGGACATATGTGGGTTGAGATGAGATGATACTACTATTAAAAAAAAGCCGTGTGTTGACGGTGTAAGAGTACCCATATCTTGCCCGTGGGTGATCGTAAGAGACGACTAAGGGATATAAAAGGCATATAACATCTATGCAAGAAAAGAAAAACTTTAAACATAACGCTATACCAACACCTCTGACCAGCATGGTGTAGTAAGTCAATTGCCCTCTCAATATGAAGGAGGCTCGAGCCCAACAGTGGGACATATGTGTGCTGAGATGATTAAAAAAAATGAGTAAGAGTACTATATGTTATTCTAGAATATCTTTGTCCACAAGTTATAACCACTACGAATTCTGCTCAAAATCTTTGAAGCGATAGTGTATAATGTGTGTGAATATGTGATGTGAATTAAGATCATATAATCATCATGATTTTCGACCCATTTTTAAGTTCCTAAAAGAGACTCCTTCAGGAACTGATCTTTAGACCTAAAACTGGACTGACATGCAAGGTCTTCTCTCATAATGAGAGTTTGTAAGTCACTGTCAACCGAGCTATTCTAAATAATGATTTTTTCTCAAACGTGCTTGGAAATTTGAGCATTATTTTGACAACCTTCTTCGAGATAAATCAAAATTGCTGTACTGACCAAATACATGCGAGCAGCGGGCGAAAAAAAAATGTATGAAAAGCCATATCTGTCGTGTTTTAGCGGCCAAATAAATATATAACGAATCTCGATCACCAGCAGAGTTTTTAGGAACAGTGACGTCAGCATGGCTGACGTCACAATCCCCTTCATAAGAGTCACTCATTTGCAAACAATGAAACAATGTAGGCAGTCCGACAATTATTTATAATAACACACTTATTACACTGTAACACTTAACTATATATAGAGTCTACTTTAAATGACCATCAATATGTACTCACACGTAATTCTGGCACAACCTTCTTCGAGCAAGACTTCGCCAACAACCTCACTGCACGACGATTTTACAGCACAGGAAGATATTGCAAATGGCGGTTTAAAGTTAATACGTTACTCGAATGTATTTCCGTATTATTAATGGATTTAGTTTAGAATGTAATTTAATTCAATTAATTCTTTAAATCAACATAGATAGCTAAGTTTTATTATTACAACATTTAAAAAACGGTTGCCAAATTAAAAGTAACTCAAAACACATTCATTGCAATTCCTTTACATTAATTATAAATTAAGTGCTGTAATTATTATAAACTGAACTACAAGTCGTAAAAATCATTTGGTTATAGTTTTAAAATAGAGATAGGAATAACGTTAATGGTTCAGTTATTGTTAAACGATATTTGCGCTTAATGATTGCCGGTTCGTTACATCCGGAATAAATATAAACTTAAACTACTTATTTTAAACAAACTGAAGAAAATCACAACTTGGAAACACAGTCATTATCAAATAATCTTATTAAAATAAACATAGGCATAATCAGCATCTTCAAATGTCACTTAAGCTTATGAAGTTGCTAGGTTATCAAGTCTCGCGTCGACACGGCCATTCTGCGAGACGGTGCGTGCTCTGCACCAGTCGCGTTTCTGGAAATGAATAAGTATTTCCCTTTTTCAGCTAGGTATCCGTTCACCGTTATACTAGCTATCAACATGACGTTTCAAAAATCAAGTGACGTATTATAGACTACTTTTTATTTTTAATGATAATTGGTTCCAACCAAGTTATCATCTTCAGTTTCTCATACAGAGATCTGGTTTCACATTAAAGAACCAAAAGAACTGTACATAGGTAGTGAGCATAGTCTGTATACTAAATAGGTGCTTGTTATGTTCCACACATACCAGCACAATATATTATGTTATATAGTGCTTATTATGTTCCACACATAATAGCACAATTTGTTAGGTCAATGTAAACGCTCCACGCGCTGCATGCATTTAGTTCTCGTAGACAAGGATGATGCTGTGGTGCTAGGCGGTCTTGTACGCCGTGGTCCACAGGGGCTCTAAAGGAAGTAGTATAGGTCGATGCTGAGGCCTAGGTCTTATGTGACCGTGGTCCCCAGTGGCTCTAAAAGTTTATATGGTAATTAATTGCTCATTTGCTCACGAGAAATTGATGCTGTGGTGCTAAGCGGTCATGTACGCCGTGGTCCACAGAGGCTCTAAAGGATGAAGGTAGGGCGATGCTGGGGCCTAGGCCTTGCTCGTATGACCGTGGTCCCCAGTGGCTATGAAAACACAAAAAAAAAAGGTAAGGAAGTTAAGGATAAAATGGCTTGTACAGTCTTATTATTGATTGATAACCTTAATGCCTTAGCAGCTTGTCAGATAGACAAAATCATTGACAACTGTTGGTAATTTAGCTGTAAACTACAGCCAAACTATTTTGCAATAGAATTAAAATTGATAGATAGATTGTTTATTAAGCGTCTAATAAACCGGTGGCTAATGATGACGACTGCTGTTGGTTATGATCAGCAAAAGATACTGTGGCATCGTCAGTCTGTTGAGTTGTTACATTTTGACAGGAATCTTCTGTATCTGTCGACACGGTTTCCTGTTCACCTGGTTGTGGTGCTCTACGTAATTGATCATGAGCCACCTTACGTGGCCGCCCTCTGCCCATAACGCGCTTGACCATATAGCGATCATTGTCAAGGACTTTATATATTTCGTATGGTTCGCTATATTTGAGATCTAGGGAGGTTTGGTTACGTGGATTGTTTTTGACAAGCACGTAGTCTCCTCGTTGAAAAGGATGTATTTTAGCTCTGTTTTTGTCAAATCGCCGTTTGTCGTAATGAGCCGCTGCGGTCATTTTTTCGTGTACATGCTGCTCAAGCAGGTTAAAATCTATGGATTCATTGTCGATATTCACTAGTCTTAGTAAGTCTGGGGGCACACATTGTTGTCGGCGAATTAAGAGTGTCAGTGGAGCTACTCCGGTTACTCTATGAGGAGTGCAGTTGAAGGAGAGCTGTAACGCCCCCAGCGCTGTCTGCCAAGATTCAGTGCTAAAGTTTTTAATCGTTGTTAGTGCATTCTTGAGTGTACCCATGACGCGTTCAACTTGTCCGTTTGCTCGGCTTATTCCTGGTGCAATTGTGTGTATATTAATTCCGAAACGGTCACAATACACCTTGAAGTCACCGAGAAACTCTCGACCTCCATCAACCACAATTTGTACTGGAGTACCGAACAGATGAACGAGACGCTTTAGTGCTGCCAGACTGCTGCTCTGGCTCTTATCAGTAGAGTATTCAAGTAGTACGTACTTGGTGAATGCATCGATAGTTACTATTACATATTCATGTCGTCCTTCTTTGTCTCTCGTCCCAAGCTTACCCGTAATATCCATGTGGACGACTTGAAACGCCGCCGTAGGCTTTTGAATTGGGTGAAGTTGCACCTGAGTGGCACCTGATGATCCCTTTGAGGTTCTACATACAATACAATTGTCCACAAACTTCCTGACAGTTGTATTCATTTTGTCGAACCAGTATGATTCTCTCAGCTTCTGCAAGGTTTTCTCCCATCCAGGATGCTGCAGCGCTGTATGAAAAGAATTGATCAAACTCCACTGAAATGATTTAGGAACCACCGCTACTGTTCGTTGCGAACCAAGTATAGAAGAATCAGCGAGTGTTCTCTTTAATACACCATCTTCAATTATATAACCTTCGGCAGGATTGTCGGTAGTCATGCTGTCTATTAATGGACGCAGATATTCATCGCGTCGCTGCTCAATTTGAAGCCATTCGCAATCCCTAGTTATAACATTCACCAACATCTCGGTGGATGGATTACGACTGAAGAAATCTGCGTGCTGTAGACGATCACCTTTTCTATAATCAATCTCAAAGTCATAATTTTGTAGAAAAGCCCACCACCTATGTATTCGTGGGAGCAAATCCTTTTTATGTTTAGACGCCTTTAAAGCGTTACAGTCTGTTATTACCTTGAACTTTCGACCATATAGGTAATGTCGAAAATGTTTTACCGCCCTTACCACTGCCAGGGTCTCCAGTTCATACGAATGGTATCGACTCTCCGCGTCTGTAGTGCGTTGACTCATATATGCAACTGGATGATGGCGGCCGCCAATGAGCTGAATTAACACTGCTCCATAAGCCATGCTGCTGGCATCAGTATGCAGCTCGATTGGTGCGTCCTCCTGAAAAAGTGTAAGGGTAGGCGCAGTAGACAAGTGTTGAATTATGTGAGCTCTGGCCTCATCGTGACGTTCATTTCATTCCCACTTGGCATCGCTCTTTGTTAGTTCATAAAGGGGTACCATTACACGGGAGAAATCGGGTATAAACCGTCTAAAGTACCCAGCTAAACCGTTGAATTGTCTAACTTGTTTGACCGTCCTTGGAGTTGGTGCTTTTGTCAATGCCTCTACTTTTCTTGGACTCGGACTAACCTGTCCATCTGATATGACGTTGCCCAAGTATTCAATAGAGCGTTTGAAAAAGGAACATTTGTCAGCGTTAATGGAAAACCCAGCCCCCTCGAGAGCAGTTAGAATACGTTCGATGTGGGACAATCCCTCAGAAAATTCCCTGCACTTAGAGAGGACGTCATCAACATATACCTGACAAACCTGATTTGGCGAGGTCAAAAGGTGTGACAGTGCTCTATTTATACAACGTTGGTATACCGAAACTGCATTACTAAGTCCAAAAGGCATAGTTAAGTATTCAAATAAACCATCCGGTGTAACAAAAGCCGTTTTCTCAATAGAATTGTTTGATATGGGGATTTGGTGAAATCCAGCCGCCATATCAAATGTAGAGTAGAAAAGACCGCCTGCTAATTGGTCTATTTGATCGGATATTATTGGTAATGGATAATGATCTCGTAAAGTATTCCTGTTCAGCTCACGGTAATCCACGCACATGCGATCCTTACCATTTTTCTTTTTGACCAATATGATCGGGCTGGAAAATGGGGATTTACTTTCCCGGATAATGTTATGTTCAAGTAAATCTTTCACAATATCACGAACCGTCTCCCGCTCTACGGGACTCAGTCGGTACGGTCTGCGTTCGACATACTTGTTATCATCTTTTAACCGTATCTCAAGCTCGCCCGTATTAACACGCGAGTGAGGATACCCGTGGATGAACAAATGTTCGAATTTATTCAACAATATTTTCAATTCGTTAATTTGATCATCATTAGTCAAGCCACAATCAAGTTTATCAAACTTCTGGCTTTGAGATCGCATGTGGTATACCGCTGGCTGATGAACCAAAGTAGCACCCTTAGCATTTACTATCACGCTCAGATTTGTGCCTTCGATAAGGTTCATGCCTATCAAGATTTCGGAACAGATCTCGTAGTCTGGGACAACATGGAACTGGAGCTCAACTCTCAAACCATTAATAACGCAAGTTGTTGTCAATGTCATTAGCGACACTACCGTGAATTGTCCCAAGCCCTTCAAATATTTTACTATATCAATCCTTTTACCAGGTAGCTTTGCCGCTAAAGATTCGCGTATTACCGAACATTCAGCCCCACTATCAAAAATAGCAAACATTTTTATATCGCCTATAACTATTGGCATTGAATTTAATTTAGCTGTACCTACGTAATTGACATTGGACACGACAGCTCGTTCGCGTTTATAACACGTTTCAAAAGTATGACCTACCCTCGAACAAAAAGTGCAAGTAGGCTTACCATTGCCCGGCAATGGTGGTTTATCGTGCTGACGGGGCTGAGAACTATCAGTCCTGTAACGGTAACGACATTCTCGCGTGTCATGTCCAGGCTTTTTGCACGTTAAGCAAAACAGAGATTGTTTATCAAACCGTGGTCGCTTAACGCGGCCCTGTTGTGCACCGGATGTACTGGCATGCGGTCTCTTAACGCTTCGAATAGAAGATGCAACTGAAATCAGTTCTGGCACTGATGTAGCCTTAGCGTTCAGCAATTCTATTCTCAGCCGTTCATCTCCAATACAACCGATCACCGCCTCAACAGCGTCATCATTAGACAATTTATCCTTTGTGACACGACGCCATAATACCCAAGCCTGTGATAAGAACTGAGCAATATCCCTAGTGTTATCATACGAATGTTCTCTAAAGCGAAAAATATCTCGAGAATACCTATTCTCTGGTTCAAATGTTGTTATCAACACGTCACGTAGTTCCGACCACGTGGCTGTTGACACCAGCCAATTGTCAACAAACAACTTTGCGCGACCTTTGAGTAAACTACCAGCTTTCATTCTAACTTCATAGTCGCGAAGGCTATAAGTATCCATCGCAATTGTCACAAGTTGACACCATTCTCTGATCCCAATATTCGAATCGGGATCGTATGACGGTAAGAAAACATCACTAATTTTAATCTTGGGATCAGATTGTGTTACCGTTCGCTCCGACATATGCTTCATCATTTGCAACATTTGTGTAAAAAACTCCGCTGGTACGCCGTTTACAGAAGCGTTATTTACACTATTAGCATCAGGTGGGCGAGCAGAAGTGGGGTGTAATCCCACTTCTGATAACGAATCCCGATCACCAGCAGAGTTTTTAGGAACAGTGACGTCAGCATGGCTGACGTCACAATCCCCTTCATAAGAGTCACTCATTTGCAAACAATGAAACAATGTAGGCAGTCCGACAATTATTTATAATAACACACTTATTACACTGTAACACTTAACTATATATAGAGTCTACTTTAAATGACCATCAATATGTACTCACACGTAATTCTGGCACAACCTTCTTCGAGCAAGACTTCGCCAACAACCTCACTGCACGACGATTTTACAGCACAGGAAGATATTGCAAATGGCGGTTTAAAGTTAATACGTTACTCGAATGTATTTCCGTATTATTAATGGATTTAGTTTAGAATGTAATTTAATTCAATTAATTCTTTAAATCAACATAGATAGCTAAGTTTTATTATTACAACATTTAAAAAACGGTTGCCAAATTAAAAGTAACTCAAAACACATTCATTGCAATTCCTTTACATTAATTATAAATTAAGTGCTGTAATTATTATAAACTGAACTACAAGTCGTAAAAATCATTTGGTTATAGTTTTAAAATAGAGATAGGAATAACGTTAATGGTTCAGTTATTGTTAAACGATATTTGCGCTTAATGATTGCCGGTTCGTTACATCCGGAATAAATATAAACTTAAACTACTTATTTTAAACAAACTGAAGAAAATCACAACTTGGAAACACAGTCATTATCAAATAATCTTATTAAAATAAACATAGGCATAATCAGCATCTTCAAATGTCACTTAAGCTTATGAAGTTGCTAGGTTATCAAGTCTCGCGTCGACATATATATGTAAATTTATATCTATCGTGTATTTTAAAAATGGAACGATTTGTTACTTCAAAACATTGCAACTAAATAGGTAACTTATCAGAATTTTATTTAAAGGCCCTAGGGCTATAAGCATAGTGAATTTGCCCTTGAAAGATATTGGCACGATACTGTGAGGATTTTTAGGTACTAATAAGATAATAAGATCCTGAAAGTTTCAGATCCCTAACCCAATTGGTATTCGGGAAAAAGCAAACTATGTAATAATCAGAAAAAATGATAATTCTCGGAAACGCGTGAATCGATTAATTTGAATTTTGGATATATATATATATATTGACTGCACAGATGGCGTAGTGGTTAAGATACCGACCTTCCGTGCCAGTGCCGTGGGTTCGATTCCCACGCAGGACATTACTTTGTGTGATCCACAAGGTGTTGTTCTGAGTCTGGGTGTAATTTGTCTGCGTTAATTGCATGTTTGTAAAGTCCCCCGCAATACAAGGATTATTTCCTTAGTGCGGGGTGGTGTTAAAAAAAAAAAAAAAAAAAAAAAAAAAAAAAAAAAAAAAATAATTTAGGAACTGATATACTATCAGCTCCCAAAATATTAGGAAAAAAGTTAAGAGCTATTTCGGTTACCTTTTAGGAAAAAAGTTAAGAGCTATTTCGGTTGATAAGAACCACAATAAAAATGACATTTTTGTTTTAATTTTGATTTTTAACTATGATACGAGTTTGGTACATTTATAAAACTATTTTTTTGGATTCCTCATCCATTTTTCTATGGAATTATGATTTTTTAAGATTTTTAAAAAAGGTACGCCATATTACAAAAAAATAAAACCATTTTTTATACAAAAATTCTATTTATTTGTATGTTTTAAGCTCAAGCCTCGATGTTGTCACTTATATACATTTCTTATATTAGTTCGCCTCCTTTCATTCTAACTAAGCGATCGTTTAGTGTAGTGAAAGAGATGAAGCGAATTGTCATCACTTTTGGATTTTAACGGTTTCTAAGAAACTATGAATGGAAGATTGAAACGAAACAGAATTACAAGGGGCAGGGAATAAGATCTATATCAGAATGCAACTACTTCCATGATAATATTACACAATACTTAATGATAGTTTAAGTTTTGTGTTTGTAAAATAGATTTTTTTAATTATTGGAGAGTTTTAATGCACACTTGACCTTGGTGACACGTGCGGTGTGCGTGTAATGTTATTTTTGTGTTCTCGTGAACTATATAATAAGATAGGTATTTTATGATTCAATACTATACTAACGTATATTAGTATCATACATACGATTTGATGATAAATAAGAAATAACTATTAAATGTAAAATGGCAAGAAAAAACCATATGAAAAAAAATGTACATTATATTGTCTTTATGTGGATACGTGTAATGAGTCATATATTAAATAAAACAACCAGATAATTTATTTTCAATTTCATTATAATTATTTGACCTAGATAAATTGCATAGGTAGGCACCACAATATAATATAATCATGAAATCGTTGTAAATATGACCATTTTTAAATACGCCAGAAAGTTTTGAATCATATCCAAAACAAAACATTTTTGCTAGTCTAGTACTCTAGTTAAGCCTAGATAAAGCATGAAGGAAAATCGTACACCTAAATCCAATCAACAAAGAAATTAAAGAAAATATTTTGAATACGAACGTTCGTTTGCGTTTTTCGTTTGCTACGCTAAAATAACTAAAACCATCGAATATCGATCGAAACTAAGTAAATCCGCTCCGCCAACCGCGCTGGAAATCGATTTCTGAAATCGGTTTTTGAAATCGATTTCAATATCAGAAATCGAATTTGTATCGATTTGTTTAAAAATCTGAAAACGCCCATCTCTAAACAGAACATATATAAGCCACAAAACCGAGGCTTAAGCGTAATAAAACACATAAATTGAATTTTTGTATAAAAAATGGTTTTTAATTTTTTTGTAATATGGCGTACCTTTTTTAAAAATCTTAAAAATTCATAATTCCATAGAAGAATGGATGAGGAATCCAAAAAAAATAGTTTTATAAATGTACCAAACTCGTATCATAGTTAAAAATCAAAATTAAAACAAAAATGTCATTTTTATTGTGGTTCTTATCAACCGATATAGCTCTTAATTTTTTTCCTAGAAGGTACTATCAGCCCCCAAAACATATCCAAAATACAAATTAATCGATTCACGCGTTGCCGAGAATATTCATTTTTTCTGATTATTACATAGTTTGCTTTTTCCCGAATACCAATTGGGTTAGGGATCTGAAACTTTCAGGATCTTATTAGTACATAAAAATCCTGACAGTATTATCCCAATATCTTTCAAGGGCAAATTCACTATGCTTATACCCCTAGGTCCTTTCGAACTGGCTTGAAAAAGAAAGCTGTTTAATAATGAAAAAAAAACAAATGAACCCTTTAGCACGTGAAAAATGTTGTTTGTTGTTCGTCATGTATACCGTTCTACTTAGTACTACTTAGTTTTAATTTCCGCGCATTATTTGATAAAAGCACTATACAAGCCTTGGCCACAACTAGGAATTGATGGACTTACGTATATGTGCCTCGGCCCACATTTACACGTTCGTCCATCAATATCTCTTTTGCTGGCCGCTGCAGTAATGTAATATTTCTTTGATTATAAAAATAAACGATAATTAATAATTTATAAAGTTTGAACCCGTGATCGCGGCGTAAAAGTTCATTTCTGCCTCAACTAGACTGTTAGTGCTAACAATGGTAAGTACTAAAAAATAAGCATCCATCCTTTCCTATATCATTCTGAAATGGTAAGGCAATTCAATAACTGTTAGGAATATTTAGGCAACGGTCCCAACCGTTATATAAAACGATGTCGCAAACTAATGTACTAAACATTCTGTATATCGCCTACCCAAATATGTTTGGGTTACTATAATGCCACAAGAAAGCATCAACGAAAGTGATTCCAACAAACTTAAAGTTGTTGCCAGCCAACCAATATTAACGGATATTGGAAAAAGATGTTAAAAGATGACAGTTGCCGGATCAAGGCTAGTAGGCACTAATATTGCCTGGATGCAATATCGGGGTTCATTGCCATAAAACCGCTCGAGGCGAATATCTCGGGTACGATATTGACCTCATAGCATTTCGCCGAGAAAGCAGATATCTGAGGCAATTTCAGCGTCGTAAATGATGTTTATCGTAGTAACCCGCTGACCCTCCACCTATGAGTACTTGTCAAATACAAGTCTAACGTTTTCTGTACACGTACTGGTCGCACGTGTAACTAAGCTGTTTTGTCGTATAGTAACGAATATATTTCTTTATAGGTACATGTCTGTTGGATACACATCCAGAAATAAAAATAAAAGGCTTTGTTGTATGTAATATTTTCTCTCAATTCTTTATATTGAAAGGAATAAGTACTTGTGTTTTAGTCTCACGCTTGTACATAAAAGGGCAAGCAAAGCGCGGCGATTGTTTTGTTAATACATATGTCTAATATCTGATGGATCGTGGTTGCAATATTACTGACAAATTTCAATAAAATTGGATGAAATAGTAACAAATACCTATTTTAAATCACCAAATTTCGAGTTTCATCATCATCATCATCACAGCCCATATATGTCCCACTGTTGGGCTTGGACTTCCTCTGTAGTGGGAGGGTAATTAACCTACTATACCACGCTCGTCAGACGTGTTGGTATAGGGTTTTGTTTCGAGTTTTCT
This sequence comes from Lymantria monacha, assembly GCA_905163515.2. Taxonomy (NCBI): domain Eukaryota; kingdom Metazoa; phylum Arthropoda; class Insecta; order Lepidoptera; family Erebidae; genus Lymantria; species Lymantria monacha. Next base: position 23,351,774 of record LR991083.1, read on the forward strand.
TTTTCTTGTGTACATGTTATATGCGTTTTATATCCCATAGTCGTCTCTTACCATTACCTACGCGTAAAATATAGGGTGGTAAATTGTATTTTTACTACGTCACCGCAAGGATATTATACTTTCGAGTTTATAATGTAAATAAAATAAGATAGGATTGTTGAGTGACGAGTTAAGAATACTATGTAACAGAATCCCGTTAGATTCTTGAGGGACCCGAAAAACTATAAGAACAGTCACCATTCTCCTGAAAAAGTTAGTATACCAACTACAATCGCAAACTTGCCTGCGATTATAAAATTATTCCCTTCGGTGAGGCCTCTATATAATGTGGTATACGATACCATCATCATTCTCCTACTCTTATCCTAATTACTTGGGGTCGATACAATATGCACTCTTCGTTCATAGTACATATTGTAAAAGTTATTGACAATAGTTTTATGACCGACCGCCTGCCAGCCGTCAACCCTCCTTGGGAATGTAATTGTTGACCAAACGGCATCAGATAGAGTTGGCCCAGGTCCGTTATAAGGCTCGTAGTCGTCTTTTACGACATCCACGAGCAAAGCAAGGGTTGGTAGTATTCGTAACTGCTACCACACAGCCTGGTCAGCTCTGAATTTGGTATACTATACCATGATAGGAATATATTTAAGACGATAAAAGGAGACCCTTTTTTGGCGGTGGCCTATGTTGTGGCCACACCCCGTTAAGACCTTTAACTAAATATCAGATATTATATAACTGTCAAGATCAAATATAACCACCGATATTAAAGTCATTTCTGTCGCATTATTAGCGACAGAACAAGGCCACACCGTAATATACAACGCAAGTCATGTACAGTTGAATTTTTTTTTTCTAATGGGCTTGTAACGAGTTTTTATATCTTTATATATATATATATATATATATATATATATATATATATAATTCTTATGTACATATGTATGTCACGGAACGCCTCCTAAACGGCTGGGGAGATTTTGTTGAATTTTTTTGTGTGTTCAAGTGGATTAGAGAATGGTTTAGATTCGCAATTAGACCCGGTGGGTGACGCTACGACCGAGTTGTGGGATTTTTCCTTTTCGTACATTGACTCTTAGGCGGAACCGCGTTTGCTGGTCCGTTAGTAGAGTATAAAAGTTGAAGATTATGGATTTTGTGTTCGAACTAGTTTACAGGTTAAAGTCAAATTTAATTTAAAAAGTTCTTGATTTTATCCGCATGCTGCCTTAAATATAAGTTCAGACCAGATAACCAATGGAATCGATAAATTAATATTAGTAGTCCTGTATTGACTTTTTTTTTATTACTCTTAGTGGCAAATGAGCAAGCGGTATACTTGATGGTAAGTGTTACTGCCGCCCATGGACCTTTTACCGTGATTATTACTGATAGGATTTTTTTACCAGGAGAACAGCTAGGCCACTGTTTACCAATAAAATCCCAAGTCCACCCAGAAAGTTATACTTCCGTCTGTCGCTCACCGAGCGAAGCACAGCAGCACATTACCACTGCCAGGTGTCGGTTTTCTGCTAGAGTGCGGTACCACCCTGAACGGACCGGTCCGCGACTGTAGACAGAACCAACAGTGTGGTCCTACCACTATTAAATGGCTTTGAGTTATCACTATTTTTAAAACATTCGATATATCTTTCTTAAGCATACATCAATATATGATAAACAGAAAGTGTCATATAAGTACGTATATAAAATGTTAACTTTGAGTTATCTAAGCATATCCTGTGATTTCACCAAATAGGATATTTCAGCTTGATGCGCAAAATAAAGCAATCAAATGCACTCATGTTGAAATTTCCTTGACGCAAGTGATGTTTTAAAAGCTTGTTTAACGTTAAAGAATCATATATATACATGTTTTTTTTTTATGGCTTAGTAATAGTATCCAAAGGGATAATCCAATAAGTTATCTTCCTTCTCATAAACCTACATACGTCCCGCTGCTAGGTACAAGCCTCTTCTAGACAGATGAAAATTGGCTTACCATGCTCTTCAGGGGGATTAGTATGGTGTTACTAAGAATTGGAAATTTGAAAAAAAATAAGATTTTTTTTTGTTATATGTTAACTTTTTCATTAATTATATTAATTTTAACGCAAAAACTTAAAAAAAAAAGATTTTTTAATTAATTATAAATAATTAAAAGTTGATCAAACTTAAACAAACCCATTTTTCTTTATCTCACTGTATGGATATCTACTTATGGTGCATCTTCCAATCTAGAAGGATCGATATGATATTACTCTTTGAATTATCTTTATCCAACTGTCATGACATCCTCTAGTCTTCTCTTACAACACGCACAAGAAAGAAAGGATTTGTGATATTTGAATTGATCGAAGTCATAACTAAGTAATTATCAGGCGTTGTCTTTATTGGATGAAGATACATACATACATATCATTACGCCATATCCCTTGCAGGGTAGGCAGAGAGAGAAAAAGAGTGCCAGAGAACTCTATCCTTGCATACTTCACTCGCTTCCTCAACATTCATAATTCTCTTCATACACGCTCGCCCGTTTCGGAGACTCTTGACTCCACCTTTCTTCAGTACGTAACCAATCTGGTCTAGGTAGACCAATCTGGTCTTGATGAAGATGAAATATACCAAATTAACCAATGGGGGTAAATTATTTATTTTAACTTACTTAAAATATTTCTACATCAGAATATTATAAATAATGTATCAATCATAACTGATTGTAAGATATTAAAGAATTACGAACCAATAATTATCTCACGCTCCATTAACACACGATTTGATAAGTAAGCAATAAAACCAAATGCTTGCGAAAAAAATCAACGCAAAAATTTGAGCTACCAATTTAATTTCTTGTTGACTGCGGCGTTCGTTAGATTGAAACGAGTTTTCAATCGAGCGACAAAAATATTCAGCACCAATTTCAAACGCAACCGATGAGGTGATTCGTTAATACATCTGCCTAACTTTTGATTCAAGAATATTCAAATGAACGCTTTGCTAAAAAAAAATATTCTGAATATTTTTGTGGGAAGTTCCCAATTTGAATTGATGATTTCTTTCGTTATGTACATATATAATTACGATGTGTAACTAGCTACTTACCGTGACTTTGCATGCTTATCCTAACAAATACGTGATTTTAAATATAAAGCACTGAAGGCTAATGTAGTTTGCAATTAATAAAAGTAATTTTAAAATCAAATTAATATGTGCAAATCTCCATCTACATTCAACGTCCTTTTCCTTATTCTTAAGTTACATATTCTCTGTATTAGGGTAGAAGTCTACCCTATAAAGAGAGCACAGGCCTTACATGACACTGATGTTATTTGCTTGCTTCCTTTAATTATAACTTATGGTGTCTGTGGGAATGGAATGAGTGGCGACACATTGTATTTTTGCTCCGCCACTACACAACAACTGCACCTATTGCTAATACTTATAAAATTTACCTTTTCATATTATTGGATATATTGCTTTAGAAATATTGCATTCAGGACATTAGATACTACATTATTCTGCTATATCATATAAAATTAGGGCACAAAGCTAGATAGGATCGCAGAGGACTTAACCAACATGCAATTAGCAAACTGAAATTACTTTCAAAATTAGAACAATAATTTGAGAATCTCTCAAAGAATTTGTCTTAAAGATCTCCTAACATTCAGCATGAGGCGACTCACTATGGCATACTAGCAGTCAGACTAGATATAACATAGCTTTTGAACATATAAAAAGACATAAGCACGTTCTTATGAGGAAAGTATTAAGAAAATTACGTGATAAAATATATTTTTTAATTAATTAAATTACACATGACTTACAATTCGACTTAAGAACGGTCAATAAAAAAAGCAAGTGTGAAATTCCTTAAGTAAAAGCAAATATTGTAGAACCTTTTTAGAAGGAAACTGTGGTATTTTCATTTCCTAAACGCCGCAATTCGCTTACATGGCGTACCTTTTTCATCAAGTTAGGTAAGTAGATTTGGTATACCGTAATCGTGATGGACGGACTCAAAGGAGGATCCTATAATATGATGAAAACCATCGATTCTTCACTAGGAAATATTTTATTGTTACGTGATGGAAGGTGTATTAATATTAAGTTTTTGTTATGACGATACGGGCGATCAGGCAGTAAAAATGTATTTCTCAAACATGCTTGGAAATTTAAGCATTATTTTGACAACTTTCTTCGAGACAAATTGAAATTGCTGTACTGACCAAATACATGCGAGCAGCGGCCGGCAAAAATGTATGAAAATCCATATCTGTCGTGTTTTAACGGCGAAATAAATATATACGTAATTTCATATCTATCGTGTATTTTAAAAATCGAACGATTTGTTACTTCAAATTTTTGAAATTGCAACCAAATAGGTAACTTATCAGAGTTTTATTTAAATTTCGAACTGGCTTGAAAAAGATACCTGTTTGATAATGAAAAAAAAAACAAATGAACCCTTTAGCACGTGAAAAATGTTGTTATTTGTTCGTCATGTATACAGTTCTATTGCACGCCTCATAAGCGAAGCGTTGAGGTCTTGCTCTACTCTCGACTTATGAAAATCAAGCACTTTTCAAACCTAAAAATGATTGTATTTTTCTCACATTGCACTTATAGGATAATATTATTATACACATGTAAAAAAAAAATATTCGTCTAAACGTATTTGATATTTTTAAAAAGCAATTATTTTGTTTAAAGTAAGAAAAAAGTTGATTAATAAAAATATTCGAGGCCGTCCGGATGTTACCGTAAAAGTATCTGGCATTCTGTCGATCGTAAAAATTAATGTATCGAAGTTTTTCTTTTATTAAAAGCTTCATAATCGCAACGCGCTGTTGCCTTTCGAAAATGGATTGGTAATTCTTTGTCGTTTAATTGCAATTAATAAAAAACTAAACTGCTTAGTCATTAGTGTATGTATACTTTATGAAAATTGGGTTCGTTATATTTTTTTGTTCATCCATTCGGACAAGCAAAGGAAATAAATCCCATTCAGCCTATACAGCTATGTTTAGCTCTACGTCGAGAATGGCACAAGATATCTAAAGTATTTTTTTTTCTTTCATTACGAGTATGTACAAGCTTTTATTTAGTTTCACCTGTCCCGTTGTCTGTAATCAAATCTTGCAAGTTAAATTTGATCCCCTTTCCGGTTTCCGATTGAGCTGAAATTTTGCATGCATGTATAAATTAGATGACAATGCAATATTATTGTGACAGACAGACAGAGCTGACCTGATGATGGACCTGGAAGCTGGCCATAGGAACTCCGTAATTAAACGACGCAACCCGATCGAAATTGGGCTTATTTGATTCGTCTTGACGAGTACTTTGTTACTATATGGAAACCAGGGTCTGATCATGGACCTGGAAGCTGTCCATAGGAACTCCGTAATTAAGCGACGCAACCTCATCGAGTTTGGGCTCGTTTGATTCGTCTTGACGAGTACTTTGAGACTATATGATAACCAGGGTCTGACGATGGACCTGAAACCTGGCCATAAGAACTCTGTAATTAAACAGCGCAACCCCGTCGAGTTTGGGCTCGCTTGATTCGTTTCGACGAGTACTTTGATACTATATGGTAACTAGGTTCTGATGATGGTCCTGCAAGCTGGCCATAGAAACTCCGTAATTAAGTGACGCAACTCCTTCGAGTTTGGACTCGTTTGATTCGTTTTGACGAGTACTTTGATACTAAAATGGAAACCAGGGTCTGCTCATGGACCTGGAAGCTATTCATAGGCACTCCGTAATTAAGCGACGCAACCCCATCGAGTTTGGGCTCGTTTGATTCGTCTTGACGAGTACTTTGAGAATATATGGTAACCAGGGTCTGACAATGGACCTGGAACCTGGCCATAAGAACTCCGTAATTAAACAACGCAACCCCATCGAGTTTGGGCTCGCTTGATTCGTCTTGAGGAGTACTTTGATACTATATGGTAACTAGGTTCTGATGATGGACCTGGAAGCTGGACATAGGAACTCCGTAATTAAAAGCTGCAACCCCACCGAGTTTGGGCTCGTTTGATTCGTCTTGACGAGTATTTTGATACTATATGGAAACCAGAGTCTGATCATGGACCTTGAAGCTGTCCATAGGAACTCCATAATTAAGCGACGCAACTCCATCGAGTTCGGGCTCGTTTGATTCGTCTTGATGAGTACTTTGAGACTATATGGTAACCAGGGTCTGATGATGGACCTGGAACCTGGCCATAAGAACTCCGTAATTATATATCCATATCGCTAACGTTGCGCCTCAGAGTACCAGGGCGAACCCTGTTATACTGAAGCCCTTATCCCTCCACAATGGACCTCTGGGGTGATGAACCCTTTTTGTCCTATATTTGTGGGAACAACACGAATAATAAAAATACTAAAAAGTTAAAATTAAAGAAAAACATTTTTTTAAAAATAAGCTTTCATTATTTGCTAATATAATAAACTAAAAAGTTAAAAATAAATTAACTCTAATCAGACATATAACACTTTATAAGTTCGTTGTAACCTTTAACGATATTTTTATTAATCTTCAACAACAAAATAATTCCATATCGTACATAATTATATATTTTTAACACTAAAACTTTACACCATAATTATTAAATCTGCCCGTTTTTATCACAGTCCCAATTTTATTGGGACGCGGTCGCATCCTGGGACGCGGTCGCATCCTTCTGCGAGGCAGTAGTCTCGCGGAAGGAGGCGGCGGAGCGCGTGCGCGAGGAGCATCTCCTCGACGACGCGAGCCGCCGCCGGCGACTGGGGCGGCGCAGGCGCGATTACCTGCGCCTGATGCCGCCCTGGCCGAGGCCGCGGGTGACTGGATCGGGGAATTAGTCCGTCACCCACCGAGAGGCCGACCGCGTAAGTAAAGACCGACATCCTACCCGAGGAGGGCACGTCGGTCGAGGAGAGGGTACTCCTCAGGGGTATTCCGTCGGGCCAACCACTGACGTCAAGTCAATATGCTAAGTTGGTTGGCCCAACGACGAAGGCGACGTCACGGGTGGGTTACGGGTGTGCGTGCTTACGCCCCTCTGTCACCCCGGATGGAGTGGTGCGAGGAGTGTGCCGACCGTAACCCGCCCCCAAAAAAAAAAAAAAAAAAGTCCCAATTTTATAAATAAAAGTCCCAATTTTATAAATAAAAAATGCAACACACTTTGTGTTGCATTTTTTAGCAAATAATAAACAGCTTGCTTTTAAAAAGGATTTTTTCTTTAATTTTATTTTCATTTCTGGCATTGACTAATAGTAAATGATAAATAATATAAAAATTATGAGGCGTGCACTTTTGGATTTTCCAAATTATTTAGTATTACTTAGATTTAATTGCCGCGCATTATTTGAGAAAAGTACTATACAAGCCTTGGCCATAACTAGGAATTGATGGACTTAGGTATGTGTGACTCGGCTACGCCTCGGTCCACATGCAGTAATGTACTAAAATCACCTTTCTCTTTTTTTACCGCGTATGTTGTAAATAACGTCAAATGAAACATAAACAGAACCCATAACCAAACTCTGCTCACCTGTAATAAGGTAATATCTACTATCACGTTATAATCGTCTCGCAAATGATTTTTTTACTTTTTCCAAGTGAGTATTGCTGCCCGTTTGCCTGGTCATCCTCTAATCTTAGTTGGATTTTACGACTACTACGGTAAGTTGAGGAATATTGATACATTATGGATATTTTCACCAAAAGATCCTAATAAAAAATACGATTGTGCTTATAGTCCGAGAGCCAGTAACAGATATATATGACCAAGTTCCTCTCAAGTGATAATTAGTAAAATGCATCAGAAAATCGAACCATAAAGTCTCGTGAACGTCAGCTGCGGCTCGGTGGGTGGGATGAGCAGTTGTAACCTCGCAGCAGATAGAAATCTATTTCTAATTTAAAATCGTTCAGTGAAGAAAATCTCATTAAGTGCAGTGCTATATTGAGTGTAAGAAAAAATAATAAACTAAGTGGACACGAGGCTGTACTTCCCACAGAAAAAAAACAATTTTCAGCTGTACCACAGTGAGTGTTATAGACGCTTTACGGCTTTGCCCCCAAAGTATCGCAAAATAATACCAGAACATGCATCTGCTGCGAGATTACAGTATGTATATAAATTATTATTTTTTTGGGTGGGTAGGAAATAATTATTGAGTCGCGTAATAGATGGCGCTTTCATTGACATTAGTGGCGACAAAAAAAAATCGAGAGTGGCCTCTCTATTTCCAATGTATTATATTACTCTATGATTAGTACCCTTCTTTTCTACTTCTAAAAATGTTTTCCAGTCCCCACAACAAAAGGGTACCCCGAGCATGCGTACAACTAACCCCCTCCAAGCGTACCTTAATACTGTCTATGCTATGCTAGCGTGTATTGTTTGAATCTTTAAAAATAACAAGAATAATTAAAAAGACGTCATTTCCTCTCACATGAAAATTTGTGAGCTGATTTTAAATATATTTCTGTGATAAATAAAAAAAATCAGCTAGCAGTAAGTCGAGGGAAACTTAGTCAGCTGATGCATTTAAATAGTCAGTAAATGCTTCTGGCTAACTTCTACGTAACGACCTTCAAATTATCAGCTGACGATTTTTCCACCGAGATACAGCCAGCTGACGTATATATTTATCAATAGTTACATATAAGCTATCATCAGGTAAATTTTTATTTGAGAGGATATCACTGAAAGTGAAGTTTTTTTTTCCATGATCGAGACATCAGCTGACGTACAATACACTATGTTATAGCCAGCTGATTTTATTTTTTTGTTGAGATATTGGGTTAGCTATAATTTGATAAATTTTTAGCCGAGAGGAAATGAGTGAATGTATTTTTTTTTCTTCGAGCGTGGGACGTTACAACTGCTCATCCCCCCCACCGTGCCGCAGCTGACGGTCATAAGGCTTCATGATACTATTGTCTGATGCGTATCACCAATTATCTCTCGAGAAGAAATAATTAACCAAATTTTCACCTGGCTCTTGGACCATTACTACGTACGTATAATAATAATAATAATAATTACCTATTTGGTCGCCAGAGCGATATGCTCGGGGGTGGAAGTGTCATTTTCAAGGGCATAATTACGGGGAAACCATGAGTTTGTTTATCGCAGACTCAATGGTGAAACCGGCGCCGCACCGCTCGACACCCCTAGCCACTTACATCAATGTTGCCCTCTGTTGCCCGTATGACTTGTGTGTCTGTGGCGACTATTTAGGGGGCCCATTCAGTGAGTTGGCGAGTCACCGTTTGCCACCGTTCAGCTCTTAACATGGATTTGAAGGCAGACGACAGTTATAACTTCATAGATTTAAGATGAACCAGTCCACTAAACACCCACTCCCATATTTCATATATTAGATACCATCATCATACAATAGTTTTACACTTACTGCTGGCATTCCACGTATGTTAAGTGCAAACGTGGAATGTCATCGGTAGATGTCCCATCCCAATATTTAGATTAAATTTATCCAAAGGCCTCTGCGTGTTGGATCCATATCCCCATGTAAGCCTCCCAAAGGACCGGGCATCTTCCCTATGGAAGATCCCGTGAATTAAAAGGAGATACAATAATAATAAAAATAAAATACCTCTGGGCCAGTCGTTACCTCACCATGAAGCTAGCGCAAAACTCAGAGGAACATTATATGGCTCCCTAAGTTCTATTGATAAATAAAAAAAAAATGTATCACAAGATTTACAGGAAAGCCAATAAACCGCAGGGCAGCTTGTGGCGAGCTGAATGTGAGTGGCGACACTGCGGTCCTGAATACTCCAGAGAGTCGATCAGGGCCTCGTCTCCAGCTGGCCTTCATTGGCTGGCTAGAGTGGAAACTGAAGAGTACCCGAAGGACCCTCAGCTCTGGCTTGCCTTAAACAGCTGGTCACAGAGGGATCGCCAGAGCTATATGCTCGGGGATTGAAGTGTCATTTTCAAGGGCATAACTACGGAGAAACCATGGCTCTATTTATCGCAGACTCAATGGTGAAACCGGCGCCGCACCGCTCGACACCCCTAGCCACTTGCACCAATGTTGCCCCCTGTTGCCCATATAGCTTGTGTCTATTTAGGGGGCCCATTCAGTGAGTTGGCGAGTCATCGTCTGCCACCGTTCATCTCTCAATATGGGTTTGAAGGCAGATGACAGTTTAAAATTTCATAGTTTTAAGATGAACCAGTCCACTAAGCACCCACTCCCATAATCAGATATTAGCTACCATAATCATACAATAGTTTTACACTTATCGCTGGCAGTCCACGTATGTTATGTGCAGACGTGGAATGTCATCGGTAGATGTCCCATCCCAATATTTAGATTAAATTTCTCCAAAGGCCTCTGCATGTTGGATCCATATCCCCATGTAAGCCTCCCAAAGGACCGGGCATCTTCCCTATGGAAGATCCCGTGAATAAATGGAGATACAATAATAATAATAATAATTAATAATTCCATTTATTTCAGACTTACTATTACGTCCATATAAAAACTTAATTAATACAGGTAGAATACTATACTATTACAGGTAAAATAAATTAAAAAAAATGTTAAGTTTATTTGTTCATTAATGAAACAGATTGTTACATGCCAATTACAAATATCAATAAGATTAAGTAGGTATAATAAAATCTCAAAGTATAAAAGAAATAAAAGTTAATAAAATTGCATAAAGTTAAATAATAATATAGATGTCAAATATGGAATGTCAATATTTTATGATAAATAAAATTAAAAATAAATAAATAAATAATCTTTAAATACGTCCAGTCCATAATGATACCCCAAGTAGGCCTATGTTCAACTTAATACGTTGATATGCTGATGGGTGAATATAAAATATAAGGTTCCCCACCAGTTAACTAACACAAAATATATTTCCAGAATAACATTAGCACGAGAATGCAACAGTGTCGATGTTTTGTTAATCTACTTGACAAGGCTAGGAATAAATTATCATCTGTAGTCGACGCTGGATATATTTTAATCTTGCTTTTCGTGTGTCTTATTTAAAAACGTTTAAGGTTATATTTATCTAATATCTTTAATATATTGTCAACTTTAACATTTTCAATTTATTAAAAAAAACTCGTGGAAATCCATTTTTATTAGAAAATGGAGGAAAGAAAGGAAAACCCACCACTTTCCCGCGGTTAATCAATATACCGCTCACCTCAAGAAAGGAAGGAATACGTGATGAAATCAAAGTGGAATAGGATATAAGGAAATCTTACGGATGGTTCGGCTTCAAATGCTGTCCTGGGGATACCTCGGTAAGAGGCGAAACACGTGTCGAATCTTTATTCGAAGTTCTGCGGAAAATTGCAAATTGAAGTTCTTGAGGGTGCTTATCATAAATATAAGATTTCCTTACATCCTATTCCACCTTGATCCTACCCCGTATTCCTTCCTTTCTTGAGGTGTGCGTTATATTGATTAACCGTGGGAAAGTGGCGGGTCTTTCTTTCTTTCCTACATTTTCTAATCCAAAAAACTACTATCGGATCAAAACGTTACCGCTATTGTGATTCAACAAGAAACTCAACTCAAAGATTTGACTATTATTATTTATTTAGTAATTGTTATATAAAATATAGTACATGTTTAGTAAAAATAAGCTCTTTGAACCACGATATAATTTAAAATTCAAATCCAATGTAAAAGATTACGGCTGGACTAGGTCCCACAAGCGGCCTCCGATCACGAGTTAACACAAATATCATCTCAGCTTATATACATTCCAATGCTGGGCTCGAACCTCCTCCACAACAGAAAGAGAATTGATCTACTACACCACGCTGATCAGACGTGTTAATATAGGGCTTTCTATCGACTTCTTTTTTCTCTTGCACTGATGTTAATTGCTTGGAAAAGAAAACTAAGTCTTTTACGATCACCCAAGGGTAATTAGGGCTCTGAACGCCCAGCTCAGGGCTGTTCTGTGGAAACCCCAGAGAGTCATGGCGGTCAGAGCCATTCGCGGGTACCGCATGGTATCGACCGAGGCGGCATGCCTAATGGCCGGGACACCCCCGTGGGACCTAGAGGCGGAGATGCTCTCCGACCTCTACCGGCGGGTGACCTCACTGCGCGACGAAGGTGGCTCCCCATCGCTGAGCGAGATAGCCACCTGGCGCGAGGACGCCCGCCGAGACGTCATCGCCCGTTGGGCTACGCGGCTGGAGAGGCCTAGACATGGTGTCGTCACCGTCGAGGCTCTCCGGCCCGTACTGACGGAGTGGATGGAGCGGCGGCACGGAGTCCTCTCCTTTCGACTGGTGCAGGTGTTGTCGGGGCACGGATGCTTCGGCTCGTACCTGCACACGGTCGCACATAGGGAGTGGACTTCGTTCTGCCACCATTGCAGCAGTGACGAGGACACGGCGCAACACACGCTAGAGGCGTGTCTGGGCTTTAACCGGCAGCGCCGTGACCTCGTCGCTGCTATCGGTGCCGACCTGGCGCTGCCGGCTGTCGCGAGAGCGATGGTCGACAGCGTCAGGAACTGGGACGCGGTCGCCGCCTTCTGCGAGGCTGTCATCTCGCAGAAGGAGGCGGCGGAACGAGTCCGGGAGGAGTCCCGCGACCCGGGCCGCCGTCAGCGGCCGGGGCGGCGCAGGCGCGAATACCTGCGCCTGATGCCGCCCTAACCGAGGCCTCGGGTGATCGGACCGGGGAATTGTCCGGTCACCCGACGTGAGGCCACCGCGTGAGGGCGACGCCCCGACGGCGAAATCTGTCGGGGCGTCGACGAGAGGAACCCGCGAGGGTAAACCGCCGGGCGGGCCACCGAAGTTAAAATCGAGTACCGGTGGTCCGCTCGCACGGCGAAGAGAGAAGGTTTTACGGTGGGTCTATGGGGTCACGCGCGGCCTTTCCGTCACCCCGGACCGATTCAGCGGGGCGAGACGCACCCATAGCCCACCAATAAAAAAAAAATAAAAAAAAAAAAAAAAGGGTAAGAAAGGGAGTGATGAATTGTTTTCGTACTTCGTCACCACACGGTAAACTACTATTATTATTGCTATTAATTCTATTATAAAATAAAGTTTAATTATGTAATAAAATTGAAATTATGAATTGAAAAAATCGCAGATGCAGTTGCGCGGGCCAGATAGTATAAAGATAAATTTGACCTCTCTCAATCATCATTCTCCTACTATTATCCCAATTACTTGAGGTCGATACAATATGTACTCTTCTTTCATAGTAAATATTGTAGAAGTTATTAGCAATAGTTTTATGACCGGCCGCCTGCCAGTCAACCCTTCTTGGAAATGTAATTGTTGACCGAACGGCATCAGATAGAGTTGGCCCAGGTCGTTCTAAGGCTCTTAGTCGTCTTTGACGACATCCACGAGCAAAGTAAGGGTTGGTAGTATTCGTAGCCGCTACTACACAGCTGAAATTTGATCTCTCTCAATAAGAATGAAAATAGCTCATTTGAGAACTCAAGCTATTTTTACCTCAGATAGCTACAGTTCGAGGCTTGGTTTCCCTTTTTTATTATTTTTCCTTTTTTTAATTTGTACACATATTTCAGTATTTTATTAATTATTATTTAATAACAAATTATACATTAATGATTTCTGATATATTGATAGTCCCTTCCTTGCGTGACCATGAATTCTGTAAAGTGTTCGATACGTCAAGCAAGTAACAAATACAAACTCGATAGAATTCATAATAAGTTTTATTTTAATTATATATTGTCCAAAAAATACTAAAAAGAAAATACTTAGAAATAGATTATATCTAAATTACACAGTTTATACATTGATCTCGTTAGCAAAATATATAGAACTAGCTTCTGCCCGCGACTTCGCCCGCAAAAGAGGTTACTTTTCTAAAGTTTTTCATCCCCTATTTTTATTTTACCCCTTAAGGGTAAATTTTCTACAAAATGTTAATGTCATACTTATTTACATTTAATCAATAGCCTAAAAATAATTTCAAGCTTCTGGCTTTAAAAATGATGATGCTTCCTTACAACTTTTCATCCCCCTTTACAACCCTTTTTTTTGCATTAAAAAGGCTCTAGACTAGCTGTGTGTACCAAATTTCATTTAGATCGGTTCAGTAGTTTTGGCGTGAAAGAGCGACAGACAGACAGACAGACAGAGTTACTTTTGCATTTATAATATTAGTAAGGATGTAGGTACACAGTAGTTACAAAATACGTATTCGTACATACAAACACATTCGTACATACTAAGCGATGTAATTCATATTGCATATTTCGAATAATATTTGTGTAAATGTATGTATTTAGTGGTTGCACCTACCACATGCTGGGTAACAATTAAACCAACAGTACAAGTAACAATATACACGTGCATTAAGATACCTTATACATAGATTAATAATAAAATTAATATGAAGTTTGTTTCTTTTTTATTTTTATCAAATGTGAAAGTTATAATATGAATTTTGTATTTTGTTTTTAAATATTCTTTTATCTTTTTTTTCTATGGTCAGCGCACTCCTCGCATCACTCCGTCCGGGGCGACAGAGGAGCGTAAGCACGCACACCCGTAACCCACCCGTGAACCTTGTCTTCGTCGTTGGACCGGCCACCGGAGCAGCGTGAACTTGACGTCAGTGGCCGGCCCGACGGAATACCCCCCGAGGGGTACCCTCTCCTTGAGCGACATCCCTCCCCCCTCGTGGAGGACGCCGGTCTTTCCTCGCGCGGTCAGCCTCTCGGCAGGTGACGGACTAATTCCCCGGTACAGTCACCCGCGGCCTCGGCTAGGGCGGCATCAGGCGCAGGTAATCGCGCCTACGCCGCTCCAGTCGCCGGCGGCAGCTCGCGTCGTCGAGGAGACGCTCCTCGCGCACGCGCTCCGAGGCCTCCTTCCGCGAGACTACTGCCTCGCAGAAGGCTGCGACCGCGTCCCAGTTCGGCACCGATGATTGCTACGAGTTCACGGCGCTGCTCTGCCCAAGCTGCACAAGCGTCGAGCGTATGCTGCACCGTATCCTCGTCGCAATCGCAGCGGTGGCAGGACGGTGTACTCTCCCTCCTGACGACCATGTGCAGATATTTGGCGACGCATCCATGACCCGTCAAAACCTGCACCAGTCGGAAGGAGAGCACCCCGTGCCGCTGTTCTAACCACTGCATCAGCACCGGCCGGAAGGCCTCCACGGTCCGCACACCGAACCAAGGCTTCTCCAGCCGAACTGCCCAAGGGTCAATAACGTCTTGGCGGGCGTCGACGCTAAGCCGTGAGCTCCCTCAGTGAGACCACACCGCCCTCCGCTCGCACCCCCGACACCCGCCGATAGAAATCGGCGAGCATTACCGCCTCTAATATTCTTTTATCTGCCCATCCATTTTCTTCCAAGCTACGAAATTGCTTAAGTTTTTTTGTAATATCATCATCATCACCTCAGCTCATATATGTCCCACTGTTGGACTCGAGCCGTCTCCATAATAGGAGGGAAATGACCTACTATACCACGCTGGTCAGTCGTATTGGTATGGGGTTTTGTTTCGAGTTCTCCATTTTCGCATAGATGTTAAATGCGGTTTATATGCCTTAGTCGTCTCTTACGGTCACCCACGGGTAACAAAGGGGGTGGTAAATTGTATTCTTACTCCATAACCACATGGGAAGAACAATTTTATAATATAACTAGCCATATAAGCATGGTAATGGAATATACCTAGATCAATATTCAAGTTAGATATTAATTTAGCCATCTTCAAAGTAAAGATATATAATTTATAAGACTGAGGTAATCATAGACCCTATAAGCTATCTTCTTTCGCTCATATATGTTCCTTGAGCATAATCTTACACAATATTGGAAGATAAATTAACCTACTAGGTATATCACCTTCGTCAGGGTATCCACTGAGATCTAAGAACTAGTACCAAGAGTCAGTCCAACGGCGATGGGGAGAGGATACGATAGGTTGTGGAACCGCACGCTGACCTTCAGTCGCCCTGAACGAATTGGGCGTGGTGTGTCCAGTTCATGCCAGCCACAAAAAAAAGTATATCTACACTAGTAGCTTTTTATATTATACATTAATATCTGGATGACCAAGCTTTCGCTCGACATTTTCTTTTTAGTGTGTTTTGAAGATATATTTAAATATAATAAAAATAATTACTTAAATAACAATAAAAAAAATAAAAAGTTAAAAGTAATAAAAAAGAGAAACAGGGTTCGAATCGGGCCCGATTATCCATTTGAGGCGTCTTAATGACAGCGTCAAAATTTGCTTTCATATCTTAATAGTTGTCGGGACTTTTGACGGGAATTTGAAAACGTCATGTGGTGCTCTTGTATTATATTCGATATCTTAGTGTTTTAACATGTTATATTAGATAATTTTGATGGCATTTTATGTAATGTGATGTGCGGAAATACTTGGATGTAGTGATTATCATATAAAAGTGCTTTACAACGTTTTCGTTTTCCATCAAAATTCCCACAAGATACCATTAACAGTGTGGCCATTGCACTGTTAATGGTGACAATTTGACTTAGACAACGACTGACTTGAAAGACTAAAAACGTGAAAATATTTATTATAGCTTGACACTGGCACCAATAGCTCGTATATGTAGCTGATTGCCAATAGGACTTTTGACTTAGACAATGGACATGACTGACGACTAAAATATAAATCTATTATAATTTTTTAATCTTATTTTACTTGACATTGGCGAAGTTGTGGTTAATCACTCACAGAGGCCATTCATTAAGAAGAAGAAGAAGAAGAAGAAGAAGAAGATTGCCAATACATAAGAAGAAGAAGAATTAATAGTTGTCAGCCAACGCGAAATTATATTTTTTTGTTGCCTGAAAATATTAATAAAACAATATTTTCTACAAATGAAACTTAACTCGTCCCCGGAACCCCCTCATGCTAAATTTCAAGAAAATTGTTGGTGCTGTTGTCGAGATTCAGAATATATATATATACAAGAATTGCTCGTTTAAAGATATTAGATAGATAGATTAGAAAATACGGTAGAATCATTCTGTAGCCCTATAAACATTTTCTCGCATGATATATTTAATAATTAAATAAATAAATATGTGACAACCTCAGAAACATTTATCCAGTCTAGAAAATGTCTAATCATATGATACCTAAAACATCCTTTTAGACTCAAGGCGTAGCTGCAAAGGATAATTACGGAGTGACTAGTGAAGGTAATAACTACTAATTCGTATCTATGTGGGCTTTTAGTACGTCAGGCTTTAGAAGCTCTCTCGTACACAAGTGGCCCCAAGTTAGTGTTGTTCAAGTACGTCGTCTGTGTATAATAGTTACAGCTAAGTGGGGCACCAAAATTGCCGCTGCGGGTAACTTTTCCTTGAGTATGAGTTATTGTTTACTCGAAATGATTACAAATTATGTTCTTTATATATATATATATAGCTTACGCTAACGTAAATACTTTGACTGTGTTGCTCTGTGAATAAGTAACGCAATTATATTATATTGTTATCAAATATGTAGTATAGTAGTAGCATAGTTTTTTTTTAAGCCTGGTTTTTCGCAATTTCATCATCATTATCATTATGCGAAAGGGAATGCTCCAATGGTTCGGACATGTGGAAAGAATGCCGAACGAACGTCTGGTTAAAAAGATATACAATGCGAAAGTGGAAAGATGTAGGTACCGGGGGAGACCGAGACTCACCTACCTAGACCAGATTGGTCACGTACTGAAGGAAGGTGGAGTCAAGAGTTTCCGAAACCGGCGAGCGTGTATGAAAAGAATTATAAATGTTGAGGAAGCACGTGAAGTATGCAAGGATAGAGTTCTCTGGCACTCTGTTCTCTCTGCCTACCCTTTTTTTTTTTTTTTTTTTATTTTTTTTTTTTTATTGGTAGGCTATGGGTGCGTCTCGCCCCGCCGAATCGGTCCGGGGTGACGGAGAAGGCGGCGCGTGACCCCATAGACCCACCGTAAAATCCTCTCTCTTCGCCGTGCGAGCGGACCACCGGTACCCGATCTTTGTCTTCGGTGGTCCGCTCGGCGGTTTACCCTCGCGGGTTCCTCTCGTCGGCGCCCCGACAGATTTCGCCGTCGGGGCGTCGCCCTCACGCGGTGGCCTCGCGTCGGGTGACCGGACAATTCCCCGGTCCGATCACCCGAGGCCTGGGTTAGGGCGGCATCAGGCGCAGGTATTCGCGCCTGCGCCGCCCCGGCCGCTGGCGGCGGCCCGGGTCGCGGGAGTCCTCCCTGACTCGTTCCGCCGCCTCCTTCCGCGAGATGACAGCCTTGCAGAAGGCGGCGACCGCGTCCCAATTCCTGACGCTGTCGACCATCGCCCTCGCGACAGCCGGCAGCGCCAGGTCGGCACCGATAATAGCGACGAGGTCACGGCGCTGCCCGTCCCAGCCCGAGCATTCCTCGAGCGTATGTTGCGCCGTGTCCTCGCCACTACTGCAATGATGGCAGCCTGGAGTCCACTCCCTGTACACGACCGTGTGCAGGTATTTCCCGAAGCAC
Source organism: Lymantria monacha (assembly GCA_905163515.2). NCBI lineage: Eukaryota > Metazoa > Arthropoda > Insecta > Lepidoptera > Erebidae > Lymantria > Lymantria monacha. The sequence continues at coordinate 23,370,307 of LR991083.1, forward strand.
CCGTGCCCCGTCAACACCTGCACCAATCGGAAGGTGAGGACCCCGTGCCGCCGCTCCATCCATTTCATCAATACGGGCCGAAAGGCCTCGACGGTCACGATACCGTGTCTAGGCCTCTCCAGCCGCGTAACCCAACGGGCGATGACGTCTCGGCGGGCGTCCTCGCGCCAGGTGGCTATCTCGCTCAACGATGGGGAGCCACCCTCCTCGCGCACTGAGGTAACCCGCCGGTAGAGGTCGGAGAGCATCTCCGCCTCTAGGTCCCACGGGGGTGTCCCGGCCAATAGGCACGCCGCCTCTGTCGACACCGTGCGGTACCCGCGAATGGCTCTGACCGCCATGGCTCTCTGTGGCCTCCACAGAACCGCCCTGAGCTGGGCGTTCAGAGCCCTCGCCCACACGGGTGCGCCGTACATGGCCATCGAGCGGATGACTCCCGCATACAGCCGTCGGCCCTCGAAACTGGGTCCGCCCACATTCGGCATGAGCCGAGAAAGGGCGGACGCCGCGCCGACCAGCCGGGGAGCAATCTGTCGGAAATGCTCCCAGAACCACCATCTCTCTGCCTACCCTGCAAGGGATATGGCGTGATGATATTTATGTATGTATCATCATACATATGTATCATCTCAGCTCGTATATGTCTTACTGTTGGGCTCGAGCCTCCTCCATAATGGGAGGGAAATTAACCTACTGTACCACGCTGGTCAGACGTATTGGTATAGGTTTTTGTTTCGAGTTTTCCTTCTCCCGCATAGATGTTATATGTGTTTTATATCCTTTAGTCGTTTCTTACGATCACCCACAAGTAAAATAGGGGGTGGTGAATTATATTCTTACTCCGTCACCTCACATAAATTTATCTTTCATTTATTCTATATAATTATGTTATATAATACGACCTCCTGGATCAGTTGTTATCTCACCATACAACTAATACTAAACTCGGAGGAATATTATATGTCTCTCTAACTTATTAATAATATATGGGTTCGCCCATATTCATATAAGATAACGTATAGAGTCAACGATGACCTGTACTTTGTAAATGATATATCTTTATTTAGACGACTACTAAATTAATATGAAATGCTAATATTAATTTAGATATATTCCATTTCCAAAGTCGTGTTCCGTATTGTAAAAAAAAAGCAGAATTAGTAACGAAACGAGATTATAGATATTAAAAAAAGGCGACATTATTGTAGATAGTATAGGAGATTAATATAAACTTAAATATAGAAGAATATCGTTTGTTTGTACCATATTGAAACGTACATAAAGGAATTAAATTATATAGCTTCAGCTCAAATTCATATAACCATAAACCATATAATCATATAATTAACAAAAAGAATTTTATTTATTTTAGTAATGGTAGGACCACGCTGTTGACAGTTCTCTGTCTACAGCCGCGGGCCGGTCCGTCCGGGGTAGTACCACACTCTCGCAGAAGATCGTCGTCTGAGTAATGGCAATGTGCTATTGCGCTTCATTCCGTGAGCGAGAGAGCCGAAAGCCCAACTGGATGGGTTTGCAATTGTATTGGTAGGCAGTGGCCTAGCTATACCCTTGGTATTGCAAAGGTCCATGGGCAGCAGTAAAACTTACAGTTGTGCTGTATCCTCGTATGCCACCATAAGCAATAAACTAAAAATAAGATTACCTTGAGGCTGTATAACTTACACCTGTGTTTGCTCATTTGAGTTCGTTCTTTGCTATTTACACGCAATTATAATATATCCATCATCATCATCTCGTTTCATAAATGTCCCACACTCCTTCATAATGGGAGGGATATCGACATACTATAGGGTTTTGTTTTGAGTTTTTTTTCTCTTGCAGAGATGTTATATGTGTTTTGTATCACTTAGTCGTCTCTTACGATCACCCAAGTGTACAACAGGAGATGGTAAATCGTATTCGTACTCCGTACCACTCGGCTATATCACGTCACCACCACACAATTCTATTATTTTACCGCATTTTGATCCAATTATTTACCGTATTTTGCTGAAACTATTTAGTTCTTTACCGTTAGTCGCTACAAAATAGTACACTTCATCATTCTCCTACTCTTATCCCAATTACTTGGGGTCAATACAATATGATCTCTTTTTTTCATAGTACATATTGTTAAAGTTATTGGCAATAGTTTTATGGGAATATATGGGCTTCTTGGGATTGTAATTGTTGACCAAACGGCATCAAATGGAGTTGGCCCAAGTCATTATAAGACTCTTAGTCGTCTTTAACGACATCCACGAGCAAAGTAAGGGTTGGTAGTATTCGTAGCCACTACCGCATAGCTTGCTATAAAATAGTACAATATTTACATAAATTGAGCAGCGTGGTAGATTAATTTTCCACCCATTTTGCAAAGAAATTGGGACACTACAGTGATATGCTTAAAGATAAGACTGATGAGATATAATTCTTACTAATATATGTATATACATATAATAAAATAAAACCAATATTTTATCGAGTGAGTTAGTTTGATCATAATAAGTAACTACGAATAATCTCAGTTCTTGTCTAATAAAAAATCTTAAAGAAAATTATGTGAAGACCAAGACTAAGACCAGTTCGGTTACAAAACTCTCAAGCAAAATGCGAGGACTGAGGATGCAAAACGGTTCATTCCCTTTGTTTTATGAGACAATTAAGAAGCGAAGGGACGTCGGGGTGGCGCGAAGAGTAAATTTTTGTGCCTCGTAATAAAAGAAGCGAGAGCATTTAAATAGCAGATTGAAAACTCCTAACGATCTATGTAAAGTTCACGATATAACAAGGATTTTTTCGGTAAAAATGGTAGGTAATTTTCATTTTATTATGTTCAGGTTGGTTTATTTTAAAGGCCTATATTTTCTCTTTTTCATACACTTATTTGCGATGAAAGAGAAATTAACTTATAACCACATCAATCATGAGATGGGTTAGTGTAGATTTTTAGTTCGAAGTTTCCACTTTTCAAAGCGATTTACATAGTGATTTTAAAATGCCCTTGGATAAGGTTAAGGTTACTGAGTTGCCACTCGTATTCTTACTCCTCTATTACAATAAAATACACATAATACTTATCTATGATTCAGGCTTTTATTATTATAAACTAAATGTTTAAAAACAAGTGATCATAAATAATATAAAATGTTATATATAGAATCATTTTCTTTTTATACTTGTAATAAATGTCGGTCAAAATTCAATAACTGATACTGTAGCGGGTAGATACAAATCTCTGTAATGACGATGATTTGTTGATCGTAAGACACCTTACTTCTCTCATGATCATGAATACTGTAAAATGTTCAAAACAATTACAATTAAACAACTAAATATCAAATAAAAACGCGATAGCATCTTTAAAAATAATTTTATTTCAAATGCGTAATACTCGTGTCAACATCAGAAATCATTATGATTAAAGCGTTTTAACAGCTAAGCAAACACTTCAATTATATAAGAGGATAAAAGAGGATTGCTTTTCAATCGCAAATGCATCTAAAGAGGTTGAATTAAACCGTTTTGTAGACTACAAACAAGACTTACGATAACACAAACTCTACACACTGGGGTTATATAAAAAAGCTTTTTTTTCCACAAGATTATATTTTCCATTTTATTTGAATTGCATGCGTTGAACATAATTTTACCGTATACAATGATGTGCCATACAGCGATATACGACATGTAATAACACGAATTTTTAAATATGAGCAGGCCGTATTTGCCTGCTACGAGTATTCCGTGATTTTTCATGCAAGACTTTTTGTTAAAGGAAAATAACACAGAATGTTGGCGTTTAACCTCATTCGACATTTATGTATAAATTTCTAGATGTGCCTGTTATTTTATTCATCATCTCAGCTCATATGTATCCCACTGTTGGGCTCGAGCCTCCTAATTAATGGGAGGCAAATTGACCTACCACGCTGGTCAGACGTGTTGGTATAGGATTTTGTTCCGAGTTTTCCTTCTTACATAGATGTTATATGCGTTTTATATCCCTTAGTCGTCTTTTACAATCACCCACGGGTAAGATAGGGAGTGATGAATTATATTCTTAATCCTTCACCACAGGGAAACTGTTGTTCTATTAGCGTTATATATCTCATTAGCCATTTTGTAGGTACTATAGTAGGCGACAATATCACAAATATTCTGTTATTCTTTTAGATGTTATTTGCAATGATATTATTGATTAATGCGCCGCACTTGTAAACCTTGGCAATGTTATAATATTGCCGCGTTGTGCAGAAACAAATTAATTAAACCTATTTTAATTATTTAGAAATAGCTGAAATATTTTTTTCTCTCTCTTTTCGGCTTTTAAGGATGGCTTTTTCCTGTTAACTTGTCTTGTACTCTCAAGAACAACGTTACATAATTCTTAATTAATTGTGTAAATAAAACATAAGAAATGAACACAAACGCTTATTTTTCTCTAGAAAGGTTATTCATCATTCTCCTACTCCTATCCCAACCGCTTGGGATCGATACATGTACTCTTCCTTCATAGTACATATTGCAAAAGTTATTGGCAATAGTTTTATGACCGGCCGCCTGCCAAACGTCCACGCTCCTTGGGAATGTAATTGTTGATCAAACAGCATCAGATAGAGTTGGCCAAGGTGATTATAAGGCTCTTAGTCGTCTTTTACGACATCCACGAGCAAAGTAAGGGTTGCTAGTATTCGTAGCCGCTATCACATAACACATCTCTAGAAAGGTTATTGTGACTGAAATTATAAACCAACATTTTACATGCACGCATTATATACATAATTACACAATATTTTTTTCTAAACAAATACCTGTTAAGTTGTTGAGTGCTTTTATTCTTTTAAAGTCATATAATGTGTATTTTTTACTTGAGGTTTCAGTCGTCATAAAAGAAAAGTATTGTTAAGGATTGAGAGAGGTTTGGGTGATTCGGAGCTACCATTCATATTTGTTTCATTACGTCCATAATATGGACGTCATTTTATAATAAAACAAAAAGTTAGAGATCATGTTTATAGTATAATTACTATAAACATGATCTCTAACTTTGGCCTTTTAAAATGGCTGAAAATGGCTCAGCGTGCTATGGAAAGGCTGGATATTTCTCTATGTGATAAAATTTGAAATACGGTAATCCGTAAAAGAAAAGTTGTAACCGATATTGGCCACAGATTATCACGTTGAAGTACCCATTGGCAAGCCATATCCCTCGATAAAACGACAGCAGTTGGGGAAGAAAGATTTTCGAGTTGCGACCATGAATCTGACCATGTAGTACAGAACGATATAGGGTGGACTGATGACATCTTAAATATTGGAGGGAGCCCTAACATATGCAAGTGGCAGACAGGACCGTTCTGCGTTTTTATTCTTGCAGGAAGGCGTTGTCCAACGGTCAACATGTGTGATACCAAAAACAATGATCAATTTAATTATATATTAAAATCAGTCTTCTTCGTTACACAAAAATATTCTGAGTGACAACCACAAACCTAGTGTTTAGTAGGTAGTTCAAAAGTAGACATCTAAGGACTGATGGACTATATTTTATTATTATATTTTATTATTTATGTTTATAATGTTAAATAAAATTTAATTCAACAGAAATACCCAAAAATAAAATACATATTGTTAAGTTTATATTTTTATATTATTTAGTTTCTATTTTCTTATAAATACGGTTATTTCAAAAGAATGCTGTGTGGTGGCGGCTACGAATACTACCAACCCTTACTTTGCTCGTAGATGTCGTAAAAGACGACTAAGAGCATTATAACGACCTGGGCCAACTCCATCTGATGCCGTTTGGTCAACAATTACATTCCCAAGGAGGGTTGATGTCTGTCAGGCGGCCGGTCATAAAACTATTGCCAATAACTTTTACGATATGTACTATGAAAAAAAAGTACATATTGTATCCACCCCAAGTAATTGGGATAAGAGTAGGAGAATGATGATGATAATGACGGTTATTTCAAAAGAGTGGTAATTGTGATTCAATTATTTTCCATGATGGGATAAGGATACTATAGTCATCACTTCTTCCTTTTACATGGGTAATATAAGATTACAGTATCGTAATATATTGATTGAATGTTGCAGACTTATTAGCGTGGCATAGTTGATATTAATTTTCATCCTCTTGGAGACTACCTCCTATTGGAAGAAAATTCCAGCTATGGAATGTAAATGGCATAAAAAAGGGCTAAAAATATACTTACAAAAGTAGGTATTCATTGTTCTTAATAATCACATATTTAACTTCAACATACATACATACATGTCATCACGCCATATCCCTTGCAGGGTAGGCAGAGAGAACAGAGTGCCAGAGAACTCTATCCTTGCATACTTCACTCGCTTCCTCAACGTTCATAATTCTCTTCATACACGCTCGCCGGTTTCGGAGACTCTTGACTCAACCTTCCTTCAGTACGTAACCAATCTGGTCTAGGTAGGTTAGTCTTGGTCTCCCCCGGTACCTACATCCTTCCACTTTCGCATTGTATATCTTCTTAACCAGACGTTCGTTCGGCATTCTTTCCACATGTCAAACTTAACTTTAACTTAAAAATACATTATGTCCCTGATTTGCAATATACATAAAATTATATTACATTTCCATTTATATTTTAAATCTACATGAGTTATCAACAGAATACACACATCCCAATCCCAATATTGCGTTGACGGAGAACGTACATAGAACAAGGGAATACATCACTAACATATGCCTTTGCCTGTTCGACCTGGTACCCCGAGGGAAATGCAGAAACGTTTGCTTGACGGAGAGCAATATGCATTCTGTTTGAGCGACAAAAGTATAGGTTATAAAGCAGGACATATATATTTCACTATTAGATATCTTACGATTTGTATCAAATGTACAATTTGATCTCATTGAATTGCATGTGGGAGACAATAATTAAATATGACAATCTATAGCTATAAAAAAGGATTGTTTGTATAAATGACATCGCTGAACTCAGAAATTATTTGACCGTTCTGTAGTGTATATTAAATAATCTATATGCTTCTTAAGTTGATTTTAGTATGTATGTTCTTTTATAATATAATTTTGTTAAGCTTGCACTTTACATTATAACATACATACATACATACATACATATCGTCACGCCATATCCCTTGTAGGGTAGGCAGAGAGAACAGAGTGCCAGAGAACTCTATCTCTGCATACTTCACTCGCTTCCTCAACATTCATAATTCTCTTCATACACGCTCGCCGGTTTCGGAGACTCTTGACTCCACCTTCCTTCAGTACATGACCGATCTGGTCTAGGTAGGTTAGTCTCGGTCTCCCTCGGTACCTACATCCTTCCACTTTCGCATTGTATATCTTCTTAACCAGACGTTCGTTCGGCATTCTTTCCACATGTCCGAACCATCGGAGCATTCCCTTTCGCATCTTTACACAAATACTCTCTTTCATACCTACTCGCTCTCTTACGTCGTCGTTACGAATGCGGTCGGTCAGCCTAACTCCACAGATTTTCCGAAGAGATCGCATTTCGACCGCATTAATTTTACTTTCATACTCTTTTCTGCATACCCAACTCTCGCTTCTATACAGTAATGTTGGGACAAGCACTGCGTTATGTATTGCTACACGTGCCTTCTGGCTGAGGTGGTGGCTGCCGAGTGGTTGCCCCAACGCTCCGTTCACTCTATTTCCCGCATTCACTCTTCGCTCTATATCAGTGGTGTACCGTCCATCTCGGCTAAATCCACATCCAAGATATACAAATTCATCCACTTGCTCTAGTACATCATTACCTATTGTTACTCTTACATCTGTTCTGGCTTCATCTCTTTCAAAGACCATTATTTTGGTTTTGCTCACTTACATTATAATGCGCATTATAATGTTGGATGAATATGTTTAATTAAATTTGTATGCATTTGTATTTTTTTCACGGACAAGGTTTATATGCTATCTCCATTGATGTATCTCGCCACCAGGTAGCGCTGCAATATATCGACTTCTACAAACAAACCAATGGGCTGGGTTTGCTAGTTTCTTATAAAAAATCTATCATAAAATATTTAAAAAAAATGTCTCGGATGATTTCATAATCGTACGTACGTTTATAGTCTCACAAAGAATTCTGCATGAAATGTGACGACACTATTAAAAGTATTATTATTTTAACCAAATGGCGCTTTGTCTAAATGATCAAATAAAAACCATAATTGAAAAATCTTTTTATTCATTCAAAATACTATTTCATAAAACAGATTTTATTGTCAAATGCACATGACACATGATCCCTGAACAAGACTGAAAGTCACTTAGCTTCAATTTAGTACATTTAAATTAGGCTTGAGACTAAATTAAATTTAGTGTAGAGGTTTCATACGCTTGATATATTTTATATTAGTGATTTAATAAAAGCATAATTAAAAAACTGAAATAAAAGTTTTATTTTAGATCATTTGTTAGACATATACAATCTTTCTGAATGGTAAGGAGTAAAGAATATGTCAGTATAACTCAGTTTTTCCCTTTTTTTTCGTAAGTCGCTAAAACCGGCTACAGTATTACTACGAAATCGAGCAGCAGTATTCCCCTTTTTTTTTTTTTTGGTGGACTATGGATGCGTCTCGCCCCGCCAAATCGGCCCGGGGTGACGGAGAAGGCGGCGCGTGACCCCATAGACCCACCGTGAAACTCCTCTCTCTTCGCCGTGCGAGCGGGCCACCGGAACCCGATCTTTAACTTCGGTGGCCTGCAGCAGTATTCCCCTGGGACATTTTTAACACCCACTGCGATGTCTAATCCACATGTCAATTGTGGCGATTATGGTTTAATTCTGACTTTGAGTATGTACGTATACACGATATTCGAGAGCAGGTTCGAGCCTCTTTCATAATAGGAGAGAAATTGACCTTATATATCACACTGGTCAATGTGTCTGCTGTGTCTTCATCCAATACGTCTTATATATTCTGTAAAATTTATAAAATGTATCATGTAACCATCGAAGTATGTCACAAAACTAAAGCGCCCAAGATTAACATTAACGCTCTCGTTAAATGGCGTTTGGTGAGAGCATGACATTGTTTTTCTGACCCTCGTCACAGTAATTTTGTTACAAACTAATTAATTTATATTTTTTACTAGCTGCCATTATTTTTACATCATCTAACGAAAAATACCTTAATTTTTTAATTAAAATATTAAGTTAAATTTAATGAAAGGTAAATATATTCTATATGCTATAAAAAGATTTATGAATTTGAGCATACTTACAGATTCATATTTTCGATCTCTTCGTTGCTACTAACAATCAAAAATTAAAAATAAATATAGTTATTATTATTATATTATTATTTTTATTATATATTATATTATTCCTTGTGGTGACGGAGTAAGAATACAATTCACTACCCTCTATCTTACCCGTGGATAATCGTACGAGACGACTAAGGGATATAAAATGCATATAACATCTATGCGAGAGAAGGAAACCTCGAAACAAAACCCTATACCAACACATCTGACCAGCGTGGTATAGTAGGTAAATAACCTTACCATTATGGAGGAGGCTCGAGCCCAACAGTGGGACATATATGAGCTGAGCTGATAGTTATTATATTTTTAGTGTGTAATAAATATGATATCAAAGGATTAACTTTATTAATAAGAAGGCAATTTTCACAAGAAATTTTAGACTCGTAAGGTCATAATAATAGTAAGGAGTAAATTTTAAACAAGTAAAGATATGGTAATTATACTAGTTGAGTAGTTATTTAAATGGACCAAGTTAAAAACGTCAAAGAATTGCGTGTTCTAGAAATATGTAAGTTGAAACTTCTAACAACCTACAAATTTTTTTAACTTCATAAGTATGTAAACAACTACTCATGTCAGATTAAAATAAAATATATTCAACAATATATGTAATTCATAGCGTTTATACGCATCATGTTTAAATGTAAAACGTATATAAGTAAAAGAAATATTCAAATTAGTAAAATTTCATTTCAAGAAAAGATATTCAACATCGACCCAGATACATTTACAAAAACTCGACTCATCAACGTTTCAACAAAGGAAGTAGATGGGTACAAAATTAGGCTTTAGAAAATAAGCTTATCTTAGACCCTTATAATCCCTACCCGGAACTTTGATCCTCTCAAAATGGAGTAGACCTACAGAGATTGACATTTACAGCGTTATCTGTCCCAGCAGGCATCACTTTGAAACTAGCGTTCGTCGAAATATGAATACCGTATAGTGGCACAAGTCTACACACATCAAACGTTGTCATCGTGTCGACATATATACTTTATAAATCGTGTTTTTGAATCCTCTTTCGTAAATAAAATATCATTTTACGAACTCTTGTTGCTTTATCTTTTCTTTAGTTATTAATTCAACCGTATAATGATTTTTTATGTTTACGCGAGTGTTACACATTTGAAATAATACTATTTTTTACTAATTCTATTGTGTTTGTATATGAAGGACAGGTCCTCCCATAACCATGATCACTGTAAAGTGTTCGAATCGTCGGTAAATTAAAAATCAAATACAAACGCGATAGAATTCGTAAAAGTAGTTTTATTTCAATTCAACCGTATTTATAAATGAGTTTAAGTTTAATGGATATCGAAGATATTAAATAACGTAATGATGTTAAATATATATATTATATAAGTAATGATTTTAAATATTTATGCGAGTATTACACATTTGAAATAAAACTATTTTTACGGATTCTATTGCGTTTGTATTTGAGATTTAATTGCCCGACGTTTCGTACACTTTATAGCATTCATGGTCACGGGAGGACTCGGACACGGGACGTCGGGAAATTAAAAAGCAAATACAAACACGACAGAATCCGTAAAAAATACTTTTATTTCAAATATTTGATAACTTTTGTTGCTAGTCTATTGCACGCCTCATAAGCGAAGCGTTGAGGTCTTGCTCTACTCTCGACATATGAAAATCAAGCACTTTTCAAACATAAAAATGATTGTAATTTTCTCACATTGCACTTATAGGATAATATTATGATACATATGTCAAGAAAAAACATTCGTTTAAACGTATTTGATATTTTTAAAAAGCAATTTTTTTTAAAGTAAGAAAATAGTTGATTAAAAAAAATATTCGAAGACGTCGGAGAAAATATTTTGTATCTGGCAGGATTACGACCGTAAAAATGAATGTATCGAAGTTTTTCTTTTATTAAAAGCTTCATAATCGCGACGCGCTGTTTCCTTTCGAAAATGGCTCGGTAATTCTTTGTCGTTTAATTGCAATTAATTAAAAACTAAACTGCTTAGTCTTTAGTGTATGTATACTTTATGAAAATTGGGTTCGTTTACATTTTTTTGTTCGCCCATTCGGACAGGCAAAGGAAATAAATCCCATTCAGCCTACACAGCTATGTTTAGCTCTACGTCGAGAATGGCACGAAATTTCAAAAGTATTTCCTTTCTTTCATTACAAGCTTATATTTAATTTCACCTGTCCCGTTGTCTGTAATTAAATCTTGCAAGTTAAATTTGATCCTCTTCCTGGTTTCCGATTGAGATGAAATTTAGCATGCATATATAAATCGGATGACAATGCAATTTTATTGTGACATAGAGCTGATCTGATGATGAATCTGGAAGCTGGCCATAGGAACTCCATAATTAAACGACGCAACCCTTTCGAGTTTGGGCTCATTTCATTTGTCTTGATGATTACTTTAATACTATATGGTATCCAGGGTCTGACGATGGACCTGGAAGCGTGCCAAAGAAACTCCGTAATTAAACAACGCAACCCCAACGAGTTTGGGCTCGTTTGATTCGTCTTGACGAGTACTTTGATACTATATGGAAACCAGGGTCTGACCATGGTCCTGGAAGCTATCCATAGGAACTCCGTAATTAAACGACGCAACCTCCTCAAGTTTAGACTCGTTTGATTTGTCTTGTCGAGAACTTTAAGATTATATGGTAACTAGGGTCTGACGATGGACCTAGAAGCTGGCCATAGGAACTCCGTAATTAAACGACGCAACCCCATCGAGTTTGGGCTCGCTTGATTCGTCTTTACGAGTACTTTGATACTATATGGTAACCAGGGTCTGATGTTTGACCTGGAAGCTGGCCATAGGAAAAAGAAGGTGCTAAATGTTCTTAATCATACCATCAAAATGTAACACGCTTTTATTTATAAAATTGGGACTGTGATAGGAACGGGAAGATTTAATAATTATGGTGTAAAGTTTTAGTGTTAAAAATATATAACTATGTACGATATGGAATTATTTTGTAGTAGACGAAGAAGCTTAATTATCGTTAAAGGTTACAATGAACTTATAAAGTGTTATATGTCTTATTAGAGTTTATTTATTTTTAACTTTTTATTTTATTTTATTAGCAAATAATAAAAGCTTGTTTTTAAAAAAGGCTTTTTTTCTTTAATTTTATTTTTATTTCTGGCATTGACTAATAGTAAATGATAAATAATATAAAAATATGAGGCGTGCACTTTTGGCTTTTCCAAATTATTTTTAAAATTTAGTTACAATGTATTCTATAACAAATATGTATATATAAGTTTTTATGTACGAGAGACTACCTACTATATAAAATATGATAAGTCACATTTGACATATTTTAATAGATTATTCACTGTCAACACTTCGGCTCACTTATCATAATGTACAAATTTAACATTATTATAATGTAATGCTTTATTGACTGCGTAGGTGAGGTAGCAGTTAAATTGCCTTTAAAATACCTAGCGTGCTATATCTTTAGCGTTTAATTCCCATGCAGAACAATAATTCGGCGATCCACAAATAATTGAGTGCCTACAGAAACACATAACACCAAACAACGATCGCCAAAATATTCGCTATATGTGGAGATTATCGCGTTGTACACCACCTATTCATGAGACAAACTATGTCCAACAGCAGGCATTATTAATATGATTAATGGGTTAGAAATTTACCATTAAAACCACCAAGACCACACATATGACCTATGTTTAAGCTCTGTTATATAAACTTGGATTTCAGGCATATTATATACATCATCAGAGCGAGTCTATATATTAAAATGTTTTTATATCCTAATATAATCTTAAAGTTACATATATCCTAATATTTATTATAAACTATATCTTAATATTATTCATAGAATTTTTCGTAGTCACAATTAATCTTTCTGATAAAAAAAAATCGTATTAGAAACCACAATGACAAACGATAGAACAATAAAAGTTACTAAAAATCCGCTCCGTGTGGTGACGGAGTAAGAATACAATTCACTACCCCCTAGCTTACCCGTGGGTGATCATAATAGACGACTAAGGGATGTAAAAGGTATATAACATCTATGCAAGAGAAGCAAAACTCGAAACAAAACGCTATACCAACACGTCTGAGCAGCGTGGTATAATAGGGCAATTTCTCTCCCATTTTGAAGAAGGCTCGAGCCCAACAGTGGGACATATATGAGTTGAGATGATAATGATGATGAATAACTAACTAATGGTGAAATGCGGCTGTGTTATAATTTTTTTTTATTGCTTATGGTGGCAAACGAGCAAGCAGCACACCTGATGGTAAATGTAACTGCTGCCCATGGACCTTTGCTATAAGAAGGGTATAGCTAGGCCGTTGCCTAACATTACAAACCCCAAACCCACCCAGTTGGGCTTACGGCTCTCTCGCTCACCGAAAGTAGCGCAATAGCACGTTGCTATTACACAGACGTCAGTCTTTTGCGAGAGTGTGGGACTATCCCGGACGGACCGGCCCGCGGCTGTAGACAGAGAACTGTCAACATCGTGGTCCTACCACTATATTAAACAATACTGGCCCAACTTTGTAATGATAAAAGAATAACTGCTTGCTCAACACTTTTCACACCGCGAGATTCTATAACGTATTATATATATACTGCTATATACTGCTTTTGGATCGGTGACCTCAACTCCTTGCATTGTATTTTTATTAGTTTATTATTACAACGCCCCCATCTGTATCCTAATTTTAGGGTTTTATTTTTTTAATCATCAAAACTACACTTAGCAAATATAAATAATTATAAGGCTACAAATATTAACAAACTTTTAGAGATAATCCTTACTAATATAAATACTCTGTTACAGTTTTATGCCTGAGCCACTAAATAAATTTTCATGAAATTTTGTATAAAAATAGACTAGAGCTTGAGAAATGACATAGACTATCTCTTATCACGACGAAAAGGATATAAGAGGCTGATAGAGGGAATTAAATTTTGTATGGAAGTCATCATTGCCAAAAATAAAACTATATAATTTGGGACTTGATAAGAAATAAATGAATATTTGTTCCAGAGTTTTTGAGATTTGGACCTATATGAGAATGAAATGGAGGATAAAAGTTCGTCTATATATGTATATATGAATTAACATTATCCATCAATACACAGTCGAAATTATTGGCACCAGTAACGTCAAAATTCGTACATGGCTTTCTCTTATGACGCACTGAAAATGAATTTTTGGAAATTAAACTCCTAAATGATTGAAAAACGCGTGGCTGAAACTGGGACTAAGAACTACCTGAAAGCTAGCTAGGTGAAGCTGGCCTAGGAAACGACAAAAGCGAGCACTATAAAAATTTGGAAATCCACCCCCTAAGGGGGTGAAAGCGTATAACTGAAACTGCTATGCCTAGCAGCGTAAAGTTTTGCACGTGCCTTTCTTTTATGACTTTTTCGAGCACTAGAAGCTGATTTTTTTTAAATTTAAGCCCTTAAAGGGGTGAATAGCGAATAACCGAAACTACTGACCTTTGGTACGTTAAATTGTGTATACCGCTTTTTTAAGACTTATGCAAACACTAAGAAAATTTAGTACTCATTCGGGGCTTTTTATAATGAATATATCGCTTTTTTATAATGAATATATTTTTTTTATAAATAATAATAATATCGATTCACACCGTTGTTTTTTTTTAAAACTTGCACTTTACAGATTCAGCATCGAAATGCAAACGAAGTGACTCATTAATGCAAAGCAGAAACTATTGCAACTAGAAACATGAAATTTACAATAGTTTGTTTTTGTAACGTAATGACTCACTGAGAAAGGATTTTACAAAATGCAACCCCCTAAAATTTGAAACGCAATGGCCAAAAAAGACTTAATTCATTGTTTTCAAATTAAGTTCAAATATTTTTAGAAATAGTTTTTTTTTCAGACAAAAAGGTTTAACAGTAATTTTTTTTTTATTTTAATAATTCTTGTTTTCCTTTTTTTTTATTGCTTATGGTGGCAAACGAGCAAGCAGCACACCTGATGGTAAGTGTCACTGCCGCCCATCTAAATGAAATTTGGTACACAGATGGTCTAGAGCCTGACAAAGGACATAGGCTACTTTTTAATGCAAAAAAAAGGTTGTAAAGGGGGATGAAAAGTTGTAAGGAAGTATTGTCATTTTTAAAGCCAGAAGCTTCAAAGGCTATTAATTAGATACAAATAAATATGACATTAAAATTTTGTAAAAAAATTACCCTTAAGGGGTAAAATAAAAATAGGGGATGAAAACCTTTACGTAAAGAAAACCTTTACGGAAAGTAACCTTTTACGCGGGCGAAGCCGCGGGCAAAAGCTAGTTTTAATATAAATTATAAATAATGAATTGAAAAGTTGGGTATATGTGTAGCATGTGTCTGTCTTCAAGTGTGTGTGTGTTTGTGTTAGTCTTTATATAATATGGTAACTTATTTTTTTTAGAGATCTTTAGATTAAAAGTATATTTTCAGTTTTCCCGTTGCGATTAATTAATTGCGATAAGAACAGCATAAATATGATGTTGATGTATAGTGATGATGATGATTTATGATGATTTACGATAACTATATAATATATTTAAATTACTGAAATTTAGCATTTAATATGCTTAATTATTTATAAAACCCGATTACGAAGTGAAAAATGATGTCACAAGAGGGATTTGAACCCGCGCCTATTAGGATTCCGCCCCAATCGTCATTTTTCACTTCGTAATCGGGTTTTATAAATAATTAAGCATATTAAATGCTAAATTTCAGTAATTTAAATAACAAGGTTGTGTCATCGTTTAATACAATTCTAACTGTAAGGTTTTAAGTATTAAGCCTATAACAATGTGTAAACATTGTCGGGTAGATAGCATACCGTCACCTTAAGACGTAAATATGATACGAAGTGAAATTTGCATGTCCTACAATTAGTCACGGTGGTGTAGTGGCAGCACGATTGGGCTGGAATCCCAATAGGCGCGGGTTCGAATCCCGCTTGTGACATCATTTTTCACTTCGTAATCGGGTTTTATATAATATATCTCTATATATATATTACCCAACATAAAGTGTGATTTATACGGTAATTAATTGATATTTTTATCAACGTAGTGGAAGAGGAAAAAATCTCGTATCAGATTATGATATTCACTTAGTAACATCAGCGAGTCCCAATGAGATTTCCTTCGTATTAATCGATTACACGCGTGACATGATACAGTAATCACTTTTCTATCACAAGAGTAATCAGTATCAATAATCAAATAGAGTGTGTCATCAGATTGATTGCTTATATCAGATTCTATAAAAACTAAACAAATAAGTATCTTACTCTTATAATACAGAAGATTTTTTGTTCAGTGCGCAATGTTTATGAAAAATCATTGAATAGAATTGATTGTATTAGATTTAAAATACCTATGGGAAATATATGACTGCACAGATGGCTTACAGTGCAAGTGTTGTTCGATTCTCACACAGGATAATACTTTGTGGTATAGCACAAACTGTTGTTCTGAGTCTGGATATAATTTGTCTGAGTTAATAGACAGAGACATACAGTCTGTCCCTCGAAATACAACGAAATGCACTTCTATGTGTATATGTTTTAAGAGGTAACAACGGCCCACTTAATGGGAGAATAGGGCTCAGGTGGAAAGGGACTTCTCATTAAGTGATAGAGCCTCACTTTTTTCTGCCGTCACCTCATGCGGCCTTTAAGATGCGGCTGGACCATAGCCGGACAAAAGCAAGGTTTAGTTCTTAAAAAGGGTATCATTTTTGGGATTTGCCTTTATTGATCATTAAAAAATTCATTGTATCAAGGGTTTCCCTCACACAAGATATGCAGCTAAAACGACAACTCTAGATTTGCTTTTCAATTAAATCAGTTCTCCCACAAAGAGTACTACCGAAATTGGACTGATACATTTTCTATCAGGAACAGACAAAATAATTTTTAATATACATTCAGTTTCCGAATTACCATGATAAAATAACAAGGAGCTGTCTAAGGAAATTCAATAAGGAGCGACAGCAAATTGGATACAGAAATGTATCGTACAAAATGCGTTATCAACATTAATTTCCCATATAGAGTGCTGAAGATAATGTGAGCCCCTAATATAAACATAAAATGTATTAACTCATATAATTTGATGGGTGAGAACATTATGTTAATACGTTAAGATCAGGGCTAATGAATAAACCATAGCAGACATTTGCTATAACTACTTCGTATTAGTAGAAACCGGCTAGCGTGTATGAGGAGAATTATGAATGTTCAGGAAGCGAGTGAAGTATGCAAGGATAGAGTTCTCTGGCACTCTGTTCTCTCTCTCCCTGCAAGGGATATGGCGTGATGATATGTGTGTATGTGTGTGTATATTAGTAGAAATGGGGCGGAAGAAGACAATTTTTTTTTAACTTATGTAGCTTGTTAGCAAACTCAGCCCGTCGGTTTGTTTGCAGAAGTCGATATATCAAAGCGCCGCCTGATGGTGAGTTACGAGTACATAAATGGGGATAACATATAAACCCTCTCGGTGATGATCAGTCAATTAATTTCCGAGTTTAGCGATGTCATATATATATATATATATATATATATATATATATATATTCTATGTAATGTTAAGAGATTTTAAAATGTAAATTGTGAATCTATCACTGATTTCACGAACCCGCAATGTGCCCATAAGCTTCATAATTTGCCAAACATGCTTAGTGTAGAGATTTTAGAAATTAAGCTCTTGCACAAAATAGTAACGAAGCGCTGCAAGGCAAGAATCTATAGCAAAGTAAAAGCATCTCATAAATTTTCGATGTACTGCCGCAATGCATAAATCTCCGGTACGAAGATGCACTATCTTTCAATCGAGGTCAAAACTTTAGTTTTCTCATTCCAGTCCCACTTAAAAAGTCACATCTTTATCCTTGAAATCGCAATGATGAATCGATTAAAATAATATATTTTAAATCAACTTGGATGTGTATATTATTCTTCTTCTTCTCTTTGTGTATGCCAATCAGCTTCTTATACGAGCTATTGGTGCCAATGTCAAGTTATAATTATTTTTGCGTTTATAGTCTTTTCGGGTTAGTCATTTTCTAAGTCAAATCGTCACCTTCAACAGTGCTATGGCCACACTGTTAATGGTATCTTGTGGGAATTTTGATGGAAAACGAAAACGTTGTAAAGCACTTTTATATGATATTCACTACATCCCAGCACTTCTGTCGCATCACATTACATAAAATGCCATAAAATTATCTAATATAACACGTTAAAATACTAAGATATCGAATATAATGCAAGAGCACCACATAACGTTTTCAGATTCCCGTCAAAAGTGCATGTTTTCTAATTTACAGTATATTATCTATGGTCCATGTGTATATTTTCTTTCCTCTTGAAGAAATGACAAATGAAAATTCTCGAAATACGTTTTGGCAATTATGAGTTATGACATCGAGAAAAAAGAGGTTAGAAATATTTAATTGGCATAAAAAATGCAAAATATTTAAGACAAATAATATTCTTACATCGGAGATCAGTTCTTTCTAACCCTTTTAATATTCTAAAATTACAAAATACTACCATGGAAAAAATACGATGATGATATATAGTATTCTTAACCTATCAACATACAGAAGAAAAAAGAAAACCAAAAAGAAAATAAATGTAACTTTAATCGTTAATTAACCCTTATGGTATATTTTTAAGTACACATACATATCATCACGTCATATCCTTTGCAGGGTAGGCAGAGAGAACAGAGTGCCAGAGAACTCTATCCTTGCATACTTCACTCGCTTCCTCAACATTCATAATTCTCTTCATACACGCTCGCCGGTTTCGGAGACTTTATTTTTATTTTTAAGTATACCATAGGTTAATTGAACCCAGGGTGGACTGATGACCTCATCAAGGTCGCAGGAAACTGTTGGATGCAGGTGGCACAGGACTGTTGCAAATGGCATTCTCGTGGTGAGACCTATGTCCAACAGTGGACGTTTACGGGCTGATGGATGGATGGATATTTTTAAAATTTTAATTGTGTTTTTAATTTTTTAGAAGAACGTAACTACGTTTCGTAAAAAAAATCGGCCAAGTGCGAGTTGTACTCGCGCACGAAGGGTTCCGTAAAACTAAAAAAAATATGTGATGTAACTAAAAATTTAAGGTTTTCGGAATTTTTCCTTTATGTATGCTATAAATCGTTGCTTCATGCGAAATTTCAAGATTCTAGGTCGACTGCAAGTACCCTTTATATTTAGATATAGCGAGTAGTTGCGTGTTTGAAAATATGCGCCTTAAATTGCTGTTTCTTTTGATTGCGTTGACATAGGAGTTTGATTTTGTTACAGCTTTAAGGTCTTATAGATTTGAGTATTTAATATGAATTTCAATTTAATACCTCTACGCGTTCATGAGGAAAGGGATAGTAAGTTTAAAATTATTAAAAATATTTTTATTATGTGATGTAATTTAAAATATACGGTTTTCGGAATTTTTCCTTTATCTGTGCTATAAGACGTTGCTTCGTACTAAATTTCAAGATTCTGAGTTCACGGAAAGTACCCTATAGGTTTTGATTCCCTTGCGAGCGTCGAAAAGTTGCGGAAATTTGCGGATAAACGCCTGTATCTTTTGATTGGATTGGCTTAGAAGTTTAATTTTTCACAGCTTTAAGGGACAGTAGAGTAGTAGACTTGAGTATTTGATATAAATTTCAGCTTGATACCTCCACGCGTTCCTAAAGAAAAGGGTCTTGACAGACAGACAGATGGACAGACGGATGGAGGGACAACAAAGTGGTCCTATAAGGGTTTTTCCCTTTTGAGGTACGGAACTCTAAAAAGACTAAATTAAACACAAGTTTACTTGTTATATTAAGACCTGAAAAATTTATTTATCTCAATCAATTAAAACATTTATATCTTATTATTATTCTTTTATCTTATCAATATGCACCAATTCATATTTGCAATAATTTTTATTTTTATATATCTGAAATTACTCATTAAACTCTTATTTTTTTAGAATAAAACAGGGTAAGAATTTCGATGTAAAAAAAGCAAGCACGCAATACAAATACATTCTTATTACAGTAATATGGAATGTTTTTGCTATGTATATTTTGAACAGATGTAACGACTTTATGTTTTGCTGAAAATGTATATTTTATTAAACTATACGTAAATACATTCTCAATTTGAAATATATGATGATTTCTGACCAGACGTTACGAACATTTAACAGAGTTCATAGTCACAGGAGGACTGTCCTCCCGTGACAAACGCAATAAAATCCATTGAAATATAGTTTGTTTTTGAGAATGCTAAAATAGCTTTAAAAGGTTATTTCTGTGAATATTTTTTTAATAAAATTTTCTATTTTGACGCTATGGATAGTCTAATCATTTTGTTTTTAGGGTTCCGTACCTCGAAAAGAAAAAAACGGAACCCTTATAGGATCACTTTGTTGTCCGTCCGTCCGTCTGTCCGTCCGTCCGTCTGTCCATCCGTCCATCTGTCCGTCTGTCTGTCTGTCAAGACCCTTTTTCTCAGGAACGCGTGGAGGTATCAAGCTGAAATTTATATCAAATAAGTAATCAGGTCTACTGTTCCTTGGAGCTGTGAAATAAGCAAACTTCTAAGCTAACGCAATCAAAAGATACAGCTGTTTATGTCGCAAATTTCTGCAAAATTTCGACACTCGCAAGGGAATCAAAACCTACAGGGTACTTCCCGTAAACTCAGAATCTTGAAATTTGGTACAAAGCAACGTTCTATAGCACTGATAAAGGAAAAATTGTGAAAACCGTCAATTTTTAATTACATCATATTTAAAAAATATTTTTAATAATTTTAAACTCACTACACCTTTCCTCCTGAACATGTAGAGGTATTAAATTGAAATTCCTATCAAATACTCAGGTCTATAATATCTTTAAGTTGTAACAAAATCAAACTTCTATGTCAACGCAATCAAAAGAAACAGCAATTTAAGCCGCATATTTTCAAACTCGCAATTACCTACTTGCAAGGGAATCAAAACCTAAAGGATACTTCCAGTCGACCTATAATCTTGAAATTTGTTATGAAGCAATGTTTTAAAGCACATATAAAGGAAATTCAGAAAACCTTAAATTTTTAGTTACATCACTTTTTGTGCGGGATAGGGCGCGCGAGGAGGATTGCGGTTGAAAAGTCTAAAGATAAATAGAGTAGTGGAAAAACTAGAAAACCAGGGTCTGTGGTCTCCATTATATCACGAATTTAAAGCCAATCGATCGGTTGACCTAGCTTTCATACAAAATATTAAAATAAATAATAAGCACACCGCGGGCATAGAGGAGACCACCGAGGTTTTAATAAATACGTTAATACCAGATGACAACGTGGCAATTGATACCGAACATCATGCGCAAATAAGAGCTTGGGCTACATTGCCACCACTATTCTCTACGTTTGATCTCCCCTCCCTAGCTGAATTTTTGAATATTGTAAAAGCTCTTCCTCTAAATAAAGCCTCCGGAGAAGATAAAATCTCAAATAAAATGATTAAAGAAGCTTGTCGAACATCAGCCGACTCAATGTTACTAGTATACAATCGTTGTATAGCCGAAGGAATCTTTCCTAGTTTATGGCGTCGCGGCTTCATACGTATAATACCGAAACACGGTGATAAACCGCCGGATGACCCGAAGTCATATCGACCAATTACTCTACTGCCATCACTAGGTAAGCTCTTAGAACACCTGGCTGTTCCTCGTCTGTTACCAAGTGGTCCCACATTCAATCTTAGACAATTTGGATTTACCTCGGGGAAATCAACTGTTGATGCGGTTATTGCCGTTAGAAAAACTGTTACGGCATCAGTTTTTAAATATGTATTAGGCATCTTCCTAGATATCTCAGGTGCTTTAGACAACGCCTGGTGGCCGATGTTACTACTTAAACTAAAGGCTCGTGGATGCTTCAAAAACATCTACCAACTTATACAGTCTTCCTTTCTTCAAGGTTCAACCACACTGAGACTCGGTCACCATGCTGTGTCTAAATCATTATCGATGGGCTGTCCTCAAGGATCTGTGTTAAGCCCATATCTGTGGAATTTAGGGTTCGATGACTTTCTTGAGCTCCCTCTACCTCAAAATTGCTCATTGATCGGCTATGCTGACGACGGTCTTCTACTCATACAATCGAACACTAGAGACGGACTTGAGAAATTGGCGGATACATGTCTTAATTTAATAGTTAAATGGGGCGCACGAAATCGGCTAAATTTCGCTCCTCATAAAACTTATCATCTTTTATTAAAGGGTAATTTGCAGTCAACGCCACGCATAAGATTTAATAATGCGACAGTTAAAAGGAAAGAGTCAGTTTTTTATCATGGCCTAGTCTTAGAAAAAAACTTTTCATTCATTGAACATATTAAAACTGTGGGTGAAAAGGCAAAACGAAACATTTATGCTCTTACTAGAATTTCAACGTCTACCTGGGACATCTGTTTTAATACACTTAAAATCATATATACAGCCACATATCTGGGGTGTATATGTTACGGTGCCCCAGCCTATTTTTTTTTTTTCGCAAGGTGGGACCATGGATGTGGTCGCGCCCCGGCAAATCGGCCCGGGGCGACGGAAGAGGCGGCACGCAACCCCATGGACCCACCCTGCAAACACCTCTCTTCACCGTGCGAGCGGACCACCGGTACCCGATCTTTGTCTTCGGTGGCCCGCCCGGCGATATACCCTCTCGGGTTCCTCTCTCGTCGACGCCCCGACAGCTTTCGCCGTCGAGGCGTCGCCCTCACGCGGTGGCCTCACGTCGGGTGACCGGACAATTCCCCGGTCCGATCACCCGAAGCCTCAGTTAGGGCGGCATCAGACGCAGATACTCGCGCATGCGCCGCCCCGGCCGCGGGTGGCGGCCCGGGTCACGGGAATCCTTCCGGACTCGTTCCGCCGCCTCTTTCTGCGAGATGACAGCCTCGCAGAAGGCAGCGACCGCGTCCCAATTCCTGACGCTGTCGACCATCGCTTTCACGACAGCCGGCAGCGTCAGGTCGGCACCGATGACAGCGACGAGGTCACGGCGCTGCCCGTCCCAGCCCAAACATACCTCAAGCGTATGTTGCGCCGTGTCCTCGTCGCTACTGCAATGGTGGCAGGACGGAGTCCACTCCCTCCGCACGACCGTGTGCAGGTACTTGCCGAAGCAACCGTGCCCCGACAAGACCTGCACCAATCGGAAGGAGAGCACTCCGTGCCGCCGCTCCATCCACTCCATCAGTACGGGCCGGAGGGCCTCGACGGTAACAACACCGTGTCTAGGCCTCTCCAGCCGCGTGGCCCAATGGGCGATGACTTCTCGGCGGGCGTCCTCGCGCCAGGTGGCTATCTCGTTGAACGATGGGGAGCCACCCTCGTCGCGCATTGTGGTAACCCGCCGGTAGAGGTCGGAGAGCATCTCCGCCTCTAGGTCCCACGGGGGTGTCCCGGCCAATAGGCATGCCGCCTCGGTAGACACCGTGCGGTACCCTCGAATGGCTCTGACCGCCATGGCTCGCTGTGGCCTCCACAGTATAGCCCTGAGCTGGGCGTTCAGAGCCCTCGCCCACACGGGTGCGCCGTACATGGCCATTGAGCGGATCACCCCCGTATATAGCCGTCGGCCCTCGAAACTGGGTCCGCCCACGTTCGGCATGAGCCGAGAAAGGGCGGACGCCGCGCCGACCAGCCGGGGAGCAATTTGACGGAAGTGCTCCCGGAACCACCATCGCCCGTCGAGCACCAGACCCAAGTACCTCATATGGGCCTGGATACTGATGTGGATGGAGGCGGTGCCCCAGCCTGGGCTGACAGAACTACGATAGGCGCGGCACGGCGTAAATTACTCCAAAGTCAACGATTAGCATTAATATTCCTATGTAAAGCATATAGAACAGTTAGTACCGAAGCCTTACCAGTGCTTGCGGGTGTACTTCCGGTCGACTTGGAGATACAAAGGCGCGCGTCATTGTATTATTCCACCAGGGAAAATATGAATACCAATTTTCTTTTACCGCGCGATCGTATTAAAATTACTAGACTTTTTGCGCCGCAATGCGTTGTGTACGAAGAGTTCCTGACCGAATGGCAGGAAAGGTGGGATTCATCAACGAAGGGCCGTCATCTATATCTATTCTTTCCATCTATTCGAGAGCGTTTAGAGAAGGTTTGGCTAGAAATTGACCACTATGTAGCACAATTCCTCACAGGCCATGGTAATTTTAGAAGTAAATTATTCTTTTTTAAACTAGTAGATTCACCATTTTGTCGATGTTCCACACCAAATTGCACTTTTGAAAAAACAGCCCATCACATCCTCTGGGAGTGCAGTCTCTGGCAAAACGAGCGCGATCTTATGTTAGACAGTCTGCAAGTCGTGTCGGGGGTTATATATTATACGGAACTTGTAGCAACTCGAGAAAATTTCCGTGCGTTCAGGCGCTTCTGCCATACCTACTATTGTAATCAAACTTAAGGCTCACATATAGGCCCCTTAAGCTCTGTCATATCCGTGGTGCTGTACTGCTACGCTTCACGTGTCAGTACATCCTTCTATCTATTGGCCTATTAGCCAATTTTGCATCATGTCTCCCGCTTTGCATAGGAGGGAAGTGGAAATTCTTCAACTCCTCCTGTTTTTCTTTTCTAATTAAATTTGTTGCGGGTCCCAAGACAATTAAAAGCGTTTCCCGGGACTTCATGAGGGTCAAACCTCAGTGTCTTTTATGGAGACCGTTGTGGATCCTGGCTTACAGGAGTTACAGTGGTGGGAATGTGTGGTGGGATTAGTCCCATAAAAAAAAGGGGTCGGTCCTCGGACCCACCCTGTGGAACTTCGGCTACGACTGGGCGTTGAGAGGGAGCCTCCCTCCCGGGCTGGGCGTGATCTGTTACGCCGACGACACGCTCGTCACAGCCCGCGGTGGGACGCTAGAGGAGGTGGTAAGCCTGGCGACTCTCGGCACCGAGGAGATCGTCAGGCGGATCGAGGCGCTGGGATTGAGGGTGGCCCTGGACAAGACGGAGGCCCTCCTGTTCCATGGGCCCCGCATGGGTCCTCCCATCGGCGTCTCGATCACCGTCAATTCGGTTGATATCAGCATCCAGGCCCATATGAAATATTTGGGCCTGGTGCTCGACGGGCGTTGGTGGTTTCGGGAGCATTTCGGTAGGCTCGCTCCGCGGCTCGTCGGCGCGGCGTCCGCCCTATCGTGGCTTATGCCGAATGTAGGCGGATCGAGCGCTACGTGCCGACAGCTGTACGCGGGGGTCGTCCGGTCGATGGCCCTGTACGGCGGACCGGTGTGGACGAGGTCCCTGATCATCCGTCTCAGGGGTCTTCTGTGGCGACCACAGGGTCAGGGCCATACGCGGGTACCACACGGTGGCGGTGGAGATGCTCGCAGACCTATATCGGCGGGTGTCGGGGGGTGCGAGCGGAGGGCGGTGCGGTCTCGCTGAGGGAGCTCACCGCCTGGCACGTTGACGCCCGCCGAGACATAATTGCCCGTTGGACAGTCCGTCTGGAGCGGCCTCGGTTCGGTATGCGGATCGTGGAGGCCTTCCGGCCGGTGCTGATGCAGTGATTAAAACAGCGGCACGGGGTGCTTTCCTTTTCACTGGTGCAAGTTTTGACGGGAAATGGGTGCTTCGCCAAATACCTGCACATAGTCGTCCGGAGGGAGAGTAAACCGTCCTGCCACCACTGCGATTGCGACGAGGATACGGCGCAGCATACGCTCGAGGTTTGTGCCGCTTTGGCAGTGCAGCGCCTTGATCTCGTCGCAGTCATCGGTGTCGACCTGACGCTGCCGACCGTCGCCAGGGTGATGCTCGAAAGCGTCAGGAACTGGGACGCGGTCGCAACCTTCTGCGAGGCAGTAGTCTCGCGGAAGGAGGCGCCGGAGCGCGTGCACGAGGAATGTCTCCTCGGCGACGCGAGCCGCCACCGCGATTGGGGCGGCGCAAGCGCGATTACCTGCGCCTGATGCCGCCCTAGCTGAGGCCGCAGGTGACTAGATCGGGGAATTAGTCCGTCACCCGCCGAGAGGCTGACCGCGTAAGGATAGACCGACGTCCTCCCGAGGGGGGGACATCGGTCAAGGAGAGGGTACCCCTAAGCAAGTATTCCGTCGGGCCGGCCACTGACGTCAAGTTCACGCTGCTCCGGTGGTCGGTCCAACGACGAAGGCGAGGTGTCACGGGTGGGTTACGTGTGTGCGTACTTACGCTCCACTGTCGCCCCGGACGGAGTGGTGCGAAGAGTGCGCCGACCGTAGCCCACCCAAAAAAAAAAACAAAAAAATACCTAACATTTATTCATACATAAATAAGATTTAAGAATAGAATACAGAATTAAAACGTGTTCAACCAACAAAATACTTCTATACTACTATTCGACTCGGTATGATATCAATAATTTTGTTAACAAATATATATTATTTTCTATGTGCAGCTTCTATCAAAGCAATGGAACTTTTCTAGTTAAACTTTTAAGGCAAGCTGCAGATAAGTAACTACTCTGTCAACAAACGATCACAATATTTGGTTAGAAAATCAATAGTCTCAAATAAACTGCGATGCTGTCGAAACGAGATTATACATATGAAGGTACCCGAGATTAATTCGTCCTGTTTACTCTGACCTCAAAACCAGTAGTTTCCCCTTGTGGCTTCGACATCCACTGTTCAAAGGAGCTTAGTTTAAATCTAGTGAGGCTTTAAAATATGATCGGTGCCTGCACACGACGAATAGAATTTCCCAGAATATGTAATAAGCTTATATAAGATTATGTTTGCTATGTGAGCACCAATATTATTAATTGCCGACCTAAGATATGACTGTTGATGTTTGTGAATTTATATTCCGAGATTAATAATATTAAGCAATGATGTTGAGAGCTTATAAATACATTTATAGAGAGAATTAACACGACAACGGATTTAACCATATTGTTTAATGAGTAGAAATGTTAGACTGTACAATGTACGTTTCTATTATATCAATCTATCGCTTAGTATAATCGAGAACTTAGTTATTGCTATAACAGTATAAATATAAAATAAGTATCTACTCTTCCGTGTGATGACTGAATCTTACTATCTTACCCGTGGGTGATCGTAAGAGACGACTAAGTGATATAAAATGCGTATACAACATATATGCAAGAGAAGGAAAACTCAAAACAAATCCCTTTACCAACACGCCTGACCATCGTGATATAGTGGGTCAATTTCCCTCCCACTATGGAGGAGGCTTGAACCCAACAGTAGGACATATATGAGCTGAGATGAATTAAAAAAATGTGACTACATAACATGATAATAAGAACGTATTTAAGAACTAGAACTTAAGAAATACTATAGAGACGATAGACGATGAATCAGACTACACTTTTCCGCCATATTTTGAGCTCATGAATCGATAATCAAATTCAGAATTAAGATCCCGAGTAAGGTTTTTTTTTTTTACAGATATATTAAGACTCGAAAGTGTTTGAAACTTAGCAAAATAGGTTTTCTTTGCGTAGTTTATGCTAACTATTCGGGTATCGCTAGTCCTGTTTTTTTCTTTTTTTTTTTGTTTATGCGCTGTTAATACTCCTCACTTTGTATCAACATATGAATATCTAAGTATAATGAGGTCAGTGGACAGAATATTAGTTCTGACTTCGAATATCGATTCGGCAACTCAAAATGCGTCGGAAAAGTATAATCTAATTCGTCGTAAAAACCTATTTTATTTTTTCAAAATGTATGCTAAATATGTTCTTCACAACGTATTTCTAAATCGTAATTAAGTTTGTACATGTATGTGTTATTTCGTCGGACATATGCAATATGGATAATTCTAATTCACCAAGCATTTAATATGAAGTACATTCTAATTTTTAACTATTCTAATTTTATTTGTCATTATGTATTTTCAGAAAAGAATATAAAATGATTGCTATCGTGGTAATAAAAGCATATAATATAAGAGATATATTTGCATTAATTTCTACTAATATTATAAATGTGAAAGTAACTCTGTCTGTCGCTCTTTCACTCCAAAACTACTGAATCGTTGTAAAGGAGGATGAAAAGTTGTAAGAAATTATCTTCATTTTTAAAGCCAGAAGCTTGAAACTTATTTCTAGGCTATTGATTAGATATAAATAAATATGACATTAAAATTTTGTAAAAAATTACCCTTAAAGGGTAAAATAAAAATAGGGAAAGAAAAACTTTAGGAAAGTAACCTTTTGCGTAGGCGAAGCCGCGGGCAGAAGCTAATCATATATAATTATAGTAGCTATGGATATGAATATTGTAGTTTTCATCATAATAATGTAATCTTACATCTGTTTCTTGCTTAAATAATTATAGTGGTAGGGCTGCCTGTTGACAGTTTTCTGTCTACAGCCGCGGGCCGGTCCATTAAGGTAGTAGTGGATGGTTTTAGGTTTTCATTAGCAGGAAGCAGCCTAGCTGTGCCTCTGGTATTACAAAGGTCAATGGGCAGAAGTAACACTTACCATCAGGTGTGCTGCTTGTTCATATGCTACCATAAATAACAAAATAAAATAACCATTAATTCAACGGGTTGAGAGCCCTCAGCGCTCACCCACAGTCCGGGTAAAGTTGTCATAGCCATCTGAGGCTAACAACTAAGTCACACACAAAAAAAAAACCATTAATTCACTCATAAACTATAAAATGCACAAGAACAACCAGACACACAATATCCAAGCACGCATATATACACGTAATAAGCTAACACCTTAATTAATCAACGAAATTATCCGTCTAGCTCTTGTCACCGCCGGTATACCAGCTGTTAAAGAACCCAACGGCTTGGTACGCGACGATGGTAAGAGACCGGACGGCATGTCCTTGCTGCCCTGGAGGATGGGTAGGCCTTTGGTGTGGGACGCGACCTGCGTTGACACCCTTGCGCCATCACATCTTCCAAACACGTCAGGTTGTGCTGGCGCTGCTGCCGCATCTGCAGAGAAGCTCAAGCGGCGAAAGTATAATAACCTTATTGGAAATTATATTTTCGAGCCGTTTGGGGTCGAAACTCTTGGGCCTTGGGGTCCCAATGCGCGCATTTTATTTAAAGAGATCGCAAAAAAATTAATCGCTGCTTCACGTGATCAGAGGGCTGGCCTATATTTTGCACAAAAGGTTAGCATTGCCATTCAACGTGGCAATGCTGCTAGCCTTCTGGGCACATTACCAGTGGACAGTGATGCGGAGGAATTTTTCGATGCCTGATTGCGCTTTTTGTTTCTCCTTTTATTTATTTATTTTTTATTACTTATTCTATTTTCTTCTATTTTTCTGTAAATATTTTAATTTAAAACTTAGCTTTAATTGTACATATTAATTAAAATATTAAATGTAAAATGTTAAATTAAATAAAATATAAAAGGCACACTTAAATCTTGCGAATAGATTTATTATAATACTAGCTTCTGCCCGCGGCTTCGCCCGTGTAAAAGGTTACTTTCCTAAAGTTTTGAATCCCCTATTTTCATTTTACCCCTTAAGGGTAATTTTTTCGAGGAAAAGACCGACGTACTCCCCGAGGGAGGGGATGTCGCTCAAGAAGAGGGTACCCCTCGGGGGGTATTCCGTCGGGCCGGCCACTGACGACAAGTTCGCGCTGCTCCGGTGGCCGGTCCAACGACGAAGGCGAGGTTCACGGGTGAGCGTGCTTACGCCCCTCTGTCGCCCCGGACAGAGTGGTGCGAGGAGCGCGACCGACCGTAGCCCACCCCACAAAAAAAAAAGGTTAAGTTTTACAACATGTTAATGTCATATTTATTTATATCTAATCAATAGCCTAAAAATAAGTTTCAATCTTCTGCCTTTAAAAAACCTCTTCCATAATAGGAAGAAAATTGGCCTACTATAACACGCTGGTCAGGCGTGTTGGTATAGGGTTTTGTTTCGAGTTTTCCTTCTCTTGCATAGATGTTATATGCGTTCTATATCCCTTAGTCGATGGACAACAATGCGCTTTAATATTAAATTATTCTATATTAGAATATATTATGATTTATATGGTAATATATTAGAAATATAATTCACCACTCCTCTCACGTCGCTCACCACTTTTACGACACTCACCACGTGTGAGTGACAAGTTATAAAAAATGACTAAATAACATAATACGAAAATAATATATAAGAGAAAAAAAAAACAGAAAAATTAGATTAACCAGTAGGTCAATTTTATCCCATTGTGGACCAGGCCTGAGCTCAGGATTGGAATATATATGAGCTGTAATGCTATATATATATCTTCACACAACGGTAAGCTTCCAACACTGAATGAGCCGATACTTCAGTTATATAATTCTCAATAGCAGCCAGATATACTCTATAGTAGGTATGTTGTGTGGTAGCAGCTACGAATACTACCAACCCCTACTTTGCTCGGGGATGTCGTAAAAGACGACTAAGATATTTTTATCGACCTGGGCCAACTCTACCGATCTGACTCTGATACCGTCTAGTCAACAAATATATTCCCAAGCTGGGTTACCATCAGGCAGGCGGCCGCTCATATATCTATTGCCAATATTTTTTCAATATTTACAGTTGATGAAGTGTACAACTGTACATATTACGTTCACTCCAAGTTATTGGAATAAGAACAGTATAACATTGATGATGAGGAGGTATATTATAACTACATCCCCCTCTTTTTTTTTTTTTTTTTTGATGGATTATGGATGCGTCTCGCCCCGCTGAATCGGTCCGGGGTGACGGAAAGGCGGCGCGTGACCCCATAGACCTACCGTAAAACTCCTCTCTCTTCGCCGTGCGAGTGGACCACCGGTACCCGATTTTTGACTATGGTGGCAACTACATCCCCCCTTAGGCATAATACTTTTGTCACCGAAGACAAAGACTAGGTTCCGGTAGCCCGCTCGCTCGGCGAAGAGAGGTACATTGCAGGGTGGGTTTATGGGGTCATGCGCCGCTTCTTCTGTCGCCCCGGACGGAATTAGCAAGTTGTGACCATTCCATAGCCCGTCGCAAAAAAAAATCCATAATACCTTCGTAAACGTAAATAAACAAATATGTCGCAATTTCACCGTAACATAATAAAGTTTTACAGGCAATAAAAATAAAGAAAGTAGTTCAATGTCACATTTGTTTAGATAATATTGGTATATCTAACGCGCACTGGTTTCTAATAGTTAAAAATACCATAGAGAGAAAATAAACAGATTTAACTACGTATAGAAATACTGGCTATATAAAATCCAGATTTCCCTTGTGTAGCAATAAGGATGACCGATTTAACGACTGGCAACCTGTATTTCAATCATGTTATACGAAGTTATAATACAATAAATGGATTACTATTTTGTGAATGCTGAAATATTTGGGTGCACGTTGACAGTTTGAACGAGTAATATACAATTTTTTTATGTTTAAAAAAACAATACTGCATAAATATCACAAATGGTATACTTGTGTCCCAGTTGCCACTCCTCGTATATTCACAGCTCATATTTCTACATTTCTAGGAAGTCATTAGATTGGTAACTATCCACCCAAATTTGCGTAGCTGAGGCAAATGACGAAGCAAATGTGCATATTTAGTTACTAATAAAGCAACTATTCCTATTTCTTTTAAAATTTAAACATATTCTATAAGAATGGCACACTTAGGGATTACGCAGCAATGCTCTCCTAGAAAAATCATGATACCAACTACAATTGCCTACTCGTTTATTAAGCGTGGCGATTATGGAAAGAAAGCCTGCGTCCAACAATGAAAATCTACAATATGATGAATGCAAAAAATATGTACTTAAAGTACAATGTATCAACCCATTCATCATCATTCTTCTACTCTTATACCAATTACTTGGGTTCGATGTACTCTTTTTTCATAGTACATATTGTAAAAGTTATTGGTAATAGTTTTATGACCAGCCGCCTGTCAGACGTCAACTCACCTTGGGAATGTAATTGTTGACCAAACGGCATCAGATAGAGTTGGCCCAGGTAGTTATAAGGCTCTTAGTCGTCTTTTACGACAGACATCCACGAGCAAAGTAAGGGTTATATTCGTAGCCGCTACCACACAGCTCAAATATGTATCCAACCCGTCATAGGCAATAATTTTAAAATCTTAAATAGAAATCATAACTTTAAGAAAAATGAAACTCCTAAAAAAAACTTATCCGCCCGACCAGTATGATAATCCGGCAACCAATTTCCTTCTTAAGCGATTATTCCCAAAAGTGCTTAATGTATGTAAAGAAAAATTTCAACTGTAATCTTTAAAGTTACGTGTACCATAGAAATAAATATAAACAGAGAATTATATTTTGAGAAAACTTGATATCATATATTCAAGAAATGCGGAGAATGTTTGATAACATGTCTGACATATATTTAAAGAGCCAGCGGAATTTGGTCTACATAAAAGGCACACAATGCTTGGTAAGTTCTTATCTCTTTAATACTTTGATTAAAATATTCGTAAGACACAGAGAAAGCTCCCACATCGTAACATTAAGACGGTATATATTAAGATCCCAATAGGGTCGCTTGCGGACAAAGGCGAACATCTATATATATATAACACATAGATATACCTATATAAATCAACTAAACGCGGTCCATTAACCGTACAATGTGCGAACCAGATGCTTGCCCACTTCTCTTATAAAGTTTGTACGGTGGTGGCGGACCCACAAGATTGCGTTGACCACTTAAGATTTTAGGCAAATAGCTTCTAGAACTTAAAGATCATAATAGTACGCTTTGTACGGAGAATTAAATGCCTCATACGTTTATGTGTATTATACGTATCTCGTGTCAGGTACAAAAAGTATTATTGTAGTTTTCTATAGATTTATATAAATTCGAAACTGTCTGGTAAACACTATAGGCTTCTTTGCTAGTCTTCCTATTAAGTGAGACAGATAATTTGATGGTGAAATACATATGTATAATAGTTGTGTTATAATATATATATAATACTTCGGTAATGAAGGTTGATCGTATCAAAAATCCTGCTCTTATCCTAATGACTTGAGGTCGAGTTAATGTATACTCGATTACGAAGCGAAAAATGATGTCACAAGCAGGATTCGAACCCGCGCCTATTGGGATTTCGGCCCAATCGAGCTGCCACTACACCACCGTGTCCCACAATAACTTCGTAATCGGGTTTAATAAAAAAATAAGCATATTAAATGCTAAATTTCAGTAATTTAAATAACAAGGTTGTGTCATCGTTTAATACAATTCTAACTGCAAAGTTTGAAGTATTAAGCCTATAAAAATGTGTAAACATTGTCAGGTAGATGGCATACCGTCACCTTAAGACGTAAAATATGATAGGAAGCGATATTTGCTTGTCGCACAATAAGTCACGGTGGTGTAGTGGCAGCACGATTGGGTCGGAATCCCAATAGGCGCGGGTTTGAATCCCGCTTGTGACATCATCTTTCGCTTCGTAATCGGGTTTAATAAATAATTAAGCATATTAAATGCTAAATTTCAGTAATTTACTGTATACTCTTTTTCCATTGTACATATTGCAAATAGTTACCGTCCTGACGTCAGCTCTTCTTGGGAATGTAATTAATAACAATTTTGAAGTTCAATAAATCTTAAGTTATTAGCTATATGTCATTTATTTGACTATAAGATTTCAAAAATTCATATTAAATAAAACATTTTTGTTGTATAAAAGAGAACAAGAAATTAAAACTACTAAAATTTAGCATTTGACATGCTTGATTATTTATAAAAACTTGATTACGAGCGAAAAATGATTGTCATCCCATGTGTGACAAACATTTTTCGCTCGTAATCAAGTTTTTATAAACAATAAATTATCTATTAAATTACTTAAGAATTAATTATACGCTCTAATAAATTAATTTCAAGATTGTCTTTTGAATTTCGATTTCAAATATTTTGTTGGTGAAGTCGAATATCACCTAATAATTATTATAATATTAAACTAATAGTTCTAATTTTAGATACATATTTTGATTGCATTTTTATAACTGAAACATTAACATTGTATTATACTAAATACTCTGTACAACTTTATCAAATGATAGACAATAAAATCGAACTATACACTGGTAAAATCTTCGTTCATTCATAAAACCGGCTGTACGTGAACGCAAATATTTGTGAAAACTTTAATAAACTCAACCGGTTTCCATTCATATGGAGTAAAGAATAAATATAAATTTATATTCCTGAATATTTTTCCATCTGCGTATCATTGTTTAACTTGTTGTTACCCATGAAACGTCAACGACATAAAGTTTCTGGATATCCACTGCCTTAAAACAAATGACTGTAGAAACTGCCTTGCATACTCATCATATCATCTCATCATAATTTTGTACATCAAAATCTGGTAGATTTTTTCTTTTTGGCATGTTGTATTTAAAAACTAGAAAGCATTCTCTTAGAAATGGTAGAATCTAACCGCTCTCTTACATAAGGTAAACCCTATCTAACAGGGTGGTAACCAAAAATACATTCCTAATTAACGCTTGTTACCCGTATGGAGACTTATATTAAGAATTAGAATTATATTAAGAATACAATGTATCATCGCTCCTTACTTTTTAACGAGATTCATAACACTTGACTTTTTTTTTTCTTTTTTGGGGGTGGGCTACGGTCGGCGCACTCCTCGCACCACTCCATCCGGGGTGACAGAGGGGCGTAAGCACGCATACCCGTAACCCACCCGTGACGTCGCCATCGTCGTTGGGCCGACCACCGGAGCAGAGCGACTTGACGTCAGTGATCGGCCCGACGGGATACCCCTGAGGAGTACCCTCTCCTCGACCGACATCCCCCCCTCGGGTAGGATGTCGGTCTTTCCTCACGCGGTCGGCCTCTCGGCGGGTGTCGGACTAATTCCCTGATCCAGTCACCCGTGGCCTCGGCTAGGGCGGCATCAGGCGCAGGTAATCGCGCCAGCGCCGCCCCAGCCGCCGGCGGCGGCTCGCGCCGTCGAGGAGACGCTCCTCGCGCACGCGCTCCGCCATTTCCTTCCGCGAGACTACTGCCTCGCAGAAGGTTGCGACCGCGTCCCAGTTCCTGTCATAACACTTGACTGAGATATCATTAGATGAAAAAGTGTGCAGTAGTTGGCGCCAGTACTATCCTAGGCAACTCATTACACTAAATGTGATTGCCATCCAAGTCGCCAATAAACATTATATAATATTGTATAAATATTATTATTCGATAAAGATATGGTATGAATATTATTTTCCCTCTCTAATTACGAAAGAAAAGCAAATATATCAAAATGATGTATTTCCTAAAAAATACAGTCTAAAAACTCTCATTAATTCTTTTACTCTTATTAATCTTCCATCCGATGATAATTTATTACAACTATTGTTGATAATCATCACCACCACCACTATCATCACCACAGCCCATAAATGTCTCACTGTTGAGCTCGGGCCCCCTCCGTAATGGGAGGGAAATTAACCTACTATACCGCGCTGGTCAGACGTGTTCGTATAGGGTTCCGTTTCGAGTTTTCCCTTTCTTGCACAGATGTTATATGCGTTTTATATCCCTTAGTCGTCTCGTACGATCACCCACGGGTAAGATATGGGGTGGTGAATAGTATTCTTACTCCGTCACCACACAGATATTGATAATATTACGTAAAAAAAGTAACATTCAAAAAAATAATGGCACCATCTGTTGGCGTATCCTTATAACCATTATGATTTGCATTTAAACTTCGTAGTAATTGTAAATAAAGAAAACGGCAACCTACAAAAAAAACCTATTTTATAACAATGCGAAATATTCGCACGCTGTTCGTGAAGTAATATTTATTTACTTGTTTTGAATAAAACCAGTGGGAAAGAAAGGGTGATAACATAATTTAAATTTAACTCGTTTTAAAATGCGTGCAAGAAGGTACATATTTTAATAAGTTCGTAACATATTTCTAACGTGTATTCATTATAATAAATCATCATCCTACATCATCATCAATCATCATATAAACAGTGCCATCAGTATTCTGAAAAGTGGAGCAGTGGTGATATGGCGCGTTGTAGGAGTTTATGATCTCTGCTATCATATTAAATGGCGTTTAGAGAAGAAAATATACCATTTTTTACCATTTTTGTTTTCAACTTCCCAAAAATATTCATATCTTTATGCATTACATACGATGTACTCTTCCATTACTGAAGTATTACTTGAAACGTAAATATTGCATCATAAATAAAATTAATGAGTTACAGCTTATTGTCGCATTGAAACAGTGAGCGTTCAATACGTGTTCAAGCTTCCCTGCGGATCAGAGAGCACTTTAAGCCATCATTCGATTGAACAGGTCCGTTGTTACATATGTCAAAAGGTTGCAGATTTTTTCAAGTAGCTTTTCAACGTCAAAAATATGTTGTCAATGCTCATAGCAAGATTTAAAAGAACGGATGAACAGTCAATACTGGACTATAAGGTAATCAATTTCAGTTAGAAGATTTTCTATTGCATTGACAAACGTGTAGGTATGAAAGAGAGTATTGGTGTAAAGATGCGAAAGGGAATGCTCCGATGGTTCGGACATGTGGAAAGAATGCCGAACGAACGCCTGGTTAAGAAGATATACAATGCGAAAGCGGAAGGATGTAGGTACGGAGGGAGACCGAGACTAACCTACCTAGACCAGATCGGTCATGTACTGAAGGAAGATGGAGTCAAGAGTCTCCGAAACCGGCGAGCGTGTATGAAGAGGATTATGAATGTTGAGGAAGCAAGTGACGTATGCAGAGATAGAGTTCTCTGGCACTCTGTTCTCTCTGCCTACCCTGCAAGGGATATGGCGTGATGATATGTATGTATTGACAAACGAGCTGGCAGCACACCTGGTGTTAAATGATACTATCTGTCGTGGCCCTTAGCAAAATCAGAAGTACAGCAGTAATACTGCCTACAGTGAAGAAAGTGCTCAGATTTTCTTTAACCTCATTTTTTTCTTGTTTCTTTTTTTTCTCTCAAGCAGCACACTTGATGGTAAGTGTTACTGCCGCTCATAGACCTTTACAATACCAGTGATATAGCTAAGTCGCTGCCTACAAACCAAAACTTACTCAGAAAGTTTGGCGCCGGCTTTTTAGCTCACCGAACGAATCCCAACAGCACATTGCCACTGCTCAGATCTTCTGCAAGTGTCACTTTACCCCTGATGGATCAGCCCATTGCTATAGACCCAACAGGCAATTCATTTTACATTCTGAACGTACATTTAAACAATGCTCGCTGAAAGCATATAGTTGAGGACCATAAGGTTTCCAGATGAACCCTGCTCTGGTGTTGAGTGGTACGGTGATAAAAAGGTGACAGTAATACCAAATCAAACAGTTCTTCTGAGTATTCCCTGTAAAATAGCCGGTAGAATTAGTAGTTGAACTGAACTATGTTCTGTTCACCCTATTCCGATGCCTGATTCAGAGAGAGCTGGACTGCACCCATAATTTAAGCCCGTCTTTTTTATAGCATACTCCCAAGGAACATTCTGATACTCAGTGTATTGCTCGTCACACGTGTTGTCATTCGCATCGTAACGCATTTTATCTATGGTGAGCACATCGTTAATCTGCAGATTTAACAACGATGATTTTTTTTTTATGAAAAACTTTTGGTACGCCTGCATTAATGTGCTTGGTCGCAAAGCACAAGCAATCTACTACGATTTTTGTACTCTAATCATCCAGAAAACTAGCAATGCAATAGCGAATCATTTGAGGATTCCATATAATGGCAGTACGCGTCTTCAAAACCAGTGTAAGGATACCATCCAGCCCGTTCAGCTTACGGATATAATTATCAAAAACGCAATGCGTGTTTTAGGAAGAGAGTTTTCATATAGCATGCCAAATAATGTTACTACACCACCTACCATCCCGCGTCTAAAGTCAAGTTATAGGCAAATGTTTGACCCAGAAGATCGACTTTCTCCTTCGTGGTGTGGTATAAACTACTATTGTATTTCTATAGTGGTGCTTATTTCTGTACACTGGTGTACGTGAAAATCGAAAGTGTGACATATTACTTAGCATGTTAGGTTGACATCTTAATCACTACGGGATATATACAGTCTCACCGCTTCTCATTATCAGCAGCTTATTAACTCATTAGTATTACAAAATATGAAATTATTATTTCTGTTATAGCCAATATGTGTAGGTAGGTTTACTATGAGACTTCCTCTCAAATGTAATTGGCGTGCCAAACCCTTCCCACGCAATGGTATACTATATTTACGTGTGTCAGTCGTCTACTTTAGTAATTATGTGAAAAGAAGTTATGATATTATAATTGAATGCATACACCATTACTACGTGGCAATATAAATTATTTTTATGACCATTGATTGACTTTTAACATTTATTAAAATCATCGAATTTGCTTCGTAATATGTATGTAGTATATACATGTAAAAATATTTTTTACATTTGTAAATTACAATAAGCTCTATGGGCATGCGATTAGAATAATTTCTTAAAATTAGTTGTTATTGGATTTTCTTTCAGGATATTGGTCAGTGATGACGGGATAATACAATTTTTTGTTATTTTATATCTTAAGGCTTTGCCCGTGGAAGTCACAGAAATCGGCTTCCGTTACACCGGGGGACTGAGTTGTAGCTCTTTCCTGGGAAACTTATAACACCTTACTGAAATCGACATTCAGTGAAACCTTTTTAGCCAGGTCCAAATTAACAAAATGCAAAATTATATGCAACTATTAACAAGCTGCTCAATAATTGCTTTTTAAGTACTGTATACAATTGTGACATCAAAAGTTAGGCTAAATCAGAAAAGTTTTACTGTTGTTAGCCTTACTAACAGTACTTTTACTCTGAATATAATTTATATAAACATTAGTTTATTCAAGAAAGTATTCTCGTACAAATATTAAAGAGCCGTCAAAGACGGACAGCCATTGTAAATTTAATGTTAAAGTTTATCTTGGAACCAATTATATTAGAGTTAATATATTATTTAAAATTTTGTAAAGAAAATAGGATTAAATTGCCTGTGACATTCCCGAAAAGAGTGAAATCTATGAATAAGAATATAGTTCTCTATATACATCTAATGTTTTATCATTACGCTAATTTAGAATTTTATTTTGATATCCTATTTTAGGCCATTTAATTTATAATTCATTATTATTTCCGAATCCTTCCTAAATAGATACAAAACTTTATTTCTGCATCGCTGACCAGATTAGGCTGTCTCTTTTAAGTTCTAATTCACGGATGTCTCTAATTACATGGGACATAGATGATGATATAATAATGCTAAATGTAATTGTAATGTTACATCCCTGTTCACTCCTTTAGGGATAAAGGCGCTTATAATATATTCGATTTAGCTTAATGAAATTTTGTTTGCTTTTCGTTAAATTGCAAATGAGTTTTTGGTACATCCCGTTATGAGAATAAACCCATTTGCGATCTACTGGGCACAGTTCCAAACTCGTACTGTTACTGAATGTTTGACCCGGACACCAAAACAAACCCCATCCAATTAATACACAACTTATGAAGCCTCCAGCGAAACATCGCTGTCATAATGAAAACATCAGATACTTTAAGGGCATCGCCTGTGCAAACATGATTCGTTAGTACATTAATTTAGCTGATTTCAAATACATATGTTTGTTTTAAGAAAAATGCCTCATACTCTAAATAACCATTTTATTCATCGAAGTTATAGCATTAAACTATAATACTATTAAACTAGTAGTAGTTTAATAGTTATTAAACTATAATATGGCGTTCTTAAACTAAATTCAACATTGTATTATTTTTTTATTGTAATCACTTTACATCATGTAGTACAGAAAAAATACTAAAGTGTAGTCAATATGAAATAATAATGCTTTATATGAGTTTTCACTTTCTAACAAAATACTCCTAGCTATCTGCTATCGCTTTTCTAAAGCCAAACTAATTTCAGAAAAATAATTTACTCAATACTTGCAACATGTGATTATATCACAGCACATATATGTCCCACTGTGGGGCTCGAGCCTCCTTCGTAATGGAAGTGAAATAACTGATTATCAAAACTAAAATAAGAGAAGCTATTTTATTTGATTTCATTGCATTCCATCAAGCTATTGACGGCCACTACTCACACTGCACGCTGATTGGTGGATACAATAGGTATTATGAGTTTCCCAGTTGGGTACTGCTGCTCTTCTCCTAACGATGCCTTTGTCCCACAATTCTATTACTTTGTTATTATATATACCTATAAGAAATATGTATTTGTAAGTTTGGTAGGACCACGCTGTTAACAGTTTTCTGTCTACAGCCGCGGGCCGGTCCGTCCTGGGGTAGTACCACCCTCTCGCAGAAGATCGACGTCTGAGTAATGGCAATGTGCTATTGCGCTTCGTTTGGTGAGCGAGAGAGCCGGCAGCCCAACTGGGTGGGTTTGGGGATGTTATTGGTAGGCGACCCTTGGTATTGCAAAGGTCCATGGGCGGCAGTGACACTTACTATCAGGTGTGCTGCTTGCACGTTTGCCACCATAAGCAATAA
This sequence comes from Lymantria monacha, assembly GCA_905163515.2. Lineage (NCBI taxonomy): Eukaryota > Metazoa > Arthropoda > Insecta > Lepidoptera > Erebidae > Lymantria > Lymantria monacha. Next base: position 23,411,277 of record LR991083.1, read on the forward strand.
AAAAAAAGAAAACCATAGCTTGTCCCATCGATGATAATAAAAAAATAAATGATATTAAAAAAAATACAACGTAAATACAAATATTTGCCTTGTGGAAGCGTTCACGAATACTGCCAACCGAATCACCGCTTGTAAATGTTATAAAACGTAGATGAAACTATTGTAGCTCTGTACTGACCTAAGGCAATTCGATCGGACCGTCTGGTTAACATTAATAGGGTGTTCACCTTGCAAGCTATAACACTTTATTTTGCTTTTAGTATTTTCGTGTGATAGTAGATTAAGAGCGAGAGAGCGAGTAGAGTGCGGAACCCGCACTACGTCCGATCCGAATCCGATCCAAAACCGTGAAAATATGGTCCGTCGTAGCCGTAGAACTATTTCTATGGTAATTTACGCACTACATCCGATCTCCGTCATCCGATTTCTTTCCGTCATTCTAAAATATCCATGCCGGAGAAGATTTTTGACGAACAGATGTAGCCATAGAACATACATCTACGTACGTACGAACGTACGTCTACGTTGTTCGTACGTACAATAGTTTTGCCAGAAGTTGACGTCGATTTAAAGGACTCATATTTTCACGGGTTCGGATCGGATTCGGATCGGACGTAGTGCGTAACCACTCTTACAATATAATTCGCTACTTCGTTTTTTACACGTGGATGTCGTATAAGACCACCGAGGCATATGATACATCTAATGTAAAGAATAAAACCCCATGCTAACTTGTCTGACTAGCGTGGTATTAGAGGCCAATTTGGTATTGGACGTCAATTGGAGGTCAATTTCAATTGTGGAAGTAGCCCAAACACAACGATAAAAAATATATGGGCTGGGAAGAACAAGAAAGACATTATTCTTTTTTTGGAGTATGTATCTATTAATCTTCGGTGTGGTTGGTCAGCCTTCAGAATGAATAAAATAAGGTCTAAAGGTGGAGACATTCTTACACAAACACAAGACGTGTTAAGCCGATGGAGTGATTATTTTGGCGATATGTATGCGGATGCTACGGTTGGCGCCGGTGTTGGATGTGGTTTAGTAGATCAACATTCGACAACGCCGTCCTCCGATGGCATCAGTATGGATGAAGTTGAATGGGCGATAATAAGTTTGAAAAATGGTAAGGCAGTGGGCATTGATATGGTGTCTGCCGAGATGATCAAGCTTGGTGGCTCCTGTGTCTGGGAAGCGTTCCTGTTGCTCCTCAATTTATGTTGGAGCTCGGGAATGGTTCCCGGAGACTGGAATAGCGCAGTCATCGTGCCTTTGTTTAAAAACAAGGGTTCACGTTATGACTGCGCAAATTACAGAGCCATAAGCTTCAAATTACAGAGCCATAAGCTTGACCAGTTTGGCAGCAAAAGTGTACGGTAAAATTATTGAAAGGAGAATGAGGATGGTGTCCGATGGTTTACTGTGTGAGACACAAGGAGGTTTCAGGAGTGGAAGGGGATGCATGGATCAAGTGTTCTCTCTGCGCAACATTGTGGAGAAGCATCTGGCTCTAGGTCAGAGGGTTTTCTGCAGTTTTGTGGTTCTGGAGAGAGCATTTGACACGGTTGTACGAAAGGAATTTTGGGACATTTTACCGGAGTATGGTATTAACGGTAAACTGCTACAGGCTGTGCAGTCCAGTTACATGGGCTGTAGAGCCTGTGTGCGGCTAGATGATGGAATGTCGCCTTGGTTTGACGTCAATATCGGCGTTAAGCAGGGGTGCGTTCTGTCAGCCAGGCTGTTTATCATATATCTGGATAAATGTCTCCAAAGGTTGAACGATATGAATGTGTGAGTCCAGATGGGCGACTCAGTGGTCACTGCTCTGCTTTATGCAGATGATGCAGTCTTGCTGGCACAGTCAGCGACTGACCTGCAGACTCTAGTCGACACAATGACAGAAGATTGTAAGAAAAGGGGTCTACGCGTGAAGGTGAGCAAAACCAAAATATGGTCTTTGAAAGAGATGAAGCCAGAACAGATGTAAGAGTAATAATAGGTAATGATGTACTAGAGCAAGTGGATGAATTTGTATATCTTGGATGTGAATTTAGCCGAGATGGAAGGTACACCACTGATATAGAGCGAAGAGTGAATGCGGGAAATAGAGTGAACGGAGCGTTGGGGCAACTTCTCGGTAGCCACCACCTCAGCCAGAAGGCACGTGTAGCAATACATAACGCAGTGCTTGTCCCAACATTACTGTGTGGAAGCGAGAGTTGGGTATGCAGAAAAGAGTATGAAAGTAAAATTAATGCAGTCGAAATGCGATCTCTGTGAAAAATCTGTGGAGTTAGGCTGACCGACCGCATTCGTAACGACGACGTAAGAGAGCGAGTAGGTATGAAAGAGAGTATTGGTGTAAAGATACGAAAGGGAATGCTCCGATGGTTCGGACATGTGGAAAGAATGCCGAACGAACGTCTGGTTAAGAAGACATACAATGCGAAAGTGGAAGGATGTAGGTACCGGGGGAGACCGAGACTAACCTACCTAGACCGGATCGGTCATGTACTAAAGGAAGGTGGAGTCAAGAGTCTCCGAAACCGGCGAGCGTGTATGAAGAGAATTATGAATGTTGAGGAAGCGAGTGAAGTATGCAAAGATAGAGTTCTCTGGCACTCTGTTCTCTCTGCTTACGCTGCAAGGGATATGGCGTGATGATATGTATGTATCTATTAAAATGGCGTGCTAAGCCTACCCCGTCTAATTTAAATAAGGCTAGTCGTATAATAATGGAAAAGATCTGGCAGACAAAAACAAAATCCCTGCAATGTATATATTCCAACTACCTTTAAAGTAACTACTAGTGAATTATATTCCTACTCCGTCATCACACGAAAAATTTAATATACCTATAACTTTTTAAAGTTAATGAGCTGTGTTATACGGTCTAAGCTCAAGGCCCTTGTCTGTCTATCAGAGTTTCTACTGCTCAATTACCCTTCCGGTATATCGAGAACTCACAGCAATTAGTCACAATCCGTATGCACTCTCACACTAACATCTCCCATAGTGACAAACTTTCTCTAATACTACACTAGATTCAGGTTGAGAGCCCTCAGCGCTCGCCCACAGTCCGGTTAAGCTGTCACAGCCCTCTCGGCTAACAGCAATCGCAGTGGATACGTTTTAGCGGGTAACCTAGCTCTAGGCTAGGAGTCCCACACTCCTCGTTCCGGTAGTGCGTAACGCATTTCGGACCACTGCGTTATCAACAAACAAACAAAAAAAAACTACACTAGATAAACTATTTGGTATATGATTAGCTTCATATATATGTTCTTATATAATAGACTAGCTTTTACCCGCAACTTCGTTTGCGATATTGAGGTAGTCATTTAGGGTAAGTAGGTCATCATCATCATTTGCCTGCCCTCACTCTACGCTAAGTGGGGTCGGCACAACACGTTCTTGCCTTATACAAACTTCTTGCAGCTGTCACCTGTGCCTGCATTCGCAGCTTTTATGTACATATCCTCGTTTATACAATACATCCATCTCATTTTGGGTCTCCCACGATTCTTACGTCCATCCACAAGCATATTGCTAACCCTCCTTATCACATGCCTTTCATTTTTCTTCATCACCAGTCTCTACCAAGACAATCTCGCGCTCCCGATCTACTCTATTACGGATGCCGCTTTTAAATTCCCCTAATACATTAATTTCTTATTTCATCTAATCTTATTACCCCACACATCCATCTTGACATACGCGTCTCAGTAGCATACAATGCAATCTTCTCTCATCCGTCTTTTTCCATGCCAAACATTTAGATCCATTCATAACGACAGATCTAATGACACTTGTAGATTTTAAGGGGCATCCGCGCATCACATATTGCTCCCAAAACCTGTCGCCATTTCATCCAGCCTGCATGAATAGTTTAACTAACTTTCCGGTCAATATTGTCATCGTTTTGGAGAAGCGACCCTAAGTACTTAAAATTAGAGCAAATCGGTAGGGATATCCCATCTAAGACAATGTGAGAGAATTGGGAAAAGCCACTGAAGTTACAGAACAAATGTTCAGTTTTGGTGCGGCTGATCTTAAGGCCAACTCTTTCCAACCTCTCCTGTTATTTTTGCAATCAGCTCTGTACCTCAACTGCGTCCTCTCTGACGATAACAATGTCATCTGCAAACAGCATACACCAAAGTGCTTCCCTCGGTATTTTCGATATCAGAGCATCCATCACCAAGAGGTACAGGTACAGGTATACTGTCTGTGCCAACTTGTTTACCATTTTACATACTCTGAACAGCCTTCTTTACTTCATCTATACTTACTTCCTCTACCAAACCCAATATTATTGGTCGATAGAATCTCTATCTTACTTTCGTTGTTCTCATTTTTCATTAATTTCAAAATAACTCTTACAGCACCATTTTCTTTCTTCATCATTCATTAAAACTCTACCATTACAATCTTATAAACATTTAACATTCACAATATCTCTAGCATTCCTTTCTCTCGCTTTCGATAGACTGTATAATTCTTTCTGGCCATTGAGACTACCGAGACTTTGATATAGTCATCGCTTTGATATAGTTTGATAAAGTATATAGTGTCATACTTCTAGCAATTGCGACATATTTTTTACTCTTTTTCTTACATTTCACATAGGCTATACTTTTTGCTCTTTCAACACCATTAGTTATCAACACTCACACTTTTCCAGTCTTTAAAAGCATTCTTCTTTTCTTTCAAAAGCTTTTGTACACTATCATTCTACCACCATCTATATATCATTCCTTTACTCGTCGTCTCACCAAGAATATCCTTCGCTACTTCTCTTACATAGGAAGCGATGGCTTCCTATGTAAGGGATTCCTATGTAATGAGATGTCATTCCAACATTTATTTACAGTCTTTTCTTTCATTCTTTTCTTTATCTTAATCATTCTATGAACTACTTTCTTCCGAAATTCTTTCACGCAATCTTCTTAGGTTTACTACTAACTTAGCTATTTGCATTGAGATTTTATCTTCCAGAAACAGTAAGCGATGTTGGGAAGTTAAGGCTGACGTGGTATTTGCTTTGCAGTCCTCTACTGCGCATATGTTATTTCTTCTAAGAAGAGAGTAATCTATTTGGCTGCTGTAGTTCGCACTTTAATGTGTTATTAAGTGACCTTCGCGCTTCTTAAAAAAAGTATTGACAACAGCAAAATCGAAGGCTGACGCAGCCCGCAGTAGAGTTTCGCCTGCCGCGTTTCGCCTCCCTAAGTCCCACCCGCCATACACTCTCTCATACGCTGCTTTCATCCTTCCTACATGTCCATTAAAATCACCTTCTATATGGATTTTCTCACTATGTGGGATACGCATTAATAATCTCTCTAGCTCTCATACCCTTCCATCTTCTCTCTTGCACGCATGCTACATTCACTCGTCTTTTTTCCAGAACATCTGCTAGCTCTTTTCCTCTTCTAGTCATTGTACCTATATTCCAGCTTACCATCCTCATTCTTACTTCACGGACTCGCGGCTTGCGTCGCACCCGTCCCTGATGCGACAACACTGTTTTTTTTTTTGGAAGGCTAAACAAGCGATCGACACTTTAAACTCTGAGCGATATCCTATCGCCAATTATAATGTTTAAAAACTAATAACCTAAATACAAAATTTTATTGAAATAATGTAGATAAATACAAACACTTTTATACCTACTAAATTTGCACTCCTTTTAGGGATTGAATTTGACAAAAAGGGTTATCGGCAATAATAATTTTTAGGAACTTATAACCCAAATACAACATTTTATTTAAATAACTTCAATAATCAGAGAACTTTCATACTAACTTTGCATTCCCTTTTTACCTCCTTAAGGGATGATAATCGAAAAAATATTTAACACGTATTTTATGATTCTTAATGAAGAATCTTCATACTGAATTTCATTCAAATAACTTCAAGAATGGCAAAGTTTCATACTAACTTTGCACCACCTTTTAACCCCCTTAGGGGATGAATTTTCAAAAATCCTTTCTTAGTGCTCCTCTACGTTATAAAAGGAACACCTGTGAAAAATTTCAAGTTTCTAACCCTTATAGTTTAGGCCCTGCGTTGATATGTCAGTCATTAAGTCAGTCAGCTTCTTCTTTTATATATATAGATTTATCAGCTGATAACGCTATAGTCATTTCATTTACTTTTTCAACAGTCTATCGTCTAGCCACACCACGTCCAAACCATTCAATTCGAAGCAGGGTGGGACTTCATAACTCCTGCTCCTCCATGTGTCTACAATGTGTACTCCGGCAATTGAACAACCGGTACCGATTTCTAAATTTTGGTAGCCCATTCAAGAGTTATCTTTTTGAGTACTTTTCATAATCGAAGTCTTTGTATTAAAGCATCTAAACATCACCGTCACGTAGTCAATACTAGTATGTGGGGTGGTCGACTGATTCTCGGCTGCACTTAATTACCACCGAATAGTATTCATGTGGGTTTGGCTATTAAGTTTTGTCTATAATACGTAATAATTATATTTATATATAATTTAATAGTAGTAGGACCATGCTGTGGATAGTTCTCTGTCTACAGCCGCGGGCCGATCCGTCCGGGATAGTACCACACTTTCGCAGAAGATCGTCGTCTGAGTAATGGCAATGAGCTATTGCGTTTCGTTCGGTGAGGGAGGGAGCCGGAAGCCCAACTGGGGTGGTTTCGGTGTTTGTATTGGTAGGCAGCGACCTTTTTTTTTTTTTTTTTTTTTTTTATTGGTAGGCTATGGGTGCGTCTCGCCCCGCCGAATCGGTCCGGGGTGACGGAGAAGGCGGCGCGTGACCCCATAGACCCACCGTAAAATCCTCTCTCTTCGCCGTGCGAGCGGACCACCGGTACCCGATCTTTGTCTTCGGTGGTCCGCTCGGCGGTTTACCCTCGCGGGTTCCTCTCGTCGGCGCCCCGACAGATTTCGCCGTCGGGGCGTCGCCCTCACGCGGTGGCCTCGCGTCGGGTGACCGGACGATTCCCCGGTCCGATCACCCGAGGCCTGGGTTAGGGCGGCATCAGGCGCAGGTATTCGCGCCTGCGCCGCCCCGGCCGCTGGCGGCGGCCCGGGTCGCGGGACTCCTCCCTGACTCGTTCCGCCGCCTCCTTCCGCGAGATGACAGCCTCGCAGAAGGCGGCGACCGCGTCCCAATTCCTGACGCTGTCGACCATCGCCCTCGCGACAGCCGGCAGCGCCAGGTCGGCACCGATAATAGCGACGAGCGCTGCCCGTCCCAGCCCGAGCATTCCTCGAGCGTATGTTGCGCCGTGTCCTCGCCACTACTGCAATGATGGCAGCCTGGAGTCCACTCCCTGTACACGACCGTGTGCAGGTATTTCCCGAAGCACCCGTGCCCCGTCAACACCTGCACCAGTCGGAAGGTGAGGACCCCGTGCCGCCGCTCCATCCATTTCATCAATACGGGCCGAAAGGCCTCGACGGTCACGATACCGTGTCTAGGCCTCTCCAGCCGCGTAACCCAACGGGCGATGACGTCTCGGCGGGCGTCCTCGCGCCAGGTGGCTAACTCGCTCAACGATGGGGAGCCACCCTCCTCGCGCACTGAGGTAACCCGCCGGTAGAGGTCGGAGAGCATCTCCGCCTCTAGGTCCCACGGGGGTGTCCCGGCCAACAGGCACGCCGCCTCTGTCGACACCGTGCGGTACCCGCGAATGGCTCTGACCGCCATGGCTCTCTGTGGCCTCCACAGAACCGCCCTGAGCTGGGCGTTCAGAGCCCTCGCCCACACGGGTGCGCCGTACATGGCCATCGAGCGGATGACCCCCGCATACAGCCGTCGGCCCTCGAAACTGGGTCCGCCCACATTCGGCATGAGCCGAGAAAGGGCGGACGCCGCGCCGACCAGCCGGGGGGCAATCTGTCGGAAATGCTCCCGGAACCACCATCGCCCGTCGAGCACCAGACCCAAGTACTTCATATGGGCCTGGATGTTGATCTGGATGGAGTTGACGACTAACGAGGCGCCGGTTGGCAGCCTTACGCGTGGCCCATGGAATAATAGGGCCTCCGTCTTATTTAAGGTCACCCTGAGCCCCAGCGCCTCGATTCGCCTGACCATCTCCTCGGTGCCGAGAGTGGCCAGGCTCGCCGCCTCTTCGAGTGTCCTGCCCCGGGCTGTGACGAGCGTGTCGTCAGCATAGCACACCAAGCTCAGCCCGGGGGGGAGACTCCCTCTCAACGCCCAGTCGTACCCGATGTCCCACAGAGTCGGCCCCAGAACCGACCCCTGTGGAACACCGCACGACATGGGCGTCCGCACAATGTCCCCTGCGGGACCCGCGCAGAGGATACTGCGCCCCTCCAAATAGTCTGCCACCAGCCGCCTGAGGTACAGGGGCACTCCATGGAACCGGAGCGCCTCCCTGATGCAGCTTAATGGCAGACTATTGAATGCGTTGGCGATGTCCAACGACACCGCCAACAGCACTCCCTTGCCGGCGACAGCCTCCGCGGCCGTTTGCCTCAGGCGTAGCAGGGCCCCGATGGTCGAACGCCCCCTCCTAAACCCATATTGAGCGTCCGACAGATCGGCCCCCACCTCCTCCAAGTGTCGGACGATGCGGGCAGCGAGGACACGCTCCAGCAGCTTACCCACATCGTCGAGAAGCACGATGGGCCTGTAGGCCGACGGCAAATCCGGGGGCCGTCCCGGCTTTGGCAGGAGAACCAACCTCCCCTCCTTCCAGCACTCAGGGAACCGTCCAGACGTCAGACAGGCGTTGAACAGTTGCCTGAGGCGAGGCTCGAAGTGCTCGAGGAGCGACGTCAAGACCCGGACTGGTATTCCATCCGGGCCGGGGGCCGTGGTGGCGGAGCGAATCCGCGCTACTGCCGCCCCCACTTCCGACTCCGTCACGGGTGGAACACTCTCGTCGTCGGCCTCCCGGTCTTGATCTGGCGAAGCCATGACCGGGGGCGTGTGTCCCGACTGCCGTGGAAATAGCTCCTAGATCACCCTACAGAGGAAGTCGGGCTGGAGGGTCTCGGTGAGGGGAGGGCCCTGCGCGCGAAGCTCGTTCAGCGACGCGCGATACGGGCGACCCCAGGGGTCACGGTCGAGACCGTCCAACATATCCTGCCAACTCGCATCCTTGGCGGCTCGGATGGCCAGCCGAAAGGCAGTCCGCGCACTGCGGTACGCCTCGTACAGCTGGCCCTCCCGCTCAGCGTCGCGGTGACGCCGCCGGCTGCGGGTGTAGGACCTTCGGGCACTGATACACGCCGCGCGAAGGTCCGCCAGTCTTGGGGACCACCAGTAGACCCCCTGCCTCGGAGGTAGACGCCGCACCCTGGGCATGGCCGCATCGCAGATCTGCGTTAACGCACTGCGGATGCGGACAGCCTCAGCGTCCACTCCGTGCGCTGGGGGCGGTGAGGACAGCCACGTGTGAACGATGGCCGCCTCCGCCAGTAGGTCCCTATCAAGACGACCCACAGCCCACCGCGGAAACGCGGGAGCTCCGTCCGCCCTGTGACCCCTACCGGGTTCCCGGGGGGGAGACCTCCATCCGGATGTACCGATGGTCCGACAGGGTCTCCGCCTCCTCCAGGACACTCCAGTTCCTCACCCGTGGCGCGACAGCAGGGCTAGCGAACGACAAGTCCACTATCGACCCGCCCTGCTGCCGCACACACGTGTTCACTGAGCCCCTGTTAACAACACAGAGGCCCAGTGAAGCCGCCCACTCAACGACCGCCCGCCCGCGGTCGTCCGTCATAGGGGACCCCCACGCCGTGGATTTGGCGTTGAAGTCCCCCAGTACCAGGACGAGGCCCGGTACCAGTCGCCGTATCGAAGCCTCCAAGGTGGTGAGGGAGGCCCTGAAATCGTCCATTCTCCTGTTAGGGGAGAGGTAAACACTGTAGAGTGTGACCCCTCCCCATTCCGCAGCGACAAATTCCTCGCCCCTATCCAAAAGGGATAAGGACGGGAAGTGCCGCTGCGTTGAGACGACGATTGCCGCAGTTCCGTTTCGGCTGACCACCCAATTGGGGCGATCAGGCACGACGTACGGTTCCGCGACTACGGCTGCACCAATCGACCACTCCGCCATGGATTGCAGGAGGAGATCCTGCGCTCCGGCGGAGTGGTTGGTGTTGGCCTGCAAGAGGTGAATGGATTCTGCAGCCATTAGTGGGCCGTATCCATCACCTCCGCCTCGCCAGTGGGCGATCGGGCCGCGATAGGAGCGGGAGCGGCCGTGGTCGAAAGGCCGCCCCGACCCTTTGGGGCCGAAGCAGGAGGTCTGCACGCCCCAGAACCCATGCGGTGCTTGGCGGGCTTATTGCCCGCCGCACACGCGGGGCAGTGGGGCGGGGCGGCGCAAGATGCCGCCACGTGCCCGGTCTGACCGCAGCGGAAACACAATCCGCCGCAGTCGAAGCATTTGGTGCACGTCGGTCGAGTGTGTCCGACCGCCATGCACTTATAGCACCTCGCAGGCCGGTGCTCAAGCACGGTTACCCGCGCCGAGCTCCAGCCCACGAGGAGCCTGCCTGAGCCGGCCAGTTGCCTGACCGACTCCACCGGGCACTGCGCCCAGGCAGCACCTACGCCACCCGGACCGGGACGAATGGCACCGACCCGGACGGTGTCTATGGGACACCCGGTTTTCGAGGCAATAGCCTCCCGGATGTCTTCCACCGTCACGGAGTCGTCCAGACCCGAAATGCGCATTTCGGCGCACTTGACGGGCCTGGCGATCCTGATGCCACCCTCCTCGGCGAACAGACCTCGCAGCTTCTCAGCTACGCTGTCAGCCGTCTTGGCGCCCTCGGCCCCTGGGAACTCGAGGATTCGAGCCCCCGTCCGGGCCTTGCGGGTCCTGGCTTCGACGCCTCCAATATCGGAGACGTCTAGCTCCCGCCGGGCCTGCCTCAAGACGGCCTCGTAGTTGAGGCCCTTCTCGGCCGCCTCAGGCAGCACAGTGATCACCACTGCGGCTGTCTTTGGCGGCTTGAGCCCCTTGCGCGACCTCTTCTTCTTGTCGCCAGCTCCTGCCTTGGGAGCGGAGACCTCAGCGGCGCGCTTGGCCTCCGCTCTCCTTCTTTGGCCACGACTCCTTCTATCGCGCTCGGCCACCTGCCAACCCTCTTCGGGTACGGCAGTCGTGCCAGACGCGGAAGGCCTCGTCGTAGCCTCGCTGGTCGTCGCCGGCGGTTTCGTTGCGGGCGGCTTCAGCGGTCCGGCAGCAGCCGGCGCCGTCTTCCTCCTCAGGGCAGGTCCCTTCGGAGCGGGGCCGGGGCCTTTGGGCTTAGGCCCGGCCGCGGCCGCGGCGTAGCTCCCCACGCGGCCACCCTGACAAGGCAGCGGGGCGGGGGCTGGTGCCGTATGTGGCCGCTTATCTGTGGCAAGCGGCGGCCGGACACGTGGTTCTGGAGGCAGCCTTGCCTCCAGAACGGCGAAGCGCGCATCGACAATTTTGCCCACTGCGTCGATTATCGCGCGCAGGGACTCATCCGGCAATCCTCCCACCGCAGGGGTTGGCATCGGGGTCGGCAGCGGGGTCAACGCCTCCAGTTGAGCCTCCACCGGGGCCCGCTCCGAGACGCTTGGCGACTTCGTCGCCGTGGCGCGAGTCGTCCTCCTCGCTACCGGGACAGGTGTCGGCTCGGTGGCCGTGACGGCTTCAGCCGGCGGCGTGCCCTCCGCAGCGGGAGGCGTCCTCCTCGCCGCAGGGACGGGTTTCGCCGCGGCAGCTGTTTTGCGCGCCTTGGCCGACAGCTTTGGCGCAGGCGGTAGGAACTGCGCCATCTGGGCCCGCAGGTCAGCCATGTCTTTGGCCAACATGCGGTTTACCCGACGCACCGACTCCAGCTCGGACTCCAACTGGCGGTTCAGGTCCCGCAGGCCTGAGACCTCGCCACTAAGGCGGGCATTTTCAGCCTGCAGGTCCAGGGGGCCGTCGCTCGCAGCAGGCGCCACCTCACGCCGAGGGGTCGCCGACCTTCTTCCTGCTACTGCGGCCCCTCGCCCCCTGCGAGAAGCCGGCACCTTCGGTGGAGGCATGATGGTCCCGCTCCCCTCGGAGTCGGCGCCCGAGCTGCCTCCCTTGCTCAGGGGGCGCTTTCGCACCTGCGAGGGGAGGGCCTCCTCCCTGGTCTTCTCAGCCGTCGCCACAGGACGCGGCGACGACTTAGCGGGGACTTTAGCGTCCGACCCGCTTTCTCCTCTGGACGGCCCTGCGGATACACCGCCCTCGTCCATCTTAGCGGCAGATCTGCTGCCCTCATCCACGGACGGCTCTGCGACGTCACTGTCGCCCTCGTCCGTAGACGGCTCTGCAGCATTTCTGCCACCATCCTCCTTTTCAGCGGCGGTAGCCTCTCTCCGCGCACGCCGCTCCTCCATCCTCCTCTTGTAGCTGGAAGCCTGCCCCCGGCTCTTCCTGGGCGACTTCCGCTTCACTTTTTGGGCCTCCACGATTTGTGCCGGGCCCTCGGCGGACGCCTCAAGTCCTGAGGACGAGGCGTCGTTTAGGTCAGTTTTTGATCGGCTTAACCGGGCCTTGGGGTGAAGATCGCTACGATCCCCGTCGTTATTTATTTTTAATTTTTGCGTATCCATTATTGATCCCACGATTATGGGAGATACAATACGTCGACCCGGGCAGAGATCCCTTTACCCGGGCAAGCCTACATTTACCAACCAGGGGGGCAGCCGGTACCCTGGCTGGAGCGTGCTAAGAACAGAACAACCCATCTGCCATGCATCTTCTCGCCGCACGCCAGAACTTAAGATTCTGGGTGATTTCCGAGTCCGAATGTTACTTCGGACTCTTTATAGAGGTTGTCTTCCTCGCGGTCCGGGCCGTTAAGCCAAGACCCTCGCTCCTGAAGCTAAGACAAGCAAAGAATCAGGTTTACGATGTGTGGGCGGTGGCAAGTGCCTGCCCAGCCCTCAAATGAATGAGTGACTGAGCCCGTCCCGATATTTCGCGTCCTATAACCTCTACTACGACTGTAGTAGAGTAAGGAGCGAAATCGCGCAGATATTCGCTACGGACGACAGTACAACAGAAGAACTGGGGACCGCCGCCCGCACCCAGGGTACACCGCGTGGAGGTTTCTGGGATAGTACCCCTGGTAGGCAGCGACCTAGCAAAGCTCCATGGGCGGCAGTAACACTTGCCATCAGGTGTGCTGTCTGCTCGTTTGCCACCATAAGCAATAAAAATAATAATAATAATTTACTTAGTAATAATTTCTTTGTTTATTACTTGTCAAGCTTTTAAAGTTTGCAATTCGATTTTCACGTTCCAAAGTGTTCTAGTAGTATCTGCAGTTAAGACTTAAAAGTGTCACGTTCGATATAAACACGTCTATTTTTCACGGTTTACAAATCCAGTAATGGTAAAAGTCGCTTACCGTGCCACTGTGGCTGCACCGGCGACACTCCATTAACCGACGCATTATCTCCCTCTGTTGTGAACACTTCTCACTTTAAAATATCTTTTATACCTAATACTACAAAGCTATTACTACAGAACAGTTTTCATACACAATTATCATGTTGTTTAGAAATATCTTGTACATATTTATACTTTTAGTTTAATGGAATGAAAAGAAATGCTTAAAGAATTTCTTTTTTAAATAGATGCTAAATTTATTGAGTTTTTCTTTTATTAATAACACAGTCATCATCATCATCTCAGCTCATACATGTCCCACTGTTGGGCTCGAGCCTCCTCCATAATGGGAGGGCAATTGACCTACTATACCATGCTAGTCAGACGTGTTGGTATAGGGTTTTGTTTCTAGTTTTCCTTCTCTTACATAGATGTTATGTACGTTTTATATCCCTTAGTCGTCTATTACGATCACCCACGGATAAGATAGGGGGTGGTGAATTGTATTCTTATTCCATCACCACACGGATAGCTAGTAATGTAATCAAAATAAATTACTAACAAACCATTGCCTGTGATCATTTCATCATCATCATCATCTCAGCTTATATATGTCCCACTGTTGGGCTCTAGCCTCCTCCATAATAGGAAGGAAATTGACCTACTATACAACGCTGGTCAAACGTGTTGGTATAGAGTTTTGTTTTTAGTTTTCCTTCTCTTGCTTGCTTATAAAGGACAAGTAATAACAAATAACCATTTAAGAGAAGCATTTTCTTCTCAGCCCATATAACTATGGTCTACTAATGGACACAACGTTGAAATCAATGTGAAATATTGAAATATTAGATTAGCCACAACGTTGGACAAACGGGTTAGCATAGGATTTAACCTAGTATTTCTGTGCTTACATCATAATTAAAAAGAAGCGGATGGCGAGTATTATTTTCTTATAATATCACTACGCAGGTTAGTGGCATACCTGTTACTCTAAGGAGAAATCTGTACCTATGTTATAGTTAACCTAACCTAACCTAACTTATCTGTACCTATACCTCCAAACAAAAGTTAAATATAATCCTACGGTAACATATGGACATTTTAATGGATTGTATCAATTTATCTCCTTTTTTTATATTGCGACCTACACAAATTGAAAAACAAAAAAAAAAGTAGAACATTGAACATTAAAATACATTTTCATTTTAAAATATATTTTCTTTCGAATGCAATTCCCCTTTTAAGAACAAATGGAATTTTTATTTTATTTTGCGTTAAGTAAAGCAACCTTTTACAGAGACAGAACTCAAAGGAACAGAAGCAGATTTTATTGCAAATATGATTCAAGTTATTACATAATTGAATTCGCTGCACTAATATTCCCTTTAAATGGTTATTTATGGAATTTAAAAATGTGATGCAGGTGCGGCATTTTATTTTGAAGCAGTATATTATTAACGAAAAGACAACACGGATAACAAATACTACTTATTATCATCAATAATATTTGCATAAATTGATAGTGTATTATCGCCTACCACTCACTAAACTTAGAAAAACGACCGCCGAAACCCAATATTATAATATACATTTTTTTTTTGCTTAAACATACTTGGAAATTTGAGCATTATTTTGACAACCTTCTTCGAAATAAATCGAAATTGCTGTACTGACCAAATGCATGCAGCAGCGCAGCGGCCGCCAAAAGATGTATGAAAATCCATATCTGTCGTGTTTAGCGGCCAAATAAATATATATGTAGATTCATATCTGTCGTGTATTTTAAAAATGGAATGATTTACGACGTTACTTCAAAATATTGCAACCAGATAGGCAACTTATCAGAGTTTTAGTTAAATTTCAAACTGGCTTGAAAAAGAAACCTGTTTGATAATGAAAAAAAAAACAAATGAACCCTTTAGCACGTGAAAAATGTTGTTCGTTGTTCGTCATGTATTCATTTCTACTTAATACTAATTAGTTTTAATTTCCGCACATTATTTAAGAAAAGCACTATACAAGCATTGGCCACGTTTTGAACACTTTACAGGGATGATAGTCCTTCCGTGACCATCATCACTGTAAAGTGGACGCGAATAGAATAGAATCCATAAAAGTAGTTTTATTTCAAATGTGTAATACTCGCGTAAACATCAGAATTTATTTTTGATGCTTTTATCCTGATTGATATAATTTTATTCATAACCAACATTTAGAACAACATAGCATTTTAAATCCATAATTTTACTAATATGTTTCTTTTAAGGTAGTTACAAAGTTATACTATATCAAACCTGGGTTATTTATAAATAAACTTTTAATTTTAGCGGGTAGACGTGATGATATCTAAAAAGACATCAAATATATCAGTCCTCGTAATTATAACAATAGATTCTTTTGAAATATTTAAACATCAGAATATAAAATACTTTATACTCGTAAAAATTTAGGGATAAACTAATTAAATTATCGTCAATCCGCCGACCAAGCGTAATGATTATGCCACTATCCTTTTTCCTTCTTAGAAGACCCATGTCCTATAGTGGTTGACAATAGGCTGATAGATAGAACTAATAAAGCTATGTGTATATTATGCGCCCTTAGTATGAGGGAAATTAACCTACTCTACCACGCAGACCCGCTACCAGACTCGAACCCAGTAGAGAGACGTACATGAGCCCAAATAATAATAATAAATTAAAAATTATATGAAATAGTTCAAAATTACATTTTGTTGACTCATACCTATGTGTAAATATAATTTAGTGCAATATTCACGTACTGCATAATTAAGTAAACATAGTTAAGAAAAACAAAGAGCTGTGTGGTAGCGGCTACGAATACTACCAACCCTTACTTTACTTGTGGATGTCGTAAAAAACGACTAAGAGCCTTATAACGACCTGAGCCAACTTCATTTGCTGCCGTTTGGTCAACAATTACATTCCCAACCAACGTTGACGTCTGGCAAGCGGCCGGTTATAAAACTATTGCCAATAATTTTTACAATATGTACTGAAAGAAGAGTACAAATTGTATCGACCCCAAGTAATTGGGATAATAATAGGAGAATGATGATAATGAGTTAGGTGAAAAAAAAAAAAAAAAAGAACTCTCATGACGTATTATTAGTTTATGTGGTAATATCTGCTACTAAGACCATATTAATATCCATTATTATTCCTCTTCTGTAAAAAAAAACACATGTAAAGACTGTTGGAGACATAATAGGTGCCTCTCAACTGCGAACATAAATTTTAAAAGTTTTCCAATTTGAATTTAACTAACAACTTTAGATTTTCTTTGGAGAATACTAAAAACTTTTGAGTATTTTAACTAAGCTTCTTTGGAACTATTGTAGAATGGAAGGCGATCATTAACTAGTGAGATTTACTGTGCTAATTATGAGAATAAAAGTTCTAGATTTTTTTTTATGGTACGAAATGTTACGGCCAAGCAGTTCACTTAACATCTACTTGATGTTTAAGAATAGTGCATTTAGTGAAATAAGTTTTGTGTTACGGTAACTTTACAAATATATACTCGTAATTAATCGACACTGATACGAAAATTCAATTGTGGTAGGACCACGCTGTGGACAGTTCTCTGTCTACAGCCGCGGGCCGGTCTGTCCGGGATAGTATAGTACCACACTCTCGCAGAAGATCGACGTATGAGTAATGGCAATGTGGTATTGCGCTTCGTTCGGTGAGCGAGAGAGCCGGCAGCCCGACTGGGGTGGTTTCGGGGTTTGTATTGGTAGGCAGCGGCCTAGCCTATACCATTGGCAAAGTCCATGGGCGGCAGTGACACTTACCATCAGGTGTGCTGTCTCCTCGTTTGTCACCATAAGCAATAAAAAAAACAAAATACACCTTATCTCAAAACAATATTTTTTAGTTCGCGCAATTAATCACTTCAGAGGTGGACCAAATGAAAAAAAAATGGCGTTCATTTAGTAGTAATAGCAATAACCAAATTGCTACATTATCTGTGAAATCATTTATGATTTATTCTTAAAAAACTCATTCGCTTCTTAAAAAAAATATCGTCGCAAACACAGTTTTTAAAAGCAAATTTAATGAAAATCATATAATCACAGACTCGAGGGTAATCAATATTTGTTTAAGTTCTCGCTAGAATATCTGTGATAATAAAGGCAAGTCGTTAGTAGTGATAATCTAATCGGCATATTATACAACTCAACGTTAAGCAAATATTATTCCAGCATTGTTACCGATCATTAGCATATGTGGATAATTTTAGATTTATATATTATGGCAATGATCGTTAGTAAACCATATATTATTTAATATCTAGTTACGTTTAAACCACATAATATCAATAGAGAGGATGACTGGGTATTATCATCGAGCTGGGATTCTGTTATTCACTTAATTAAAAATAAAACTAAGAAAATCACCACAAGATTGCAAGACACAGTGAGCACTTATCGTATAGATTTGACCAACAATAATAGCTAAATATAAATTAATCAATTTTAGTAATATAAAGTAAGCCGCCTCTAAAAATTAATAATAAAATTGGTGTTATGCCTTCTGAGTTTTCTTGCCGGATCATGCTCAGAGTGGCCGCGTTCAGATCCGGTGATAGGTTAATAGTTTTTGTTTGATTTTTAAACTAGTAATTTGCCACTATATAATAATTATCATAAATTAAATGTTTGATATAACTGATCGTAAAAATGTTCGAAACGTCGGGAAATTAAAAATCAAATACAAACACGATAGAATCCGTAAAAGTAGTTTTATTTCAAATGTGTAATACTCGCGTAAACATTAGACATCATTATGTAAATCACATTACATAAGAGTATATCATTGTTCGACAGTAGTTTCCATAAATCTGAGAAATACATACATACATACATACCATCACGCCATGCCCCTTGCAGGCTAGGCAGAGAGAACAGAGTGCCAGAGACCTCTATCCTTGAATACTTCACTCGCTTCCTCAACATTCATAATTCTCTTCATAAACGCTTGCCGGTTTCGGAGACTCTTGACTCCACCTTCCTTCAGTACGTGACCAATCTGGTCTAGGTAGGTGAGTCTCGGTCTGCTCCGGTACCTACATCCTATATCCGAGACATAAATCTGAGAAATTAGTCTAATAAGCTAGGATTCCCATTGGAGTAATAGAATAAGAATCTAATATATCACAATATTAAACCGGTAAAAGCCGGCTGAATTATTAACAAGAGAAAACATATTATTATACAACTGCGATTGCAAAGTCTCCTGACAAGCATGGCGATTATAGCATTACATACGTATGGCGAAGCCTAGGTCTAACAGTGGACGACCACCGAAGACAAAGATCGGGTACCGGTGGTCCGCTCGCACGGCGAAGAGAGAGGATTTTACGGTGGGTCTATGGGGTCACGCGCCGCCTTCTCCGTCACCCCGGACCGATTCGGCGGAGCGTGACGCACCCATAGCCTACCAATAAAAAAAAAAAAAAAAAAAAAAGGTCTAACAGTGGACGTTGACAAGCTAAAATGTGAATGACGCCACGTTTGTCTGACATGTAAATATCTTGGTTTCTTCACCCATCTGTAGGTACGAGAATATCTGCATCAATATAATTTAATAAAATAAAAGATATAATAGGCTACGAATACTCAACCCTTATTTACTCGTGGATATCGTAAAAGACAACTAAGAGCTTTACATCGACCTGGGCTAACATTGCCTGATACCGTTTGGTCAACAATTACATTCCCAAAGAGGATTGACGGTGGCCGGTCATAAAACTATTGCAAAAAAAGCTTTTGTAATAAATACAATGGAAGAAAAGCACATATTGCGTCTAACCTCAGTAAATGGGATAAGAGGTGTAAAATAATAATGATGATATCCCTACTTATTAATTATTATTATTATAAATAAAATGTAAATGTGTTTGTAACGCTTTCACGCCTAAACTACTTACCGATTATCATGAAACTTTGTACACATAATCTTCGAGGTATTAGAAAGGACATAAGATACTTATTATTAAAAAAAAAAATATTTTACGGACGGTAAAAAAAATATTTTGGCAGACATGATAGTTTGTTAATGAAAGTTTGTGAATATGTTTGGATATTTGTTACTCAATCACACGTAAACCGTTGAACATATTTAGATGGAAATTAGCGATAGACAATAATAGATAGAATATTTCCTCGTACTTTTATTCTTTTAATATGTTCCCTTGAGATAATAGTTCAATTTTAGTGAAGCTACTATTTACGCAGATGAAGCCGCGAACAGAAGCTAGTATATAATAAAACAAAGGCATTTGTTAGAACAAAGCCTATATTATAGATAATTACGACTATATTAAAAAGACTATATTGAAAGAGATGAAGCCAGAACAGATGTAAGAGTATCAATAGGTAATGATGTACTAGAGCAAGTGGATGAATTTGTATATCTTGGATGTGGATTTAGCCGAGATGGAAGGTACACCACTGATATAGAGCGAAGAGTGAATGCGGGAAATAGAGTGAACGGAGCGTTGGGGCAACTTCTCGGCAGCCACCACCTCAGCCAGAAGGCACGTGTAGCAATACATAACGCAGTGCTTGTCCCAACATTATTATATGGAAGCGAGAGTTGGGTATGCAGAAAAGAGTATGAAAGTAAAATTAATGCGGTCGAAATGCGTTCTCTGCGGAAAATCTGTGGAGTTAGGCTGACCGACCGCATTCGTAACGACGACGTAAGAGAGCGAGTAGGTATGAAAGAGAGTATTGGTGTAAAGATGCGAAAGGGAATGCTCCGATGGTTCGGACATGTGGAAAGAATGCCGAACGAACGTCTGGTTAAGAAGATATACAATGCGAAAGTGGAAGGATGTAGGTACCGAGGGAGACCGAGACTAACCTACCTAGACCAGATCGGTCATGTACTGAAGGAAGGTGGAGTTAAGAGTCTCCGAAACCGGCGAGCATGTATGAAGAGAACTATGAATGTTGAGGAAGCGAGTGAAGTATGCAGAGATAGAATTCTCTGGCACTCTGTTCTCTCTGCCTACCCTGCAAGGGATATGGCGTGATGATATGTATGTATGTATGTATGTATGTACGACTATATTAAGGCGTTTGTTCTATAATTATGACTATTACACTACCTTCAATAGAACTGATAATAGATTTTTATTCAAAAAGTGTCATGTAGTGTTATTTATATTGTAAAACGGATTAGATTCATTATCTGTTCCACTGTTGCGCGCTGATCCAGAATCTACGCTGGCCAGACGAGTTGGCATATGGGTTTCTTTAGAATTTCTTTCTCTTACAGTCAAATTATATACTTAAGTCTCTTAATCTATGTATACACACAAGTCATCGTGTCAATATTCTACGTCTAAGTATGATTTTAAATAAATTATTCACTACATCCTCTGGAAGCATAGTCTCTGGAGTAATAAGTACGACCTTTTATTAGACAGCCTTGTAGCAACTTTAAAAAATTGCCTTACTTTCAGGTGGATCTACAATGGCGATCAATCTTAAGGCTCACGTATAGACTCCTTAATCTCTGTCATATCCATGATACTGCACTACCGCGCTTCTGATAACTGTACATTCTCATTTGAAATAAAACTATTCGTTCATAAGCACAAACTCTGTAAAATGTTCGAAATGTCGAAAAAAAATACAAGGGTGATAAAATAAGTAAAAATAGTTTTATATCATTTGTTCAACTCTCGTAAACACCACAATTCATATGTACATACTTTTATTTATTAACTTATTAATTAATTTTGCTTCATGTCTTTTTTTTTTTTTTTTTTTTTTTTTTTTTGGTGGACTATGGATTAGTCTCGCCCCGCCAAATCGGTCCGGGGTGACGGAAAAGGCGGCGCGTGACCCCATAGACCCACCGTAAAAACTCCTCTCTCTTCGCCGTGCGAGCGGGTCACCGGGACCCGATTTTTAACTTCGGTGGCCCGCCCGGCGGTTCACCCTCGCGGGTTCCTCTCGTCGACGCCCCGACAGATTTCGCCGTCGGGGCGTCGCCCTCACGCGGTGGCCTCACGTCGGGTGACCGGACAATTCCCCGGTCCGATCACCCGAAGCCTCGGTTAGGGCGGCATCAGGCGCAGGTATTCGCGCCTGCGCCGCCCCGGCCGCTGGCGGCGGCCCGGGGCGCGGGAATCCTCCCTTGCCCGTTCCGCCGCTTCCTTCTGCGAGATGACAGCTTCGCAGAAGGCGGCGACCGCGTCCCAGTTCCTGATGCTGTCGACCATCGCTCTCGCGACGGCCGGCAGCGTCAGGTCGGCACCGATGACAGCGACGAGGTCACGGCGCTGCCGCTCCCATCCCGGACACACCTCCAGCGTGTGTTGCGCCGTGTCCTCGTCACTCCTGCAGTGGTGGCAGGCCGGAGTCCACTCCCTATACACGACCCTGTGCAGGTACAACCCGAAACACCCGTGCCCCGTCAATACCTGCACCAGCCGAAAGGTGAGGACTCCGTGCCGCCGCTCCATCCACTCTATCAGTACGGGCCGGAGGGCCTCAACGGTCTCCACACCGTGCCTAGGCCTCTCCAGCCGCGTAGCCCAACGGGCGATGACGTCTCGGCGGGCATCCACGCGCCAGGTGGCTATCTCGCTCAACGATGGGGAGCCACCTTCCTCGCGCGCTGTGATAACCCGCCGGTAGAGGTCGGAGAGCATCTCCGCCTCTAGGTCCCACGGGGGTGTCCCGGCCAACAGGCACGCCGCCTCTGTCGACACCGTGCGGTACCCGCGAATGGCTCTGACCGCCATGGCTCTCTGTGGCCTCCACAGAACCGCCCTGAGCTGGGCGTTCAGAGCCCTCGCCCACACGGGTGCGCCGTACATGGCCATCGAGCGGATGACCCCCGCATACAGCCGTCGGGCCTCAAAACTGGGTCCGCCCACATTCGGCATGAGACGAGAAAGGGCGGACGCCGCGCCGACAAGCCGGGGAGCAATCTGTCGGAAATGCTCCCGGAACCACCATCGCCCGTCGAGCACCAGACCCAAGTACCTCATATGGGCCTGGATGCTGATGTGGATGGAGTTTACCACTATCGAGGCGCCGATGGGCAGCCTCACACGGGGCCCATGGAAAAGTAGGGCCTCCGTCTTGTTTAGGGCCACCCTGAGCCCCAGCGCCTCGATCCGCCTGACCATCTCCTCGGTGCCGAGAGTGGCCAGGCTCGCCGCCTCTTCGAGTGTCCTGCCCCGGGCTGTGACGAGCGTGTCGTCAGCGTAGCACACCAAGCTCAGCCCGGGGGGGAGACTCCCTCTCAACGCCCAGTCGTACCCGATGTCCCACAGAGTCGGCCCCAGAACCGACCCCTGTGGAACGCCGCACGACATGGGCGTCCGCACAATGTCCCCTGCGGGACCCGCGCAGAGGATACTGCGGCCCTCCAAATAGTCTGCCACCAGCCGCCTGAGGTACAGGGGCACTCCATGGAACCGGAGCGCCTCCCTGATGCAGCCGAATGGCAGACTATTGAATGCGTTGGCGATGTCCAACGACACCGCCAACAGCACTCCCTTCCCGGCGACGGCCTCCGCGGCCGCCTGCCTCAGGCGTAATAGGGCCCCGATGGTCGAACGCCCCCTCCGAAACCCATACTGAGCGTCCGACAGATCGGGCCCCACCTCCTCCAGGTGTCGGACGATGCGGGCAGCGAGCACACGCTCCAGCAGCTTACCCACATCGTCGAGGAGCACGATGGGCCTGTAGGCCGACGGCAAATCCGGGGACCGTCCCGGCTTTGGCAGGAGAACCAACCTCCCTTCCTTCCAGCACTCAGGGAACCGTCCAGACGTCAGACAGGCGTTGAACAGCTGCCTGAGGCGAGGCTCGAAGTGCTCGAGGAGCGACGTCAGCACCCGGACTGGAATTCCGTCCGGGCCGGGGGCCGTGGTGGCGGAACGAATCTTCGCCACGGCCGCCCCCACTTCCGACTCCGTCACGGGCGGAACACTCTCGTCGTCGTCGGCCTCCCGGTCCTGATCTGGCGGAGCCATGACCGGGGGCGTGTGTTCCGACTGCCGTGGAAACAGCTCCTCGACCACCCTACGAAGGAAGTCGGGCTGGAGGGTCTCGGTGAGGGGGGGGGCCCGCGCGCGAAGCTTGTTCAGCGCCGCGCGATATGGGCGACCCCAGGGGTCACGGTCGAGACCGTCCAGCATCTCCTGCCAACTCGCGCCCTTGGCGGCACGGATGGCCAGCCGAAAGGCAGTCCGCGCACTGCGGTACGCCTCGTACAGCTGGCCCTCCCGCTCGACGTCGCGGTGACGCCGCCGGCTGCGGGTGTAGGACCTTCGGGCACTGATACATGCCGCACGAAGGTCCGCCAGTCTTGGGGACCACCAGTAGACCCCCTGCCTCGGAGGTGGACGCCGCCGCACTCTGGGCATGGCCGCATCGCAGATCTGCGTTAACGCACTGCGAATGCGGACAGCCTCAGCGTCCACTCCGTCCGCTGGGGGTGGTGAGGACAGCCACGTGCTGACAATGGCCGCCTCCGCCAGTAGATCCCTGTCAAGACGACCCACAGCCCACCGCGGAAACGCGGGAGCTCCGTCCGCCCTGTGACCCCTACCGGGTTCCCGGGGGGAGACCTCCATCCGGATGTACCGGTGGTCCGACAGGGTCTCCGCCTCCTCCAGGACACTCCAGTTCCTCACCCGTGGCGCGACAGCGGGGCTAGCGAACGACAAGTCCACTATCGACCCGCCCTGCCGCCGCACACACGTGTTCACCGAGCCTCTGTTCAGAACACAGAGGCCCAGTGAAGCCGCCCACTCGTTGACCGCCCGCCCGCGGTCGTCCGTCATAGGGGACCCCCACGCCGTGGATTTGGCGTTAAAGTCCCCCAGAACCAGGACGAGGCCCGGTGCCAGTCGCCGTATCGAGGCCTCCAAGGTGGTGAGTGAGGCCCCGAAATCGTCCATCCTCCTAGTGGGGGAGAGGTATACGCTGTAAAGCGTGACCCCTCCCCACTCCGCCGCGACAAATTCCTCGCCCCTATCCAAAAGGGACAAGGACGGGAAGTGCCGCTGCGTTGAGACGACGATTGCCGCGGTACCGTTTCGACTGACCACCCAATTGGGGCGATCAGGCACGGCGTACGGTTCCGCGACTACGGCTGCACCAATCGACCACTCCGCCATGGATTGCAGGAGGAGATCCTGCGCTCCAGCGGAGTGGTTGGTGTTGGCCTGCAGGAGGAGGTGCATGGCTGGTGTACCCATTATCGGGTTGTGTCCATGACCTCCTCGCCAGCGGGCGATCGGACCGCGCTAGGAGCGGGAGCGGCCGTGGTCGTAGGGCCGCCCCGCGCCTTTGGGGCCGAAGCTGGAGGCTTGCACGCCCCAGAGCCCATGCGGTGCTTGGCGGGCTTATTGCCCGCCGCACACGCGGGGCAGTGGGGCGGGGCGGCGCAAGATGCCGCCACGTGACCGGTCTGACCGCAGCGGAAACACAATCCGCCGCAGTCAAAGCAATTAGTGCACGTCGGTCGAGTGTGTCCGACCGCCATGCACTTGTAGCACCTCGCAGGCCGGTGCTCAAGCACGGTTACCCGCGCCGAGCTCCAGCCCACGAGGAGCCTGCCTGAGCCGGCCAGTTGCCTGACCGACTCCACCGGGCACTGCGCCCAGGCAGCACCTACGCCACCCGGACCGGGACGAATGGCACCGACCCGGACGGTGTCTATGGGACACCCGGTTTTCGAGGCAATAGCCTCCCGGATGTCTTCCACCGTCACTGAATCGTCCAAACCCGAAATGCGCATTTCGGCGCACTTGACGGGCCTGGCGATCTTGATGCCACCCTCCTCGGCGAACAAACCTCTCAGCTTCTCGGCCACGCTGTCGGCCGTCTTGGCGCCCTCGGCCCCTGGGAACTCGAGAATTCGAGCCCCCGTCCGGGCCTTGCGGGTCCTGGCTTCGACGCCTCCAATATCGGAGACGTCTAGCTCCCGCCGGGCCTTCCTCAAGACGGCCTCGTAGCTGAGGCCCTTCTCGGCCGCCTCGGGCAGCACAGTGATCACCACTGCGGCCGTCTTCGGCGACTTGAGCCCCTTGCGCGGTCTCTTCTTCTGTCCGGCTCCTGCCTGAGGAGCGGGGACCTCAGCGGCGCGCTTGGCCTCCGCTCTCCTCCTTTGGCCGCGACTCCTTCTGTCGCGTTCGGCTACCTGCCAACCCTGTTCGGGTACGGCAGTCGTGCCAGACGCGGAAGGCCTCGTCGCGGCCTCGCTGGTCGTCGCCGGCGGTGTTGTTGCGGGCGACTTCAGCGGTCCGGCAGGAGCCGGAACCGTCTTCCTCCTCAGGGCGGGTCCCTTCGGAGCTGGGCCGGGGCCTTTGGGCTTAGGCCCGGCCGCGGCCGCGGCGTAGCTCCCCACGCGGCCACCCTGACAAGGCAGCGGGGCGGGGGCTGGTGCCACATGCGGCCGCTTGTCCGCGGCGAGAGGTGGTCGGACACGTGGTTCTGGAGGCAACCTCGCCTCCAGAACGGCGAAGCGCGCATCGACGAGCTTGCCCACTGCGCCGATGATTTTGGCGAGGGCCTCGTCCGATATGCCTCCCACCTCAAACGGGGTCGGCTGAGCCTCCTTAGGGGCCCGTTCTACGTCGCCTGGCGGCTTTGGCGCCGCAGGGGCGCTAGCCGGCGGCAAGCGGTCCGCGGGGAGAGGCGTCAACCTCACCACGGGAACAGGGAGTTTCACCGCGGTGACCGCGCCAGCGTCAGCCGGCGGCGCGCGCTTCGCGGCGGCAGGCGTCTTCCTCGCCGCGGGGACGGGTGTGACGCTGACGCCATCACCCAACGTCGTCGGCGCCGCAGCGCGAGGCGGCTTTGGCGCCGCAGCGGCCGCCGAGTATCCGGCCCTGGCTGATAGCGCGGCTGGCGCGGGTGACACGAACAGCGCCACCTGCGCCTTGAGATCGGCCACGTCTATCAACAGCTGGCGGTTTGCGCGACGCATTTCCGCCAGCATGTCGCCCAGGTTCCGGTTTCGGGTCCGCAGGCCTGACATCTCGCCTCTAAGGCGGACATTTTCGGCCTGCAGATCCGTGGCCTCGCCGGCGCGGACAGCGACCGCCGCCGCCCTTTCCATTACCGAGGTCCCTCGCCCTCTTCGGGAGGCCTGGATCTTGGGTGGAGGCATGTTGGCCACGCTCCCCTCGGTTTCGGCGCTCGAGCTGCCTCCCTTACTCAGGGGGCGCTTTCGCACCTGCGAGGGGAGGGCCTCCTCCTTCTTAGTCGCGGTCGCCGGCGGCGTCTTTGCTGCTAGACGCGCCGACGACCTAGTGGGGCCTTCACCAGCCGACCCACTGTCCTTTTTGGACGGCCCTGCGGGAATATCACCGCCCTCGTCCATTCTGACGGTAGATCCGCCGCCCTCGTCTTCGGACGGCTCTGCGACATCGCTGTCGCCCTCGTCCGTCGACGGCTCTGCTGCGAGTCTACCGTCCTTCTTCTCTTCAGCGGCGGCAGCCTCCCTGCGCGCTCGCCGCTCCTCCAGCCGCCTTTTGTGGCTCAGGCCGTTGCCCCGAGACTTTCGAGGCGACCTCCTCTTCTTCTTCTGGGCCTCCACGGTTTGTGCCGGGCCCTCGGCGGACGCCTCAAGTCCTGAGGACGAGGCGTCGTCTTGGTCAGTTTTTGATCGGCTTGACCGGGCCTTGGGGTGAGGATCGCTACAATCCCCGTCGGTTTTATTTAAATTTTGAGTATCCATTTGATTCCCACGAGAATGGGAGATACATTGCGTCGACCCGGGCAGAGATCCCTTTACCCGGGCAAGCCTACATTTACCAACCAGGGGGTCAGCCGGTACCCTGGCTGGAGCGTGCTAACGACAGAACAACCCATCTGCCATGCATCTTCTCGCCGCACGCCAGAACTTAAGATTCTGGGTGATTTCCGAGTCCGAATGTTACTTCGAACTCTTTATAGAGGTTGTCTTCCTCGCGGTCCGGGCGGTTAAGCCAAGACCCTCGCTCCTGAAACTAAGACAAGCAAAGAATCAGGTTTACGATGTGTGGGCGGTGGCATGTGCCTGCCCAGCCCTCAAATGAATGAGTGACTGAGCCCGTCCCAATATTTCGCGTCCTATAACCTCTACTACGACTGTAGTAGAGTGAGGAGCGAAATCGCGCAGATATTCGCTACGGACGACAGTACAACAGAAGAACTGGGGACCGCCGCCCGCACCCAGGGTACACCGCGTGGAGGTTTCTGGGATAGTACCCCATTTTGCTTCATGTCTCCCATATTTGATAAAAGGAAAGTGTATATTTTTTAACTCCTTTGTGTTTTTAATCTAATTAAATTTATTTCGTATCCCAAATAAAATTAAAAGCGTTTTTCGAGACTTTCTGAATGTATAACCTCGATATCATTTACGAATGATCCTGACTTATAGGAGTTAAAGTGGTGGGATTAGATAATTACAGGAACAGAAAGGGTGGTGAACGCCATAGTCGGACTCTGTCACCGCACAGTTTACATAATGTACAATATATAATTAATGCGGTCGAAATGCGATCTCTTCGGAAAATCTGTGGAGTTAGGCTGACCGACCGCATTCGTAACGACGACGTAAGAGAGCGAGTAGGTATGAAAGAGAGTATTGGTGTAAAGATGCGAAAGGGAATGCTCCGATGGTTCGGACATGTGGAAAGAATGCCGAACGAACGTCTGGTTAAGAAGATATACAATGCGAAACTGGAAGGATGTAGGTACCGAGGGAGACCGAGACTAACCTACCTAGACCAGATCGGTCATGTACTGAAGGAAGGTGGAGTCAAGAGTCTCCGAAACCGGCGAGCGTGTATGAAGAGAACTATGAATGTTGAGGAAGCGAGTGAAGTATGCAGAGATAGAGTTCTCTGGCACTCTGTTCTCTCTGCCTACCCTGCAAGGGATATGGCGTGATGATATGTATGTATGTATGTATGTACAATATATAAACTATCAACATTGAAGTATTTTTAAAGGTCAACACATTGCCTTGGAATTGAGACTAAGCTGTAATAAAAATTACAGTCGAGATGTCAGAAATACCACAGAGCTTTTATTTTTTTTATTTTTATTAGGTTATTGGAATACTTGTGTAAATGTTTGGAAAAAATGTTACGTAGAAATTTAATTTAGACCACCCCCAACTTGTATAATATTATATTACTGAAGTTCATAAAGTTATTTCATTTTACTACCGCAGGGAGAAAAGTTTAGCTGTCTGTAACTAATATCTAAATAGATATAGATATATATAGGTATAATCCTGAATTTTAAATGTTATTGACAGGTCGTTGCTGTATTGAAATTTAGGAATTTATTAATTAAATATATCATCTCATGAGCTAATATATTTCTCACAGCTGGGTTCGATATTTTTACATAATAGGAGAGAAATTATTACACTTATCAGGAGGGTTGGTAAAGAATTTTATTTTGAACTTTCCTTCTCTTGCACAGATTTTAAAGGCATATCATATTCCTTAGTCATTTTAACCATACACACGGGCAATGTTTTCACACTGAATTGGCATCGTGAATTGTTCTGTTATTCCGTCACCACACAGAAAATATGATTTAGTTATTATTTTAATATTATCGATTTAAGAATTCAATTAAACATTACCCCTTATTTTTTCTTGGGCTTGGTGGTGGATTACCAAAAAAATTGGCATGAGCATTCTATTCACAATTTCTATTCATATTCCTAAATCACCAGGTATTATAAATACAACTGCAAACGCCAAGCCATCTGTCTCCATTTCATACATGAATTTAATCTTATAATATGACTTGCCAGTCAACTTAATTTGTCGTATATTTTGTATTTTAGTATTTTTGCTCTTTTTATTTCTTAGCTACATGGTAAGCTAGAAACCGTCATTATTTTCCTTGTTTCATTTGTTGGTTTATTTTAACACATTTTATTAACGTAATGTTTGTTAAAGTAGTATTTTATTAAGTAATTGGGTGCGCCTTATATATATGAAATAACTTTTTACTTCACTCGCAATTAAAGTATTTTTTTGGGGAAGGCCTATAGTATTTTCACACCGCGCCCGATCCGTCCAGGATGACGGGGAGGACCGCGTTCAACCCTATAACATGTCGTACCTCTCAAACCATATGGGTGGGTCACTGATACTTGTATCTAGGCAGTTAAATTGCTTGTCTATTTAGACTGAGTATAAGCGAACTAAAACGAATTCTTATGGCCTCGTACATTAAAAGTGTTTTTTCAAGTTGCAAGATGAACAGCTTAAGCATCCAAATCGCTGATTAGATAAATTACTATGAAACACAAAAATACAAAAAATAGAAAAACGCGTCATTTTATCCATTTCCTTTTATATAATTTCTAATTTCAATATTCGTAATATTAATTATTAGTTTTATTAAATACGTTAATTTCAGACGATAACATATCAGTCAACAGCGAACACCATAAACAAATACGTGCGTGGGCCGCTGACCCACCTCCCTCGCCTATGTCTAATCTTCCGTCCTTTGCCGAGTTTATGAATACCGTTAGAGCTCTTCCCCTGAACAAAGCTACTGGGGAAGACAAAATATCAAACCACCAAAAAAACCACCAGATGACCCGAAATCATATCGACCAATTACCTTACTGCTCTCACTGGGCAAACTTTTAGAACGGCTCAATGTTCCTCGTTTATTGCCGGGTGGATCAACATTCAACCATAAGCAATTTTCTGGGTGAGTATGGATTGGTAGGCAATGACCTAATACCCTTGATATTATAAAGATCCATGGGTGGTAGTAACAATTAGCGTCAGCTATGCTGCTTGCTCATTTGCCACCATAACCAATAAAAAATTACATAAATATTAATTTATATTTAAAAAAAACATACATATGTATTAAGGTATCTGACGTAAATCTACGTTTAAACGTAGATTTAATGATGCGATGTTAACATAGATTTATTTTAAATAAATTAAATTTATAAAAAAAAGGCAATTTTTTTTAGCAAAGAAATACTTTGATTTGCCGTAGAAGCATTTAAATGTTTCACTGTTTAAATATATTTCACTAAAACTCTCTGTTTTTAAAATGCTAAATACAAATAAAATTAAAATCTCTTATAGTACCGAAGCCTATGAGCGACTGTTACCACTAACTTACACAGATAGGATAACTTGCTCCTTACTAAAGACAATTGAAAAAAAAATGTATCGACGTGCATAAATATACAAGAATAGCTTGATTACGAACGTAAAATGATTGTCACACATGGGATTCGAACCCACAGCTATTGGAAATCCGTTCCAATCGTGTATATTAAATACTAAATTTAAGTAGTTTGAATAACAGAGTTGTTTCATTGTTCAATAGAATTCTAACTGCAAAGTTTGAGTATTAAGTCTGTACCATATGTAAATAATGTCGGGTAGATGGCACACGTCTCCTTAAAGACGAAAACATAATACGATGCGAAGATTGAATATCATACAACAGTTCACGTTGGTGTAAGTGGTAGCACGATTGGAACGGATTTTCAATAGGTGTGGGTTCGATTCACATGTGTGACAATCATTTTTCACTCGTAATCAAGTTTTTATAAATAATCAAACATATTAAATGCTAAATTTTAGTAATTTGTATACAAGAATAGCATTTATATATTAGGTAGAGCCAATAAGACTATCTTTTAAAATCTTGCAAAACAGTTCATTCATTGAATTAGTTTTAAAAATAAACTAAAAAAAACCCGAATCTCATTCGATACTCGAAGCATGCTCTCGATGTTTTTTGGTCGATCGATCGGTTTTACTCAATTGAGTAAGAAGGGTGAGAAGACGGCATACCAATTGGCACAGACAGAGTATCCGCCTATATCAATAAATTGATACGGTTGTCTTAATTACAAATTCTATTAAAATCTATGTTCGCAAATTATGTAAACTAGTTATATAGTTCGATTTTTTTTTATATGCTAAGCAACTGTAATAATAATAATAACCCTCCTTGGGAATAATAATAACAATAAAGTCGTTACTTCACCATGAGGCTAACGCAAAACTCGGAGGAACATTATTTGGCTCCCTAAGTTCTTTTGATATAAAAAAAAAATGTATCACAAGATTTACAGGCAAGCCAATAAACCGCAGGGCAGCTTGTGGCGAGCTGAATGTGAGTGGCGACACTGCGGTCCTGAATACTCCAGAGAGTCGATCAGGGACTCGCCTCCAGTTGGCCTTCATTGGCTGGCTAGAGTGGAAACCAAAGAGTGCCCGAAGGACTCTCAGCTCTGGCTTGCCTTAAACAGCTGATCAGAGAGGGGTCGCCAGAGCTATATGCTCGGGGGTGGAAGTGTCATTTTCAAGGGCATAATTACGGGGAAACCATGAGTTTGTTTATCGCAGACTCAATGGTGAAACCGGCGCCGCATCGCTCGACACCCCTAGCCACTTACATCAATGTTGCCCTCTGTTGCCCGTATGACTTGTGTGTCTGTGGCGACTATTTAGGGGGCCCATTCAGTGAGTTGGCGAGTCACCGTCTGCCACCGTTCAGCTCTTAACATGGGTTTGAAGGCAGATGACAGTTCATTCATAGATTTAAGATGAACCAGTCCACTAAACACCCACTCCCATATTTCATATATTAGATACCATCATCATACAATAGCTTTACACTTACTGCTGGCATTCCACGTATGTTAAGTGCAGACGTGGAATGTCATCGGCAGGTGTCCCATCCCAATATTTAGATTAAATTTCTCCAAAGGCCTCTGCGTGTTGGATCCATATCCCCATGTAAGCCTCCCAAAGGACCGGGCATCTTCCCTATGGAAGATCCCGTGAATTAAAAGGAGATACAATAATAATAATAATAATGTTTATTACCAATAAAGTCATTACATAAAAATTACATAAACAAAGATTCCCAAACTAGGCAACAGAGCCTGTATCTTGGGTAAGACATTTTAAATTTTAGAAGAAGACAATACAAAACATATAACTAATACTACTACATAGGTTATATAGGTAATACTACATAGGTTGATGTCTACATCAACCTATGTGGATATGATGACATAAAGGTTGTGCAATACGTTAAGTGTGCGTGTGTGTGTTTGCGAGTGTGTATGTGTGAGTGTACGAGAGTGTGTGTAAATACTGGTACGGGTGGCATTATTGTTACAAACAGTTTCACAGGTAGGACGATTTATGTTCCACAAGATTTTCTGTCGCCTCGTATGATAAGGTAAGTAACCAGTTTGTAATCAGTTTTTTACATTTAGGTGCATTACAATTTAGGAGCGCACAGTGCCTGCACACATTATTGTAGGTGTTTGGTTGGGAGAATTTCGGGCTTCTGCGAGCAAGTGAAGAACCATTTTGGAGTTGGCATCCTGAATACTCGGCGTGCTGTAAGAGAGTCAAAGTCCTCGCGGTTTAGAAGTACCTTATGTGTTTGTACCGTAGCATTCAAAATATAAAGTTGTCTTACGCGAAGGACTTTGAATTCACCGTAAATGCTATCCGTGGAGTATCTGAATAGCTTTTTCAGAATAACTTTTAATATGGCACGTTGGGCTATCTCAATTTTTAGCATTTGGGTCTTGCAGGCACTACCCCATACCGTGATGCAATACTGAAGGACCGACTGACAAAGCGCTAGATATATTTGTCGCATTGTTTCAGGTGGCGTGCAGTCTCTAAGTTTCTTCACAAGGAATATCATTTTTCTTGCACGGTTAGCGAGAGAAGCGATTTGTTCGTTATAATTAATGTGTTCGTCAATTGTTACACCTAGATAATTTAGAGAGGTTGTGCGCTCTATTCGGGTGCAAGTACATCTATTGTAGTCCTGAGATTTGACGGAGCTGCAAGAGTGTAGTTTCAAATAGAAGTCATTGCTCGGGCCGCCGATACTAGTCTTTGAAAACGCAATGTATTTGGTTTTCTTGGCGTTTAGTGTTAATAAGTTGTTATCGAGCAATGAAGCAATGTCGGTTAATCCTTCCTCGGCAGTGCAATGTACCTGGTCCCAGGTTTCACCATGGAAAACTATCACAGTATCGTCGGCGTAACTGATGATGTCTGCATCAACCAGAGTGCAATTTACAATGTCATTCATGTACATGGTAAAAAGAGGGGGCCCAAGGACACTGCCCTGCGGGACGCCATATTGGATCTCTAGATCACTGCTGGTGTAGGAGCCTACCTTTACGAACTGTTTACGCCCAATCAGATAACTCGCAAACCACTTTAGAGCCACTCCACGGATGCCCAGAGTCTCCAATTTCTTAAGAAGCAGGTGCACAGAGACGCTGTCGAATGCCTTTGCCAAATCTAGGAATATAGCTAGACATTTTTGTCCTGTTTCCACATGAGACGAAACCGTGTTTACAAGGAGGGCCACAGCGTCTATAGTGGACCTGCCCTTTCGAAAACCAAATTGTCTGTCAGATATTACCTGATGCTTTACCAAATAAGAGACCGCCCGTCTGGTCTCTTCACTATACTCTCTAACAGCTTAGATACTATATTTAATAAGGCTATGGGTCTGTAGTTATCTGGGTGGTTTTGGGCTCCCTTTTTGTGTATTGGAGTCACTGCAGCAGTTTTCCAGCACTCAGGAAAAACGCCAGTAGCTAAGCTGCAATTGTATATGTGCAGTAAGGGTGTTGAGATCGAGGGTAGACACTTTTTCAGCAGTGACATGGTGATATTGTCAGGACCAGGTGCGCTGTGTGACTTAGACTGAGAGATAATTCTTGACAGTTCGTAGTAATCTGTTGGGACCATAAATAGAGAATCGAGGAAGCAAGCTGTAGATTTGTAAGCTGATACTAATGCATTTTGCGTGGTGTGATTTTTGTTTAGTATCTCCTCAGCAAGTTTATTACCGACTGATACAAAGTGACGGTTACAGTCTTGTAGTGAATCATATGGACTATTTTTAACAATGTGCAGGAGATCAGAGGAATCGAAAGATTTAGATGATGGATAGCAGATATTCTTAATTACCTTCCATAGCTTCTTTGTATCATTTTTGTTTTCCGTTAGTTGTTTATTGTAATATTCGTTCTTCGTTTTCTTAATCTGTTTATTACAGAAGTTACGATATCGTGTGTAAATTAAATGGCGTACTGGATCCCCAGGGTGATATCTAGCGTCTAGATGTAGTTTGTCCCTGTGACGTATGCATCTGAGGAGTCCTGTGGTAATCCAGGGCTTTATTTTAACCCAACTACGTCCCGACTTGACAGTTTTCGTGTGCTTGTGTAAAGAGGTCGCCACTATATTATTAAAAGCTTTTAGAGCTAGGTTCACGCAGGTCTCAGATGTAACTGAGGACCAGTCAGCGAGATTAATTTCAGTAGCCACGGCGTCCTCGTTGATTTTGTATTTGTGAATTATGTGAGGCTTTTTTTGTTTGGTATAAGATACGCAACCAATCACAATATCATGATCGGTAATAGATGAGTTACAGATTAGACCAAAAGGGACTGTGGGAGATTTGATAAAAATGTGGTCCAAGCAAGACTTACCTCTTGTTGGCTTGGTGATAGCTGGGAGCAAACCATGAGACGCCATGAGACTCAAGAACGTCGCCACCTGTTGATCCGTATCTTCACATATATTTATGTTCATATCGCCTGTTATTATTATTGTCGAATACTGCTTCAGGGAATGAAGAGTAGAGTCCAATGAGTCAAAAAATGGCGTAAAATTTCTTGTTGACGGTGACCGGTAGATGCCAAGTATTATTGTGCTGTGATCAACTTCGATCAAGACAGTGTCAGCGTCCTCAATCTCAAGGGAGAGCCTTGAAGTTATCTGGGACTTTTTCACATACATTACCACTCCACCATTTTTGTTTTTCTGTGACTTGGAGTGGAAACTTATATACCCTGGTATTTCGTCTATTATTTGACCATCGGAAAGTCAACACTCAGACAGAACTATCACATCTATATCAGTGTTTAAGAGTTGCAATGTTAAAACAAATTTATCGAAATTACAATGAAAACTACGGATGTTCAGTGCTAGCACCCTGAAATTGTACTCGTTGGCTTTTTTCAGGAAACTATGGCATAATTCAGCTGAGGTTGCTGTGTGACACTTTATCGATACGACATCATCCAGCTCATTTGCTATGTTAAGTAAAGCCATCTAGGTAGAATTTAAATAAAACAATGTCGTATCTCTTATTTTGAAGTGTCGTAATAAGAACAACAGAACCTTTTTTTATCTTGATATTAATAAAAAAGCCATAATTATGTGAGTGTGTTAATAATGTGGTGTACGGATTATGTTTACATGTGAAATTTTTAAGCGAGCCAGGTCTGCTGGTATTCATTAAGAAAAGTGAGGGTAGGATAGAATAAACTATTTCCAAACCAATGTAAGATAGTATTGTAGGTGGTGGATATGCTTTGTAAATGTGTAATTGTTGTGCAATGTATGAGGTTAGAATACAATAAAGAATTACAATTAACTCTTGTCTAACGAAGTGAGTCACAAGGAAATATAGTAGGGCAAAATAAATTATAGATAAATGCAATTTCTGGTTCTTTAAAATACTTAAAATATAGGCGTGTTTAAATACCGAATTCTTCATGAAGTTGGTCTGGGCCCCCAGAAGTTGAGAAACCGTGCTTACCAACGAGATCTTCCATAGTCTTAATGCGAATGGCTGGGTTTCCTTCTCGCTTTCGCAAGTATACTGCGCCGCCTTTGGCCCAACAGAATTTATAGTCTGCCGACTTAGCAAAACGCCTGGCAGAACGAAATAACTGTCTGTTTACAAGCGTCAGGCGCTGATTAATATACATAGTTGTAGGAGTGTCACCTACGCCTATATCAGCACTTGTAAGATTTCTCCTACTTTTCGCGGCTGCCAAGAATTCCTCGCAAGTTTGCCGACGAAGAAAACTGTGGACTTGAATAATGTTTAATTTTATTTAAATAATATAATGGTTTCTGATGTTTACGCAAGTTTTACACATTTGAAATAAGACTACTTTTACGGATTCTATCACATTTGTATTTGATTTTTAATTTCCCGACGTTTCGAACACTTTGCAGTGATTATGGTCACGGGAGGACTAAAGTATCTTACGACCAAAAGTCATCGCTACAATAACGTTGACTTTTGGACGTAAGACACCTTAGTCCCCCCGTCGTGACCATGATCACAGTAAAGTATTCGAAGCGTAGGCAAACTAAAAATCAAATACAAACGCGATAGAATCCGTAAAAGTAGTTTTAATACTATTTCAACAATTCGTCATTCATTATTACAAGAAGAGCAAAATGTTGATGTATGTGATGATGATGACGTGTACAAACAACTTAACATATTAGATTTTTAACCACCTTTTTTTTAAAGCATTTATATTATCAGTGACAAGTAGATTGAACCCCAAATTGATATCCCATATACTAATAGAAAAATAAAATTATGTTAAGGTTATTATTTTTATTTGCATATATTGGTTTGGTCATTAACTTATAGTAATAAAATATAACAAATTTATTAATTTAAAGAAATTATCTCGGCTCATATATGTACTCTTACTGTTGAGGTAAAATCTTCCCAACCGTAAGAAATTTATCTGCTGTACCACGCTTGCCAGGAGTCTTAGGAAAATACTATTGCTCATTCTCCTATTTTTTTAAGTTCTACGGGCAAATAAGGGGTTGTGACATATTAAGCTTAAACTCGTCACCATATAGAGACTAAAGAGACTTAAATTACATCGACAGACTCAAAATTACGAATATATTTAGCATTTATATGCGAGTACTAAACGAAAGCGAAGGGTCAGCGACAAATCATGCCTGTTCAGCGCATGAAACATAATAGCGGCCATGTTTACTAAACCCTAGATAAGTATATTTTTATACAACACCACAATATTCGGAAATGAACTCATCAACATTGGCACTGGATCAAAACATATTTAAAGAACATTTCTTATACTATTGTTTTTTTTTTTAAATAAGTTACACATAATGGTTTCTGATGTTTACGCGAGTTACACATTTGAAATAAAACTACTTTTACGGATTCTATCGCGTTTGTATTTGATTATTAATCTCCCGACGTTTCGAAGACTTTACAGTGATTATGGTCACGGGAGGACTGGCCAAAGCCTCACGCCTGTTTCCCAGAGGGGTAGGCAGAGACTACTACTATTGTCACAAACCACGATCCTGACTTACCTCCATCGCTTCATTCACACTCGTCATAGTCTTCATGCAAGCTCTACGGTTACGCGTACTCTTAATCTGACCTTTCGCCTCAAAATTTCGACCAATTAAAACGCTTACGCTATTAACGCTTTTATTAGAATTTAGCCCATATATTTTTTTATTTTATTTTATGTGTGGAGTCGGTAACGAATACTAAGACTTACTTTGCTCGTGGATGTCGTAAAATATGACTAAGAGCTCTATATTACTTATAAATTACCTTGACTAACTCCATCTGATGCCGATTGGTCAGTAAATAAGTAATTGTTGGAAATGTTCCCAAGGAGAGTTGATGGCAGGTAGGTAACAGGTCATAAAACTATTGCCAATAACTTTTGCAATATGTAAGATAGAAAAGGAATACACATTGCGACAACCACAAATAATTGAGACAACAGCTGAATGATGATCATGATAATATATAAATACTTAAAAACTGATATGAAATTGGACAATAAAAGTATTCGCTTTAGTTGGCTGAGAATTTGGTATTGTTATGGACAAGTTTTAGTCAGCCATTTGAAAGCAAACATTTAGAAGAGCGAATGAAAAAAGTCATGAAAATCATCTATCAAAATATAAATTTATAAATGTCCCTTTGACATTTTTTGCTTTTCTATTTTTATTTGATGTTCATATTATTGTAATTGAGGTTCCCTCATACCAAAAAAAAACTTAAATATACAAAGTAATAGTATCTTTTATAGGGGCGATGTAATTTTCCGCACGAAGGGCCTCTAAACCAATAGAGTAGGGGATAAAACTGCTTACAAGCTTTGCTTACTCTGAATAAACTTAGTAAACTGTTACTTTAAAATTTATTTCTCTGTCATAGTAGGATATGAGGGACAAATATTTTATTACTTATCTGCGATATATTTACTTAATTATAATTTTAAATTCAATTTTTTTAAGTTTAAAAGGCACGGTTTTTTTGTTAGACCATGATCTGGATACAAAGCTGTGTGGTAGCGGCTACGAATACTACCAATCCTTACTTTGCTCGTGGATGTCGTAAAAGACGACTAAGATCCTTATAACGACCTGGGCCAACTCCATCTGATGCCGTTTGGTCAACAATTACATTCCTAAGGAGGGTTGATGTCTGGCAGGCGGCCGGTCATAAAACTATTGCCAATAATTTTTACAATATGTACTATGAAAGAAGAGTGCATATTGTATCGACTCCAAGTAGTTGGGATAAGAATAGGAGAATGATGATATGATCTGGACACACGTCGTCCGTTCCGTTTGGGCGATGAAAGGGCGGCACGTGGCCCCATAACTATTACTTTCCCATCGCCATTGGGCCGGCCACGTGTACCGAATCCTTGACATTTGTGGCCAGCCCAGCGTGATCGACGGCCGTGCACTAGCAAGCCGGGACGTCGCCCTCACGCGGTCATCCTACCTGCGGTTGACGGTTTATTTCCCCGTCCAGTCACATGCGGCCTCGACTAGAGCGGCATCAGGTGCATGTACTCGCGCCTGCGCCCGCACATGTGCCGGCGGTGGATCGTGACACCGAAGAGGATTTCATCTCGGGCCCAACCCACCGCCTCCTTCCGCAAGACGACGATCTGGCAGAAGATAGCTACTGCATCCTAGTTCCTGAGGCTGTCGAGCATCGTCTTAGCGATGGTTGGCAACGTCAGGTCAGCATCGATGATTGCGTTGAGTTCACGGTGCTGCTCTACCCAGGCCACACAGATCTCAAGCGTTTGCTGCGTCATATTTTTATCGCAATTGCAGTGGTGGCAGGTTGGTGTTCTTTCCCTCCTCAATACCATGTGCACCTGCACACGATCGTGAGAAGTACCTACTTGCCGCAGCGAACATGCTTTGTCAAGACCTGCACCAGTCTCTCTCTCAGAAGGCCTCGACGGTCTGAACACCTAACCGAAGCCTCTTCAACCAGATTGCCCAGTGGGCAATGACGTCAAGCCGGGCGCCACCCTACCAAGCGGCCAACTCACTGGGCGAGACAGTGCCGCTCCTTGCCCTCGTTGCTGACACCCGCCGTATACCGGCCCGACAAGCATCTCCGTCACCGCCCGCTATCTACGTATGGCCGTAACTGCCATGGCCCTCTGTGGTCACCACAGGAGGGCCCTAAGTCAGACGGTCAGAGACTCCGCCCATATGGATGCGCCGTACTGGGCCATGGATTGGATCACCCCTGCGAACAGCCGTCGACACATAACACTGGGTCCTCGCACATTCGGCATAAGCTAGCGGACGGTGGATGCTGCGCCGACAACCCACGGAGCAAGTCGACGGAAATGCTCACGAAACCACCAATCCCGTCAAACACCAAGCCCAAGTACTTCATATGGAGCCGGATTCTGATGGGAACCAGAATGCGGAAAATCGGGAGCTCCTTCTGCGATTTGACCCCTGCTGCTCGAGGATCCGGGTGACTTCTATTCAAATATACATACCTATTATTAGATAGGGTCTCAAGCTCTTCCTAGACGCACCAGCTTCTCACACATGCTTCGCAATTGGGGCTAGCGAACGATAAACCCGCTATCGACCTATCGCCCGCTACCGCACGCACGTATGCATCGAGCTTCTTTTCCGCAAACAGAGGCCCAGTGACACCTCCCAGTCTTCGGCCACCGCCCCTTGATTTTTAGTCCTTTGAGACCACCACGACATAGACTTGGCCTTGAAGTCCCCCAGCACGAAGGCCTCCAAGATGGTGAGGGAGGCTCCAACGGGATAACATCTCCGGGAAAGGAAGGTGTGGCGAATTGTATTTTTACTTCGCCACCACTGGAAAAATGGTTTAAGATATACAAGATAAATGAACAAGTATAAGACATATGAACGGAAGCTGATCTAAAATATGTACATCTGTTGGTTATAACAAAATTAACAATTACTTTCACGATTCCCTAAAGCTTCTATCATATTTCGACGCGTTTATTTTATTACCGGCTGCTCTCAATCCCACTTTACTGCGAAGTAATTAATTTCACACGTCTCTTGAATCAGTTACTTAGCGGAAAGAAATTGTTATATTAATAATTTTGTTGATGCTTATTATTTTTCGACATATCGTAAGCTTTGTCTACATTAATGCACTAAACTGAATTAATCAAGTATTATAATTGACCTTTTTTTTATATTAATCATTTCAATTAATTTATTTTTAATTGGAGAATAACATGTTACCATTTTTCTTTCCACACGAGTATTGTGCTACGACTAAGAAACGTACGTAGTTAATTTTTCTGTGAGAGAAGAAACCTCGAAAAAGACACTATCCCAACCTGTCTGCCCGATCTGTTATAACAAACTAAATTCTTTACCATTTTGAAGAAGGCTCAAAGGGAGCATGAAGTGGAGATTAATAGACATTTTTTATAAACTCGTATAAACATTTAAAAAAATATTAAGTAGTTATAACCCATGTCTTAAATATCCAACCAGCATCGAAAAGCTTTTGTGCTTAGTAATAATCAACATAAGTATATTATAATCATGTGAGACTAATAAACACAATCCAACTAATTAAAGGTG
Source organism: Lymantria monacha (assembly GCA_905163515.2). Taxonomy (NCBI): domain Eukaryota; kingdom Metazoa; phylum Arthropoda; class Insecta; order Lepidoptera; family Erebidae; genus Lymantria; species Lymantria monacha. The sequence continues at coordinate 23,452,446 of LR991083.1, forward strand.
AAAATTAAAGATCAAAAATTACTTATTTAGGTGGTTAACCTTTAAGTAGTAGGGTATAAATATAACGCAAAAATCCATTACCTTAATCCCCTTTAGTAAGACTTTTGTGAGAAAGGATAAGGTGGTCATACATTGTATTCATGAAAAAATGATTCTAAAAATGTATAAAGTTAAGATCAAATCAAGACACAAAGGACTTCATCTACTTACAAGCTTAACATCCCTTTAACGTAACAAGCTTTTATTACTTAGAAACATTTTTGCCTGTGTAAGCACTCGATAACTTCCCATTTTTTTACGTACAAAAATAAAAATTATGTTCGTTACTTATGCACAACCAAATCTTACTGATATTATAAATATAAAATAGGTACATATACTTAACATAACTTATAAGAATTTTAGAAAACATTATATTTTCAGACAAAACTAGAAAACAGATTTAATTGAATAGTACAATAGTAGCTTTTCGTTCAGAACAATAAATACCCTTTAAAATCAATATACCTATCTAAACGTTATTAAATTTTTATTCGGTTATTCCGAATCTATGTACATTTTTTTTAAATGTATTTGTACTAAGGAAATAATCCTTATATTGCAGGGGACTTTACAAACATACAATTAACGCGGAGAAATTACACTCAGACTCAGAACAACACTTTTTTGTTCGCACGAAGTATTGTCCTGCGTGGGAATCAAACCCACGTCACTGGCACGTTAGGTCGGTATTTTAACCATTACGCTATCTGTGCAGTCAATTAATACCCAATAATTGTAAGAGCCTCACAATATAACGATTAATCTCTTAGTGTAGTGTTGAGATTCTCAGTTATTTTTTTTTTTAATGTCAGCTTGGAGTGAACCATAAAATATTAGATACTTGGTGTTTTTTGAATTACCTTTTGGAAGTCAATTCGATCAAAGGTTACATTCCTCGTAAGGCAAAATCAATCTCTAAACTTTGTTCTCCTGGTCACACTTGATGAATAGAACATACACTGTAATGGATTTCTTATGTTAAAACCAAAAGTCTACATTTTATTTTTCTTTCACGAATATATTGTTTTAGGAAACAAAAAATTAGGTAAGTGCAAACTTTTCACTTTCGATATCATAGTTTGAAAGGCAATGATACCATTTTTTGTGTTTCGTTGTTAAACAGGAATAGAGGCATGGTATTTTCTTAAATATATATTTATTTATTCAAAATTTTACTCGAATTCTATTTTCATAGGTCTATTCTTGTCATTGGTTTATGTTTTCATATGTCCATTATTGAAAATCTTTACATATAATATTTCGGTGTTGTATTTTTCTTTCTCCGGCAAGATTTTATCGTTTGTATTTTTGTACTACTTAGTAGTAGCTAGTACTTGAATAGATCGTGACTATAACTATAATATCAATCTAAATGGCATTTTTATTATTGCTATTTTTTGTTTGTTCAAATAAAGATAACTTTTTAATTATTTTGATTATAGTGCCTTTTATCTCGAAATCGACCTAAGCAGAGGATAATACATCATATAATTATATATTATTCTCATATAAATGATCTTTGCTGAACTTGTTATATACTGCCCGAAATACATTCAATAATTGGAGAAAGTAACACAAAATCTGAACAATTTTGCTCCTATCAGGATTTAAACCCAAGCAGTCACTCAAAGGGGATAGTGCGTATAATGATTATAATTGGCTATAAATTGTATTCTTAACCCTTTATCACAAGATATCTTGTCAATATAAACATTCAAATAACCAGATTAAGCTAAAATTTTACGCAGTACAGCACATAACGATTCACGGTTCATTACAATCACATCATAAAGTTACAACTTTAAAGACATTCCGTATCGTGATAAAACAAGAATACGTACAATAATATAATAGCATCCTTTCGGGTATATAAAAAATAAAAAAAATAAATATAAAAAAAAACTACGTTTAAAAAACTAACTTCAAGAACAAAAATGTCTAAAATAGCTTAAAATATAATTATTTTAGACTTTTTTCTTTTGAAATCGGTTTTTTAAAGGTAGTTTTTTTTTTATTTTTTACGTTTTAGTGTCTGTAATAGGTTGTTCCATAAACTGCAGTAGGACTTTTCTAGATTACAGCAGGTAACTGTAACATTTCTTTGCTTTTAATTGTTATATATTAAATACTTAGTAATTTTTTTAAGTAGCGATGGGTAGGCCAACGATGTTTAATTAATTTAATTAAGGTTACATAAAAACGTACATGATATTTAGTAGCGGGGAAATCTCAGTTGTCGTGACATTTTGCTATGTAGTTTTACATAGGCGCTTCCGACACCATAAATAAAAAGTGGTTCTTAAAATGAAAACTACTGGGCCAAATTATCTCAAATTTGTAAGGGACCAAATGGCAGCTATTCCGCATCAAACTAAAGAAGAATGAAATAAGTCAGATTATAAATCTAAATGTAATCAGTCTTCATACATAAAAAATTTACACCAATCGAATTAAGAACCTCCTCCTTTTATTAGAAGTCGGTTAAAAAATATTGTTAATCTAATAATAAAATGAGTAAATTTTTGTATACGTACTGCTTTCGAACCAATTTCTCGGAAGGTGTCGAAGAGTTTTCCACTTATCATTTATCCTTTTATACTTAAAAGAAAAGAAAAATTAAAATAAAATACAATTTTTTTTTTGGTGGTGGGCTATGGATTTGTCACGCCTCGCTAAATTCGCCCGTGGCGACAGACGAAGCGGCGCACGACCCCATAGACCCGCACTACAAGTACCTCTCCACGCCGTGCGAGCGGGCCACCGGAACCCGGCTTTTGTCTTCGGTGGCCCGCCCGCCGGTTTACCCTTGCGGGTATCCTCGAGTCGACGCCCCGGCAGCTTTCGCCGTCGGGGCGTCGATCTCACGAAAATAAAATACCATACAAAATAGTCTAGTCATGGCGTTACAGTAGACCTATTATCCCTCAAATTACGTAATCTTATATCCAATAAAACATATACAGGCCAAGAAAAAAGATCCTGTAACAGTATTTTCTATATGTTAATAATGAACGTTAATTTTGAAAAAAAAAAGTAAAACGCGCTAGTATTCTACACGCCTAATACAAACTTATGAAAAATGTATTTGCCATAAAACGTCCCGACTCTCACTAGCGCCTCCGCCAGAAACCTTCTCTACGTAATTTTTAATAAATATTTATTCAGCATTACTTCCAATACGTGAGGTATTTCTACAACTCTGTAAGGTAAACTTCCCAGAATCACGTACTATCTATATATACAAATGAATGTATCTTTGTCCCTTATGCGTTTCTATAACATAAGTCCAATTATGATAAAACTTCGTACAGTAATAACAGCATTAGCTTTGGAGACTATAATGCATGTATACTATATATAGTACGTGGGGTTAAGAATAACATATGTCCCCACTTCTTCAATTTCAAAAAATGTCTCCACAATAAAAGACAATCCAGAAAAAAACCCGTATGATCGGCGTGGTTTAAAGAAATGTTCGCCATATCGTCATATTGTACTACGCATTACGAAAGTTTCAATTTGCAGCCATTATGCTTAAGAGTTATGCCCAGTGGTGAAGACTATATGAACTGAGAAGAAGTATATGTTATCATCACCATTACAGCCCATAAATGTCCCTCTGTTGGGCTCAGGCCTCCTCCATAATGGGAGGGAAATTAACCTACTATACCGCGCTGGTCAGACGTGTTGGTATAGGGTTTTGTTTCGAGTATTTCTTCTCTCACATAGATGTTATATGCGTTTTATATCCCTTAGTCGTCTCGTACAATCATCTACGGGTAAGATATGGGGTGGTGAATAGTATTCTTACTCCGTTACCACACAAAAAAGTACATATATTAAAAAAAAAAATTATAAGTACATATAATATATCTTTTTTTTTAATTGCTTTTGGTGGCAAACGAGCAAGCGGCGCACATGATGGTAAGTGTTACTGCTGTCCATGGACCTTTGCGATACCAGAGGTATAGCTAGACCGCTGCCTACCAATAATTCCAAATCCACCCAAAAAATTGGGCTTCTGGCTCTCTCGCTCACCAAAAACCGAAACACAGCAGCATATTGCCACTGTTCAGGCGTCGATCTTCTGCAAGAGTGTGGTACTATCCCGGACGGACCGGCCTGCGGCTGGAGACAGAGAACTGTCAACAGTGTGTACCATCCACTATTGTACAGACAAGCATTAATACACATATATGTATGTACGTGTATTGAATAAAATCTTTAAACAGCTTAGAGTTTACTCAACGTACGTGTAAAAACATATATACTTTAATATTCCATTTCCTTTCAATTTATTATAATGATTATATGGATTTATGTAAATTTTATAAATTTGATTTTCACGCATGTATAAATGTATATATTTACTATAGATGGATTATTATAATTGATACGGTAAGAAATTTAAATATGATCTGCCATAGATAAGGACTACAAGAGCATATCTCGATCACGGCGACCAAGTTCTACAATTACTTATCGTTCGTCTAAGGGTGTCCGCCCCGTCGTAAAACCTTTCTGCTCTCCTTAACTAATTAACCACACCACACTATTTAACACTGCTAATTTAAGGTCCCTGATCATGTCAGGGGAACCGTATAGCCAAACAATTGGAGTTTGGAAAAAAAAAACCTTTCTGCGCCTTTTAAACGGACCACTGGCTCAATAGACTCCGCGGTTTTTTATAACACCTTATACTAAGAACTATTATTTAAAATTACAAGAGACTGTACTTACATTCAATTAACGAAAGCAAATTATTTGCGCGCATGCGTGTATGTGTGAGAAAATGTGTGTGTGACAATCAGAAAAGGCAAGTGACGCCCCTATCGGATTAAAGGATCTTATTTCCGTTTTTAGAGATTTTCTTTTTATATAAGATCAAAATTTCAGCGATATAGTAAACAAAATAGTGAGTTAATAGATTTATCACTGACCTTTATAACCTACTGAAAAGGTCATGAGTAGCTATTAAACATTTTTATTTTCTTTTAAAACTAGACCAACCAACGATAAAGTCAACCTCAAAATAGCAGTTGGAAGCTTCACGTCATTTAAGCTCATATATGAGCCACTGTTGGGCTCTAGCCCTCTCCAGAATGGGAGGGAATTTGACTTACTATACCACACTGATCACCTGATCAGTGTGGTATAGTAAGTCAACAAAACCTCAACAAAACCCTATATAACACACATGTGTTATATAGGGTTTTGTTTTCTGGTTTCCTTCTCTTGCATAGGTATTATGTGCGTTTTATATCCCTTAGTCATGTTTTACGATCACGCACGGGTAAAATAAGGTGTGGTGAATTGTATTCTTATTCCGTCACCACATGGATAAGCTTCACGTACCTCTAGTAAATCAGATCCAGCTGATGTATTAGATTCTATGCCGGTCACCATGCAGATCAATTAAATATACAAATAAAATCTTTTACTTTATAATAGCATAATAGATATGCAGTGTATTTTAATGTATTCGAAATACCGTATTTTAATGTTAAGTATAGAACCTTATTCTTGTACCTTTAAATATGTTTCTATCACACAAATTAATCACATTTAAAAACGAGACACCATTTTACATAACGCAGCATGCGTTATGTAAAATCCCGTATACAAGTAAACAGCTGTTGGCTCCGTCCTCAATTGAATTATCAGCACATCTCCGCGGTAGGAGCACGCTTTTTCAATTTCCGCATTTGGCTGCGCCACTTCGTTTTGCGACATTTTGCGAAATTAATGCTTTTGTTTAATTATAGTTAACTAGCTTTTGCAAACGACTTCATTAGATGATATTATGTATATACAGGGTGTCCCAAAATTCAACGATAAGCTGGCACCAGCAGATGGACCTACATATGACTACTCGAGAACAGAAAAGAAAAAAATTCTACCTTGATTTTTTTTTTCATTACGACAAAAAAACCAAAATCTTTAAAAATGGACATCCTTTATTATATTATTAAGTGCTATTGCTACAGTTTTACAAGTAATTCTGTGATTTTTTTTGTATTGGCAAGGTAAGTAGCACTACTATCGATCACAGCCATTAAAAATTCCAGAATATCTATAGTTTTTACACAAAAATCAATCAAAACTATGTTTTTTTCATAAATTATGTAAGATTTTGACTTTCAGCTCACTTTCACTCATCATAGTGAAAAAAAAAAGTATGGACACTACTGTGGCAAATAGTATTAAAAATTGGCGCAACTAACTACAATTCTAAAATGGTATAACATTCAAGGCAAACTAGCTACAAAAATATACTTAGGTGTACTATTTCAAAATAACAACCATATTTCGAAAATTGTTAGTGTTGATAGTAATCACTTTTAGTAAGTAGCCAAAATGTTTTTGTAGCAAGTTCCCAGAATTTGAATGAGACATGTGCGTAGTCCGTAGATCCACAGTCTGAATTATTTTATGGCGAAGCTCGTCCAAGTTTGCAATCGGTTTTGTGTAGACTCTGTCCTTTAGACAACCCCAATAGAAAAAGTCCAGGGGATTTAGATCGGGTGAACGGGGTGGCCACAAGATAGGACCAAGTCGACCGATCCAACGCCCTGGGTACTCTTGGTCTAAGTACTCTCGCACAGGACGGGCATAGTGAGCTGGGCAACCATCGTTTTGAAACCACATGGTTTGCAAATCACTTAAGGGCACATCTTCTAATAATCCTGGCAACTCATTTTGTAAGAAGTTTAAATAACTATTGCCATCTATGTTTCCTTGTAACTCAAAGGGCCCTATCACTTTGCCATTTATTATGCCAGTCCATAGGTTAACCTTAAATTGGTATTGGGATTGTCTTCTCTCACCAGGTGCAGATTTTCATTGTTCCAGCTATGAAGATTGTGAAGATTTAAATATCCATCTTTCTTGCAGGTTGTTTCATCACGACGACGTGACGTTTTAAAATTCTATGTGCAGTACTTTTTGGGATTCCCGTTGCTGCTTGTACAGCACGTACAGAGGTAGTTGAATCGTTTTCTATTTCAGTGAGAAGTTCATCGTGTTCCGATCTAGGTTTTCCAGCGTTTCGCCTGTCAGATGGTATACGATCCTCCGAAAAAGCTTGATACACGTTAATAAATACGCGATAATCCGGATACCTTTGAAGATTAGGGTACCTTGCTCGATATAATCTGCTAGCAGCGTTGGCATTGCATCGGCATTCTCCTGAAATTAGGTGCATATTAGCGTATTCTAACGCTGTGTATGGTAGCGGCATGATGAATGCTAAACACTTGAAAATAAGGCAAAACTTCTTTAAAAAAAAACACAAAATCACAGTCTAAAATAATGCCAAGTCAGGTCAATTTCCAGGTCACTTAATTCAATCCAAAAGTCGTCAGTACCAGAGCCACTTTAATTAAAACAGAACGGTGTGCAGTAAACAAAGAAGTAGAGCATACTGACTTGCTGTGCTGCTGAGGACATTAATTACTTCTCCACCTGCATTAATGTTACTAAACAATTAGCATCTATCTATCTCCCTCTAACGTATAATCTCTCTGTCTCTGTCTAACTTATTTTATCTTATGGACTACGCACATGTCTCATTAAAATTCTGAGAACTTGCTACAAAAACATTTTGGCTACATAGTAAAAGTGATTACTATCAACACTAACAATTTTCGAAATATGGTTGTTATTTTGAAATAGTACACCTAAGTATATTTTTGTGGCTAGTTTGTCTAGAATGTTATACCATTTTAGAATTGTAGTTAGATGCGCCAATTTTTAATACTATTTGCCACAGTAGTGTCCATACTTTTTTTTTTCACTATGATGAGTGAAAGTGAGCTGAAAGTCAAAATCTTACATAATTTATGAAAAAAAACATAGTTTTGATTGATTTTTGTGTAAAAACTATAGATATTCTGGAATTTTTAATGGTTGTGATCGATAGTAGTGCTACTTACCTTGCCAATACAAAAAAAATCACAGAATTACTTGTAAAACTGTAGCAATAGCACTTAATGATATAATAAAGGATGTCCATTTTTAAAGATTTTGGTTTTTTTGTCGTAATGAAAAGAAAAATCAAGGTAGAATTTTTTTCTTTTCTGTTCTCGAGTAGTCATATGTAGGTCCACCTGCTGGTGCTAGCTTATCGTTGAATTTTGGGACACCCTGTATATATATAAACTATTATACTATTATTACATATTTTAACGAGTATTAGGATAAAAGCTCTTACCAATTCAATTTCTTAAAATTAGTAAAACCTTAAACATATTAATTAACTTATTGATCATTAAGAAAAATAAGTTCTTTTGCAGCATCAGATCCTGATACACTACATATGGGATCACCCTTAAAGTATCCTCTTTCTAACAAAGAAAGAATTATAAAATCCATCCATAATTGGCGTTGCTATCGCGTAGCACACACACAAAAAAAAAATAGCATTCGAATTGAGAACCTCCTCCTTTTTGGAAGTCGGTTACGGTTTGTTACTTAAAAATACACGTATTTTGAATATCTATAAAATATTTCTTAATTTCTACAATAACTCAAACAATAGTTTTTACCAAGTAATTTATGTAATTTTAAATTAATAATTATGTATCTATTATAAGTTGTAATTATCAAAATATATTATCATTATTCCTTAAAGTGATCGCCTATGACAGTTATTGCATTTAACATGACCCATTGACCATTTGCATTTCTTATGAAAATCCCTCTCCTAACTAACTGAAAATAAACCAAAACTCATAACTAATTAAACTAGTTTTCACAAAAGCAAATATACAAAAAAAAATCAACTCTAAATATAGAACTATCTACCTAAATACGAGTTTGAATGAATGATCATATATGAATGACTTGGCTGACTTTAAAACACTATTTCTAAACTAGATGAGCCTAAAGGATATTACACGGATGAGATAAGCGAGAACACTCTGTAAATAGAAAAGTAACGGGTCAGTAAGCACGTGACTTTTTTCGCGTTTTGTGACGTGATAAATGGCCGAGGAACGCATTCTACGGACGCCCGTCTTGACTCGACCGAAGCGAATGCCAATGACGCGAGAAATTGCTCTTATTTTTCTCATCTCCTTAGAAGTGTATCTTACTATCAGTTTATATAGACGTTGTGATTGAGGGTACAATTATCTTGAATATATTGAAATTGTGGTGACGGAATAAGAATACAATTCACCACCCACTATCTTACACATTGAGTGATCGTAAGAGACGAGTACGGGATAGAAAACGCTTATAACATCTATGCAAGAGAAGGAAAACTCGAAATAAAACCCTATACCAACACGTCTGACCAGCGTAGTAAGTCAATTTCTCTCCTATTATGGAGGAGATTCGAGCCCAATAGTGAGACATATATGAGACTAGCAGACCCGGCCACGCGTTGCTGTGGCTAAGGTAGTCTCAGTAACCCATGGTGGTTATGCTAAATCGGACCGGGGAATTGTCCGGTCACCCGACGTGAGGCCACCGCGTGAGGGCGACGCCCCGACGGCGAAATCTGTCGGGGCGTCGACGAGAGGAACCCGCGAGGGTAAACCGCCGGGCGGGCCACCGAAGTTAAAATCGAGTACCGGTGGTCCGCTCGCACGGCGAAGAGAGAAGGTTTTACGGTGGGTCTATGGGGTCACGCGCCGCCTTTCCGTCACCCCGGACCGATTCAGCGGGGCGAGACGCACCCATAGCCCACCAATAAAAAAAAATAAAAATAAAAAATTAAAAAAAAAAAAAATGGTGGTTATGCTAATAAATTGTAGCTTATATGAAACGTTTCTACGTTTAACATAGCGCCATCTATTAAGTACTTACTCAATCCAGTCAACAGATACTACCATATGTTAGAATCGTTTGGAGATAACAGATAATTGTGACTCTCAAATATTAGACAAATAATTTGCAATAAAATATTATTGTGACTATAAATTGAGATGGAAGCTATCCTATCTTTTAAGTTGGATCAAACTACACATATTATGCAAATTTGATTAAAATCGGTTAAGTACCTTAAGAGTGCATGGATGATATCTGTGATGATGATGCGGCGGAACTACTGGGATGTAGTGAATATCATATAAAAGTGCTTTACAACGTTTTCGTTTTCCATCAAAATTCCCACAAGATACCATTAACAGTGTAGCCATAGCACTGTTGATAGTGACAATTTGACTTAGACAATGACTAACCTGAAAGACTAAAAACGTAAAAATAATTATAACTTGACACTGGCACCAATAGCTCGTATAAGTAGCTGATTGCCAATACACAAAGAGAAGAAGAAGAGCGTTTATGTGACATCAATCTTTTTAGAGTTCCTTACCCAAAAGATAAAACAGGACCCTATTACTAAGACTTTACTGTCCATCCGTTGCTTCGCCTGTCTGTCACCAGGTTGCTCTCATGAACCGTGATAGTTGGACAGTTGAAATTTTCACAGATGATGAATTTCTTTTGCCGCTACAACGACAAATACTAAAAAACAATAAACGTTTGAAATATTCACAGAATATTTAGTAATATATTCCCTTTAGAAATAAATAATTAAATTAAAATAAAACAAACAGTTCTCTGTTTGTTTTATTTTAAGCTCCCGTACAACAAACATGATTATTTTGCCACTTATAGATAATGGTACGAAACCCTTCGTGCGCGCCTCCGAGTCGCTCTTAGCCGGTTTTTTGAATATAATCGAATTGAGTTTTCAAACATGTCATTGTGTCAAAATAAAATGTCTTTTAAATCAAAATCACTAAGAAGTATTGATATCAACTTTAAAGCAAATCACCCCTAAAATAACTTTCCACCCCTTTTTAACTGGGTTAGGAGATAAATCTCAATAAAATATGAATCATATCTTTCATCAATTCTGTTAAAGAATGTTTATGCAAAATTTGAAATAGATTGAACCAAGGAATCACGTTGTCCCATACAAACTTTGCCCTGCTTTTTCACCCCCTTAGGGATATAATTTCGTAAAATCGTTCTTAGCTGACGTCTACTCGGCGAAGGAAATATTCCTACCAAATTTGAGGTTTGTAGGCCTTATGGTTCCAGAGATATCGTGATGAGTCAATACATAGGTGGAAATCTCTTATATATATATATATGTATATGTATATATATATATATATATATATATATATATATATATATATATATATATATATATATATAGATGAGATGATGATAATGATTGAAATTAATTTTATAAGACACTTTCAAATCTGTAGTAGAGTATGTAGAAATAAGCAGTTAAATTAATTATTCTTATTCTCCTTAATCCATATACCAGTGGAAGGGAAAATTTACCTACTATATCATGCTGGTCAACGAATAGAGTTTTGTGGCAAGTTTTCCATATAGGTATTGCATCGATGTTATCTCATATTATATCTCTTAGTCGTCTTTTGCGACACCTACTGCGTTCAATTCCCACGCAGGATAATACTTTGTGCGACCCACAAAGTATTGTTTTGAGTCTGATTGTAATTTTTTTAATTGCAAATTTAAATTTGCGTTAATTGCATTGTTGTTAAGTCCCCCGCAATACAAGGATTATTTCCTTAGTGCAGGGTAGTCTTTAAAAAAACTTAGCCACTATCACTTATCTTCTCATTACCCAGTTTGTATTTTGAATTTCCTAGATGAGTGTTATTCTCCACTCTCTTTTTACACTCCTAACCAGTTTTATAACTCCTACGGGTAAATATAGATACATACTTAAACTACATGACCCATTCAGGGGTAAAGAGGAGGTTTTAAAAATACCACGTTGGAATAAAATTAGCTGTATACTACAGGTCGAAAGAAGGGCATTAAAAAGTCACAACTAGGGGATAAAGGGGTTAAAAAAATGCAAAAAATGGGTCACGACACATGTACTCTTAGTCATTCGTCATAAAGGTAACAAATAAACTTTAATAATTTATTTCCTAAGGTATGCGTAAATAAGGGCCAAATTTAACGACCATTATATGAGAATATCAAGAAATGCATCCAGTGCTAAACTCAAAAATACAAAATTTTAATAGTGGTTGGACCACGCTGTGGACAGTTCTCTGTCTACAGCCGCGGGCCGGTCCGCCCGGGGTAGTATCATACTCTCGCAGAAGATCGATGTCTGACTAATGCCAATGTGCTATTGCGTTTCATTCGGTGAGCGAGCCGGAAGCCCAACTGGGATGGGTTTGGGGTTTATATTGGTAGACAGCGGCCTAGCTATACCATTGGTATTGCAAAGGTCTATGGGCGGCAGTGACACTTACCATCATGTGTGCTGTTTGCTAGTTTGCCACCATAAGCAATAAAAAATAAAATTTAAAAAAATCAATTTAACCTGGATACTAACCTTGATAAACGAGTCTTTACAAAGTGGTTTTCTCTTTGAAAGTGACGTTTTTTTTCTATTTGTATAACGAAATGCAACAGCGCTTTCGCGAGTCAAATGTAAGAAAATATTTTATCTTGTAATGAAAACAATATTGTGAGTTAACGAGAAGTTCTTTCAGTTATTTTTATTTTAATGTTTACATTTAAATTAGGTGTAATAATTTCTGATAGATCAAAAACTGGGTCATGTTCATTAACATTATGAATTCCATAATCAACACGCATGACGGGACATTATTTAGTCTTATGTGTGTCCCAGGAAAGAGCTGCTACCCATCCTTCTAGTGATCCTTCTTCTAGTGAGCTTTATTTTACGACTTCCGTGAAAACAACACAACCCATCACCACTCAGAGATAGTATAGTATATCATCATCATTCTCTTATCCCAACTAATTGGGGTCGATACAATATGTACTCTTCTTTCATAGTACATAATACATATTGTAAAAGTTAGTATGTAATTGTTGACCAAACGACATCAGACGGAGTTGGCCCAGGTCGTTATAATTCTCTTAGTCGTCTTTTACGACATCCACGAGCAAAGCAAGGATTGGTGGAATTCATAGCCGCTACCACATAGCTAAGACAATATAAATAAATGTATAATGCTAATAATATTCTCACGATATCCAAGTAATTAGTTGATTAATAAAAAAAATAATGTATTACCTTTAAGAGACACAAATCATAACGTTGTGCGTTTTGCATCTGTCGTGACCTATACAGTGTTTGCAGTCTTATGAGGTTGAATGAACTATTTAAATAGAACAGGCCGTCTTCTAGTTTACGTGGTTTCTAGTTCACCAGATTAAAAACCTAGATATATATATGTATATGTGTATATATATATATATATATATATATATATATATATATATATGTATATATATATATATATATATATATATATATATATATATATATATATATATATATATATATATATATATATATATATATATATATATATATATGTATATATATATATATATATATATATAACCTCTTATATATAAATCTTAATAACGAGCGAAAAATGATTTTAATTGGTTTTAAAATAAAATAATAAAAAAATTATGATAACAACCATAACTTATAAGCTAATCTTTACAGGCAAAGTACGAGTATATACGCCTTTATAGAATATTAAAATAACCATGAATGCATTATAATTTTTAGGCATGAATAAATATTATGAAAAATTTAAAATAAGCCGGACTAAATGACAAGTTAGATACTTACACATTTTTAGTTACATAACAAAATAAAAGTTATTATAAAATAAAAGTTATTATGTGATTATGTGCGTACCCACGATACGAAGGTAACTTGGTAGCAACACACTTATCACATGCGACTGCAATATTCTGTATAAATTCAGCAATTTGTTTGATAAAATTGCAGCAATGAAGGTAGATACCATAATATTTAAAATAATACATAGGTAGTAAGAGTTTAATCGGTCGGCGAGTTGAACAGCCGATCATGCGTTGTTATGCCGATTAGGAGCAAAAAATTATTGTCACACAAGGGGTCCCATGTGTGAGAATCATTTTTCGTTCATAATCAAGTTTTTATAAATAATCAAGCATGTTAAATGCTAAATTTCAGTAAACTAGATATATAATTATATATACTGAGTGAAACTTAATGAAACACTGATCATGTCATTGAACATATGTAGTCAACAACTAATTCTAAGATAAAACAATCCAAACGTTTCTTTTTAATTTCAAATATACACATACATACATACATATCATCACGCCATATCCCTTGCAGGGTAGGCAGAGAGAACAGAGTGCCAGAGAGCTCTATCTCTGCATACTTCACTCGCTTCCTCAACATTCATAATTCTCTTCATACACGCTCGCCGGTTTCGGAGACTCTTGACTCCACCTTCCTTCAATACATGACCAATCTGGTCTAGGTAGGTTAGTCTCGGTTTCCCCCGGTACCTACATCCTCCACCCTCATCCATATTTAAATCAAATATCATTCTAAATAAACTTAATAGAGCAAACATTTCTATGTATACTCCTACAACATCTAAATCAAAACGCAAAACGCGTAGAAATGAAATCTAATTTATAAAACATGACCCCGGTAACTCCATCGTATTGACAGTAGAAATCATAGGTAAAAAAAATACTGGGTAAATAGAAAGTGATTCTGAATAAATATCTTAATATATATATAAATTACATGTCACGTTGTTTGTCCGCGATGGACTCCTAAAGTACTTAACTGATTTTAATCAAATTTGCACAGCATGTGTAGTTTGATCCAACTTAAAAGATAGGATAGTTTCCATCTCAATTTATAGTAGCAATATTATTTTATTGCAAATTATTTATCTATTATTTAACAGTCACAATTATCTGCTATCTCGAAACGATTCTAACAGATGGTTTGAATGGTTTATTAGCATAACCACCACGTGTTACTGAGGCTACCTTAGCCACAGCAATGCGTGGCCGTGTCTGCTATTTCATTATAAAAATATGTATCAAAAGTTTTTGTTTAAGACACTAGTCTTACAAGAAAAAGGTTTAATAGAAAACAAACAAACTTCATCAGATTTGTTCGAAATTAAATAGCACCTTTTCGGTTTAGAATAGAACCTCTCATCCTCACAAAATAATTAATAAATTTGATTTAAAATTTCGATCACTGAAATTTAAAAAAGATTTGATTGACTAGTGTTTATCTTTATCGTTTAATTAATTCAGTTTTAAATTACCTTACGGCCTGGTATATGTACGTCAGTATTGCCATCTATGAATTTAAAAATAGCATCACTGCGCGCCATATTTAAATATAGCTCGACTATTGATTTATTAATACCTACGAACTCCCACCTTAGCCCTGTGACCAAGAATGTCATTTATGAAGATAATCTGACCTGGTGAATGAAAACAAATGAAAACGAAAGAAAACGCGAATTGGGTTAGATCTTAAATAGCGTAGTCATTCATGACTGAATAAGCGTAAAAAAATACAAGTAAATATTCCAATTGAGAATCTTCAACTTACTTATTTGAAGTCGTTCAAAAAAACAATATATTTTACTTCGGGATTTCTTCTCTCTCTTCAGAGAACACGGCATAAAAGCACAACTCGTCACCAAACCTTAGCCTCTCGTGGAAGTCATGATGACCAGCTAAAGTTGTAAGAGAGATCAGAGTGTTGGGAAATGATTATGTGGGTGATTGTGATACTACTCCGCCTACACGGTGAGATCCCCTCTGAAAGTTATCTAGCAGCAACCATCTGATAATAAGCTGATGTATAAACGAACGGATAATAATAATTAGCTGCGTGGTAGCGGCGATGAATACTACCAACCCTTGCTTTGCTCGTGGATGTCGTAAAAGACGACTAAGAGCCTTATAACGACCTGGGTCAACTCTATCTGATACCGTTTGGTCAATAATTACATTCCCAAGGAGGGTTGACGTCTGGCAGGCGGCCGGTCATAAAACTATTGTAACTTTTACAATATGTAGGTACTATGAAAGAACCGAAGACAAAGATCGGGTACCGGTGGCCCGCTCATACGGCGGGGAGAGATGCTTGCAGGGTGGGTCCATGCGGTTGCGCGCCGCCTCTTTTGTCACCCCGGATCGATTTGTCGGGGCGCGACCACATCCATGGTCCACCCTGCAAAAAAAAGGTACTATGAAAGAAAAGTACATATTGTATCGACCCCAAGTAATTGGGATAAGAGTAGGAGAAAGATGATGATGGATAATAATATGGTTAACAATAAACCTAATTAACTTAAGAAAATTTATTTTATTGCTTTATATTAGTACTTAAACAAAGTAAAAGCATAATAATTATTTCTAGAAAATTCACAAAACGTCATACGATTGTCTACTACTAATTCTATATCCATCAACATTAATTAGAAATAATGATATAGTTATTTGTAGCGATTCTGTTTGTCTGGTTTTGTTCTGATTTGCGATCTGAAAACTTTCGCCATTTGTAACTCCTTTTTTTACACCATGGTTCCATCTTTTGATACATTTACCTCTTATTATTGAGACTTTCTAAATAATATATCACAAACCTACCATCGCACAATTGCCACGTCAATTGACATAGATTTCATTTACTCAGTCATCAAACGGTTTTACCACTATACGATAAATATCTCCTACCACTAACATAAATTTGTTCGATCATATGAAGACAGCCAACCAGCTTCCGAATATTCTTTAAGTTATGTACATTTTCAAGAATGCTCTATGTCTTTTATTTCACCGATCTCCAGTCCATGAGACGTCCAAAGGAATCATCCCTACATTTTAGACACTTTGTAAATTCTAATTAAACGTTTCGATTCATATTTTACAATACACATGGCGAGAAAAACACTACTAGTGTCAATGTTCGTGTATCATTTCTGTACACTTCAACAGCCAAGAGCATATTGTCATCTTTTTTTTTTCTTGCGGTGGACTATATGTGTGGTCGCGCCGCGCCAAATCGGTTCGGGGCGACAGAACAGGCGGCGCGCAACCTCATAGACCCACCGTGCACGAACTCCTCTCTTCGCCGTGCGAGCGGGCCACCGGTACCCGATCTTTGTCTTCGGTGGCCCGCCCGGCACCATATTGTCACCTTCCATCAATCAATGTCAGGTTCAATTATAAAAATGTCTTCAGGTTAAAGAAAATCTGTGCATCTACTCTTGTCTGATGCTTGAATATACACGCAGAGCCATCATTTTATAAAGCAATCTATATTTTTATTAACAGATTCATCCAAATCATAGATTACGTAAAACATCTTTTCTTCAATATAAGCTCTACGTTACATTTTCATTATATATGCATGTTATGTTTAGATTACATTTTACTTATCAAAGATGTAACATATATAGTTTCGAATAAGTATTTCACAAAATCCCTTCGTGCGTGTGCTTTCGTATAAACTCCGAGAAATTTTGCGCTTCATACAAGCGTAAAGGAAATATTTCTTTTGCTCTGCGATCCAGTAAAGCTTCTGATCCTTTTTATGAGCTCCTATGTCGCTTATGAGCAATGTGTGTCGCTCGGTGACGTGAGCTTACTTACGGCATTAATGAATAGTCGTCAGCAAACCTATTTATCCCCGCCTGATACAAATTTTAGCTGAAAATGAACTGAACAATCTTAATATAAAGCAGTAATAACAGGCCTTACGGAACTGGAATACAATGCATCGCTACCTCTTCCATTCCTGCGGGTGTCGTAAGAGACTATCAAGGAGGTCAACTAATTAGCCAACATCAAGGGAAAGAATACTCGAAACACAGTCCCAAGACAAGGTGTTTGACTAGTGCTGTGGAGTAATTAAGTCAATTTTATCTCTCTTCTCTCTTGTGTGTGTCTATAACCGACACAAAATACTTGCTCTCAGCAGCAGCACCGGTTAGCAAAAGGTTTTCAAAATATAACTATTAATACGGATTTTATTCAATCCATCCATCAGCCCGTACACGTCCACTGCTGGACATAGGCCTCCCCACGAGAATGCCATCTGTAACGGTCCTGTGCCACCTGCATCCAACGGTTTCCTGCGACCTTGATGAGGTCATCAATCCACCGAGAGGGGGTCGTCCTACGCTGCGTCGTCCGATTCGTGGTCGCCACTCGAGAACCTTTTTTCCCCAACGGTTGTCGGTTCGTCGAGCGATGTGGCCTGCCCATTGCCACTTCAACGTGCTAATTCTTCGGGCTATATCGGTTACACCCGTTCTTCTACGGATTTCCGTATTCCGGATTTTGTCACGTAGAGAAATACCGAGCATAGCCCTCTCCATAGCACGCTGAGCGACTTTGAGCCTTTTTATGAGGCCGACATTTAGAGACCACGTTTCAGTGCCGTAAGTCATCGCTGGTAACACACACTAGTTATAAACCTTTGTTTTCAGACACTGCGGAATATTAGACGAGAAGATCCTCCTAAGTTTCCCGAACGCTGCCCAGCCGAGTTGGATTCGTCGGCTGACCTCTTTCTCGAAATTGGATCTACCTAATTGGACTGTTTGTCCTAGGTAAACATAGTGATCGACAACTTCGAGAATCGCATTCCCAACCAGGACCGGTACGGAAATGACATGGGTATTAGACATGATTTTCGTCTTGTCCATGTTCATTTGCAGCCCTACTAGTTGGGAGACCTTGCTGAGGTCATTGAGCATGGTGCCAAGGTCCTCCAGGGATTCTGCCATGACTACGATATCATCTCCAAATCGAAGGTGAGTGATGTATTCGCCATTGATGTTGATGCCGAGTCCGGTCCAGTCTAAGAGCTTGAAGACATCTTCCAGTGCAGTGGTGAACAGTTTCGGAGAGATGACGTCTCCCTGTCTCACACCTTTCTGCAACTGAATCGGTTTCGTACTCTTATCCTGTATGCGGACCGACATAGTAGCGTTTTTATACAAACACTTCAGCACTTCGATATATCGATAGTCAATTTGGCACCTCTGAAGGGACTGCAGTACTGCTCAAGTTTCGACAGAATCAAAGGCTTTCTCATAGTCCACAAACGCTAGACACAGAGGCCGATTATACTCCTCGGTCTTCTGTATAATCTGGCGTAGCGTGTGGATGTGGTCTATGGTACTATAACCTTTTCGGAAACCGGCTTGTTCGGGCGGCTGGAAGTCGTCTAGCTTGCGCGCGAGTCGGTTCGTAATGACTCTTGAAAACAATTTGTACACGTGGCTCAGGAGTGAGATGGGTCTGTAATTCTTTAGGAGCGTTTTCGCCCTTCTTGTAAAACAGCACCACCACACTCCTGGTCCACGATTCTGGAACGTCGCCCCCGAGAATGACGGAATTAAACAACCTCTGCAGGGCTTTTAAAACTGGCTTGCCGCCTGCCCTCAGGAGCTCTGTGATAATTCCATCATCTCCCGGTGCCTTTTCGTTCTTTAATTGTTTTAGAGCCATTCTGATCTCGTACCAGCTGACGTCCGGGATTTCTTCGGTATAGTGCCGAGTTAGCTTGGATCTGGGGTCTTGGACCAAGCCGACAACAGGATTCAGGGATGATTTGTACAACTGCCCATAGAACCTTTCGACCTCTCTCAAGATCTCACTCTGGGATGAAATGACAGTACCTTTATCGGTCTTCAGCTTAGTCATTTGGCTCTGCCCAATAGACAAATCTCGTGCGAACCCTTTAGAGCCTCGATTTCGCTCTATCGCCTCTTCAATACGCAGTGTATTGAATCGGCGAATATCGCGTCGCATAGATTTAGAGATTTGTCTATTAAGCGGCCTGAGTTCGGACCAATCGGCTGAAGACTGTACTGTCATTTCCTTTCTCCTCTCCATGAGTTGAAGAGTCTGGTCAGAAAGCTTTTTTGTTGTTGCCCCACTCTCAACTCATCGTCTGTCCTTTTGCCTAGTTTTGCGTTGAAGTCTCCCATAACTACCGTGAAGTGGGTTTTGGACGTGTTGATGGCTTTCGAGATATCCTCGTATAAGGCCTCCACTACGTCGTCGGAGTATGTCGAAGTCGGTGCGTAAACCTGTATGACCTTCAACGAATACCGTTTGGTAATTCTGAGTATAAGGTACGCTACCCTTGTTGACACACTTTCGATCCTCTCCACGTTCTCGACGAGAGACTTAGGAACGATAAACCCTACACCGCCTTGGGATGGGTGATCTCCCTCCCGGTAGAAGAGCAAATTTCCAGAACGGAGGATTATCGTGACCTCCCCCTCTCTTCGCACTTCTGATAATCCTACAATGTCCCATCGGATTTTGCTCAATTCCTCTTCCAGTTCGATGACCCTCTCGTCGGTCCTAAGCGTCCGAACGTTGTGTGTTATCAGGGCCAAGGGTCGATTTTTTTGGTAGCCGGATCGCGGCCGGAGATTCCTAGCACCCCCTGCCCCGCCACCAACAGGCCCGCTACCAAAATGAGCCCGTGGAACAGCGGAACTGCCGTGACTGGGGGCCGTGACTACTTTTGTATTCATATTTGTTTTGGGGGGTAATAATGCCATAATCGCCACGCTTGGCGAGTGGATTGGCGATCGCGGTAGATGTTATTAAGTTTCCCGGGAGATAGCCGCTGCCCAATCTACCGGTGAGACCCTTAGCCGATTTTTACGACTCCCACGGGCAAGTAAGGGGTGACGACCTTTGTATTCTATTCCCGTCGCCACACGGGGCGGATTTTATTCCGTTTGTATTTAATTTTTATTTGCCCAGTTTTTCAAATACTTTGCAGTATTCATGGTCACGGAAGAACTGCCTCTGTGTCTGTTTCTCTCTATCTTTAGCCAAAACAATGCTGGGAAATAGGAGATAGAATAATGTTTTGGATATGGTTCTATATGCCACAGCCCGGGGCGATAAATCAAGATCGGTGTGTAGTATTACCTACTTGCCCTAATTATTTATATGTCCTTTTTAGATAATCTATTAATCCTTTTTTTAAATTCATCTGAACCTATTTCTTAACTAATGGCACGACTGGCGGGTAACCCTCCTATCCTAACAAAGCAGCAAGACATTCCCTTTACAAATGAGATAGAATAAGCCTAAACTAAATAATACCTGTCTTGTGATAGACATTTCGATGCTCTCCTACCAAATAAAAGGAACCCGCATCTATCATCCTAAAATTAACTCTTAGAGCGTTCATCAAAACGTTTCAATATGTATTTCCCGGATTGGTGCAGCTCCTGCGTGAATTATTACTGTGTTGGTGTGAAATATAATTTAATTGAGTCTAAAGCATTATTAAGTTTATTTTTGCATTTGTTATCAAGTTTAATTTTAAATATTGTCTTGTATTTTTCTAGAATCAAAGATGTTCATCATGTGATCCAAAACTTACCTATGTCGAAAAATTATGCCTACACCTGCAATTGATTATATTAATACATAAATGTATAAATTAGAATAAAGTCTTGATTTATTTCTATGTAATGACAAAGTAAGAATAAAATATTTTCTTGAAAGAAATTTCTCAACCCATATACTCAACTCGGCATAGCCAGCAAATTTCCTTTTAGCATGAATAAGTACACGCTAAAGAGTGGCATGCAGGTGATTCAAATCTGCCATCAATTTTCACTTTAATTAAATAGACAAGAACGACTAAAATAATTGTTACTTTTTACATATATTAAGCATAAAGAAAGCAATAAAATTAAATAACAATTCGTAATTATAAACTTACTTAATACTTTTAATAATTACAGAAACTTGTTCTTTGAATAAATTGTCTAACACGTGGGTATTTATTATTGTTATAGCATATTGAAATACTTGCCAAAATGTTTCAGAAAATTCTAATATTGAAATTTAATTTGATTCACAATGGCGGACAAGTACAATATTATATTACTAAAGTTTATAAAGTTATTTCACTTTGGTACCTCGGAGAGTTACTATATTGTGGAGGTATAAATAAAAATAATCTTAATTTTCCAACATTGGGGTAGATAAACTCGATATTATCTAGAAGTTTCTGACAGTTATATTTTATTTAAGTTCATATTTTGTTCTAATTATATAGATCTAATGATGATAAATAATAATAATAAGGCGGGAGGGGTGCAATAATTAATACCATTAAGTTTTGAGTGTGGATAGACAATGTTTCGCCAAGTTACTGGACCGGCCCCTAATCAGTCGTTATACGAACCGACACAACAATAGGAGGAAACATTGGTGTAAGTGGTTAGACTGCCGAGCGGTACGACGCCGGTTTCACCATCGATTCTCCGATAAACGGTGACTGCAGTGGTTTCCCCATGATTATTTTAAAAATAATTCTTCCACCCCAAGCTTATAACTTTAGTAACCCTTCTTTCATCAGCATTTTTCTCTAAGGTTTCCACTCAGCCTGTGCCTGATGCCGCCCTAGCCGAGGCATCGGGTGACCGGACCGAGGATTAGTCCGGTCGCCCGGAGTGAGGACGATGCCCCAACGACGAAAGCTCCCGGGGCATCGACTCGAGAGGAACCCGCGAGGGTAAATTGCCGGGCAGGCCAAAGACAAAGACCGGGTTCCGGTGGCCCGCTCGCTCGGCGAAGAGAGGTGCATTGCGGGGCGGGTCTATGGCGTCACGCGGCGCCTCTTCTTTCTCTTTTTTTCATAAACGAATGTTTTGTTTTGACATATGTATGATAATATTATCTTATAAGTGCAGTGTGAGAAAAATACAGTCATTTTTAGTATTGCAAAGTCCTTGTTTTTCATATATCGACAGTAGAGCATCACCCCAACGCTTCGCTTATGAGGCACGCAATACCGAGTGAAAATACGCTTGAATGCCTCTACCTTGGACCGTAAACATAGGTATATATTTTTTTTTGTAGACTATGTGTGAACACATGTCGTCCTCCTCGTCTGGAGCGACGGAAGAGCGCCCTGTGCTCCATAACCTACCGTATTTCCTCCCCATCATCACTGGGCCGGCCACTGGTACCGCTTCCTTAATATCCGTGGCCTATTCTCCGGTCAGTGACCCGTGGCCTCGGCCAGGGTGGCATCAGGCGCTGATACTCGCGCCTGCGGAGCGTTTTAGCGCAGAGAGTCTCCTCCCTGACACGCTCCGCCACCTCCTTCTGCAAGACGACTGCCCCACATAAGGCGGCGATTGCGTCCCAGTTCGTGACGGTGTCAAGCAACGCCTTAGCGATGGTCAGTAACGCCAGATCGGCAATTTGAACTGAGCGCTCTCTCGCTCACCGAACGAAATGCATCAGCACATTGCCACTTCTCAAATGTCAACAGTCCGCATCTGTAGACAGAAAACTGTCAACAATGTAGCACTACCACTATTCTACTATCTCGCCGGAGGCTGTCTTGCCTTACACCTGATGAATGAAGAAATAAAATATATTTAGCGTGCACACACAAATATTATTTTTATACATATAAGTGTAAGTATTTATAAGATAAGATTTTATTTATAAATAGATTTACAAAAAAAAATATACAAAAGATATCGCACAATATCATATACAAGGCAGATATCTTTTTGATGTATGAAGTACTTATTTCGCCCGCGAGTACCTATTACTGAAGTGACCCATGTCATTCCACTGACATTTATAAGAGGAACATAAAGCCGATGTCACTTTTTATGTCTTCCATTCCAATAGATCTGTAAACGTAACAAAAAGTAAAGGAAAATCTTGATGGTAATAATTGTTCGTACTTGATTGATGGGTTATACACATGCCACTACAAAATAAAATAATATACTGATTTCTTATATTTACGCGAGTATTACACATCGTCTGACTAGTGCGGTATGGTAGGTCGACTTCCCTTCCATTACGGAGGAGGAGGCCCTAGCCTAACAGTGGAACATATGTGGGCTGAGATGATGATGATGATTACACATTTGAAATATAACTATTTTTTACGGATTTTATCGCGTTTGTATATGATTTTACTTGCCTGATGTTTTGAATACTTTTGAACGTTCGTGTTCATGGGAGAACTTACTATGAACGCTATGTCTTCCCTACAACAAATGCCATAAAATCCGTAAAAATAGTTTTATTTCATCAAATATTACAGTAAGGGACTTTAGGACTTTCAACTCCTATGTTTATGCTTTAACTTTTTAATAATATATGAGTAAAGAAAGCTTATGATCGACAGTGGGCGAATGTGAACTTAAAAGTTATATGTTAATAATTTCCCCGCTAAAGTGTTCTCAAAAAAAAACTAGTCAGAAACAATGTCCGATAAACAGGAATTGATTTACCTTCTATTTAAGAGGGACTAAAAAATACATAATGGAACGCCTATATTCTTTAACGCCTACATCAGTACAAAGATGTCAATAAAATTGAAAAAGAAAAAGAAATTTCAGAAGTTGAGAAATTGTTATTTGACATTTCATTGCACATTTTGCAATGAATTGAAGGAATTTTGAATGAAAGGTGAAACATATTATGGTTTTTTTTTGGGACAGGCTATGGTTCGGTCACAGCCCACTCAAGTTGTCCAAGGCAGCAGAAGGGACGGCGCGCAATCCCATAAACTGCCGCACTGTATCTTTCTATCTCCATTCAGGCGGACCATCGGTACAGAGTCTTTGAATTAGGTAAAGCTCACACTTACGGGTACCATCTCCTGTCAACGTTGTTTGCTGTTGGGAAGTCAATCTCCCGCGTTTAGCCTCTACAGATGACGGACAAATCAAATCCAACTACTCGCGTTCTCGGCTAAACATTTGAAGCATTTTATTAATCAACTTAAGCTCTAGCCATTACAATAAATATAATATATTATGGGTAATAGGCATATTTATATCTTACTAGCAAACCCAACCCGTTTGGTTTGTATGTAGAAGTCGATATTTTGCAACAGAAAAAATATTGCAATATTGCAAAAATAGATAAATGAAAGCAATATGCGAAAGAAATATTGCGATACTCAAACTGCTGAAATTTAGCTTTTATATTAAAAGCTTGATTATTTATGAATAATAGGATTGTGTGATCGTTTAATACAATTCTAACTGCAAAGTTAGAGTATTAAGTCTATACAATATGTAAAAAATGTCGGGTAGGTGGCACACGTCTGCTTAAAGACGAAATATAATACGATGCGAAAATTGAATGTCATAGAACAGTTCACGTTGGTGTAAGTGCTAGCACGATTGGAACGGATTTCCAATAGGTGGGGGTTCGAATCCCATATGTGACAATCATTTTTCGCTCGTAATCAAGTTTTTTAAGATGTTGCGATATATTTCAAACAAAAAAGTCGATATATTGAGTTACATCAATGAGGATAGAATATAAACCTTCTCCATGAAAAAAATACTTTACTAATACATTTTCACAATGATCGGTCAAATAGTTTTTGAGTTTAGCGATGTCATATAACTATAGAAACATCCTCTTTTATATATATAGGTAATCTTTTTTTTGTGTGACTCAGGCCAAGTTCAGATGACCGCGCGGCGACGCGCGGTTGGCTCGGCGCGCGGTTTAAGATTATAGCAAATCAATGTTGTTGTGTACATGACCGCGCGTCACCGCGCGTGACCGCGCGCACCGCCATGCACCGCGCGCAAGATCTTGAACCGCGCGTCACCGCGCGGCGACGCTTGGTTTGAGATCTACAATCCTGTATGGACCTGTTCAGTTGACCCGCGCGGTTTTAGGGGGACGGACACATGGAGCCACGAAAATGGAGGACGATTTTCTTTTGGTGATATGCAATATCTTACAGCACCATCTGCAGGTTGCATATCCTTTTCAACGCAATCATACAAAAACTCAAAGGAATCAATCGTCATCCTAAAGTAGTTGAAAAATCGATCTTCGTGTAGTCTGTGTGGTATATAAAGTCACAAAAAGACTTAAAGAAAGTCTTTGACTGAAAATAGGGTACACCCAGCATTATCTTTGCTTTCCACCACTACGTCGCAATTTGCAGTATAAAACCCACAACCAAATAGCCTCCTCCACGTCCATTATCGCTGAATGTTCACGCTAGATTGCCGCGCGCAAGCCGCCTCCATCTGAACAGCTAAATCGCGCGGCAACGCGCGTCGCCGCGCGGTCGTCTGGACTTAGCCTTAGTTGTTAGCCTCTATGGCTATGACAATTTTACCCGGACTGTGGATGAGCGCTGAGGGCTCTCAACCCGATATAGATAATTTTCATATCGTTTAAATCTTATTTCACATGTAAATCTATCTATGTGATATGTTTTAACCAGCAATTCTTGTATATTTAGGTACATATTTAGAATCTCGGTAACTACACCAGCGAAGTATGCAGGAGGTTTCGGAGGCGATAAATAGATCTAATTTTTCATCTATAGATATAAATATATATCATTTTGTGATTGTTTTTGACTAATGAAAGCCAGTGTTTTCAGTAATTATAGAATACGAAGGTGAATTTGGTCAATATCAATTAGAATAGAAGTAAACTCAATTGAGAAATCGAGCAATCTAAACTAGGCAACTCGGTTGGATCCTGAGATTTTCTTGCTGTATTTTTCCTTTGTAGGTATATTGTTTTCATTATTTTAACAATTATTTTTTTTATATCTAAATATATTTTCCAATAAAAACACTGAAAAGAAAATATCGAATTAAGCTCAGTCCAATATTATTAGGTATTTATACATCCAAATAAAGACTTATTAAAGTACCTACTTTTTTTCTCGCAGAAAGAGTAGATACGATTTAGAAAGTTTTTCTCACTAAAGCATTTCATTTATCACTCTGACACGTAAGTCCCCTGACTAAAGGCGGATGCAGCTTGTGTCAGGAAAGAGTCATTGATATGCAGCTTACGAGTGTACCTACCGATAAATTAAGTAACAAAGAACATCTGTGTTTGAACTCGGCCTAGAAGGAGAGAAAACATAAAACCCACATGCGGTACGAACACATTTGTAGCTTCACGTTCTTAAATAGGTGACCAATTCTTACGAGCACCCGGTCCATCGCATAAAAATCCTCTTGATAACATAATTAACATACAATTTCTATAATAGTAATTTGATTTTAAAACGAAATTACCTAAATTGTGTTGTAGCATTTAATTAAATAATGTACATATTAATTGTAATATGTTAGTTATCAGTATTCAAAACGATATCTACAATAAAGCTTCTATTCATCATCCATAGAGGTCCACTGCACAGACCTCGCAAGGCGAGGTAGTGGTATGTATAATAACATTAATAACCACACTTGTCGCAAGTGGATTGGCGATCGCAGTTGTTGTATTATTTCCCAGAACAGCGCTGCTACACAGTCACTTCCCAAAGCCCTTTAACTGGTCTAAATTCCTTCAAGAAAGATTGCGATGGTTATATTATTCTTAAGATTAAACGAATTATACTTATAATTTAATTCTGTAATACACGCCATCTATGGTTTTATTTTGAAACATATACGGGACAAAGAACTCGTGCAATAGTTCAAATATGAAGTTATAAGACATATTTGATAGAGGGCGCTATTAACTGATACTATTGTACACAATGTTTACAAGTCTTTAGCACCACACAAGTTCTATGATTATTATAATAATAATACATACATACATACATACCATCACGCCATGTCCCTTGCAGGGTAGGCAGAGAGAACAGAATGCAATAATAATTATTTGCTTAAAAGAGTAAATTATTAACTTAAATCATTTTTCAAAAAAATCTAATATTTTTTTGTTTAAATTAACGCCATCTAGGACTTATCCTGTATTACTAATATACTTCAGTTTACTTCTTTTAAATCTTTTGTTGGGTTAAAAGTTTTAAGTAAGATATATAGATGACGCTAATGTAGTTGTTAGTTGACTACATAGATGGCGTAGTGATTAAAATATCGACCTAACGTGCGAGTGCTCCGGGTTCGATTCGCACGCTGGACAATACTACGTCGCAGTGGTTAGAACGGCGGCACGGGGTACTCTTCTTTCTACTGGTGCAGGTTTTGACGGGGCATCGGTGCTTCACCAACTACCTGCACACTGTCGTCCGGAGGGAGAGTACACCGTCCTGCCACCACTGCGATTGCGACGAGGATACGGCGCAGCATACGCTCGAGGCTTGTGCCGCTTGGGCAGTGCAGTGCCGTGAACTCGTCGCAGTCATCGGTGCCGAAATGACACTGCCGACCATCGCCAGGGCGATGCTCGACAGCATCAGGAACTGGTCTCCCGTAAGGAGGTGGCGGAGCACGTGCGCGAGGAACGTCTCCTCGGCGACGCGAGCCGCCGCCGGCGACTGGGGCAGCGCAGGCGCGATTACCTGCTCCTGATGCTGCCCTAGCTGAGGCCGCGGGTGACTGGACTGGGTAATTAGTCCGTCACCCGCCGAGAGGCTGACTGCGTGAGAAAAGACCGCCGTCCTCTCCGAGGGCGGTTACGTCGGTCAAGGAGAAGGTACCCCTCAGGGGGTATTCCGTCGACCACCGAAGACAAAGATCGGGTACCGGTGGTCCGCTCGCACGGCGAAGAGAGAGGATTTTACGGTGGGTCTATGGGGTCACGCGCCGCCTTCTCCGTCACCCCGGACCGATTCGGCGGGGCGAGACGCACCCATAGCCTACCAATAAAAAAAAAAAAAAAAAAAAAAAGGGGGTATTCCGTCGGGCCGGCCACTGACGTCAAGTTCACGCTGCTCCGGTGGTTGGTCCAACGACGAAGGCGAGGTGTCACGGGTGGGTTACCTCTCCGCCCCGGACAGAGTGGTGCGAGGAGTGTACCGACCAAAGCCCACCCAAAAAAAAAAAAATTAAGACAATTCTACGTGCGATCCACAGACTGTTATTCTGAGTCTAGGTGTAGTTTGTCTGCGTTAATTGCATGTTTATTAAATTCCCCCGCAATACAAGGATTATTTACTCAGAGCAGGGCGGCATCTATGAAAAAAAAATTTGGCTGCATTATTTATATCTTAAGCATAAACAATGACTACATTTTGACGGGAATTTGAAAACGTCATGTGGTGCTCTTGTATTATATTCGATATCTTAGTATTTTAACGTGTTATATTGGATAATTTTGATGGCATTTTATGTAATGTGATGTGCGGAAATACTGGGATGTAGTGAATATCATATAAAAGTGCTTTACAACGTTTTCGTTTTCCATCAAAACTCCCACAAGATACCATTAACAGTGTGGCCATTGCACTGTTAATGGTGACAATTTGACTTAGACAACGACTGACTTGAAAGACTAAAAACGTGAAAATATTTATAACTTGACACTGGCACCAATAGCTCGTATATGTAGCTGATTGCCAATACATAAAAAGAAGAAGAAGAAGACTAGGTACATTATAATGGGTGTAGTTCATCTTTCTAATATACCATTTTCCTACGACTGTGTATGTCATTTTCATCATCATTACAGCCCACATATGTCCCACTGTTGGGCTCGGGCCTCCTCCGTAATGAGAGGGAAATTAACCTATTATGCCGCACTGGTCAGACGTATTAGTGTAGTGATTTTTTCGAGTTTTCCTTCTCTTGTCTAGATGTTATATGCGATTTATATCCCTTAGTCGTCTCTTACGATCACCCACGGGTAAGATAGGGGGTGATGAATTATATTCTTACTTCGTTACCACACGGATACTGTGTACGGAGAAGTGTATTAATTTGCCACTCGGTAACGGATTAATGATACGATTCACCACCACTCTTGCTTGTAAGTATTATAAAAGGCGACTAAGGAATATGATAGGCAGAAAGGCAAATAACATCAATACAAAAAAGAAAACTCAATACAAACAGTGGGATTTATTTATGTGGTAGTGGTAGGACGACGCTGTTGACAGTTTTCTGTCTTCAGCCGCGGGCCGATCCGTCCGGAGTAGTACCACACTCTCGCAGAAGATCGACGTCTGAGCAATGGCAATGTGCTGTTGTGCTTCGCTCGGTGAGCGAGAGAGCCGGAAGCCCAACTGGGTGGGTTTGGGATTTATATTGCTAGGCAGCGGCCTAGTTATACCCTTAGTATTGCAAAGGTCCATGAGCGGCAGTGACACTTACCATCAGGTGTGCTGCTTGCTCTTTTGCCACTAAAAGCAATAAAAAAAAAATTAAAAAAAAATGTGGTCTGAGATGATGAGATGAAGACTGTAGACATTCAAATTCATATTTTAATGTTATAAATATTTTATGAGAACTGACGACAGATATCTGAATGTAAATTAAGAGAATTGAACAATAATGTGAATAAAGTTCTATATTACAATTTTATTCTTTGACTTTATTCAATTATACGTAGAGCCATTAAAATGATAATTTAATAAATTAACCTTTGTTTATTCAATATGATATTCTTTTCGATTTTTAAAATTAAAACGAATGATGAAAGGTTTTAATTTAACTTAATATCAATGACATTTCTTTTTTGCTTTAAAGATTAAAATGTAAGAATAGAAAAATCTATATTGCCACCATTTTTTTTTTAGACAACATCTGGCACTAACGAAATAATACTTGTATTGCGGGGGAATTTACAAACACTTAACGGAGACAAATAACACCCAGAATTCATCTCAGCACATATACGTCCCACTGTTGGGCTCGGGCCTCCTACATAATGGAAGGGTAATTGACCTACTATACCACGCTTTTTTTTTTTGCGGTGGGCTATGGACGTCGCACCCCGCCAAATCGGTCCGGGGTGACGGAAGAGGCGGCGCGCAACCCCATTGACCCACCCTGCAAGCACCTCTTCTTCGCCGTGCGAGCGGGCCACCGGTACCCGATTTTTGTCTTCGGTGGCCCGCTCGGCGGTATGCCCTCTCGGGCTCCTCTCCTGTCGACGCCCCGACAGCTTTCGCCGTCGAGGCGTCGTCCTCACGCGGTGGCCTCACGTCGGGTGACCGTACAATTCCCCGGTCCGATCACCCGAAGCCTCGGTTAGGGCGGCATCAGGCGCAGATATTCGCGCCTGCGCCGCCCCGGCCGCTGACGGCGGCCCGGGTCACGGGAATCCTCCCGGACTCGTTCCGCCGTCTCCTTCTGCGAGATGACAGCCTCGCAGAAGGCGGCGACCGCGTCCCAGTTCCTGACGCTGTCGACCATCGCCCTCGCGACAGCCGGCAGCGTCAGGTCGGCACCGATAACTATACCACGCTGGTCAGACGTGTTGGTTTAGGGTTTTGTTTCGAGTGTTCCTTCTCACGCATAGATGCTATATGCGTTTTATATCCCTTGGTCGTCTCGTACGATCACCCACGCGTAAGATAGAGGGTGGTGAATTGTATTCTTACTCCGTCACCACACGGAAAGCCAGACTTAGAATAACAATTTGTGGATCACACAAAGTGTTGTCCTACGTTGGAGTCGAATGCATAACACTGGCACGGTAGGTCGCTTTTTTAACCACTACGCCAACTGTGCAGTCAAAGTTATGTTGTGTTCTTTAAACTCAATCCAAACAGTGGGATTTATTTATGTAGACTGAGATGATGAGATGAAGACTGTAGGCATTCGAATGCATATTTAAATGTTATAAATATTTTATGAGAACTACGACAGATATCTGAATGTGAATTAAGATAATTGAAAAAGAATGTGAATCTAAAGCTCTAAGTTACAATTTTATTCTTTAACTTTATTTAATTACTAGCTTTTGCCCGCGACTTCGTCCACGCAGAAGTCATCTCTGACAGAGTTAAATAGAAAAAGCAATGGAAGGTGTTTAAGGTTTGTCGCTAGGACGATAATCAACAGCGTCAGTAACTGGGATGCGGTCGCCGCCTTCTGCGAGTTAGTTGTCTAACGGCATCCTAATGCCGTAACTCTATTGCCAACAATAGAGTGGGTCCGAGAGAAAATACTCTACATTAACACGCTCTACCGTCGGTGCTTTGGGCGGCGTAAGCGTGAGTACCTGTATTGAGGTTCACTGCATGAGGGCTTCGACTCGAGATGATACCCGATTGCGGTGGCCCGCCCGCACAACGTAGATGTACGTGTACGGTGCGCGTGTATCTATATATACCATGCCGGTCACTAAAGAAAAAGGTGGTTCAAAGTTCTATTCATTCTACAAATTATATACTATTTACGGTATGACCATGGGATAAAAATATAATTATCGCCACCCTTTATTTGACTGTTTTGTTTCACCAGCAGAGTTGCGACCTCGTTAGATATGATTTATTATTTGAGTTATAGAGTGAACATTTTTGAAGTTAAACTTAACCTGTATCTTAAATAAACCATTAGGCAAGAACCTATTGGCGTCTACTATGTGTATCGTGTGAGCTCTCACGCCAGCACTGGTCGCCACAACGGCACTGATGCGGGGTTGATGGAGAGGGAGAGAGAAACACGTGTTTATTTATTTTTACCGAAGAATATTTGTACGTAATTTGAAAAGAATCAATAATGAAATTTTCTCTCCATACACACTTTGTCGCTTTGTTACACCCCCTTAGGGTCGGAATTCATAAAATCCTATCATATTGAATCTCTATGTCATAAATAGAAACGTGCTTCAAAATGTAATGTTTCTAGCTTTAATAGTTTCGGCTTGGCGATAATGAGTCGTTGAACCCGCTTCACAGGCCTAATTTACACAACCCAAGGGGGAAAATTGACAAATGCCGGATATTACCCTTTTTTTTTTTTTTTTTTTTTTTATTGGTGGGCTATGGGTGCGTCTCGCCCCGCCAAATCGGTCCGGGGTGACGGAGAAGGCGGCGCGTGATCCCATAGACCCACCGTAAAATCCTCTCTCTTCGCCGTGCGAGCGGACCACCGGTACCCGATCTTTGTCTTCGGTGGGCCGGATAAATATTCTAGGGTAATCCTAGAATATTTGATTCGACTCGTAATTTGAAAAGAATCAATAAAGATTTTTTTCTCCCCGTATAAACTTTGCCACTCTGTTCCACCCCCATAGGGGTATAATTTCGTAAAATTCTTTCTTAGTAAATCTCTACGTCATAGAAAGAAACCACTGTCAAAATTTCAAGTTGCCAGCTTCAATAATATCGGCTTGGCGCTAATGACTTATTGAGTCGTCTAACCCACTTCGCAAGCTTAATTTTGCACCCCCAGAGGGTGAAAATTAACAAATGCTGCAACACGTGTTTATTTATTTTTACTAAAGATAATTTGTACGTATTTTGAAAAGAATCGATAAAGATATTTTTCGCCGAACATTTTTTAAATTGCCATAACTTTTTTATTTATAAACTAATTGACATGAAATAAAGCCTAAATTTTAAGTGAAGCTTACCACAATATATTAGCGAAGCGAAAAAAGCGAGTCTAAATCGGATAAGCCGTTTCTGAGATTAGCGTGCACAAACACATAGACAAACAGATAAACAGACAAAAAATTTAAAAATCATTGTTTTGGGTTCTATTAGTGTTGATAAAGGTCCCAGTAAGATTTTTTCTCATATATCTTCCATGTACAGACAGCGATCCGTTACATTTTTATGAAAACTTCTTTAGGCACACCGCACACAGATTTTTTCGTGGGTAGTAAGTTAGGCTGATCCGTCATGCTCTGAGGTGAAACGCTCGATCGGGTGAACTCGAGACCGCCGAGTGTACCCGAGCGAGAAAGATACAGTCAGCTGCTCTTCGCAGTTGTATCGCTGTATTTCGTATGATCAATTCTTACGTCTTAATTTTCTTTATTAAATTAATAGTTATAATTGATACGTAATGATAATTATTATTACTTTAACAACTATCTGTTTCACATTGTGAGGTTAGTGTGTGTATTTAGCGGTTTGGTAATATTGAAAAATATCACATTTTGGAAAAATAATATATATTGAAAAAAAAATTATAAACAATAACCTTTACACAAATCATAATTATTGTTATTGATATTATATAAAGGGATTCAATCGTATAGGTAAGTCACCTGATGTTTATATTATATGCGTATATATGTGTGTGTGTAATATAATTAAAAGTTAACCTAACTTTTACTTTCTGAGAAGTTTTACTTTGTCATATTTTCTTATTTTAGTTATCACAAACCGATTGTATCATTTGTAGAATACGATAACGAAAATAAATACATAATTTCATTTATATAGAATTTAATAAATATTAACTTTAATTTCTGACTTGTTTCTCATTCAATCTACGAACACGATCCCTAATAATACTACATAATACATAATATTATTTACTATATATATATATATATATATATATATATATATAACTTGATTGGGATTGGCCACCAACACCTGGTTTTCAACACAACACAACTTTGTATTGCGGAGGAATTTACAAACAATTAAAATTAAAGTTTCAAATTATTCCCCAGGCTATTACTAACTCGGCCACCGAAGACAAAGATCGGGTACCGGTGCAGGTGCCCGCTCACACGGCGAAGAGAGGTGTTCTTGCAGGGTGGGTCTCAGGGTTGCACGACGGCTCTTCCGTCGCCCCGGACCAATTTGGCGGGGTGTGACCACCTCCATAGTAAGTAGCAAAAATAAGTCTATTACTAACTAGTCCGCTGTCAATTACTGCTGTCAAAACTATAACAAATGCACCAGATCAATGGCATGTCGTTACCCGACCTTGTAATAGGAGATATTCCAGTGAGAGTGGTGTAAACCATTTTACGGTTGGTCCATAACTACACGGCCCAATTTCTTAGGTATAATATTTATTTTTCTGTTTTATTAAGAATAATTGTGAGATAACTTAACTATGATAATCACTCCTCCACTTCGGGACTTTTATAGGAGACGTTTAACACTGCCGTTCGCTGTAGTTAGCAATTAGCGTGGCAATTATGGCATTAGAAACTTCTCGAAACAACAAAGTTAGGAAGGAAGGTGGAGTCAAGAGTCTGCGAAACCGGCGAGCGTGTATGAAGAGTATTATGAATGTTGAGGAAGCGAGTGAAGTATGCAAAGATAGAGTTCTCTGGCACTCTGTTTTCTCTGCCTACCTGGCAAGGGATATGGCGTGATGATATGTATGTATGTACAAAGTTGCGATAGTCAGACAAAGTTAAGTAGAAGGTATTACCACTGCCCGTCTCCTATATAACAGAATCTATAACTGCCATGAGAACATCCGCTGCTCATGCTGTCACTCTTGTGCTCCGGCAAAACTTTGATTAGTATGCCTCAAGGTCCCACGGCGTCGACATTTTGCTTTGGCACCTTCTCACGGAAGTTTTAGAATGACGCAGAGGTCGTCACTTCCAAATCTCAAGGCTCTATTGCGGAGAAAAGGCTCAACGCATTGCAAGTAATTATACACTTTTCCCTCATGAATTTTACAACCATCTTCCTCTCTAGCTGACTGAAGGTGGCCACCACCTTCAGCCTCCTCCACCACCTCCAGCCTCCTCCACCACCTCGGATCACCGGCTAATGCGAGGGACAGGTGTTGCATTCCATCAAAGTAACGGCCCATACCTTAGATCAGGGGTCGGCAACCTGCGGCTCGCGAGCCACATGCGGCTCTTTGGATGTGAAGTTGCGGCTCTTTAGTTCTATACGCAAAAAAAAATATTTTGTAAAGAAAACATTTAAAAATGGTTCTGAATTGATTAATGAGGATTAGGCACAAATTATTGTATGCAAAAAAAAAATGTGGCTCTTTAAAAACTTTAAAACTATAAATTCTAATTTTTGGCTCTTCCGACTCAAAAGGTTGCCAACCCCTGCCTTCGACCATGAGACCATCGCCGATACGAGGCCATTTACAGCTTATTGCTAGAGATAGCAGCTTATAGTACAGATATCGGTTCTCTTTAAGTTTACCAACAATACCAAGAACGTGTCCGCTGCACCAACCTGGATTAATATTTCTGTGGGAAATACCTACCAGAAATTCTAGGTACCTAATATAATCTGCTTTAATTTCCTTGTGGTGACGGAGTAAGAATACAGTTCACCCTGTCTTACCCATGGGTGATCG
The DNA here is from genome assembly GCA_905163515.2 of Lymantria monacha. Classification (NCBI taxonomy): domain Eukaryota; kingdom Metazoa; phylum Arthropoda; class Insecta; order Lepidoptera; family Erebidae; genus Lymantria; species Lymantria monacha. Next base: position 23,488,286 of record LR991083.1, read on the forward strand.
TAAAAGACGACTAAGGGATAAAATATACATACAACATCTAAGCAAGAGAAGGAAAACTCGAAACAAAACCCTATACCAACACGTCTGACCAGCGCGGTATAGTAGGTTAATTTCCCTCCTAATGTGGAGAAGGCTTGAGCCCAGCAGTGGGAGATATATGAGTCGAAATGCAAAAATCTGCTTATACTAATACTACTTTGAGATTTTGTTTCTAACGCTTTCGTCATAGTACTTCGCCATCTGAGCATATACTGGGCTTAAATAACTCGCCACAGCTCTAACATCAATTATAGGATACATAAAATATCAATGTGCTTACTTGAAACAATCTATAGGGACATGAAATTATTCCACAACTTGTCACAATTTGTCACTTGCCTCGGGGTAAGGGCTACCCCATTTCCTTACCCCGTTTACTTTAGGCATAGTTCTTCGTAAACATCTTCAATATGTAGCGGTGAGTAAACATAAGTATCTTTAACATATAGCTCGATTTTAGTTTCCGACTTCGTCATTCTATTCCGCATTCGTAAATAAATTCTAAACACTTTTATGTCTTTTACCTATGTCATTTTATCGCTTCCTTGCATAACTTGAATAAATTAAATAGTGGTTTATGAGTTCGCTATATATATATATATAGTCTTAGAACATAAAATTCCATTTTGCTCTTTACAAAATAACATCTTTGTTTCCTTTCGTTTAAGTAGCTAAAAAACTGCAGTTGCATAATAAATATTTTGATTTTAAAAAAAGGAGCATCCATCATCACATATATCCATCTCCTTATCAAGGACCACATACCTACTCTAAATTAGTGAGGAAATACCAAAATCGCCGCAATTGACAACAGGGAAGGAGATCGCACGGAGAAAAACATAGTTAATAAGTTATATTTAGAATTTTAGATCGATTATTCTATTAATCATCATTCTTCTACTCTTATCCCAATTACTTGGGATCGATACAATATGTACTCTTTTATCATAGTAGGTACATATTGTAAAAGTTATCGGCAATAGTTTTATGACCGGTCGCCTGCCAGACGTCAACCCTTGGGTTAAAACTTGGGCTACATGCCCAAACGGCATCAAATGGCCTAGGTCGTTATAAGGCTCTTAGTCGGCTTTTACGACATCCACGAGCAAAATAAGGGTTGGTAGTATTCGTAGCCGCTACCACAAGCAATTATTCTATTAATATAATTAAAATATTTAAACATTTAGATACATACTGTAAAGTTTGAAAAATATAGTTTTTTTTTTCTCGTCTATTCAAAATTATATCATCATAATATTTAAGCCACTGAACCATATGTCTTGAAGCCCCATATCGGCAATTTAACGGATGTGCACTTATCATACTACCTTTAATTACCTACTCATTAATTAAATACACTTCAAAGTGTAAAGGAAACAGCTGTATTAGTAAAAAGTAGTCTTTCATATGAGATAACAATTCTCTGTATAAGGATGCTGTTATGTGGCTTTTATATACTCTATCCGAAGACGCCGTGCCATAGTATTTACTTTTAATTACAGGCATTCCTGACATTATTTTTTAATTGTTTTTACAATAAAACTGGATTGTTTTAAAAGCGCACACTCTTAGTCAATAAAAGCACCATGTTTGTTAGTTGTGGTTTAAAAAGATAATACACCTAGTCACCTTAGAATGCTATATCTTAAAAGACTTCTGATCAATTAATTCCAAGTATTTTACATGAAAATCTTTAGCTATTAATGCCACATTTGTTGTATTAGTGATGAAATATTTATTACTGATGTTTACACGAGTATTAATACTATATTAAATTTAATTATTAATACTGTAGCAGGTAGATATAAATCTCTGTAATAACGATGACTGAATGGCAGCAGCAGCAGCAATGACAAATAACATGGCAGAATCCATGGAGGACCTGGGCACCATGCTCAACGATCTCAGCAGGGTATCCCAACTAGTGGGTTTACGAATGAACATGGACAAGACGAAAGTCATGTCAAATGCCCATGTCATTCCTGTACCGGTCCTAGTTGGCAATGCGATTCTCGAAATTGTCGATCATTATGTTTACCTTGGAAAAACAGTCCAGTTAGGTAGATCCAATTTCGAGAAAGAGGTCAGCCGACGAATCCAACTCGGTTGGGCAGCGTTCGGGAAACTTAAGAAGATCTTCTCATCCAACATACCTCAGTGTTTGAAAATACAGGTCTATGACCAGTGTGTGTTACCAGTGATGACTTACGGCACGGAAACGTGGTCCCTAAATGTAAGCCTCATAACCAGGCTCAAAGTCGCTCAGCGTGCTATGGAGCGGGCTATGCTCGGGATTTCTCTGCGAGATAGAATCCGAAATACGGAAATCCGCAGACGAACAGGTGTAACCGACATAGCACGAAGAATTAGCACGCTGAAGTGGCAATGGGCAGGCCACATCGCTCGAAGAACCGACAACCGCTGGGGAAGAAAGGTTCTAGAGTGGCGACCACGTACCGGACGACGCAGTGTGGGACGCCCCCCCACTAGGTGGACAGACGACCTAGTGAAGGTTGCTGGGCGTCGTTGGATACAGGCGGCACAGGACCGCACTCTGTGGCGTAAAATGAGGGAGGCCTACGTTCAGCAGTGGACGGCAATAGGCTGAAATTATGAATAACGATGACTTGTTGGACGTACGACACCCGAGTCCTCCCGTGATCATGATCGCTGTATAGTGTTCGAAACGTCGCGCGTCGGGCAATTAAAAATCAAACACAAACAAGATAAATTCCTTAAAAATAGTTTTATTTCAAAAGAAAAAATATTATTACCTACTGTTCTTCTTATTATTCTTAATAGATCGTCATACGTCGCAGTTTTCGATAAAAGCCTCATATATGCGCGGAAAATTAATTTACTATAGCTGTGGTATCTGGTCAGTTATGATTTTCTCCTTATGTCACTTAATCTTTGACGAATTCTTCATTAATTCACCATCCATCGCATGGGAGTTAGGGAATGGATATTGAGTCTTTCTGTTTCATTATACGCGATATAAAAACTAACTCTAACAGGTAGGTAATATTTAGGGTAAGTAGTAAGCTTGAACCTAAAGGTAAAATAAATTACCATTGAATTCTAGGTAACACTTTAAAGTTATTAAGCTTGGCTTGTTTACTAGAAGGATGGTAATTAGAAGGCAGACATAAAGCCACTATGAAGATGTGTGTGTCCGGATATCAATATGATACCCCGAGATGAATGATGTACTTGAACCCATGTATGCGTATGTAAATCTGATTATAAACGCAATCAATCAATGTCCTACTCAAAGAAGCGATAGGAACTAGTGACCGATTGTTTACTTTAAATACCCTTGAAAAGTTATTTAATGGTATGGTATGGTATGTACACGTATATGTATATGGATATTATACTACCAACCCTTACTTAGCTCGTGGATGTCGTAATAGACGAGTAAGAGCTTTATATCAACCTGGACCAACTCCATCTGATGCCGTTTGGTCAACAAATACATTCTCAAGGAGGGTTGACCTAAGACACGTTGCCGATCATAAAATTAATTAATTATCATAATATAAACGATGGAAGCAGTGTACATATTGCATCGACTCCAAGTAATTGAGATAAATCAGGGTAATGATGATGATGATTTTTACTTATATCATTATGCTTAGTAATTATCTAACACGTATTTGTATTAAAAATATTAAACGTTAAGGTAAGGGTTTTTCTTTTTTGTTTTAGCAGGCTATATTCTGGACACACGCCGTCTATTCCATCAGGGCCGATGGAAGGGCGGCACGTGGCTCCATAACCTACCTATTCCCTCCTCGCCGCCATTGGGCCGGTCACTGGTACCGCTTGACATCCGTAGCCGGTCCAGTAGTTTACCGTTTCAGGTACCATACCCCGTTGACACTCGACCTGATGCCGGGGCGTCGCCCTCACGCGATCAGCCTCTTGTGCGGGTTACAGACTATCCACCGGTCCAGTCACCTGCGACCTCGGCTAGGGTGGCAACAGGCGCAGGTACTTGCGCCTACGCCGTTTCAGGCAACGCCAGGTCGGCACCGATGATTGCGACCAGTTCACCGAGCTACTCTACCCAGGCCACACAGAACGTGCGAGCGTGTGCTACGCCCCTTCCGGAAGGTAAGCGCTACTAGCAACTAATGACTTTTTAGTTTGTTTCTCCTCTATGGAGCTAATATATTTGCGCGCACTGCTTCAGCGAAACGGTATCATGGTCGTATATTTATTCATCTCTCACTCAAAAGCAAAATACCAGTTGGCAGACTTGAACTTTGGACATTACATTACATACATACATACATATCATCACGCCATATCCCTTGCAGGGTAGGCAGAGAGAACAGAGTGCCAGAGAACTCTATCTCTGCATACTTCACTCGCTTCCTCAACATTCATAATTCTCTTCATACACGCTCGCCGGTTTCGGAGACTCTTGACTCCACCTTCCTTCAGTACATGACCGATCTGGTCTAGGTAGGTTAGTCTCGGTCTCCCTCGGTACCTACATCCTTCCACTTTCGCATTGTATATCTTCTTAACCAGGCGTTCGTTCGGCATTCTTTCCACATGTCCGAACCATCGGAGCATTCCCTTTCGCATCTTTACACCAATACTCTCTTTCATACCTACTCGCTCTCTTACGTCGTCGTTACGAATGCAGTCGGTCAGCCTAACTCCACAGATTTGCCGCAGAGATCGCATTTCGACCGCATTAATTTTACTATCATACTCTTTTCTGCATACCCAACTCTCGCTTTCATACAGTACTGTTGGGACAAGCACTGCGTTATGTATTGCTACACGTGCCTTCTGGCTGAGGTGGTGGCTGCCGAGAAGTTGCCCCAACGCTCCGTTCACTCTATTTCCCGCATTCACTCTTCGTTCTATATCAGTGGTGTACCTTCCATCTCGGCTAAATCCACATCCAAGATATACAAATTCATCCACTTGCTCTAGTACATCATTACCTATTGTTACTCTTACATCTGTTCTGGTTTTATCTCTTTCAAAGACCATTATTTTGGTTTTGCTCACATTCACGCGTAGACTTGTCCGATGGTTTACTGTGTGAGACACAAGGAGGTTTCAGGAGTAGAAGGGGATGCATGGATCAAGTGTTCTCTCTGCGCAACATTGTGGAGAAGCATCTGGCTCTAGGTCAGAGGGTTTTCTGCAGTTTTGTGAATCTGGAGAGAGCTTTTGACACGGTTGTACGAAAGGAACTTTGGGACATTTTACCGGAGTATGGTATTAGCGTTAAACTGCTACAGGCTGTGCAGTCCAGTTATATGGGCTGTAGAGCCTGTGTGCGGCTGGATGATGGAATGTCGCCTTGGTTTGACGTCAATATCGGCGTTAAGCAGGGGTGCGTTCTGTCAGCCAGGCTGTTTATCATATATCTGGATAAATGTCTCCAAAGGTTGAACGATATGAATGTGGGAGTCCAGATGGGCGACTCAGTGGTCACTGCTCTGCTTTATGCAGATGATGCAGTCCTGCTGGCACAGTCAGCGACTGACCTGCAGACCCTAGTCGACACAATGACAGAAGATTGTAAGAAAAGGGGTCTACGCGTGAATGTGACATTACATTAAGTGCTAACAAATAGGAAAAATGAAGTGAAAATATGTCGACAGGTTCAAATAAACGAAATTATAAATCTTTATCGCGATACTATATAATATAAAGCACGAATAACTATCAATCTAAGTAATAATATTGATGTCCGCTCTCACTAGTCTCACTACTATATCACTCAAAGAACATTTTGTTTACTGGATAACTTGTATAGATTTTTTCTGCCTCATCATCAACCCTGTAGATATTAATCAACAATTACAACAACTTCGAATCAATATTTGTTTTTCTTATATCAATCGAGCAAGTTTCAATTCGTTAGTGATTTACGTAAACGATCGAATTTTTCGAATAATTTATGTAGTCGAATGCTTTGAATACAATCATTCATAATCGCATCAGTATGGATCGCATGTAGCGATTATAAATAATGTACAGTCTTAGTACAGTTGTTACAACCTCACCCATGCTATATTGTTTAAATATATTTTCGCAATCAGTGGTCGGCGTTGTAAATGTTTAGGGCTATTATAATTATAGAGATTATTGTACGAGGGGATTCATCTACTACTAAGTAACTAATAACTTGCTTTATATTAGATAGTTAAATTACATTAATATTACTTGCTGAATATGTACTTTCACTTTGACAAAGAGAATCTAGACCACAGCTGCAATATGATATAGATACCTTATTACTTACTAGTGCGTATTTACAATGCAATTTATATAAAAGAATACTATCATTCCTTTACTTGACTACCTTCTTAATAAAGTTGTTATTTCAAACCCGCTACTAAGTAAATAACCTTGATTATATAAAGTATTGTAGATACATACGACTAAATTTCTACATCCAAGAAGAGCCTCCTATTTCGTGTTATGTATTTTTATTTAACGTAACGTGCGTACACTACTAAAGAACTGTTTTTGAAGTGAATACTTCTGTAACGGCGTTGTGCACTTTTTTGGGATGGGTAAAAAATGTTAAACTCGCGTCAGGACACGTGACCTGATCGGAAATTCGTAAGACGGAGGGAGAGTAGACCGTAGGAGAGGAGTAATAATATATGTATAGTATATTATAATATATTTAATATGTGTATCTATTGTATGTACACCCATACATATTCCCTGGGGTTTTATTTTTTAGGTTTTTTTTTCATGGGTTTATGTTTTTACTTCTGTCTGCAGTCCTGTGACTGCTTTGTGATTTTTCTTTTTCTTATTTTTGCTTTGAAACTTGTATATAAGTGCCAAAAAAAAGTTATGAATACTTTAGAGGCTGATTAAACAGGTTCAATGCAAGAATAATTGATATTGTAAGAATATTGAGTTGTTAGTTACCATAGTAACCTGATGCATCTGTTAATGAGAACGTGACTGTAGCAGCTCCCTTTATCTCAGAGACAACAGGACTAAACTAGATAAACATTGAGGTCATTGCACGTGCTGTAGTTGGTTTCACTCTAAATAAGATTTGGTAGAGGTATTATGAGGTTATTAAATGATAATAAAAGACTATATGAAATTTTTTTTTACCAGTTTTTGCCTAAACCATCCTTCAGCACTACATATTTAGTAATATCTATAGGCTGAACTGTACTCTTCACAAGTGTATTGTGCCTGATGCTACCTTAGTTAAGGTCGCGGGTAGATAGAGCGAGGAATAGTTCGTCACCCGCTGAAAGGCCGACAGCGAAACGATAATGCCTTGGTAACACTGTTGTTGGTGCCGAGGCATCGTCGTCCTGACTGGCTACCAAATTCAAGATATCGGCAATGGGTAGGCAATATGATAGGTTATGGGGTCGCATGTCGCCCTTTTGTCGTCTCGGCCAGAACAGGCAGGTTGTGTCCAGACCATAGCCTACCATTAGAAAACGTGTTCGTTTTTTTTTGCGGTGGACTATTGAGTGGTCGCACCCCGCTAAATGCGTTTGGGGCGCCAGAAAGGGTGTTGGTATAGAGTTTTATTAAGAATTTTTTTTATTTGCAGTTATATTATTTACTCACGTGACTTAGTGCAAGTTTCCCATACGCTAAGGGGTGATGAATTACAATTTTAATTCATTGTAATTAATAATGCAATCCTCATTAAAACAGTAAAGCATCAACTAGTTATCGTTGAATTTCGAATATCATCAAAGTATAACAACGAAACAAAATTTATGTCCGCGAAAAAGAAAGGCAGGGTGACACCCTTCCTTTCTTTTTCGCAGACATACTTGGTATTATTAGCTCATAACCATGTGGAGATTAATAATACAATACTATAATAATAATTATCTTCTGCCCGCTTTGTCCGTGTAAAAAGTAAATTTCCCAAAAGTCGAACTATTATCTCAAGGGAACATTTCCGGGATAAAGTATCCTATGTGTTCCTGGAAAATGGTCTGCTTATGTGTAATTTTTTGTCCAAATGTGTTTAATGATTTACGTGTGATTGTGTAATAAACATCCAAAAATCTTTACAAACTTTTATAATATTATAGCAGAATTCACTATAATAGTATTCTGAACATATTTTTAAGGCAATTAAAATTCAAGATATCATAAAGTTTAATTAAATATTTTATGGTAAGAATTTTCTATTAAAGTTGGTAAAGGAAGCTCGATGATACTATCTAGAATTTCACATGTTCGCATAAAGGACGATTCCTGCGCCGTTAATTCAGCTTATCATTTTATCAAATTCATCATTGCATCGTGCATGAGAGATATTTTAATTGAAATCTATTTAAAGAGTTAGAGCTACGCGCTCTTGCGGCAAAAACTTGTAAACCAGACGCCATATATATTAACGAGTGACAAACCCGTCCCGGCTTTAAAGGAAAATACTTATCGCAGGCAATTTTTCTTTTTATCGATCTCTTTTATTTATCAGTTTATTAAGCCATTACAATTTGACATGGATAAACTATTATTATGTTCTAATCAGTAACTTTTTAAAGGCGCCAAAATTTTGGAAACGGCAAAAATTTTAAATCTTTTTCTGACCAAATTATTTTCCTTTCTTTTCCTTTTTAATATTAAAATAAAAGATAAAATTCTTTCTGAAAATGATTAATCATGTAAGTATTAAAATTTTAAATATTAAATTCTACTACTAGTGGTAGTAACTAGTTTTCGTTAAGATATTATTATAAATCATCATCACCACAGCTCATGTGTGGTAGCGGCTAGGAATACTACCAACCCTTACTCTGCTCATGGATGTCGTGAAAGACGACAAAGAGCCTTATAACGACCTAGGCCAAATCCGTCTGAAGCCGTTTGGTCAACGATTAAATTCTCAAGGAGGGTTCTGGCAGGCGGCTGGTCATAAAACTATTGCCAATAACTTTAACAATATGTACTACTGAAAGAAGATTAAATATTGTATCGACCCCAAATAATTGGGATAAGAGTAGCAGAATAAGTTATATATCATCTCAGCTCATATACTTCCCACTGTTGGGCTCGAGCCTCCTCCATAATGGAAGGGAAATTAACCTACTGTACCACGCTGGTTATTATACATAAGGGCGCCATCGAATCTAAATCTATCACAGATTGTAATAGTAAGTTGCATATATGATTATCTATTTACGTGTGCATTTTTGCTTGTGACTTCTTCTTAGTAGCGTTTTCTAAGAAACCTTTTGTAATATTTATTCGCAAAACCACGCACAGTATAAGCATTTATATCTAGCAAACTGCTTAGGGTAAGTGGTAAGTAAATCCATAGGTGAAGTGTTATAAGTCCAATTGCTATACGACATAAAATTTACTGTTCACCAATATATTTTTCTTAAATATAGACGCTTGTCCACGGCTATTGTCTTCAGGAAGTCATAGAGAATAAGATTATTTCTGGCCGAGATGAAGATAACGTGGCATCACCCAAGCACAAAATACGGTTAAAATCAATGTGGCTATCTCCTTGAGATGATGGAACAGACATACACACACACAAATTGTAAAATCTAATAATATTTAACAAAAAAAAAAGATCTACGTTTCAAATACATTATTATTAATCACATATAGCTATTTACTAACAGATTTTGGAGTATCATATATACCATAGAATATAACGACCTGAGCCAACTCCATCTGATGCCGTTTGGTCAACAATTACATTCCCAAGGAGAGTTGACGTCTGGCAAGCGGCCGGTCATAAAACTATTGCCAATAACTTTTACAATATGTACTATGAAAGGAGAGCACCTACATATTGTATCGACCCCAAGTAATTGGGATAAGAGTAGGAGAATGATGATATACCATAGAATATATTCGAAGTACAAGGTCTGGCAGTAAATTTGAAATATCCACTAAATAAAATCATATAAATTAATTCATTAACAAAGGTTTTCTTTTTTTTGGAGTTTACTCCTTAAGAATCGATTTTCATATAAGCTATGAGAAAAATTTGAGAAGTAAAATCTAGTGATCGAATGACCTCGTTACGTTTTTGGTGCGCAACCTATTCTGCGTACCTGTCACTTTCTGACGTGAGATGATACTTCACTGAACAGTTTTAATAAATGTAAATAAATATATATATATATATATCTATATTATTAGTCAAATGAGCTTTTTTTGCGCCTGTTTTGATAATCGTACTTAAGGAGTAAACTCCAGTCGTGCGTCGAAGCTGACACACACACTTTTTTTTTTTTGCTTTTGTTGGAAACGAGCAAGCAGCACACCTGATGGTAAGTGTCACTGCCGCCCAGCCCATGGACCTTTGCAATACCAATAGATAGCTAGGCCGCTGTCTACCAATACAAGCCCCAAATCCACCCAGTCAAACATCCGGCTCTCTCTCTCTTCCCTTTTAAAATCCATTAAAATCCTTGTTTGGATTTATATTGTTCATTTATAACTTATCAAGCTTGTAAATTGAATAATGTTTTACTTGTATTATAGGTACACCAGTTAAATATTAAATATACTACCTAAGTAATTGATATGTGATACGTGTATCGTTACCGTAATTAGTCATCGTACTAAATCTCCACGGAATATCTTATATCAGATACTCTTTACATGAATAATGAATACCAAGCACTTATCCGCAATTTTGCGGTTTTAATACTCAAGTTTAATCAGACATGTCACATCTGAGGTATCCAACTTTATACGTATAAAGAAGATATTCTAGGTACCTACTGATTTAGGTTTACTTTGGAAGGATGATTCAGGCGTACAATTAGACAATAGGTGACAAATAAACTAATATAGGTAATAATCCTAATAACGTAGCAAATACTTGTTCACACATTTTAAAATAAATCATTGTCATGCAAATAGTAGACGTAGCGTTCATAATCACAGAATTCTAAACGTGTTATTAGCTTAATTTATTTGAGCTGATGTATAAATTACCCAAGACAGAGAATTTCGAAATACCCATATGGACGTAATCGCAAGTTCTGGCTTCAAAATATATTATTGGGAATCACCTGTCTCCTTTCTTGCGTAGTGCATTGACGAATTGTTCAAGGTTGTCATACAACACTCTATAGTATAGAGTCTATACTATAAGTATAAATCACTCTTTATACTTATAGTATAGACTCTATACTATAGAGTATAGAGTCTCTCAGTCTCCATCTTCAAGAGATGAAGCCAGAACAGATGTAAGAGTAACAATAGGTAATGATGTACTAGAGCAAGTGGATGAATTTGTATATCTTGGATGTGGATTTAGCCGAGATGGAAGGTACACCACTGATATAGAGCGAAGAGTGAATGTGGGAAATAGAGTGAACGGAGCGTTGGGGCAACTTCTCGGCAGCCACCACCTTAGCCCGAAGGCACGTGTAGCAATACATAACGCAGTGCTTGTCCCAACATTACTGTATGGAAGAGAGAGTTGGGTATGCAGAAAAGAGTATGAAAGTAAAATTAATGCGGTCGAAATGAGATCTCTGCGGAAAATCTGTGGAGTTAGGCTGACCGACCTCCGGTTCTGTGGAACGTCGGATTCGACTGGCTCCTGCGGGGTCGGCTTCTTTCCGGGATGGGGGTCATCTGCTACGCGGATGATACCCTCATCACGGCGAGGAGGCCCGACTTCCTGGGGGCTGCCCGATTGGCACGGGAAGGAGTCGCGCTCGTCGTGGGCCGGATTGGCATGTTGGGCCTGAGGGTCTCGGCGGAGAAAACCGAGGCCCTCCTATTTCATGGTCCAGGTCGAGGTCCCCCCCGAGGAGCACACATCAGTGTGTCTGGGGTTGCCGTGCCAGTGCGGGCCCAGATGAAATATCTGGGTCTGCACCTTGATTCAAAATGGAATTTCGGGCCACACTTTGCCCAGCTCGTCCCGCGGCTTGTCAAATCGGCCGCGGCGCTAAGTAGGCTTCTGCCGAACACTGGAGGTCCAGGGTCGTCCTGCCGGCGATTGTACACCGGAGTCGTGCGGTCCATGGCGCTGTATGGCGCCCCTATTTGGTCGGAGTCCCTCACTGCCCGCAATAGGGCCCTCCTGCGACGTCCGCAGAGGGTCATGGCGGTGAGGGCTATTAGGGGCTACCGTACGGTGTCGTGGACTGCAGCGACATTGCTGGCGGGGGACCCGCCTTGGCCACTTATAGCTAAGGCCTTGGCAGAGGCCTACCGGCTGCGCGTTGTGGCGCGGGCCGGCGGCGAGCAAGTCTCCGCGAGGAGACTGGGCAGAGATTTGGAAGTGGCCCGAAGAGGAGTCATCCGGCGGTGGAGAGAGGATCTGGAGTCCCCTGTAGCAGGGCGGGGGACTGTGGAGGCGGTCGCGCCACATCTCCACCGCTGGATCAGAAGAAGGCACGGTAGCCTTAGCTTCAGGATGGTGCAGGTGCTTACCGGACACGGGGTCTTCGGTAAGTACCAGCATAAAATTGGAAGAGAAGGGGCCCCTGGATGTCACGAGTGTGGCGCGCCAGTGAATGATGCGCGTCAAACTCTGGAGATTTGCCCCGCCTGGGGGCCCCAACGCCACGTCCTGTCGGCGGTCGTTGGAAGAGACCTGTCGCTGTCGACCATCATCTCCAAGATGCTCGACAGCGATAGGTGCTGGACGTCGATGGCCTCGTATTGCGAGGCCGTCATGGAGAAGAAGGAGGCTGCGGAGCGGGAACGTGAGGCGCATGCGTCCGCTGACTCGCTCCGTCGCCGGCGTCCGGGGAGGAGGAGGCGCCGTTATGCGCATCTCCTCCCACCGCCTTGAGGATCGACAGGGCGTAGCCAGAAAGCCAAGCGTTGGGGCGTCGGGGATCGAATGTCAGTAGACGATCTCTCCGGCGCCCCGTAAAAGCGCGGAAGGGGGCCGCTGTGGTTTTAGTGGGTATTCCGGTTGGACTAGCCGGCCGGCGAGTCCCACACTCCCTCCCGTCTTGACATCGGCGGGCAGGGGTTAGCGCGCAAAAGCGTTTCCCAGCGTCAACAAAAAAAAAAAAAAAAAAAAGGCTGACCGACCGCATTCGTAACGACGACGTAAGAGAGCGAGTAGGTATGAAAGAGAGTATTGGTGTAAAGATGCGAAAGTGAATGCTCCGATGGTTCGGACATGTGGAAAGAATGCCGAACGAACGTCTGGTTAAGAAGATATACAATGCGAAAGTGGAAGGATGTAGGTACCGAGGGAGACCGAGACAAACCTACCTAGACCAGATCGGTCATGTACTGAAGGAAGGTGGAGTCAAGAGTCTCCGAAACCGGCGAGCGTGTATGAAGAGAATTATGAATGTTGAGGAAGCGAGTGAAGTATGCAAAGATAGATTTCTCTGGCACTCTGTTCTCTCTGCCTACCCTGCAAGGGATATGGCGTGATAATATGTATGTATGTATAAATCACTCTCGCTATCGCCATCTCTTTCTCACCAACTCAAACTACCTAACACACGCAACGCCGAGCAAATATCCCGAATTCAGGCATTCAGGATTGTCATATTACATCTTACCGTTACCTTAAGATCTTAATAAGCTGTTTAACTACAATAATTAGTGGAAATCCAGCTATTAAGAGGCATTAATTTACTTCACTATTTACGTACAGTTGACAACTAATCAACTCATTTTTTTAATTACACTTGATACTATACAAAATCGGTGATCGGTTACTTAGTACTCGCTACAATAGAGCATCGTGTATTCGTGATTAACTGTGTACTTAAAGATATCGAATACTTTTCACACTTATTGTAGTGAATCGTATCGAATAAGTTTTGGTCTTTTTTTCACTGTCAACACATTAATCGGAATGTTCAGTTTATAGCTAGGTAACTAATTGCCGCGCCAGCCTTAATTATTTGGTATATATTTAACTGGCAAATGTCACTATAATACTAATAGCTGAGGCTACGAGCATCGTGTGTTTGTATTCTACTCATCAAATCTGGTTTACCCCCACATCTAAAATTAGGGAAATTATTCCGAGAATTCATAACAACCTTGACAGAAATGACAGGGCGCGGCCGGAGCGCATGCCACCTAATTATAACAACGTCCAAAAAAGTGTCATTTCTATAAAAAGCAAGTTACGCGGTGTGTTATTGTTTAATATTTAAAAATAAAAAACTATATATGTATTTAAATCTTTAGTAAAAACTCCGAAGCTTAGTTTTTCAATAATTATTTTAATGTCTATTTTAAAAAGTATTTTTAAAATCTCATTTTTCTCTAAGGGACTATAAAGATAAGTATATATATATATATATATATATATATATATATATATATATATATATATATATATATATATATATATATAAGTTTAATATGTATAAATATTACTAGGTAACGCTATTAAATCTCTATAAACCTTTTTAAGTCAGTCTGTCTTGAAAGCAAGCTTATTATTATCTGTACAGTTCTAGACACTAGTACAATAAACCCGATACTGAACAACTGTAAATCATTAATACCAACAAACAGTTCATTTTATGGAAGTTCGTATTGTATGTATATATTAAAATGAATGAAATAAAAAAATATATGTATCTAAATGATTGAATTATACGATATAGCGTAAAAAGTCATTACTAGATTGATTAGATGATATGAACTTACAATATGCCGTATAATTTACGTGAAATATTGTAAGATCACGTTATAAACAAAATAAATTAAGATTTTATGATAACATAAGTTATCGTATCATCAGTTATATGATGCTCCGATGGTTCAGACATGGTTAAGAAGATATACAATGCGAATGTGGAAGGATGTAGGTACCGGGGGAGACCGAGACATACTGAAGGAAGGTGGAGCCAAGAGTCTCCGAAACCGGCGAGCGTGTACGAAGAGAATTATGAATGTTAAGGAAGCGAGTGAAGTATGCAAGAATAGAGTTCTCTGGGACTCTGTTCTCTCTGCCTACCCTGCAAGGGATATGGCGTGATGATTTGTATGTATGTATGTTATATTATAAATATTTTTTTAAATATAATAATAATTATAGCTTTTATATATTTTTTGGAAAATATATTTTCATAAACCTTTTAGCAGTGGGCCATCAAACTATTCTGATACATACTAACAACAACTTCTTTTTTCATCATTCAGCCATTTGCAGTAGATGACCGCTGGACGTGGGCCTTCTTCCTATTTCACCACAAAGTGCGATCCTGTACCGCCCCCATCCAAGATTTACCAGCCACTTTCAAGTCCAAGTCGATGGTTCACCTGATGTGAGGGAGAACTACTTTTTATTTAGTAACACCAGATACATAGTACGAAAATATTGAACGCATTTTTGTACAATTAATTGCTTTTAAAGAAAGCCATTATATAATTCTTCACAAATAGTGTTCCCAAATGCAAGACTCTTGCGAGTCTCGCAAGTCTTGCATCTCCCGCTGTTAGAATAACAGGGAGTCACTTGTTTTGATGGAAATGAAAAATCTGACTAAATTAATAAAATTCCATTTATCTAGTGACACTAACTGTACAACTATCAATAATTAGGTACATACCACTTAACGGGAGTGGGGCTATACTTATATATGATAAGACTGTTTAAAATAACATCAAATTATTTCCCCGTGTACTGGTATTAAGAATACAAAATGTTGACAATCCTTTCTTTGCCAAAAGAATCGTTAAATGCTGTCTAAGGGAGCAAGCTGCGAGACTCTTGCAGTGAGTCTTGGTCTTGCATTTGGGGAACACTATTCACAAAATTAGACGTTTACTCCAAAATAACAGACAAGTGTTAAAAAACAGAAGTGAAATCGGTTGGTTACACCCCAAAGTAAAATAATACTATTACTATTAGTAATAAATTACGAGAACATATTACACATACGGCACGCGAATAAAATGCCATACGTGAATGGCGTTGCGTGACAACTGCTTTAAGGGGTGACAGCGGTTATATTATGATAACATGGGAACATTTCCCAAATGCAATTACGTAATTTTCGTCGTATGGCCTAATTTTAATTATTTCAATGGCCTTTTACATTTCAATCATCCATTACAGGTTTACTTCAACATTATAAATAATTATAAATAAAATGGGACGAATATAAGGAGAGAACACGTCATATTTTTCGGGACCAAAGTGGTGATGTTTTAACGTATGCGTAATCGTAGCTCATGCATAAAACTATTACGAGTGTGAATGAAGCTATGGAAGTATGCCAGAATCGTGGTTTATGGCAATCCGTAGCCTACCTCTCTGGAAAACAGGCATGAGGCTATTTCTTTATGTATGTATAGATGAACAACTTAACAGTTTACATGATTGCGCACGTATCTACTCTCAAATTACAAAGGTAAGTATATCCTCTGAAATATGAAAAATATATCATTAGTATCCCTACTAATATATAAATGTGAATGTAAGTTTGTTTGTTACGCTTTCACGCTAAAACTACTCAACCGATCATCTTGAAACATTGTACACATATTCTTGGAGGTATTAAAAGTAACATAGGATACTTTTTATTTAAAAAAAAATCAAAATTTTTATATGAAAAATAAAAAAAATTGTCAAAAAATCTCAAAATCTAGCTTCTTCAACGCCATCTAGCAGTCCAGTAATGAAGTTCCAACCCTGAGTATACAATACTGTTGCATTGTATTACCGACGGTCAAAAATAAAAATAGGGGATCAAAAACTTTAGGAAAGTAACCTTTTACGCGGGCGAAGCCGCGGGCAGAAGCTAGTATACTATAAAAAAGACAATTATATACCAATAATTAACGACCAAGTTATGGTGAGTACGTCAAACCTATGTTTTAACTTGTTGTTATCAAGAAAAATTTTCAAACGACCATGAAGTGTTTCTTTGTCAAGCCCAGATCTGGTCGACTAGAGTTCTTTAGGCTATTACTGTTTCTATTCCGTGGCTATTAGAATTAATATAATTGATTCGTATAACAACAGTCACTAAACATTAAAACAGTACCGCTATGTAAACTATATTGTTTTGAAAGCGATGATTCTTAGTTCTCATCTTTTAGATCTTTTACGAACTCCAGAGAACTCTACTACATTGCTAGCTACATATGGCTTGAGATGGTCGGGCGAATCGAGGCGCTGGGGCTCAGGGTGGCCCTAAATAAGACGGAGGCCCTATTGTTCCATGGGCCACGCGTAAGGCCGCCAATCGGCGTCTCGCTAGTCGTCAACTCCGTCCACATCAGCATCCAGGCCCATATGAAGTACTTGGGTCTGGTGCTCGACGGGCGATGGTGGTTCCGGGAGCATTTTCGCCGAATTGCTCCCCGGCTGGTCGGCGCGGCGTCCGCCCTTTCGCGGCTCATGCCGAACGTGGGCGGACCCAGCTTCGAGGGCCGACGGCTGTATGCGGGGGTGATCCGTTCTATGGCCATGTACGGCGCACCCGTGTGGGCGAGGGCTCTGAACGCCCAGCTCAGGGCTGTTCTGTGGAGACCCCAGAGAGTCATGGCGGTCAGAGCCATTCGCGGGTACCGCACGGTATCGACCGAGGCGGCATGCCTACTGGCCGGGACACCCCCGTGGGACCTAGAGGCGGAGATGCTCTCCGACCTCTACCGGCGGGTGACCTCACTGCGCGACGAAGGTGGCTCCCCATCGCTGAGCGAGATAGCCACTTGGCGCGAGGACGCCCGCCGAGACGTCATCGCCCGTTGGGCTACGCGGCTGGAGAGGCCTAGACACGGTGTCGTCACCGTCGAGGCTCTCCGGCCCGTATTGATGGAGTGGATGGAGCGGCGGCACGGAGTCCTCTCCTTTCGACTGGTGCAGGTGTTGTCGGGGCACGGATGCTTCGGCTTTTACCTGCACACGGTCGCGTATAGGGAGTGGACTTCGTTCTGCCACCATTGCAGCAGTGACGAGGACACGGCGCAACACACGCTGGAGGCGTGTCCGGGCTTTGACCGGCAGCGCCGTGACCTCGTCGCTGTTATCGGTGCCGACCTGACGCTGCCGGCTGTCGCGAGAGCGATGGTCGACAGCGTCAGGAACTGGGACGCGGTCGCCGC
Source organism: Lymantria monacha (assembly GCA_905163515.2). Classification (NCBI taxonomy): domain Eukaryota; kingdom Metazoa; phylum Arthropoda; class Insecta; order Lepidoptera; family Erebidae; genus Lymantria; species Lymantria monacha. Next base: position 23,506,346 of record LR991083.1, read on the forward strand.
CTTCTGCGAGGCTGTCATCTCGCAGAAGGAGGCGGCGGAACGAGTCCGGGAGGAATCCCGCGACCCGGGGCGCCGTCAGCGGCCGGGGCGGCGCAGGCGCGAATACCTGCGCCTGATGCCGCCCTAACCGAGGCCTCGGGTGATCGGACCGGGGAATTGTCCGGTCACCCGACGTGAGGCCACCGCGTGAGGGCGACGCCCCGACGGCGAAATCTGTCGGGGCATCGACGAGAGGAACCCGCGAGGGTAAACCGCCGGGCGGACCACCGAAGTTAAAATCGAGTACCGGTGGTCCGCTCGCACGGCGAAGAGAGAAGGTTTTACGGTGGGTCTATGGGGTCACGCGCTGCCTTTTCCGTCACCCCGGACCGATTCGGCGGGGCGAGACGCACCCATAACCCACCAATAAAAAATAAAAAAAAAAAGCTACATATGGCTTTGTTTTTTACTAAGTCGTTATTATTAACCATTTATTTCTTAATCGAAATGGAAATTCGTTATTTTGAGGTAAATACATCCAAGGTATTAAAATGTTATATACTTGGGTAACTGAGCCTTGTAATATATAATAAATAGAAGTTGTACAAAATCTTCATTTTTCTTCTTTAAAAAAAAAACATTGGTGTCTTTTTCCTGCGCTAAGGAAATAATGCTTGTAATGGGGAGGACTTTACAAATATACAATTAACGCAGACAAATTACAGAGAACAACACTTTGTGGATCGCAGAAAGTATTATCCTGGGTGGGAATCGAACCCCCAGGACCGTCGGTATCTTAACTACTACGCCATCTGTGCAATCGTTTTCATCTTGTTATGGTTAAAAATTATTGAGTGCTTCATGCATTGATTTAACTTGATGCTCCTGTTAAAGTTTATGCAATGGTCAGATATATTAACCATGCCATATAACACTCATCTGAAGCTTAACTACTTGTGTATGATGATATCAAGAGAGTTATCATCAGAAACTGTGCATTGCGTTGTGAGGCAGGCAGCAGACATGCAGATAGGCGTAAGAAGAAAACATCAACATAATTAAAAGACGAATCCTGATATGAAATTTGTTTAGTGATTTACAAGAAACATTGATGATTAGATTAGATAGTTCATCGACTGGTTTACCAGTCGATTAACTAAGTCACTAAAGGTCCTAAAGATCTAAAAATAATACAAATGATGAAAGGTCCCAAAACTCTGACAATAATGTGAATGATCCAGAGCTTGAGGCTGTTTTACTGTCAACTCATACGGCCGAGCGGAATGTAGTTGGAACACAGCACCGTCAAAAAGGGACTAATAATAGGCTTTAACGGAATATAGCAAATATAGGTAGATAATTTTATTTAAACAACTAATATTATTGCCTGGATGATTTAGCAATTTGTTATGCTAGCAAATACAGTCTGTATTTCCGTTTGTATCGCGATGACGCAAATATATCCATCCAAGCACAGCAACATTAAAGCCTGTTACGTAAGTAGGCGGACGCTTAATGACTTGTAAGTGGTAGGTTACTCACAAACACGGGTCGCCGCTGGTCCAAAATAACATCATTTAACAGTGTGGCCAATCGTAACGGACGCCAAAATTCCTGTTACTCGGGTCAACAAGCCAACCGATTAAGATAGCCCAGATAACGGGCTCCAGACGTATTATCTTTTAACCTCCGAAAATTGATCGGTTTGCATTTCGCCTACAGAAAAATATGAGCCACGCCTCTGAAAATTACATGCTGCACTCACCGTAATGAGAAAATAACTTCGTTATGTTTTAAAGTATTTTCCATTCCAATTCAATTTCTGAAAATAGAAACAAAAAATATTATACGCGTGTCGTAGATTAAAAATGCAAGTATGCCCCCACTATCAATTCCTCTCTAGTTGGAGTTATGAGTGGTGACTCCCGTTGTCCATCTCTCAGCCTATCGATATACATTGTTAGTTTTTGGTCTCCGAACCAGGATAGAATAGTTAGTCTATAATCGCCACGTTTGACGTGTTGGCATTTATATTTAGTATTATAAAATTTCCTATACATTCTCACGGTGCTTTTTAAACCATTTTATACGACTATTATGGAGGGGACATACATATTACATAAGTAAATATACAAAATATATATAGTACTGGCAGGCAACACCGTTGACAGTCTTCTGTCTACAGCCGCGGGCCGATACTCTTGTAAAAAATTGCCTTTTGAGCCGAAACATTGTGCTGTTGCGCTTTGTTCGTTGAGAAAGAGAGCCGGAAATCCAATATTCTAGGTGGAATTTTGTTGGTAGTCAGCGGTTTAGCTGTACCCTTTATATTGCAAAAGTCCATGAGCGCCAGTAATACTTACCATAATAATTAAAAAAATCAAAAAACCCGACTGCGTAAAGAGTGACCCAACTTTTTTCTTTTCAGTTTTTTATTATGTACGTAGTTTGGGTCACTCTTTACGCAGTCGGGTTTTAAGATTTTTTTAATTTTTATTTTTATTTTATACTGTTTAGTAATGAATACCTAGGTGACTATAGTTATTTTATTTATTAATAAGTAGGTACCTAACTGTATATATTTTTTCGATTGAAGTTGAGTACTAAATCATTAGAAGTTGGAGATTGGCGACCATGTCAGACATTAGAGACACTTTAGATAGTCCAATATACCTACTAGATACTTTAGTAAATGTCCATCCACATTCACACGCACAGTTATACGAATTTTTTGTCTTTTCATCGTAAATTTCTAATGTATTAAAAACCTATACGTGAGAATGGTTCTTACGAAACTTTAAATCGATATAGATCCTAAACGGTCAGTCAAATCGAAAAATATTGAGAAAAAACTAAAAATGATTTTTAAATACCTATTCAACGATACCCCACTTGACATAGTTAGTCGACTTTCATTTTTTTTCATTTTCACAATATGGCGTCCGGTAGTCGCCATATTGAATTTTCACTAATGTCATATCTTTAGTGACACTCGACGGATTAAGAGGAATCGATTGACGTGTGAATCATAAAAATCAGCTCAAGCGTTTAGTCTATATAGTGCTTCAAAGGAACATACAAAACATACATACATACAAACATATACTGTTAAACACAATACCACTCCTTTGCGTCGCGCAGTCGGGTAAAAAAGGCGAGAAGTAGATATGTTTTTATTGCAAAAATATATATATATATATATAAATGATATATCAGAGAGAATATACTAAATATATATATTGTAATACAGAAGTAAGTAATATGAAGAGTCATTGAAATTAAGTGATGCCTATATTCATGGATTTATAATAATAACCAATCTCATCCATAATAATTAATCTGTCAGTTTTACTGTTCAATGACGACTCTCATTCAATTTTCACGTTCAATAATGACTGAATCTCGTTTACCAAGTAGAGCTCAAATATATTTTTTTTTTTTTAAATTAATCCCTCTTTTTCTCCTTCTCTCTCCTCCTATCAAATATAACATTTTAATTTAGATAAGATTATTTGAAACCTTTTTTTTTTAGTCTATGCTACTAATATGTATTATAAATGTGAAAATTTGCGAAGATGTTTAGATGGTTGGATGTATGGATTGGTTGTTTGTTACTCAAACATGCGCAAACCGTTAAACAGATTTATGAAAAAATTAGCGCGTAGATAGATAATTTTCTGGATTAACACATAGAATACCTACTTTTATCCCGGTAATGCATTAGCATAATCGTTCAAATTTAGATAAGTTTTTTTACGCGGTCAAAATCGCGGGCGGAAGATAATTTATATTAAAATTTAAAAAAATATATATACACATACATACATACATATCATCACGCCATATCCCTTGCAGGGTAGGCAGAGAGAACAGAGTGCCAGAGAACTCTATCTCTGCAAAAATAAATATAAAAAAATATATATAAAAAAATACTATTATTTTATCTAACGTGTTATTTATTATATCACTGAAGAAAAGAACGCGTCCCGGTGACCCACCCGTACGGCGTCGAGAGGTATGTTGTAGGGCGGGTCTACGGGGTCTTGCGACGCTTTTCTTGTCGCCCCAGACGGATAAGCGGGGTTTGACATAACGTAGCCCGCCACCAAAAAAAAAAGTGTTATTTATTATAGCAAGATAAAGTACTCGGTTTCACAAGTCTGCTCGATATAGGGTGAGGTAATGCGGCAAGCTATAGGGCCATACATCACCCTCCGTTGCCGGACGGATCTCCAGACCAGACCAGACCTGTCAAAAAAAGGACTGACTTAGTACACAAAAGTAATGTTCTATTCACCAACACGGACAATGCCGCGCCTTGCAAATGGTTAGTTATGAAATATGTATATTTATCTTCATATACTTATGATCGTATAATAGGTGAACAGGAAAGTAAGTAGGTATATTAGAACTTACCCAACCGTTAAAATTGCCATGCATATTTTGTAACATCTAACAAGTTTGGTAGGTATTGCAATCTTCGCACAGATTCAGACACTCCCTCATATTCTTATGTAACTAGTTGCATAGGGCAAGTTCGTACAATGTATATCGATTATATTTTCTTACATTCTTTAGCGTATATCGTCCACGGACATCAAATACGCTGTACATATTGAGTGCACTTTGTATACGTAAGTGCACTCTTACATTATGATGGGCTGGCATTCAGTCCTAAACTAAAATAAATACTCGTAATCGAATAGAGATAGGTAAAGAACCGCCAAGGTATTTTCGTGTCCTCTAAACAGTCAAGACATAATTATAATGTAAATCATCTTAGAGCTAATTATTTTTAATTGAATCAGGACCGGTGTTCTTTTTTTTTGTTCACGCTTCGACGTATTATTTCTCCGCCGGTGATAGACGGAGCCTCGCAAAATGAGGCCATCGACGACCACTATCTGTCGCTATCGAGCATCTTAGAGATGATGGTCGGCAACAACTCTTCTCTAAAGACCGCCGACAGGCCGTGGTGTTAGTGAGCCCTGGTGGAACATACTTTCAATGTGAAGACCTGGTGTTCTAGTGTAATCGGTGGCTTGTCATTCATTAACATGTACATCAATCATTTTCCTACACGTCGTCTCACAACGTGCTGGGTTGTGAAATTTATTGATGTAACAATATTATAAATATTATTAACCAAATAAATATTCGCATTCCATTAATTGTCAGGATATTTAAGGCTACCGATTTCTCATATGGTTATTAGGATATTGGCGTCTGACAGGACATACGATTCAAAACAAAGTTACGTCGAAGGACATATTTTAGACAGTTCTTAGACAGAGCTTAGTTAAAAAGCAAGATAATTAACAATTTAGGATTTATTACATAACTAATGTCGAAATAGTTCGAGAGTCCATTGGAATGCAAATCCTCTATGTGACCATCTTATTGGTACACATAAATATTTAATTTAAATGTTGGTAGCCCAGAAAGTGAACTGAACCCTGACATTACAAATTAGAATTTCAACTAATACTTAGTTCAGTTTCCAAAAAGTTTTGTTAGTTTTTTAAACTAGTAAATTGGCATAAAATAATTATTATCTTAAATTTAAATTTTAATGTTCTAATAATAGATAACTCATCATAAGCAATATAAAATGTTTTAAATAGAATCATTTTCTTTCTGTACTGTAAAAAAAAAAAAAAAAAAAATGTATTTGACTCATGGTTGTTGCCCACGGGGGTAGGCAGAGACTACGTATTGCCACAAACCAAGAACCTGACATGCCTCGATCGCTTTTCAAAATTTAATAACTAACCCTGTAACAGATAGATATAAATCTCTGTCATAACGATGACTTAAATTGTTGAACGTGAGACACATCCTCCCGTGACCATGAACGCTGTAAAGTGTTCAAAACGTCGGCAAATTAAAATCAAATAGAAACGCGATGAAATACGTAAAAATAGTTTTATTTCATATGCGTAGGTAATACTCGCTTAATCATTACAAGTCATAATTGCAAGTCAAGGACAGATCTGTGTAACTTGACTTAAGATTAAGTCTAACTTACACAGATCAGTTCGTGTAACGTAGGGTTAACTAAATACCTGGCCACCGAAGACAAATATCGGGTACCGGTGGCCCGCTCGCACGGCGAAGAGAGGAGTTTGCATGGGGGATCTATGAGGTCACGCGCCGCCTCTTCTGTCACCCCGGACCGATTAGGCGGAGCGAGACGCATCCATAGCCCACCGAGTAAAAAAAAGGATTAACTAAATACCTAGTTAGTTAAGTAAGTAACGAATCAGTGTTGTAACAAATATAACTCATAGCGAGCGTTACAAATTAGAAAATGTGTATTTTAGTTGTTACTGAATAATGCACGTATTATTTTGAGGGCGATATATAAAAGTTTTGTGTTACCTTAGTTTCTGAAGCCTTATATTATCGTGTGGGGGCCAATGTTGACTCAAGTGGGGTTTCTCGCTTGTGTGCTGTTGGTATACGTATGCCACTACTGTAAGGGCTTCGAAGCTTTGCCGCCGAGAATGTCAATAAGCTATTAAGTTGACATAGGTGTAATCACATGTTTAACGAACGTGTGGGTTCCATAGATGTACTCTGTAATTGAATAATAGGTATACATTTCTTGTGCTATAAACATTTATAAAAATTACGAAATTTTCTTTGATATTTTTTCACGTGTTACAATTAATTTTGTATCTACTATGATTTACGTAACACAGTAGGTATAAGATATACTTGTAAGGTTCTCTTATGACATTTACTTAACCTAATTTAAATTTTGGAAGAAACTCTGTTAAAAAAACTCTGCTACTTAATAGTGGTAGGAAATGTAGGAATACGCTGTTGACAGTTTTCTGTCTACAGCCGCGAGCCGGTCCGTCCGGGTTAGTACCACACTCTCGCAGAAGATCGACGTCTGAGCAATGGCAATGTGCTGTTGTGCTTCGTTCGGTGAGCGAGAGAGCCGGAAGCCCAACTGGGTGGGTTTGGGATTTATATTGGTAGGCAGCGGCCTAGCTATACCCTTAGTATTGCAAAGGTCCGTGGGCGGCAGTGATACTTATCACCAGGTGTGCTGCTTGCTCGTGTGCCACTAAAAGCAATAAAAAAAAATAATGATATAATTTTTATTTTTTATATACTGACATTTTGAATATTTTAGCAGAATTTATATACGAGAAGTATATATAAATCTTCACTTCTAATGTTTACGCGAGTATTACACATTTGAAATAAAACTACTTTTACGGATTCTATCGCGTTTGTATTATAAATCTTATTTTTTTTCAGTCCATAATCAATCCATTATTGGATACGAAATTCATCATGATGAGAGGAGTTTTGCATATTACATGGGCTGGTATAGAGTTTCATATCATGCTATCATCTGTGACTGTAGTTTTTACATGTAATATGTCATAATTATTGTAGTATAATAAATTTAATTGACGTTTCATTTTAATTAATTTTTTAAAAAGGATTTCAGGATTCCATCTCAACCATCTAATCTGTTAATATTTCCTTTGATCAAAAAAATAATGCAAAAAATATTGTGTCATCATAAGTCTATTCGTTTTATATAATTTAAAATGTGATTATTTTATGTCCTCTCAATCTTTATAAGGTACAGATATAAACAGGCATTGAGTTATAGTTTTATTCGTATTAAATATTTGCTGATAGGAAATGCCTTTAATTGTTGAATCAGGCATGCGTTACGCATTTGAATTTTCAATATAAGTCAGTCAAGATGACGTACCTAAGTTATGCATGCTAAGTTATTTTATAACGAGTTTTTAATAGCGCGAATGTTATATAATTATTATCCATAGAAATGAAAATAATGGGACACGAGAAATTAATTAATGACTGATTTGCTCGAACATTGACACTAGTCAATGATGTTCGAGAATTTATTACGGACCAATTAGCAACTCAAAAATAGTTTCTTGACTCGCTAATATGTCCGTAATATATTCTTTTTAAAAACTGAGACTAACAACTATATATATATATACTCTATATATATATATATTATATATATATATATATATATATATATATATATATATATATATATATATATATATATATATATATATATATATATATATATATATATATATATATATATATATATATATACTACATAGTATTACTAATATAATATAACTTATATAGCATTCAATTGCTTAATTAAATTTTAGTTTGATCTATTTCAAAATAAAAATAGATAATACCTTTATAATAAAATGTCACACAAAAAATTAATAACGTTTTAGCTACTAAAGGTTCTCCTCTATTAATAATAAGTCACCTAATGTTAAATGTAAAAGATCAAATAAACGCATCTTTTAATAATAAAAGGTGTTCCCTTTTTATTTTCTCTTTAATATTTAATTAGATAGTTGCTATAAAATTCGTAAAAATATTTATATTTCAAATATATATTAATGTTTACTATATATTAATTATACTTAGTGAGCTTTGAGATTTGAAATTCATTCGTTCACTTTCAAAAGATATCAGATGTTTTCATCAAGTTCCTTCACGTTTTTGCTATACGATTTTCTAATGCTGGTGGTGCCTATTTATGCATCGGAAATATAATGAAAAGTTTGAAATATCCTCATTTGTGATCAAGAGATTTTATAGCAAAAGTTTTTAAAGTCCTTAGTGCTCACTTCTTGTGGAAAAGAGCTTTCAGTATTGTCTAAGTCGTTTTATCAAATTAATATTCACTCTTCTAATTTCAGTAAAGCAGTTTATGTTGTAAAAATAATCTTCTATAAGTATGACAGTAGTAGTATTACCACTTAACTGTAGTGGACGGTCGAAGATCAATAGATCTTGCATAGATGTTGTATGTGTTTTATATCCCTTAGTCGTCTTTTGCGATCAGCCACTGGTAAGATTGGGGGTGGTGAATTGTATTCTTACTCCGTCACCACACAGATAAAATAACATTTTATTTATCTGTAATTATAATTATGATATTTATGTGATTGGTTGTATAAATCATGTAATAACTTGTTAAATAGATACAGCTCACCAGTTTCACCTACACAATCATAAATACTGATCTAATTATCATTATGTTAGGCAGCCTTTGTTATTACATCACTGGCTATTAAATATTTAGAGGCAGCATAAGATTGCGTAAAGGCTGCTGCGGCGATACATCACTTTCTCCTCACAGATATCGGGCTCGTATTTGGGTCAGCTTGACTCATGAGTCGGATTATGTATTCTGATAGCAAACTACTAAGCAAACCATTTTATAAAGGTCACATGATAAATAATATGAACGTAATAAAATCGAGGGCAATTTTTTCTATTGCTAAGGATTTAACGTCGGGAAGGAATCGATTCTAAAATTTAGCTAAACTCAGTAACGTTACTAAACTGCCGTTGGGAAGGAATCGATTCTAAAATTTAGTTAAACTCAGTAATGTTACTAAACTGCCGTTGGGAAGGAATCGATTCTAAAATTTAGTTAAACTCAGTAAAGTTACTAAACTGCCGTTGGGAAGGAATCGATTCTAAAATTTAGTTAAACTCAGTAATGTTACTAAACTGCCGTTGGGAAGGAATCGATTCTAAAATTTAGTTAAACTCAGTAAAGTTACTAAACTGCCGTTGGGAAGGAATCGATTCTAAAATTTAGCTAAACTCAGTAACGTTACTAAACTGCCGTTGGGAAGGAATCGATTCTAAAATTTAGTTAAACTCAGTAATGTTACTAAACTGCCGTTGGGAAGGAATCGATTCTAAAATTTAGTTAAACTCAGTAAAGTTACTAAACTGCCGTTGGGAAGGAATCGATTCTAAAATTTAGTTAAACTCAGTAACGTTACTAAACTGCCGTTGGGAAGGAATCGATTCTAAAATTTAGTTAAACTCAGTAATGTTACTAAACTGCCGTTGGGAAGGAATCGATTCTAAAATTTAGTTAAACTCAGTAAAGTTACTAAACTGCCGTCGGGAAGGAATCGATTCTAAAATTTAGCTAAACTCAGTAAAGTTACTAAACTGGCGTCGGAAAGGAATCGATTCTAAAATTTAGCTAAACTCATCTTAAAATAGTATTTTTTTTTTCAGTTAACACGAATGTTATGATTGCGACTCGTATACTTTAAATTTTGAAGAACAACAGTCCATTTGTCTACCAATGCCCTCTATTAGACATATGCCTACCCACATAGAGAGAGCCATGGTCGCCACATTTACCAATTAGGAAAGTTGGTATTATAAGATTTCCAGGTTGGTGCTCTTATCCCAATTACTTGGGGTCGATACAATATGTACTCTTCTTTCATAGTACATATTGTAAAAGTTGGTGCTAATAAACCCTTAATTGGTTTTACGACTTCCATCATAAAGTAAGGGTTGATGATATATTATATTCTTATTAATAGGTCGAAAACAGAAACCACATCTTTAAAATATTTTTGGATCCTAAGTTTAGACACAAGTATATAGAAGTAGTGAGAAAGATAAAAAAGGGTATGCTGAGGTGGTTTGGACACGTGGAAAGAATGAGTGAAGAAAGGTTGACTAAACAAGTATACAAAGCGAGTGTGAGTGGGACGACTACAAGGGGAAGACCACGTCGTACTTTTCTGGATCAAATTGAAGATGTGTTAGTGAAAGGTCAGATTAAGAGTACGCGTATTCGTAGAGCATGCATGAAGATTGTGATGAGCGTGAATGAAGCGATGGAGGTATGTCAGGATCGTAGTTTGTGGCAATCCGTAGTCTCTGCCTTACCCCTCTGGGAAACAGGCGTGAGGCTATGTATGTATGTATGTATATATATTTTTTTAAATTCTCACGTTTGTGTTCCATGGATTAGTCTCAGTTATACACCCCTCGTCATATCGCCGTCATGTCTTTAGTCCGTTGCAATAGACCATTTTATAGACATACTTCGAGACTGTAAATTAACTAGCTGCAAACCCCATTGACATCCAACTCATTCGAGATCACTGTAAAGTTGCTAGACTTCTCGTCGCTTTAATCAAATCAACAAATTGTACAGTGTAGCGTGTTTTGCCTATCGGGTTATTTATTTATTGATTTGATTGAGCTATCTATATAGGGGGGCATAGTCCGGAGCGTGCTCGTTCGCGTCCCCTGCCAGTCTAATTAGACTGCTAATCCGGCTCGAAATGCGTACCGCAATGCGGGTCAGGGCGTCCCCCGGAGGCGACGCGTACCGACCCGCCCCCGTCGGTACGAACATTGGCAGTTGCGGCGATGGGGGCCGCCACCCATCACGCCTTGCCCAGTTAGGCGAGTCGAGGAGAACGGGCACGTGGAATGTAAGAGGTTGTGTGGAAGGTAAGTTGCACGAGCTAATATCCGTCATGGCGGACAAACAGCTAGACGTGCTCTGTGTAACAGAGACCAAGCGAAGGGGCAGCGACGCCTGCGATCTTCCTGGTGGCGGGATGGCTCTGTGGTCTGGTGTACCACAGAGCGATCGAGCCAGCATGGGGGTAGGAGTGCTGTTGTCCTCTCGCTTGGCCTCAGGTGTGAAGGATTACGGAATGTATGATCCCAGACTTCTCTGGGTCCGTATAAAACTAGGTGTCACCAAGGTATTCATGGTTGTAGCATATGCTCCCGTAGGATCCTCGGTGCCATCAGACCTAGAGAAGTTTTGGGATAATGTTAGAGAAGTTCTGGATATGGCAGAAACCAGTGAACGCGTGATTGTATGCGGAGATTTGAACGGATGGGTGGGGACCAAGCGTCCCGACTATGAGGACGTACTTGGTCCATTTGGTGATAAGAGAGTGAACGACGCAGGTAGGCTCATAGCGGATGTATGCATGGAGAGAAACCTTATTGTGTCAAACACATTTTTCCAACATAAGGACATCCATATGTATACATGGAGAAGGAATGAACAGAAAAGCATAATAGATTTAATTTTGGTAGACAGTCGCCTCCGAAGCAAAATATTGGACGCAAGAGCCTACAGGGGCCCCACAGTCGACACGGACCACTATCTCGTTATTGCGAGATTTAGTGGTCTGTTCAGAAAGTGGAGGCACTGGCGAGGGCGTGTCCACTTCGGAGGGCTTGAAAGAATAAAGGTTGAAAGGTTGCAAGAAGAGTGTGTAAGAGAAAAGTATGCAGAGGGTGTCCGAGAACGGCTGACGATGGCAAGCCAGCCGCAATCGGACATTGAAGAATGCTGGAGAGTATTGAAAGAGAGTATGGTAGATACAGCGAAAGAAGTATGTGGAAGTTCAAAGAAGCATAGAAAAACAAATGGTGATGCATGGTGGGATGCGGAAGTGGCAGCTTCCGTAGAGCAAAAGAAGAAAGCGTGGCTGGACTATGTCTCTTCTTTGAATCTGAATGACAGTATGACTGAACAGAAGAAAGAAATATATCGGCAATGTAAGAATGACACCAAGGCCTTAGTGAAAGAGAAACGTGATAGAGCAAGTATGAGTGCAGAAGATAGGCTGACTAAAAACTTCGAGGGTAACACCAAACTCTTTTGGAGGGAGGTGAAGAAGTCTCGGGGTGGTTGGTCAGCCTTCAGAATGAATAAAATAAGGTCTAAAGGTGGAGACATTCTTACACAAACACAAGACGTGTTAAGCCGATGGAGTGAATATTTTGGCGATATGTATGCGGATGCTACGGTTGGCGCCGGTGTTGGATGTGGTTTAGTAGATCAACATTCGACAACGGCGTCCTCCGATGGCATCAGTATGGATGAAGTTGAATGGGCGATAAGAAGTTTGAAAAATGGTAAGGCAGCGGGCATTGATATGGTGTCTGCCGAGATGATCAAGCTCGGTGGTTCTTGTGTCTGGGAGGCGTTCCTGTTGCTCCTCAATTTATGTTGGAGCTCGGGAATGGTTCCCAGGGACTGGAATAGCGCAGTCATCGTGCCTTTGTTTAAAAACAAGGGTTCACGTTATGACTGCGCAAATTACAGAGCCATAAGCTTGACCAGTTTGGCAGCAAAAGTGTATGGAAAAGTTATTGAAAGGAGAATGAGGATGGTGTCCGATGGTTTACTGTGTGAAACACAAGGAGGTTTCAGGAGTGGAAGGGGATGCATGGATCAAGTGTTCTCTCTGCGCAACATTGTGGAGAAGCATCTGGCTCTAGGTCAGAGGGTTTTCTGCAGTTTTGTGGATCTGGAGAGAGCATTTGACACGGTTGTACGAAAGGAACTTTGGGACATTTTACCGGAGTATGGTATTAACGGTAAACTGCTACAGGCTGTGCAGTCCAGTTACATGGGCTGTAGAGCCTGTGTGCGGCTGGATGATGGAATGTCGCCTTGGTTTGACGTCAATATCGGCGTTAAGCAGGGGTGCGTTCTGTCAGCCAGGCTGTTTATCATATATCTGGATAAATGTCTCCAAAGGTTGAACGATATGAATGTGGGAGTCCAGATGGGCGACTCAGTGGTCACTGCTCTGCTTTATGCAGATGATGCAGTCCTGCTGGCACAGTCAACGACTGACCTGCAGACCCTAGTCGACACAATGACAGAAGATTGTAAGAAAAGGGGTCTACGCGTGAATGTGAGCAAAACCAAAATAATGGTCTTTGAAAGAGATAAAACCAGAACAGATGTAAGAGTAACAATAGGTAATGATGTACTAGAGCAAGTGGATGAATTTGTATATCTTGGATGTGGATTTAGCCGAGATGGAAGGTACACCACTGATATAGAGCGAAGAGTGAATGCGGGAAATAGAGTGAACGGAGCGTTGGGGCAACTTTTCGGCAGCCACCACCTCAGCCAGAAGGCACGTGTAGCAATACATAACGCAGTGCTTGTCCCAACATTACTGTATGGAAGCGAGAGTTGGGTATGCAGAAAAGAGTATGATAGTAAAATTAATGCGGTCGAAATGCGATCTCTGCGGCAAATCTGTGGAGTTAGGCTGACCGACCGCATTCGTAACGACGACGTAAGAGAGCGAGTAGGTATGAAAGAGAGTATTGGTGTAAAGATGCGAAAGGGAATGCTCCGATGGTTCGGACATGTGGAAAGAATGCCGAACGAACGCCTGGTTAAGAAGATATACAATGCGAAAGTGGAAGGATGTAGGTATCGAGGGAGACCGAGACTAACCTACCTAGACCAGATCGGTCATGTACTGAAGGAAGGTGAAGTCAAGAGTCTCCGAAACCGGCGAGCGTGTATGAAGAGAATTATGAATGTTGAGGAAGCGAGTGAAGTATGCAGAGATAGAGTTCTCTGGCACTCTGTTCTCTCTGCCTACCCTGCAAGGGATATGGCGTGATGATATGTATGTATGTATGTATGTATGTGTATTGAGCTATCTGATTGTAATTTATAGATCTTGGTGTGGTCATGCTCACTAAAAAGGTCTCTGCCTGCGGTAGCTACGTGAGCGGATCTCTCCCTTCCCTCGAATGTGGTTGAGGGGTGTGATGGCTGCTTTCGTAGTTAACTCGTGATCGGGTGCCGCTTGTGGAATCTGGTCCAACCATTTCTGTTCTTTTTGTTTTTTTTTTTTTGTTAATCTTGTATTTAACTTTTAATAAATGAATCTTTACTCGAAGAGCATCTCACTGGAGCTAATATGGACTAAACATGTATCCAATAATATTTAAGAAAACATGTAATCTAAAAAAAAATGACGAGCCCGCTGAGTTTCTTGCCGGATCTTCCCAGTTTGTGGCGGCTTTCCGATCCGGTGGTAGATTAATTTAAAAAAATATGTAAAATTGACAATATGTAAGTGCCCAATAGGGCTTATGCATAATAAATGATTTTATTTGATTTGTATCGTATTCGTTTCCTTCCCGTAAAAATCAATTATTTTCCAGGATACTTTACCGCACTCAAGTATAACGTAGCCTTCTATTGAATTCTCTTGTTTGTTTTACAAATGAAAGCAGTAGCAGAGATTACTTTTTCTATATCGTAAATTACAAACTTTAGCGTTGATTAGCTTTTTTAACTGAAAGAGTGAGATAAAGGCAACACCTGCACTTAAAATCCTTGTATTGTATTATAAATATATTTTTTGATTGTCACAGTTGTACTCTATGAAATAGTCTCAGATATAAACCCGTCGATATATCACGATATGTCTTTAGTTCGATGTAATATACGGTTTTCTAGATAGACTTTGTGACTATGTAAATTAATTAGCCGCAAAACCCAATGACAGCGAACTCATGCGAGATCACAGTAAAGTTACTAAACTGCCCCATCGCTTTGTAATCGTGTGCGCTTCCTCCTCGTGAAAGTCAATTATTTTTCAGGGTACTCTACCACACTCGAGGATAGAGTAGCTTTCTATTGAATTGTCTTTTTCTTAAATAAAAGCGACAGTATGGATTAATTCCTATATCGTAAATGATAAACTAGCACTGATTTTTTTTTATGTGATTGATAACTCCTTATGGGAGGGTAAACTGTTTCCTTACGTAACGCGTAACGGCGCTAGTCAGGCTTCCCTTTCTCTCACACCTACGGCAGCGGTAAGCAGATTCCTGCTATCTCACTCTAACCCTCAGCGTTCGCCGTATAGTAGTAGTAGTAGTATTTCGACATACAATGCAAAAATTTCGTTACTTATTATAGCTACCATAAGCCATTTGATACTTTTATTTATAGGATTAAATAATGATACTAATAATGTCATCATTCTTTTACTCTTATCCCAATTACTTGGGGTCGATATAATATGTACTCTTCTTTCATAGTACATATTGTAAAAGTTATATTATTGGCAATAGTTTTATGACCGGCCGCCTGCCAGACGTCAACCCTCCTTGGGAATGTAATTGTTGACCAAACGGCATCAGTTGATCATCAGATGGTGTTGGCCCAGGTCGTTATAAGGCTCTTAGTCGTCTTTTACGACATCCACGTGCAAAGTAAGGATTGGTAGTATTCGTAGCCGCTACCATACAGCTAACAGCTACAGATACTAATAATGTACTTACACAAAATTCTAAGGTACATATTCAAGAATTGTTACTAAGAATTAAATATTTTTTATATCATGAATAAAAGATTTAATTAATAAATAACCTTTCCTTGCATTACATATCATATTAATAAACAAAAAAATTAAATAATGACCTAAGCTTTTCTCAAGTTAAATAGTTTCAGTATTAAATAGTTCAACTTAGATTAGTTTAATCACTTCTGACGGGCGTCCCAAAACGCACACGTTTTTTCTTCACTGAAAGAGTGAGAGAAAGACGAAAGGAAATAATCCTTGTTTAGTGGAGGACTTTACAAAAAAAAAATTAACAACTTACACCCAAACTCAGAACGAAAATCTATGGATCATACAAAACATTGTCTTACGTGGACATCGCACTCGAAACACGGTACATCGGTATCTTAAACTACGCCATTAGTGCAGCCAATTTGAAGTACTAGTATAGCTATATGTATTTAGATCATACATATTATATTTGCTTTGATTTATCGATATAAATATCAAAAGAAACAAAACGGAACATTACATCAAACGCTTCTAATGCTCATAAATCTAATATAAATTTTCAGTAATCCATCCAGTTTAATAAAGACTTTTAAAATCTACACACAGTAAAAACAATGAATATTGTAATAATTTATGGGATGAAAGTGTTAAGATGGGTCGTAATATCGTAGTATGTAACACATGTGGGTCTATTCATCCTATTTTTGTTCCACGATATGGAAGCACAATACAAAATTAATGACGGTTTTACGTGTTGTCGTAAACCACGGTACCCTCAAATAAAAATTCCTCGCGCAAGCGAAACAAAATATAAAGCTTAGGGTGGAAAAAGTTTTACAACGCAGAAACACTTTCTTGTGACTATTTTATGTTCATATTATTGTTACCTTGACTTCGTATAAATCCTCACCGGGTATATTTTTTTAAGAACCACAGCTCATAGTAAGGAATAAATTCTTGTCGCGGAAGACATTTCTTTTTACTGCTCTTGGTGGCAAACGAGCAAGCAGCACACCTGATGGTAAATTTTACTGCCGCCCATGGATCTTTGCAATCTCAGAAGTATATCTAGGCCGCTGCCTACCAATAATCCCAAACCCATCCAGAAAGTTGAGATTCCGGCCCTCTTGCTCACCGAACGAAGCACAGCAGCATATTGCCACTGCTCAGGCGTCGATCTTCTGCGAGAGTGTGGTACGTACTATCGTACTATCCCGGACAAACTGTCCCGCGGCTGTGTATAAGATAGAGAAATGTCAACAGTGTAGTCCTACCACTAAAGACTTGAACAAAATATTTTATATTGTATTATTACTTTTAGCATGGGAGTCATAAGAGACGCATAATTGACGTAAAGATCACTATAAGACAAGGAAATTTAGAAATAAGTCAATAATCCATCTAGCAAGCATGGTACTTCAGTCTATTTTATCTAGAAATCATATGGGCTTTAAGAAATGAAAAGAAAGAAGAGAGAGACTGATTCCCATGAGAAACGAGGTGATTTTTTATGGTGGACAAAAATACTGAATTCCACTAATCAATTCACATTCAAGCGGACTAGATATTATTTCTACAACGTATCTAAGACTCTTTACTTCTAAGAGGAGGTCAGTGACTGATAGCACGCTAATGAAAACAGTGTATATAACTATGATACTGGTGAAATTTATGACTTTTACCCAGAAATAGTAAGATCTTGGTTCCATCATCTCCTCATAATCAACTCGTATAAATTCCACAACTGGGCCTGGTTTCTTCTACAACAAAAGAGAAGCTGACGTACTAAATGACGATGGTCAGACGGATTGGCATAGGGTTTTATTTCGAGTTTTCCTTTTGTTGCGTTGGTTGTTATACGTATATTATTTTCATAAGTTGACTTTACAATACTCACGGGCAAGATAGAGTTGTTTAGATTCCTAGACTCGCTACTAATAATTCCTTTAGAAAATCCATGAACACTGGACTGAAAAGCTCCAAAAACACATTTTGTTTTTGCGGTATCAGATTTGAATCAAGAAACTCAAATCGGCATCGATGTTGATTTTAGTCGATGCTTATACTATTGCACCAAAGAGGCCATTGTTATTTATAACCAGTTATTTTAATAGTCGTATAATTGCTTCTTAGCGTATCGTATTGATTGTTATTCTGTCCTCCATGTTCACAATAACTGTGTCGTCCACACTTAAAATATTTGTGCACATTTAATATTGTAATAAACCCAAACCAATTGACATTATAGTGATAATTCTGTCATGGCGTATTACGACTTTGTGTACACTCTTTAACTAATATTTATTCAAAAACAAAATAACTTCCAGAACGAATTGATTCGGTGTTTAGATAAACCATAATAATTTACAACATCGGATCTTCTGTTGGTACTAAATACGTCAATTAAATTTTCTACATTGCGGCATCGTAAAAAATAATTTCATATTGTAGATAGATAGGAAGTATTCACACGCTTCAAAAACTGGGCTAATTTCTATTCACTTAGGTGTGTAAAAGTTTAAGTTTTTCTATTTCTCAGTTTATTGATCATATTTTCTCTTTTTTTTTTGTGAATTATATTGTGTTTGGTGGCACAATAGGTATTTCCCTATTTATTATAACTATATTTTACAATAACGTATCGTATCCGTCATGATAAGGATATTTCTGATGTTCATCTAGGCTCATCAAGGAAAACTTTTGTCAATCACTGGTGGCCCTGGATTGTTCTGTCAATGTCTACATCGGAATCGTGCTACAACGCACAGTCCACAACGCTGTACGGTGACCCTATCTGGTAGAAATCCTTCATCGCCCGCAACAGAACAATCTTGCGACGACGGCAGAGGGTGCGCTGATGGCTATAAGGGGCTACCGGGGAGGACTATACGGGGACCCGTACTGTGGCAATGCTATTGAGACGACCCGCCTTAAGTTCTAGTGGCTGAGGCGTTGGTGGAAGTTTCGGGCCGCAATGCGGACCAACGGGGAGCAAGTATCTGCAAGGAGGCTGAGCAGAGCACAAGAAATGGCCGAAGGAAAGTTCTCCAATGGTGGAGGGTAGATCAGGAGTCCTTCGTAGCAGGGCGGGAGACTGTGGAGGCGGTTATGCCGCAGCTGGCTCAAGAGGAGGCCCGGCAGCCTAACATTTAGGATGGTGCAGGTACTAACCGAACATGGGCTCTTCGGTAAGTACCTGCCAAAAATTGGAAGGGAGATCTATCGTTGCCGACCATAATCCCCAAAATGCTTGGCAGCGACAGGTGTTGGACGTTGATAGCCCCATTTTGTGAGGCCGTCATGACAAGAAAGGTTGTTTTGAAATTTTGGAAGGAAGGCTTTAGCTGTTACCGCCCGTAATGACGACAGGTACACACATAATGACGATACGATCATGTATATATATATATATATACATATATATATATATATATATATATATATATATATATATATATATATATATATATATATATATATACATATATATATATATATATATATACATATATATATATATACATATATATATAAGGCACCCCACCCCGTAAAAGCGCGGTAGGAGGTACTGTGATTTTAATGAGTAATGTGGGCTTTTTGTTGAAAACGGTCATCACTTTAACCGATCTTAAATATTTCGTTATTTGGATAAAAAACAAACAAGCAATCAATTCAAAAAGTTAACATCAAATTTTCACAAAGATATAACTCATTAATGAATGTTTAAATCTGTATTTCTAAATAGATAAACATTTAAACAAATTGACACGATCTCCAATGAACAGTTACTATCATCTATCAACACACATGGCTAATAAATGACGTTTTCTCGCAGTCGAGTGCCCGAGTTAATAGGTACGGATACCATTTGGATCGAGTCATCCATTTATATCGCTTGATTGAGATATATCGGAGAGTAATTAAATCGTTTTCTGAATCGCTCGAGTGCAGCATTGATTTTGTAAACATGTGATAGACACGAATAGAAATTGCTGTAATAATTTCATTCGTTAATTGGTTCACACTTTGAATAAAACTCATTTCAGACTGTAGCAATATCTTAGATAAAATCCGTTTGATATTTAATAATAATATAGATTGTATTTAAATATGTAGAATTTGTGATTTTGTATGTGTGAAACTCATAAAATAGGAGAGATATGTCCGTTTTCACTATTGACCCCTTTTTTTTTTCTTTTTTTTTGCGGTGGGCCATGGACGTCGCACCCCGCTAAGTCGGTCCGGGGTGACGGAAGAGGCGGCGCGCAACCCCATTGACCCACCCTGCAAGCACCTCTTCTTCGCCGTGCGAGCGGGCCACCGGTACCCGATTTTTGTCTTCGGTGGTCACTATTGACCCCTAAATCTTAGATAACAATTAAAGTTTTACAAATGACGTATGAAATCATATTAAAAAAAAGTGTGTGTGTGTACTTATGTACACGCATTAGAAGTTATACTTCTTTAGCGTAACAAGATAAAAACCTTTTCAAAAATTTTATCTTTCGCCTTATTCTACGTTTGTAGATAAAACGACACTAACAATAGAAAAACGGTATTTAATACATTGAAAGTTTTATTATAACGCATTATCTAGTTAAAAAACTAAAATGTTCACTATAGCTAACTTCAGGGTGTCGGTTCTTCGTGACGATGTGCGCACGCATCGTAAAAATTTACTCTCATAATTTTTCCCTACCGCGCCTAAAGAAGTATAACTTCAATAATAGTGTTACATATTCTAAATTTCATCTAACACGATAACAAAAAAAATATTTACCTCAATATTATAGGTCATTTATATTGCCTTAGGCGTTTCCTAAAATGTAAGGATTGTTGGTGAAAACGGTCAGTAGTGTCCGTGTCAGCAGTGTGTACGTAACTTTCCTTCCTTCCTTTTACGACGGACTAAAAAGCAATCTTTTAGCCCGTCCGTGGACCGCACGGAGTTATGGAGGGATCTATTTTTTTTAGTAGTTTAAGATTTTTTTTATATGACAAGCACCAAACAAAGATTCTCTCTAAGATATACCTACATACTTTTTTCATGTGCTGACGGAGTAACAATTCAAATCATCCTCTCTTGCCCGCGGGCGTCGTTAGAGACGACTAAAGGACTAAAGTATATGATATATAGACAATTTCGATGAAAGAGAAGGCAAACTAAACATAAAAATCTATGCAAACTTATCTGATCAGCGTCCCGACTAGAAATTTTTTCGTCTTCCTTAGCAGGACCGGACCGGGCATGCCCGATCTGGACCAGATAAGGTATGTAACGCAGAAGATATATCTGGACCCGATCAGGAAAACCTTATCGGGTCCAGATCAGGCATTCCTGATCGGATCCAGATCAGGCATTCCTGATCGGGTCCAAATCAGGCATTCCTGATCGGGTCCAGATCAGGCATTCCTGATCGGGTCCAGATTAGGCATTCCTGATCGGGTCCGGATGAAATTTTACTGATCGGATCCAAATCAATCATCTGCGTTATATATCTTGCCTGATCCAAAACGAGTATGTCCAGTCCGGTCCTATTAAAAACATGAATATCTTAAAAAACATGTTTAATAAATAAAAATATAAATTAATATATGACGTAGGCAGAGAATGCAGTGCTATATTCTTATCATAGAGAGCAGAGAGTCCCATCGAGCTGTTCCAATTAGAGCGCAACCACCAGATGCTAAGGATTTCTACTGTCGCCTGAATTTCTCATTCATGACCTGATCGATCTGTTTTGATCTGATTCGATAACAACTAATTTAATATTAGGCGATGTCATTACCTTTCAGAAAATCTTAACACCGCGATTCAGTTAGTGACGTCATTTTACTAACGCCATCAACAATTTATTATGACCCAAAACATTAAATGTTAGAATGGTTGTTACAATATTATTATATTTATTTCTATCTATGTTTTCAAATGTACCTATTATTTATTTTTGTTTTTACTTTAAATATAAATTATTTTTATATTATTAATAAAACATTATTATTATTAAATAAATATGATTAATTAATGATTTTAGATTAATCTCCACTGATGCAAATACAATTTTCACCGTGGCATAAATATGACAATCATGAAATGACTTTTTTTGAATTATGATTGATATTTTTTTTGTGTTACGAAAACTGTTTCTGGTCCTGATATACCACATGCCTTACCATACACGTGATTATATTTTACATCAAGCTGTCCTTATTTGGTCCAGACCTGGTCCTGATCCGGTATGCCTTACCATACTTGATTATATTTTACATTAGGCTGTCCTTATTTGGTCCAGACCTGGTCCTGATCCGGTATGCCTTACCATAGATACTTGATGATATTTCACATCAGGCTATCCTTATTTGGTCCTGATCTGGTCCTGATCCGGTATGCCTTACCATACTTGATGATATTTCACATCAGGCTATCCTTATTTGGTCCTGACCTGGTCCTGATCTGGTATACCATACCATACTTGATATTATATCAAATCAGGCTATCCTGATCTGGACCAGATCTGGTCCTGATAGGGTTTGCCCGATCCGGCATGCCTCATTCTGTCCTGATCGGGTCCAGATACATGATCTGGTTGAACCATACTTTTTTTCTAGTCGGGGTGGTATAGTAGGTATATTTTCCTTTCACGTAGACGAGGTCGGGTCCAACAGTGATACTGAAATGAAGGAACATATACCTAGATTGGTTAATAATAATAACTTAATATTTCATTACATTATTATTTAAGCTAAATGATAAAATATTATAGTTTATTTACCCATTATTAGCTATAGTTGTGAAATCAAGATGAGTAATATAAGCTTATCAAATCGGTACAATCATTGGCATACCTAAATTTATTTATCATAAATGAGTAGGCGTAGGTACGATATAATAATTTTATTATCATTTGCAATATTACCATTTGTTTTTGTGCTGGACTATGGTCTGGACACATCCCACCCGTTTCGTCCGGTACGATGAAAAGGCGGCTGTGCGACACCATAACCCAGGTATTCCCTCCTCACTGCCAATGGACTGGTCATTGTTACCGATTATTTAATCACGGTGGCTAGCCCGGCGGGTTCCCCTAATTTGAATACCGTCCCTGTCGACAACTTGGCAACAACAGCTCGTTCTCATACGATCGGCATCGGGTGCAGGTATTTGGTTCCCCGCCGCCAAATGTACTGGTGACGAAACGAACCCTAGAGAATTTGTTTGTATAGCATCCAGATATGATGAATTACCGATTATAATTTATACTTGGACCTTTATGAATTTATTTTTTATAAATACATCAATAAACTCTAACCAAAATGTCTAACTAATGATGAGCATATGAAATATGTAGATTCAATACTGTGTCAAGCAATTTTTTTTGTGTCTGGCTTTTAGCTGTTTGCCGCAGATGACTGTCACAGCTTAACCCGGACTATAGGTGAGCGCTCAGGGCTCTCAAGCCGGAAGGTCAAGCAAAAAATAATGTCCTTTTTTAATGCCTTTAGTGACTGATCAGCATGCAGCCCACCTGATGGTAAGTAGCGCTGGTGCTCATGGAGCTCTGTAATATGAGGACCTGTCATTGAGAGTCAGCTGTCTACATTACCATAAAGGTAAGGTAGACAGCGATCTGACCCTCAATGCGGTCCATCAAGGAGTAGTGAGTCTCGTTCATCGAACAAAACGAAATAGCAAATAGCTATTATACAAATGGGGATTTTCTGCGAGTGTGTGGTACTACCCCGAACGAACTGGCCATTTATTGCTGCAGACGGTAACTGTTAACAACGTGGCTCTACCACTACAACTATTATCAGGATTTTCTCCGGACACCCTTAATATTTGAAAATTTTCTCGAGAAATTCTTAATCATCTCATCACTTCAACTTGTTTACGTCCCACTGCTAGGCTCGAGCCTCCTCAATAATAAGAGGGAAATTGACCTACCATACTACTCTGGTCAGACGCGTTGGCATAGGACTTCATTTCGTATTTTCCTTCTCTTTTAGAGACGTTAGGCAAGAAAGTGGGTGGTGAATATTTTTCTTACTCCATCACCATAAATTCTCATTAATAAGCTTTTGGAGGTATAACTTGTTAACTGCTGAAGCGGGGCTCAAATGATATGGTGAAATCTAAATGTGTTGTCACTGCTTATCTAACTAGATTTGATCGTTAATTTTTGCTAAATTTCACTGCAAAATTCTGCTTTCATATTGTACTAGCTACTAGCCGCAGCTTCGCCCGCGTAAAAGGTTACTTTCCTAAAGTTTTTATCCCCTATTTCTATTTTACCTCGTAAGGGTAAATTTTTATAACATGTTAAGGTCATATTAATTTATATCTAATCAATAGCCTAAAAATAAGTTTGAAGCTTCTGGCTTCAAAAATGACAATACAATGATTACAACTTTTATCCCCCTTTACAGTCCTTTTTTGGCATTAAAAAGTAACCTATGTCCTTTATCAGGCTCTAGACTATTTGTGTACCAAATTTCATTTAGATCGATTCAGTAGTTTTGGCGTGAAAGAGCGACAGACAGACAGAGTTACTTTTGCATTTATAATATTAGTACATACATACATACATACATACATATCATCACGCCATATCCCTTGCAGGGTAGGCAGAGAGAACAGAATCCCAGAGAACTCTATCTCTGCATACTTCACTCGCTTCCTCAACATTCATAATTCTCTTCATACACGCTCGCCGGTTTCGGAGACTCTTGACTTCACCTTCCTTCAGTACATGACCGATCTGGTCTAGGTAGGTTAGTCTCGGTCTCCCTCGATACCTACATCCTTCAACTTTCGCATTGTATATCTTCTTAACCAGGCGTTCGTTCGGCATTCTTTCCACATGTCCGAACCATCGGAGCATTCCCTTTCGCATCTATAATATTAGTAAGGATTTATATAGTAATCAGGGCAATCAATTTAACTTAAAAAGTCGTTAACTTATATTGTTCAACATGCAGAAGAAATAAGAAATGGTTAAATAAGATGGATGAGGAGTGGATAAATATTTTCCTTTCACACAATAACAAGCACAATTGTTGTTGTGGCATGGGCAAACACTTTTTTCTAACAGCAAATTTCCATCAGTCATTTAGGTGTCATGAATGGGAGCATATCCATTAGGTATAGATTTCCTTTCATTGCTTTCAATTCCGAACATCGTAGGCAGCACGACGCCAGCCGTATTCAATTTCAGAGAAATTTTCATGGTGTTTTTTTATAATTTTTACTCACAGCCCTTTGGTACTGCTTTCAGCGCTTCACGTTTCATTCAATGTTCATAAAAACAAAAATACAAAGTTGTGTAATGAAAAATGTTTATGAAGGAGTTTTATTACGAAATAAGTTGCCGGGCCTGCAAAGCGTTTTGTATCTCTATTTCCACAGACTTCATTCATTCCATCTGAATGAATAATGCAATGGCTATAGGAATACAAAATTTCTAATGATTAATGTTCAAATTGAAAACAGTTCAATATAATAAATTATCATATCCTTACTAATATTATAAATGCGAAAGTAACTCTGTCTGTCTGTCTATCTGTCTGTGGCTCTTTTACGCCAAAACTACTGAACCGATCTAAATGAAATTTGGTACACAGACAGTCGAGAACCTCACAAAGGACATAGGCTACTTTTTAATGCAAAAAAAGGGCTGTAAAGGCGGATGAAAAGTTGTAAGGAATTATCGTCATTTTTAAAGCTAGAAGCTTGAAACTTATTTTTAGGGCATTGATTAGATATAAATAAATATGACATTAATTACCCTTAAGGGATAATATAAAAATAGGGGATGAATTTTTTTAGGCAAGTAACCATTTACGCGGGCGAAGCCGGGGGCAGAAGCTAGTGTCTGTATATGCAATTAGTGTAAGGAATATTTCATGCTCAAACGGGACGATGCGGGGTAGCAATGACATTATCCCAGTACGTAAACATCTTAGTGTGAAAATATACACATCACGTGATCGATTCCCAGAAAGGACAGCAAGAGAATTACAGTAATATTATCTCGGTGAGTGAGCATTTGTTATTGATATATGATAGTATTACAAATTGCTGAAGTATCATAATTTAAATGCAATACAGATAGATACATATATGACATCTCATCTCGGCTCATATGCGTCCAGCTTCTGGGCTCGAGCCTCATTCACATATCATTATCATTCAGCTTACCACCGTTCACTGCCTCACGCCAGTTTCCCCCATAAATGAGGAGTCAAGAGATAGTGCCATATTCACCAAGCTAAGCAGGAAGGTTGGCGATCGCATTCAGGTGTTATATAGTATGTTTCCCAGGAGAGAGTTGCTACCGAAATGGTTAGCAACTCTCTCATGGGTAGCAACTGCCTGACTAGACTCTTAGGTGATTTTACGGCTCCTACGAGTATTTAAGAGATGATGACAGTTTTATGCTTATCCCGTCGCTACACGGTAATGATACCCGATAAAGTAACCGCAGAGCCGTCCCTGGATGTCAAGGAATCGTTACCAGTGATCGATCCACGGTGGGTTATAGAGCTATACACCGCTTTTCCATCGCCCCGAAAGGAATAGGCGGAATATATCTAAGTCACGCAGCAAAATAAGGAATGCTTCATATCAATTTTATTATATTTCTGTGTTTAAACAGTATATTGGAAATGAAATTTAAGCATTCGTGATATTAAATTAAACCAAGTTCAATTCCCCCGTTTGGCAGTCAGCCCTAGCTTTTTTTTTTCCTCCGCAAGGTGGACCATGCATGTGGTCGCGCCCCGACAAATCGGTCCGGGGCGACAGAAGAGGCGGCGCGCAACCCCATGGACCCACCCTGCAAACACCTCTCTTCGCCGTGCGAATGGGCCACCGGTACCCGATCTTTGTCTTCGCTGACCCGCCCGGCGGTTTACCCTTGCGGGTTCCTCTCGAGTCGACACCCCGACAGCTTTCGCCGTCGGGGCGTCGTCCTC
The DNA here is from genome assembly GCA_905163515.2 of Lymantria monacha. Classification (NCBI taxonomy): domain Eukaryota; kingdom Metazoa; phylum Arthropoda; class Insecta; order Lepidoptera; family Erebidae; genus Lymantria; species Lymantria monacha. Next base: position 23,533,264 of record LR991083.1, read on the forward strand.
ACGCGGTGGCCTCACTTCGGGTGACCGGACAATTCCCCGGTCCGATCACCCGAAGCCTCGGATAGGGCGGCATCAGGCGCAGATATTCGTGCCTGCGCCGCCCTGGCCGCTGGCGGCGGCCCGCGTCAAGGGAATCGTCCCGGACTCGTTCCGCGGCCTCCTTCTGCGAGATGACAGCCTCGCAGAAGGCGGCGACTGCGTCCCAGTTCCTGACGCTGTCGACCATCGCTTTCGCGACAGCCGGCTGCGTCAGGTGGGCACCGATGACAGCGACATGGTCACAGCGTTGCCGGGCCCAGGTCACGCAGACCTCCAGCGTGTGTTGCGCCGTGTCCTCGTCACTGCCGCACTGGTGGCAGGGCGGAGTCGACTCCCTCCGTACGACCATGTGCAGGTATTTGCCGAAGCAGCCGTGCCCCGACAACACCTGCACCAGCCGGAAAGAGAGGACTCCGTGCCGCCACTCCATCCACTCCGTCAATACGGGCCGGAAGGCCTCAACGGTAAGAACACTGTGCCTAGGCCTCTCCAGCCGCGTAACCCAACGGGCGATGACGTCTCGCTAAGCGATGGGGAGCCACCCTCGTCGCGCACTGAAGTCACCCGCCGGTAGAGGTCGGAGAGCATGTCCGCCTCTATGTCCCACGGGGTTGTCCCGGCCAATACGCATGCCGCCTCGGTCGACACCGTGCGGTATCCGCGGATGACTCTGACCGTCATGGCTCTCTGTGAGCGCCACAGAAAAGCCCTGAGCCAGTCCGCCCCAGCTAACGACACAGGATATTTCCGTTTTACCTCTAATATGTTCTGACAGACCTAGATGCCTAGTACGTAGTGCAAATTAAGGAACGCCTAATAAAAAATATAACTTACTAAACTTTGTTGTACATCCGCAAACCGTTGAAGAGGATATGAGAAAATATCTATGTGACATTTGGCAAAATGAAATCCATTTTCAATTTTAGTAGTAGGTAAATGTCAAATTTAAATTTCAATAAAATGAAGACGAAGATATTTGCAGTCAAAAATTTAATTATTATAGTAGCGTCAACGCGCCAGCCTAATTGAAGCCTGCTATGCCACGCACACACCCATGTGTCAATTGCAACTCTTAATATCATTTTAATAAAGAACATACATACATACATACATACATATCATCACGCCATATCCCTTGCAGGGTAGGCAGAGAGAACAGAGTGCCAGAGAACTCTATCTCTGCATACTTCACTCGCTTCCTCAACATTCATAATTCTCTTCATACACGCTCGCCGGTTTCGGAGACTCTTGACTCCACCTTCCTTCAGTACATGACCGATCTGGTCTAGGTAGGTTAGTCTCGGTCTCCCTCGGTACCTACATCCTTTCCTTTAATAAAGAAATATCATAATATTTCATTTACTTCAGATTCAGAATAAACGCAGTGCTGTTTTGTCAAAAGGCTACATAGAAACTAAAATAGAACTATGTACGGATCAAAACATAATGTGACACAAGTAAGATAAGATTTTAATAGAATCTGGCTTTATTTCCATTGACAGAGTAAGAATACAATTCACCACTCACTATCTTGCCCGTGGATGATTGTAAAAGACGGTAAGGGATATAAAATGCATATAACATTTATGCAAGAGAAGGAAAACTCGACAAAAAAACCCTATACCAACACGACTGACCAGCATTGTAAAGGAGGTCAATTTCCCTGCCATTATGGAGGAGGCTCGAGCTCTACAGTGGGACATATATGAGCTGAGATAAAAAGAGAATCTGGCTATCATTTAAACTAGCCTCTAGAAACTATTTTGTTTCTGGCTTTCTTCGCATTAATTCCTATATAATTTAGTTCTGTTTTGTTCCTTGTTGCATTCGGTCAGCAAACTCAAAACTGTCTTGTGTATTGCTCGTGCAGTTGCTATCATAATTAATAAGGCACTTGCTATCATTAACAAGAATTACAATATCTGGTACTTGTATTTAGCCATACGATATTGCTGTCGTAGTTAAAATTCTGTATGCATTTAATCGGTCTGTTCTAGCAATGAGCGTAGAATCAACGGTCTCGTTAAACTGATCGGAGATATCCATTCAATATTTTTTCGTTTATTCGTCGAATAGTTTACAGTTAACTACAAGGTCCACATAACGAACGATCTAGACTTCAACGGTGAACGTTTTTTTTTTACCATGGTTAAATACAATGACGGGTATATGAGACGGCGCGTGAGGACGATCGTTATAGTTGTAGTTCGTTGACTGAGTATTACGAAGATTAACATGAACGGCGACGAATGTGACAAGCGATAAAAGTACTTGTGAGTTGTGTAATACAAACATTGTTTACTTTCGGAATTGGTACTTTGACTTTTGAATGAAGAAAGGATTGTGCGTAATTAATTACGCACAAGGTTTTTTGTTTTGTTGCGTAGTTACAATTTAACTAGTTGCTTTACTTTGCTTGCTTTAATTACATTTTGTAAACTATTTTTAATTTTTTTACTAGATTGGTATTTATTGCGTTCCATCCATTTTCAGTAAGACCTAATAATCATCATCATCACAGCCCATAAATGTCCCACTCTTGGGCTCGGGCCTCCTCCGTAATGGGAGAGAAATTAACCTACTATACCACGCTGGTCAGACGTGTTGGTATAGGGTTTTGTTTCGAGTTTTCCTTCTCTCGCATAGATGTTATATGCGTTTTATATCCCTTAGTCATCACACTCATCACGTACGATCACTCACGGGTAAGACATTGGGTGGTGAATAGTATCCTTACACTGTCACCACACGGAAAAGACCTAATACTATATTGATGAAAACTGGATTCAATTAATTTGAGGGGTTTTAATGTACTTACGTATTTATTTTTTTGGCGGCGGACTATGGAGTGGTCACGCCCCGCTAATCCGTCCGGGGAACGGAAGAAGCGGCGCGCGACCCCATAGATCCGCTCTACATGTACCTCTCTACGCCGAGCGAGCGGGCCACCGTAAACCGGTCTTTGTCTTCGGCGGCCCGCCCGGCATGGGTAAGTACCTACACAAGTATAAATTTTTTTTTTGCTCTAATAAAGACCCCTCACATAATATATTTTTTTAATATTTATAATCTACACATCGGCCTGTTAGAATTATATTTGTATAGTTATAATCTAATATGAATTAATGTTGTCTACTTTTTATATAATGTATAATATATAGTGTTAATTAAATTGTTAATATGAAATTTTGAAATATTTTAAATAATTAGGTAGGTATGTACTCACATAATGGCATAATCTGTACTTATTTGTAGATACATAGGCATGTAAAACGTAACGTTACTACTTTGAACTAACCCTAATAGTGGCGGCTAATACTAGTAACTCTAGTAAGCTTAGAGGGCATCCATTAATTGCGTGAGGCATTTTTGGGGATTTTTAACCTCTCTCTCCCCCCTTGGTGAGTTGTCATAAGTTTTTTCTCGATCCACTCCCTCCTTCACCAATCTCACGTGAGATTTTTTGAAAAATTTGTACTTGGATCTAAAAGTGTTGGTTTCAAGCAGTTTTACACCTAACTCTGCAAAAAAAAAAATTCGTAATATTGGCCAAGACCAACCAAGTGGGAATTAGTAAGATTTGGCTCGACCACCTACTCCCCTGAATACCTCATGTATTTAATGGACGCTCTCTCATCACCTAAGAACGTAAACCCTAAATCAAGAAGAAGTGGAATGATTTATTGTTTTAAGCGATATATCGTATTATCATCAGCTCAGCTCATATATTTCCCACTGCTGGGCTCAAACCTCCTCCACAATTACTGGGCTATTGACCTATTATACTACATTAGTCAAATGAGATGATATAGAGTTTTATTTCAAGTTTTCTTTCTCTTATATGATACGTCATATGAAGGACTATGAAGCCAATACATCATTTATTACCAACAAAATTATCGTGTAATCTGTTATTTTTAAAGTAAATATGTAATATGATTGCCAAATTTTATTTATGTGTAGTGCTGGCATCTATAATTCGACAAGACGATTGTCAAGACGTCTATTACTCCGAACTTAGGTCGCAACTATTAGTAATAATTGCATTAAAATAAACCGTCAGTTACACTGTCAATAAACTAGTCTAACAGTCAGAATAGTTAAAATAAAAATAAATAGTTTAATTTCGTTCATAATGAATGCGTTGACGACCCTATTTCTATTGGTGAATGATATTTCTTACTCCGACACCACAATGAAAAGTTTATTTTGAAAAAAAAGTTAATCTATTAAATATTGAAATTGTTTAACTTAAAAAAAGCTTAGGCTATTACTTACATTTTATTAATAGATATGATAATGTCATCATCATCATCATTACAGCCTATAAATGTCCCACTGTTGGGATCGGGCCTCCTCCGTAATATGAGGGAAATTAACCTGCTATACTGCGCTGGTCAGACGTATTGGTATAGGGTTTTGTTTCGAGTTTTCGTTCTCTCGCATAGATGTTATATGCGTTTTATATCCCTTAGGCGTCTCGTACGATCACCCACGAGTAAGATATGGGGTGGTGAATAGTATTCTTACTCCGTCACCACACGGAAAATATGATAATGTAAGGAAAGGTTATTTATTAATAAAATCTTATAACATCACATCTTAATACGGCTAGCGCTGTGGGTTAGAGTGAGAGAGGAGAAACTTGCCTACTGTTGTCGTATGCGTGAGAGAAAGGAAAACTAGTCTATCTGGCGGCGTTACACGTTACGTAACGAAGCGGTTTACCCTCCCATAAGAAGTTATGACTTCAAAAAGGGTTACCATGAGTTGAAATAAATTACAATACTCATTCATTCACATCGTAGGCAATACTTTCAAGATTTCTCTAATTATACTCACAATGACATGCGGTACAGACGTTAATAGAAAAAATAAAATTGCAGGGAAACACGTGTACAATAAACTCATTCAAATAAGATTATTTGCGTCATTGCTGCACATGCAAAGTTGAAACATGCGATCATTAACATGCGAATAATTTTACCTAGATATATATAGAAGATTATTATATTAGATATTGCTGTGTGGTAGCGGCTACGAATACTACCAACCCTTACTTTGCTCGTGGATGTCGTAAAGGACGACTAAGAGCCTTATAACGATCTGAGCCAACTCCATCTGATGCCGTTTGGTCAACAATTACATTTCCAAGGAGGGTTGACGTCAGGCAGACGGCCGGTCATAAAACTATTGCACATAATTCATTCACACATTTTCATTTCGTAATCGGATTTTATAAATTAAGCATATTAAATGCTAAAATTTCAGTAAATTTAAATATTGCACATAACTTTTACAATATGTACTATGAATGAAGAGTAGGTACATATTGTATCGACCCCAAGTAATTGGGATAGGAGTAGGAGAATGATGATGATATAGAAGATTATTTAAATCACTTACTTATGCCCCGTAGCTTTGCTCACGTAACATAGAATAAAATTTCACCATGTCATTATTCTTCCATTCAAAAAAAGCGCATTACGGTCTCCAGGGCCCAATCTATCGTTGTACCAAAAAAACCAAAATTGATAAATGACTGTTTGCTTTATCCGTGAAAACGTAACAAACGAACACACACGCTTTCACATTTGTAATATTACTAATAATAATATAGATTATTATTAAATTTATATTCAAATGTTACTCAAAATAAAAATTAGCCTACAGTATTTATGGATAATCCGCCTGGTACTCATGGATATTATCTTTGTATTCTGTTGTCCGTTCTCACGGACTACACCTAAATTTAATTATCAATAATATTTACTTACATGTTATAACTGTGTGGTAGCGGCTACGAATACTACCAACCCTTACTTTGCTCATGGATGTCGTAAAAGACGACTAAGAGCTTTATAGTGACCTGGGCCAACTCCATCTGATGCCGTTTGGTCAACAATTACATTCCTAAGTAGGATTGACGTCTGGCAGGCAACCGGTCATAAAACTATTGTCAATAACTTTTACAATAGGTACGCACTATGAAAGAAGAGTACATATTGTATCGACCCCAAGTAATTGGGATAAGAGTAGGAAAATGATGATTTACTTACCTACATGTTTAATGACACTACATCAGTGTTATATAGATCCTCTTAAGTGGTGCCTGAAGTTTTAGCGTCGTTCTTGAGTACAGTCATAAATTAAATGTTGGCTGCCCACTATCCCGCTCCGTTAGCAGCCCTTATATTCTCCATCGACCAGCAGCGTGCTAAACGTCTCAATTTATTTTTTCATTTCGCATTATCATCCAAACTACTTCATCAATTTTAACGTGTTATAAAAAAAGAAGAAAATAAAAATACAAACTATATCTCCATGAAATTTGGTTAAACTATTAGTTTTATATGAATTTATAAAGTATAAGTACTCCCATGGACCTTTACAGTACCTACCAGACCAGGTGTACAGCTAAACCGCTGCCTACCAACGAAAACCCCAAACTCACCCAGAAAGTTGGGCTGCCGACTCTCTCGCTCACTGAACGAGGCGTAATAGCATATTGCCACTGCTCAGACATCGATTTTCTGCGAAAGTGAGTTGTTACCCCGGATGAACCGGCCCGCGGCTGTAGACAGAAAACTCTCAGCGGCCTGGACCACTACCCAATAAAATAAAAAATCTTAAAACTTATAAACATACACACACACAAATTTTTACCTCCTTATAATATTAGCGTAAATAAAAATGGCTGGTATACTTTGTGCTGTTTCAAATATTATATTATATTAATCTTAGTATTCTGACTGCATTTTCACCTTACACTCCTCCTATGCGCAAAACTTCCTCTTCAAATAGAAGTAAACTAGCCTTTGCTTTGAGTTTTCCTTGCCGTTACCTTCTGGTATGTTATCTGTTTACGTTCCATAGCCGTATTTTAAGATACAAGCGCTAAAAAAAGGATGATAAATGCTTCTCTTCTGTCCTTAACATATGGGATAATAAACTCATTTGCAAAAAAAACGGGCGGTTTTGATTTTCATTCATATTTAAAAAGATACAATACCAAAAAGGTTTCAATCGTTTGTACACGTTACTGGCCGGTTTTAAAAATGCTGTGGTATTTAAAAAAGTACGTTCTAAATTCAATTTTTCATTTGATGTTCATTTTTACAGAAAACCCCTTTTTATCCTACATTTTTGGCGCGAAGTTCCAGAAGTTAACATCGACTTTCATAACTTTTATTCAATTTTTATCGATTAATTTCATATCCTTGACTGTCAAAGCTTTATTTAATGCTGTTTGGCTGTATCAAAAATGGTAGATAAAGTGGTAAAAGCTACCAAAATTATCGCGCTGCTTGAAGAGGGTTGCAGCCAATGTTTCGTGGCTAGGAGGCTAAATGTTAGTCGCTCGACAGTCCAAAGGACCTGGCAGCGATATCAGGAGACTGGTTCCGTCGAGAGAAGGCCTGGTTCTGGAAGAAAACCATGTACCCAACCACGGGATGATCGTTTTCTTGTGAGTCGCGCATTGAGAAATCGCAAATCTTCGTATGTGGATCTTAAGAACAACCTCCAAGAAGTAAGAAATGTGCATATTAGTCTATGGACGGTCAGGAGGAGGCTTCTCGCTGCCAATATACGCAGTCACCGCCCGGCCCGCGGCCCCAAATTACTCCGTGAGCACAGAGTTCACAGGCTTAGGTTCGCTAGAAATTGTGAATCATGGACTCAAGACGATTGGAATAGGGTTTTGTTCTCTGATGAAGCCAGGATATCTCTGTTCGGTGAAGATCGACGTCGGCGAGTGCTAAGAAGACAAGGAGAACGCTTTGCAGAGGCATGTTTCGAAGAAATCACACCTTATGGTGGGGGCTCTGTTATGTTTTGGGCAGGAATAAATTCAATGGATCGTACAGAGTTAGTCTTCATTGAAAACGGCTCACTGACTGGGCATCGATACATAACGGAAGTTCTAATTTCTCATGCACAACCCGCATTGGCCGCTCTAGGTGAAGACTCGATTTTTATGGACGACAATGCTCGCGCCCACCGATCCCGCGATGTTAATGCGTATGTGCAAGAGGTCGGCATTCATCGTTTGGATTGGCCAGCTCGAAGTCCCGACCTCAATCCCATAGAGCATGTCTGGGACGTTCTGAAACGGCGTGTGAGATCAGTACACCCGGCTCCGCAGACCATCAGAGAGCTGAAGAATGTGATTACTGCGGAGTGGGAACGTATTCCGCAAGCAAGTATCCGGGATATACTCGCTAGCATGCCCAGACGAATTCAAGCTGTGATTTTAGCTAGAGGGGGTCACACTCGATACTAAACATTTATCTGCTTTTACTTTATTAAAGAAAAACAAACAAAAAAACATTTTTATTTTTACTACATGAGCATATGCACTACTAGCGAATATACACTACTAGCGAGGTTTAGCATTATTTCCCATAAATTGTATCTAAATTTTATGAAATACTGATGAAAACGATTATTTTCTTATTAATTTACCAAATTGTGTGGATAAAACTACCTATAATTATCAAACAAAGAAATATTAACATTTGTTGAAATGGTTCATTGCTTAGGTGCCCGTTTTTTTGCAAGTGAGTGTATTTCAGCCTTAGCATTAGCATTTATTACTTTAATATATACACCTACTTAAATGTTTTCATCGTTTAATTTAATTTTTTTTTTTTTTTTTTTTTTTTTTTTAGTGGTAGGACTACGCTGTTGACAATTCTCTGTCTACAGCCGCGGGCCGATCCGTCCGGGGTAGTACCACACTCTAACAGAAAATCGACGTCTGAGTAATGAGGACTCCGAGTGGTAATGAGTTAAAAGTAAATTCTTTCACTATCTCTTCTCATGAGACATATTATTCGGCTGCGGGCTAGGACAATAGCAGTAGCACTATATTCAGAAATACTCATGGTGATCGCTAGCCTGCCATCCTAACATGGGGATTACATCATTCTCGTCATAAGCTTAGACTATTAACAGATTGGCCACCGAAGACAAAGATCGGGTACCGGTGGCCCGCTCGCACTGCGAAGAGAGAAGTTTGCATGGTGGCTCTATGGGGTCACGCACCTTCTCTTCCGTCACCCCGGACCGATTTGGCGGGGCGAGACGCATTCATAGTCCACCGCAAAAAAAAAAGACTGTTAACAGATTTTTGTCTATAGTCACGGATCGGCCCGTCCGGGGTAGTACCTCTCTCGCAAAAAAACGCAGTCTAAGCAATAACAAAGTACTGTTGCGCTTCGTTCGGTGAGCGAGAGAGCCGGAAACTCAACTTTCTGATTTAGATCGGTAGGCAGCGATCAAGCTGTACCCCCGGTATTGCAAAGTCCTACAGTCACCATCAGTCGTGCTGCTTGCCCACCACGAGCAATAAAAAAAATCTCCCTCTTAGGGTGGTGTATGTCTCCACCGAAGACAAATATCGGATACCGGTAGTCCGCTCGCATGGCGAAGAGAGAGGAGTGTTACGGTGGGTCTATGGGGTCACGCGCCGCCTTTCCGTCACCCCAGACCGATTTGGCGGGGCGAGGCGCATCCATAGCCCAACAAAAAAAAAAAAAAGGTGGTGTATGTCTAACAGAGGACACTGGTAGGCTGATGATAAATAGTGAGATTAGACATTATGATTTAAACCCTATATCTAGGCTTAAATCATAATGTGAAGCAACTTTTTTTTTAAACTCACAATTAGTATCAAGCTGACACGCAGGGTTTGTAGTACATATTATATTAATGCAACTATTGTCTAGGTAGTTTAGGTTAGGTTCACCTGCGCCTGATGCCGCCCTAACTGAGGCCGCGGGTGACTGGACCGGGGAATTAGTCCGTCACCCGCTGAGAGACTGACCGCGCGAGGAGGGACCGACGTCCTCCCCCCGGGGGGACTTTACTCAAGGAGAGGGTACCCCTCAGGGGGTATTCCGTCGGGCCGGCCACTGACGACAAGTTCATGCTGCTCCGGTGGCCGCTCCAACGACGAAGGCGAGGTACACGGGTGGGTTACGGGTATGCGTGCTTACGACCCTCTGTCACCCCGGATGGAGTGGTGCGAGGAGTGCGCCGACTGTAACACACCCGCAAAAAAAAAAAAAACAGGTAGGTATGTTACTAATAATCCACACAGTCGTTTTATTTCTGATACAAATACAAAGATATATCTAGCGATTTTCATTAAAGAACTTTTAACAAGAGTCGCACAAACTTATCTGATTCTCTCATTATACCTACATAAGTAAACAGAAGCTTCGCAAGACCGTGTTCGAATTTTAAGCTCCAGGAGCCGAACATGCGCGATGCCAGACAAAGGCAACCAAACCCCCAAAGCGAATTCAAACGTCGAACACGATTCAAGAATACCAACCAACGAAAATCAACCAGTCCGAAACGAAATATCGCCGTGTGACTACGTTTCGTTCCGTCGCACGTACGCGCTTACAAGTTATTCTCTTCGTCACACACTTGTGACTGTAAGTGGAGTGAAACATATAAAAAAACGATCAAATTATTGTTAAGCGAAACGGTTGTGTTGTTCTATAGCAGGCAATTATTATTTGGAATTATCTGTTATATTTCTGTGTGCATTTGCGCCACAATTTTTGTTTTTGTTTGCGCAGTTCATGCCGGTGCACTAATTGCTGTTTGTGGAGGTAAGCAAAATTGTTATTTATGTTATTATTGAAGTGGATATTTGAAAACTCAGCAATTTGCTTATTTATTTTAAATATTGTGTACTTACCAAGTTGCAACATAATCGCAATTAATTGTAGCTTTACGCGAAAAAAATATGATTGCATGAAATTTACCTTATTAATTTCCATAATAAAAGGAAAATCTTGAATAAATACTATACCAACAGATCTAGCTAACTTATTGTAATAGTGCACCAATTTGCCACAGCAGAGGCCGAGTCCAACAGTGAGAAGTAGGTAGGTATGAGTTAAAAAAGAATTTTATTCTAAAGTAATTTCGTCGTTATAAGAACTTACTTCATCTGGTTAAACATCATTCATCCATGTTCTAAAGACTATAAAAAAGATACCATTTGCGTGTTTAAATCTATCGTGCCGACTCATCCGCCGACCGAAACCAGTTCTTGGCCAGATGATAGTTTGTTATTATTTTTTGCCCCGAGCGGGTTTCTAAGTGGTCAGATATTGGGAAACAACTACCTACCATCTTACGCTATCACAAAATTCCTAATCTTAATATTGTTATTCATTGCTACTTATCATAACCCATGTTAAAAAGAGATCGCTAAAATGTTAATTTCAAGGCTAAAGGAGGTACCCAGGTATTCTAATTATCATATTATAGTAATTTTAGGCAGCTAGGTAGATATTCAACAAATTTTACAATTATAATTTGTATTGGGGGTCAATTTCTAATGAGTATCGATTCCGCACAAGACAATTCTTTATTCGATCTATTAATGATTCCTCTGAGTCTAGGTGAAATTATATTGTCTTTTAGGGTTGCTAGTCCTAGGCCACCGAAGTTAAAATCGAGTACCGGTGGTCCGCTCGCACGGCGAAGAGAGAAGGTTTTACGGTGGGTCTATGGGGTCACGCGCCGCCTTTCTGTCACCTCGGACCGATTCGGCGGGGCGAGACGCATCCATAGCCCACCAATAAAAAAAAAAAAAAAAAAAAGGGTTGCTAGTCCTACGTTCATAAAGTACCTGTGAAATAGGAAATAATTGCGCTTGGTGAGAGAGTCTACAAAAAAGAGGATAAATACCTAAATCTAAATAAAATTACTAGTAGGTACCATATTTAATAGGCCTAGATAGTACCTACATTATCTACCAACACATATAAAAACCTATTAACCTAACCCAACAACACATATAAAAAACTATTTAACCTAGCCGATAAGTTTGTATTTTTTAAGTTTGGATGTAACGAAAAATCAACGAATTCTTCTAAAAATTAAAAATTTCTTTTGCTAATACCATGAGATGGTACTTACATTATACTTAGGGGTCATTCATAAATTACGTAAGGGCTTTTGAAGAATGATTTAGCCAACTTTGCGCCTAACATAATACATTATAAGATTGCAACTACTCCACCCTGCCCCTTAATAAGAATTTTGTAAGAAAAGGCCCTATTGATCAAATATAGCTCGGTTTATTTTGAAAATATCTTTTATTACACTCTTTTTACTACAAGTACATATCATTAACTTACTGCAATAACATTAATCTATCACAGTTTTGACCAAAATTTGTAATTTTTAATATCTTACGTAATGTCAGGTTCACTACCCCTCCCTGCCTATATAGTAAGAAGTTATAATATTCACCCGATCCAAAAATGCCTTATATAATTTATGAATGGCCCCTTAATTACCTACTTATTGTCTTTCTTCAACGCAGTGAAATTCCCACAGCAAAGGAGTAAGAGTACGAAACCATGTACTAAATCTAGTTACAGGAACAATATTTTAATTAAAACATGTTTAGGTACTACGGCTACTATTACTACTTATTAGAGTACTTATTAGAATTAGAGCAAGTAGCTACTTACTGCAATAAGGTACACAGGTACATAAAAACATTAAAAATAGAAGCCTAACCTACTCATATCTAGATACGTATGTAATAAAACTATGTTTACAGATTCTATCGCGTTTGTATTTGATTTTCAATTTCCCGACGTTTCGAACACTTTAAATAAAACGTTCATGGTAACGGGAGTACTAAGGCGTCTCACGTCCAATAAGTCATTGTTATTATATTATTTAAAATGTGTAATACTAGCGTAAACATCAGAAATCATTACTCTAGGTACGTAGCTAAATATATATATTAATGAAATAATGTATTAAAATACTTACTAGATGGATATACTATTCCGGTGATGTCTTTAAATCAAATAGATCGGGCGACAAGATTAGGTCCCTATCTTCTTTGACGCAAGACTAGAACAGAATTAATAAAGGTAATCCCGTATTCATTAACGTTCCTAAGCCCATTAATGTTGCATCTTCCAGCAAAATACCTACTATAGCTCATGTGATTATTTGAATTAATCACTAGAGACAGGGTATCATCTAGAATTAGATTAAAATTCTGATCTCCCATCGATGCGATAGGCAATTTTATCCTTAATTCATTAGTCACAGGAAAGTTACATGCTATTACGCAGTAGGACTACTTTTACGGATATTATTAACGTTAATATCCGTAAAAGTAGTCCTAATAAGTATTTTTTAATATTTATGGTTAATACAGGGAATAGAGTGTACTCAAACAAGATTTAATTAAATCACGGTAAGACCTATATATTTATAATAATTATTTCGACGTTTTTTTTTTTTGAGGAAATATTTTAAAATTTCAAATCATCATCATCATTCATGATTAGCCTGCTCTTATCACACTAAGTGAGATCGGCTCCACATGTCCATACCTCCCATAGGCTTCTGTCAGCCGTCATGTCTGCATTTACTGTTTTCATACCCATATCCTAATTCACACAATGCATTCACCTCTTCTTGGGTCTCCCACGATTCTCTCACGTCCATCCACAATCACATTGGTAGCCTTCCTTTTCACATGTCTTTCTTTACACCTCATCACAAGTCCTGTCCATACCAAGCCAATCTTGCGTTCTTAACCTTCTCTAGAACTAGTGTCACTTTAAGGCTGCCCCTAATATACTCATTTCTAATCTTATCTAACCTTCTTACCCCGCACATCCATTTAAGAAATTAAAATTAATGTAATTAATTAAACATACTTAGCCTTCAGTGAACATAATAATTTAAAATATTAAAACGGCGTAAAAATACCGTTCTGATTAGATATACTAAACATTGCGGTACATGCATTTAAAAAAAAAGCCAGTAACCTACCTACTTAGAATGCATACCTGAATCTCAGAGTGTAGTCTTCTGCGATGAAGTCATTGCAAGAATTTTAATTTGTTAACACACGTTGGTAGAGTTCTTAGCACGATGCATTTGTTACCGTTATTAACAAAAATATAGGTAAAGTATATCTACATCTTTTACTACGACGCGGTTTAACATCTTAGATATAATACTTAGTAATATATACATGTATTTAATAAGTTGTATATTCTACAAGGGTTTTTATTAAGTACATATGTTATCTAACTACGAGTATAACACTATTTAGAAAAGTTTATTCAATAACTGTTATTATAACAAGACTAAAATTAATTTGCAAACATCATTTTCATATATAATATCCTTACTAATATTATAAATGCGAAAGTAACTCTGTCTGTCTGTCGCTCTTTCACGCCAAAACTACTGAACCGATCTAAATGAAATTTGGTACACAGATGGTCCAGAGCCTGACAAAGGACATAGGCTACTTTTTAATCCAAGAAAAGGTTGTAAAGGGGATGAAAAATTGTAAGGAAGTATTGTCATTTTTAAAGCCAGAAGTTTGAAACTTATTTTAGGCTATTGTTTAGATATAAATAAATATGACATTAAAATTTTGTAAAAGATTTACTCTTAAGGGGTAAAATAAAAATAGGGGATGAAAAACTTTAGGAAAGTAACCTTTTACGAGGGCGAAGCCGCGGGCAGAAGCTAGTATAATAATAAAAGAGTTTTAATTGCTTGATATTATAATTCTTTTGCTTGATATCCTATCGTCATTCATGATGTCGTGGGAAGTGTTTGTGAAATTGATAGCATGGACTAGTGTTTATTAACGCAATACTGCAAATATTATCAAGTAATATGTACTTATGAATCCATTTAAAATTTAATATGCAAAGTTCAAAATTTGGGATAATTTGAAATAAACATTTTTTGGTCAATTCTCCTCCTGTGACCATAAATGCTGAAAAGTTTTATTTCAAATGTGTAACGCCTACGTATCAGAAAATATTTGGGATAAACTTATCAAGCTTCTTACCTAGATATAATTATAAGCAGATAGTTGAATTTCTAAGAATTTACTTGCTTTACATTCATCATCATCATCATCTTTCTCCTACTCTTATCCCAATTACTTGGGGTCGATACAATACTCTTCTTTTATAGTACATACTAGCAGACCCGGCCATGCGTTGCTGTGGATAAGGTAGTCTCAGTAACACGTGGTGGTTATGCTAATAAATTGTAGCTTATATGAAACGTTTCTACGTTTAACATAGCGCCATCTATTAAATACTTACTCAATCCAGTCAACCGATATCACCATCTGTTAGAATCGTTTGGCGATAACAGATAATTGTGACTGTCAAATAATAGACAAATAATTTGCAATAAAATAATATTGTGACTATAAATTGAGATGGAAGCTATCCTATCTTTTAAGTTGGATCAAACTACACATATTATGCAAATTTGATTAAAATCGGTTAAGTACTTTAAGAGTGCATGGATGATATATGGGCTGTGATGATGATGCGGCGGAACTACTGGGATGTAGTGAATATCATATAAAAGTGCTTTACAACGTTTTCAAAGATACCGTTAACAGTGTAGCCATAGCACTGTTGATGGTGACATTTTGACTTAGACAATGACTAACCTGAAAGACTAAAAACGTAAAAATAATTATAACTTGACACTGGCACCAATAGCTCGTATAAGTAGCTGATTGCCAATACACAAAGAGAAGAAGAAGAACGTTTATGTGACATCAACCTTTTTAGAGTTCCATACCCATAGGATAAAACAGGACCCTATTACTAAGACTCTGCTGTCCATCCGTTACTTAGCCTGTCTGTCACCAGGTTGCTCTCATGAACCGTGATAGTTGGACAGTTGAAATTTTCACAGATGATGAATTTCTTTTGCACATACAACGACAAATACTAAAAAACAATAAAATAAATATTTATGGGGGCTCCCACACAACAAAGGTAAGGTTTTTGCTCAATATTGATAACAAAAATAGGTAGTCGTTTGAAATATTCACAGAATATTTAGTAATATATTCCCTTTAGAAATAAATAATTAAATTAAAATAAAACAAATAGAGAATTTAAGCCCCCATACAACAAACATGATTATTTTGCCATTTATAGATAATGGTACGGAACCCTTCGTGCGCGACTCCGAGTCGCTCTTAGCCGGTTTTTTGAATATAATCGAATGGAGTTTTCAAACATGTGTCAAAATAAAATGTGTTTTAAATCAAAATCACTAAGAAGTATTGATATCAACTTTAAAGCAAATCATCCCTAAAATAACTTTCCATCCCTTTTTAACCCAGTTAGGAGATAAGTCTCAATGAAATATGAATCACATCTTTCATCAATTCTGTTAAAGAATGTTTATGGAAAATTTGAAATAGATTGGACCAAGGAATCACGTTGTCCCATACAAACTTTACCCTGCTTTTTCACCCCCTTAGGGATATAATTTCGTAAAATCCGTTCTTAGCTGACCTCTACTCGGCGAAAGAAATATTCCTACCAAATTTGAGGTTTGTAGGCCTTATGGTTCCAGAGATATCGTGATGAGTCAATACATAGGTGGAAATCTCTTATATATATATACCTAGATTGTAAAAGTTATTGGCAATAGTTTTATGACCGGCCGCCTGTCAGACGTCAACCCTCCTTGGGAATGTAATTGTTGACCAAGCGGCATCAGATGGAGTTGGCCCAGGTCGTTTTAAAGCTCTTAGTTGTCATTTACGACATTCACGAGCAAAGTAAGGGTTGGTAGTATTCGTAGCCGCTACTACACAGCAAAAAGCTTTACATTCTAACACTAATTAATAAACTGTGTAATTTTGAGTGCCTATGGGATTATACCATATATAATATCTAACTAACTCTAACTATATAGCTTTACATAAATTCTCCACTGATTATTATGCAATGGACTAGATAGCCTGTTAGGGCCACCCCACGTCCGAATGAAAAACGGAACCCTTATAGAACTCTATGGAGTAACTACTCCACAGATACAAATCTGTCCATCCATCACAGCCAATTTCCTCTGAATCTACTAGATCGATTAATTTCAAAAATGGTATACCTATATACATATAAATGGTATACCTATATACATGACATTTTTAATTTGCATATTAGAAAATAGAAAAATAAATGCCCTACGACATAACAAATCAAAAGAAATTTAACACAATTATGGTTCTGCCATATATAACTTCTTTTTATAATTAAAAAACATTTTTTAATCATTTACGAGAATAAATAAAAATTAATTATAAACTTATTAATATGCAGTAATTAAATTCTGAGTATAGTTACATGGGTCGTGTATATAACTAATAAATAATTATCTAATGATTGTTGAATAATGTATTATTATATATATTTAAATAGCTGTTTCCACAGTCTCTCTAGTCCAAGAGCCAGTAACAGATATATATGACCAAGTTCCTCTCAAGTGATATTTAGTAAAATGCATCAGAAAATGGAACCATAAAGTCTCGTGAACGTCAGCTAAGGCTCGGTGGGGGGGATGAGCAGTAGAAAAAAAAAAAACATTCACTCATTTCCTCTCGGCTAAAAATTTATCAAATTATAGCTAACCCAATATCTCAACAAAAAAAAGAATCAGCTGACTATAACATAGTGTATTGTACGTCAGCTGATGTCTCGATCATTGAAAAAAAAATCTTCACTTTCAGTGATATCCTCTCAAATAAAAATTTACCTGATGATAGCTTATATGTAACTATTGATAAATATATACGTCAGCTGGCTGTATCTCGGTGGAAAAATCGTCAGCTGATAATTTGAAGGTCGTTACGTAGAAGTTAGCCAGAAGCATTTACTGACTGCTGCATTTACTGACTTCTTATTGTAATTTTTCATAATTTTGTTATAATAAATATTTTTTATCAAGTAACTAGTTAATTTATACTAAGCAAATAGATTATTTAAATATTGGAATAGAACTAAAATTATTTGAATATACACGTATAAGTTTAAAAAATATTGATACGGAATATTTGTTTCACCTCAACACTCATATTGGAGTGCTATGCCGAATAATTAAAGAGATGTCATTTCCTCCCACATGAAAATTTGTGAGCTGATTTTAAATATGTTTCTGTGATAAATAAAAAAAATCAGCTAGCAGTAAGTCGAGGGAAACTTAGTCAGCTGATGCATTTAAATAGTCAGTAAATGCTTCTGGCTAACTTCTACGTTACCTTCAAATTATCAGCTGACGATTTTTCCACCGAGATACAGCCAGCTGACGTATATATTTATCAATAGTTACATATAAGCTATCATCAGGTAAATTTTTATTTGAGAGGATATCACTGAAAGTGAAGATTTTTTTTCCATGATCGAGACATCAACTGACGTACAATACACTATGTTATAGCCAGCTGATTATTTTTTTTCGTTGAGATATTGGGTTAGCTATAATTTGATAATTTTTTAGCAGAGAGGAAATGAGTGAATGTATTTTTTTTTCTTCGAGCGTGGGAGGTTACAACTGCTAATCCCCCCCACCGTGCTGCAGCTGACGGTCATAAGGCTTCATGATACTATTGTCTGATGCGTATCACCAATTATCTCTCGAGAAGAAATAATTAACCAAATTTTCACCTGGCTCTCGGACCACAAGTTAAGTTCATAGTTAGTGCTATAGAAGAGGTACGCCACATAGGTATAAAAAAGGTAAAAAACACGTGATTTTGTGCACAGAAATCGTTTCCATAGCTAAAGTTAAAAAATAGACTAATATTGTAAGAAAGTGTATTAGTATATTATGCCTTTAATTAATTATCAATTCCTTATTATTATAAGTTATCGCATCCTGTCTGATATTTATATGAGTCGAGAAATGATGACGAACTACTAGTCATAATATATTACGCTGACCTATCTTCAGACGTCAGTAGTGATAAGGGAGGGGTAATTGTCTTGAAGACATCCGGTGACAGACAATGCACCAAGATACCCCCAGCCTGATAACATATTTCCTAATTACCTCAATAGATTTAAATATAGAAAAGTGATACCAAAGATTTAATATAAGAAGAAAAAATGTTATAAAATTGAAATATGTTGTTAAAATTGAATGTTGTCAATAGAATAAGGGGCCGTTCATAAATTATATAAGACGTTTATGTTGACCGAATATTATAACTTCTTACTATAGGCATGAGTGAACCTGACATTACGTAAGATATTAAATTGAAAATTACTAATATTACTCAAAAGTGTGATAGATTTATAAGATTAATATTATTGCAGTGAGTTAATGATACTTGTAGTAAGAAGATTGTAATACAAAATATTTTCAGAATAAACGGTTATATTTGATCAATTGGGCCTTTTCTTACAGAAAAAAACTTATTAAGGGGCAGAGGGGAGTAGTTGCAATCTTATGATGTCTTACGGTACGGGATGAGGGAGTCAAATTATTTCTCAAAATCCCTTACGTAATTTATGAACGGCCCCTAAGAAGATATTAGGCAATATACTTAAATCTCATTCTATAATTTCAATAGCTTATTATTTCCTAAGGTTTCATCATCTCAGTTCATATATGTCCCACTGTTATGTTCGAGCCTTCTCCATAATGGGAGGGAAATTGATATATGTACATACTTACTTTATCACGCTAGTCAGACGTGTTGGTATAGGGGTCGTTTTACGAGATTTCCTTCTCTTGCATATATGTTATATGCGTTTTATATCACTTAGTCGTCTCTTACGATCACCCACGGGCAAGATAGGGGGTAGTGAATTGTATTCTTACTCCGTCACCATACAGAATGAGGCTCGGAATCTTAAGGCTTATCAAATATATACCTAATATACCATTCAGGACCAAATCAGATTAATGTTGACCTATGAAAGTAATTACAATTTACATATAATAAATAACTTTTTGATTTTTCTGTAAGCGTCATATTAATTAAAATAAAAGATTTATATTTTACTAGCAAACCCACGCGTTAAGACGCGACGTCTAAAAGTCAGTAATTTAAACGTGGGTATGCCAACTTTGTTATCAACGACGCCCCAAGCCGAGGTCCGTTCTTCGCAGGAAGAGCCCTTGGGCGATGTCGTTTAAAGCCTTTTCTCCGGGTTGAGAGCCCTCAGCGCTTACCCATAGTCCGGTGTGACAGCCATCTGCAGCTAACAGCTAAAAGACAGATACAAAAAAAAAGTAGCAAACCCAGCCTCATGGTTTGTTTGTAGAAATCGATATATCGCAGCGCCGCCTGGTGGCGAGTTACAACAATGAGAATAGCATATAATAAACCTCCGTGAAAAAATAAATATACATACCAATATTCATAATGATCAGTCAAATAGTCTCTGAGTTTAGCGATGTCATACATACAAACATCCTCTTTTATAGATATTGCTTTCTTCATCATCATCATCATCATCTCAGCTTATATACGTCCCACTGTTGGGCTCGAGCCTCCTCCATAATGGGAGGGTAATTGACCTACTATACCACGCCTGGTCAGACGTGTTGGTATAGGGTTTTGTTTCGAGGTTTTCTTCTCTCGCATAGATGTTATATGCGTTTTATATCCCTCTTACGATCACCCACGGGTAAGATATGGGGTGGTGAATTGACTTCTTCACCACACAGAATATTTTCTTTCTTACTCTTATTTCATCTCTTTAGGTTACCTATTAGACGTAAAAAAAAAAGCTTTTATTGTGAATCATTACGTCTATTAAATAGCATCTATGCTGTCGGAAATAAATAACGAGGTGGTGGCAATAAATTTTCTTTTAAAATCTATCTGTTTTAAGATATAGTAAAAATTAACCTCCCCTAATTCATTCATCCGTGTCAATTGCCAAGTAAGGTGTATCTTCCCCTAAATGAATTCAGCATTTTAAATTGGCCGTAAAACAAAAACCGTTAAAACATCTGCATAGATACAAGCATACAACATAGGGGAGTTCCGGTAGACCATTTAGAATAAGGAAACAAATAACGCGTTGAATTGCCATAAGGAACAAAATTATTATTTATTGGGATCAAATTTTACATAAATGATAGTTTTAATCTATAGTTAATTTATTCGTCATGCCGAATCCGTATTACGGATGTAATATAGAATGTATGTCAAATAAAATAATACATGAATCTTGACACAGCATATTAATTAATAACTTACATAAAATTCTAATGTAAAATATTGATATTATGTAACCTATGTATGTATGTCCGATATGGAATCATTAGATAAGACGCTCGATTAGCTACATATGTGCACTACTAGTTATAGCCCGCCTTGCATACGTATTTATTATATCGTTCCTCTGGAACATCCAATTTCATCACTATTATCATCTCAGTTCATTTATGTCCCGCTGCTGGGCTCGAGCCTCCTCCATAATGGGAGGGAAATTGACCTACTATACCACGCTGGTCAGACGTGTTATTATAGGGTTTTGTTTCGTGTTTTCCTTCTCTTGCATAGATGTGATATGTGTTTTATGATGTGATATGTATTAAGACATTCAGTGACTGATGCATTCCAAGAAAGTGCTACTGCACATTCTTCTTGTGATGCCGCAGCCGATTTTTACTTTCACTAGAAATTATTTTATTTATATTATTTTGGAAAATAGCTCATACGCTTACGCTACTGGACCGATATTAACAGAACATATACAGCTATGAACCACCGCAAGGAAGGCTTTCAAATGAAAAAATAAAAAGGATCGAAATCGGTCCATCCGTTTAGAGAGCTACGATGCCACAGCACATACAGACACACACACACACACACACACATACAGACACACACACACATACAGACACACACACACATACAGACACACACACACATACAGACACACACACACATACAGACACACACAGACACACATACAGACACACACACATACACACACGCACACATACACACACAGACACACACATACACACACACCCCCCACACACACATACACACACACACACACACACACACACACACACACACACACACATACAGACATACACACACACACATACAGACAGACATCGACGTCAAACTTATAACACCTCTTTTTGGGTCGGGGGCTTAAAAAGAAAGGTTACACTGAATTCTATTGTGACTAATACCGTCCCACATAGAAAAACATAAATGAAAATAAGATACAAATACGAACGAATATTAAGACTTGTATTCAAACAGACGCTTAGGTCGCAATCAAAAATAGATGTTAATCAATATTGGCCTGGTAACGGAAGTACTTAATAGCAATGGGAACGTCCAGAACTGGTCCACCTGACGCGGGGGTGGTATAGTATAAATAATGTGCTAATTCTACCGGCTTTGTCGACCGACTTGAAGTACATTGCCACCGCTCGCTAACTAAAATATTCTCTGAATAATAACTCGAATATACTTTAGATTACCATAGCTACTGTATCGGATGTCGGAAGTTAAACTAATATGAGTTAAAATGTTCTATTAAAGAACCAAATTTTAGTTTAAGTTTTGTTTAAAATCATATAAATCTGTCTCGGAAGGGATAAACAGGACTGTAAAGTTCACATTTTGTCATTTTATTTTTAATTCTCTATTATTACTAGTGTATCTTGATGGGTTAATAATAAAATGTGTTTCTACGGGAGATATGTAACAAACCGGCTGAAGGATTACCACTAGAGCGAGCAAGAGCACTTCTAAAACACTTACAAAAATACTACGATGACCACTAAGAATAATAACACATGTTAATTATTCTAAAGATGACCGTCTATTTACAATCACGATATAACTGCGAGCCTGTGTCCATAAAGGTTTATTACAATTTTTTTTTTGCTTAATAAACAACCTGCCAATCATCATCAAAGGGTTAAGAAAGTTAATTAAAAAGAGGCCACCAATCTTTTTTTAATTTCATTTTGTTTATCTCATAGAGAAAAGTAATACGCCGGAAAGTTTATTTTACCGGTCTAAAAATGTAAGAATTATTTTTCCTAGTACTACGAAGATTAAATTATAATATTTATTTAATATTTCTTGAACATTTTCCGTGTGCTAATAGAGGAAAAATACAATTCACTTCCTCGTCCTTCTTTTAAAGAGCATAAGAACAACATCACAGTAAAAGAGAGAAAACTAAAAGCGAAACTGTCTATAAATCGTCTGTCTAGCTAGTGTGAGGATTAGTAAAACTGCCCTTCCCTTTGCGAGAATGTTCGTGTCCTGTTCCAAATATTGCTCAAAAGTGAAACGTATCCATATATCCTAAAAGAGAAAAAGTAAAACTATTGAATCTAATCGTAGCACGATTATTGAATTATTTTTTATAGCGCTATTTTATCGATCGTGCTCGTATTGTGGGCAAAACGCAAAAAAAAATATCATATTATTTTCTTGTGAAATTATATCAGAAGTTTAATAAAACATTTTATTCTTTTGGAAACACTCGACCGACGAACCATACAGTGGACTATTATGACAACGACCTTTTAATATTCGAGTTTTTATGTATACTACATATAAATTTCGAAGTTGTGAAATAGGCACAATGCCGTAGAACTCTTAAGCTTAAATGTTAATTCACGAATTAATTTAATTAACTGTAATAGAATATAAGCATAACAATATATTTCTACTGATATCTACTAAACATCCTTTATTATTGCCGACTAGCCAACCGATCTAGCTTAGCATGGCTACTAAGTACTAAAAACGTTAGTGAAGGTAAAATAAAAGTGACACATTCTATTCTTAACCGATCATTATCATCATTTCGACCCATATACGTCCTACTATTGGGCTCGGATCACCTCCTCTGGGAAGGAAATTGACTGACCTATTTTATCAAGTTTGTCAGACGTGTAGATATAATGGGTATCTGAACCCCACGAGCAAGAGAGAGAGGCTAGTGAGTTTTATTCTTACTCCATCATCACACGGAAAACCCATCACCAAAAGGGTAATTCTAATCTAACCTATGTTATAACTATTGATTTATGTACCTATATTATTGTTAGAACTGAATATTATTGTAACTGTGTCTGGACGGAAGAATCGTGGCAGATCCAAAAAGAGATGGATGGATTCTGTGAAAGAGGATATGTGTATGAAAGGTGTAAGTGCAGATAGGACGGCTGATAGAAGCGTATGGAAGGCTAGAACATGTTGTGCCGACCCCACTCAGCGGGAAGAGGGCAGGCAAATGATAATGATTATTGTTAGAACTGTTATTATCAATAAACAATGATAGCCGAATGAGAAGTCAACATACTGCAACGCGTTATTCTCTGGATCGATCCCCGCGGCACTCACTTGTGACTTTTTAGAGATGTGTGTATTAAGTTAACAGTTGTTAATTATCGCTTGCGAAACGATGAAGGTAAACGTTGTAAGGAAACTCGCATACCTATAATTACCAAAGAAAATATTATCGTAAATAAGTCAATCAACTTCCTTGTATGTTGATTGATTAAGAATACAATGTGTCATCATATTTTTAAGTGTGAGTTGTAAAAACGACTCAAAGACTACCAGGAGAATGGGCAGCAGCAGTTTTAAGGGAAAGTTATAACACTACTGGGATTCGCCTGTCAAGCGTTATGAATATGGCAATAATCCACCCGTGGTCTGAATCTGGATGAATGAGATGTGAATCTAACATAGGACCTCGATGGACTAGTGGATGGGTAGATTAGTAAATATAAGTGTCGTGCTTTTCGGAGCTCTAACGTGTAGCTGGCGGTCTGTTTGTTACGAATAATCATTCATCATTCTCCTACTCTTATTCCAATTACTTGGGGTCGATACAATATGTACTCTTCTTTCATAGTAAATATTGTAAATGTTATTGGCAATAGTTTCATGACCAGCCGCCTGCCAGACGTCAACCCTCCTTGGGAATGTAATCGTTGACCAAACGGCATCAGATGGAGTTGGCCCAGGTCGTTATAAAGGCTCTTAGTCGTCTTTTACGACATCCACCATGCAAAGCAAGGGTTAGTAATATTCGTAGCCGCTACCACATAGCAATGCTTGTTACGAATGGCTATTATGAAATGAAATAATTATCATATTAAGAAAATGTTTGTAAGCTAGATATTTAATCTGAGCGGAGCGGGGCCCCCCCCTCACCGAGACCCTCCAGCCCGGCCTCCTCACCAGGGTCGTCGAGGACCTGTTCCCGCGACGGGCGGAGCACACGCCCCCGGTCATGGCTTCGCCAGACACTGACCGGGAGGCCGACGATGACAGTGTTCCGCCCATCACGGCAACCGAGATGGGGGTGGCGGTGGCGCGCATGCGCGGCAAATCCACTGCCCCCGGGCCCGACGGTGTTCCCAACCGCGTGCTGGCCCTGGTCCTCGACCACCTGTGTCCCCGCCTCAGGGGGCTGTTCGACGCGTGTTTAGCGTCCGGGCGGTTCCCTGGGTGCTGGAAGGAGGGGAGGCTGGTGCTCCTGCCGAAGCCGGGACGGTCTCCAGAGTTGGCCTCGGCCTACAGGCCTATCGTGCTGCTCGACGATGCGGGCAAGCTATTGGAGAGGGTGCTGGCTGCCCGCATCGAGCGGCACCTCGTTGGCACGGGGCCCGATCTGTCGGACGCCCAGTTTGGGTTCAGGAGGGGTCGTTCGACGATCGCGGCTCTGCTGCGCCTGAGGGCCGTGGCGACTGAGGCCGTCGCCGGCGGAGGAGTGCTGTTGGTGGTGTCCCTGGACATCGCCAACGCATTCAATAGTCTGCCATTTAGCTGCATCAGGGAGGCGCTCCGATACCACGGAGTGCCAGTTTACCTGAGGCGGCTAGTGGCAGACTATTTGGAGGGGCGCAGCGTCCTCTACACCAACCGAGTAGGGGACGTTGTGCGAACGCCCATGACGTGCGGTGTCCCACAGGGGTCGGTCCTTGGACCCACCCTGTGGAACATCGGCTACGACTGGGCGTTGAGAGGGAGCCTCCTACCCGGGCTGGGCGTGATCTGTTACGCCGACGACACGCTCGTCACAGCCCGCGGTAGGACGCTGGAGGAGGCGGCAGGCCTGGCGACTCTCGGCACCGAAGAGATCGTCAGGCGGATCGAGGCGCTGGGGTTGAGGGTGGCCCTGGACAAGACAGAGGCCCTCTTGTTCCATGGGCCCCGCATGGGCCCTCCCATCGGCGTTTCGATCACCGTCAATTCGGTTGACATCAGCATCCGGGCCCATATGAGGTATTTGGGCCTGGTGCTCGACGGGCATTGGTGGTTTCGGGAGCATTTCCGCAGGCTCGCTCCGCGGCTCGTCGGCGCGGCGTCCGCCCTTTCATGGCTAATGCCGAATGTGGGCGGACCGAGCGCTACGTGCCGACAGCTGTACACGGGGGTCGTCCGGTCGATGGCCCTGTACGGCGCACCGGTGTGGGCGGGGTCCCTGACCGTCCGACTCAGGGCTCTTCTGTGGCGACCACAGAGGGCCATGGCGGTCAGGGCTGTACGCGGGTACCGCACGGTGGCGACGGAGGCAGCGTGCCTGTTGGCCGGGAGTCCTCCGTGGGACCTGGAGGCGGAAATGCTCGCCGATTTGTATCGGCGGGTGTCGGGGGTGCGCGCGGAGGGCGGTGTGGCCTCTTTGAGGGAACTCACCGCCTGGCGCGTTGACGCCCGCCTAGATGTCATTGCCCGTTGGGCAGTCCGGCTGGAGAGGCCTCGGTTCGGTGTGCGGACCGTAGAGGCCTTCCGGCCGGTGCTGATGCAGTGGTTGGAACGGCGGCACGGGGTGCTCTCCTTCCGACTGGTGCAGGTTTTGACGGGGCATGGATGCTTCGCCAAATACCTGCACAAGGTCGTCAGGAGGGAGAGTACACCGTCCTGCCACCACTGCGATTGCGACGAGGACACGGCGCAGCATACGCTCGAGGTTTGTGCCGCTTGGGCAGAGCAGCGTCGTGAACTCGTCGCAATCATCGGTGCCGACCTGACGCTGCCGACCATCGCCAGGGCGATGCTCGACAGCGTCAGGAACTGGGACGCGGTCGCAACCTTCTGCGAGGCAGTAGTCTCGCGGAAGGAGGCGGCGGAGCGCGTGCGCGAGGAGCGTCTCCTCGACGGCGCGAGCCGCCGCCGGCGACTGGGGCGGCGCAGGCGCGATTACCTGCGCCTGATGCCGCCCTAGCCAAGGCCGCGGGTGACTGGATCGGGGAATTAGTCCGTCACCCGCCGAGAGGCCGACCGCGTGAGGAAAGACCGACATGCTACCCGAGGGGGGGATGTCGGTCGAGGAGAGGGTACTCCTCAGGGGTATTCCGTCGGGCCGACCACTGACGTCAAGTCACTCTGCTCCGGTGGTCGGCCCAACGACGAAGGCGACGTCACGGGTGGGTTACGGGTGTGCGCGCTTACGCCCCTCTGTCACCCCGGACGGAGTGGTGCGAGGAGTGCGCCGACCGTAGCCCACCCCCAAAAAAAAAAAAAAAAAAAAAAAAAGCTAGATATTTAATCTGAGATTTTAATGATTATTATTATAGATGGCGGTCGCTTCATGTAGAATACTTTATATACAATATTAAAGAGCAGAATTGTTTGGAAGAATAAAGGCTCTTAGTAAATTATAATGGAATATCACAGAATAAATTTCTGTAATATATAAACAAGATTACACCTTACCCATGAAGGTATTTGTCTGAATACACCTTACTTTATACTGATTAGGTATTGTTGAACATTTCTTATGTCATGGTCGAT
The DNA here is from genome assembly GCA_905163515.2 of Lymantria monacha. NCBI lineage: Eukaryota > Metazoa > Arthropoda > Insecta > Lepidoptera > Erebidae > Lymantria > Lymantria monacha. The sequence goes on from LR991083.1 coordinate 23,560,904, forward strand.
CTGCTGTTCAAGTTGGCTAACCAGCCGTTAAAAGTCTGTTATAATTTATCTATGCAACGTTTCTGTTAAGAAAGATATGTAATTCTCACTTCTTGTCTTTACTTACTTTAAATAGTATAAGAACGTGGATATGGAAAAAACCATCCATATGCCATTTAGTGGTATATCATCTATACCAATTATCTTATTGTATTACACCAGTACCTGTACTATTTCGAGGATAGTTTAGGCAATTGACATATTAATCGTTCTTTAAATGAATATAACAATTAATCTGTTATCTCATATAAGTGTTTTTTTTCGATGGTATTGTTATCCCTATAAGCCGAAATGTAAAAAAATTAGGATTATTTATTGATTCAAATTTTAGTTGGGATTCACAACTTCAGGAAGTAAGTCGAAAACTGTTTGCTTCTGTAGGATCACTTAGAAGATTGCGAAATTTTCTGCCTATTGCCACTAAAATTACGCTTGCAACTTCTTTACTCCTTCCTATCCTTGATTACGCTGACGTCAGCTATCTTGATCTCACCGAAAACCAATTAGACAAACTTGAGCGCCTTCAAAATGTCTGTATAAGATTCATATTTGGTCTTCGTAAATATGATCACCTCTCACAATTCCGCTCTCAGCTCAAGTGGCTACCAATACGCCTTCGCCGGAATACTCACACTCTCTCCTTACTTTACAATATCTTATTCAATCCTTCAGCTCCTTCCTATCTCAAAGACCGTTTCGTATATCTCCATGAAACCCATGAAAGATGTTTACGATCATCAGAAAATTTAAAACTAAAAACTCCACTCCATTCCACAACTTTTTACGCCAACTCCTTCACTGTCACAGCAGTACGCTTGTGGAATGAACTGCCGCTGGAAATTCGTCAAGCCAAAAGCTTGTCTGCGTTTAAGTTGTTGCTAAAATCGCATTATCTAACACTGTAGGACTTTGTCGTTAGTCACCTTATTGTGAAATATTATACACATTTCTTATGCACTCAATATTGTATATTAGTTTATATTGACATACTTATACCTGTTGTGCTATTAATTAGATATATGTATATGTTGTATATGCGAATATATGTGCCTCTATGGCTGTATGTATATGTAGGTGTATTTATATATTGTTTATGTGTGTATGTGTATGTGTGTATATATATTTATTTAGTATTACTGCACCATCATCTACCACTCTCTCTCTCTATGCTAATTTTATCCATACAAAGGTTGCCTGGAAGAGATCGCTGTTAGCGATAAGGCCGCCCATTGGTACTGTAGTTATTTCTAGTTTCTTCTTTTTATGTAATATGGTGTACAATAAAGTGTATAAATAAATAAATAAATAAAATAAGTGATTGATAATACACGTAAATACTAACAGTACTTACTACTTGATGTGTTGTGGCGGCTACCAATACTACCAACCCTTACTTTGCTCGTAGATGTCGTAAAAGACGACTAAGAGTCTTATAACGACCTAGGCCACCTCCACCTCTATCTAATGGCTTTTAGTCAACAATTACATTCCCAATGAGGATTGACGTCTGGCAGGTGACCTATCATAAAACTATTGCCAATAACTTTTACAATATGTACTATGGAAGAAGAGTACATATTGTATCGACCGCAAGTAATTAGTATAAGAGTAGGAGAATGATGATGATGACTAACACTACTTACTACTTAAATATTTCTACTACGTTTTATTAACTTAGATTCATATTTAGATAAGTACTTCAAAAATGTTGCACCAAATAAAATACATATACTTTGTTAAGTTCAAATACTAGCTATCTATATACTAAGACACGTATTTCCTCACATTTTAATGCATATTTTATGACGATGACCTAACTAGTGTGCTTTAAACATAAAACAATGACGCCATTACCATAAAGACACCTGTAAAATCACGTATTAAAATACAGTCTTCGCGACAATAGTCATTCATTTGCCGATTGGGAAGAGCAGTATTAATCTCTAGCATTGGAGTAATTCGGTTCACTCTCCGTGTGGAGACAGAGTAAGTATACAAATTCACCACCCTTGTTTTGCCTGAAGGTGTAGTACAAGTCGACTAAGGGATATAATATGCCGATGATATCTATGCAAGAGAAGGAAACCCGAAATAAAACCTTATATCAACTCCTGACCAGCTTGGTTTAGTACTTCAATTTCCCTCGTATTGTAGACGAGGTTCGAACCTAGCATTGGAATGAATGTGAGCTAAAATAAACGCTTTATTTTTATTCGTCTTACCGAGTTCTATAATAACTATAATGGAGAACATCAATTACATTTTCATCCAAACCTTTATCTGAACTTAACTTTTATTTACCATTCAGTAGCTGTAATGCTCTCCTTATTGCTTTTTAAACTTCGACGGTGGTCTCATTTCCTTTCGTCAATAAAGAATAATGTAATGGTTCGCCGGGACTTACTGTTTCAAGTCACTGTAATTGAAGTCACAATATTTTAATAATAGAGCACGTTTTGCTTTGTAGTGAATGTTACTAGTACCGCGGTGCTGAAGGAGCAGTGAACTTTGCGGAGTGTCGAGGCTCTTCCACACCTGAGGCTCACTCGCACATCCATTAGTTCCGATAATTTAAAGTTTCGATATAGATATCACATGATTGTCACACATTTAGTGGACTCGGTAACTTAACCTCGTCGCTTAATCCACCGAAAAGGATGGAAATATTTTGATACCGTCTCTAATGAACCTATAACAACAAAAAGTAATGACGCAATCGTTCTTTTAACTTTGAACATATTTAAACGAAAATCTAAGCACTCACTAAAGGCATTAAGTGTATTATTTGTATTTAAAAAAGCCTCAAGCAAGTCATTGGAGCACTGAACAGAAAAATTGCATCGTAATTGCTTTTCGATCATAAAAATAATATAAGTATACAGACATTTAATTCAACTGAAGATTGGAGTATTTTTTTGCCTTTTTTATTAATAATTTTATAATCGTATTCAAAGTTTATGATATCTTTGTTGCCACCATTAAAAATGTGTACAGGTATGTGATAAATATCACCACCTAAATATATATTGCCATAAAAAAGTAATTAAGATACAAAATATTCCCACAAGAATATGCAATAATTTGAACTGGGCAAGATTAACGTTATGATAGCTATAGTAAACTGTATTTATACATATTGTTCTTATAATATGATCAACAGTGCACAGTACAATTGTGAATTATCTGCGTCGCCTAGAAACAAGGGTCATTTACGTGTGTGTTATATTGCGTGCATATTATTATAAGCTTATAGACGTTTACTCGATGTATCTTATGTACGAGTACGTTGATATTATGGTAGCTCGCTGACGTTACGGAACGACGCTCAATCTGAGCCACCGAATAATTAACAAATTAGTTCCACTATTAAATTAATTTATTCAATGATTTCCCTAGAGCTTTACACGCATTAATTTTGTAACGGTGCTATGAAATTTTAATAACTATTGAATATATATTTTGTGATGGTTAATGTTTGTTGAATTTGATTGATGTTAATTTTACGTAAATTACATACAAAAGTGATCACGACTTTAAGTACTAAAAACTAAAGTTCTGGTCGTCGGCGTCGTTTTACCCGTATGGTCGATATACTATAAAAAATATTCCTTTGCATTTAGGGTAAAGAGCATTTAACACGTATTAATTATAGGTATGCTACTGCTTAATGTATTTTTAAACTCATCATCATCACAGCTCATATACGTCCCACTGCTGGGCTCGAGTCTCCTCTAAAATGGGAGGGAAATTAACCTACTATACCACGCTGGTCAGACGTGTTGGTATAGGGTTTTGTTTCGAGTTTTCCTTCTCTTGCTGTGTTGTATGCGTCTTATATCCCTTAGTCGTATCTTACAATCACCCACGGGCATGATAGGGGGTGGTGAACTCTATTATTACTCCGTCACCACATGGAATTTTCTTTTTTAAACTCATTATTTAACAAATATTTACAATCACCATTAACTAATTAACACAATTCACTTAGCGGTTTAATAAATAAAAAAATACAAAAGTGCTATATTTCTACAAGTTTATAAATGCCTTATAAAAGATTAAACGAAGTACCTCTGATTTGTGATGTTTAGTACGTATTTCTACCAGTTAACAAATTTAATGTCTTATAAAAGATTAAAAGTTTAAACGATTTATGATGTTTATTCGAGTGTTTGAAATAAATACTATTTATACGGATTTATATGCATTTATATGTTGTTTGTTTTTGATTATATTTATTTTTGGTGATAATGTATTTTTATGGTTGATGCACGCTGAAAAGTATTCGAAACGTTGGGAGATTAGATATCATGATATAAAATAGAAACACTATAAAATCCATTAAAAAAAATACTTTTACTTCAAAGGGCTACCCCTATTTAATTTTATAATTTCTATCACCGGTTTACTTATCGGTAGTACAATGTATAAAAAATAAGATCATCAACCGTTATTTTATGAGTGTCATAAGAAACGTTCAGAATACCTAAGCAGATAATACATATATCACTGCAAGATGAGTAAATCTTGAAGTGCGACATTTCAACGAACCGTTCGGCATGATACAGTTGGCTAATCTTTCCTCTTCTGGAAGAGGCCTGAACTCATCAGTGGATTATATATGTATGGGTTGAGATTACGAAGATAGTATTAGCAATGTGATGGATGAATAATAGTGTCAACACCCCTAACTTATCCGGTAGTACCTAAACGATAGTATAGAAACAACCAAAGGAATTAAATAGATTGTTATCTGCTGCTCTTAAGAAAAACTTAACATTATAATTTACATGCCAACTCGTCTGGCCAATACATGGCAAGCTCATATCTCTGCCGTTATGTAAAAAAGTATAGAGTGGAGAAAAGTTAAGATGATGCGAAAACCCAAGAATCCACAAAATATGATTGAAGTATTACATATTATGTTCATTTGTTTCTGTAAATTACACGTACCTATTTAAGAGTAGTTTGTGTGTTGGCTTAACTTGTTAGAATAATGTAGTTAATATGAATTTATAATTGAACGTATTGCAATTATGCATTTTTAACGGTGTAATAATCACAGTGGGTACATTGTAGGGTTCTGTATTATATTACTTGTTATAAGTAATAATGTAGCCAACAAGTACATTATTTAATAAGATTACACTACAAAAAACAAAGTTTTGGTGAAGCTACGAAGGATGTCTGCGTCAAAAACGAAAAAGCATAAAACGAAACTTCGATTAAAAAGCTAAATCCAAAATGGCCGCCGCTCCAAAATGGCGAAGAACCACATGTCATTTCTTTATTCAAAATCCTTAAATGTGAAAATGAAATGAAAGGGCTTAACAATTTGAAAAGGACATGATTAGTGACATCACACTAAATTCACCATAACTGCTGCTATAGACAGAGTATAATATACTTTTTTCGCCTTCGGCAAAGCAAAGTATAGAAAAATATTTTATTCTTAATTCATCACATACACACACACATACATCACATATTATATTCGTGTTTTCATTTCATATTGACCAATACAATAGTTCAGATGTTGGCCACGTTATCGTCGTAATTTAGTTGACGACGTAGGAGTGTCCGGTATGTTTTCGTGAATATTATAATATCGATAACGAAACTTGCATTGATGCAATATCCTTGTAACTTTTAACGCAAGCGAAGCTGCTGGTGAGTAGTTTAATTTTGATCACCATCATTATCAGCACCATTATTACCATCATCATCATCAGCCTATCAACGTCTAATCCTCCTAAGGACAATCGTGTTATAATCGACACGTTTGATAGGCGGGTGGATGATCGCAGTTAGTGTTAGAAGTTTCACACTAGGGTGCTGCGATCTATATCCCTGGTGATCCCCCAGCCGATGTTTACTACTCCCGAAATGGTAGCAAAACATACTACCTAGTCTAACTCCTCACTATACGACCAATTTTGCATATCAAGTATAAATATTGGGCAAATATTAAGGAAGAGGTGGCATATTACGTAGATATATGGGAAAATATTAAGGAAGAAATGGTGGATTTCTGGATTTCATTCTGTGAACTGGTTCAACGTTTTTGTATAATGTAACTGTGGCATGCAATTATAACGATTACTGTAACTAGGTATAGTTATCTATCTATCTAATTTCCTTAGAGAAAACCACAAAATTATATATTAATTTATTCCACAAAATTCTATACTTTAAAAGTAGGCAGTAGGTAACATTATACCTAGGTAAAGGACTAATAATTCGTGGAGTGCATAAATAATTATTTATGCGCTCCACGAATGATTGTTCTGAGTCATGGGGATCAAAACAACTTGACATTCGGTAAGTAATCGGTTTTTCTACCATTCCCTCATCTCTCATCAAGAAAATATTTCGTAGAGTCCACATATTGCTGCCCTGAGTCTGGTTTTAATTCGTGTCCGTTAATTATATGTTTATGAAGCCTCTCGTGAACACAAGGATTATTTCCTTAGTGCAGAATGTCTTAAAAAAACATTGTATTTGGCTAATATGTTCTATGTTAATCTATAGAGAATTGGAGACCTATTTGTCCTATAATATATTAGGGATCGTATTCATAATACGTGACCCGTTTTGTTATTTTAAAATCGATGAAAAATTACAGCTTAGGTCAAAAATCTGTCTATCTGCATATATGCAGATAGCTTTATATAATTTTGTATTTTGTCATTTTTAATCAAATAACTTATTTGCATGTTTGATTATAAGTTATTGTCTGCTTTAAATAATTGTGACTATTATCGCATTCTAATTTGCGCGTCTATTAAAATTGTATTATTAGTGGTAGTATTAATCTATTAACATGCAGGATATGTGGCCAACTTATTGGTATATTTATGAATCCTTCCGATTCTAAGATTATACGGCAAAGTGTTGTATGGTAATAATATAAGTCCTGTGCTGTGTATACATATATGCATGCTTATAAGTCTCTTAAGACCTTTTTTTTATAAAAGAAGTATGTAATGTAACAATAAAAAATATTTTTATACCATATTTTATAAAGTCAACAATAGCCCCAGGCTCATGAATGGCGCGTGACAGAACATAATATCCTTTACAAATGTAAGTTGATAATCTAATACTTTGGATGCAATCAACGCAATAAAGATCACAATGAAAATATATTTTTCTTTTATTTTATAGGACATAAGATTGGATTGTATGCAAAAATAAACTTTACTTAGTAAAACAATATTATACAAAACAGTAATTGTGACCCTTATAATTGCCGGCTGTTTCACAATAAATAGCAGTCCTTAATGCTTCCAGCGAGGCCATTATGCGGGAACATCATACCATGCTAAGTTTAGAAGAGTACTTATACAACCATTCTATTGCAAGTTTTTCACACTAATTGCGTTGTACTTGAGCTTCTGTGAGTGACGTCACGTGTTATGTTTAAATGTGTGTATGTAATTTAAATAGAAATTAAACATGTGCGAATTTCTCACGTGTTAGAAGTGAAATAACTTAATTTCTAGAATTTGTTAGATATTCTGCGATAGTATTGGTAATTTATGAGGAATGATTGGCGAAAAGCCATAGTACTTTCCCATTTGAACAATAATTAATCATCGGGCTATATTATTGTTTAAATAGGTTCTCTCTCGATTCCATTCGATGATATAAGACGAGATCGAGTACTCAATGCGGAACTCGTTGGTGGATAATTTAGCTTATGGTAAGGTTAAGCTTAAGACTTACTTAGTTAGTTAATTGGTTCTAATAGTGAAAAATTAAAGTATAATGTGTCGCTACTCTTTTCTTCACATGGCGTACAAGTTCCATTATCGCCACGCTTGGTAGTATTGGCGATCGCAGTTGTGGGTTATAAGTTTGCCTTCAGCCTGTTTTTACAACTTCAATCATAAGTAAGTGGCGTTGACTCATTATTTTCTTAACCTCACCATCAATTCTCATTTGTATACATACATAATTCGTACTTATGTATTTTCTCAATGCGAGTCTGATAACAGGCAAATGTTGACATCATTGTCATCCGATTATCGTTACCACTCTTATAGATGTGGTCTTTTATTGTACACATTGAAAAATTTATTCAAAAAGGCAAATATATCTGTAATAAATTTATAATTAAGTTATTTCACAAATTTTGTTATTAGGAAATATCTGCCATAATAAAACATCAATATATATATATATATATATATATATATATATATATATATATATACATACATATATATATATATATTTATATATATATACATATATATATATATATATATTTAATAGGCTATATTAAACTTTATTTACCCTTTTGTTGACGAAAAATAAGTAAAATTAGTATTTCCATTAAAAATCAGATTATTCTCTCGCGTAAAACCTATAAGTACCTATGTTTATCAAAATGTGAAAATCATAGATAAAACTATCTTAAACATCCCGTTGCTAAGTTACAGTTAGTGTATAGTATACAAAAAATCTTCAGCTACGATGCGGAGTATTTCTTTGAGATAATTTAATACTTATTTATATATTCATAATTAATAGCTAGTAGTATCCTATTATATATTTTTGTATTTTTTATAATTATACGGTAATTATATTTATAATCGTTTAATTTGAATAAAATTATTTTTTACAGATTTTAAAGCATTTGTATTTTTTTTTTACTATCCTGACGTTTCGAACACTTTTAAGCGTTGATTTTATAAGATATTTCATGTACAACAAGTCGTAATAATTTTCGCCAAATCAGTTTTAAAATTTTAACAGCATCAGTTTTTAAATTTTTACATAAATTAGTTAGCAGCTTTATATAGGCTATTAAAAAAAGTATTCTATATAAAATTTAATTTACTAAGTTTTCATATTATAACAATTAGGTACTATAAAATAAAGAAAATAAACATAGATCTGGGACAGTAAGTGACAGCCATCTGCGGCTAAAAGCTAAAAGACAGACAAAAAAAATATAACTCGAATTTGAACATATTACACATATGTATCACATACTCACGGAATCATCAGAAATCAATATATTTTTATATTTTTAAAGATAAACATTATTAACGCAAACAAATTATAAACACATATAGAGCAACTATGAATCATACATATATATATATACATACAAAGAATTGTCTTGGCTGGAAATCAAACTCGTGACAGGCACAAGAATTCGATATTTACACTACCATTCCATCTATGCGGCGATAGAAGTTTTTAAATGTTTGTGCATCATAATATTGCGGCTGGCATTTTTAGCATAATATAAAACATAATATTTTATTCAAAATAACCTTCAATATCTACGAGTATTTACACTGATGTTGTAATTAAAAGACCTTGTGACATATTTGTACTAAATTTCAATATCTTCTCGTGGTTTTGTTTTGTAAAATTGTTTCGTTGCTGTTTGAGGGTAGTACTTTGAGGTTCCTTTTTTTACTGGAACTGATGGCGGAGTGCTTTAAGAACGGATTTCTCTTGCTATGTGTTCGAACTCTAATTCTTTGTGCAAATCACTAACGATTCCTCTGAATATGTGTATAGTTTTTACCATTTGTTAATTATATGAAGACATACATACATACGCCATGCCCCATTATTTTTGTTATATGAAGACAAAAGGCAAAAAAGTAAAGCTCATGATTATAAAAATAATGTAATTCTTAAGATATAGCATATTGCTGAGTTTTAAGAGTTCGAAATATTAGAAGTAGGTATAAAATGTATTTTAAGCATATTCAAGTAAGTATATAATATCTGGATGACCAAGCTTACCTGGTTTTTTTTGGCAAATATATTTAGATATTAAAAAATAATTGATAAAATAATGAAAGAAAATATATCTGGATTAGACTGTATGTTTTCCCAACTAATCTACTTCTCTTCTTGTTGAGTGGCCAAATATACCTTCATATTCTAATTAAAAGTAAAGTATTGATAAAACTATATTAACTATTAATGAAACCTCGTTAAAAAAAATATTGCCCCCAGAACCTCTTATGCATACAAAATTTAATTGAAATTGCTGGTATCATTGCCGAGTTCTTGAAAATATAGCAATTTACAAAGATTGCTATTAGATAGATAGGTAGATGTATTATAACGAAGTAAGATTAAAATATGTAACTACCCGTCCTGTGGGTATCGTAAAAGATAACTAAAGAACCAAGCAGACAGCATCATTATAAAATGAAAAAAAAAATTGTAAACTTTCCCACAACACAAGAATTTATTCCCTAGTGCACGATTTTAAAAAAATCTACAAAAAATACCAAGCCTCAGTGTTCATGCCATGTTCTGCCTGTAATTGATTATTTCCACATCAGAAAAATAACATCTAACATTTTCCTGTGAAGCTTAGAGGAAGTCAATGGAAGGAAATGAGCAATTTATTTGCCTTCCATGTCAGCGTGAAGCGTATATACCTATTTTATAAAAAGCCGTTGTTTTGTCTCATTGTTAATGCTTAGTGTATTTTAGTTACTCTAGCGCAATTAACAAGCGCTTTATTAGCTGAAAAGTGACTTTACCTTTTTTTTGTTTTTTTTTTTTGCGTTGGACTATGGAGTTGGTCGCGCCCCGCCAAATCGGTACGGGGAGACGGAAGAGTCGGCGCGCAACCCCATAGACTCAGCACCCTGCAAACACCTCTCTTTGCCGTGCGAGCGGGCCACCGGTACCCCATCTTTGTCTTCGGTGGGGGAAAATGACTATAACCCGCAGGCTTGTAACTTTAATTTCATGCAGCTAAAGTGAGTGAGACTAAGAGCTAGCAGCCACATTCCTTCTAATGTTGCTTTACATGCAAAGTAAACACCACTAGCTGACTGCTGAACGTTTGGGAGTCCATAAATGTGTTTGCATTTCCTATATCTGGATTTACTAATTTTAATAGCATCATCTAGCCCTTAACATCCCAATATCTTTGACGCCGTCACGAACCCTAATATAGTTCTAACTACTGCTGTATAATGAACTTAATACAATAACATTCTTCGTGCCTAATACGACGTTATGTATTTAAATACAATGCTATAGTTGTCAATTTCGTTATGTATACAAAATAAGGACTTGTCAAGGACTTGATAAGTGATGAAATGTTGGGTCAATGTTACACATTGTGTTTACTTGACCAGTGGCATCTATAGTTCATCTAATCTAAGAAGTGACATTTTGACGTTTTGCATTTTTTAATACACAATAACCTCGGTCAAACGTATACACATGATTGTAAACACTAAATCTGAAATTTTAAATAACTATTAAGTTATTTAAAATTTCAGAATTTACATAATTAACATTGCGGGTGACTTTCTTGTACAATAATCTAATGTTGAAACTCGTAAAACTAATTTAAAGTAAAAATAATATGGTAAATAGTAATTGTTATTGACGATCTAACAATGTCACGTCATCACGTTCTATACAGTAGTGCTTGACAACTTCCAATTCACGAATATCCAAATAATCGGTAAAAATATTAGAATAATACAATTAATCGAATAGAGATTTTGACAGAGATGTACATTTCGATTCTTTGGTTGATGAGGAAATAATTATTAATGTTCGCGACGCTGATAATTGAAGTATTAGTAGTAATTCTTAATAAATAGCTATTTTCAAATCCAGTTTTTGTTTTTAATTAACCTAATCCTACTAAATATGATGAATAGATTCTATGCTGAAATAATTAAATTTGTTTAGTACTAATTTAGCACCTTGTTGAAAAATAAAAAATAAACCGATTATTAATTATAAAGAATCAATATCGATTTCTCAGTAAAATTGGATATTTTCGATAGCGATTATTTGGTTCACATACCTAGACAACTTACTCCGACAGCTGTCAAAGTGCACTTCTTAGATTAAATTGACAATAGTTATAAACATACAATTTTGAAATTAAAACCTTTTTTACTTATGAATATCAGTTAGAAGTAAAAAGCAATTTGAAACTCAGCAGGTAAGTAAAGGTGTATTAAAAATAAACCATTTTAATCGTATCACCAACCAATTTACATAAACTTAAGTTAATGTAACATAAATATTTTATTTTAGTATTTTGCTTTTTTATTTCATTTTAAAAATACTGATCGAATTGAAAATATAATGAAAAGACCTTTTATATTTATAAAGATTTTCCTTTTCTTTCTCTAGAGGGCACGGTTCTCTCGTACAAGATGATTTAAGTTGATCACGTTCGTCAGATGGGTTGGTTTTATTTCGAGTTTGTCTTCGCCTGTACTGATGTTAACTGCTTTCATCTCTTAGTCGTCTTTTATGACTATCGTAATAAAGTAAGAGGTACTGAATCGTATTCTTACATCTACTAAGAACGCCACAAATTTTATGTTTGCTTATTTCTTATTAACAGATAATGTTAAAATTCATCTTAGCCTATATATTATGTCCCAGAGCTGACTTACCGCACTAGTCTGAAGGGTTGGTATAAGATCTTTTTAATTTTTTTCATTCTCTTACATAGATGTCATCTGCATATCATATCCCTTAGTCATATTTTATATGCACGAATATTAAAGAGAGTAATGAATTGATTTCCTACTCCGTCACCACTCGAAAAAAAAAATCAATTTAAAAATACTTAAGAAATTTCTTATATTATGTAACAATAGAAATCAATTCAATATCATCGCTTCAATATTATTTATTATTAACTTCTATTTTATTAGTTTGCCTGGTAAAATATATTTTTGCACTGATTTTTAGGGTTCCGTTTCCATTGGATGCTAAAAGTACCCTATTATTAAGCATTGGTCTGCCAACGGACTGAATTTAAACTGTAATAGGTAAATGGGGTTTCACGTATGGGGACATCCATTAATCACGTGATCGATTATTTAGCATTTTTTAGCCCCCCCTCCCCCTTGGTGATACATGGTGAGGTTTAAGACTATGAAGGTTTAGGACTTCGTGATTTTTGTCAAATCCCTCCCCCCCTTTCAAACCTCACGTGATTATTGGACGGCCCCTATGTATTGGTGTTGCCACTGTATAAGTAATTAAAAATTAATATCCTATTAATTTTTAACTTTATTTTTTATTTTTTCTGATTCAAGAAATATATTTTAGAGATTTTATTTTTAGCGAATGTATTAGTACATCTTGAACGATCCTTCGAAACTCTATTATGACCGAATTCGACTCGCACTTGGCTAGTTTTTTACTTACTGAGCTGCAATTTGTTGAAATAATTTATTTTCGGAATAAGTCAATCAGCCAGGCAAACATTTTCTCTTATTACATCACATCTCATGTTTCTGTAATAAAATAGCATGACGGAATTTATGGCAAATAAAATATTACAGTTTTTAAAATGTTAGGTACGGACAAGCACGACATACCTAAATATATTTAACACTTGCTTTAGAGTTTAGATCATTCATTTTGATTTATCCTATGCCTACTCATGTCATTTGTTCGTAGTATTTTTATTATAAACATGCCATTTTTTTTTGTTTATTCGCCTAATTATAACTTTTATTTAATAAATTGTTATTGTATTGTATTAATCTTTAACAATATCATAGGTAGGTACTCACTTTTACGTAACACAAGTAGGTATATTCACGTAAAACAATCAAGAAAGTATAACTAATACTGAACACTAATTTTTAGTTGGTATTTCAAGACGCGCAAAAAATATTACAATAGACGTACTTTATTCAATGTTTAGATTTATTTACTTGTTTGGTCTTAGAAAATCGTCTACTCAGTACCTATATCGTGTTCTCTTAGGAATTATTATAACTAATACGATACTATATAGAAATTTAAAACTAACATAAAATAAACGAATGCCGAACGAACGTCTGGTTAAGAAGATATACAATGCGAAAGTGGAAGGATGTAGGTATCCGGGGAGACCGAGACTCACCTACCTAGACCAGATTCGTCACATACTGAAGGAAGGTGGAATCAAAAGTCGCCGAAACCGGCGAGCGTGTATGAAGAGAATTATGAATGTTGAGGAAGCGAGTGAAATATGCAAGGATAGTTCTCTGGCACTTTGTTCTCTCTGCCTACCTTGCAAGGGATATGGCGTGATGATATATTATGTATATGTATGTACATAAAACAATTATTAAAGTATTTTGACTATTATACCTAGTATTTACCTAGTGTAAAGTAAGTTCGGTGTCTGTCGCACAGTTTGTACTTGTTCAAACACCGTCGTTTACTCCATCTTAATATGTACCTAAATTGTTATAGTGTTATTTAAAACTAAGATGGAATTATTGTATGCACTTATTGTTAATCTCATTTCAGTTGATTTATGTCCCACTGTTCGGCTCGAGCCTCCTCCATAATGGGAGGGAAATTGACCTTCTATACCATGCTGGTCAGATGTGTTGGTATGATACGCCGACAGGCACTCGTACCGGTCGGACGTATGCATTTGAGGCGGTATCGGCATCGGTCGTTAGGCGCTCTTGTCGTTTAATTGTCTTGGCAGGTCGTTTTTATTTGTTTGTTGTGTCAAATTTTTATTGGGGATTGCATATGGGAGGTTAATTTATGCACTGTCTAGGTTATTTCGTGTTGTATATATACTCTGGTATAAATTATTATTGTTCGTTGTAGGTAGATACAATTAATGTGGCATTTCGTTCTTGTCTTTCGTTCGTTTTTGTTATTGTAGGTACTTTTTCTTTTTACATAACAATTGGATTCGATGAGCTTCAGCTCAGGGTTGAATGTTAAGACCACCCTGGATGTGTATATATTCTTCTTGTTGTATAATAGTTTGTATTATTGTTTGTTTGTATATATATTTGTTCTTTTACTGGTTTAAATATTATTTCTGTATATAATTTTTGTATAAAATTTTGTATATAGAATTGTTGTATAGTTTATTAGTTCTTTAAGATGAGTGTTGAGGAAGGGGCCGGGGCTTCTATGCCCCCGCCCGCCAATCCCCTGGATGAGGTCTCGTACTCTCTTCGCTCAGGTAAGCGTTTGTATAAAGCGATTGATAGCCATAGTGGCCAGGTGGTAAAACTAAAATATTACCAGGGATCGGCAGTTCGATCGGAGGCATCTGGATCGGAGACCTTCTCCACCAGAACTGCTATATCCGGATCGGAGACTGATTGCGAGCCTAGACCTAAGGTCAGCACGTCAAAGAGGGGAAAAGGCAAGGCCAAAGGACATGCCCACGGCCTTTCACGGGCAAAGAAGGAACTGGCAATCAGAGACCAAATGGCAGAGGATGAAGAGGATGAAGACGAAATGTCCGAAATTGGTTTCTTCTCTGTAAGAGCGTCTTCACCTGACGACGAGGACTACATCCCGGATGAGCAACTGGCTACTGCAGGGCCAGAGGACATTAGGTTGTTAGGGTGCAATGAGCTCTGCAAGATTGCAGAGACTATCCGTAAGTCTGGAAATTTAAAGGGAACGCACCGGAAGATGCTGCAAGACAGTGCGTCCAACCTTAATAAATATATTTCGGTGCTGTCCGAACGCTCGGAGCCAAAGGAGTTGCGCGCCCTTCGTGCGGATATTGCAAGACTTCGGCAGGAGAATGAGAGCCTTAAGGCCGAGGTGAAGGCACACAGGCTCCAGTTTGAGGACTTGAGGAAGTCTCGCACTCCGAGAACAGCACAATCTGTCACTGCTCCGGAGGTGGACGCACTTGAGGACCTAAAATCCACACTCATAAGGTCGCTGGGGGAGATGATGACGGCACGATTTGACGCGATCGAAGACCGTCTTCTCCCAGCCAAGGTCGTGCGTCCGCCTCTGGCGGCAGATAAAAAGAAAGGTGCTGATTCTGTGGCAACTAAACAGGTTGTCTTGAAGCCTGCACCAGCGACCAAACAGGTTGCAAAAAAGGCTGTACCGGTGCCTAAGGTACCAAATAGCCCAGCACAAGAAGCTCCCCTGGCCCGGCCTGTCACCTCGGAAAACTGGGCCACCGTCGTTCGCAAGGGTAAGAAGAAGTCTTCCCCTGTTGTAGTGGCTCCTCCAGCAGCTGTACCCTCCAAGGTCCCCAGCCCAGCTGATGTAGCGCGGAGGAACATTAAGTCGGCGTTGACAGACAGACAGACAGACAGACAGAGGCCGAGCAGAGGGGCGTCACCTATGCAGAGGCAATGCTCCGCGCCGAAAAGGAAGTAAATCTGCAGGAGCTGGGGATTGCGGAGGGTTTGAAAGTAAGGCGTTCTATGACAGGTGGACGAGTTTTACAACTCCCTAAAACTCAGACGCCGGAAACCGCGGACCGCCTAGCGGCCGGACTGCGCACGGTGTTGGCTGGTGTGGCGGATGTCGTACGCCCAGTCAAACGGACCGATCTTCGACTGACCGGCATGGATGACTCCATTACGGCGGAAAAAGTTCAGGCTGCAGTTGCCCGCACATGTGGGTGCAATGCCGCGGAAATCCAAGTGGGAGAGATCCAACGCGGGCCCCGCGGCATGGGCATGGTCAAGGTGAGGTGCCCCGTCACCGCCGCCAAGACGCTCGCTGACGCGGGGAGACTCCTCGTCGGCTGGAGTTCGGCAGGTGTCCAGGTGCTAGAAAACCTGCCTCTAAGATGTTTCCGGTGCCTGGAACTGGGGCACACTACCGCTCTATGCCCATCTTCCACCGACCGCTCCGGACTCTGCTTTCGGTGCGGTGGCAATGGGCACAAGGCAGCCGACTGCATGGCGGCGCACCGATGCGCGGTCTGCGCCGATGCCGGACGCCCTTCGGGGCACAAGATGGGGGGGAAATTGTGTACAGCCCCCTCATCTAGAGGTAAGGTGACCCAAGGACCTCAGGTCACCATAGCCAGTACGAGCCGCCAGGCCCAGGAGGAAGTTGCGATGTCCCACTAATGGGAGACAAAGTCGCCTTCCTTCAGGCTAATCTGAACCACTGTGCCGGGGCTCAGGACCTGCTACTGCAGTCCATGGCGGAGTGGAATACAGACCTGGCGGTGGCCTGCGAGCCATACTTCATCCCTCCTTCACCCAATTGGGCGGGTGATCTGAATAATGATGTTGCTGTCCTGACCAGAGGGTGTAACGGCCCCCCTCTCTCCGTTCTTGAGAGAGGTAATGGTTTTGTTGTGGCGGGGTGGCGAGACTTCGCTGTAATCGGTTTGTACTTTTCCCCCAATCGCGGGCTGGCGGAGTTTGAACTTTTCTTGGACTCCGTCAGTGCCGCGGTCCGTCGTCAGTCGCCGAGGAGAATTGTTGTCCTCGGCGACTTTAATGCGAAGTCTCGGGCGTGGGGGAACCCC
Source organism: Lymantria monacha (assembly GCA_905163515.2). Classification (NCBI taxonomy): domain Eukaryota; kingdom Metazoa; phylum Arthropoda; class Insecta; order Lepidoptera; family Erebidae; genus Lymantria; species Lymantria monacha. The sequence continues at coordinate 23,578,191 of LR991083.1, forward strand.
GCCACGAATGCGAAGGGTAGGGCCGTCGAAGAGTGGTCCAACCTCTCCGACCTGTCCCTTCTCAACAGGGGGACAGTCCACACATGCGTGCGACACCGCGGAGGGTCCGTGGTGGATCTTTCGTTCGCCACCCCCGGTGTCGCGCGTGAGGTGAGCGGTTGGAGGGTCGAGGTAGAGGTGGAGACACTCTCGGACCATCGTTACATACGATTCGAGGTGTCCTCCCCTCCGGGGCCACTAGGACCTCGGCGCGGAGGAAGACGCTGCCTTCCCAAATGGGCCATTGGGCAATTCGACCCAGAGATGGCCCGGGAGGCTGCCATTGTACAGCGCTGGGGTTCCACGGGACAGCACATCGTGGGAGTGGAGCGGCTCGCAGGCCATTTAAAAAATATCCTGCAGGATGCATGTGATGCGGCGATGCCGAGGGCACGGCGGAGGCCGCCGCGACGTCAAGTTTACTGGTGGTCGCCCGAAATCTCCAATCTTCGGGTGGCCTCCAATCGAGCGCGGCGCGCCTATGTCCGTTGCCGACAGAGGAGAGACCGGGACAACGTCCTCGAGAGCCAGCTGCGGATGGAATACAAGACAAGGAAGAAGACTCTGCAGCTGGCCATCAGCCAGGCGAAAGAGAGGGCCCGCGAGGAGCTTCTTGCGGGCCTCGACAGGGATCCCTGGGGGCGCCCGTACCAGAGAGCACGGAACAAGCTCCGTGCCTGCGGCGCTCCCATAATTGAAACACTGGACGCGGATTTCCTGTCGGGGCTAATTGGGGAACTGTTCCCACACTCTACGGGACATATTCCCCCCAGGATGGCTCCTCGGTCGGTGGTGGAGGAGGAAACACCCATCCCCCCTATCACTGATGATGAACTGGAAGTGGCCCTCTCCCGACTTAAAGGAAAAAGAAAAGCGCCTGGCCCGGACGGTGTCCCGGGGCTTGTGCTCGGCGTCGTCGCAGAATATTGCATGGATGTACTCCGGGAACTGCTCAATGAATGTTTGAGGTCCGGGCAGTTCCCGGAACAATGGAAGACTGGAAAATTGTGCTTGCTGCAGAAGGAGGGTCGCCCAATCGACTCTCCTTCTGCGTATAGACCACTGGTGCTGCTGGACGAGACGGCAAAATTGTTTGAAAAAATCCTCGCGGACCGTCTCGTCCGGCACCTCGAGGCTATCGGGCCGGGACTGTCGGAAAATCAGTTCGGGTTCAGGTGCGGCCGGTCAACAATCGATGCATTGGCCGCCCTGAAGACCCTGGCCACCGAAGCGGTGGCCGAAAAGGATGTAGTTCTGGCAGTCTCGCTCGATATTAAAAACGCCTTCAATAGTCTCCCACATGAGACTCTAAAGGAGGCGCTCCGATATCACGGGGTGCCTCCGTATCTCCGGAGGCTATTGGAGGCATACCTCGAGAGGAGGCACGTGCTCTGGGAGGGGGACGATGGGCGCATACATCGTCATAGGGTAGAGTGTGGCGTTCCACAGGGTTCGGTCCTCGGTCCGACCTTGTGGAACGTCGGATTTGATTGGTTGTTGCGGGGCCAGCTTCTCCCCGGGATGGGGGTAATTTGTTACGCAGATGACACTCTCATCACGGTGAGGAGGGCTGACTTCCGTGACGCCGCCCGACTAGCAAGAGTCGGAGTAGCGCTCGTCGTTGACCGGATTGGCAAGTTGGGCCTGAGAGTCTCGTTGGAGAAGACGGAGGCTCTCCTATTTTATGGTCCCAGCCAAGGTCTCCCCCGAGGGGCACAACTCAGTGTGTCTGGGGTTGCCGTGCCGGTGCAGACCCGAATGAAGTACCTGGGTCTGCACCTGGATAGTAAATGGAACTTCGGGCCGCATTTTGCCCAGCTCGTCCCTAGACTTTCAAAGTCGGCCGCGGCGCTGGGTAGGCTTCTGCCCAATACTGGTGGTCCTGGATCGTCCTGCCGGCGGCTTTACGCCGGCATTTTACGGTCTATGGCACTGTACGGTGCCCCGATTTGGACGCAGTCGCTCACCGCCTCCAATAAGGCCTTATTGCGAAAGGCGCAGAGAGCCATGGCGGTGAGGACAATAAGGGGGTACCGTACAGTATCCTGGACTGCAGCCACACTGCTAGCGGGCGATCCACCCTGGCCACTTCAGGCCAGGGCACAGGCGGAAGTCTACCAGTTCCGCGCTGCGGCGCAGGTGAATGGGGAACGCGTCACCGCGAGGGGACTGAGTAGGGCGAAGGAAGCGGCTCGAAGGGCAGTAGTCCTGCGGTGGAGGGAGGAACTGGAGTCCCCCGTAGCAGGACGGGGGACCGTTGAGGCGGTAGCGCCCCACCTTCACCGCTGGATGAAACGAGGGCACGGCAACCTGTCATTCAGGATGACGCAGGTACTTACCGGACACGGGGTCTTCGGTAAGTACCTGCACCGAATTAGACGTGAAGAGGCCCCTGGATGCCATGAGTGTGGCGCGCAAATTGATGACGCGCGTCACACCCTGGAAGTATGTCCCGCCTGGGGGCCTCAGCGCCACGACCTGTCGGCGGTCATAGGAGCGGACCTGTCGTTGTCGACCGTCATCAACAAGATGCTTGACAGCGACAGGTACTGGACGTCGATGGCCTCCTTTTGCGAGGAAGTCATCTCTGCAAAGGAGGCCGCGGAGCGGGAACGCGAAGCACTCGCGTCTGCGAACTCGCTCCGCCGGCGGCGACCAGGGAGAGGGAGGCGCCGCTACGCGCACCTTCTCCCACCGCCTTGACGGCTGACTGGTCGTGGCCAGATGGCTAAGCGTAGGGGTGTCGGGGATAGAATGTCAATAGACGATCTCTCCGGCATCCCGTAAAAGCGCGGAAGGGACCGCTGTTAGGTTTTAGTGGGTATTCCGGCCGTCAATCTCATGGCCGGCGAGTCCCACACACCCCCCCGTCTATCACTGGCGGGGGATGTGCGCAAAAGCATTTCCTCAGCGATAACAAAAAAAAAAAAAAAAAAAAAAAAAAAGATGTGTTGGTATAGGGTTTTGTCTCAAGTTTTCCTTCTCTTGCATATATAGATGTTATATGCGTTTTATATCCGTTAGTCATCTCTTACGGTCACCCACGGTTAAAATAGGGAGTGGTGATTTGTATTTTTACTCAGTGACCACACGGCAAACTGTTAATCTAAATAATTTTAATTATTAAAAAAAAAATGTAACTGCAATAGTTTTTAATGGAATGAATGCGCAGAAGCTTGTTAATGAAATCCCTCAAAACGAATTGCTTTACAGTGTGTAACAGTTGTCAAAACATTAGCAGCAATTGGAGACGGATAAAAAAAAGGTTGCGTAAAGCCCATGAGAATAAAAATACTTTCATTTAAACGATTTATACGCTGAATGACTTTTTTAAATTGTACATAGTTTACAAAATACGTAAATGTGATGTGAATTAAAAGACATTGCTAGCATTCGGCAACAAACAAGGAAGATGTTTTTATCAAATATTTCTCAATGTCTGAAAATAAACATCTAAAACCAGGGTGTATTACAATTGGGCCACCGAAGACAAAGATCGTGCACCGGTGGCCCCCTCGCACGGCGAAGAGAGGTGCTTGCAGGGTGGGTCTATGGGGTCACGCGCCGCCTCTTCAATCACCCCGGACCGATTTGGCGGTACGTGGTCACTCCATAAGTCACCGCAAAAAAAGAAGGGCTTTACTTGGGGCAGAAATAATGAGTCTTAAAAGTAATACGAAACTATCAATCATATCATTAAAGAGGTTTCTGAAGTTTACGCGAGTATTACACATTTGAAATAAAACGATTTTTACGGATTCTATCGCGTTTGTATTTGATTTTTTAATTTCCCGACGTTTCGAACATTCTACACGGGTGGACCTCCCCGTGACCATGAACGAAAAAATCAAATATAAACGCGATAGAATACGTAAAAATAAATTTTATTTTAAAATTAAAGAGGTTTATGATCTATATGAATTTAACTCGCACTTAGTAAACGCAAACTTCACATTTCTTATATAAACAAAGCATTACTTCATTAGACTTTTAACATTGTTCAAGATAATAACAACCTAATTTTTTATTTACGCAACTGTAAACAAAAGTTATTTTCTCTTATAAACATTACTAACATAATTTAAAATCTGCATCAGCTTTAAATATAACATACCGACTTGTTCTTTTACAATGTGTTTATTTAACATACTACATAGTTGGAACAGAGATAGGTTAATGAGGATAAGACTGATATGTAGAGATCCTCGGTTCTAAACAAGCGCTCACTTTGTTTTTCATGTACCTATACACATTTATTACACACAGAATTTAGTAGTGGTAGGATAAAAAAAATGGTAGGATCACACTGTTGACAGTTTGCTGTTTAGTGGGAATATTGTTTTTCAGTGCACGAAAAAGCCGGCAACTCAACTTGGGTGGGTTTTGTTCGGTAAGCAGCGGACTAACTATACTCCTGATATTGCAAAATACCTTGGCGACAGAAAATTTATCGCTATATTTGATAGCGAAATAAAATATTTTAATAGTGTAAGAAAGTATTATGAGGCAACTTAGACATAACCCAGAGCGTGCGTTAATCGTTCGACCCCAGCTATTATTAATATCTATGGCAGTAGTTATGGAGAGCCTCGAAATCAATGTAATCCTAAAATACCGTTGACGTTATGGCAAAAGTTAGAAACCAATCGGTGAAATATTGAATTCCATCAAAATTGCAGTGCATATAGAGTATATGAGTTGACTAATACGATAGAAATAATAAATATTTACAAGGAGACTAAATCTGCATAGATTAAAATTCATTGTTAAATTTTATAAAAGATTTCCATACAATATTGTGTATTTTAATGTAAATGATAAAAATGAAAATGAGCACGATCAATATAGCAGGTAATCGGATTTGCCGGCCATTCCCCTGACACCAGCTAGGAAGTGACCCCACTCAACGAAAGAGTGAACTTAATAAGCCTTTATTTTCCCTCTTTATTTGTCCCATATTTCTCACACGGCAGTGTAGGCGTCGGATGAAAGCTATGGGCATCGTGTGAAAATCGATTCTATGAAACTATTAAATTCGGTTTATTGTAATCATAATAATAACCTTTCAATGTAGGTTTATGGGCTAAGTGTTACGAATTTTATGGGTCATAGTTTTTGTTTGTTTAGGTGTTAATTGTTATTACGATAGAACAATCAAATTAATTAAAATTTCTAGTGAGATTGAAACTAACAAGTTTGTTTACGATTTAAATAATTTAAATAATATCTTCGAAGTGACTATAGGAAATTCGAAATATATTTTGAAAAATAAGTTCTTTGTTTAAACTGATTGTATTTTTTTTATTGTTTACGGTGGCAAACGAGCAAGCAGCACACCTGTTGGATGATTGGACCATGGACCTTTGCAATACCAAGGGTATATAGCTAGGCCGCTGCCTACCAATACAAACCCCAAACCCAACCAGTTAGGCTTCCGGCTCTCTCGCTCACCGAACGAAACGTAGCAGCACATTGCAATTGCTCAGACGTCGATGTTCTGCGAGAGTGTGGTACTACCCCCGAAGGACCGGCCCGCGGTTGTAGACAGAAAACTGTCAACAGCGTGGTCCTACCACTTATAAAATGTGTATGTCGCCTATCATGGGGTATTTTTATTTAATATTCTTATATTCGCAAGCTAGAAGCAATCAATATCTTAATTTTTTCTGTACACAATTTTCATTTCTACATATGGACGGCGGAAAGCGAAAACGTCGTAGTCCACAAAAACGAAAATGTTCACCAGAGCCAAAAAACTGTTTCACTTTTTTTCAAAAAATCATAACTAGCGTATTTTTTAACGTAGACCCACGATTTTTGGAAATTAGATTTATTGTTTTTTTCTAAATATAATTTTTACTCTCAAATCTCATTCTAACAATTATTTATCAAAATTTTGTTGACTACGACATATTGAACTATTTATACAGAATGTTAAAACGCTGTAATTGCGCTATTGAGTTGTATGGAGCGGGGTCAAATGCGTTTTTTTAAGGAAAACGAAAACGTGGTAATCAACATTATTTGAACTAAACTGTATGTTGTAAACGTAGTTATTCCATGAAACTAATATCTTAGAATAAGTGTAAACTAAAATAATTGCTTATTTGGGGTAAGACAAAATGTATTACACGTAAAGCGATTTAAATTTGACAGAATATTAGCCAGTTTGGTAGTCATTCGGAGGACAAAGCCAAATTGGCTAGCAAAAAGTTAGACGTGCTGCCCGCTAAAACGTCGTTAATGAGCAAAAATCTTTTTTTACGGAAAGCGAATTGCTGTAGTCGATATAGTATAAGTTATTACTACTTTTTTCTGTAACGTATCTACAGCGTTTTTGAATGCAGGCATTTAAGTTTAAACCCGTTTTTTTTAAATGTTAATTTCATAACTATTCATCATAGAATTATGTAACCCGGACCATTTGAATCAGTTTTTTTTTTCTGATTCGAACAGTGCAATAAAAATTTTTTTCGTATATTGTGGACTACGACGTTTTCGCTTTCCGCTGTCGATATATATCTCGAATTTCCTATTACCAGGCATACAGTATATAAATTCAATAAGCTACAAAAAGAATATGTCTATGATTCTGAACTTTACGGACGAGGCAGCTATTAGCCCTCACCGGCAATCCCTGAGCGTTCCAATTCGGCGTTTGAATCGCAGTTTCCTTAGGCGCCATTCAAAAATTATGTAAGGCGTTTTGTGTGGTCTGAATATTATAACTTCTTACTATAGCCAGGGAGGGGGTAGTGAACTTTTACGCAAGATATTAAATTGAAAATTACTAATTTTGGTAGAGTAGATAGATTAATAAGATTAATGTTATTGCAGTGAGTTAATGATACCTACTTGTAGTACGAAGATTGTAATAAAAGATATTACCAGAATAAACAGAGTTATATTTGAACTTTAGGGCCCTTTCTTAGAAAAATTCTTATTAAGAGGCAGGGGGGCGTAGTTTCAATCTTATGATGTCTTACGGTAGGAGGCCAAATCATTCTTCAAAATCCCTTACGTAATTTATGAACGGCCCTTAGATTTTGGTAACCTTCTATGCACAAAATAACTATAAAACATTTTGATATTCCATTTAGTTTCAAGACAATATTTTTTTTTGCGAGAGTCATTAAGTTATAATTTTATACCATTTCAATGTTCGTTAAGGAACACAGCATTGTTTTACACCGAACCGGTCCTAAAATATGGTACGTGTTAATTGTTAACCATAATAATGAAATGTTTTACGGTAGGCTTTGAACATTTACGGCTTCGTTATATTTGAATGTTTTATATTCTCACCAAACTGGACACGATCGTTTCAACTGTGCTATCTAAGTGCACTTGATGAGTTAGCAAAACAGATTGTCTCATATTGCTTCAATGTTTTCGTGACACTAATGGAAAACTTTGTAAACAAACCTTTGTGGGTACGCAGTGTCTGACACGAAGACATGAACGATTCGTGGAATGCGAACGTTATAAATAACACTGACTAGGTAGTTAGGCGTTTTTTTTTTAATATATTTCGTCGTATTGCTGAGGTAATTTTTTAAATTATTGCGTACTTTAATGTTGTAGTGCCTTTAACTTATATGTCTATTAATTCTACTAACCCGCATTTGGTAGCATATTGGACTAGGACATAAAATACTTTATTTAAATTTCATATAATAGTTATATAATACTTATTATCCACTATCTAAATAAGTCCTTTCAACGAGAAAAAGCAAGTAGGTACTACTTAATTTGTAGGATTTCGTGAATGCCGCATTAATATGGCAAAGTCAGCCTCTACCATAAATAATATACGAGTACATATCATATAGGTACATATCATGATATTTAATTATTGTCCCTGCTAGGTAGGTAGGTAGGTACATTTTCATAGGTAAATTTGAGAACCAAATTTAGTTATCTTTAAATTTAGAACCACGATTCATTAATAAAGGCATTCATATTTTTACGAAAATATCTGTAAATTGTTTCGTGTTCGAATTTATCTATATATATATACATATATATATATCTAGAATATTCTAAAAATATATTCGTACCTGAATCTCAACTCTTACATGCTGCATAGGTATTTTATTTTCGCATTTAATTTCCATTTGGATCATAATTACTATAACAATGTATGGTAACACAAATTCAACTGGATGGATATTACAATCTCATTCTTGAATCAAATTTGTTCACGTGCGAAAATTCCCGCCTGACAACGTATCTCAGACAGATTCACAGTTCAGACGACATTACTTTTATTTATAAAAATATTTCCATCGATATATTTATAATATATACTTACCATTGCTACATATTTATCACATGTTATTGGAATATTCGTACTAAGTTGGTAATGTAGTTTGAAATGGCTGACGCTATCTTTAAGATCGTACGTATAGGTTATGGCGCGACGTGCGACGACCACAGCTTCGACCGCCGACAAAATAACTTCAGTTCCGCGCAGAGCTCGCATCGTAGTGTACGGTTTTATAGTGTATTTTCTTAATTACAATATTGAGGCTTTCAACTTAAGTGTATCTTTATAAAAATACAAATTTAATTAAGGATTAAGTGTAGTGATTATATAAGGATTTTGAGCAGCTGTATCACCTGAAGAATTTTAGAAGTGACGTTATTACCTTGAACAAATACTTGTTGAACTTTAAATCGGAACTTTGGGGTAAGTAAACGACTAAAGAAACTTTTGATTAATGTTTCCAAATTGTTAATTTCTTTTTTAAGAGAAGTCACCTTGCATAAAGAATAAATCCTAGTATCGCTAGATTCTGACACAAATCACACCCAAACTTGGAACAAACGCTCATGGATCGTACATATTAATGTCTTGCGTGAGACACTTGCATCGAGATACGGCATAAGAGGTTACTACTTAGTCGACTACCGCTACCTATCGTCCTTATTATCATCATATTCATATCATCTAATATACTTTCCACAGCTGGGCTCAAGCCTCACAATGGGAAGGAAATTAACCTACTACACCATGCTAGTAAGACGGGTTGGTACAGCGTTTTGTTTCGAGTTTTCTTTCTCTTGCATGGATGTTATATGCATATTATATCCGTTAGTTATCTTTTATGACCCACATGTATGATAGGTATTAGTAAATTGTATTCTTACTTCGTCACAATACGGAAAACACTATCTGTGCCAGTAAATAATTACTCTACTATAATATCACAAGAAGTCCCTTGAGATATTTTAGTCTTGTATATTGTCATTATATTAAAATAGAATATACCTACTCTTCGCTAGCTAGGTAGATATATAATTATAATTATCCATGTGGTGACGGAGTAAGAATACAATTCACCACCTCTTACCCTTTTTTTTTTTTTTTTTTTTATTGGTGGGTTATAGGTGCGTCTCGCCCCGCTGAATCGGTCCGGGGTGACGGAAAGGCGGCGCGTGACCCCATAGACCCACCGTAAAACCTTCTCTCTTCGCCGTGCGAGCGGACCACCGGTACTCGATTTTAACTTCGGTGGCCCGCCCGGCGGTTTACCCTCGCGGGTTCCTCTCGTCGACGCCCCGACAGATTTCGCCGTCGGGGCGTCGCCCTCACGCGGTGGCCTCACGTCGGGTGACCGGACAATTCCCCGGTCCGATCACCCGAGGCCTCGGTTAGGGCGGCATCAGGCGCAGGTATTCACGCCTGCGCCGCCCCGGCCGCTGACGGCGGCCCGGGTCGCGGGACTCCTCCCGGACTCGTTCCGCCGCCTCCTTCTGCGAGATGACAGCCTCGCAGAAGGCGGCGACCGCGTCCCAGTTCCATCGCTCTCGCGACAGCCGGCAGCGCCAGGTCGGCACCGATAACAGCGACGAGGTCACGGCGCTGCCGGTCAAAGCCCGGACACGCCTCCAGCGTGTGTTGCGCCGTGTCCTCGTCACTGCTGCAATGGTGGCAGAACGAAGTCCACTCCCTTTGCGCGACCGTGTGCAGGTAAAAGCCGAAGCATCCGTGCCCCGACAACACCTGCACCAGTGGAAAGGAGAGGACTCCGTGCCGCCGCTCCATCCACTCCATCAATACGGGCCGGAGAGCCTCGACGGTGACGACACCGTGTCTAGGCCTCTCCAGCCGCGTAGCCCAACGGGCGATGACGTCTCGGCGGGCGTCCTCGCGCCAGGTGGCTATCTCGCTCAGCGATGGGGAGCCACCTTCGTCGCGCAGTGAGGTCACCCGCCGGTAGAGGTCGGAGAGCATCTCCGCCTCTAGGTCCCACGGGGGTGTCCCGGCCAGTAGGCATGCCGCCTCGGTCGATACCGTGCGGTACCCGCGAATGGCTCTGACCGCCATGACTCTCTGGGGTCTCCACAGAACAGCCCTGAGCTGGGCGTTCAGAGCCCTCGCCCACACGGGTGCGCCGTACATGGCCATAGAACGGATCACCCCCGCATACAGCCGTCGGCCCTCGAAGCTGGGTCCGCCCACGTTCGGCATGAGCCGCAAAAGGGCGGACGCCGCGCCGACCAGCCGGGGAGCAATTCGGCGAAAATGCTCCCGGAACACCACCTCTTACCCTTGGGTGATCGTAAGAGACGACTAAGAGATATAAAACGCATATATAACATAGATGTTGTTAACATAGATATGATGACATATGATGAACGCATATATAACATGGATGCAAGAGAAGGAAAACTCGAAACAAAACCCTATACCAACGCGGTATAGTGAGTTAATTTCTCTCCCATTACGAAGGAGGCCCGAGCCCAACAGTGGGACATATATGGACTGTGATTATGATGATAATAATAACTCGATGAATAAACCAAACTTCGAAATGAAATATTGGATACAATCAATAGATCCGTAAACCAAAATTATGCGCATACTTATTTTTTTTTATAAGTCTTAACAAGTTATGAAAATGAGAAATGAAAACTTTTTTACACCATGATTAAATTTAGTTTTTACTAAATTTAATCATGGTGTAAAAAAGTTATTTACATAAACTAGTCATGATTGAATCGTGACATACTCTAAAGGCTAATAAAATTGTCTTTTAATTTTCATCCGTCCATCCATCAGCCTATCGAAGATTATTGTTCGATATGAGTCCAAGGAGAATAATAGTACTTAGACCGCGTTTGGACTGTATTCCCCCTTGAAGAATCCCTCAGTAGTTTTTACCTTTCTTGCGGGAAAGTTAGAGGTCACCATTCCCTTACATGTGGTGTTTAATATTAATTCGCGGTTTACTAGGCGTTCAGAAAGCGAAATTCATTGTGTCATAGTCACCTCTGCCAATTCCTTGGAGAATGAAAGTATCAAAAAGTTTAAAATATACCTAATATGCAAATAATCAAAAGGTCCCTAAAGGTAATTATGTAGGTAGTACCTAGTCATATTTTCTGTTTCATTGTTTTTCTTAGAATTATCAATGGATATTAATAGCACAAAACTTTTGACATTGAGAGCAGAATTGATCTCAAATAAGAATCAGTTCATTAGGTATTAAACAACCTAGGTTATACATCATCTCATCTCAGCTCATATATGTCCCACTGTTGGGCTCGAGCCTCCTCCATATTGGGATGATATTAACCTACTATACCACGCTGGTCAGACGTGTTGGTATAAGGTTTTGTTTTGAGTTTTCATTCTCTCGCATAGGTTTTATATGCGTTTTATATCCCTTAGTCGTCTCGTACGATCACCTACAGGTAAGATAGGGGGTGGTGAAATGTATTCTTGCTACGTCACCACACGGAAGAGGTTATACATACTACTTTCGATTATGTGACATAAACCCGAAATAATTACGTACACTCAGCACCTAAAGTTTTTTTTTGAAGACTTCTTAGCTAATGTTTATTTACTATCTGAGATTGATGATTATTTTATTTAACATCATATGAATACTTCAAATTGTTTAGACAATAAAAACATCTTTTGAACGAGTGCTATGTTACTACGTTGGTACATTTTAATTATTGGAATAAACTAACGAAAGGAACTCTTTCCAGTCTACATACATATCTATCTATATAAAAGCTATGTGGTAGCGGCTACGAATACTATCAACCCTTACTTTGCTAGTGGATGTCGTAAAAGACGACTAAGAGCCTTATAACGACCTCGGCCAACTCCATCTAATGCCATTTGGTCAATAATTACATTCCCAAGGAGGGCTGACGTCTGGCAGGCGGCCGGTCATAAAACTATTGCCAATAACTTTTACAATATGTACTATGAAAGAAGAGTACATATTGTATCGACCCCAATTGATTGCGATAAGAGTAGGAAGGAGAACGATGATATCTATCTAAATAAAAGTACCGACATAAAAGGAACTGTTTTGAAGGCAATCCGTTTTGTTAATCAATAGGATTACAAAATATTAAAGAATGCGATGACAAATCAGTAGTAATTTAGAACTTTTGAATGGTGGTCATATCATTGGAATTTATATTGACAACAGAAAAATCTAACACCTATCTTGCGGTGCATATATGTATGTATGTGTTTGTTATTTAGGCAAGGTTATAAATATTTTTGCCCATTTGGTTATAATCTAAGATTATAATGTTAATCTAGTTCACGTTTTGGATGTAGATCATGAAGATGAAAGTGAATTATGCAGAAAAATCTACACACGCATCTATAAATTAAGACCATTTAGTCATTATAACGTTCTATTTATTATTTGACAAGTTATACTCTGACACCATATCTAATCGTTCAGGAAGATAGTAGGACGGCATGTAATCCCTTTATCCACTATGCGACTTTGCCACCTTTTGAGCGGAGCACTGGTTCCGTACGGATTAAGCCTTCAGTGGTGAAACTAACGGGATAATCTTTCGACTGCCTATCCCTAAACGACTGATATTTTCCATGCCCTGATATTTACACCCCATTTGCTAACGGGTTTCCTACTAGGCGATTAAAAGAATATGCCGTTGGCTTGCACACTTGCACAGTCGCTTAAACACTACCTATTGCGAGGCTGTGACCGCTGTGTTTTTAACAACCATTCGCAGACTGTGACGCAAGTTGTGTTCCAGCGCGCCTAGACCGGTTGTATTTCTTTAGAGCTTCGCGCCTCTTGTACGTATATTGTTTGTTTGATTTACTTCCTTAGCCTCGTTTTACCCGGGCAATGAAATACCGTGGGGATATATTATCTATTCATAGCCCGTCATGTGATAAAGAATATCTCTTATAGTTAATGTCAATTTATCTACAATCAACTGCCGGGCAAAAACATCTAGATTATACATATATGTACATTTTCATATTCGCCTTTTAAAGCCCTTTATTGCATGTTAAAAGCGACACAAAATCCACCAATTCGATTTATTGAAAATTCTATGCAGTGACACCCGTGCCATCAAGGCAAATCTAATGACGTATTATTTATCAAAATCAGTTAAGCCGTGGAGTAGTTACGGATGGACTTAGAGACGGACGTACATTTAAAAAATAAAACGTAAAAACTTGATTACGAGCGAAAGAGAGACAGAGAGAGAGAGAGAGAGAGTATGCTAAGACAGCTACGAATACTACAAATCTAAACATTGTTTGTGAGTGTTATAAATGTCGACTAAGAGATTTACACCGACGTGGGCTCAATCAGTTTGCTGTTTTAGTCAACGATTACAGCACCGAGGAGAATTGACGTGAGGCAGACGCTTTGGCATAATGAACTGCAATTCTTTTACCTGTTATACACGAAGAAGTCATGCAATACCGATCACAACATAAATTAAGATATAGGCAGGATTGCAATGATGATGATGACGCAAAGAATTGCAGTTGGGGCTTTTCAGATTTGCCGCGCTTTCTATGGAAAGCAACTCCATGTTAAAAATAGTGTACTAGTAATTGCAGATCACATCGCATAAGACTTGGAATAATAATTATGAGGCGTAATGTATCTATCTTAAATCTCTTACTCCCGGATGAAGAAGTTGCTAAGAATTACATATAAATAAAAATGAACAAAAATATTATTCATCGTCTCATCATCTCAGCTCATATATGTTGGAGGGAAATTAACCTACTATACCGCGCTGGTCAGACGTGTTGTTATAGGGTTTTGTTTCAAATTTTCCTTCTCTCGCATAGATGTTATATGCATTTTATATCCCTTAGTCGTCTCTTACGACCACCCTCATGTAAAATAGGGGGTGGAGAATTGTATTCTTACTCCGACAGCGCACGAAAAATATGTTTACTACTCCCATATTATAATTATTCACTCTTGAAAGAATAAATTACATACTTTAGGCAGCACCGAAATTTATCCGTTTATAAACAATATAGCTAGACGTTATTCTCAAGAGACTTCCCAAATACCTACTTCAAGGCGGATAACTCCCGAAGAGCCATTGACGCGTTAAAAGTCATTTCACACCTTTTAGAAGAGACCTTTTCATCTTTGAACACTTCATGATTGCCTTTAGGTGATAACCGCTGTAACTACACCAAGAAAGCTGTCACCTTTAAAATAACCTACATGAATAAAATGTATTCTAAATAGACCGAAACGTTTATATACTTTTTTTTCTATTACTGTTTATGAGGCAGTTGACGGCTGTCAATCGTATCAAATTACTTTTGAAGTGAAATAACTACTTAGAAATCTAGAAACTTCGCGGAATAAAAATAGATTTTGTCACATCTGTGTGTGGTGACGGTTTAAGAATATATGTCGCCACCCCTTTCCCGTGGGAATTTTAAAAATCAACAGATTGTCAGGGAATTGGTAGCACTGTTTTGTCAAAATTATCAACCCCAATAACGATATACCTGCTAAACGTGGCTATTCTTCTTTTCGAACCCATTGTTGTTAGTGGACACTAACAACAGTGTTACATTCTTCTTCACAAATTTATCGGACTCTTCACATCTTTAGTTTCTCCAATTCTTTCTGTAAGTTAAATCGTCTCTTTCAACAGTGCTATGGCCAATGTTAATGGTATCTTCTGGGCATTTTGGTGGAATACGCAAACATTTTTGAATTACATTCACCATACAGCAGTTCCTCCACATCACATTACATAAAATCTTTAGTTCTAAGAGAGACATAATAAACCACATACGGACTTGGCATCATATTGATAATATCGAAATCAAATGAAACGTAATCGTCATCGTATTATTAAGTGGAGGATGTGTTACAAAACTTGTTAGCAAGATGTTGATACTTTATCAATTCATCGTCACGTTCCTGCAATGTTTATCTTTGTAACCAGTATCAATTTATTAATAGACACTATAATATGTATATAGTAATACATATTATATATCTATATATGTACAATTTATATACATAATAAATGCAGTTCAAAACATAAATGGAACATGGTGTCAGCCCAGAAGTTATCCGATCAAAATAAAACAATGTCAAAAATATTAATTTTATCTTGCCTGTGTTTGTCTGAAACGTATATTGGCTGAGAAAAAGAAAAAGAGGGATTTGTACTAAAAGACGAGTAATAATCAATGTATGTATTTATATTTATACATACATACATATCATCACGCCATATCCCTTGCAGGGTAGGCAGAGAGAACAGAGTGCCAGAGAACTCTATCCTTGACTCGCTTCCTCAACATTCATAATTCTCTTCATACACGCTCGCCGGTTTAGGAGACTTTTGACTCCACCTTCCTTCAGTACGTGACCAATCTGGTCTAGGTAGGTGAGTCTCGGTCTCCCCCGGTACCTACATCCTTCCACTTTCGCATTGTATTTATAATTTATTAAATGTCGCACAATATGTGAAATATTAATTTGAAAGATTATTGCAGTAACATTATTAAGAAGTTTAAACGTATAAATTATTGCCACTGCTATAAAATCGCCATTAATCAAGTCTGTGGATAACTTCCTGTAAATATGTTTTTTATATATAGGTAGCGTTATACGTTTCCTTGGTCTTATTGTTCCATTGTTAAACAGACGCACGTCTTGATTTAATAACCATTACACATCATTATCTTATTGTATACCATCTATATTTTCCGGCTAATCTAAGTCAAAAGTGCGTACAGATTGATTATTAACTGAAAAATCAATTACAAAGTTATTATTATACACGGTGACAATTATATCGTCTTACAAAAGCAGTTCAGTTAACGTATCCAGTATCTACTATTCATTCGTACAATTAAAAGGTTAAAAAGTATTTACAGGAATATTTTTTATTAAAAATTATTATAAATAATTACTAATTAAAATAGTAAGAGAACAGCATGTAGCGAGCGTGTACCTACTCGACATAACCTACATACTGTGTAGGTACTACCTAGGCGTAGGTACGTTTTGGAATAGCAGTCCACGTGGACTTCGTAGCTGTGATTGGCTAACGTACACATGATTTCTTTTGTTTAAAATGTAAACATTATAAACAGAGTGTTACAAAATATTGACTTTAATTTATTTTATTTTGTTATTTTTTATATCTACCACTATTTAACAATTAAATATGTTAGATATGTTTCTTTTGTCGGATACTTTTATGGCACTTCTTTTGTAAGACGATATAAATGTCACGGTGTATAGTGAATCTGTGTAGTAACGGAGTAAGAATACAATTCACCACCCCCTTTCTTGTCCATAGGTGTCGTAAAAGATGACTAAGGGATTATAATAAAATAAATTCTATGTGAGACAAGAAAAACTCGAAATAAAGTTCTATACCAACCCGTTTGACTAGCGTGATATAGTAGATCAATTTCCCTTTCATCGTTGAGGTGACTTGAGCAGCAGTGGAACGTATATGAGCTATGATGATGATGAGACTATGTAGTCTGTGATACTTATGCAATCATTAGAACCATTTAGAAACGTTTCATCTACATCCGACGCTTAATGGGCTAAAAGCTTAATGGGTAAAAATGATAAATAAAAATTAGTGTATAAAGAGATATATATAGAGAAATATATAGATAAAGGAATAATATTAGTTCTAACGGTCATTACAAACTTCAATTCAATTTCAAATATTAGGGCATTGATGTTATATGCGTTTTATATCCCTCTTACGATCACCCACGGGTAAGATTTGTGGCGAATTGTATTCTTACTCCGTCACCACACGAAAGCTTTTAGTGTTTTAACGTCTTATATTAAATATTTTTATAGCAATTTCTGTAATATAATACAAAGTGCTGTGGATATGAAAGAAACTATTATTGCGCGTGATTTTATGTTCTTCTAAAGTTCTAAAAGGTTTGCTTTGAGTTAAGTGCTAACGTTTTACTAACGTCAACGACTTAGCTCACTGACAGAAAATGACTTTTAAATGTTATTTTACACCTCATCTTCATAAATAAAATATATTTATTATATTTCCTTTTTTTTGGGCAATCACTTGAGATTGTCAAAACAAAAAGAAAGTAAGAGAACATATTATAATGTATTGATACTGAGCTAATGTATTAAGATATGCTAATGTATCGATGTTGTTAAGGCTGCAAAGTTTGGATAACTTAAGGTTTATTTATTGCCAGCTACGTTGTTTTTTTATCTTAGTTTCATAAGAAGATAATTAAAAAGGTCGATACAAATGTGTAAGTAGATAACAGACTAAAAAAGTTGATCGATATAACGATACGAATAATACGAACGACAAGTAATTTTATAATTACATTGTTACGAGGATAGGACTTAAAATTTGCCGACCTGACGCTACCGATCATTGCTGAAGCGATGCTAGACACGGACAGGGACTGCGACGCCGTCGAGACAGCTGTCTCGCAAAAGGAGTGGGGCATGTCAGAGAGGAGATTCTCCACGCTGATACAAACTGCCACATGGGGCGGTGCAAACGCAAATACCTGTGAGATCGGCCTAGCCGTGGTCGCGGGTGGATAGACTGGAGATTAGTTCCGCACCTACAGAAAGACCGACCGCGTGACGGACCGGTTAAGGTTGTCAAGAAAGTGGTACCTACAAGTGGTCGGTCCAATGGCGATGGATGATGACCTGATGATGATGATGACCCTCCCGGTCACGGACGCGGGATCACGGTGGGTTATAGGTCAATACACCGCAAGTCCGTGGCCCCGGACGGAATAGGCGGGGTGTGTCCAGACTATAGCCTGCCAAAAAAAGTTCATACAACTTTTCATATTGATTGTATCGATAGCTTAATAGCTATCATTGCATCTATCTACTAATATCGTTGCTATTGTGTATAGAACCTTCTTTATGCCCGACATTTGTTTTTTTTTAGTCCAACCGCCTGACTTTGTTAAATGGGTAACTAAAAGTTATAACTAAATACAATATTAACTGGACTTTAAATTACGAGAAGCTTATCTTTGCAATTAACTGTTTCAACAATTGGTCAAGATGTTTGCTTTTCAATAAGATTGTTGTTGATTAGTTATATATATTTATAAAGTCTAATGAACTTTGTACTTAATATTTGTTTGAATGTGGATTATAAATATAAATATTTTGCGGTTATTTGAACTTTGTTACACGCTTTTAATATATGTTTTCCATATGTAAATATAAAATGTACATACTTTAATAATATAAAAAATGCTTGGAATTTATTTATAGATTTCATTGTTTTATGATGATATAGTTAGGTTTTTGATTATATAATTTTAAATATGTATTTTATTAAAAAATAAAAAAAATCTTTCCTTGTTGTTAATAAAAAAATAATAAAGACCCTTTTTGTAGTAGGGATTTGATTAAACTGCGCCTTTTTCACTTTTTTTAATCGATGCCTACTTTGAAATGTGCTGAACCAATATTATTATTGTAAAAATACTCGTTATTGAATTTATTGCATGTATGTACCAATTTTTATAAAGCATATATATAAACAAATAATACAAAGTAGATACATAATATTCTGTAACCGCAAGATAGCAACGTGGCGCCACTTTGATATGGGTCTACGCCGCAAAACTTTAAATTTCCTTATTTATGCTGTTTTTAAACAAAGTGACAGGCCAAGGGGACGTAGATAACGTTATATTTATATATTCTTATATATCTTTACAGAAATAAACATTATTAATATTTCAACTGCTTGTTTGACCCAGTAGCGTAACCATTCAACTGCTAATTGAGAGGTTCTAGCCTTTTAATCCTACTACGGGCTAAAATAAAATTGAGTTCAACTTTCTGCAGATTGCTGACTTCTTTGAAGTAATTTAGGAAATGCTCAATAATCAGTTTGAGATCGCAACTTGATCCCCCTACTATGAAGACATTTCTTATTATTCCTTCGGGTAGAAAATGCAGAAATAATATGAAAGGGCGATGGGCAATGAGAGCGCGTACCCGTGAGGATAAACCGCCGGACGAGCCACCGAAGGCAAAGACCGGGTTCCGGTGTCCCGCTCGCTCGGCGAAGAGATGTAGCGGGTCTATAGGATCGCGCGCTGCTTCTTATGTCGCCCCGGACGGATTTAGCGAGGTATGACCACTCCAAAAAAAAAAGGTCCGTGAATAGTAGATAGCGTCAAATAGGCTGCTTGTTTGTCTATCATCATCAAACGCAATGAAATTACTTTTATTATTATTTTTTGAGTGAGTCAGTGGACGTATTGCGCTACTCAAACACATGAAAAAATGTTTGACAGACTGCTCCCTTACTAATAATAATCGAAAAATGTAAAACATATATGACATTAGAGATTGTCCTTGGTTTTGTTCGTTGTAAATAGTTTAATAATATATATATATATATATATATATATATATATATATTTTATAAAAGTTCTTTCTCCAATATTATGATGAGTCGATCTTGAAAATGTGCTCGCCAAAAACTCAATTTCACATCTTATTATATGTTTGTTTTATTACGCAGAATCGTAATGTGTTTTATTCAGTCAACCGTTCATTTTGTGAGCTGATATAATATTTAATATATTAAATATAGAATTTAACAGCATTCAATAATGTTCATAACTGGATTGGTGATGTATTGAGGTTCGATGGCACCCTGGGTCCAAGTCAATCTAACGCCCTTGTATATTATAATAATAGCTTAACGAATTTTTTTTAGTATCAATTTGTTAAATTTTATTACTTTTAACAGAAGAATTTTATCTTTTAAATTTTGTTATTATAAGATAGTGAAAGGAAAACAGAAGCAAAACAAGTTGATCTTACAGTTAATAAAAAAAATCTATTTCAAATATTCGTCACTTCTAAAAATTTGCCTCCCTAGGTTAAAGCCTCGACGGCCTGTCATCATATTCTTGGCAATATGTCAATTTTTGTAACCGGCAACAACGTCTTATCCTTTAACTTGAATTTTATTAGCAAGCTACACTTCCACGAACTGCTGGTACTTAAAATATTAATACCACACTGTGTATTCTTAGGCTCCCGTCATCATATTCCTCCCACGAATGGGTACGAGTATCCTCCTAAAAGCGAAAATTTTCATCTTTCATTAGCTGGCCATAAGATTTTTCTACTAGTAAGTAAACTTTTACGATATTCCTGAGGACAGCAGCAGTTAAGTTCTCGTCTTACTCCGTCACCGTACGGTTATTCTATTCTAGGTATATAATTACCCTAACTATAACGAATTACCTCCAGCATTTTTTTTTAAATTATTGTTTAGTGCATACACTGCTTGACACATCACGACCCCATTTTCTGTGGGATTCATAAAAACTGAGCGATTTGTAGCCAAGTTTGCAACAGCATATGTGTAGAGAACACCAACTGCGATTTCAAATTTGACTGTCAAACGTGACGATTATAGCATTATGGTCCCTATGTACAAAGGCATTTGAGCAGCACTAGACATGGATGGATGGATAAAAAATTAAGAAAATAAGAAATCTTAATCATAATCCTTACTAATATTATAAATGCGAAAGTAACTCTGTCTGTCTGTCGCTCTTTCACGCCAAAACTACTGAACCGATCTAAATGAAATTTGGTATACAGATAATCTAGAGCCTGATAAAGGACATAGGCTACTTTTTAATGCAAAAAAGGGTTGTAAAGGGGGATGAAAAGTTGTAAGGAAGTATTGTCATTTTAAAGTCAGAAGCTTGAAACTTATTTTTAGGCTATTGATTAGATATAAATAAATATGACACTAACATTTTGTAAAAAAATAACATTAAGGGGTAAAATAAATATAGGGGATGAAAAACTTTAGGATAGTAACCTTTTACGCGGGCGAAGCCGCGGGCAGAAGCTAGTATCTTAATAAAGACTCAACAGTTTAATTAATATAAATAATTCTGTAGATATACTAGACTATCTAGACTAGACCACATGTCACACGATACATTTTAAGCCGAGTAAAGTAATTGCTGTAGGTACCCGGGGATTATATTAAACATAATCTGAAGCGCGTCAAAACAAAATATTTTATTCATTTCAAATTATATTATTTTACACATTCAATATTCATAAAAATGGTTACTGGCTGATCCATACGCGGCTATTAACTTTTAAGCTATCTTCCAAGATTAGTAAAAAAATAATTGATTTCACTTAGTAACGTATGAACAAGACAAATATCTATGAACATATTTTCTGATGAAACACTAACAGCAGTTACCACAAGATACGGTGCAGTGAACTTGGCTCAGTTCATTCATATTTAATTTGTTCCGTGTTCCATGTGAGAAAATAGTCTTCCTTTATTATTATCTTACTCATTGTATCTTCGATAAAAATAACATCGATAAGTCGGCTCGGAAGAAAGGTCGGCTGTTTTTTTTTATTTATTTCGAACAACTACTGTTCGTCATATAAAAACAGTTAAGTCTTATGTTATATTAAATGATAAGAGTTTCTGAATCAAGTTAGTGTTTCCAGACTCACAACTATAGATAATCATCTCAGCTCATATATGTCCCACCGCTGGGCCCGAGTCTCCTCCACAACAGGAAGGAAATTGACCTACTATACCACGCTGGTCTGACGTGTTGGTATAGGGTTTAGTTTCGAGTTTTCCCTCTCTTGCTTAGATGTTATATGCGTTTCATATTCCTTAGTCGCTTCTTACGAACACCCACGGGTAAGGAGGTGGTGAATTGTATTCTTACTCCGTCACCACAGGGACAACAACTATAAGCCACTATTAAAAGTCATTCCTATGTTTAGGATTAATTTGTTTTTAAAATAGAATGTCGTTCTCTTAACACTAACATCGAGATTATAGTTCAGATCGAGGTTGAGATTACGGCTTACATTTCAAATAATACTATTTTTACGAATTTTATTTTGAATTGTCCGATGTTTGGAGCACTTTAGAGCGTTCATGGTTACCGGAGGAATACCTTATTCCTCTCTCGTCGTCTCTATCGGTCTCACATCCAAAAATTTATGGAGGACGGCTTCCAAATTCCAACATTGGAACAAAATTGAGTCTTAGCCGCCGGGAGTGCTAAAATTCAAAGAAATGGGTCGCATATTATGAGTACATTCTCTTATTGTAATTAACTCAACACTCGCGAATCTTACACCCTATTAACTTGAAAATTTAGCGCAGCTTTTAAACGTATGCCTCTAATGCTGTCTGAAATATAAACTAAAGTCTAAGAAGTGATGAGTGATAAAAAAATATTTAAATTAATGGTGGACACAGGACCACACTGTTGACAGTTCTATGCCTACAGCCGCGGGCCGGTCCATCCGGGGTAGTACCACACTCTCGCAGAAAATAAGAAAAATATTACGTGGCTATGCGATCGAATGGAAGTGTAGCCAGTAAGTCTATAATAAACATTAATTTAATGCAATCAATTCAAGGACTAATTTAGTAATCATATCGTTCCAAATTAAATTTAAGCCTAAATGTATCTAGTGAAACAAGTTGTAATGATTTCGATTCGATTGCCTATGAGATTAAATTCTAGGCCAGTTAAATCGATAGGATTAAGCAAGTTGCTGCCTTTATACAATTTCAGATGCTTACGCGTGTATTAGACAAGTAATTTAAAATTATCATGGATATTAGTCCGTTTAATTTTATTTTTACTGTCCTGATTGAAATTCTTTATATTATCAAGTAAGGTGATGGGAGCCAGCCATTCGAGCTTCTAGTAAACAAATAACATTAAAATGAAATTGCCATCACATAATTGAGAGATTAAGCCGTCTCTAATTATTCGCTTGACCGATTATAATAAAATGGACGCACTTAAATTAGGCTAAAACCTTAGCAATTGTAAAAATGGTAGCAATCTTCTAGCAAAGATCTTTAATAACGTTAAATGAAAAATAAAATGACGACCTACGGTTTTGTTGCTTAGCCTGAACCCAAATAAAATAGTCATTTTCAAAATATTAATTAGTTTACATTCGTATAACAAATTTTTAAATATGTATAAGAAATAAAAAAAAGTTAAAAAAAAAGTTAAGTTAAAGTTTTAAGATATGTGGGTTAAATGTATTAGTGTAGAGATTGTAGAGAATTACAATGATATATAATCATCATAATCTTATTCTAATGGGGATGATTCAATATGTGCTCAGTCTTCTTCCATTGTACTTATTTATAAAATTTTGACAATAGTTTTATGACTGGCGGCTTGTCTGACGTTAACCATCCATAGCAATGTAATTTTGACCAGACGGCATTATATACAGTTGGTCCAGGTCGATGTTAAGCTCCTAATCGCCTTTTACGACACCCACACGCAATGTGAAGGTTGGTAGTATTCGTAACCGCCACCACAACAATTATAGTAATCTATAGCACATTATTTGACACAAGTATTATTCATTATATGACAAAATTTCTATTAAAGCTTGTCTTACCGTCCATATTGAAATAATATTTGTTCAAATACACTATTATATATATATTGCTATGGAGGAAAATAAAACATTGTAGAATGAATTTGTACAGTAGGTACACATTCGATGCGGTTTAAACTATTTAACTATTCAAGAGACCACTCCGACAGCAAGCAGCTCCGATGGTGTACTTCAAACAATTTCATTACCGACACCAGCTCTTTTATCTTGTAAATAACAAAGTTTCACAATTTTGTGACAAAGAACCCTGTGAATATTTTATGTTTTTGTCTTAAATCATATGCGACAAGTGACAAAGAGATTATTTCCTAAACAAAAATCTTACATACTAAGTATACCTATAATGAATATGAAGCAGTTTATAAAAGCAACGTACTCTGAAACAACTATTTATATCTACTGATGATTTTAAAACTTAACTGTATATTAAAAGCTTGCCAAGACGTGTTATAATAATTACCAGCGACAGTATCTAAATCTACTGAGCCTCTTTATTTTAAAATTGTAATTACTTTGATAAGCTTATTCATTTTGAGAGTATTTAGTTAGGGTACAGTGCAATGTAACGGTAATAAGTATGTATGAAGCTTTTTTTTTTGGAATATTTAAATAATTAACGTTTATATATTTTTTTTCAATCGACTATAATTATATATTTTATATCGCATGCCTAGGCCTTAGCTCGGAATTTCTCTACGTGGCAAAATTCGGCATACGGAAATCCGTAGAAGAACGGGTGTAACTGATATAACTCGAAGAATTAGCACGTTGAGTAATGGGCAGGCTACATTGTATCGAAACGACAATTGTTGGAGAAGGAAAGTTCTCGTGTGACGAACATGTATCGGACGACGCAATGTAAGACCCCACTAGATGGACTGACGACATCTCAGTAGGCATAGGGAGCTGTTGAATGCAACTGGTATAGGACCATTCTGAGTGACATTCTAGTAGGGAGGCCTAAATTCAATAGTACATGTCTATGGGCTGATGGATGGATAGATAAATTTATAATTAAACTAAGGTAACTGACCAAGCAATTAAAATACTTTATTTGCTTATGATACGATGATACCTGATTTTACCAATTATTATACAGAAAGATTAAAGTAGCAGTCTATTTTTAATCTGTAGAAATGCTTCCGATTAGGCCGAGATATACAATATAAAAAAAAAATAAGAAATTAGAATCTCTTCCTCTTCTTTTTATGTATTGGCAATCAGCTACTTATACGAGCCATTGTTGCCAGAGTCGAGTTATATAAATATATATAAATATTATCTTCACGTTCTTAGTCTCTTCAGGTTAGATTATTGTCCATCACTAAGTCAAATTGTCGCCATCAACAGTGCTATGGCCACATTGTTAATGGTATCTTGTGGGAATTTTGATGGAAAACGAAAACGTTGTAAAGAACTTTTATATGATATTCATTACATCCCAGTAGTTCTGTCACATCACATTACATAAAATGCCATCAAAATTATCTAATATAACACGTTAAAACACTGAGATATCGAATATAATACAAGAGCACCACATGACGTTTATATTCCCGCCAAACGTCCAAATTAGAATCTCCTCATCTTTTGAAGTTGATGACATATGCTGGTTCTTTGACCATAATGTTTTTTTACCATAAACGTTCTATGAATAATATGTGACAGGATTTTAATTCTTCTTCTTTTTATGTATTGGCAATCAGCTACTAAGTAATACGAGTCATTGTTGCCAGTGTCAAGTTATAATTATTTTTACGTTCTTAGTCTCTTCAAGTTAGTTATTGTCCGTCAGTAAGTCAAATTGTCGCCATCAACAGTGCTATGAGCACACTGTTAATGGTATCTTGTGGGAATTTTGATGGAAAACGAAAATGTTGCACTTTTGTATGATATTCATTACATCCCAGCAGTTCCGTCACATCACATTACATAAAATGCGATCGATTATATACGGTATATTCTAGTGTAGCCCGCATTTAGTTTATTTCTCCACCTTGCGGCCCTTGCCTGCCAAAAGTTTGCCCACCACTGGCATAGACAATTTTAATTACAGAGCGGAAAAAAGTAGATCATAGCTTTTTAGCTATGATATTTTTTTCCCGTTCCGTGGTTTGCCACGTATTTACGAATGTAAATTGTAATACGAATGTAAAAATTCTAAGGCTAAATAGCCTTAGAATAATAACACATAGAAACCTATTTGACGCACAAAATTTGTGCCACTAAATTGGTGACAAGAATGTCAACCTACGCCGACGCGTTCCGCAGTGTGCAAAGTCACGGCCACCGAAGACAAAGATCGGGTACCGGTGACCCGCTCGCACGGCAAAGAGAGGAGTTTCGCATGGTGGGTCACGCGCCGCCTCTTCTGTCACCCCAGACTGATTTGGCGGGGCGAGACCACATCTATAGTCTACCGCAAAAACAAAAAAATAAAAAAGTGTGCTAAGTTGTGTTCCATTTTACAGTAGTGTGCGTGTAATCACTAGCACACAGAATTTTTGGCTTCACTTTTTTAAACACCTTAAGTACCGAACTATCCTTCTGTGTTTTTATTCTAAGCATTCAGCCATCTTGTACCTTTTATAGCGATAAAGATTAATTAAAATTATGTAATAACGATATACATCTATTAAATATTCCAGATATAAAAGTGTAACCATAATTTAACAATAAATTATCCGTCAAACTTAGCAAGTCTTTCGCGATATTAAATTTTTATGCTTATACTTTGTAAGTATAAATTATAAAAACGCAAATATTCTTGGAAACGTAACCAATATTCTCAGAAAGAAAAATAAAGAGAATTCCGAATGTCGTAAAACGAGGAAACGATGCGCAAAATGGTTTTCGGTCCCTGACAACCAATTTTAGTGGATACGCAAAATGTGGCAATCTTATTTACGCGTTCATTACTGCAGTGTTTAAAAGGGTGAGGTTGACTTTTTAGAATTATGTTCTTTTTTGGGATATTAAAATTGTATGTCACGTAGTTGCTACTGGTCTTTATGGGTGTTGTTCTTTAAGTTACCTAAAGAAGTCAAATTAATATTCATCTATTATGTATAAACCCTGCGAGGGTACTTACATATTGTTTGTTTTAACATTTTAAATGAATCGAATAACCTACCACCGGATCGGAACGTAACCGATACTGAGAAGATCCGGCAAGAAACTTAGTGCGTTTGTCTATTATTATTATTTCTTTACTTTTTTATAACAAAATAATATATTTAGTACAATATGGTCAGTAATTATTAGCTCTCGTGCGATGCCCTTCGAACCCTGATATGTATTATGTAAAATTTATTGGGCAGTGGTTTGACAAAATTCACGAAGTCTTAAACATTCATGTTCATAGTCTTAAACCTCACCATGTATCACCAAGTTGTTTAAAAATGCTAAAAAACGATCACGTGATTAATAGACGTCCCCTAATTATTCTTTATCTATCTTAGATATTCTATTCAGATCTGGTAGAGCTTATATCTGCAGCGTTTATTCTACTTACTGTCGTGCCTAAAGTTGTATACATACAACTTTCTTATTACAAATAAGGGCTAGTGTTCACATTTCTTTGTGTATTGTCTGGTGTGTTTTTAGTAATTTTTTATACTGCTCATAAAGGCGCATAGTCTATTAACGCTGTCGCTAGCCTTTATTCTCCTTTCTAAATCATCAGAATTTTTGTTAGATATATATAGTCTTTAATTTATTCCCACTCGCTTAAATAATATAATATTCTTTGAGACATTCACACATTCAATGAAGGTAATAATAGATTAGGGATAATGTGTACAGTAGGTAACTACATTAAAATCTTGACAGAAAATCGTTTTTAGTATCTATATTATTTATTCATCTAAGATCTTGGGCGGAATCTGACGTATATTTTTTATTCGCTTCCATTAAAAGGATTTCACTGGAAAATTATTTCTAGTAATCTAACATTTTAGACAGGTATGAGAGAATCATATTCGTTGCAATTAAAAATTCTATGTTGCGTCAATGGAGGTTTATTGACAGGCTGAATGCATTTCATTGAAGTTGAACCACAATATAAGTCCCGACACTCAATAGAATTGCCCCGGCATAGAGTAAGAAAATGCTCTGTTCGTAAAAGCCGAAGCCGGCATCGCTCTAAAGAGTGCAGCCAGCTGTGCTTACATAATACAGCCTATGTGTCGTATATTGCCAATGAATAATGAACCTTCTTCCTTTGAAAATAAAACAGAAAGTTACTTTACTATTTTGAACTGGTGGTAGCTGGTTGAAATGCTTTGATACCTAATGAGAGTTTTGTGGTAGGCATGTCTTGTTATATTTATTGGCAAATATTTCTGATTCAATAATATTTTTCTGTTGCATTTTAGGTGACGTTTCATGCTTTTACGATCAGTTGCAAACGTTCAAGGTTCGAGTAGGAACATATAAACAATATGAACCATTACCGTTAGAGGTCTTAAAGCTGATCCCTAGATCTCGCACGCGCGTTTTATTTGTTCAAATAAGGGCATTACATAAAATCATCACTCACTTTAATGGTTATGATTATTACACATGCACCGTTTTATAAAGATGCATCAAAACTTCCAGTCGTTTCGTAAAGTAACTGTATGTTAATGATATATTATATTCAAAGATTATATTCGATATAATATTCGAAGAATAGCCAACGCATCATATATCCTTATGGTGATGAATAGATTTCCGTGTGGTGATGGAGTAAGAATACAATTCACCACCCCCTAGCACAGGGGTCGGCAACCTTTTGAGACGATAGAGCCAAAAATTAGAATTTATAAAGGTTTTTAAAGTCTTTAAAAAGCCACAATTTTTTTTGCCAACAATAGTTTGTGTGTCATTAATCAATTCAGAACTATTTTTAAATGTTTTCTTTATAAAGATTTTTTTTTCCGTTTAGAACTAAAGAGCTGCAACTTCATATTCAAAGAGCCGCATGTGGCTCGCGAGCCGCAGGTTGCCGACCCCTGCCCTATCAGTATATCCCGTGGGTATCGTAAAATACGATAAAGGGATATAATATGCAAATGGCATCTGTGCAAGAGAAGGAAAACTTGAAATAAAACCCTATCTCAATACGTCTGAACAGCGTGGTATAGTAGGTCAATTTCCCTCCCATTGTGAAGTAGGCCCGAGCTTAGCAGTAGGACATATGTGGGCTGAGATAATGATGATAAATAGATAGATAGATATTGTAAGAGACGATGTACGTAAATATATACATTAGTGGAAGCAAGGAAAACTCGAAATATAAAACTTAATGTTCACCCGTTTGGTCACAGCAGTATATATAGACCAATTGTCCTAGCAAGACGTATAAAAAATATAGGTATGTAAAAAATAACAAAAAAATTATAAAATCTTATAAATTCTTTTAAATAATTCTTGTAAATTCTTGTTATGTTTACATTTCATTATCTCGAACGACCTTTCAAATATTTGGCACAAGGACAGTTTGTGACACGGAGACAAACTTAGGCTATTTTATTAAATTGTTACTATAGCACAATACTGTTTTAGTACAAACATTTGCCTTAATCCAAATGAAAACAATTTTTAAACTTAATAATAATTACTCGAGTAATATGTACAAGAAGTGGTAAATTTGTTTTACTTTACTGATTTTATGATGTAGGTATATTTTATTTTAAGATAGTAAACCATATCCTTCATAATGGGGGGTCTGAGATAATAATCTCCAAATGTTATCGTCCAAAGAAATTAGTTTTTAAATATGTATGATTGTTTTTTCTTTTTTGTGTGTTTTAATTGTTAGACTCAGATGTCTATGACAACTTTATCCGGACTGTGGGTGAGCGCTGAGGGAAACGTATTAAAAAGATTTTCATATAGCCTAATAGAATATTTTACATTTACGTTTATCACTTCTAATTATTTAGCTAGTTTTGTTATACGTTTTATAGAATTGATTATATTATAAATACATGCCGTATGCTGTACGTCGTTATCGGGTATAATAATATAATACGTGAAAATAATGTTATGCAGCAGGTTGGAAGATAAATTTATAACTTACAACTGAGGCTCCGGGCCACTACAGGTCAGCGTTTGTATCTACACGACATAATTTAGTAGTACCTGTGCAATGCCAGGGCTGGTTGCTTGTATACATTATTTGTCACATGTCTTATTAAGAAGCGAGCTCATAGTACCGGGGGTAGTGACCGAGGCTTCCAACTATGCGTCATTGCTAATCTTAGCGATCTGCAACACGTTGGAATGACGCACCTTGACCTCCAACTGACTCAATCGCTAACACAATCATTACAAAAGTAATTACGACATGATTAAGAGTCGCTTGCTTTAATTTTAATAATTTTGTTTTAGTTGACGTAACATTATTATGAATAGAAAAAGTCGCTCATTGTTAAAGAAATCACTTTATTGTCTCAAAGTTAATCAACAGTGTTAAAAGCGAAATAACACTCAATCTCATCTATGATAAAAAATCTGAGAATAAAAGTTTGTGAAATGAAATGTTTATACTTAGTTCGTTTTCTTAGAATACTTAGGTATGATTACATAATTTTTATGACGGAATAAACAAATTTCACAGTTATACTAATATGTACATTTATTTGGAAAGTTTTGTCGGTATCCTATGTGTCTTAAGTATCATATGTATATCTATGTACTTCTATGAATGAACTCATATTAAATATATTCTTAAGTATTTGCTTGTCAAATAATTAATTATCTTTGGTTTTAATAGCAAATATTGTGAGGTAATCTAGAATATTTGTGTATTTATTGTAATGCTAGGCAGGATTTGAAATCCGTGCCTAGAAGACTATGTTAAGACTGACGTTGCCATCTTTGACTGACTTATTTAATCGTCGATATGGACGGTCAATATTGAGTTTATAATAATCTAATATCTAGTTGGTTTGTTAGATATCCTTTAGATTCTCAGGTTCCAGATGTCAGATGGTTTTAGCTCCTTTTGAAATTGATATTTATCCAAATTTACAAGGTCTAGGAAGCTAATTGCCATAGAATAGATCGAAAAGGCTACAATTGAGACAATAATGGTCACAAGCAATATTTAGAACATTCCATTTGTGAACGATTTTGGCGACATAACCGGATTATAGTTTAGCCTGTCCCCAAAAAAAAAGAAACCAAAAAAGTTTTAGTGAATTGCTTGAAAATGCAATCTAAGTAGTTTGACTATATAAAATATAAGAATTATTAAATATATAAGGGTATCATCATTATCTCAGCTCATATAATTATATTAATTATGTCCCATTGGGCTCGAGCTCGCTCGAGAAGAGAAATTGACCTACTATATCACATATACCACGCTAGTCTAGTATAGGGATTTTTTTTGAATTTTTTCTTTTCTTGCATAAATGTTAAGCATTTTATAACCCCTTAGACTTTTCTTACGATCACCCAAGTTGAAGATAGGGCTTGGTGAATTGTATTTTTTACTCTGTCACCATACGGATAATTATGGTAATGGGTAACTGATATAGGAAAAATTTGAGCGAATATTTCTAGGTTTAAAACTATTCCTAATAATCTATTATAACGTATATAATTTCATTTTCCTTCTTCATTATAAAGCTTTTAATACCAAATTAATTATATTGTTAGATTACGCATTGTAGCTGTGTGGTAGCGGCTACGAATACTACCAACCCTTACTTTGCTCGTGGATGTCGTAAAAACGACTAAAGAGTCTTATAACGACCTGGGCCAACTCCATCTGATGCCTTTTGGGCAACAATTACATTCCGTTGGAGGGTTGACGTCAGGCAGGCGGCCGGTCATAAAACTATTGACAATAACTTTTACAATATGTACTATGAAAGAAGAGTACATTTTGTATCGACCCCAAGTAATTGGGATAAGAGTAGGAGAATGATGATGATTACGCATTGATATTTTAATAAATGTATTATGATAATACTTATACACACCATTATAACAATAATAAACACAACATGGCCTTGTAAAAAAAAAACGGGTCAAACCATATCAGTTATCTGTAAAGTGGTTTTGATATGACGAAGTGCAATGCGAACAAAATTCCTCTTCGTTTTATAGATAACATTGTTCCACTAGCAATACACTCATACAAATTGAAATGTTATCGCAACAAATAATATATCAGTTACTAGCTTCTGCCCGCGGCTTCGCCCGCGTAAAAGGTACCTTTTCTAAAGTTTTTCATCCCCTATTTTTATTTAACCCCTTAAGGATCAATTTACAAAAAAAAATTAAAAAAATAAGAAAATTGAATGTCATATTTATTTATATCTTATCAATAGCCTAAAATAAGTTGGCTTTAAAAATGACGATAGTTCCTTACAACTTTTCATCCCCCTTTACAACCCTTTTTTGCATTAAAGAGTAGCCTATGTTCTTTATCAGGCAGGTTATATCCCCTATTAACACACAATTAAACAGATTCTTATACTATACCGAGGTTTGGAGCAATTATCTGTCGATTGCGCGAAGAACTGTCTTGCGTGAGGAACCAATGTCATTCGAAATCGGAGTTCACTACTTAAATCGCTACTGCATCTGTGCAGTAGCTTTAGAAATAGATTAGGATGTTAGAATTTTTTGTGCTTCAATACTAAATATTATCTGTTTAGTAGTTAGTTATATCTTTTTGGATTATAGTTGGTGTGATGTGTTCAACTAAAAGATGTATGCAATAAAAACAATAAACTTGCATCACTGTACGCCAATTGTGGTGTGGTGAGCCAATTTTCTTCCCACGTGTTTTCCCTCAAAGAAACGCCTCAAATAACTCTTACTTTTTATTGACCCAGAATTGCAAAATGATTGCCGGTGATCACGTGAATCGTCATATTTTTTTTTTGTGTTTGTCTTAGTTGTTAGCCTCAGATGGTTATGACAACTTTACTCGGGCTATGTGTGAGCGCTGAGGACTCTCAACCCGAGTCTTCAACATCAGCATCATCCTACTGTTATCCCAATGGTCAATGAAATATGTCGTCTACTTCCAAAGTTCATATTGCAAACGTTTTGGCAATAGTTTTATGACGCCTGCCTGACCGCAGCCTCTTTGGGAATGTAAATGTATACAGCGTCATATAGAAATGCCATAAGTCGATATAATGCTTCTATTGTTAATCGTCTTTTATGACAGCCACGAGCAATGTAAGGGGCCGTTCATAAATTACGTAAGAGATTTTGAAGAATGATTTAACCCCCTCTTCCCTACCGTAAGACATCATAAGATTGCAACTACTCTCCCTGTACCTTAAGAATTTATGTAAGAAAGGGCCCTATTGATCAAATATAACTCTGTTTACTCTGGCAATATCTTTTATTACAATCTTCTTACTACAAGTATCATTAACTCACTGCAATGACATTAATCTTATTAATCTATCACAGTTTTGACCAAAATTAGTAATTTTCAATTTAATATCATACGTAATGTCAGGTTCACTATCCCCTTCCTGCCTATAGTAAGAAGTTATAATATTCAGGTAACACAAAACGCCTTACATAATTTATGAATAGCCCCTAAGGGTTGATTGGATTCGTAGTCATCACTACACTGCATTAGTAATAATAACGCGCGTATTAGAATATATAGATACTCTACAGATTTAATCATCGACTTAAATACCTGAAGTTCAAGATGTCATGTTTATTACAGAGGTTTTATCTTACCATAACAGTTGAATATGAAAAAACCAACAAAAATAGTAATTTTAGTTTACTATCTGTCAGTAAAAAAATATTAAAGCAGCAAAAACTGATTGTTAATGTAAAAATGTTCATTTTGTACGCAAACTTAATAAATCATACAATGCTTTTTGTATGCGGGTCCTGAGAATCCGCTCGCAAGGTTTGATCCAAACTAAATCCAATATTTGTAAGGCGGTTTTGAGAGGGTTCACATCCGTAATTCCGCTTTGGTATTCAAAACTAGTACCTTAGATCGCGACCTCAATATTGATCAGTTGTACTTGACATGCTACTCGTCTCCATGAGGACTTTTCACTCGAACCTTTCGTTTACCATCGTATCAAAGTCAAACCCAGAGTATTCGATAGTGTAAATGTAAACTATTTTACCTTCAAATCGGATTGGTGATAATGAAAGTTGGATATTTTAAGAACATGAGCGTATTTTCAATGAAGTAAGTATAGCGAATGGTCAGGTAGAATCGTGACTTTGAATTACTTCGATTATTATATAAAACAAGGCTAATGGATATAGGTACAGAAATTAGACTGAACTGAATTTCACGAATGTATTTAGGCATTCTTGTCACGCAATCTGTTGTAGTTAAATAGTACTTAGTGATCATTCACATGACCTTAAACGACCTTGCGGAAAATAATAGTAAGTTAAATGGTTCTAATGTCTGTTTAGAGAAAATACATTTATTGCAATTTAAGAATGTACTAATGGCATAGCGGTTAAGATACCGCAATGCTAAGTTTCGAGGGTTCGATTACCACACAGAACGATACTTTGTGCCACCCACAAATTGTTGTCCTGAGTTTGAGTGTTTGTATCCGCTAATTATATGTTTGTAAAGTCCGCTGCAAGGGTTATTTCTTAAGCGCAGGTTGTTGTCTTTTTTTTTTTAAATATTGGTTTCAAATCTATCGCTAGTCAAGTAGGTAAAGAATAGACGGGTGGGCCACTGAAGACAAAGACTGGGTTCAGGTAGCCCACACGCACAGCATCCAGAGGTACATTGAAGGGCGGGTCTATGGGGTCGCGCGCCACTTCTTCTGTCGCCCCGGACGGATTTAGCGGGGGTGACCCGTCCATGGCGCATGTTCCATGGCTAAAAAAGCAAGGAAATACTGCCGTTACTCAATTTATAGATCGATTATTGCTTTTTGCTGAATGGCCTTTTTGTAATCTTAGATAGTTTAGATCATTTTAGTTATTTCACATTTTCAGTTATTTTTAACAAGTCTTTTCTTTTTTAACTGACTTCTAAAAGGAGGAGGTTCTCAATTCGATTGGTATATTTTTTTTATGTATGTACACCGATTACACTAAGATGTATAATCCGATTTACTTGATTCTTCTTTAATTTGATGGGGAATAGCGGATTGGCATTTGGTCCCATAAAAACTTAATATAGTTTGGCCGGTGTCGGTATCTTTAGTGTAGGAATTTCATTACAGTAAGCTGTTTATAATTTTGTTTAGTGCTTGGCACCGATTTCAAACCTATCGATAGATAATTATAATAAGTTATTTTATACTTTTTTAGATTTTGAAGTCGGTTTTTTTAAACGAAAGTTTTTTATTCCTTCTCAACACCCCGCACTAAGAAAATAATTCTTGTATTGCGGTGGACTTTACAAACATATAATTAACGGATACAAATTACACTCAGACTCATAATGACAATTTGTGGATCGCACAAAGTATTGTCCTACGTGGGGATGGAACCCACGACACTTCGCACGGTAGGTCGATATCTTAAGCACTACGTCATCTGTGCAGTTTATACTTAGCACTCGTATACCAACAAAAACCCAGTTGCCGTTGTTAAGTTAAACCTAAGCAATAAACTAGAGATAAGAGAACAAACACAATAATTTCATTTTCTCTATCTCTGAGTTGCAGGTACTCATTAAAAGATTAAAGAATCACCCTTATTAACTGTAATTTATGTTTGACCTATCTTTATTCTCTTAAACGTAATATTATGATATACACCTATGCGATGTTAGTAATATAAATTAAATCTTCCTGTCAAGCTACTCTTAAATTTATTACATACATACATATCATCACGCCATATCCCTTGCAGGGTAGGCAGAGAGAACAGAGTGCCAGAGAACTCTATCCTTGCATACTTCACTCGCTTCCTCAACATTCATAATTCTCTTCATACACGCTCGCCGGTTTTGGAGACTCTTGACTCCAACTTCTTTCAGTACGTGACCAATTTGGTCTAGGTAGGTGAGTCTCGGTCTCCCCCAGTACCTACATCCTTCCACTTTCGCATTGTATATCTTCTTAACCATCTCTTAATTTATTGATAAACGGAAAAAAATATAGAGAAAATATTGACTGCACGACGCGTCGAGTTATTATTCAAATCTGATTGATTCGTTGTATATAACACCAATGGTTACACTGAAGTCTATATGTAGTTCGTGTTTATTAATTATGTATTACATATAATATGTATGTATCCAAAGCCATCGCGACGCGAGGATCTTTGGGTGTTATAAAAAATTATAATCATTCATTCTCCTACTCTTATCCCAATTACTTGGGCTCGATATAATATGTACTCTTCGTTCATAGTACATATCGTAAAAGTTATTGACATTAGTTTTATGACCGGCCGCCTGCCAGACGTCAACCCTAATTGGAAATGTAATTGTTGACCAAATGACATTAGATGGAGTTGGCCCGAGGTCGTTATAAGGCTCTTAGTCGTCTTTTACGGCATCCGCGAGCAGAGTAAGGGTTGGTAGTATTCGTAGCCGCTACCACACAGCAAATTATAAAAAATTATAATACTTCAAATAATATTGTTTAAGACAATATCGTGGACTTTGTTTTTTGGCGGCGGACTTTGGAGATGATCACATCCCGCTAAATCCGTCCCGGGCGACAAAAGAAGCGGCGCGCGAGCCCATACACCCGCCCTACGTGTAGACAATATCCTGCACTACAATATCTAATCCTTATATTGCGGTGGATATTAAAACATATAATTAACAGTCACAACTTATGCCCAGACTCGGAATAACAAAGTAATGCCCATAATTACCACGCTTGACAGGACGAGTTACAGTAGTTGTTGGTGGTTTGAAGAATTCGAAATGGATGATTGGATTCCTGGAAAACCCAGGAAAACGGTTCTGTCTATTCCTGTGGTGCTTTGTTTGCTAATTATAGAACTCCTACGTGAAGGGATGGTGAAACGTTATATTCTTAACCCATGTCACCATAGAAGGATATAATAATTAATTCTTAATTTAGAGCCTAAAATCTAACTTTTTTTTTTCATATTTGATGTGCTGCGAGATTAGCGTGTTTAAACAAATAATCACATTCTTAAGTTTAATAATATTAGTATGTATGTTCTGTAAGATATTTCCCTAATACTTAGTACATTACTTCCAATAACGATAAACAGCCTGAGAAAGGCTATGCTTATAAACTTACACATAAAACGCCGCGCGTTAAATGTGCAAAAGTCTCCATAAAATGTAAAATGCAATGGTCGGTAAGGCTCGCAATTTAAAATGTTGACGGATTCCTATAATCGAATTTCGTTGACGCCAATAACAAGCGCCTGTGCCACGCAAATATTACAGTTAGACGGGTTTACTATCTTGTGAAATATGTATATAATATATTCATAGGAAGCTCTCATTTCTCTGCGTTTTTTTTTTATGATACGCGATTTTATCGTTTTTGACCGAGACAACATTGTTTTATTTACCATGACGTGCCATCATAAAACCGTATACCTAATTTCTTGATATAGCGTCGTGTATTTTTTATTACTGCTGCCCATGGACCTTTGCAATACTAGATGTACCGCTAGGTCGCTGCCTACCGATGATAACCAGCTCGAAAGTTGGGCTGCTGGTTCTCTCACTCACCGAACGGAGTGCAACAGCAATTGTGCCAATTGCTGTTGCTCAGTACTCAGTTGTCGATTGTCTGCGAGAGTGTGGTACTGGCTCGGACGGACGGTCCCGCGGCTGTAGACAAAAAATTGACAACAGTGTGTGACACTATTATTCAGTAAGTTTATATATTTATAATTAGATTTATTATCATCATCACAGACCATAAATGTCCCACCGTTGGGCTCGGGCCTCCTCCGTAATGGGAGGGAAATTAACCTACTATACCGCGCTGGTCAGACGTGTTGGTATAGGGTTTTGTTTCGAGTTTTCCTTCTCTCGCATACCCGACTAGAAATTTTTTCGTCTTCCTTAGCAGGACCGGACCGGGCATGCCCGATCTGGACCAGATAAGGTATGTAACGCAGAAGATATATCTGGACCCGATCAGGAAAACCTTATCGGGTCCAGATCAAGCATTCCTGATCGGGTCCAGATCAGGCGTTCCTGATCGGGTCCGGTTGAAATTTTACTGATCGGAACCAAATCAATCATCTGCGTTATATATCTTGCCTGATCCAAAACGAGTATGCCCAGTCCGGTCCTTTTAAAAAACATGAATATCTTAAAGAACATGTTTAATAGGTAAAAATATAAATTAATATATGACGTAGGCACCGAATGCAGTGCTTATCATAGAGAGTCCCAGTGAGCCGTTACGATTAGTGTTGCATATCGATAGTCTACTATCGATAGACAATCAATTGTCTATCGATAGTTTACGTATAAGCAATAGTATCAATAGTATATCGATTGTATTGTAATACGTCAATACTATCGATACTATCGATAGTATCGATAGCTCTCTACGAGCAATACTATCAATAACAACGATACTATCGATACTATCGATAGTGATTCATTCGATAGTATCAATACTATCGATAGTATCGCTAATACCATTAGTTTTAACTCAAAACTATCGATACTATCGATAGTATCGACTATTTTGGACTATCGATAGCAAGCAACTATTCGATAGTATTGTTGTCTAAAGTTATGTTATGTGGTAAGCCAAGTACTGACATTATTATTAAAGAAATTTATTTAAATTTGCGTCATCATAGAGTAGAACAAGACGACTTTTGACGGGAATTTGAAAACGTCATGTATTATATTACATACATACATACATAGCTTCACGCCTGTTTCCCAGAGGGGTAGGCAGAGACTACGGATTGCCACAAACCACGATCCTGGCATACTTCCATCGCTTCATTCACACTCATAACAGTCTTCATGCATACTCTACGATTACGCATACTCTTAATATGACCTCTCGTCAATACATCGCTAATTTGATCCAGAAAATTATGACGAGGTCTTCCCCTTGTATTCGTCCCACTCACGCTTGCTTTATATATTTTCTTCGTCAACCTCTCTTCACTCATTCTTTCTAAGTGTCCAAACCACCTCAGCATACTCTTTTTGATCTTTGTCACTACTTCTTCATTCACACCACAGCGCTCTCTTATAACACTATTCCTAATTTTATCTTTCAGGCTCACATCACACATACTACGAAGAGCTCTCATCTCTACAGCATTTATTCTACTTTCATGTCTTCTCTGCCAAATCCAACTTTCACTACCATACATGAGGGTAGGTACTAATACTCCCTTATGCACAGCTAGACGTGCCTTTTTGGACACATTTCTGCTTCTCATAAAGGTGTACAGTGCCCCATTCACCCTATTACCAGCATTTACTCTTCTTTCAACATCATTATCATTTTTACCATCTCGAGTAAATAATACACCCAAATACAAAAATTCTTTCACCTGTTCCAATTCCTCACCATTTATACTAATTTTACATTCCGTCATACATTTATCCTTTTCAAAAACCATTATTTTCGTCTTACGTACATTTACTTTCATGCCTTTTCTTTCAAAAGCTTCATGCATAGTAGTTACCATCGCCTGTAAATCCTCAGCCGACGATGCAAGTAATACCTGATCATCGGCATAAAGAAGACATTTGATAAGTAACTCATTCATTCTTAAACCACAATCATTATCTTTCAGATCTTTCAGACAACTATCCATGAATAGGTTAAACAGCCACGGTGATGCTACACATCCCTGTCTAACACCTTTATCAATATTAAACCATTCCGTGTAGGATCCGTTTATTCTTACGCACGCCCTGGAGTCCTTATAAATGGATTTCAGAGCGTGAATAAGATGGCTGTCCACCCCATACATAGACAGTACCGACCACAATTCATTCCTCCTCACTTTGTCATAAGCCTTCTCCAAATCAATAAATGCGCAAAAGATTTTCTGACCTTTAGCCAAAAATTTCTGCGTCATACATGTTAAGGAGAAGACTTGATCCGTACAACCCATACCTTTTCGAAAACCCGCTTGTGCATTCCATATTTTCTTGTCAGTTACTTTCACTACTCTTTCAATCAATACTTTTGC
This sequence comes from Lymantria monacha, assembly GCA_905163515.2. NCBI lineage: Eukaryota > Metazoa > Arthropoda > Insecta > Lepidoptera > Erebidae > Lymantria > Lymantria monacha. The sequence continues at coordinate 23,618,087 of LR991083.1, forward strand.
ATACAGTTTGCCGACAATGCTAAGGAGGCTTATGCCCCTGTAGTTTGCACAATCTTGCTGGGAACCTTTCCCTTTGTACAGAGGTACAATAACTGCCTTACACCAGTCGTCAGGTACTTGGCCATGTATTATATCATGTATTATATTATCTTGTATTATATTCGATATCGTAGTGTTTTAACGTGTTATATTAGATAATTTTGATGGCATTTTATGTAATGTGATGTGCGGCGATACTAGGATGTAGTGAATATCATATAAAAGTGCTTTACAACGTTTTCATTTTCCATCAAAATTCCCACAAGATACCATTAACAGTGTGGCCATTGCACTGTTAATGGTACAGTTTGACTTAGACAACGACTGACTTGAAAGACTAAAAACGTGAAAATATTTATAACTTGACACTGGCACCAATAGCTCGTATATGTAGCTGATTGCCAATACATAAGAAGAAGAAGAAGAGTAGAACAAATTTTAGTCAGGTGAATAACATTAAATTTGTGATACTAACAAAGTGAAACAATTATAATAGCAATACTTGCTGCTGTCAATATTTCTTGAGTTTCGGTGGGAATGTGGAAGTATTATGTCATATTCTTGGATTATTTCATTTATTTATTTTCTTTTTGAAGTAAAACTTCTTTAGGCGCGACTAGGGAGTAACTCAGATTTTTTTAAATAGGATCATAATTTATTACTAGATGGCGCTGTAACAAAGTTAATGGATTCTAAGAGGACATATATTAGAGTCTAAATCGCGCTATAGAAATTTTTACAAATTTTAACTATATATATTAAAATTTATAATGAACTTCTGTACTCGCTTCAATTACCTGTTTCGAATGAATAGTATTAATATAACATTTGTAATAATGAATAATCATTGTAAAGCACATGATTAATAGATATAATAATTATAATATAATATTTATTTATTTAAGTTAATATTTAATCATTTCAGTGATATATGTCGTCAACGCCAAAGAAGTTTTACTTCAATCGCGCGTAAAGGTTACACGCACACATTTTTTTTTCTTTTTGTTAAAATGGGTCAATCCTATGAAGAAATTCGACATATTTTAAAATATATATACAACATATTTTATTACAAAAAAGATACATGCAACGCAAGCTGTGAACAAATTGTGACGTTTATGGACCTAATGTGGTGTCAGAGAGAGTAACACAATGGTTTAAATGTTTTCAATTCGGGAATTTTGATGTCAACGTTGCATCTCGCTCATTTCATTTTCAATTGTATATAATATACAATTAAAAAATTATTCTGGATTCAGTTAGATATATATTTCTATATCCCTATAATGTGAAGTTACATATATGTAAGCATATTTTTAATAGAGCCTTCTAGATGGATCACATTGCAATCGAGCATACAGAGAACTTATGTTTTTCGGACCCTGTTAAATTTACTTCACTAGATTAATATCGCTAAAAATACAACAAATCTAATGACTAATTACGGCCATAATTCTGTGTAGAATTGTAACTCAGAATTCTTGATTATGTTTTTCATAATTTTGTTTAACCGAAACTTTCAAAGCTAATAATTACACTAAAATTTTATAGTAATAGACATTCTGAGTTTCATTAGTATACTGGAACAAACCATTTTTTTCATTTTATTGCTTATGGTGGCGAACGAGCAAGCAGCACACCTGATGGTAAGTGTCACAGTCGCCCATGGAGCTTGGCAATACTAAGGTTATAGCTTAGGCCACTGCCTACTAATAAAATCCCCAAACCCACCCAGTTGAACTGCCAGCTTTTTCGCTCACCGAACGAAGCGCAATAGCACATTGCCATTACTCAGACGCCGATCTTCTGCGAAAGTGTGGTACTACCCCGGAACCACCGGCCCGCGGCTGTAGACAGAAAACTGTCAACAGGGTGGTACAAGTACAAGGTACCACTTACATTCATTCACACATTCCGACCCAATTGTCCAGAAGTCTCGCAGCATTATAATTTTACTCAACTTTCAATGGCTATTGATCTTAACCATTATTAGCTAACTTGGGCTTCAAAGTAAGAACGCAAATGCACGTTACTGCTAGAAAAGTCACCACAAAATTCACTGAAAACAAGTAACAGGGACACAACTACGGTATTTATATTTTTAAGCAATACTATTGAAAATTTTCTGGCAATCGATAGCCCGAAATAGTCGATACTATCGATAGTATCGATAGTTTTACGCTAAAACTAATGGTATTAACGATACTATCGATAGTATTGATACTATCGAATGAATCACTATCGATAGTATCGATAGTATCGCCGTTATTAATAGTATTGCTCGTGGAGAGCTATCGATACTATCGATAGTCTCGATAGTATTGATATGTACGATACTATCGATAGTCCTATCGATAGTATGAATACTTTTTGAGGTTAACTATCGATAGTCAAACTATCGATTTTTATGCAACACTGGTTACGATTATGGCGCAACCACCAGATGCTAACGACTGCAACTGTCGCCTGAATTTCTCATTCATGACCTGATCGATCTGTTTTAATCTAATTCGATAACAAAAAATTTAATATTGGGCCATCTCATTGCGCTTCGAAGAATCTTAACACCGCGATTCAAATAATGACGTCATTTTACTAACGCCATCTATTTATTATGACCCAAAACATTAAATGTTAGAATGGTTGTTACAATATAATATTTCTATCTATCTATGTTTTCAAATGTTAGGTACATTCATATATATATATATATTATTTATTTTTGTTTTTTACTTTAAATATAAATTATTTTTATATTATTAATTAAACATAATTATTATTAAATACATATAATTAATTAAAGATTTCAGATTAATCTCCTCTGATGCAAATACAATTTCGCCGTGGCATAAATATGTCAATCATGTCACTTTTTTGAATTTTGATTGATATTTTTTTTGTGTTACGAAAACTGTTTCTGGTTCTGATATACTACAAGCCTTACTATATACTTGATGATATTTCACATCAGGCTATCCTTATTTTGTCCTGATCCGGTCCTGATCCGGTATGCCTAACCATACTTGATGTTATTTCACATCAGGCTATCCTAATCAGGACCAGACCTGGTCCTGATAGGTTTTGCCGGTTCCGGCATGCCTCATTCTGTCCTGATCGGGTCCTGATCTGGTATGCCTTACCATACTTGATGATATTACACATCAGGCTATCCTTATTTGGTCCTGACATGGTCCTGATCCGGTATGCCTTACCATACTTAATTATATTTCACATCAGGCTATCCTTATTTGGTCCTGATCTGGTCCTGATCCGGTATGCCTTACCATACTTAATGATATTTCACATCAGGCTATCCTTATTTGGTCCTGATCTGGTCCTGATCCGGTATGCCTTACCATACTTAATGATATTTCACATCAGGCTATCCTTATTTGGTCCTGATCTGGTCCTGATCCGGTATGCCTTACCATACTTGATGTTATTTCAGATCAGGCTATCCTGATCAGGACCAGACCTGGTCCTGATCGGGTTTGCCGGATCCGGCATGCCTCATTCTATCCTGATCGGGTCCAGATACATGATCTGGTTGAACCATACTTTTTTCTAGTCGGGTAGATGTTATATGCGTTTTATATCCCTTAGTCTTCTCGTACGATCACCCACGGGTAAGATATGGGGTGGTTAATAGTATTCTTACTCCGTCACCACACGGAAAGATTTATTATACATAGATTTATTATACATATATTATATGTATATTGTAAAAATGTATTGCGCCTTTCTCAAATATCTGTCTCGTTACTTATACTTTATAATCGACATAAAAAAAGAAGCATCCACTCCTTAGGCAGAAGTTCATATAATAAGATTGTAGTAGTTGTTTGGTACTTTAGTTACATTATTAAATTGCGTGGGTAGTCAGTTGGCTTAAGTAGTACCTAGTTATAAGTCGCCTTCTATAAAAAATAAGAAAGGAATTGTAAAATAAATTTGGTTTATAGGTAGGCAATGGTGCTATTTTATGCTTTTCAGTTCCTTGATATTTTTTGAAGACCGTTTCTTTTTAGTTAAATATAATTTATGCTTTTTGAGCTCGAGTTGTATATAATATGTCGACGATTATTAAATAAATATTTAATATTATACATTCTGCGTTCATTATAGTTAAACGGGCCCAACTTATATATAAAATGCCAGACAGAACTTTATGTTGCGTAAATTTACAATTTTATAATAGAATAAAATTTACCACTTATTACATAGTTTTATATTACTATCTAGGTATTATTATTTCTGATATTTGATATTTATGCCGCCAGAATGAACAGAACTTATGCTATTCATATTCCTGTGTTAATATTATCAAGATTTTTTATCAAAAATCACGGTAGATTTTCATTTCTTACTTTAGCAATTCGTATCTATAAATTATATCGTTTATACCGGCGACATTTATATTAAACTTGCGGGGCAGATTATATTAAAAGTATGCAATATTGCGTACATACTTCACGTATATTCATTTGGTTTTGAAAATAACATTCTATCCTTACTAATATTATAAATGCGAAAGTAACTCTGTCTGTCTGTCTTTCACGCTAAAACTACTGAACCGATCTAAATGAAATTTGGCACACAGATAGTCTAGAACCTGACAAAGGACATAGGCTACTTTTTAATGCAAAAAAAGGGTTGTAAAAGGGGATGAAACGTTGTAAGAAATTATCGTCATTTTTAAAGCCAGAAGCTTGAAACTTATTTTTAGGCTAGAAAAGAGTATGAAAGTAAAATTAATGCGATCTCTGCGGAAAATCTGTGGAGTTAGGCTGACCGATGGCATTCGTAACGACGACGTAAGAGAGCGAGTAGGTATGAAAGAGAGTATTGTTGTAAATATGCGAAAGGGAATGCTCCGATGGTTCGGACATGTGGAAAGAATGCCGAACGAACGTCTGGTTAAGAAGATATACAATGCGAAAGTGGAAGGATGTAGGTACCGAGGGAGACCGAGACTAACCTACCTAGACCAGATCGGTCATGTACTGAAAGAAGGTGGAGTCAAGAGTCTCCGAAACCGACGAGCGTGTATGAAGAGAATTATGAATGTTGAGGAAGCGATTGAAGTATGCAAAGATAGAGTTCTCTGGCACTGTTCTCTCTGCCTACCCTGCAAGGGATATGGCGTGATGATATGTATGTTTGTATGTGTATTAGATATAAATAAATATGACATTAAAATTTCGTAAAAATATTATTCTTAAGGGATAAAATAAAAATAGGGGATGAAAAACTTTAGGAAAGTAACTTTTTACGCGGGCGACCCGCGGGCAGAAGCTAGTTTACTATAACTGTAAAAATATATTTTTTCTATTAGTGTACATTTAATATAATAAATAGCTATATTTTGATTTTGCGAGTACGACTAATTTAACACCTTTACAAACACGTATATTCCCGAAAAAGAGAAGGTTCATTAGCAGTCAATTTTGTTGTATTTCTTGGAATAACACGTATGTGGGTCGGATTGTTGTCTCTTCGTATACATACACGAAACGTGACTTCTTAAACAACTCGTATTTCATTTACTTAATGGCCGAAACCCATTATGTCTAAACAAATGTAGGCTCTCTGTGTTACTCTAATTTGGTTGTCAAATTGAAACAAATATACTTACCTTGCTGTACTAATTGTTCAGCAGAATTTCAATAACTTTGCAAATCGTGTGATAATGACTTTGTAACTGATCCAACAGTTATATTTCAAAGTAGAATTTGTTATAAACACAATAAATAAACTGTCGTTTCGATAGTATCGAAACGACAGTCTAATTAATTAAGTTTATAACAAAGACGTCGTGGTGAACTAAAATAGTGTTGATCAAAGAACATCTCAATAAGATAGTTGATTAGAAAGATATAAGAAATTACAAAAAAAAAATGGAGTAACAAGGGTCCTTTGTCATACATAAACGATTAATTAATCAATATAGTTAGCTTCATTTCTTTCTTTATACTTTACTAGCTTCTGCCCGCGTCTTCGCCCGCGTAAAAGGTTACTTTCCCAAAGTTTTTCTTCCCCTATTTTTATTTTACCCCTTAAGGGTAATTTTTTACAATATGTTAATGTCATATTTATTTATATCTAATCAATAGCCTTAAAATAAGTTTCAAGCTTCTGGCTTTAAAAATGACGATACTTCTTTACATCTTTTCATCCCCCTTTACAACCTTTTTGCATTAAAAAGTAGCCTATGTCCTTTATCAGGCTCTAGACTATCTGTGTACCAAATTTTATTTAGATAGGTTCAGTAGTTTTGGCGTGAAAGAGCGACAGACAGACAGAGTTGCTTTCACATTTATAATATTAGTAAAGATTATCAATGTAATACTTATTCCTTTTCAGCGACAAAGGTTGATACGCCATTTTCTCCATGACTGCACAGATGGCGTAGTGGTTAAGATACCGACCTTCCGTGCCAGTGCCGTGGGTTCGATTCCCACGCAGGACATTACTTTGTGTGATCCACAAAGTGTTGTTCTGAGTGTGGGTGTAATTAGTCTGCGTTAATTGCATGTTTGTAAAGTCCCCCGCAATACAAGGTTTATTTCCTTAGTGCAGGGTGGTGTGAAAAAAAATAATAATAATAAAAATAATAATTTTCATGGTAATTGCCTTTGTATAGTTTGAATAAAACCTTTTAAGAAAAATAACTTGAAAATCTTTTAAGAAAAGTACCACGACCATGTAGCCAACTTCTTTCTCTTTATGATTGACAATACGCCTACAATGTCATATTGACAGAACATTTTCATTCATTTCTTTTATAACGATTGAAGAACGAAATGAAATTGTGAACGCCAATTAAAAAAAAAAAACGAAATGTATTTGTGGATCAAATATAGCTTTCCATTACCTAGGTATATTGAATATTGGCCACCGAAAACAAAGATCGGGTACCGGTGGCCCGCTCGCACGGCGAAGAGAGGTGTTTGCAGGGTGGGTCCATGGGGTTGCGCGCCGCCTCTTCTGTCGCCCCGGGCCGATTTGCCGGGGCGCGACCACATCCATAGTCCACCTAGCGAGGAAAAAAAAAAGGTATATTGAATATTTGGCTACCGAAGACAAAGATCGGGTACTGGTGGCCCGCTCGCACGGCGAAGAGAGGTGTTTGCAGGGTGGGTCCATGGGGTTGCGCGCCGCCTCTTCTGTCGCCCCTGACCGATTTGCCGGGGCGCGACCACATCCGTGGTCCACCTTGCGAGAAAAAAAAAAGGTATATTGAATATTTAAATAATATTCATATTAAATAACACTATGCAATATCGATTTCCGCGTGGTGACGGGAGTAAAATACAATTAACATCTGTGCGAGAGAAGGAAACCTCGAAACAAAACCTTATACCAACACGTCTGACCAGAGTGGTATAATAGTAGGTCAATTACCCTTTCATTATGGACGAGGCTCGAGCCCAACAGTGGGGCATACATGAACTGAGATGATGAATATCGATTAATGAACGGTAAGTTGCAGATTTAAGATTTTTTTTTAGTTATTGAATGAACAAAACAAACGAAACTTTAGACATAGTTTTTTATAAAGACTAGGGATTACTATAGAATAAATCCTCGTGTCTCATGGAACTTCACAAACATATAAGTTAGGAACACATATTACACTGGAACTCTGAACAATCATTTGTGCGGCAGCATTCTGTGTGGAGATCGAACCAAGACATGGTACGGGAAGTAGATTGACTAATTCGTAAACTATATGTAGTCGGAATGTATGTGTTAGTATATGATCTTGTATATTACGTGTCTTTATATAATTTCAGATTTATAAAAAATAATAGATTATAAATAAATATCACATTGTTATACACCTACATTCTGAAATATGAAACTAAATTTGTTATCGTTTTAATAATCATAATTAAAATAGACACAAATGTTCCTTGGATAATTATCATCAACGTTTATTAGCAGTAATAAAAAATTCTTAATATCTTTGTCTAGTAAGTCGTTCAATCCCAGTTTGCTCCCAAAATAAAATAATTTTATAATCATAAAACATTAGCCTCAAATTCAGTTTGATTTAAATAGCCACTCGTGTGGTGATGGAGTAAGAATACAGTTCACCACCCCTCTCTTACCTGTGGGTATCATAAAAAACGATTAAGGGATTTAATATGCATATATCATCTGTGCAAGGAAAACTCGAAATAAAATTCTATACCAACACGTCTGACCAGCGTGGTATATAAGTAGGTCAACTTCCCTCTCATTATGAAGGAGGCCCGGATTGGCGTCGGATTTATTACCCTCTATAAGAGGGTAATAAATCCGATGTAAATAGAATTTGAGACCGTCATCATCATCTCAACGCATATACGTCCCACTACTGGGCTCGAGTCTCTTCCATAATAGGAGGTAAATTGACTACTACATTACCCTAGTCAGGCGGGTTGGTATAGGGTTCTATTTCGAGGTTTCTGTCTCTTTAATATGACCGCATATATCGACGGAGATAGTCATATCAACAATTTTTAAGTTTTAGATAAGAAAATACGGGCGATATCGCCCGTATTTTCTAGCCCATATGGGCTCAAGTTTCTGTGCCTTTCTGTCGCGTCGATGCGTCGTTCCGAAGTGCGTTAGGAATGTTAGGATTAAGATATCGTTCCGGTGGTAGCTACCCGAAAAGACAAGCTTCCCTGCAGACTATTAGATTGAATTAAGTCATGGTGCTAGTCGTCCGCTCAAAAAGCGGTGCATGAGCGATAGCGAATTGTGATACCCTGCGTAGTCTTACTCTCTTTCCGAAAGGCCAGGTAGAGGTACCACAACTAGCGGCTCATAAAGGATAAAAGTATATAAAATATATTGAAAAGTGCTAACTTTTAATAAATCCGTAATCTTTAATCTTAAATTAAACCCAATATTATACCTATCATAAATATTGAAACAAGAGACACTGAATTTATTAAATAGTAAATTCAAAAAGTTCGATAACCTGGCAAGTTTGGTTCTATGAAGCAATCGACTTTCATTAAAGTAATATCATATTGCATTTATTGCCACGTTAACAATATTGTTTACGTCACACAAGTTTGTCACTCGTTTAGTAATACCCACGTACTATTCCAATTTATATTAACCTTATACACTAATATTAATACATCAGCTGCGTGGACCGGCTCCAGACGGTCACTAAGTACACAATAATTGGATAACATTTTATTAAGGCTTTTTTTTTCATAGAAACCTTCACGGGCTTGGGTATAATAAGTATGTTAACTTTCATCACAATCAGATGAGCTGCTTAGGAATACATAGAGGTCAAACATTTTGTCAGATTTTAATAAATAAATTGTTAGTCTTTATTAATGTTGTAATTGTGTTGTAAACAATAAATTAATTGTTTAAAAATTATTTAACCAAAAATATATTTTTATTAAATAGAAGTATTTTATTCTTGTACTGCAATGAATTTGCATTAAAATGTGGGTCAAAATTTAATAGCTATATTGTAGTATGTAGATAAAAACCTCTGTAATAACGGCGACTTGTTGAACGTGAAACACCTTATTTCTCATATGAAAAAGAACGCTGAAGTATTCGAAACGTCGGGACAGTAAACAACAAATAAAAACGCGATAAACTCTGTAACGATAAAATAGTTTTATGTAATGTGTAATACTAGCATAAACCAGAGATCATTACATTGCCTTGATTTATTAAAATGATGCATATTAAGTTTTAAATGGCTGAGTACCTACTGACATTTTTAAAACTAGAATTGCGTATGTAGTTAGAATGCTGCACGATTTTTTTTATAGAAAACTGAACTTATACGCTATAACGCTTGTTTGTAGAACTCCAGTTAAGAAAAGATTTTTGTGAGTGACAATTTAAGTAGTAAAATGATAAACATCTTAATTTGAAATAAAACTACTTTTACGGATTTTATCGCGTTTGTATTTGATTTATAATTTCCCGACGTTTCGAACACTTTACAGTGATCATGGTCACGGGAGGACATCAACATCTTAATTGTATTAAAAAGCTCATCCTAAATGGGTATTTAAAGAATTTAACCGAGAATCTGATAAGATGCAGTTGAAACCTGAAAACAATCGTTCTCAAGACAGTCTAAAAAAAATCTTAGACAATATGTTGATTATTTTAAACTGTTTTTACTCTATAGTTATAATAAGATAATAAACAAGATGTGCTTGTCTGCTAATTTGTTATGATAATTTGAAAAATATGCAAAAACGATTTTAATTAATTTCTCTTCATTTCTTAGGACTCTAGATGGATATGTACACGTATGTACACTTTATTTCGATAGATATGTAGAATTAGAGATATAATTAGACCTTTCGAGTACATGAAGTGGCACTGTACAATGAGGCATCCCTTCACGCAGTAATAAAAGGTAAAAAAAAGAAACAGTCCCCGCTTGCTGACAAATCGCGAAGAAAACATACAAAATAAACTAGACAGGGTGTATTATAAACACACATGATTAAACTTTCGTATTACAGCGAAATATTTGAATCAGAGAAATTATAATTTAATGATTTTAAAATCATTCATCAATAACTTTTGAACAACACAGATAATACTATCTGTTCTCACTAATTTATTTAGTTAAATTATGATAGCAATAAGAGCTAATTATTCTTCTCGAGAAAAAGAGCTCCAACGAATGTTATAAACGTATTCTAAAGCATGTTCGTCACACACTTAACAAAAAGAATTATTGAATATGTATAAAGTCCATTCGAGCGATGTTGCAAAAACAGCTAGTAAAGTAAAAAAATATGCATTATTAAATAATTAATATTGTTACGATATCTTGAATATTATATTACAAGATTTAATTTCATTACTAGTTGACTTTTTATCACCATCCATCATCATCTCAACTCGAATATGTTCCACTGTTATGCTCGAGCCTTTTCCTTAATGGGAGAAAAATAGATCTACTATACCATGTTGGCCACGAATTGGTATAGGGTTTTGTTTCGAGTTTTCTTTCTCTTGCATAGATGTTATATGCATTTTATTTCCCCTAGATGTACACTTAGGATACCTACGGTTTACATAGGGGGTGGTGAATTGTATTCTTACTCCGTCACCACACGGATCGACTTTTTATAGTAGTTGTTTGATATTGTCCCCTGGCTTCACTTTCAGAATCATAATATTATCAAAACAGATTATAAGAAGCAATATATACGTACCTAAATAGCTCTATTTCACGTGGGGATTAGGATTTCGTATGCTCGAGTTGAGTGGATTAAAACCTCACGGTGTGCCGTAATATTATAATAGGTTTGAAAACACCTAAATACTTTACTTTTTCTGCCCAAATCTGGCGACTTCTTTAATGAAGTGTTTTGAAATTTGAATAGAGGGATTTCCAAAATGAAGTTTTAGGCTGTACCGTGCCTAGCATGTTTACTACAAGTTGCACGCTGTCGTCCTAGTTTTGTTATCCTCTTTTTTGTAATTACATGTCCACAGAATAGCTAGTAATCTCTATATCATTTTGTTGCTAGCCATAACCAAACCACAGCCAGTCTTTTTACACTGATTCAATAATTAAAAGTAGTCTCCAATTAAGCCCCTTTATAATCCTGACAGTCCAGTATAGCAGGAGTTGAATTCAGATTATCTAGAATATATAGCGTTGTAATAGGTAAAAATTGCTCTCTTGTTGAGAAGGCCCAAGGCCAATAGTGAAACCTATAGGAGCTGTGATTAAGCATATTCATATCACATCAACAATATTGTCTTGAGTATATTATTAATACTAACTCTCATGGTTCTTTCTTCTTCAATAACTACTTTATCAAAAACCGTCGCAATCATGACAAGCGTTAAAATTAGCAACAACATTATGTCAGCGTTTAATATAATTGATTGAAACGCAATTCAATCTTGGCAGGTATATTTCCTGCAAATCTAAATCGTACTTATGATAGGAACACAAAAAAATAGTACCGTTTTTATAAAATCAGTAGTAAAAATATATCAGATTACATTTGTCATGCACGATCTGGTACTGTAAAGTGTCCTCGAATTGTGTCACAGGTACTTTAACTGCGCCAACACGCTGTCGCTTCTTGTGAATTATTAGTAGAATTTTGCATGCATTCTTGATTGTGGCTACAATACACTTTGCAAACTTTATGATATTAAGTTTGTTAATTTGCATAACTTTAATATCTTGTATAAGGAACGAGCCTTAGTTAAGTCAAAAATACTGCTTTTATAACTGTCAGAATTTAACTAGATAACATTATAGTTTTCCAACTTTTATTCAGATTTATTAGGCTATTTACACTAAATATTTTTTCGTTCTCGTTCTTTCGTACAGCTGAGCGAAAAGCCGCTGCTTCTAACACGTTGCTTTCTAAATCTAAATTCTATCTAAATTTTAATTGCCTATCTCATTTTAGGAACGCAATCATTAACTAGACGGTGCTAGGTGGAAAATACTCAGAAAGACTTCTGTCTTTGTTACCCCACCCACTGCAATGTAGTACCGATATTAGATTCAACATCATTACCACATAGTTATTCAATCGGAAATTGCATTTTGTGTGACAAAATTAAACAACCGTATTAGACTACAGGCTTATAATGAACTGAGTATTAATGAATCAATTCATTGCAACAGCAATAAAACATAATTTCAACTCCTGGAGTAAATAATTTGATTAAATTAATTGTCTGCCCATTCTTTAAAAGTTATACGTAACAGAATTCGTAGTAGTATTAATTGTTAACATAACAAAATATTTACAATATATTAATATTAAAATTTTAATATATTTCTAAATTGACCGTTTTAAAAAAACCGGTCCACTTAGAATATTAGAATAAATATTTTCAAGTTCAAGTGTGACCAAATAGTGCTTTTATGTGTGTTTTCGGTTTGACTTTGACAAACAACGACGCAACATGTAGTTACTCGTTCAAAGGTTTGTAAACCCAAATTTCACGTCGACTTACATCACCTCTTTGATATATCAACTATGAATCATCGAAGTTTTATGAGTGCTTACGTAGTTATTACGTATGCTTACCGTATATTTCTTATTGAGAGTGATGGCTTTCGAGCCATAGCTTTGATAGTAAGTGTAGCCGTTACTCATGATTAAGCAATATCTAGGATACAGCAAAATTCCTACTTTCTGTAGTTATATTACGTACACATGCTTAAGAAAAGTGTCTATAAGATTGATCTTATTTATTACACTTGAGTGTACGTCGGGCTACTAGTGCTCCACGCCGCACTTCTGTCATTCGGAAGATTGGTTAAAATCAGGTCTAGCAATAGTATGTCAAAATAAAATAATATCTCATTTGACAGCCAAGCAAGGGAGATCTTCGTAACGACACATCTATTTAAGCGTGCAATAACTTTTATCTATCTTTGTCAATACTAGTAAATAAAGAGCCGATTTCTTTGTTCGGTTATACTGCGAAAACTACTGAACCGATCGTAATAATACTTATACCATAAGATGCAGCGTGTTTCGGAGAAGGTTTAAGTATTTGATATAGTGGTGATTACTTATCTGGAACCTATATTTTTTTGACTTCGAAATAATTAATTTTTATTGTAATTAAATTTATTCTATACGATTATCATTTGTTTTAAATAAGTATTTTAATTCTAGTAAGTAGTTAATGTTTATTACATAATATGTCACGTGAAGCTGGCAAGAATACATAGTAGTCAAATATATAAAGTGGTTTCATAATGCATTGAAATAATTTCTAATTAAACAAATAAAATATTATTTTAAAATAATATATTGATATTAAAAAAAAATAATAGTAATACTTTTCATTACCAGTAAAATGTTATCTCATCCCAATTTCGCTTAACCCACACAGGTAATCGCAAAAAGAAAATACTATATTTACAATATTTTGAGTCATAAGAAACAATATTATTATACCATTTATATACTGCGAGAGATCCATGCGAATATTTCGCAACTTTATAATATGAGTTTGTTTTTCTGTACTTGTAGCTATATGCTGAGTTTACAATTACTACGTAACTTTTTGTGAAAGTAATACTGACAGATGGCGGTAATAATTTTCTGAATTATTTACTTAAATTTACCGACAATAGTTCTATAATTGCTTTGTGGTAGCGGCTACGAATACTGCCAATCCTTACCTTGTTCGTGGATGTCGTAAAAATGACTAAGAGCTTTATATCTCACTCACAGGTTCCATTTGATAATCAGCGCTAGGGCTTTGTAACCTGGTACATGCTGAAATGGAATCCTGGTTGATACATTTTCAATATACATAGTCTCTTGTTATTTTTGTATAGTTTTGTAATTTGTTAAAGGAATGTATCAATAACATTTTTCTTTCTTTCTTCTTTCTTCTTCTTTCTATATCGACTTGGGACAACTCGACTTGATGGCGTCTGGTCAACAATTAGATTCTTAAAGAGAGTTGACGTCAAGCAGGCGGCCGGTGATAAAACTAACTGCCAATAACTTTTGCAATGTATACGATAGAAAAGGTGTACATATTGCATCAACTCCAAGTAATCAAGATAAGAGCAGGATATTGATATTGACAATAGTTAAAGTGTACAAATTATCACCAGATGATAATGTTGAATCATATGTATTAAAATATATCGGTTTAATGAAAACATTGATTTTCATATACCTACATATTTACTTATCTTTCGTCATCAGATAGAAAAATATTATTTTATCCACGTACAGGAGAAATTTTATATTGTAACGGTATTCTGTTACGCGCCATCTTTATTTCTAAGACACATTTTTCTGTTACGCGCCATATTTATTTTGAAGTGAAACTTCTTTGCGCGCATGAGGGTAATTTTTTTACAGATGAAACGCGACACGAGAAACGCGGCACGAAAGAGAGAGAGAGAGATGTGTACTTTGTATTTTTTTAAAGACCTGGCAATAAGGAGATCATCCTTGTATTACTGAAGACTCTACAAACATAATTTGACGGATACACATTACACCAAGACTCAAAACAACAATTTATGGATCTCACAGATTTTTGTGTATGGGAATCGAACCCATGACATTAGCACGGTAGGTTGGTATCTTAACCACTACGCTATCTGTGTAGTAATATTGAACATAGTACATCAAACATTAAACATACATTATATAAATATTAAATTAACGTAATATTAGGACTGAAATATAGATTGTTATACCGAGTATACTTGTATACTAATCTAATATCCACACATTACATATGGATAAAATTTGCCATTGTAAGTCTTCTTTGGTCTTATTGGACGTGTAATAAAAGTCTTGGTTGCATAACGTTGAATGGGAAAGTTTCATAGAATTCAATTTTATAATACCGATAACCAACTACCATATTTATGTGTTCCATTGTTCTGGCGGCCATCAAGTGTGATAATATTACACATTTTCTTTCAATTTAAAACTGTTATTTAATAATTGAAATTCATGATAATTGTAAGATCATCAATATTGTTAATAGGCATAAATTGTAATCTGACTGTGTATAATATCATTTTTGTATAACTGTTTATAATTCAACCTGCAGACCCTAGTCGACACAATGACAGAAGATTGTAAGAAAAGGGGTCTACGCGTGAATGTGAACAAAACCAAAATAAGGGTCTTTGAAAGAGATGAAGCCAGAACGGATGTAAGAGTAACAATAGGTAATGATGTACTAGAGCAAGTGGATGAATTTGTATATCTTGGATGTGGATTTAGCCGAGATGGAAGGTACACCACTGATATAGAGCGAAGAGTGAATGCGGGAAATAGAGTGAACGGAGCGTTGGGGCAACTTCTCGGTAGCCACCACCTCAGCCAGAAGGCAAGTGTAGCAATACATAACGCAGTGCTTGTCCCAACATTACTGTATGGAAGCGAGAGTTGGGTGTGCAGAAAAGAGTATAGAAGTAAAATTAATGCGATCGAAATGCGATCTCTGCGGAAAATCTGTGGAGTAAGGTTGACCGACCGCATTCGTAACGACGACGTAAGAGAGCGAGTAGGTATGAAAGAGAGTATTGGTGTAAAGATGCGAAAGGGAATGCTCCGATGGTTCAGACATGTGGAAAGAATGCCGAACGAACGTCTGGTTAAGAAGATATACAATGCGAAAGTGGAAGGATGTAGGTACTGGGGGAGACCGAGACTAACCTACCTAGACCAGATCGGTCATGTACTGAAGGAAGGTGGAGTCAAGAGTCTCCGAAACCGGCGAACATGTATGAAGAGAATTATGAATGTTGAGGAAGCGAGTGAAATATGCAAAGATAGAGTTCTCTGGCACTCTGTTTCCTCTGCCTATCCTGCAAGGGATATGGCGTGACGATATGTATGTATGTAATGTTATAATTCTTCTATTCATAGAAAATATTTATTGCCTTTATATATTTGATTGCAAAGATAATATATTTAATAAATTCACTATCTATTTAACTATCTATCTATCATTAATTTTCTATACGAGATTCTATTAAATTGGTCTTAAATCACGTTAGCCAGGCAGGTTGACGTAGGTTTTATTTCGAGTTATTTTACTCTTTTAGTTATCAAGAAAAAAATCAAATCTCTCAAGGAGGAAAAGAAAGACTGAATCTTTCTTTTCCCCCTTGCGGTGGACTATGGACGTGGTCGCGCCCCGCCAAATCAGTCTAGGGCGACGGAAGAGGCGGCGCGCGACCCCATAGACCCACCCTGCAAGCACATCTCTTCGTCGTGCGAGCGGGCCACCGGTACCTGATCTTTGTCTTCGGTGGCCCTCAGTAATCAGGTCTGTTTATGTGTCCATAATCGTCTCTTTCAACACCCATGAGAGAGGAGCTAATGGCATGTTGTATTCTTATTCCAAAATTACATAGAAATTGTGTCTATCTCCATAATCCCAATGCCGATATATACTGTGTATTTTATTCACCGTAATATAAGTTACAGGTTAAAATAAAATTAGTCATTTATACTTCCTATATTCTTTATGCTGTACTTATATGAAACTAATAACTCCACAAAGACATTAGTAATGCGACAGTATTCTCTTCGGTTCCTTTACTTATTTCCTGCATCATTTACATACGAAAGCCTTGTAGACGTCGGCGACCGCACAATGAATTCGCCACCACATTAAAAAAAATATATATATGTTTTTATCGATCAAAATAATATTTGGTATTAAGCATTATAAATTGAATTAATTATTAATAAAATGCTTAATATTATGCGCGATGTATAATTAAATACAAGTAATGTTTCGTAAAATAAAAAAAATATGTACACTAAATTATTTTTACAACACTTGAATTATTTATTTAAATGTGTATGTACTGTATTATTTTACTAATTAACTGAGACTATAAAAAATATTAACATAACTAATGCCCGTCTTGTATTTAAATAATTATATAGGTACGTGTTAATTGACACTTGAACTCCTTCGATCTAATTACAAACTAATAATTTATTACTTGCTACCCTGTTCTACTTAGATAGAAGGTTATCAGCAAAGTCGACGTCACTTTCCCCAAATTAAATCAAACATTGCGATAAAAAAACATAATGATTGATTTAATTATGTTCAACATTCAATCAAATTAATTGACAATTATAGGGGAATTGTTTAATTTACATTAGATATCTTATTACGTCTAAGTTTTTTAATAATTGATTAGTGCAAAAATCGATTTGTTACACAACACTGGTAATGTTGTCGGTACAGTTCTGGCAAGGTTACAAGTTACGTGATTATTCAAATCGAGTTTGGTTACAATTCTTGCAATGCGATCGTTGATGGATGGTCGGGCGTCTTGTCGCATCGATAGCATAACGAAATAATAACAGTGTTATGACAGTTGATGGATCAGTAAGATAATGTAACGATCCGTGATCGAATTTGTTGGGATAGTGATGTATTTTATTTATGTTTGATATATTAATTGCAAATATATATTAGATGTATTATGAAACTTTTGAATATAAAGAGATAATCACTGAAGTGAACAAGCGAATTTTTTTACTTGGATATCTAAAGAAAGCATTTCGATAGTTGATAATATCTTTTTGACAAACATATCGTCAATATGTGTGTCTGCTGTGTGGTAGCGGTTACGAATACTACCAACCCTTACTTTGCTCGTGGATGTCGTAAAAGACGACTAAGAGCCTTATAACGACCTGGGCCAACTCCATCTGATGCCGTTGGATCAAGAATAACATTCCCAAGGAGAGTTGAAGTTTGGCAGGCGGCCGTGCATAAAACTATTGCCAATAACTTTTACAATATGTACTATGAAAGAAGAGTACATATTGTATCGACGCCAAGTAATTAGGATAAGAGTAGGAGAATGATGATATTCAATATGTGTGTTAATATGTGAACCAGTGTTCAACTCACAGGCGAACGCTTTGGAATAAAAACTATAATAAAAAGGACAAATGCTTGACTGATGATTTATAATTTATTAATTATTACATAATAATTGTCTAGTAACTGCTCGATTAGGCTTTGCATTAACGTTAGAAAAAGTTTAATGATGTTTTAACTCTACCGTTATTCACTGCGATCTTATCAGTCTCGATTATAACCATCAGTTTTATTTAAATATAAAATATTTGAATAATAAACAAATACGGTGAAATGTTTGAGTTTTAGAATATCGATATAGGTAAAAAAAATGATTAGTTCGTGCTAATCTCTGGGACTAACAAACGGCCTTGTTTTTGCGTTATTATAAAATAGTCTATTTGTCAAGAAAGTTCGTCGAAAAGTAGTAATAAGTGTATTGGCTTTTAAATTTTGTACTGACATGGCACCCTTGAGTGAAGCAGTAATCATAAATAACAACGCATTCAGCAAAAAAACAAAAAAACCGGCGTCACGTCGTTCGGGTGACGATGGCATGGCAAATTAACAATTTAATGTAAACGAAACCAAAGTTATTTTATTTATCTATAGCATAAATACTAAATATGGAAAAAGATACAAGTATCTATCATTCAAATGTAATTAGAAAAATAGTTATGCTTAAATAACTATCTTGAAACTCAACTAATGGCTTATTGGGCTGTTGTCACCTTCATAATATAATTAATATTCCATTTTTTACAATTGCGCAAGCCACAACCTGTGGTCCATGTAGAAATGTTGGTATGTGCAAATACTATCGTAAAAGGAGACGGACAAGTTAAGAAACCTGTCGGGACTTAATGACTGAGTGTTCAATGGTAGTAAGCATTTATATTTGCCCACGGATTGCAACATCATCGCGTTATTATACGACGGACTTTGCAGTCTTGTAATCTTGAGAAGCAATACCAATTATTTTATACGTATACTTAATATTATGTACTGCACAGATTGCGGAGTGGTCTAAATATCAACCATTCGTGCCAAGTATACGTGTTTAATCCCCATTCAGAACAATTCTTTGAGTGATCCTCTAATTATCTTATTATCTAATTATCGTTCTGTGTCTGGGTTATAATTTGTGTATGTTAATTATATGTTTGTGAAGTGCCCCATAATATAAGAATTTTCGTTAATTTTTAACATAAATAAAACTATTTATTTTATTACTTTGTTTGTTTTTAGATATTAATCTTAAATTACAGTGATATCATTAAAGAATATTTAAATGTAAACTACTACCATAAAATATCATTAATTCTAATTTACTCCATGGAGTTTAAATTAATCTGATTTTCTCACACATGACGACGCTATTATATTTGAAAAAAGTTATGCCGAAAAGCGTTCTCTCTCTTGATTTAGTGAGATTTGGCTTAACTCCCTCCCTCCCTCCTGATTTTCTGAATTAATCCGCTCCTTAATTAAAATAACCAAAATATTTCACAAACCAATAGTTTTGTGTAAAATATCGAAGAATAGTTATAAAATCTGAAGCAAGTTTACCGTGTTACATTGATTTTAATAGTGCTTTTCCTTGTTATAGTGACGTAACAATGAAGTAATCAGTGAGAAGAAATGCGGTGGTTCAAGAAGGGTGAGCCGCCTCGGCTGCTTGCCGTCACGCCGGATGCCGAACCGCGATCCGCTCGTAGGTCGAGGATTGGTAAGTAATTTATATCCTGTTATTAAAGATATAAATTCTAGTAACTGAATTTAGATATTATATAATCGCGTTTATAATGCGTTTAATGATAATTAAACTAATGATAAACTTTTATGAGGCTGTAAGTGTAAAGTCGCGGTTAAATTACTTCGACTAGCAACTAAAGGCTTTCTTTATTACTATAAAGAGACCGACTTTATTTAGCATAATTTAATCCATATTAGATTGTAAGTAAGGAAATATTCTGTTTTATAGACTTGGTTTCGGCAGGAGATATATAGATATCTTTGGAAGCGGCGGAGCAAGTCAGGGACGAAACTACGCTGACATGCTTCGCCGCCAACACGTCGAACAACAGTGAGCACAACTACTTGCGTCTAATGTCTCTATAAACGAAGTTGCGGATGGATAGACTGGCAATAGAACCGGGAATAATACCCGAAAGGATAACCCGCCGGGCGGACTAATGATGTCAAGGAATTGGTATTGGTGGTCAGTCCAAGTGATGAAGGGAAGGTTAGGTTAGGGTTAGGTACTTCAGATTCTAAAGCCACAGGCCGCTTTTACGTTGGCGTGAATGATATACAGAGCAGGATGGGTTCCAACCGTAACCTATTAAAAAGGGGATATATAAATTTAATCCTCCGAAATTTAAATATTTAATGGAGATGTGTTTTATTTTATAATTTGATAATATATAGTCACAATAATCTTTTTTATGTACAATCTACCAACACACAATTTAATAGTGGTAACCACATAAGAATACATTATATCATCAGTATTTGTTTGCTTGGGAATTTCGTAACATACTACTGAGGTATGAAGTACGACAGACTGTAAGACAAGAAGTAGAGGCCTATATTTTCCCTGTCATTGTGTAGAAGATCTGTCGCACACAATGGAACAGTAGGAGCTATAAATATTGCCACTGATAACAAGTACGTGTACGACTGACTATGGGGTTGCGCGCAGATCCTCCTGTCCCCTGGATGGATCGGGCAGAGTGTGGCCATACTACTAAAAAACTGCCGTAAAGAAGATAAAGTGATAAAACCTAAATGATCAGTCAAGACAGAGTACCTACAACAAAATTTCCTATAGAATATAATAGCAGATCCGTCACACAATTCTCATGAGATATTTAATTAGTGTGTTTGTATTAACTATTATTCCGTTTCTATGTTTAACCAGTTGGATTAACTAAGTTTATACGTGCAATGTCTTTAATGTTATAACGTACATGTATGTATATTTATTTTAACAATTATATGGAGGTTTTCCACTGTCACACGTTTGTCGTGTTTCGAAACTACAACGTGTTATATTTTGACGCTGTATCTCTCGTTACAATGGCTGTGAATTTATAATATTCGTAATCATATTAACATCTTGTTTCTACCGTTATTAATAAAATATTTTCGTTTATTAACTATTTTTGAGTATCGTCTAAATATACTTTTATTCGCGTGTGATATAAAAGTTATGAATATAATTTATCATAAAATCTTAAAATGTGAAATCATTTTCAGAATATATGTAATATATTTCTAATTAAGAAAATTTAAGTAAGTACCTACTAGTTATTTTATAATATAAAGTAGGTATATAGATTACATGTTTTTGTATATTAATATTTATTTATTTATTGCATCAAAGAAACATACATAATAACATAATGGTGTTTCCTAGTATTTCCAATATTTCTAAGAGTTACTTTTGAATTCTCAAATTAAGAGATTGTTCTAAAATGATATTGTTACTTATATTTGAAAAACTCTGAATATAACAATTTAAGAGTTCCATTGCACATTAACGCCCAAAAATACATAATTGTTCTAAATTAAACAAAGTAATATAAATATATATATATAATATAAATATATTTCTAGAAATACATTTAGATGCGTTTCAATTTTCTTAAATAAAGGTTTATAAATTTATTCATTTGATCGAACCTGTTAGCCGATGTCCATTATTATTAAATGCACATTGCTCGTTAACGCCAAGTCAGGATTAAATAAAGTGTTTATAAAGTGCATTTCGAAACCCACACTCAAGCTTACACTGTGGGCTAAGAAATTATGATCGCCTACGTAGCATTATTTGCACAATTATACTAAGTAGTAAAATATGTATGTATATATTTTATTAGATTCTTTGTTAACTTTGTTGCAAACTAGAAATTAGGACCTATACCGGCGGGTCATTGAAGTCGAGGCAACGGTATCGGTGGCCTCCTCAATAATCGGAGAAAGGATATACGATGGTTTATATTGCATTGTCCCAGATGATCAGGCAGACTGCAGCTGTAACATAGTCGGCAAAAAAGAATGACCCATGTTACATCGTTCTTTAAAAAAAATAATCTTATAGCACTTGTGGATAGTAGGTATAGCTTCATTTTACTGAAAATAGAAAATATTAAAATGCAATACTTGAAATAACCCACTTCTCTAAATTTATAAACTTTTTTTATTTTTCAAATTCATATGTGTAAGATTCAGCCCACTCCATATTAAAGAGAAACTGTTTCTTTTTTTTTATGTTTGACTTAGTTGTTAGCCTCAGATGGCTATGACAACTTTACCCGAACTGTGGGTGAGTGCTGAGGGCTCTCAACCCGGCTTGTATTTTTTAGATTTAAGCCTTTTTTTTTTTGGGGTGAGCTACGGTCGGCGCACTCCTCGCACCACTCCGTCCGGGGTGACAGAGGGGCGTAAGCACGCACACCCGTAACCCACCCGTGACGTCGCCTTCGTCGTTGGGCCGACCACCGGAGCAGAGTGACTTGACGTCAGTGGTCAGCCCGACGGAATACTCCCGAGGAGTATACCTCTCCTCGACCGACGTCCCCCCCTCGGGTAGGATGTTGGTCTTTTCTCACGCGGTCGGCCTCTCGGCGGGTGACGGACTAATTCCCCGATCCAGCCACCCGCGGCCTCGGCTAGGGCGGCATCAGGCGTAGGTAGTCGCGCCTGCGCCGCGCGCCGCCCCAGTTTTAGATTTTAGCCTAAATTATTGTCTTTTCTTACGACACTCGAGGAAGACAAGGGGTGGGTTACACATTATATACATAGACCACCACCACATGGCATTGCCATAAAATATCACGAACTAAAAATTACCTAGATACTGTTATTATCGGAGTTCCTAAACTGTATTTTATTATTTGTGGAAATAAATAACTTTCTAATGATTCAGTACTAAAATAATTTCAAGCAACTTAATTGTGTCGAACTAATTTCTAGAGCGCATCAATATTTCGATTAGATATTTATTTGAGGAAGTAGGTATATCAGAAAGTATTTAGTGTATTCACTTGAAGCTGTGTATTGATTGTTTTATAAAGGTAAAAAGGACTGGCATGTGTGGATAAGAATACAAGGGCAGCCACCCCTTACTTACCACACCGAAGACAAAGACCGGGTTCCGGTGACCTGCTCGCACGGCGTGGAGAGATACATGTAGGGCGGGTCTATGGGGTCGTGCAGCGCTTCTTCTGTCGCCCCGGACGAATTAAGCGGGGCGTGAACACACCATAGCTCGCGGCCACAAAAAAAAAAAGAACTTACTGATCTGAAGGAGTTGTAAAATTCAGCTAAAACTTTCATTACGAGAGTGGGCAGCAGCTCTTTTCTACGTGATGTCTAACACCTCATTTTCGATCACCATCCCGATCCTGGTACATCAAAATATTCAAGGAATGTTAGGTAAGGATTTGGAGATTGAATTATTTTTGAATGGTTGCCAGATAGATTTTCTCTGCATTACTGAACACTGGCTTAAAAGTAACCAATTAATGTTCAATTTTCCCAATCACCAGGTTATTAGCTCGTTCAACAGAACCAACATGATACGAGGTGGCTCTTTGATAATTTCAAACAAATTAATTAAAACTAAGGAAAGAAATGATATTGTAAAGTTGTCTGTTGAACGTGTTATTGAAATTGCTTGTGTTGAGTCTGAGCAGTTCATAGTTGTATGCGTATACAGACCCCCATGCTCCCCATATGAAGAATTTGAGAGATTAATGGAAGATGTCTTATTCATAACCTCAGCCTCAAATAAAACAATTGCTATTTGTGGGGATTTTAATATTAACTTATTAGATAATAATAATACAACACAAAAATTTAAAAATTTAATGTATTCTTATAACTTATATAATGCTTTCTTGGAACCTACTAGGATAACTGCTGGAAGTGCAACTTGTATAGATAATATTTTTATAAATGCTAAACTGATTAGTAATACTATTATAAACACATTAGAATCAGATCATTGCGGACAGCTTGTTGTACTTCCTAGAACTAATAGGATTCCACGAGAGAGCATTACCTTTGTTCCTATGAATGTCAGCCGCTTAGAGCACTTTAAATATAATTTGAGTATGAAAGTACCACTATTGCCTTTTCATGACAACCCCAATGAATTGTATACGTCACTATTTCACATCATTGATGATGAAACTCATCAGTAACATATTTAAACCTAAAACAGTAACAATTGGAGTACCTGCTAGTTTTAGTGAATGGGCAACTTGTGGTATCTACAAGAGTAGACGAAGGTTATATGATCTTTATGACCAAAAATCTTATAACCATAATCCAGTGTTTTTGGAATATGTAAAAAAATATTCCAAAATATTCAAACGTGCCTGTTCCTCTGCTAAAGCAATTTATCTGAAAAATAAAATTAAACAATCCAGTGACATAATAAAAATGACTTGGAATGTGATAAACAGTGAAACTGGTAGGAATGCTGTACGGAAGAAGGACTTCAATTTAATAATAGGTGATAAAAATATATGTGGAAACAGTGAAGTAGCAAGCGAATTTGAAAATTATTTTAGTAATATACCTTTATTAACAACTAAATCGTTGATGTCGTCTCCTATTCTAGCTGAATCACTCATGAAACAGTGTATTTTAAAATGCGACACATCCTTTGAATTTTTAGATGTCAGTAAGAATGATATCATAAACTCTTTTAAAAATCTTAATGTTAAGAAGACGGCAGATCTGTGGGGCTTGTCTGTAAAGGCAGTTAGTTCTATAATTGATATTATTGCCCCCCATCTGGCATCTGTATTTAATGGTTGTGTTGCTCGGGGCGTATTTCCTGATCTCATGAAAATTAGTAGAGTGATTCCTTTGTTTAAAGCGGGTAGTATGTCAGATCTTAATAATTATCGACCGATTTCCATACTGCCTACACTTAGTAAAGTTTTTGAAAAACTGATGCTTAGTCAAATGTTAAATCATTTTAATAGACATAATATCTTTCACAAAAATCAATTTGGATTCACTAAGAATTGCTCTACTACTGATGCGGGTGTGGAATTATTAAAAAATATCTTTGGAGCTTGGGAGGAATCGCATGATGCTTTGGGTATATTTTGCGATTTATCCAAAGCGTTTGATTGCGTACACCACGAAACTCTCATCAAGAAATTATACCATTATGGGATCAGAAATAAGGCTCTCGAACTTTTAACATCGTATTTAGGCAACAGAATTCAGAAGGTCGATGTTAATGGTGTACGATCACCTGGTTCTGTTGCAAGAATGGGCGTTCCACAAGGATCTATTCTGGGGCCATTTCTGTTCCTTGTATATATTAATGACTTACCTTATTATATAGGGGATAACCAAAACATAGTGTTGTTCGCAGATGATACCTCTTTATTGTTCAAAATTAAAAGACAAATGCTTAATTATGACGATGTGAACAATGCTCTGTCAAATGTTGTTCATTGGTTCAGTACAAATAACTTGGTTCTTAATGAAAAGAAAACCAAATGTATTAAATTTACCACACCTAATGTGAGACTAGTGGAAACCAATGTTAAAATGAATGGTGTGGCCCTAGAAATTGTGGAGTCCACTACATTCTTAGGTATTACTATTGATGCTAAACTCCATTGGGGCCCTCATATTGAGAAATTATCAAGTAGGCTAAGCTCAGCGGCTTATGCGGTAAAAAAAATTCGAATGTTAACCGATATTGAAACGGCTAGAATTGTTTATTTCGCTTACTTCCACAGTCTTATGTCTTATGGCATACTACTTTGGGGATGCTCTGTAGATTTGAATAATATCTTTGTTCTCCAAAAACGGGCTGTCCGCGCGATTTATAATTTAGGCCCAAGAGCATCACTGCGCGAAAAATTTAGGGAAATAAACATTCTAACTGTTGTATCACAATTTATATTTGAAAACATATTATATGTAAAAAAAAATATTGATAAATTTGATAAATATAGTGACATTCATCACGTGAATACTAGGAATAAGGATAATCTAGTTATACATCATACTCGCCTACAAAAAATTAGTAGGTCTTTCATGGGGCAATGTATACGCTTTTACAATAAACTACCTAAAGATATCCGAGATATGCCCATAAATAAGTTTAAAAAGGCTATCAAAACTAGACTTTGTAAAAAAGGATATTACAACATTTCGGATTATCTAAATGATAATACGGAATGGTTATGAGTTGCTCCTCTCTCAGCAATTACTTTATATAATTTTAACTTTTACGTTGTTTTAGTGCTGATCCTCACTGTTGTCTGAACTCTGTATATTTATCATTGTCACAAATTGTACAGTGTAGCGTGTTTTGCCTAACGAGTTATTTATTGATTTAATTGAGCGATTTGATTGTAATTTATAGATCTTGGTGTGGTCATGCTTACTAAAAAGGTCTCTGCCTGCGGTAGCTACGTGAGCGGGTCTCTCCCTTCCCTCGAATGTGGTTGAGGGGCGTGATGGCTGCTTTAGTAGTTAACTCGTGATCGAGTGCCGCTTGTGGAATCTGGTCCAACCATTTCTGTTCTTTTTTGTGTTTTTTGTTAATGGTGTATTTAACTTTTAAAAAATAAATCTTTACTCGAAGGGCATCTCACTGGAGCTAATGGGGATTAAATATGTATCCAATAATATTAGAAAACATACAATTTAAAAAAAAATGACGAGCCCACTGAGTTTCTTGCCGGATCTTCTCAGTTTGTGGCGGCTTTCCGATCCGGTGGTAGATTAATTTAAAAAAAAAATGTAATATTGACAATATGTAAGTGCCCTTTTAGGGCTTATGCATAATAAATGATTTGATTTGATTTGATTTGATTTGATCCCGAAAATTGTCATCCAAACATTATTACATATAATAAACAAGTATGGGCAGCAAAATTGAAGCTCACCAGAACACGAGAAAATCCGAAAGCTTCGTGATTAACAAGATGCAATGTACTGTCTGAATCTATTAGGTCCATCACGAAACATGTTTCATATCAAACAACCTATTTAGAAGACTAGGTTATAATCTATCAAAATGCATCAATGTTTACATTAGACTATTAGGTTAGTGAGTCAGACAGACGATTAGTTATTGAAGATTGGATGTAATAAATCAAATAATTGTTTGCATATATTGTAATATTTCTAGTATATATGTAGTACAAAAGTACAAAGTACTCGATACTAAGGATGTTAGTTAAAATACAAGAAATTGATTGACACTATATATAGTATATATTTATCTCATGTGGAGACGTAATAAGTTTATAATGTGTCACTAACTTCTTACCTTTCCTTGGTAGGCAGGCATAAAATTAGACTGAGAAATCCTGAGTAGAATGTGCGCCAGCATTCTTCTGCGATACTCATTAAACCAATTACAATCGCGAATCTGCCTACCAAACCTGGTGATTATTGAATTATCTTTCTATGTTGATGATAGTCGATCTTATTCCATCTCTCCTGAACGGAGTGATATACTTGCCCAGTGTTTAGTATCTTGTAAGACCTCTTCCTATGAATTTTATTAAGCGGAACTCTTCAACTACTGTGCCCTATACAATGCAACGAAACAAATTAATAATAGAAATGAAAGAAAATCATTTACTTAGAATTCGTATACGATGAATAAATATTAACGTGATTGCACATATGGCCTAGGTAATGGTCTAAGCAGCGCTCATATCAAATGTTATATGTGCGAGTCTCGCGTAGGATAATACCGCAAATGTTGATCCTACCAAGAATTATCTCATTATTGTTCTCGATGTGAGTGTAATTTGGGTCCTTTCATTGAAAAACTTAGTCTCTGCGAAACCAAGATTCATAGTTCGTGGTGTTCCTATCATCATCATCACAGCCCCTTCGATGTTCCTATAAAAAGTTGAATTTATTTAGTTTATTAATGACAAAACAACACCAAGATAAATGACCCTGAGACAGCGGGCTATACGCAGAGAATGATAAAAATCTAAACTTACGTTGTAATAAGCCTATGTCACACCGATTTTGTAGGTAGGATAGGAATATAATGGCAAAGTTACCGATATTATAATATATAATAATATTAAGCAAAATCAAAATCTCGGTATCCACCACCTCAGCCAGAAGGCACGTGTAGCAATACAGTGCAGTGCAGTGCTTGTCCCAACGTTACTATATGGAAGCGAGAGTTGGGTATGCAGAAAAGAGCATGAAAGTAAAATTAATGCGGTCGAAATGCGATCTCTACGGAAAATCTGTGGAGTTAGGCTGACCGACCGCATTCGCAACGACGACGTAAGAGAGCGAGTAGGTATGAAAGAGAGTATTGGTGTAAAGATGCGAAAAGAATTGCTCTGATGGTTCGGACATGTGGAAAGAATGCCGAACGAACGTCTGGTTAAGAAGGTATACAATGCGAAAGCGGAAGGTGGGTGTAGGTACCGGGGGAGACCGAGACTCACCTACCTAGACATATACAATGCGAAAGTGGAAGGATGTAGGTTCCGAGGGAGACCGAGACTAACCTACCTAGACCAGATCGGTCAGGTACTGAAGGAAGGTGGAGTCAAGAGTCTCCGAAACCGGCGAGCGTGTATGAAGAGAATTATGAATGTTGAGGAAGCGAGTGAAGTATGCAATGATAGAGTTCTCTGGTACTCTGTTCTCTCTGCCTAACCTGCAAGGGTATGGCGTATGTATGTATGTTAAGCAAAATTACGAAAATACATGATTATGTATGATACGAATATTAATATTATTATAATGTACTTAAGTATATTTAGTGGTTGAAGTTTTGTAAATAATATAATTTCGGCTCGCCACAAATTCTATTTTCTGTGTTGCGACGATCGACGGAGCGAGAATACAATTCACCACCCCATTTCTTGCCCGCGGGTGTCGTAAAAGACGTTTAAGGGATATGATAAGAAAATTATACACTATAAGAGAAGAAAACTCAAAATTAAACTTTATACTAACTCCTCTGATCAGCATGGTATACTAGGTCATTTTCCCTCCTATTGTGGAGGAGACTCGAGCCCAGTAATGGAACTTATATGACCTGAGATGACAATGATGATTACGACTATTTTCATAGCATCTTTAGTTCTGGAATATAAATATTCAAAACGTTCGAAGGCCCTCGCTTTTCGTGACACAGGTATCCAGCGTGGTGGTCTCGAGAAAAACCGGTCCAAACAAAGAGTGCAGGACAAATACCAACCATATCCTCATCGTTTTTCAACATAAATGAAGGCATTCGTGCGTCTTCATTTAATAAATTCCTTCCATCCATCAGTACCTATATACATAGATGTTCACTCTTGGATGCAGGTCTCGCCAAGTGGTGGATAATTCTACAATCGCGAAAGTCCTGCAACCCATTTTCGCCCTGTTCTCTCAACCGGTTTATACAAGTCCCACGGAAAAGTAAAAGTAAAGGGGTAGTGAGGTATTGAATTCTTAACCAGTTACGATACGATAAATTATTAGTTTGAAATTACTATAGTTAAATAAAGATTTCAATTTCATTGATTGTATCAAACAACGTAGATGACGGCGCGTCCACAAAACAAATAGGCACTTTAATAGAAAGCTGTCTTTGCTGTCAATTTCTTACCGGTTGATATTGTTATTACTGCCAATATATCGATGGAAACATATTATTTGTAATTCACTTGTTAGATTTCTTTATCTAAATATATAGTTATATACAGTCAGTACCTTTGAGTTATATAACTCAAAGGTACTGATTGACTGACGTAGTGATCTATCAACGCACAGCCCAAACCACTGGACGGATCGGGCTGAAATTTGGCACGCAGGTAGATATTATGACGTAGGCATCCGCTAAGAAAGGATTTTGATTAATTCTACCCCCAAGGGGATAAAATAGGGGATGAAAGTTTGTATGAAACTTTGTCAATTTTAAACCGCTCGGTCTGAGACTTTGCATGCATAAAGCTACTATGACGTAGGGGATCCTAAGAAAGGATTTTGAGATGCAGGCTATATAAGATTTGTAACTTTTCAGTTTAAAATATACGAATTTCTGTATGCTAGCGCCATCTACATTGAGTTATTTTGGAGAGAACCTTGTGCATAGTGCATAGATAATATATCTAGCGGATTATACTTCTTAACGCGAGCGAGGCCGCGGGCAAAAGCTAGTTTCATAATACGCATACAAATACAATCCTCGTAATTTTGACTAAGTAAATATGACTTAATGTTAATTGACATTCAGTACCCCTATTCCTTACGTAGGCCGCAAACTAAGTCTGTTTATATAAGAGCCTGTGGTTGAGGCAATGGAGAAAATCGGAAGTACATTTACAAGTTGACATTTCAATAGTGTTTTTTAACTTTCGACGTTAACTTGTTTTACTAGCTAGCAAAGGATTGCACTGTCATTGTTATGTTAGAGCATTTAAAGGAAGTATCAGTTACGTAATTCTTTGGTAATTGACGTATCAAATTCTATACGGATTGCTTGACACCTGATAGCAATAAGTTGGTACTGGAAAGTACTTGATATGAGTGTCTTAGGGAAAGGGAATGTTACTTTCCCCAGAGGCTACTCGCCAACATGAATATGTATCACCGTTTACTTCTAAGTTTGAGATTTGTATTACAAATTATTATTATTAACTATATTGATCACAGCTATTTAATTGCATTGTTGATTGCCGGACAAAAATAAATATTTATAGGATTGTAAGTCTTTTGCTGTGTGGTAGCAGCTACAAATACTACCAACCCTTACTTTGCTCCTGGATGTTGTAGAAGACAATTAAGAGCTTTATTTCGATCTGGGTCAATTCCACCTTTTTTTTTTCAACTAAAACCAACAGCGGTCCATTCCGCGCTTTTACGGGATGCCGGAGAGATCGTCTAATGACATTCTATCCCCGACACCCCTACAGGGTCTTCCACCTGATGTTGTTTGGCCAACAATTCCATTCCCAAGGAGGATTGATGCCAGGCAGGCGGCCGGTCATAAAACTCTTGCCAATAAGTTCTTCAATAAATACGATGCAAGACGAGTACATAATGCATCGATCTCAAGTAATTGGGATAAGACCAGAAGAATGATGATGATGAGTTTTATAACTCTTGAATATTCCTTTTTGCCACCAATATATATTATTTAAGCATTTCTTTACCTTTTGTATTTAAGGCTATACGGCAGTCGGTATTTGCAAACCATTATAAAACTTAGAGGAGAATCAGCTTCCTGTATCACGCTGGCCACAACAGTTCACATAGGGTTTTATTTCAAATTTCTTTTCTTGCTGTGATATTTTATCTACCTTAATCCTTTAATAGCTTTCTACCACACCAGAAGAAAAAGATTTAGGTATATTATTGAAGACATTTATTTTCCTTGTATAATAATACCAATTCTTTTTACGTTCCAGATGTATCGCCGGTACGTTATCCTAATAGAAAAAGTAGCAGCAGCTCGGTGGAAACTAACTTTTACAATTTAAGTGATCAAATCATTATAGTGGAAAAGTCTCCTCATAGATGTCACCGCAGTGGCGATACTGCCGTTGGTCGGCGTATATCGCTACAAAACGGTCCCACCTCACCGCAGGAAAGTTATAATGCTCCTTGCAAAAACCGCGGTAGCTCACTAGAAAAAGAATATATGGTGTATCGAGAAAAGCGAAATCCGTTACTCGATAAAGTTAAAAACACAAAGTTATCTTGTTTTAAATCGAATGGTCCACTGCGTCATGGAGACGATGCCGCATCGACGTCTGGAAGCGATTGCAGTGGATTTGGACATGTAGAGGATGTTACTAACTGTCGATATGTGACGCCTTACGCGGACACACCTATTGAATTCGAAAATCATAATCCTTGGGTAAAAATGTCTAACTATGATGATGATGTTTTTTGTGCTAAAAGCATGATTAATCCTGCAGAATGTCACTGGAGAGAAGGTAGATCTTTCACCAACAGAGGCACTCGATGTTACAGTTCCGGATCAGAATGTGATAGGTATCATGCAATACCAAAAGCGGGAGCCAAACTATCTAAATCGAGTGATCAAATCTTCGATGATGATTATGAAACGTACGATGGTCCACCTATCACACTCAATCCTCATAAAAAGACTGATAAATATAAAAATAAAGATGGAAAAGATTCCGTAGGGCCTAGTTCTTGTTTGTCAGCAAAATTAAGAGCAATGTCGGACAGATACTTAAAGTCTTCCACAAACAGATTTTTTTCAAAATTATACCGGCAAACGGGTGAAAATATCGAAGAAATAAATTCTAGTAATGATAATATTTTAAAATCCACCAATGCAGTAAAAAGTCGAAAGAAAAAAGGTGGAGTGAAAGCGAAATTGCGTAGTTTTTCATATGGCGCTTTACCAGGCTTAGAAGAATTTCAGAAAGGTCATTCCGTATTCCATGACGATGTCTATCAGATTGCCTGTGACGATGAAAATGTTTTAATACAGGATTGCGAAGATGCAGATTCTGGAATTCTAGTTAATGAATCAGCAGCCTCATCTATTTTTGATAGTGATAGAATATCAACTCGCTGCGAAAGTTCTGCTTCCCAAGCTAATACATTAGCTCCTTGCCACGGCAGAAGTGTGTCTGGAGATCAAACTTATATAAAGTGTAGAACATCAGGAAGAATGAGCAGAGAAAGAAAAGATTGCCCCAGACCCAGGCCTAGACACACCCAAAGAGCTTTATCACTGGATCGTAAAGAAATTCTCAGGCGTATGCCCAAAAGGGAAAATTTTTATGAAGAACCGCAATATCTTCAGCTAACAGAAAAACAAAAGATGCGACAAAGAGATGCTAGTCGAGATTGTGGCATTCCTCCAATTCCACCCTGCAGAAAACCTATCAGGGGCACTAAGTCTGATAAAACAAATACAGAATTTAAAGTTGTGAGGATAATTAGGAATAGCCCTTCCGATGAATTGGGGATATTTATTGCCAAGACAAAGCTAACAGATGAGGGACACATTGGCTATCTAGTAGCCCACGTCGTTCCTGGCGGTTTAGCAGAAAAGTAAGTACAAATTTGGATCAATATAATATTTT
The DNA here is from genome assembly GCA_905163515.2 of Lymantria monacha. Classification (NCBI taxonomy): domain Eukaryota; kingdom Metazoa; phylum Arthropoda; class Insecta; order Lepidoptera; family Erebidae; genus Lymantria; species Lymantria monacha. The sequence goes on from LR991083.1 coordinate 23,651,587, forward strand.
ACGCTGTCTACCGTTTGCTTAAGCGGTTTAAATTTTAGTTCCACTTAAGGGGTTAGGGTTAGTCAGAGACACGAAAAAATGAGAATTTTCAGTAATTTTTTTTTGCTATTAAATCATGTTATTTTACAAAAGTAATAATATGGCATTATTATACAATGTTTTGACTTAAAGTCACGAAAATTTGAAATAAAAAAAATTATAATTTCCAAAGTTATAGCTGTCTGTGTTGATCCAGTTTAAAAAAAAGGTCCTTGCGGTGACTATCATAAGTCCTTGGAGATTCATCTAAAATCAATCGGATAAAAAAAAATAGTTTTATAAATAGATAATCCTGGGCCTGATCGAAGCTTTTTTCTTTTTTTCAAAAATTAACAAAATGGCGGCCTCAGGAATTTTTGTTCTAGATTTTCGGGAAAAAATCAACAGTTAATTGGTCTTAAAAAAAATCGAAATTTTTGAAAAAGAAAAAAATCTTTCGATCAGGCCCGAGTTTATTATGTATTCTAAAGGCCGTATAAATTTCATTAAAATCTACTGAGCGGTTATCGAGTTACAGTTGTCACCAGTTCAAAAAACATAGTTTTGAGAAAAACGCATTTAAAGTTTCACACTAGATTTACGTACAGAAATACGAAATATTTAATCACTTACACCGAGTCATCTATTCCTGGGTCATATAATAGTTCTTCAGCCATTGTGGAAGTGGCATTTATAAATTTAGGTACTACTACATACATCAAAGGTTTAGTTCATGGATGACAATAAAACCCAAGAAACTGGTTGCTTGCAGCTGCCGCTAGCTACCTACTCCCGAGCGTTTTGGAGTGCCCGAGCGATCGTTGTTATTTGTCGAATAACTCGAAAAGTAATTATCTGATCAACTTCAAATTTTCAGAGAATATTTTTAAGATATTACACTTAACGAAAACGCAAAAAAAAAATGATTTTTTAAAAATCCTGACTACCCCTAACCCCTTAATAATAAGCTAACCTGTTGTCGTTTATCAGGTATAGTTTCAAATTACCACAGAATTTGCCAAAATAGTCCATTTGTATAATATCCTAAAGAACTTTTGTCAATCTTTAAATCTTGGACTTCACAATTATCAGTCACATTTCATCGGGCTTAAGCCACTTCGAAGTATAAATAAATATATTTCATATAATCTTACATAATATTATTTTTTTATTACAGGGAAGGGACCTTACGTGTAGGAGATGAATTACTCAATGTAAATGGTCGACGACTCCGTGACTTGACTATGACCGAAGCCAAAGAAACTCTAAAATCTGGGACTGCAGAAATTGATATAGTTATTTGTAGACAACGTGACAAAAATTCACCGGACACGCGAAAAAAACAAGTTATACAAAGAAACGTTGTATTAATGCGAGAAAGCTCGGTGGATTATGAAAATGCGATTATTTTAGGGAAGGAAAAACGCTTTGATAATAGTGACGTCAGACAACACCAACGTCAGTCGCAGGATGAGTCCGCATGTAATCGCAGCGCGCTATCAGCGGCGGACGAGCCGGCCGACGCTCCGGGTGCGCACTCGCATTTCCTCAAAGGTCAGAACGCGAGTTACAGCAGTATGAATAACAAGCTGCTCCGTAGACAAGTCGTGAGCTACGGCGGTGCTAACAAGGACGGGCTTGTGCTCAGTTGTGCTGGTGATATCGTTAACGTCGATACACACGATGGTGTTGAACGGACTAAATCTAAAGACGACAGTGAGAGTGAAACACAAACACCAAATACAGCAAATTTTTGCACATTACCACGAAGACCCAGAGCGCCAACGCATACATACCACACGATAACATTTGAAAAAGGACATGGCAAGAAACCACTGGGCTTTACTATTGTAGGAGGACGCGACTCACCGAGAGGTCCACTAGGCATATTCATCAAAAGTATTCTCTCACAGGGACAAGCCATTGACGATGGAAGATTAAAAGCTGGTATGTATTATTTTTATTATTAAATAAATTTTAGATTCGTTTTCTACAATTTTAATTATTTTATAAATGTTGTAATTAATAATTATTAGTTTATAAATTTATTTGCAAATAATTATTATTTCTAACATCAATTAAGATATCTCATAGCTTAAATTTTAAACGATAGATAGTTCAAAACATGTGTAGTTAACTGTCATAGTTTGAACAAGTATCCGTAAATTCTTGATAAGAATATGACACTCATGTTAGTTCGATGAAATAGAGTATGTTATTACAGAGCGTTATATCAAGTACCGTCCTTATTGTAATGTGTAGTGTATATTATGATAATGAATGTTTATGTTAATTATGATTTATGTGTGTATTGTTATTATGATATAAGGGCAAATGTTATCACAAGAGTCCGTGCAGTAGTAGTAGTATACGGATTATTACGGATATTTTTGACCTTTAACCCTGGAACGAATTGCGACATGTTTAATAGCTAATTAGTGATAGCGATACAAATTGGTTTCAATGTCATTTTAATTTCACCGACATATGAGAGATGCAAATCTATAAAAAGTACATTAAATTAAAATGATGCTGGTATAGTCTATTTATATATGCTTTCCTTTTGGTGAGAACATGAAGTGTTAGTGACACTTCATGTTCTCACTGCTCGAAAAATATAACTAAGGAACTCAAGCAGATAACATTATTGCAAGAGGAGTTAAACTGAAAATAAAACCCTGTATCAATACGATTGACCAGCGTGGTATAAGTAGGTCAATTTCTCTCCTATTGTATGGAAGAGGCTTGAAACCGCCATCGGTATGATATGAACTGAGATAATAATTTACACATGTATAAATACATAGCCATATAGTATACGTATTGGCTTAGAATGGGTTATAAAATATATATATATACATATTGTGAAAATGCTAAAAAAAATGAGCAGCACCTGTTATACTTTTTCTTAAAAAATTAAACACAATGTTCTACAATAAATTATTTTGTTATTCTGTTTGTGTAATAAACTATTCTGTTATTAATTAAATTTACAAATAAGTAAAATTAAAAATACAAGTGTAAAAATGCTTAATTAATGATATTTTTTTATGTGGTGATGGAGTCAAAATACAATTCATCCACTCCTTTTCTTATCCGTACGTATCGTGAATGTTGACTGTAGGATATAATATACAAATAACATCTAAGCAAGAGAAGAAAACCTCTAATCCAGCATTTGGGCCGTATAAATCCAGCATTTGGGCAGATTATGATCACGTAATAAGCGCTTCAACATCTCGCTATTAAATTTTTTACTTTTAGTTTTATTAGTGGTAGGACCACGCTGTTAATAGTTCTCTGTCTACAACCGCGGGCCGGTCCATCCGGGTTAGTACCACACTCTCGCAGAAGATCGGCGTCCAAGTAATGACAAAGTGTTATTACACTTCGTTCGGTGAGCGACAGAGCCGAAAGCCCAACTGGGTGGGTTTAGGGTTTGTAATGGTAGGCAGCCGCCTATGGCCTGCTTGGTAGCGTTTAAAATAATAGTTAAAATAAAAAGTTAAGAACGTAAATAGTTAAGCACTGTTATATCATCCCTTTGAAATAGAATTGAAGTGGAGTTCTTTCAAAACCCTTCTGTTTTTCTTTTTCTTCTAATGAAAGTTGTTGCGGTCTTAAAACTTTGTTATATTATTAGCTTTCGCGTTGTTTCTCTGCACTTCTTGAGGATCAAACCTCGCTATCATTCATAGAAAATATTGCAGGTGCTGGCTTATAGGAGTTCCACTCTACATTAGTGTAATTCCTGTATACATTGGTAATGTGTAGTAGGATTAAGTCCAATAAAAAAGGGCATTAACATGTTAATACATTCTTCATTTTCCAATAAGGTAGATATTATCAAACACTATTAGGATATTTATTAATTCATTTGAAATTTTAATGCCAAATGTATTCTATCAAGCTAATAAATCTAACTATTTCTATTCATTTCTGATATCTTACAATTACTATTGTTTACAGGTGATGAGGTTTTAGCGGTAAACGGTCACGCATGCCATGAACTAGCACATGTGGAGGCACTGGCGTTATTCAAATCAGTGCGCAGTGGACCCATCGAACTCAGGATTTGTAGAAGAGTTAAGAATACACAGTGAGTATTTCATTGCAGTTCTATTTTTGCATGTTACCCAAAACTAATATATTGCGAACATTACGTAAACTCACAAATCATTATTTTTTGAACTGACTATTCCTGACAAGATTTCAACAACTGTAACCAAAAAACTAAATTATCTGTTAATTGATGCTTAAGATGTGTAAAAATAATATTATTTGTAACTGAAATATTTTCAAATACTTTATCGTAATAATTAGGCGATTTACAAAAATGCTATGAATTGTTTATCAACGTACTCGTCGTTTGAGTTCACGATAGAAGGAATTGCCCCTCATCTCTCATCTCACTAACGTTACAAAAAGCATGACGGATTCAATTAATATACATACATACATACATATCATCACGCCATATCCCTTGCAGGGTAGGCAGAGAGAACAGAGTGCCAGAGAACTCTATCTCTGCATACTTCACTCGCTTCCTCAACATTCATAATTCTCTACATACACGCTCGCCGGTTTCGGAGACTCTTGACTCCACCTTCCTTCAGTACATGACCGATCTGGTCTAGGTAGGTTAGTCTCGGTCTCCCTCGGTACCTACATCCTTCCACTTTCGCATTGTATATCTTCTTAACCAGACGTTCGTTTGGCATTCTTTCCACATGTCCGAACCATCGGAGCATTCCCTTTCGCATCTTTACACCAATACTCTCTTTCATACCTACTCGCTCTCTTACGTCGTCGTTACGAATGCGGTCGGTCAGCCTAACTCCACAGATTTTCCGCAGAGATCGTATTTCGACCGCATTAATTTTACTTTCATACTCTTTTCTGCATACCCAACTCTCTCCATACAGTAATGTTGGGAAAAGCACTGCGTTATGTATTGCTACACGTGCCTTCTGGCTGAGGTGGTGGCTGCCGAGAAGTTGCCCCAACGCTCCTTTCACTCTATTTCCCGCATTCACTCTTCGCTCTATATCAGTGGTGTACCTTCCATCTCGGCTAAATCCACATCCAAGATATACAAATTCATCCACTTGCTCTAGTATATCATTACCTATTGTTACTCTTACATCTGTTCTGGCTTCGTCTCTTTCAAAAACCATTATTAATTTCAATTAATATAAAGTAGGTATATTAAAACAAGCTGTAAAAATGTAAAGAAATTATTTAGGATTTAAAAATATATAGAGACTATCCTCTCTATATTTATGAAATTGCAATTCGAAATTTATCGTATCAAACTCGAAATTACATCGTGCACTATTTATGTAATGAAAATAGCATTGCTGCATGTATTATTTTTTTATTTAATTTGTGAGCTTGTTACGACTACAAGCCATCAAATTATATTATGGGGCCAATGTATTAGACTATGGTCTAATATTCCTTTCTTTGTAAAGGACCCAGCTCCATTATCGTCTAATGTGATGGAATTCGGAACGATCCATCAAATGTCTTATAAAATTACTTTAAACTGTCAGATGGTACCATTATTTATATAAGATATCTGGATGATTGAGCCTTGCTGGATATATCCTTTCTTTTTGATAAATTGTGGTATTAGTTTGGGAATTATATTTAGATATTGTAACCATCATTCTCTTATCCCAATTACTTCGGGTCGATGCAATATGTACTCTTCTTTCATAGTACATATTGTAGAAGTTATTGGCAATAGTTTTATGACCGGCCGCCTGCCAGACGTCAACCCTCTTTGGGAAAGTAATTGTTGATCAAACAGCATTAGATGGTATTGGCCTAGGTCGTTATAAAGTTCTTAGTCGTCTTTTACGACATCCACGAGCAAATTAAGGGTTGGTAGTATTCGAAGCCGCTACCACATAGCATTTAATATATATTTAGATATTATAATATAATTGATAAAATAATGAATAATTAGAAAAAGAAAAACATAATAAACCCAGGCGTCGAACGGGGGCTTTCTGGTTGAAATGACTGCCTGATTTCTCAACTAGGTGTCCATTCTTGGTGATAGTGGCAAATTTTACTTTTATATTTTCTTATTGGCTGAGATCACTGTCTAAACGATATTTTCCGTAAATTATAAGTTAATTTCATATATAAGTTAATTTAATTTAAATCGATTTATCGCCACGGAAACCTGCATACTAAATTTCATAGAATCGTTGAAGATATATAGAAATATACAAATATACAATTAGTCGATATAAGAATACATGTAATGTCCATGTGGTGACGGAGTAAGAATACAATTCACCACCCCCTATCTCACCCGTGGGTGATCGTACGAGACGACTAAGGGATATAAAACGCATATAACATCTATGCGAGAGAAGGAAAACTAACAAAACCCTATACCAACACGTCTGACCAGCGTGGTATAGAAGGGCAATTACCCTCCCATTATGAAGGCTCGAGCTCAACAGTGGGACGTGTGTGAGCTGAAATGATGATGATGAGAATACATAGATATATACCTATATAACTCTAATAGTACTGCTGTGTTTATATATTTTTACAGACAATGTTATAATTTAATTGATTTTAGCAGATTTCACGGTTAGCTTAACAGTTCAGTCTGAAGTTCATTATTAACACGGTAAACCCCCTGAACCCAGGTAGCAGTTTAAATGTAAAAGGTTAATACATATATTATGTTCTATTAAGGAAAATATATATTTTCCCTTAAAATCATAATGTTGCGAATAATAATATTTATTATATTATTACTCAACAAACGATATTAGCTGTGGTCGTTTAGAATTTCCATAATAATACAAACCAACAATGAAATTTTATGACGTGTTTCTAGTCTGTTGCCGTCAATGAGCGGCTCTGGTTTACGCACAAATGTTACCGTGAATGAATCTGCAATTAAATATGGGAATAGATATTTATTGTTTATTCATGATACTATAACTACATACATACATACATATCATCACGCCATATCCTTTGCAGGGTAGGCAGAGAGAACAGAGTGCCAGAGAACTCTATCCTTGCATACTTCACTGGCTTCCTCAACATTCATAATTCTCTTCATACACGTTCGCCGATTTCGGAGATTCTTGACTCCACCTTCCTTTCCACCTTGGTAGGTTAGTCTCGGTCTCCCCCGGTACCTAAATCCTTCCACTTTCGCATTGTATATCTTCTTAACCAGACGTTTGTTCGGCATTATTTCCATATGTCTGAACCATCGGAGCATTCCCTTTCGCACACTATAACTGATTTTGATATTATAGATGATTCATTAGCAAATACCATAAATCACTGTTAATCTTATCTAGTGAAGTTTTAGCACTTATTCTTTATTACGTTATATATTTTTTAATGTAACGTTTTAAAACACAAAAGCTTTGAATGATAATACTAATATAAATACGACTGGCACATGAATTATTCCGTCACAAGGCGTTGTAGTATTTATCGTTCGTATAACATCTGCAGATACACATGAAACATTATAAATATATTATTGAACTCATGAACTCATTAACAAATATTATTTCTTTTTTACAGGTCTACCAAAGCGAAATCGTGCACAGATCTACTCAATGACGACGAATAAATTTAGCTGAAAATTGTAAATAAATGCATGAGTTAAATGTTACTGCATGTTGTATCTCGTTAATTTCCAATACAATGTATAAATAACGCGTGAAGCATCAATTGTTCCAAATATATTCATATTATATTAATAGGGTAGCTATAAATAATATGCTATTAAATAGCTGTAGAGTCAGCCTATGAAGAGTTTCGTAGTTTCTGCTATTTGGAATATATGTCTCGTTATATTTTTCACCGGTAATTTCACGGAATAAAATGTGCACAAAATATTTTTTATAGACTCATAATTATCCATATATACATGTGCCATTTAAATAATGTTTATAAGTTCTGCTCATTTATTCAATTAGGTACGCAAAATCTTACTGAATCTTTTAGACATTAAATTTGTACCTGACTTAAGATTCCTGTTGTTTTCTTTATTTTTATAACGCTATAACTATGATATTTTATCGGCGACGGAATGCAATTTGCGATAATGTTAAGCTCATTGACGCCCGATTGACGGGAAAATACACTGAAAATAGATTTCTATATTACATTAATATACGTTTAAATTCTCGTACTGCACATGCTTGCGCATTCAGACTAGCACATATATGCGGGACGAGAATTGAAATTTTTCATACAAATGTATAAATTAACGTAGATTGCATTCATCCTCGTCTCGCCGATGGAATATCACCTTAAACGTAAACTCTAATCCAAAGATAAGTAGGTATTTCAGAATCATTAAAAAGTCTTTTTAACAGAATAAAAAGCGAGCACTCGAATTTAATACATAAATTTATTGTTAATTCTTCTCATTTTAAATATACACTTATGTGTGAGATTAATTGGAAATTTAATCTGTATCATTAATGTTTAATACTTTATCCATTTAGATTGCTTTACTGAATTTAATTTAAATGGTGATTAGCTAAATTAAAATATTTACATTTAGAAATATTTTTTTAATGAATACAATACAATCTTTATTATAATAAAACTAATGAATTATATTATTACTTCGTGCAATAAATTATATTGAGTATGTTGAAAGTAGAAAGTACACTTTTGAGGAAATGATCTGTGTACTGTGATAGTTTGAAGAATTTGAAATTTTAAGAATTTGTAAACTAGAAGATTTAAAACTAGTATATTTACTATCTTGAAAATATGTTTATGTAAATAAATAAAAAATATAGCTGTGTTTTGATTGAAATAAAGACGTTTGCAATTGGCACGACATTGATGTGTCGTAATGAAATAAACTAATCATTTTATTTGTCCCTGGTTCTCAAGAAGAGTATTTTAATCGTCATCGTCATCTGTCCATCAGAAGTCCACTGTTAGACACAGGCTTCCTAACAAGGTGGGGTAAATAATATCATAATCAATGCGGTTGGAAGGCGGGTTGGCGATCGCAATTGTTGTTACAAGTTGCCCAAGAGAGCGCTGCTGGCTATTCCACTCGTGCTTCTTCATCTAGTTTTTACAACTCCCTCGGAAGCGTTTTTTTACATTCCTCAAGCAACAAAAAGGCAATTAAAAATTCCTTAAGCCGTCTCCAAGCCGTTTTCAAGGCTTTAAATGCTATCATTTAAATATGTATGCTAAATATGTATAGAATTATGTCGAAGTACTGCGTAGTGCTAACAGTAGACAAATAAAAGTATATTATCAGAAAATTTTAATTGTAGTCAATATTGTAACAATATCAAAAATAATTAATTTATCATATATCTACAATTTGTCATAAGATTATCAAACTATTGCTTCCAACTAGTGATGTGCCGGATCGTTAAAAATATACATCCGCGGATACGGATCTGAATACGGATATTTGGTGTCAAGATCCGCGGATACGGATCTTAAAAACCAGATACTAAAGTCATCCCCCGAGGTCAAGGAATTGAGTTCTTGTAAAAATGTATTCAATAGGAGGAGAGGCAGTCTGTGAGGCACCAGTCGCCCGTTCTTCGTCTTGGATGGTTTATTTGAGTTGTGACTATACATGTCCAAGAAAGTACATTAAGTCACAAAAATATTATTATATTTTGTTTTTAAGTAATTTATTTTACTCTAGCGCTAGACCCGTATCGCTGATAGTCTGCCTGACCTGTCTGCAGTCAGGGAGTCAGCTCGTCCGGGATAGGACCACGCTCTCCTAAAAATGTTACGTATGAGTAGGAGCAATTTGCTATAATTTACTATGCTTCATTTGGTAAGCGAGGAACGGAGACTCCACCTTACGGTAAGCAGCTACCTGGCTATACCATCTCTATATTGCAAAGATCTGTAAGAGCGATAGTTGTCACTTACGATGGTAATAAGATATGACCATCAAAAGTAATAAAGATAATCTGTGCTACTCACAGGATGTTCTATTGTACCTACTACATATTTTCTCTATTAATCAGTTCTTCATTTAAAATGTGCTATTAAAACTTACGAGAAGCGTGACAAAAGCACTTGTAAAGTTAAGCTATGTTTAAGCCATAGTTTTATTTTAACGCCATCTATGGTATTTATTTGTACTACTTGGTCATTTGAATATTGTTAAAAATGTAGTGCTTAATTTCCTTTGGACATCTTGTCGCATGCTATGTTAAATTCTTTCATTAAACAATGTACAAGATATTTAAATATAAATGAATTATGAAATAACTACACTAGTTCTTCAATGGTATATTCGCTTTTGTTTCCAACTAGACTATATATCCATACGTTTTAATTTTTGATGAACGAAATTATTGTAGTATGAAACTACCGCTTTCGATTTATTTGAAAAGGCTCATTATTTTATTGTACATATATATCGATGATTTTATTGAAAACAGTAACATATCATTCGTTTGAGTTTATAGGGTTTGATTGTTTAATTGTCAGAGACATGTAACGGTTTTCATTAATGTTTCCAGAACTTATTCCTCAATTTTTCTTGCATCTCTAGATTCTAATAACTTGACGTACATGTATTCAAAACTTGTATTTATTTCAAAACTGTTTCTACTTTGGATAGTATGAATATAGTCCTAGATTATGTTTATTTAAAAGTAGAAAATTAAATGTGTGGTATAATATGAATTGCTAATACAATTTGTAAAATAGCGACATCTAGCCTAACTCTTACCTACTACGTTCACATTAATAACTGATTGTGTTGAATTAAGCTTCAACAGCTTAACAGTCTTAATTGCAACAATAGATGGCGTACCAATTAATGGTTACAAAATGACATTAAATTACAGGACTTTTATATTTTGACGATGGACAGATATATCTTTTTTTACCGGGTTGAGAGCCCTCAGCGCTCACCCATAGTCCGGGTTAAGCTGTGACAGCCATCTGCAGCTAACCGCAAAAAGTCAGACAAAAATAAGATATATCTTTAGAACTATTAATGTGATAAAAAATTTGTGAAGACATAATTTGTAGCAAAATGATTCGTCTACAGTTTTGTTTATATCACATTTTTCAATAAAATTACAAATAAAAAAGTTATAAAAAAATATATGGGAAAATTTCACAACAAAATTTCAAACAACCCACCCAGTTGGGCTTCCGGCTCTCTCGCTCACCGAACGAAGCACAACAGTATATTGCCATTGCTCAGACGTCGATCTTCAGCGAGAGTGTGGTACCAACCCGGGCGGACCGGCCCGCGGCTGTAGACAGAAAACTGACAACAGCATGGTCCTACCACTACTGTAGGAATAAACAAAAATATGGCAAAACACTCCTTCTACTTGCATAGATGTTATGTGCATATTTTGTCGATTAGTCGTCTCTTGCGGTCACCCACGTGTAGGATAGGGGGTGGTGAATTGCATTCTTACTCCGTCACCACAGTGGAAATATTATTTATGTACTAATTTAATTACATACTATAACCACTTTATACTACATATATATATTGTGTATAGTTACAACAAATTTACAGGCGTTTTTGTAACAAATTTAAAGAAATTTTGAACGTAACATGACATAAAATGTATGAAATTTCTAAAACAAAATTTACGCAGTAATTATATTATTATTAATTGATTTGTTTAATATTTCTTACCTAAGACCTCTTCTACCTTTATTACAACTTCGTTTTCATTACATAGTTAAATACAAAAAAAAAGAATATACCTACTGCATTGTAGAGAAGTTTTTAAAAAAGGAATCTCAGATCAAATAAAAATCAAATAAATTAATTAATATCAACTTTATATAAAAATGTTCTGAAAAATAATTCAATTAGATACTAAACAAATTTTGTTTTGAAGATACATTGACGCCTGAACTGCGTTAAAATTCATGCAAAATGTTAATATAAATATGACTTTAAATTAAGTTTTAATTGCCAATTCTGCCTTTACACAGAATAACATTTATGTAATAAATTAGGGTGTTAGTTCGGCTGCTTGATAGAAAACCTATATACGGTATATACCTAATGTAATTAATCTCATACAGACTATCTGGGTTTACAGTTTTGGATACATTTGAATTTCGGTTACCCGATAATTTAGGTTAGGGTTACGAAGTAGGTACCATAACATCCCTAGATCTGTTGACTCGTCAGTTTCCTGTATGAGACAGATTATTTATATATGGAAGTCAAACATGTAGCGTAACAGAGGTCAGTGCACTATTGACGTTGTCACTCCACACTGTTTCTATTCTCATACTTAACTGGATCGGACCAAGACAAATAAGGACCAAAAAATCTCGTAAGCTCATTAAGGTCTTTTTTTTTACATACAGGCATGCATTTACACCTCGTCTCGGTCTGAAACACTACTGTCCCGTATCCTCTTTACTTGGCTAATTATAGAGCACCAAGTTTAGTCATATGGAGAAGGTAGTACTTGTGAAATAATAGCTTCTATTAATATTTATAAAATAAACTAGCTACTGCCCGCGGCTTCGCCCTCGTAAAAGGTTACTTTCCTAAAGGTTTTCATCCCCATTTTTATTTTACCCCTTAAGGGTAATTTTTTTACAACATTTTAATATCATATTTATTTACATCTAATCAATAGCCTAAAAGTAAGTTTCAAGTTTCTGGCTTTAATAGTGACGATACTTCCTTACAACTTTTCATACCCCTATACAACTCTTTTTTGCATTAAAATTTCATTTAGATCGGTTCAGTAGTTTTGGCGTGAAAGAGCGACAGACAGACAGACACAGACAGAGTTATTTTCGCATTTATAATATTAGTAAGGAAGTAAGGATTTAATTTGATGTTTCTTTTTATCAATTGTTTGATTCCCAATTATAGCTTTTTGAGTTCGAAATTTAAATATTAAGATTCTCTGTTGAACATTTTTTTTCTTTTGTCGTTTTTTTTATTGTTTATGTTGGCAAACGAGCAACCAGCACACTTGATGGTAAGTGTTACTGCCACTCATGGACCTTTGCAATGCCAATGGTTCAGCTAGGCTGTTGCCGTTTAACCCAAAACTATCCAGAAAGTTGGGTTTCCAGCTCTCTCGCATACCGAACGAAGTGCAACAGCACATTGCCACTGCTCAGACGACAACTTTCTGCGAGAGTGTGGTGTTACCCCGGATGGACAGGCCCGCGACTTTAGAGAGAAAACTGTCAGCGGTGTGGCCCAATCACTACAAATCGTTTGAAGAAGTCAATATGATAAATTATTTTTTTATTTAATTTTTTTTTTTTTTTTACACCTCCCTGCACTAAGGAAAATAATCCTTGTATCGCGGGGGACTTTACAAACATGCAATTAACGCATACAAATTACACCCAGACTCAGAACAACACTTTGTGGATCGCACAAAGTATTGTCCTGCGTGGGAATCGAACCCACGGCACTGGCACGGAAGGTCGGTATCTTAACCACTACGCCATCTGTGCAGTCAATTAAATCAATTAAATCAAAAAAAAAATTAAATCAATTAATTATTCGAGCACCGTGACTGAATTGTAAATGTCCTTCCCATTATAATGAAGATGCATTCAACTATGGGGTCTATACAGACTGAAAGTAAGAACTACATATTTTAGATCTGCACCAAATATTAGTAGGTATGTATTGTATATATACAATATACATATTCATTATCGAATATACATAAAAATGTGCTAATCGTTTCCATGTGGTGACGGAGTAAGAATACAATTTACCACCCCCTATCTTACCCGTGGGTAATCTTAAGAGATGACTAAGGGATATACAACGCATATAACATATATGCGAGAGCAGGAAAACTCGAAACAAAACCCTATACCAACTCGTCTGATCAGCGTAGTAGAGTACGTCAATTACCCTCCCATTATGGAGGAGGCTCGAGCCCAACAGTGGGACATATATGAGCTGAGATGATAATGGTGCTAAAATTCCTTTTAGCTCAATCCATGATTAATATATACTCCCTTTTTAATTATCAAGCAAGTATTTTGTTTATTATATATTTATTACGAAGCTTGGTATTTGAGGGCCTATATTTTTTTTACCAAGACTAAGGCACTAAATATCCTTTTATGGCGGGGGACTTTACAAAAATATACCTAATAAATGGACACAAATTACACGTAGGTTCAAAACAATTTTTATATCGCACAAAATGTATAAGTCCTGCGTGGGAATCGAACTCAATGACACTGGCACGTTAGGTCGGTATCTTAACAACTATGCAATCTGTGCAGTCAAGTTTCGCATACATGACCACTTAAAACCTCCAGATTGACTTTCTATTAAAATTTTCTCAATATTTTATCATTAATATTGATTGAATTGTTTTTTTATTTCAATAGTAAAAATGGCAAAGGAATCTGATATCATTGATCATTGATAAAGAAAATTCTTCCACGTGAGTTGAAATACAGAAGGTATTTGCTTTGTGGTATTACTAGCTGCATAATAAACATATCTGTGAGTGGTGTGGTATCGTAAGAACAAACAAGAAGACGAAAAAGCTATTTATATCTAGAAAGTTTAGCTTTTTAAGGGATTTCCCACAACAGAAGAGAAAGTCGGCTGGCGGATTGCTATAGGGATTTTTAATTAATCTTCCCTTTTCTTTTTGTTTTTTTTTTGTGGGGTGGGCTACGGTCGTCGCGCTCCTCGCACCACTCTGTCCGGGGCGACAGAGGGGCGTAAGCACGCACACCCACAACCCACCCATGAACCTCGTCTTCGTCGTTGGACCGGCACCGGAGCAGTATGAACTTGTCGTCAGTGGCAGGCCAGACGGAATATCCCCCGAGGGGTACCCTCTTCTTGAGCGACATCCCCTCGGGGAGGACGTCGGTCTTTTCCTCGCGGTCAGTCTCTCGGCGGGTGACGGACTAATTCCCCGGTAATTAATATTCCCTTACAGTAATGTTATGTATTTACATTCGTCAGTCATGTTTTACGACATCCACGGGAAGGAAGTGGTGGTAAAATATATTTTAAACCGTCACCACATGGAAATACGTGAGAATAAAATTGTCAGAATTTTGATGTGTTGCCACTAACGGCCATTAACACGTGACGTCTTGTGCAGCGATCAGCGCCGTATGGAAAATTATATATGTATATTAAAATTGTATGAAGTATTGTATACTGTAATTTGTAATTGGTATCTGCAATTAGTGGTAGCGATGTGGCAATCGTTATTTGCCACCGCATATTTTATTGGATGTTAAATTCAGATATCAGACGATTTTTATGCGGATTGATGGTAAAAGACGAGAACTCCCAAAACAGCGGCGCCACCTCTATAGGGGTGTAATATATACAAGTTTTTATTGTCCACGCCACAGCCAAATGAAATGCGGGATAACTTCACAAAGTAATATGATACCACACCGCAAGTTGCTTTAGAATACCTTCCACCATGACTGTGGCCAGCCTTTATTTTACCTTACATTTGCTTAAAGCTTTTTTTGCAATATAAACCTCACTTAACTTAAGAATCTCTTATACATGAAGAAATTTATCAAGAATATGTAATTAGACATTATAATTAAAATATCTATTATATTTTAAAAATATCATCCATCATTGGCGTCGATAAGTGTTAATTTAGAAGAGGGTTTAAGAAAATACAACAACAAAAACATACATGAAATAACACTAATATGCATTCATATTACGAGAAAAAAATACGGTTCTTGATCGGTGGGGGTGTGAAGTGCCGAAACTTCTCCTCTGACTACGCTCGTGCTTGTGTTCGGGATAATACAAAGTGTTACCATTCTTGCTGGCACAGTCAGCACAGTCAGCGACTGACCTGCAGACCCTAGTCGACACAATGACAGAAGATTGTAAGAAAAGGGGTCTACGCATGAATGTGAGCAAAACCAAAATAATGGTCTTTGAAAGAGATGAAGCCAGAACAAATGTAAGAGTAACAATAGGTAATGATATACTAGAGCAAGTGGATGAATTTGTATATCTTGGACGTGGATTTAGCCGAGATGGAAGGTACACCACTGATATAGAGCGAAGAGTGAATGCGGGAAATAGAGTGAACGGAGCGTTGGGGCAACTTCTCAGCAGCCACCACCTTAGTCAGAAAGCACGTGTAGCAATACATAACGCAGTGCTTGTCCCAACATTACTGTATGGAAGCGAGAGTTGGGTATGCAGAAAAGAGTATGAAAGTAAAATTAATGCGGTCAAAATGCGATCTCTGCGGAAAATCTGTGGAGTTAGGCTGACCGACCGCATTCGTAACGACGACGTAAGAGAGCGAGTAGGTATGAAAGAGAGTATTAGTGTAAAGATGCGAAAGGGAATGCTCCGATGGTTCGGACATGTGGAAAGAATGCCGAACGAACGTCTGGTTAAGAAGATATACAATGCGAAAGTGGAAGGATATAGGTGCCGAGGGAGACCTAGACTAACCTACCTAGACCAGATCCGTCATGTACTGAAGGAAGGTGGAGTCAAGAGTCTCCGAAACTGGCGAGCGTGTATGAAGAGAATTATGAATGTTGAGGAAGCGAGTGAAGTATGCAAAGATAGAGTTCTCTGGCACTCTGTTCTCTCTGCCTACCCTGCAAGGGATATGGCGTGATGATATGTATGTATGTTACCATTCTTTACTGTTAGGAATCGTAAGAATCGGCTAAGAGTTTACGCGTCATACGAGTGGATAACAGCGCGTTTCAACAACAGTTGCGATCTTTATACCTCTTGTTAAACGTAGCGATTGTGCCCTTATCCTTCATTCGTTTAGAGGCCTATTTCCAAGAGTCAATGGCGATAGACTAATAAATAGATGAAATTTTCATACAAGCAAGGTATTCTCATATACATAGTTTCAAACAGTTCTCAAACAGTTGCCGTATAACTGTCTCCCTAATGATAACGCATATTTACAAGAAACTTGTGTAGAAAATGCTATAAATTTAAGTACAAAAAGCCTAGTTTGCTCAAGCTAGACTTAAATTACAGTTAGATAAATGTTTGTTGAGGCACACGTGTCAAAACATTACCGTGTTTCTTAGTACCTGTATCTAAATTTACAGTGTCAGGAGCTTGTACATGTTTTATCAGAGTTAGGAAACATTGTTGTGTA
Source organism: Lymantria monacha (assembly GCA_905163515.2). Taxonomy (NCBI): domain Eukaryota; kingdom Metazoa; phylum Arthropoda; class Insecta; order Lepidoptera; family Erebidae; genus Lymantria; species Lymantria monacha. Next base: position 23,668,743 of record LR991083.1, read on the forward strand.
TTTTATGATAAGTTTAATGAATGAGTGTCAACGACTCTGTTATGAATTAGACACGTGTATAAGATATTTTATGAAGGTGAACCCTGTGAGATGCTATTGAACTCAATCAATCAACCAACAATATTAGTTACAAGAAAATAAATTATCATCCTCCAATACTTATTCCAATTTATATGAGGTTGGAATTGCTTGCTTTCAATCTTTCTTAGGAACGCAATTGTTGAGCGCCCGCCACGGGGTAGACTTATTGGTATAGTACTATATATATGTATATATACTTATTTGTATGGTACTGTATACTCTTAGTGGACTTTTACATCACTTACGAGAAATGCTAGGGATAATAAATACATATACCTATAGTCGTTATTGCACGTTTTGAATCACAAAAAAATCTACAGTTACAAAAATTTATTAAAATTATAGATGAATTGGTTATTTTTGATAATTGTGTTTTTTGAGGACTTTTGGGGTTATATCAATGATTTATGATTCCTCACTCCGAAGTTATCGAATATAAGAAAGTTCACGAGCTTTGGGCCGTTTTCAATTCATGGCATATAAAATTACGATATGATGGTGTCGCCATATGGTGTGTCTACCCATGGTGAGAGAACACATCACAGAGGCTCACAGAGCACGAAATTAAATCTTACTTTCGTCTAGTGTATACTAATAATAGTTTATTAACTTCTTCATCATTTGCCTACTTCTATCCCACGCTAAGTGGGATCGACACAGCATGTTCTCGCCCTCCATTAATTTCTATCAGCCGTCATATCTGCACTCACAGCTCTCATACACATATCCTCGTTCACATAATCCATCATATATTATCCATTTATATTTTATAAAACATATTTTAGAATTAAGCTTCTCATGTGTAAGCAATACCTCTTCTCTGGACGTGATATAGTATTATTATTCACTAGATTGAAATTATTCTCTTGCAACACCCCATTACTTTGTAAATAACACTGGAACCCTTTTTGTTAAGCTCCCGGAACAATATTCGATGGTGCTCTTAGAACATTGTTAACTTGGGATTTGTCGCAATATATGATAGTGTACCCTCATTTGTATAAATTTAGAATTTACTTGCTGTTATTCAAGACAGGGAGTAACGCACTTATGTGCCTCTGTCATCAAAAAATATGGACGACTTCTATACAGCCTGTAATAAACCCTGCATTTTATTTAAAATTTAGAAAATAAAATTATCATTTTTAGATAAAATAGTCATCTTAGCTCATACGTGTCCCACTGTTATGCTCGAGCGTCCTCCATAATAGAAGGGTAATTGACCTACTACACCACGCTGGTCAGAGGTGTTGGTATAGGGTTTTGTTCCGAGTTTTCCTTCTCTCACATAGATATTAATGTGTTTTATATCCTTTAGTCGTCTTGTACGATCACCACCGGGTAAGATAGGGAGTGGTGAAATGTATTCTTACTCCGTCACCACACGGAAAATAGTAGATAAAATAGTAATGTTCGGTTAATAAAGCACTAAAATTGAATAGAATAGGTTAATTTTCAATCTAAGATATAGTTCCCAACACTGAAATGTTAATATTTTGTAGTTCCCAATAAGGTTTAACTTAAAAAAAAAAAAATAAGAGTGATAAGTAAGTGAACAACAATTTATAAATTTGACATTATTACACTTGCAATTTTATTGTAACACAAGCAATCACTGATGTCGCCATGTTAAGAACAAAACGATGCGATGTATTGTTGAAGAAACCTGATACGAAACTTGTTACTACAATACTTAATAAGCGTAGAGTTTATCGACCGTAATGCGTGCACGCAATGTCCTTACTCCTAGACAACGATTAGCCATACTAGTCTAATGACGCGTAACAATCTGTGATGGGGGAATGGCACTCCTGCGTGCCTCCAACATATTAATCATTTTAGAATAAGGAAATCACAAAACTCATGAATAATTTTAGTTTAATAGAATTTTGGAAGAAATTGAAGCAAAGAAACTTATGCAACTTACAGCTATGTATGAATTATAAGAATATTTTTTCACGATTTACATTTCAGATTGCAGAAAGAATTATTCTACGACCCCTACGGCATCTGTTCTGTGTAGGTACTTACTGATTGTACTATATTAAAAAAGAAACACGAAATTGTAGTACTACGATATTGAGTAATTTCTAATTTTTCATTAATTTTTTCTTAGTAAAATGGGATTTTATGACTTTCAAAATATTAGTATTATAATCCTAACACAAAAGTAAATACTCTGATTATCTGAGTTCTTTACCACAGACTACATTCTATTAAATTAATACATTATACAAATTACTGAAATTTAGCATTTAATATGCTTGATTATTTATAAAAACCCTATTACGAGGGAAAAATGATTTTCATAAGTATGATTCGAACCCATACCTAATGGAAATCCGTTCCAATCGTGCTGCCACTTACACCACCGTGAACTATTATAGGACATTGAATTCTCGCATCGTATTATATTTTCGTCTTTAAGGAGACGTGTGCCATCCACCAGACATTGTTTACTCATTGTACAGACTTAATACTCTAGCTTTGCAGTTAGAATTGTATTAAACGATGGCACAACCCTGTTATTCAAATTATGTACTGAAATTTAGCATTTAATATGCTTGATTATTTATAAAAACCCGATTACGATCGAAAAATGATTGTCACAAGTGGGATTCGAACCACGCTGTCGACAGTTTTCTGTCCAGAGCCGCGGGCCGGTCCATCCGGGGTAGTACTCATAAAAGATCGACGTCTGAGTAACGGCAATGTGCTATTGCGCTTCGTTCGGTGAGCCCAACTGGGTGGGTTTGGTGTTTGTATTGATAGGCAACGGCCTAGCTATACCCTTGGAATTGCAAAAGTCTATGAGCGGCAGTAACACTTACCATCAGTGCGCTGCTTGCTCGTTTGCCAACGTAAGCAATAAAAAGAAAAATAAAAAAACAATTAATAGCAGCTGTACATGTATAAATACCCGATTACGAAACGAAAAATGATGTCACAAGCGGGGTGACATCATTTTTCGTTTCGTAATCGGGTATTTATAAATAATTAAGCATATTAAATGCTAAAAATTTCAGTAATTTGAGCTGTACATGTGTTAGCGATAGATGCTTATAGTTTACTTAAAAGACGATTAGTTAATTCATTATTATTATAATATTAATAAAAAGTGAAATTAAAAAATGATTAAATTTATCAATTATTTTAGTGTCCGGTTGGAATTCTTAATCGTGTAGTTCAGCTGTGCTATGTTTTGTTAGTAGCACTTTCATACAAGAAAATGATTTTGGGATCCTTGGTCACGAAGCAAATAACGAGAGAAACAGTGGACCGTACGTAACCTTAATAAAGGGATAGGCCCCTTGAGTCCGCACAAACTAAATAGGGCGTTGCCTCACCCTCCTAACAATGGCTCATAAGTTGCAGAAAACGTTTTGCGGTTAGATCAATTTCCATGATATGTGGCAAAAACTCACAACCGTAGAAAAAATTCACAGTTTGTATTGACAAATAATACAATATGTAGAATAATAGACTTGTATATGTACGTAGGATAAAATTGTAGATATTGAGTATTTGGTTTAAATATTAGCTATATATTTAACACGCTTTCTAGTAAGAGGATTATTGCAAATCCTTTAAGTATTTATTTGTTGTGTTTGAATGTACAAATGAATATAATATGCACTACTCTTTTCTTTCCCGTGGTGGTAATTGACGATGCACATAATGAAGGAACATCCAAAATAAAAAAAAAAACATTGTTTGACATAGAATATTTTTTGTTTTTGTAGTCTTAAAGATTATTAAGATTTGGTTAAACGTGGGATATTTATGAGTTCAGAAGAAGGATTTGTGTGTATTGACATATAATTGTGTGATTTATGTATAGTTCTTCAAAGTTTGGAATGATTTGCGCTCTTATTCCAATTAATTAGGATCGATGCAATATACAGGGTGGAAGTGGACCGCTCTCGAAAACAAAGACAGGTGACTCTACTAGTCCTACTTGTAATGATAGGCTAGAAAAAAATCGATTCGGATGAAAGATTTTTTTTTTCACAACAAGTTTTAAGTTTTTTTCACATTCCATCGTATTAAGACAGTGCCATGTAACTATAATTCCATAAAAAATACGTAACATTACTCAGATGAGAAAAGACGCAATGTATTCAAAACTCACAATCATATGTTCAAGAGTTCAACGACCTTGCGTGGTGACAAAAATTTTTTTTCTATGATTACAAGTAGGACTAGTAGGGTTACCTGTTTTTGTTTTCGGGAGCGGTCCCCTTGCACCCTGTATACCTACTCTTCGTCTATCGTAGATATTGCAAAAAGTTATTGGCAATAGTTTTATGACCGGCCGCTTGCCGTCAAAAAGAATTGAGAATGAAATTGTTGACCGATTGTCGATGTCATGTGGATATTGTTTGTCCGTATCGCATAATATAAGTCGTATATCGTTTTAGAAATGTATAATACAAATATATACAACTGAAACATAATATGCCAAATTTATATAGACCATTTTTTTTTGTTTCATCACAAAGTTTTCACTTAGCAATTCATTTGGGAAATTGCGTCCCAACGGTATTATTATGATTTATGACTTTCGCTCTTCGGGTTTGTAAATTTTTCACTCTACGTGAGTATGAAATATTATGCAAGAGATAACACCATACTTTCTCTGAGGAACTTGGCTACCGGAGCAAAATTTTATACCGTCACTCGAAATGTAGATCGTTTACAATGTCTTAAGTTAAATTTATGTAAGTACGATGTAGAACACCTTTCTCGCTTTATTTTACAATATTTATGTTTTATTTATGCGTGCTTCCAATTTGGTAAAACGAAAAATAATTATATTTATTGGTAACATTTCGATCCAAAAATAAATGTACCTTCATTTAAATAATACTGTGATTGTTTTTTTTTATAACCTTACGGTTGTGTACCAAAGGTTACGCGGAGGTGATAATATATATTTTTTTAAATAAATTGCCATGAAAAATGCTTATTAAAGGCTACTGTAGATTTATTAATAGGTATTATATGATAATAAGGACGTTTTATGTAAAGCTAGCTAGTTTCTGCTTGCGGTTTCGTCTGTATAAAAATTAACATGAACTATTATCTCAAGGGAAAACATTATCGGGATAAAAGGTATCCTATATGTTAATCAATTTCTAATTTAACAGTGTAAAATTTATTTAAGAACGGTAGGTGAATTTTGACAGTGTTCTCTAACAATATCTTTCTACAGACGCAAACAGGTCCGTGTGCCAAAGTACCACACTCTTACAGAAAATCGAATTCTGAACAGTGACGATGTGCTGTTGCGCTTCGTTCGGTGAGTGAGAGAGCGGGACGCCCAACTTTCTGAGTGAGTTTTGGTTGGTAGGTAGCGGCCTAGCTATACCCCTGGTATTCCATTAAGGTCTATGAGCGTTAGTTACACCATAAACAATAAAAAATAAGGCAGAAAATGGTTTCATTTGTTGCCAATTTTCATCCGAATCTCTTCCTCTGAATAGTTTACCCATGATTGAGAAACAACCACCCAAACATCTCTACAAACTTTCACATTTACAATATTAATAAGATTTTTTGAATCAATTAAGCATTTTATAATGTTTTTATAAAAGGAGACTCCAAGACTCTTAACGATGAAAATTTTCAACAAGGTAAAATCGTAGAAATGGTAAAACACTACGTAAATAATATCAATAATAAATACGAAATATAATTGCCGGAATAGTTTCAGTAATCTGTATTAAAATTTCGTTATCATTCTTTTTTTATTTGTGGGCTCTAGTATCATTACATCCAATCGATTGTTCGGGTTAATATCATAGCAACGTGCGATCCCATAACTGCCTTGTCCCAGTTCTTCGCGTCTTGTGCCGATGGTCCAATGACACCGTAGCTATATGACTTATGTGGCCATTTTTGTAAATGCTGTCATTCTATTTCTCAGTTATAACTATGGATTTTTACTATCTTCTTCAAGTTATACACATCCGAATATTGGACAGTCTATTCCAAAATTGAAGCAAGGAATACTAGCCAATAGTCGTGTGAAATAGATATGAGCATAGGCCATGTAATTGGTAGTGATTTTTTGTTTGAAGTTTTTTTTTATCAATAGTTGTATAATATATTAGATACATAAATATATATTTTTAATATCATCAGAAAATAGAGATCAGAAATAGAGATCAAAGAACAAAAATCCCACCCACGTTTTTAAAAAAAATTACATTTTGACCAGAGACTTTTCGATTGAAAATTAGTGTGCTTTTTCGATATTTAGTCAAAATAACGTGAAGGAATAAATATTTTAAATAAAAAAAATGACAGTATAGTTGGAACATAAAAAGGTAAGTTTTCACCAAATTTCGAAGAAAATTTTTTTTTGATAAAATTAAATATAAAGAAAATGGTTAGGTACTCGAATTTTTCACATAGATTTTGAGGTTATGTAAAAAAAGTGTAAATATAAAAGTTGTAGATCTTTTTATTACCTACAACTTTTACATTTAACTTTTTTCCATAGCACTTGTAGCATTTTTTTTTTGAACAAAACCAAACTAATGGTCTTTGAAAGAGATGAAGCCAGAACAGATGTAAGAGTAACAATAGGTAATGATGTACTAGAGCAAGTGGATGAATTTGTATATTTAGGATGTGGATTTCGCCGAGATGGAAGGTACACCACTGATATAGAGCGAAGAGTGAATGCGGGAAATAGAGAGAACGGAGCGTTGGGGCAACTTCTCGGTAGCCACCACCTCAGCCAGAAGGCACGTGTAGCAATACATAACGCTGTGCTTGTCCCAACATTACTGTATGGAAGCGAGAGTTGGGTATGCAGAAAAGAGTATGAAAGTAAAATTAATGCGGTCGAAATGCGATCTCTGCGGAAAATCTGTGGAGTAAGGCTGACCGACCGCATTCGTAACGACGACGTAAGAGAGCGAGTAGGTATGAAAGAGAGTATTGGTGTAAAGATACGAAAGGGAATGCTTCGATGGTTCGGACATGTGGAAAGAATGCCGAACGAACGTCTGGTTAAGAAGATATACAATGCGAGAGTGGAAGGATGTAGGTACCGGGGGAGACCGAGACTAACCTAACTAGACCAGATCGGTCATGTACTGAAAGAAGGTGGAGTCAAGAGTCTCCGAAACCGGCGAGCCTGTATGAAGAGAATTATGAATGTTGAGGAAGCGAGTGAAGTATACAAAGATAGAGTTCTCTGGCACTCTGTTCTCTCTGCCTACCCTGCAAGGGATATGGCGTGATGATATGTATGTATGTACTTGTAGTTTTGCTGGAAATCTAGGTAAACCCTTCCACTTCCCGACCTAATATGACCGCCCGCAAATTATTTTTCCTTTCATTTTTGTTATATTCTCTTCCTTTTTCAATAAGTTTCATACTAGTATTATTTTTTTCAATGTTTAACATTTTTAAAGGTCGAAAAACAGTAATTCAGTGTGTAAAATTTATTTCAAATATATAATACTCGCGTAAGCATCAGAAATCATTAAAATATAGTAACACAATATAGTAATTCCATATTTGTTTTTTTATTTCAATTCATCAAATATTTTTTTACGTAAGTTGAAATTACGTAATCTAATGTTGAAGGGCAACTGCACATTTGACGCCAAATTCTATTGAATTACACGCATTACTATTGTTCGTACGATTTGGATGGTTTAACTGTAGACCTTGGAAGGTGAATTAGAGAAAATAACACATCATTTTACGTTTGACTGTGACAAAAGCATAGTTAAGACATTGTAAGAACGTATGATTACGCGTTAGGAGGAAGTTACTCTTTCGTAATATTATTGAACAAGAAATAAGAACACATTTATCGAATTCTGGAATGACATACATATATGTAAGATAATTGTAATGCTTAGTACTTTTAATACTTTTACTAATCATTATTTGGATCTGATATATTATGTGGGCAGAAATCCCATTACTTTTTTATCTATTTGCCAACCGATTAGCCAATACTCTACGTAACGTTCCATATTGAATTGTGGCAGGACTTTTTCTCATCTAAGTGCGAGACATCTTTGTTTTTTTAGGGTATTTGCCCTCTTTGTTCTATAACACTATTATTAAAAATTACACACAAGTTCGTGTAGTTTTGTTATAGATGCTATAGTTTTCGTTTTCCCAAGTTATAACTCGTACCTGGGAGCATACTACTTGGAGATTCATGTACCACACCGTGCGTCTGAGGGGTTGGCATAGGGTTTTATTTTGAGTGTGCCTTTTTTAGCATTAATATTATCGTCATGTCTTAGGAGTCCATTACGAAATCCATGAGAAATATGAACTAGGAGATAGCGAATTGTATTCTTATTCCATTACTATATGTTAAAACTAATATTTTTTAACAATATTAATTTAAAATACTCGTAATAAAGTTTTAATTAATATAAATATTACCTCCACCTGAATGTGAGCAAAACCAAAATAATGATCTTCGAAAGAGATGAGGCCAGAACATATGTAAGAGTAACAATAGGTAATGATGTAATAGAGCAAGTGGGTGAGAAGATATACAATATCTTGGATGTGGATTTAGCCGAGATGGAAGGTATACCACTGATATAGAGCGAAAAGTGAATGCGGGAAATAGAGTGAACGGAGCGTTGGGGTAACTTCTCGGTAGTCACTATCTCAGCCAGAAGGCATGTGTAGCATACATAACGCAGTGCTTGTCCCAACATTACTATATGAAAGCGAGAGTTGGGTATGCAGAAAAGAGCATGAAAGTAAAATTAATGCGGTCGAAATGCGATCTCTACAGAAAATCTGTGCAGTTAGACTGACCGATCGCATTCGTAATGACGACGTAAGAGAGCGAGTAGGTATGAAAGAGAGTATTGGTGTAAAGATGCAAAAGGGCATGCTCCGATGGTTCAGACATGTGGAAAGAATACCGAACGAACGTCTGGTTAAGACGATATACAATGCAAAAGGGGAAGGATGTAGGTACCGGGGAAGACCGAGACTAACCTACCTAGACCAAATTGGTCACGTACTGAACGAAGGTGGAGCCAAAGTCTCCGAAACCGGCGAGCGTGTATGAAGAGAATTATAAATGTTGAGGAAGCGAGTGAAGTACGCAAGGATAGAGTTTTCTGGCACTCTGTTCTCTCTGCCTACCCTGCTAGGGATATGGCGTGAAAATATGTATGTATTTATATACATACATACATATCATCACGCAAAATTCATTATTTTGGTAGTATTTACGTATGTAAATACTAAACTACTACAAAATAATGAAAATAATGAATTTTATATATATGTTTAGTACATACACATACATTTTAATCCTCAGTTTCAGTAAGTAAATTGAAAAAGCAGTGTCATTTTATTATAAAAAAAATATTATGAAAATAATGTAATTTATACAAACACCATTGCATTTGCTAAATGACAGAAAAAACATGGACGAAAAATTGTATAATAAATATTACTATCTATAATATTAATAATAACAAAAATTCCACCTCAAGCAATTTGTTCTAAGTTTCAGATTAGTTTATCTTAGTTCTCGAAGGAGTGTTTTGTGTAAGGAGACTTGGTTTTCTTGAAGAAGTTTAATTTACAAAACATTCTAGATATCATTTTCTTTTCAGATTCAATTTCTTTGCCTCCTCGTATGCAATTCGCAGAAAAGAATGGGGTGGTAACATATAGGTAATAAAAGAAATAACATTATACTCCTTAATATTACAATAACAAAAGTTTGTGTTGTGACAAACATTCATCCATTCTGGATGGATAAACTCTTTCACACAAAAAGTATGGAATGGATTTTGATAGAAAATTCTAGTAATCTACTTTATACATCAGAATAACATTGGCTATAATTTATAAGATTTTATATAATTTGGCCATAATATTATAATAAGTACTAAGAAAATCAAGAAAATTCCTGCCTTATGAGAGCTATCTTGGCGGACGCTGTTTAAATTGTTGGAATTAAACAAGGTTCCCCCATCTTAAATATTATCAACAGTCTTAAATAGTTCTAATTAAATGTCCGCGATAGCACATATTTGCCTTTTATATGTATTTAGGTAATTCTTATGAAAATCTGATACATTTGTCGCTTTTAATATTTAATGTAGATGGCATTTTTCTCTTTTACACAAAGTAATTTGGACAAATAGTTTAAAATATATCATCACGATGAGATAGACTTGAGTGGAGTACCATAAAGTGCCTTCTTTAAGACGGTAGTGGGTAGAGCACGGGTGGAGGGGCGACCTAGCAATAACGCAACATCACCGTGTGCGCGACTGAAACCTGAAGAAGGATATAGGCTACTTTTTATATCAATAAACCGCCCTCGTGGAGCCGCGATCGTAAGACGGTATAAGATGAAATTCGCCTTTTATTTTCACTATCACTACATGCCCAATACCTTTTAAACATCAACTAGATAACATGATATGGTTCTTAATGAAGTTTATCTACACATTTTACATTTTAAAATTACTAAAACATGATTTAAAAAAAATATTCGACAGATTGATTACTATAAAACAATATACCTTTTTGACAGGCTATGGTATTACATCCTATTGCCAATTAAGCAAACCATCGCGACTGATTCATAGAATTCGGTGACCCACCCCGCGGGTTATCCTTTCCCTCTACCGCATTTACTGGTAACATTTTTGCTGTCACACCGTCACCCCTACGTGGTCGGCTTATTTGTGGGTGGCGTATTAATCCTCGGATCGATCACCCGAGTATAACAATATATTAAGGTTTATTTCATATATAAATAAAAATTACGCTAACAGAAATCGTTGCATTAGATAATGTCACTTGTATTTTGTTCTCAATTAACCTCCAACCTAACAAGTGACTGAGAATCTTGAATGGTTTTGAATAGTGTATGTATGTCGCAAGTTGAGTGACAACAAAGGGTCGATTTGTCATTGTATTGTCACAGTTACAATGGTAACCGGGTCGAGTGACTCCGACACCAGCTTAATGTAGGCCTCTGATACATGGCCTGATAGTCCTAGTTCATCTTTCTAAGATTTTCTACGTCCACAATAATTAAATAATACTATATTTCGTAGGAAAGTCTTTTATTTAGCCAGATACCTTATTTCTTAAGTAATAGGTATACAAAATTGTAAACAAACAAGTAATTTTCAATCTCACTTAATATTTGGTGGCGTAAATCGCTATGGTGTGGTCACGCCCCGTCAAATCGGTCCGTGGTGATGGAAGAGGAGGCGCGCGACTCCATAGACTCACCCTGCCATGCGACTCTCTTCGGCGTGCAAGCGGGCCACCGGCACCCGATCTTTGTCTTCGGTGGCCACTGTTCAATTTAGCCTGTGAATAATAATTATTTATTGTTTGAATGAGATTAGAATTCTGGACTTTATAATCGACAATGGTTTTCATTTGATCAATAAGGCAGCTGAATTATATTGGTAATGGTAACAATGATTTTATGAAACTCACTATATATTTATCTTCTAAAGACGTCATCATCATCATCATCACAGCTCATATATGTCTCACTGTTGGGCTCGGGCCTCCTCCGTAATGGGAGGGCAATTAACATACTATACCGCGCTGGTCAGACGTGTTGGTATAGGGTTTTGATTCGAGTTTTCCTTCTCTCGCATAGATGTTGTATGCGTTTTGTATCCCTTAGTCGTCTCTTACGATCACCCACGCGTAAGACAGGGGGTGGTGGATTGTATTCTTACTCCGTTACCACGGGTAATCTATCTAAATACGTATTTTATTCCAATTACTAGCACATAGTTTATCTCTAAAGTATGTACTTAGGGAATACAGGAAGCCGGCTGACTACTAGTATAAATAAAAGACATTCAGCAGTACGCTTATATCGCATATAATTTATCGTAGACTAATAATTATGTCAGCTTGTTATTTCCTGTGCGAGTATATATTAACGCAAACAATAATATGTTTCGTTTATTTATTTTTTAATTTAAAAATACCATGTTAATGTAGAGACAAAAGAATGTGATTGATGATTGATTGTATGGAGCTTGGAACTAATTGATAATGAAATTGTAGGCCATGGAATTTAATGAAGTTTGGATATAAGTTGTACTTACAAACTTACAACTATGTTAGTTATTTTTTTTTTAATTGCCAATACTTGCTATTGCTTATGTTTGACAACAATCTGCAAAGACAGCAGGACAGCGTGAACTCCGGGATCCGCTTTGGATCCGCTCATTCAACTTGTGCTGAGTTCAGTATCACTGGGAGTGCATTGTAATTCAATGACCTGTTTGGTTATAAGTTATACCTATGCTAAACTTCTGTTGATAAGTGCGTCGGTACTATAAAAATAACAAATAAAGTCATTATAATGAATTTATTATAAAGGAAAGTATACGTTACAACACCGCTTAAGAAATTCCCACGAGAATTTATATCACATAACATAATATTAATCTTGATAAGGGACAAAGTTGCAAACAATGGATTATCATAAAGTACGCATCGGTAGCTTATTATTTATGGACTATCTCATTTTAATAAATATATCAGTAAAATAACAAAATAAGTCCACTGAAAACATTTAGATACGTTCTGCAAATAATTTTGCTAGTATCAGTACAAATATCCCCACGGTAATATTTTTCGCAAACGCTAATGCATCTGATATGAAAGGAAGTCGTTGGCAGCGGGCGGCGGAAATTGTATAGCATTAGAGGGACATTAACCGTTATGAAAGGGACACCTCGCCCTTATTTCTTCTGAAGGTTAAGAGTAATTTTATGTTGTAATGTCTATCAAAACTACCATCAGCCAGTATTAGTAATTACTTTTACACTCCTGGCTTGTCAAGTCACAGAATAAACAAATACATATTTTTTGGTTTAACCGTTTACATTAAGAAATAAATGGTTTAAGATATAAACGAAAAAGGGAAATAAATTACCTAGATGCGATATAAACGGAAAGCCAAGGATATTTTTTTCATTTCAAAGATACTTTGGATAACGGATTGTATACTGATATGCAGCATAACAATAATATTTATTTTAATATTATGTTAATTAATGCTGTGTGGTAGCGACAGTTACGAATACTACCAACCCTTACTTTGCTCGTGGATGTAGAAAAAGACGACTAAGAGCCTTATAACGACCTGGGCCAACCCCATCTGATGCCGTTTGGTCAACAATTACACTCCCAAGGAGGGCTGACGTCTGGCAAGCGGCTGGTCATAAAACTATTGCCAATAACTTTTATAATATGTACTATGAAAGAAGAGTACATATTGTATCGACCCCAAGTAATTGTGATAAAAGTAGTAGAATGATGATGATGTTAATTGTTTGAATTAGGCGATAAATGGCAGCAACCTCTTATTATATTAAAATGGAGGGAAGGAGGTAAACTCACCACTTAGCCAAATGTGCATTTTTAGCCGAACCGATTTCTAAGTTTTGTAGACCTCTTTACTTATGACATAGGAGTAAGAAGACTTTCTTACTCACCCTGTATTCTCTTTTCACTTGAAATATGTATTTAAATAAACAGTGGGAAGGTAGGCTCTTCCTTCTTTTCTTCCATTTTAAAATATTAATTTGACGAGTTATTAAGATGAAACATTGATTGATTGATATCTAAATTAAATTAAGTGTTTAGCTAAAGTTAATGTCGTTAGTGAAAATTGACATTAGTCAAACTTTAAAAAACAAAAGGAAAATTAATAGACGCTTACACATTTTATTCTCAATTCTTCACTACCCGACAATATATCCAATCTATATGTCAGCTTGTGTCACGTGTTAAAGATTTTTGGTATTATTTTTAATGTCTACTTAACGGCTAGAAGCGTTAAATTCATCCAATATACAAATATATTGAAGTAATTCTGCGGCAATGACTAACAAAATTCAAATTGTATTCGTACAGTCGTTTTGCTTTATCATCATGCTTTCGGCCTTGGCTGCACAGACCACAAATAGCCAAAAAAATATAGACAATGAGTCAACAAAATAATGCTCATCACTTTTTTTTGGACGCATCATTATATAACATTATTACTGAGAAGTATGATTAGCTCCCTTAAAATTGTAAATTGATTTTGCTCGTACATATTTCCTGCGTTAATGCGTAATTTTATATTTTTTGAATATTTGCATGAGCTCTTGACGTCTACAGGCATGTTTATTAAACACACCACAAAGTATGGATGATACAAAGAGTCCGAAAGTAATGTTGAACAAATGGTCTCAATTCAGGGGATAGAATTTTTGCCGGTAGACCGCGCCACTTTTCAACAAGTACTCGTTTAAATCCTTACGCGGGAAGTTTGGTTGCTATTGACAGCTCTGTAATATTATATTTAAATTACTTAAATTCAATATTCGCGAGCCAACGTGTGTTTACGTGTAATAATAATAATAGCATCGGTACATCCTAAACTCTAGCGCGGCCAGTGGCAGAAAAGAGAACTAAGATCTGGATGTATTATTGAGTCCATGAATACTATGGAAAAGTCTATACTGTTCGGACTCCTTGTATCTGTACTTCGTGAAACACACGTTTGATAATACACACACTGTCCACAGTGGACAGTATATTATCAAAATAATTTGGAAAATCCAAAAGTGCACGCCTCATAATTTTTATATTATTTATCATTTACTATTAGTCAATGCCAAAAATAAAAATAAAATTAAAGAAAAAAGCCTTTTTTAAAAACAATCTTTTATTATTTGCTAATAAAATAAAAAAATAAAAATAAATTAACTCTAATAAGACATATAACACTTTATAAGTTCATTGTAACCTTTAACGATAATTAAGCTTCTTCGTCTACTACAAAATAATTCCATATCGTACATAATTATATATTTTTAACACTAAAACTTTACACCATGATTATTAAATCTTCCCGTTTCTATCACAGTCCCAATTTTATAAATAAAAGCGTGTTACATTTTGATGGTATGATTAAGAACATTTGCACCTTCTTTTTCCTATGGCCATTTTCCAGGTCCAACATCAGACCCTGGTTACCATATAGTATCAAAGTACTCGTCAAGACGAATCAAACGAGTCCAAACTCGATGGAGTTGCGTCGTTTAATTACGGAGTTCCTATGGCTAGCTTCCAGGTCCATGATAAGACCCTGGTTTCCATATAGTATTAAAGTACTTGCCAAGACGAATCAAATAAGCCCAATTTCGATGGGGTTGCGTCGTTTAATTACGGAGTTTCTATGGCCAGCTTCTAGGTCCATCGTCAGACCCTAGTTACCATATAGTCTCAAAGTACTCGACAAGACAAATCAAACGAGTCTAAACTTGATGAGGTTGCGTCGCGCGTCGTTTAGTTACGGAGTTCCTATGGCTAGCTTCCAGGTCCATGGTCAGACCCTGGTTTCCATATAGTATCAAAGTACTCGCCAAGATGAATCAAATAAGCCCTATTTTGATGGGGTTGCGTCGTTTAATTACGGAGTTCCCATGGCCAGCTTCCAGGTCCATAGTCAGACCTTGGTTAACATATAGTATCAAAGTAATCGTCAAGACGAATCAAACGAGCCCAAATTCGATGGGGTTGCGTCGTTTAATTACAGAGTTTCTTTGGCCCGCTTCCAGGTCCGTCGTCAGACCCTGGTTACCATATAGTATTAAAGTAATCGTCAAGTTTGTCTTGACGATTACTTTTTAACACTAAAACTTTACACCATGATTATTAAATCTTCCCGTTTCTATCACAGTCCCAATTTTATAAATAAAAGCGTGTTACATTTTGATGGTATGATTAAGAACATTTAGCACCTTCTTTTTCCTATGGCCATTTTCCAGGTCCAACATCAGACCCTGGTTACCATATAGTATCAAAGTACTCGTCAAGACGAATCAAATGAGCCCAAACTCGAAAGGATTGCGTCGTTTAATTACGGAGTTCCTAGGGTGAGCTTCTAGGTCCATCATCAGATCAGCTCTATGTCACAATAATATTGCATTGTCATCCGATTTATATATGCATGCTAAATTTCAGCTCAATCGGAAACCGGGAAAAGGATCAAATTTAACTTGCAAGATTTGAATACAGACAACGGGACAGGTGAAACTAAATATAAGCTTGTAATGAAAGAACAGAAATACTTTTGAAATTTCATGCCATTTTCGACGTAGAGCTAAACATAGCTGTATAGGCTGAATGGGCTTTATTTCTTTTGCTTGTCCGAATGGACGAACAAAAAAATGTAAACGAACCCAATTTTCATAAGGTATATATACACTAAAGACTAAGCAGTTTAGTTTTTTATTAATTGCAATTAAACGACAAAGAATTACCAAGCCATTTTCGAAAGGAAACAGCACGTTGTGATTATGAAGCTTTTAATAAAAGAAAAACTTCGATACATTCATTTTTACGGTCGTGATCCTGCCAGATACGAAATATTTTATCCGACGTCCTCGAATATTTTTTTTTAATCAACTATTTTCTTACTTTAAACAAAATAATTGCTTTTTAAAAATATCAAATAAGTTTAAACGAATGTTTTTTCTTGACATATGTATTATAATATTATCATATAAGTGCAATGTGAGAAAATTACAATCATTTTTATGTTTGCAAAGTGCTTGATTTCCATATGTCGAGAGTAGAGCAAGACCTCAACGCTTCGCTTATGAGGCGTGCAATATCACGAGGAGTTTTATACGAAATGGGCGATCTTTTTTTAAGTGGTCATGGGTAAATCTGTCTTTAAATAAAAGTTTTAAAATTTTAAACATTTGACTTCACAGATGACGTGGTGATCAGGATACTGATCATGTCAATTTTCCATTCTCACGTAGGACAATACTTTATGCGATCAATAAATTGTTGTTCTGAGTTTGGGTGTAATTTATGTCCGCTAATTATAAGTTTGTGCAACTTCCGCATGATGATTATTATACAAGGATGGATATTTATACAAGGATGATTTCCGTAGTAGCGAATGTTATTTATATAAAAAAAAACTCGTTGCTTAGATAAATTATTTACTGATTATTTTCATTTATTTTATATAGAAGAAACAACAGCAAGGAAAGCTATGCCTTTACTTAAATACCTTGTAATCCATTCATTCCACACTTTTAAAATTTAGCACTATTATGTTTTCGTCTATTTCGGATTTGAATATATCTCTGTTATGATTTAAATGCAAATATGTACGAATGTTTAAATATTGTATCAAGCATCATTAAACTACGTCAGGCATGCTTGACATGCAAATTTGCTCATCCGGGGGCGCCTTTAAATGATTATATCCGACAGTTTCAAATATATTACACTATACAGACAATGATATAATGACGAAGCCATTTTTATACTCATATTTAGATATTTCAAGATGTGAATCGAGTAAAATTTTGTAAGTAATATTTTTGAAGTAATAAATAAATAAATGTAAATGAATAATATTCATCTCAATTCTTTAATAATCCTTCAAAATTATTAAAAGTGATATATGCTCTTGAGTTTGGGTTAAGAATACAACCTTACTTGTCAATGGGAGCCCGTGTGGCGACGGGAATAGAATACAAAGGTCGTCACCCCTTACTTGCCCGTGGGAGTCGTAAAAATCGGCTAAGGGTCTCACCGGGAGATTGGGCAGCGGCTATCTCCCGGGAAACTTAATAACATCTACCGCGATCGCCAATCCGCTCGCCAAGCGTGGCGATTATGGCATTATTACCCCCCCAAAATAAATATGGATGCACAAAAAGTCACGGCCCCCAGTCACGGCAGTTCCGCTGTTCCACGGGCTCATTTTGGTAGCGGGCCTGTTGGTGGCGGGGCAGGGGGTGCTAGGAATCTCCGGCCGCGATCCGGCTACCAAAAAAATCGACCCTTGGCCCTGGTAACACACAACGTTCGGACGCTTAGGACCGACGAGAGGGTCATCGAACTGGAAGAGGAATTGAGCAAAATCCGATGGGACATTGTAGGATTATCAGAAGTGCGAAGAGAGGGGGAGGGCACGATAATCCTCCGGTCTGGAAATTTGCTCTTCTACCGGGAGGGAGATCACCCATCCCAAGGCGGTGTAGGGTTTATCGTTCGTAAGTCTCTCGTAGAGAACGTGGAGAGGATCGAAAGTGTGTCAACAAGGGTAGCGTACCTTATACTCAGAATTACCAAACGGTATTCGTTGAAGGTCATACAGGTTTACGCACCGACTTCGACATACTCCGACGGCGTAGTGGAGGCCTTATACGAGGATATCTCGAAAGCCATCCACACGTCCAAAACCCACTTCACGGTAGTTATGGGAGACTTCAACGCAAAACTAGGCAAAAGGACAGACGATGAGTTGATAGTGGGGCAATATGGATTTGGACAGAGAAACCAAAGGGGCCAAAAACTGGCCGACTTTTTGGAGAAGGAAGGCCTCTTCATGATGAATTCCTTCTTCAAGAAACGGCCACAAAGGAAGTGGACCTGGATTAGCCCTGATGGATCCACTAAAAATGAGATAGACTTCATCTTGACGGACAAACGACAAATATTCAATGATGTCTCTGTGATCAGCAGGATTAAAACTGGGAGTGATCACCGCATGGTTCGAGGCACATTGAATCTTCGTACGAAAGTCGAGCGGTCCCGCTTGATGAAGTCTACACTCCGACCTACACCTGTCTAATACCAGAACCCCGATAGCTTTCAACTCGAATTACATAATCGCTTCCAATGCCTGGAAGAGTGCGAATCTTCGAACGATATGAACAACAGGTTCGTGGAAACTGTCCACGCGGTCGGGTCAAAATTCTTTGAGGTCCATCGCGCTACTAGAACAAAAAAGCTTTCTGACCAGACTCTTCAACTCATGGAGAGGAGAAAGGAAATGACGGTACAGTCTTCAGCCGATTGGTCCGAACTCAGGCAGCTTAATAGGCAAATCTCTAAATCTATGCGACGCGATATTCGCCGATTCAATACACTGCGTATTGAAGAGGCGATAGAGCGAAATCGAGGCTCCAAAGTGTTCGCACGAGATTTGTCTATTGGGCAGAGCCAAATGACTAAGCTGAAGACCGATGACGGTACTGTCATTTCATCCCAGAGTGAGATCTTGGGAGAGGTCGAAAGGTTCTATGGGCAGTTGTACAAATCATCCCTGAATCCTGTTGTCAGCTTGGTCCAAGACCCCAGATCCAAGCTAACTCGGCACTATACCGAAGAAATCCCGGACGTCAGCTTGTACGAGATCAGAATGGCTCTAAAACAATTAAAGAACGGAAAGGCACCGGGAGATGACGGAATTACCACAGAGCTCCTGAGGGCAGGCGGCAAGCCAGTTTTAAAAGCCCTACAGAAGCTGTTTAATTCTGTCATTCTCGGGGGCGACGTTCCAGAGTCGTGGACCAGGAGTGTGGTGGTGCTGTTTTTCAAGAAGGGCGATAAAACGCTCTTAAAGAATTACAGACCCATCTCACTCCTGAGCCACGTGTACAAATTGTTTTCAAGAGTCATTACGAACCGACTCGCGCGCAAGCTAGACGACTTCCAGCCGCCCGAACAAGCCGGTTTCCGAAAAGGTTATAGTACCATAGACCACATCCACACGCTACGCCAGATTATACAGAAGACCGAGGAGTATAATCGGCCTCTGTGTCTAGCGTTTGTGGACTATGAGAAAGCCTTTGATTCTGTCGAAACTTGGGCAGTGCTGCAGTCCCTTCAGAGGTGCCAAATTGACTATCGATATATCGAAGTGCTGAAGTGTTTGTATAAAGACGCTACTATGTCAGTCCGCATCCAGGATAAGAGTACGAAACCGATCCAGCTGCAGAAAGGCGTGAGACAGGGAGACGTTATCTCTCCGAAACTGTTCACCACTGCGCTGGAAGATGTCTTCAAGCTCTTAGACTGGACCGGACTCGGCATCAACATCAATGGCGAATACATCACTCACCTTCGATTCGCAGATGATATCGTAGTCATGGCAGAATCCCTGGAGGACCTTAGCACCATGCTCAATGACCTCAGCAAGGTCTCCCAACTAGTAGGGCTGCAAATGAACATGGACAAGACGACAATCATGTCTAATGCCCATGTCATTTCTGTACCGGTCCTGGTTGGGAATGCGATTCTCGAAGTTGTCGATCACTATGTTTACCTAGGACAAACAGTTCAATTAGGTAGATCCAATTTCGAGAAAGAGGTCAGCCGACGAATCCAACTCGGCTGGGCAGCGTTCGGGAAACTTAGGAGGATCTTCTCGTCTAATATTCCGCAGTGTCTGAAAACAAAGGTTTATAACCAGTGTGTGTTACCAGCGATGACTTACGGCACTGAAACGTGGTCTCTAAATGTCGGCCTCATAACAAGGCTCAAAGTCGCTCAGCGTGCTATGGAGAGGGCTATGCTCGGTATTTCTCTACGTGATAAAATCCGAAATACGGAAATCCGTAGAAGAACGGGTGTAACCGACATAGCCCTAAGGATTAGCACGTTGAAGTGGCAATGGGCAGGCCACATCGCTCGACGAACCGACAACCGTTGGGGAAAAAAGGTTCTCGAGTGGCGACCACGAATCGGACGACGCAGCGTAGGACGACCCCCCACTCGGTGGACTGATGACCTCATCAAGGTCGCAGGAAACCGCTGGATGCAGGTGGCACAGGACCGTTATAGATGGCATTCTCGTGGGGAGGCCTATGTCCAACAGTGGACGTTTACGGGCTGATGGATGGATGGATGTCAATGGGAGAGATAAAAATGGTATAACACCAAATGCGATCGCTAAACTGCATGTCAATAGTGGCGATCATGACATTATCAATCCTTGTAGGGAGCCTAGGCTATAGATTTATAATCTATATCTATACATATAATAAAAATGTAACGGATCGCTGTCTGTACATGGAAGATATATGAGAAAAAATATTACTGGGACCTTTATCAACGCAAATAGAACCCAAAACAATGATTGTTAAAATTTTTGTCTGCTTATCTGTTTGTCTGTACGTTTGTGCACGCTAATCTCAGAAACAGCTTATCCGATTTAGACGCGGTTTTCGCTAATATATTGTGGTAAGCTTTACTTAACATTTAGGCTTTATATAAAGCTTTATATAAATAAGTTATGGCAATTTAAAAAATGTTCGGAGAATAAAATCTTTATCGATTCTATTCAAATTACGTACAAATTATCGTAGTACAGTAAAAATACGTAAACACGTGTTTCAGCATTTGTTAATTTTCAGCCTCTGGGGGTGTAAATTAGGCCTGCGAAGCGGGTTAGATGACTCATTAAGTCATTAGCGCCAAGCCATATTATTGAAGCTCTCAACTTGAAATTTTGACAGTGGTTTCTTTCTATGACGTAGAGATTTACTAAGAAAGGATTTTACGAAATTACACCCCAAGGGGGTGGAACAGAGTGGCAAAGTTTGTATGGGGAGAAAAAATATTTTATTGATTCTTTTCAAATTACGAGTCGAATCAAATATTCTAGGATAATATCCAGCGCCGAGCGGACCACCGAAGACAAAGATCGGGTACCGGTGGTCCGCTCGCACGGCGAAGAGAGAGGATTTTACGGTGGGTCTATGGGATCACGCGCCGCCTTCTCCGTCACCCCGGACCGATTTGGCGGGGCGAGACGCACCCATAGCCCACCAATAAAAAAAAAAATAGGATAATATCCAGCATTTGTCAATTTTCACACTGTGGTTGTGTAAATTAGGCCTGTGAAGCGGGTTGAATGACTCATTACCGCCAAACCGAAACTATTAAAGCTAGAAACATTAAATTTTGATGCACGTTTCTTTTTATGACATAGAGATTCAATATGAAAGGACTTTATGAATTCCGCCCCTAAGGGGGTGTAACAAAGTGGCAAAGTGTGTATAGGGAGAAAATTTCTTTATCGATTCTTTTCAAATTACGTACAAATATTCTTCGGTAAAAATAAATAAACACGTGTTTCTCTCTCCCTCTCCATCAATCCTGCACCAGTGCCGTCGTGGCGACCAGTGCCGGCGTGAGAGCTCACATGATACAAATAGTAGACGGCAATAGGTTCTTGCGTAAGGGTTTAAGATACAGGTCAAGTTTAGCTTCAAAAATGTTCATTCTATAACTCAATAAATCATATCTAACGAGGTCGCAACTCTGCTGGTGAAACAAAACAGTCAAACCGCAACCGGGTATCATCTCGAGTCGAAGCCCTCATGCAGTGAACCTCGATACAGATACTCACGTTTGCGCCGCCCAAAGTACCTACGGTAGAGCGTATCAACTTAGAGTATTTTCTCTTGGACCCACCCTATTGCCTAATTCCGTTAGACAATTAACTCGCAGAAGGCGGCAACCGCATCCCAGTTTCTGACGCTGTTAATAATCGTCCTAGCGACAAACCTTCAACACCTTGCATTACTTTTTCTATTTAACTCTGTCAGAGATTACTTCTGCGTGGACGAAGTCGCGGGCGAAAGCTAGTTAATATAATATAAATTATAGCATTATACGAAAATCAATGTCAGTTAACCCGGCGTCATTGTGGTACTAAATTGTTACACGGATGTTGAGGTGGGTCAATATTACCCGTGTATATAAAGTATGACATTTTCATGTTTTTTTTTAATATATTTGTATTTTTTATCATTATAATGCATATTTACACTCTGATCTTAGGAATAAAAGAAAAAATATTAATCACAAAGTATTTATTCAAAGTATCTAAATATTTAATTAAATTCTCGCAAAATTAACAATATTGAGATCCCTTAGAGTTTTATCACGTTACTATTCTAAAATATAGTCT
This sequence comes from Lymantria monacha, assembly GCA_905163515.2. NCBI lineage: Eukaryota > Metazoa > Arthropoda > Insecta > Lepidoptera > Erebidae > Lymantria > Lymantria monacha. Next base: position 23,691,622 of record LR991083.1, read on the forward strand.
TTTCAATCACATATAGCACTTATATCTTTAGAACAAAGTTTAACAAATCTAATTATTTACACACAATCCTCATTATTTACACAATCACTGCAGAAAGGTATAATATGCTCAGAGCAAATATATTTGTCACAACCTCAACATGAGTGTTTGGTTTTACGATCCCATTCTACAGGGCATACTTGGCATCTTTTGCGGGCATTGGGTATTTTTGCAGGAGGCTCTTCAGGTGATGCACCAGTGAACTCTCTGATTCTCTTACGCATTTCTCGTGGCAGGCGATTCAAATTCTAACGATTTTTCAAATGATCACTGACGAGCGCAAGACCTAAGCGTTTCAAAAAAATAAGGTTTTTTTTCTGTTAGTTTATTGTTGTTGATCCGGTGTAATATAAGAATAAAATCAAAAATATGAACATAAGAAAAGAAAAACTTAAATAAACACCAAAAAAACAAAATTCAATAATAAAAAATTATACAAAAATAAGGTACGAAATTGTTACGATAATTGTGAGGATGGGTCATATTTACCTTTTTGACAAATACACGCGTTGAGCTCCCAGCGCTCTCACCGCTTGACTGATTTCTTTTCGAAAACGTTTAGAACACAACGTTGGCTCCAGCTACTGAGAAGACTGGCAAGGTCGCGCGCGCACGTAAAAAAATATTAACTTTCTTACGCACACTGGGTCATTTTGACCCAACCTCAATGACGCCGGGTTAATGTACCTAATTTAGTAATATTATTTTGGATAAAGTATTTTGTATTGGATATATTACTATAATATTGCTAACTATAAAGTTTCAATTTACTTGGATCTCGGAATTGGTTTTCAAAATATTTCTAGTGATTGCGTGAATTTTGAATCTGTAAACGACAGATAGCAAGAAGTTGTCTTCATATTATGAAGGATTTATATCCATTTATTTCATATTGTATATGCTTAAAGGTTACAGACAATATGTGAATGTGTCACAATAGTGCCTTACAAACGTGTGACAAAATAAATAAAAAGAAAAACTAAAACATATTATTATTATACTATTACCATCTAAATTTAAATGAATATGGTCTACAATACTAAATATCATTTGAATGAATCTAGCCTTGAAGATATGTTAGCTCCATTCACTTGATTGGACTTTCTAGGTCTAGCAATCACGACAATCATCTTCTAAATTGCTCTATTAACTGATACATTTGCTATTATTGTATATCACCACAATAAATAGTTCGCTATCAACATAAGAGCCTTGACTTGATACAGTTTGTTATCACGTTGTGCAAAGTGGATTGAATTGGATAGATTTGCGAATAATGTATTGACTCGCAACTTTAAGCTAGGGTATTCAAAAATGTTTCTTGTAGTTTTCTCCAATGCACCGATGGTTCGGACACGTGGAAAGAATGCCGAACGAACGTCTGGTTAAGAAGATATACAATGCGAAAGTGGAAGGATGTAGGTACCGAGGGAGATCGAGACTCACCTACCTAATACTGAAGGACCGGTCACGTACTGAAGGAAGGTGGAGTTAAGAGTCTTCGAAACCGGCGAGCGTTTATGACAAGAATTGTGAATGTTGAGGAAGCGAGTGAACTATGCAAGGATAGAGTTTTCTGGCACTCTGTTCTCTCTGCTTACCCTGCAAGGGATATGGAGTGATGATATGTATGTATGTAATTTCTTGTAGTTTCTGTAAGCAATTTATTGTCTTTAGTGGTAGGACCACGTTATTGACAGTTTCTGTCTACAGCCGCGGGCCGGTCCATCTGGGGTGATGCTACACCCTTGCAGAAGATCAACGTGAGTAATGGCAGTGTGCTATTGCGCTTCGTTCGGTGAACGAGAGAGCCGGAAGCCCAACTGAGTGGGTTTGGGCTTTGGATTGGAAGCAGCCTAGCTATATCCTTGGTCTGCAAAGGTCCATGGGCGGCAGTAACACTTACCATCAGGTGTGCTGCTTGCTCATTTGCAACTATAAGCATTAAAAATAGAAAATTGCACAAAAATGTGATTAAAAATAAAATAAGGTTGATTTCGATAAGAGTATTATCATATTTTCGTTGCTTCTTACCTAACCTAAAGTACGTAGTAGACACGCAACTCGATCGATGTGTCATAACTAGATGATAGTTATTTCAATTGAACGCACTAATTACACCACCAATTCCAATACGCGTGCGGCAATCAAGCAACTCATCCGAAACCGATGATGTTCATGGGTACACCAGTAGGTTTACTGTAAAAAAAGTAATATTGGGATTAAAATCAAGCAATATTTTAGTTTAAATTACTGAAATTTAGCATTTAACATGCTTGATTATTTATAAAAACTTGATTACGAGAGAAAAATGATAGATGATGATAACAGGGTCGTGTTATCGTTTAATACAATTCTAACTGCAAAGTTAGAGTAAATCTGCACAATGTGTAAATAATATCGCGTAGATGGCACAAGTCTCCTTTAAAGACGAAAATATAATACGAGCCGAAAATTGAATGTCATACGAAAGCTCACGCTGGTGTAAGTGGTACTTGTAGCAAGATTCGAATGAATTTCCAATAGGTGTGGGTTAGTAGATATCCTATGAGTGACATTTTTCGCTAATAAATCAAATTTTTTATAAATATCTATTTTATTACTGTTCAAGGTGTTGGTGACCTCATAGAAGTTTTTGTAATTCAAATTCACATATGCTTTTGCTCCCACAAACATATTAAAAGGCCTGTAAAGTGTAAATAATCATACACATTTTTCTATTAAAGCTTCGCTGTAGTCATTATTCTTCATCTTTTCGAAAAATATTTCCTTGTTGTCAGACTAAGGATAATATATATACTTATGTGCTTTTCTTTTTTGCTTTGGTGATAAGGTAGCTATTGAACGACGTCATACATGTACATATGCGCAGAGTTGAATGATTTTTGGGACTGTTTAGTTAAAAACATCTAGTAAGTCATGCTGCTAAATTTACTATTCTGGTCTTATGTTTATGTAAAACTCAAAAACATACGTGTTAATATGATTCTAGACAAAAATGTACTAAGTTTTTTTTTCTAGAATCATATTATGATAGAATAAGTAGTATAAGTATATTGTTAAATGAGTACCTGCAAATTATTCATTGAGAATTTAAAATAAATACGATTTCTTTTTATTGGTGTTACGAACGCGATTTTAATCTTGAAATTGTGACAATTATTCTGGTAAATAATTACTTGATGTAATTGAAATTAAATACAGCTGCATAACATTCATGCTGCAACGTGGTTTAAAAGTAATAATTTGAGTAAATAACAGTTTTGTTCGACAGTAGTAATGACCTCGTATATAATACAAAAAAAAATACGTTGTAACAGTTGTGCGTAACAGATACCTTTAAAATATTTTTTATATAGAAAACTCAATAGTGTAATTTGGGGGTGGTATCACACACCAGCAAAGTAAGGATATGTAATTTGTTATCATATAATTAATTGAATATAAACTTTTTATAAATTACTTAACATAGTAACATTTTCAATATTATTTTAATAAAATATAGAAATAAATAGAGTGTAAGATTATACCAGAGCTGCTACGTATGTAAACCAACAGCCAAGTGCAACAGCAAACCTGTTGGTTTGCATATCATGAAACGTTAGATAAATCCTAATAATATTATAAATTTTAAGAACTACGCAGTAACGAGTGACTCCAATACTCTTCCAGTTTTTCGTTGAGAATTTTAGTATGTTATTCTTCCACTACGGTAACAGTACAAAGAGCGTTTGGATTAATCTAAAAAAAAATAACAAAAAAATTAAACCGCCTAAAAAACTGCAAAGCAAAAAATAATAAACTTTTTTTTTATTTACCTTAATAACTAATTTTTTAAACTAATTTGAGTACTTTCATTATTTCTTCGGGTTGGTGTTTGCTCGGCTGACAACAGATGATTAAGTCTCTGCGCGTAACCAACAACCTTCTCCAATAATTTTTATATATTTAATTTCAGCCTTTTTATACGAATTAAAATATCAACCTTTTATTGCCAATTTATGGGTTGGATATTTATTTACTTTTTATATGAAGTTTTATATCAATTAAAACGTAGTGTGAACTAACATCATATTTTGATGTACTTTTCTTACATTTTTTATTCAAGATTTTATATGTAAATATTTTTAAGATGCACTTAATTTTGTTAATCACCATCATATCGGCTCATATATGTCATACTGTTAGGCTCAAGCCTCTTTCACACTAGAAGGGAAATTGACCTGCTACACCATGCTGGTCAGACGTGTTGGTATAGGGTTTTATTTGATATTTCCTTCTCTTGCATAGATGTTATATGCATATTTTATCCCTTAGTCGTCTTTTACGATCACCCACGGGTTAGATAGGGGGGTGGTGAATTGAATTCTTACTCCGTCACCACACGGAATGAATTAACAATGTTGTCCACATCCACACGAAGGAATTAACAAATTTGTTAAACATTCTACATCATCTCACGAATTATTATGGTATCATGATTAATTTGATAGTTTTGCTCAATTGAATTAGTCTGGGTTTTTAATGGCAGATCTTAAAAACTTGGCTAGTTTGTCCAAATCTGGTACAAATTAAAATTAGGAGCTCGCTATACGTAAAAATAATTTGGGTTGAGAGCCATCAGCGCTCACCCACAGTCCGGGTAAAGTTGTCATAGCCATCTGAGGCTAACAACTAAGACACACACAAAAAAAAATCTTAAAAATAGCATATTATTTGGCCTATGAAACTAATAGCTTAGGTGATATTAAGTTACTATAGAGTAAACAAATTTCTTCTTTTCAAGTACCAGATCCAATATGATTTTATTTAAAGTTTAAACTAGGCTTAACACTGTATAAAATTCATTACACTAACGCATGGCCACAATACACCCCACATACTAATACTGTTGTGAAAACAACAAATAGCACTGCGAATATGGAATGCCAACAACCTCGCAGAATTATGTCCATAAATTGCCTTCAGACGTTACCTAATTGAAGAATGGTCCAGTGAATTAATTAAGTGCTATTATAACTTCTTGCTCTATTTTTCTAATTGATAATGTTCGAGGTTATAGTTATGTAATATTAAATGTATACGCCGTATATATTAATTTTGTGCACATAGATTTATGGTTATGTATTAATTAATATTTAGAGAAAGTTCTATGTATAGGGATATCGTTTTTTTTTTGGCAGGCTATGGTCTGGAAACGCCCCGTTCATGCCGTCCGTGTAGATTTTGAATGAAAGTTATTGAACATTATTTCTATGCGCATGTTATGGAATATGTTTGAGATGTATCTACTAGATGATATTCGAGTATGAAAATTTGTAGAAAAACGGTCGCAACCAATATTGCCTAATTAAAGGATTAGCATGCTGATGTGGCAATGGGTAGACCACGTTGCCAACAATGTATGTTGATGGATTGTCGTGAGCTATATAATAAAGAGGTTATCCCATACATTAAAATTTTGTTAGTTTTAATATATCTGATTTTAAAACTGCTATCACTAATTGAAAACTGTATTTAACCTTGAGACTTATAGACTACCTTTTCTACCAGTAAATTATATTAATTATATGAGAAGAGAAAAAAAATAGTAGATAGGAATATGCATTTCGGATGTGTGTGAATACCTGATAAACTATTAGAAACTTAATTTTCGCGATAACCTTGTGTAGTTTATATTACAGTTATTTATATTATAATTGTAGAGCGAGATAGTGTGGCATAATTGTACGAGTTGGAGGGTCAAGAAAATAATAATTATAAAATGCCTACGTAGTTAAGTATGCAGTGAGCGTTGTAATAAAGAGAACATTAGGTTAGTGGCGCTTAGAGCAGGATATCAATTTTGCCTTCTTCATCTTCTTGCATAGATATCTCAGTATTCGGCACAAGCTTACTCTATAGTGAGATGGAAATAGGTCTACTACGTACCAACCATCAGATACGTTACCAAAAAAAAAAAGTATAATATCTACTCTTTGAATAATTGATTTATAGACAGATTTTTTTGTTGCTAATGGTGGCAAACGAGCATGTAGCACACCCGATGGAAGTGTTACTGCCGCCCATGAGAAAGAGTACAGCTAGGGCGCTGCCTATCAATAAAAACCCTAAGTCCTCACAAAAATTGGGCTGCCGATTCTCTTGCTCATCAAATAAAGCGCAACAGCAAATTACCACCACTCAGACGTCGATTTTCTGCGAGAGTACTACCCCGAACAGACCGGCCCGCAGTTGTATACAAAAACCAACAATAATGTGTCTCTACCAATATTAAATTATTATATTATCCTGCTTTTATCTCCGAAGGGATATCATATCTAATACACCCACTCACAGCAAAATAATCCTTAGTCCAATGTAATAGAAAGCAAAGTTATTGATTCTTACCAGGTATAGTTCTAAGAGTGAGTGATGAGTTTGCAGTCTATATCCAATAATAGATTTTACATACATACATACATACATATCATCACGCCATATCCCTTGCAGGGTAGGCAGAGAGAACAGAGTGCCAGAGAACTCTATCTTTGCATACTTCACTTATAGATTTTATTTTATATATATATATATATATATATATATATATATATATATATATATATATATATATATATATATATATATATATATATATATATATATATATATATATACTTATAGATTTATCACATAATAGATTTTAATAGATAGATAGGTAGAATAGTTTACCAATATAGCCGTCAATATTTTGCCATTGTCACGTCTTATTCTAGTAAATTTTCCAACCCGTAATGCGCCACGTGTTAGTAACGCAACCATATATGTTATTATGTGAATGTAGATTGTTTATACCGTCACGCTTTTTACACTTACGGGGCTATCAGACAAGCACCATTATGAAGTGCAAGTTATTACCACAAGAAAAGTGCCTAAAATAAATGTATGATGCGTATAGAAAGGGAGAGGTAGTTATTCGTACAACAAAAATGATTAATACACTTTTCTTCACTTCACTTTTTGCAAATGCATAACACTTATACGTACATACTTGTTATCGATCTAAAATGGTTATGAATTGTAGTTATCACAAAATAAAAGGCCCGTTTTGACATTTGTCTTATTGATGGATATAGTGATATAACCATACGACTCGGTACTCGATACTCACGATATATCGATTCAAGTTTGCGTGAGTATTTAATCGATTTGAATATGTATTGTAAAGTGAATTGGATTAAAGTTCTGATTTGAAAATTTAAGTTAAAATTTTGATATTATGGGTATTTTGAAATGACACAATGTTATGAAAGGTCAATTTTCTATCATTATATATTTGTGTTACAATAACATTCACTCAATCACAAAATAAAAAATCGAGAAAAAGAGAATCTTCAATTTCTTCATTTTCTTCAAATGATGAGCCAAAATTGTCGGTTGAGCTATCGTCACCCGCATCTATAATTATTTCATTTTCAATTATATTGTCAATATTGATGTCTCTATCATAGTCTTCCTTAATTATTTTTCGAGTTTTCTACCACTTTTGTCCAGTCTTCTTTAGTAATTTTGGCACAAGCTTCTTTCAACAATGTCATAATTTTCTTAGTGGAGAATGGCGGCTTTGTATTGTGGCGTGCTGCGTATCCTTTCATTTGAGCCCAGATCAAAGTATTGTACTGACAATGGTATGGTGGCACTCTTATCATTTTGTGTCCATGCTGAACCACTCTGTGAATTTATTTGCGTCCTTTTCTTCGTGATATTTTTTTGTACTTTTAGACTCCATTGCAAGCAAGGCATCATTAAAAAAAACTTCCCCCAGCTGATTCAGCGTGGCAGATTATTAAGCGTCCACCTTTTCCCATTGGCACTTTTGAGCAAGATGCCTTGGTATCGTCCGTCCACGACTGTGGCACGGTATGATTCGAGTTCAGCCAAATCTCTTCGACAAATATGACATTGTCCCAATTTGTGACTTTGTTAGCTCCAAACTCATAACTTTCAGTAAAGATCAATACACAGCTGGTGAAATTCAGTTATTCTAAACACTAGTATTAAAATTAATAAAACCGGACAACTGCGAGTCCACCTTAAAAGAAAATATTTTGATCGATTTATTTTTTCTTTAACCGATTATTAATAGTCTGTGGAGAATATGAAAAAATCGTTATGAAGGGCACTTAGCCGAGTGGGCGGTACCCATCAATGAAAAATGTAATTACCGTAGAACATTTCGATCGGTAAAAAATAGAGAACTTCTTGGGTGTGAACTGTCAAAACGGGCCTTTTATTTTGTGATTAGTATAGTAAAAGATTGAGAATTGACTGAATATCTCACAAGGCGGCTGCATAGGACCTCCTGAAGTTAAAAAAAATATAGTACGCACAGCACTTTAAAAAAAAAGGATTCTACAATCACCGCATGGCTGACTATGGCAAGCCATATTGCAAGTCAGAATATAGGCTGCAAACAAAATAAAAAAGAGATATTATACAGATATACATACTCGTAGATTAGGTTGTTATTAATGTCAAACGAATAGGTACTCCAAAAAGGTATTTTCATCTTGACCTGAACTGGGAGGTTTTCATCTTAATTTGAAAGAAAACTCTGCTACTGATATAAATGTGAGATACATACATACGTTGAATTCTAATATTTCTATGTTCGTTAATATTAAAATATGTAATGTGAATTTTGGTTTACGTGTAACAGCATCCATCATCTTCATCATTTCAACTCATAAATATGCCACTAATGGGCTCGAGCCTACTTTATGCTAAGGGGAAAATTTACTTTTTTTTGTTTCGAATTTTCTGACTCGCAAAATAACATTGTATTTTGAGTTCTTTCTATCGTAATAATATTATTATGTATCTTTAGTTTGGTTTTTGTGTTAAAGTGCTATTTATTGATTGCGAATCGTTCTAAAAATATTAAATTTATAAAATTGTTATACAAAAAATAAATTATAAGACGTTCTCATTGGGTGTTCTGATATATATAGAAGAACAAAGGAAGAGGTATTTAATCTAGCAGGTTAGAATACATTAACTTCACAAGTGGATAAAATGAATTACATAATTATTCTACTTTGGACACAGCATGAAATGAAAATTCTTATAGTTATTTTACATGATCATATAGATCGGTTATTAAATAATTAATTTAACCATTGCACATTTTTCATAATTATGGGATCTTTGCATCTAAAATAAACCTAAATTAAACCTGAGACGGTAAAAAAATATGGAAAAACATATAAAAATAATGATTACAAATGTTTACGCGAGTGTTACACATTTGAAATAAAACTACTTATACGGATTATATCGTGTTTGTATTTGATTCTTAATTTTTCGACGTTTCGAATACTTTACAGGAGGACTAAGGTGTCTTACGTCCAATATGTCATTGTTTTATTTCAGACATAAAAAGTTAGACTTTGCCACAAAAATTTAAACTTTAGTTAGGAACGGTAACTAAAATTATTAATTAATTCCGTTCCATCATTACCAAATTTTATGCTGGTCTGATGTTTAAGTAACTAGATGTTGCCATACCGTAATAGAAGTAGTAGTATATTGTGAACTTACTAAGGGAAGCTCTGCTGATATTTTTCTGACTGGTCATAAACAGGCCAGCTTGTTCGGGGTACTCTCCACTACTTCGTATCCTCAGTCCATTTTCTTCTATTTGTCACTTAGCATTTATCACCAGGTGGCTTGCTTCCTTGTCTACCACCAAAAGCAATGAAAAAAAAACATAATGCAATCCATTTCCACTTCCATGTTTTATAATCTAGAAATTAAGTTCATAACATTGACAGCATTCATGGTCACAGGTGGCCTTACCGCAACGACCACAAACATGTGAAACCTTAAACGCTAGTAATTTAATATTAAATGAGAAAAATATATGAAACTTGCCGTATATTTTTATCTATAATATCTGTATTTATTTCAAACAGCTGTTTTCACAACTTTGCTTGAGTGCTCTTTGCAATCTACATGCCGTGTCCGTGACTGCTAATATCAAATCTATGTATACCACCATAAATTCTTTAATATATTTTATAAAGATTTTTCCACCTCATTAAAATTTATTCTCTCTTTTTTTTTTATACACAGTGCAATATATTAGAAATATTAACTATTATTATTATTATTAATTAATAGCAATACATTCGGCGTGCAACTTTTTTTTTTTTTTTGGTAGTGGGCTATGGACGTGGTCGCGCCCCGCCAAATCGGTCCGGGGCGACGGAAGAGGTGGCGACCCCATAGACCCACCCTGCAAACACCTCTCTTCGCCGTACGAGTGGGCCACCGGTACCCGATCTTTGTCTTCGGTGGCCCGCCCGGCGGTTTAGACAGCTTTCGCCGTCGGAGCGTCGCCCTCACGTCAGGCGACCGGACAATTCCCCGGTCCGATCACCCGCTTCGGCGTACGCCCTGAGGGTTCGCTAACTCACTCGTTCTGTTAATGATGTTTAATGATAGTAATCATCATCACCATCATCATCACAATCAAATTAACCTATTATAGCGCGCTGGTCAAACGTGTTGGTATAGGGTTTGTTTCGAGTTTTCCTTCTCTTGCATAGATGTTATATGCATTTTTATATCCCTTAGTCGTCTCTTATTCTTATTCCGTCGAATTGTATTCTTTCGCCGTCACCACACGGGTAATGTTAAATATTAGAAATATCTTATTGTGGTAGGACCACGCTGTGGACAGTTCTCTGTCTACAGCCGCGGGCCGGTCCGTCCGGGGTAGTACCACACTCTCGCAGAAGATCGACGTCTGAGTAATGGCAATGTGCTATTGCGCTTCGTTCGGTGAGCGAGAGAGCCGGAAGCCTAACTGGGGTGGGTTCAGGGTTGTATTGGTAGGCAGCGGCCTAGCTATACCATTGGCAAAGGTCCATGGGCGGCAGTGACACTTACCATCAGGTGTGCTGTCTGCTCGTTTGCCGCCATGAGCAATAAAAAAAAAAAAAAAAAAAAAAAAATGTGTCACTCATAACAATTTTAATACTAAATGTGCATTATATTGTAATAATACCATATATATGCTACACCTAAACAGGGTCAATACTTACTTTAATAGTATATTAAGAATGGAATTCATTACCACATTAACAAACATTTCCACCTTCAGAATATTCATTAATAAAAATATGAATAAATATCTACGCTCACCTTATCTATTCATCGCACGGTTTCTGCAATAGCTTCCGTCTGACGTACTAATGAAATCAAATAGCTCATAATAACCCAATGGAATGTGCCTATCAACAATACTTTTATTATTATGGTAGCCTTTCTGGTGTTACACAAGAAATATAATTTAGATCTATTAAATGTAAATTTGACCCATAAACCTATAGAGTTTGTACCATAGAGTATAGCAATAAGAATATTAAAAAAATAAAAAACTACGTTTAAAAAAACCGACTTCAAAAACTGAAAAGTACAAAATAACTTAAAATACTATCATTTGTATGTGCTATCTATTGATAGGTTTGAAATCGGTGCTAAGCCTTAAACAAAATTATAAACAGCTTACTTACTGTCATGAAATTCCTACACTAAAGATACCGACATCGGCACCGACTTCAAACTTATCAATAGATAGCACATACAAATGATAGTATTGTAAGTTATTTTGTACTTTTCAGTTTTTGAAGTCGGTTTTTTTAAACGTAGTTTTTTATTTTTATTTATTACTTTTTAGTGTTACAGACATAGATAGGTTGTTCTATTAGTAACGGGGCTTGAGTTACTCGTTCATTTGTCGCACACATACTTAATACTAATTTTAAACTTATATAGTTTTCTCATGGGTGCCATTATTAGAACTGGACCAAATTAAAATAGGACCAAACGGGAAGCACCAGCTTTCAAATAAAAAAAGAAACATTAAAATCGCTTCGCCCAGTCGAAAGTTATGAGGTAACAAACATAAAAAAAAATACAGACGAATTGAGAACCTCCTCCTTTTTTGAAGCCGGTTAAAAACTAGCGTAAGCCATTTCATTTGCTGTGTGATGACGGCGTTAGAATAAAATGCATCACCCTCTTTCTTGCTTGTGAATGTCATAAAATACGATTAGATAAGGAACATAATATGCAGATAAGATGTATGCAGGAAAAGGCAAACTAGAAATAAAATCCTTTATCAACTTGCTTGACCAGCGTGGTTATAGTAGGTCAATTTCATTTCTATAAGGAGAAGGTTCGAGCCCAGTAATGGGACGTATATGAGCTAAAATATATCCTCTACATAATTTAGATATTTATGCTAGGATTATATCCTTCTGTTTCGCAATTGTTTGAGTCATTCTTTCACCCTTTGAGTCAAATGGTGGATTTTTGGACCCTGTACTCCCTTGCGATCACTGTGGATTTTCAGATGGAGTACGGACGGATCATTCATAGATTACCAGAACAAAAGCTTCGTTTTTGTTTAACATGGTTTAATCTTTGCTTCGCAGCGAAGATGGCGTAGGAATTCCATACTGCCTTTAGTAAGGTGTTGATTCACACAAAGAATACAGCGAAACAGGACAAAATAATCTCGCTGATCTAAAATTGACGCACCGAGCACCATCTATGAAGGAGTAAATGACCTATTCGAATGGATACTGATTATGAAGACCGGTTGAAGCAATTCGTTATTCGAATAGACCCAAGACGATAAGCCTATAATGTCATCTACATACCCCCTTTAAGGAGGCAAGACACAAAAAACGTTAGTAACCAGCGAAAAATGCCTGACACGACTACTAGAGTAATTATGTTTCCATAGAGGCAATACGCAATGGGTACGCCTAATACAACTTACTTCCATGCACCAGGTCAAGGAGTTTTTATTTAGTAGCTTTGTAGGTACTCGTTGGAAAGAAAGGGAAGGTAATAAACTCATTTGCAAAAAAAACGGGCGGTTTTGATTTTCATTCATATTTAAAAAGATACAATACCAAAAAGGTTTCAATCGTTTGTACACGTTACTGGCCGGTTTTAAAAATGCTGTGGTATTTAAAAAAGTACGTTCTAAATTCAATTTTTCATTTGATGTTCATTTTTACAGAAAACCCCTTTTTATCCTACATTTTTGGCGCGAAGTTCCAGAAGTTAACATCGACTTTCATAACTTTTATTCAATTTTTATCGATTAATTTCATATCCTTGACTGTCAAGGCTTTATTTAATGCTGTTTGGCTGTATCAAAAATGGTAGATAAAGTGGTAAAAGCTACCAAAATTATCGCGCTGCTTGAAGAGGGTTGCAGCCAATGTTTCGTGGCTAGGAGGCTAAATGTTAGTCGCTCGACAGTCCAAAGGACCTGGCAGCGATATCAGGAGACTGGTTCCGTCGAGAGAAGGCCTGGTTCTGGAAGAAAACCATGTACCCAACCACGGGATGATCGTTTTCTTGTGAGTCGCGCATTGAGAAATCGCAAATCTTCGTATGTGGATCTTAAGAACAACCTCCAAGAAGTAAGAAATGTGCATATTAGTCTATGGACGGTCAGGAGGAGGCTTCTCGCTGCCAATATACGCAGTCACCGCCCGGCCCGCGGCCCCAAATTACTCCGTGAGCACAGAGTTCACAGGCTTAGGTTCGCTAGAAATTGTGAATCATGGACTCAAGACGATTGGAATAGGGTTTTGTTCTCTGATGAAGCCAGGATATCTCTGTTCGGTGAAGATCGACGTCGGCGAGTGCTAAGAAGACAAGGAGAACGCTTTGCAGAGGCATGTTTCGAAGAAATCACACCTTATGGTGGGGGCTCTGCTATGTTTTGGGCAGGAATAAATTCAATGGATCGTACAGAGTTAGTCTTCATTGAAAACGGCTCACTGACTGGGCATCGATACATAACGGAAGTTCTAATTTCTCATGCACAACCCGCATTGGCCGCTCTAGGTGAAGACTCGATTTTTATGGACGACAATGCTCGCGCCCACCGATCCCGCGATGTTAATGCGTATGTGCAAGAGGTCGGCATTCGTCGTTTGGATTGGCCAGCTCGAAGTCCCGACCTCAATCCCATAGAGCATGTCTGGGACGTTCTGAAACGGCGTGTGAGATCAGTACACCCGGCTCCGCAGACCATCAGAGAGCTGAAGAATGTGATTACTGCGGAGTGGGAACGTATTCCGCAAGCAAGTATCCGGGATATACTCGCTAGCATGCCCAGACGAATTCAAGCTGTGATTTTAGCTAGAGGGGGTCACACTCGATACTAAACATTTATCTGCTTTTACTTTATTAAAGAAAAACAAACAAAAAAACTTTTTTATTTTTACTTCATGAGCATATGCACTACTAGCGAATATACACTACTAGCGAGGTTTAGCATTATTTCCCATAAATTGTATCTAAATTTTATGAAATACTGATGAAAACGATTATTTTCTTATTAATTTACCAAATTGTGTGGATAAAACTACCTATAATTATCAAACAAAGAAATATTAACATTTGAAATGGTTCATTGCTTAGGTGCCCGTTTTTTTTGCAAATGAGTGTATATTGTATAGTTATTAATAAAATAGTGTATTGATATTTTCGATTTATTATTTATTGATGTGTGTACAGATATTTTCTCCAATCAAAAGTAATGCTTAGTGTAAACTACGAGATAAAAATGACTCGTAAGAATTATTCATGGTATAATACATATTCAAATGAAGCTATAATATTACATTATGAAGATTGTTTAATTAATGTAGTATGCAATAAAATTGGCACCACTATGTGTCGAAATTACACAATACTGCTACATTTAGTGTTGTATATCTATTCATAGCGGTCATTCGTTAAGAATTACCTATTGCATATTAAATCAAGGATACAAAAATTTAGAATATGAATTAATTTTAATTCTATTTTTGACAATTGCGATTTTAATTTAAACTTATTTTAAAATTACTAAAATAAATATGCGTATCTGTAAACTTGTAGGGGGTACCCCTATGCTTCAATGTATTTTTATAAATTTTGATATATAATTGGGTTTTGAATTTTTTTTGTGATAAATGAAAAGATTATATATAAGTTTTATAACAAAACTATTTCTTAAATTGTTTTTCGTAATAATTAAAAAGTTTTTCAAACTTAAAATTAATTTTAGAATCCTGTATCGAAGATCTGCCGACAAATCCCGAACGAACTCGAGCGCGTGTGACGTCATAATGTTAGTTTTCACCCATTGTAGCATACGGAGATAATAAGTACAAGTTTGAATATCTTTAACATTACGACGTAACAAATGTGGTGACGAACGAACGAAAGTTTTTTTCATTTTTGTTCTCTCCGCCTACCCTGCAAGGGATATGGTGTGATGATATGTATGTATGTATGTTTTCGCTTTAAATGTAATTAATTAAAAAAAATTAGACATAATAAAAAAAAAAATCAAATTCCCAATTAGCTTATATCTATAGATTTGCTATTTTTAATAGGTTACTTTTGATACCAACGAAATAGTAAGAAAGTGTGTAGATATAACAAAAGTAAAGCCACGAACACAACTTCTAATATTCTAAATGAGAGCGTCAAAAACTTTCACGTAATAATTTAAAGGACTTGAATGAAACTCGGAAGTTTTCGTGACTGAAGAATTTTTTTTAATAAATTATGATCTAAATCTTTCGCTTCTCCTTTTACAAATGTTATCTATTACAAAACTCGCAAAGTTAGAAATCTGATATTAAGTAATAAATTATTTTTTTAATTAATTAAAGAAGAATGTACATTTTACACATATATATACAGACAGTGATCATATAATTTTACAGGTATGACTATACATTATGAATTTTGACACAATGGCGATTATGCGACCGTTTTTACCATAGCCACACCTATTCACAGATATGGTTTTATGGATATTTATATTACTAGAATAGAAGAAATTTCAAAAATAAAAGACTATGTGAATCCGTCTGGTTAGTGTGATACATTATCTAAAATTTGTCTTCCATTATGGAAGCTGCTTGTGCTCAACAGTCCGATGTGGGCTGGGATATAGGCTGAGAAGAACGAATTTAATTTATATTAATTGTTGTATGTTAGCTGTGTAGTGACCGTTCAAGAATACAATGTATCACCAAGCCTTATGGGAGTCGAAGAAACCGATTTGAGGTTCACTAGAAGGATAACAGTAATATTCTCCCAAGTTATACAAACTGCAAACCCGAGTCTGCCTGCCAAGTGTGATTATTATGGTATTATCCTTTTAGGAAGACATACATCCAACAGTGGATGTCATTTGGCTGATGGAATTTTTACTCTAAAGGAATATTGATGCAATATGAAAAAACGCAAGAAACTTTCATAATACGTGGGTACGTTGTAATAAAAATCGACAGGATGAAGATGCTAGCTTATACTAGCGAGGAGGTACGGCCGGTTGTAATCTTGTTCATCAGAAAAAAAAACGTATACCTTATAATAGGCACCTTTTTGCTTTAAATAGAACTCATTTTCCTGTTCAGAGAAGCAAAGAAAATGAAGACCAACATAGTAAGAAAAGAAAAACTGTAGATTATATATAAATCGCATCACATAACCATAATCATAAAAATGGTTTTATTTACCTATATTTTTATTCATATCAAAGAAATATAACTTTTTATGTGGGCACATAAGTTCTTTTTTATTATTTTATCGTGGTTATTTAGCTATATTATTTTATATGATATTAAATTGGAGCGAATGTGACAGGCTATGGTCTGGACACACTCCGCCCAATTCCCGCCAAAACTCCGTTCGGAGCGACGAAAGGACGGAGTGCGGCCTTATAATCTACCGTATTTTGTTCCCATCGCCTTTGGACTGATCAGTGGCACTGATTTTTGACTTCATCGGCCAACCCGGCTAGTTGGCCTTTCTGGATATCGTCCCTGTCGTCGCTCCGGTAACAAACAGTCTAGCGGGGGCGCCTTTTGGTGGCTGACTAATTCCCGGTCCGTCCACCTACAAAAGTTATAACATTAAGTGTTATTATCCGTCACTATTAACTGACTGACTTTTTAGGGCAATCACCAATCATATTTGGGCAATAGCAATCATTCATAATTGGGCTAGATAAGGTTAATTTCGTCGTGTCTCAGTAGTGTTGCTCGATAAAAATTATCCTTTTGTCAAGACTCAAGTTAAGTTCAAGTAAATTTAACATCAACGCAGGCTGAAAAAGTCTTTTCTGCTCTCATTATAACTAAAAACTGACTGCCATTTTGATCTAACCGTAAACGTCTCGATTATGATTTATGGTCTCCTTTAGCGGGTATGACATCCATGATAAAATCGAGTCCCTAAAACGTGCCTTAAGTGCAGCAATGGCGAATTTTCTAAGGAGATTGTTGTTTTGATCGATTGCTCCAAATTCAAAAATAATTTATAAAACCAGTGATAACCATTCTGATTATGTTTTATATTTTAAAATAATACTTGTCTAATCTACTAAAACGAATCAAGCGCTTTAGATGTGTGATACCTTTACGATTTGTAATAAGTACCAAATGAAGTATTTGCGAAAAATATTGAGAGTTCCATTTATTCATTTTTATATTAAGTATTTACGAGCTTCCTTTGTATTGCAACTTTCATTTTCAAATGGAAAATTCAACATTTTAAATACATAAATATAAATATGAATTCTGTAATTAAATTTATATTGTAATAACATAAACTGCTGGTACTTATAGCGAAATAGTTATGAGTTAGGCGTAACATATATTTTTTATTGAGGCATAGAGCTCAAAGAACATCAGAACTTACTGATGCAAGTGTTTAGTAAGTTTTATTACTGTTTCCCTGTCCAACCCTACCCAGAAATGCTAATAATTACTTGCTTTCTGTGCCATCTGGCATATTCTTGATATTATATTTTGGATTTTCATTTGAAATATATTTTTTTAATAATTTAGCAAGCAAATTAGTAGGAATTTATTACATGGTTATATTTACATGGTTTTGTGCGTCCATGGCAGAAAGTATTGTCGTTAATGTTTCATAAAAATATTATCTATTACTTAGATATTACAAGAATATGATCAAGAGATCATAAAATAAAACATTATGAAATAACAGAAGACCGAGTAATGGCAATGTGACCGAGTAATGGCAATGTGGCAATATGACCGAGTAATGGCAAGACGTCTGAGTAATGGCAATGTGCTATTGCACTTCCTTTGGTGAGAGAGAGAGCTGGCAGCCCAACGGGATGGGTTGGGGATTGTAATGGTATGCAGCGACTTAGTTATATCCTTGGTATAGTAAAGCTGCATGGGAGGCAGTGACACTTACCGTCAGGTGTGCTGCTTGCTCGTTTGCCACTATAAGCCATAAAAAAAACAATGTTATTTAACACAAGAAATGTATGAGAACGACATGAAATCTGATAATGATTTCCTAATAAATGTGAGAGTTATTTTAATTTTTCTTTCATTTTTGTTTCTCAGTAACAATTTTTTTATTGTTAAACGTTTTATTATTATACCTACATATTAATTTTTGATGATGTTTTTATATTACTATATTTTTAAAATACCCAATTGCGATAGTCACCCAGTTGAATATGGCTGTGTTATCACAATTATTTTTGACGTTTATTCATAATTCCCTCTGTTGCCACCACCACCACCTCTGGACGTCAGTCTTCTCCACAGAATATCATATAGTATAGTCCTTCATTAGAAGGGTTTAATGCCATATGGGTTGTCTATCGTAGGAAATTGTTATATATTTGCGAAAAGAGCGCTCCTGTCCATTTTCTTGATAATCCTTTACGCAATTTTTACGACGCCCTCGAAGCGCTAGTAAAAGATATATTATTTTATTACTCTTATATGTAATAATTAATAAAGGTTACATTTTATTTACTATACATTTTAATTCACGATATAAACCCAATCGAGGTCCAGTGCTTGATATTGGCCACGCTTAGCTTATATATGTAAGCATTACACGCATAAAGAAGTTTTCGATAGTACGACATAGAAACGTGCCAACTAACTAGTGCTAGACATTATGACTAGCGCATGCTGAAAGCCTCATACCCTATATATAAACCTCATACCCTATATCACAGTAGATTGCAATGTTGGTGACATTGGTAATCATCAAAACCTGATAGATTACTATATGCTTGATTTTTTAAGAACTTTATAAAAGCATACAAAAATAAACAACATTAACACTATTCTTCTTTTTTGGCGCGAAAACTATAATTGGCGAGAGATGACAGGTTATGTTATATGATCATTATCAACCCGTTCTTATTACTTTGGGTCGAGGCAATATGTACACCTCTACAATTGCACATATTACAAAAGTTATTGGTAGTAGTTATGTGTATATGACCGGCTGACTGCCTGACGTCAATCCTCCTTGGAAACGTAATTGTTGACGAATGACATTAGATGGAGTTGACCGAGGCTGCTGTAAAGCGTAGTCGTCTTTTATGATAACTACGAGCAATGTAAGGGTTTGTAGTATTCCCCACCAAACAGCTCTTGAATTATGTAATAATATGTATTTGATTTTTGTATACGAGTAAGAATACAATTCAATATTTCTTCCTTTTCCAAGATCCTGTAAATAATGTCTAATGAATTTAAGTAGATCACAACACCATGAAAGAAAAAATACTCTATCCTAACTCCTCTGACCAGCATAGTATAGTTTTAGGACGTTAGTAATTGTAAAGAAAGCAAAAGCTTAATAGTGGAGTGTTACCTTTTTTTTTTAATTTTCCTTGCGGTGGGCTATGGATGTGGTCGCGTTCCGCCAAATCGGTCCGGGACGACAGAAGAGACGGCACGCAACCCCACAGACCCACCGTGCAAGGAGTCCTCTCTTCGCCGTGCGAGCGGGCCACCGGTACCCAATCTTTGTCTTCGGTGGCCCGCCCAGTGGAGTGTTACCTACATATACTTTATATCTGTAAACAATTATATTTAAAATTTATAATAGGTATAGATATTTTCATCATTTTCATTTTATCGTGTGGTGACGGAGTAAGAATATTATTCACCACCCCATATCTTACCCGTGGGTGATCGTACGAGACGACTAAGGGTTATAAAACGCATATAACATCTACGCGAGAGAAGGTAAACTCGAAACAAAACCCTATACCAACACGTCTGACCAGCGCGGTATAGTAGGTTAATTTCCCTCCCATTACGAAGGAGGCCCGAGCCCAACAGTGGGACATTTATGGGCTGTGATGATGATAGATATTTTCATGGTAGAAAAAATATAATATAAAAAAATACAATAAAAAGAACTGTATTTTAAAATTGTATTTCAAGCAGGAGCAATGAATTCATTTTAACTTGTACTGAGTTTGTATTGCGTCAAAAGTTTTAGCATAATTAAGGCTTATTCTAACCCTTTGTTGTTCACGTTAATTAAAGTATATATTTTACCATTTCGTAACAATGTTAGAGTTAAATTAGAAACATTTTTGGTAATACTACATATTTGTATAGATATAAATATGTTTATTCTGCACATATAATATAATTTTTATTCCGCATTCATTAATATAAGACGATTAATGCTTGAACCCATTTGATATTTTATGTATTTTAAAAAGAAAATATCATATTAGTTAATTTTAAAAGCGTACCTAATAACTCTATGGCAAAAAGCATATTCATTCTCCTAATCTTATCCCAATTACTTGGGGTCGATACAATATGTACCTACTCTTCTTTTATAGTACATATTGTAAAAGTTATTAGTAATAAATTTATGACCGGCCGCCTGCCAGACGTCAACCCTCCTTGGGAATGTAATTGTTGACTAAACGGCATCAGATGCAGGCTTTTATGACATCCACGAGCAAAGTAAGGGTTGGTAGTATTCGTGGCCGCTACCACACAGCTAGCATATAAAACTTAATTTTATAATCAAAAAGTAATTAAAATTTAAATAAACAATCTTTAAGAAGCGAAAGTGAGTAAACGATTCCACAATTTAATGAATTTAAAAAAAAAAAAACACTTTATCGCTAAATATTTGTATCAAGACCACCCAAATTTTACGGTTTCGCATTACCTATCCTTGCCGATTTCAAATGTGATAACACAAACCGGACCAATTAAAATAAATAAACGTAAAAAATATGCTAATTTTATGTTTTATTGACAAAAACATGTGCGGTTCAGATTGTTTGAATGCCGATGTACACGTATAAGTTACAAAAATGACTTTCTATGGTGTACCACTAAATAACTGAGATTATACTCCAATAATTCATCTGTGGAATCTTAGGCTCAGAATATAACGTATCCTTTTGTGTTTCTTGTCACTAATATCGCTGTATGAGATGATAAACTCCAACTAAAACCCTATTGATACCCGTTTAGTTAGGGTGTCATATTGACCTTATTTCTCCTCTAACGTAGACTTTACTTGTTCATAATATTCAAAAAGGAGAATGCAAGAAATTTGATTCGTATATCTTCTAAAGTGTTTTATCATCACAGCCCATATATGTCCCATTTTTGGGCTCGGGCCTTCTCCGTGATGGGAGGGAAATTAACTTACTATGTCGCGCTGGTCAGACGTGTTGGTATAGGGTTTTGTTTCGAGTTTTCCTTACTTTTGCATAGATGTTATATGCGTTTTATATCCCTTAGTCGTCTCTTACGATCACCCACGGGTAAGATAGGAGGTGGTGAATTGTATTCTTACTCCGTCACCACATGAATAAAGTGTTTATAAGTATAATATTAAAACACGATGCTAGTAGTTACAATGAAGTAAACAATAGACTTATGTACCTCGAAGCCTACTGTAAAACAATGACCACGCCTTTCTGTGATATTTTGTTTCTAAATCAACGTAACCTTCGAATCGAGCAGTCACGAAAGCTAAAATATCATCGATAACATAATTTACAGTCAAATACTACAGTTATTTTGGTAATTAAAAGACATAAAAAAATATTTCTTTAACTTATGACATAAATAACTTATAATCCTAGATTATCATTATCTCATTAGATTGCGGACATCAAATTGTAGACGCTGTAGGCAAAAATAATTTGTTTATAATGTAAAAGCAACTACGAATACATTCATCATTCTCCTACTCTTATCCCAATTGCTTGGGGTCGATACAATATGTACTCGTCTTTCATAGAGCATTAGATGGAGTTCGCCCATGTCTTTATAAGGCTCTAAGTCGTCTTTTACGACATCCATGAGCAAAGTAAGGGTTGGTAGTATTTGTAGCCGCTACCACATAGCATAACTACGAATACATTATTGGTAAAAATAAAAGCTAGATAGATAGGTCGAAATTAATAGGAATCCAAGATTGCATAATACAAAAATAGGTAAATAAATCTAAAGTCCTATTAAAATAATTATACTAATTTCTGTAGTATTTACGTTTAGCAATCTCATTTCAAACCGCATTCCGTAATTATAATTTCTGAGGTTTTAAATTTCAAAAGAATTCTTGGAGCATCATTTATAGCTGAAAAACACTGATTTTATACAAGGTTATGTCATGCTACTAAGGTAATGTGAGTAGGAGTAAGAGAGTGAGTAAGTGACCACACACATATAAGACCAGCTCAACGAATTTGTTTATTTCGAGGTGCGCAGCGTCCTCTACACCAACCGAGTAGGGGACGTTGTACGAACGCCCATGACGTGCGGTGTCCCGCAGGGGTCGGTCCTCGGACCCACCCTGTGGAACATCGGCTACGACTGGGTATTGAGAGGGAGCCTCCCGCCCGGGCTGGGCGTGATCTGTTACGCCGACGACACGCTCGTCACAGCCCGCGGTGGGACGCTAGAGGAGGCGGTAAACCTGGCGACTCTCGGCACCGAGGAGATCGTCAGGCGGATCGAGGCGCTGGGGTTGAGGATGGCCCTGGACAAGACGGAGGCCCTCTTGTTCTATGGGCCCCGCATGGGCCCTCCCATCGGCGTCTCGATCACCGTCAATTCGGTTGACATCAGCATCCGGGCCCATATGAAATATTTGGGCCTGGTGCTCGACGGGCATTGGTGGTTTCGGGAGCATTTCCGTAGGCTCGCTCCGCAGCTCGTCGGCGCGGCGTCCGCCCTATAGTGGCTTATTCCGAATGTGGGCGGACCGAGCGCTACGTGCCGACAGCTGTACGCAGGGGTCGTCCGGTCGATGGCCCTGTACGGCGCACCGGTGTGGGCGGGGTCCCTGACCGTCAGGGCTCTTCTGTGGTGACCACAGAGGGCCATGGCGGTCAAGGCCATACGCGGGTACCGCACGGTGGCGACGGAGGCGGCGTGCCTGTTGGCCGGGACTCCCCCGTGGGACCCGGAGGCGGAGATGCTTGTCGACCTGTATCGGCGGTGTCAGTGGTGCGAGCGGAGGGCGGTGCGGTCTTGCTGAAGGAGCTCACCGCCTGGTGCGTTGACGCCCGCCGAGACGCCATTGCTCGTTGGGCAGTCCGGCTGGAGAGGCCTCGGTTCGGTGTGCGGACCGTGGAGGCCTTCCGGCCGGTGCTGATGCAGTGGTTAAAACGGCGGCACGGGGTGCTCTCCTTTCCACCGGTGCAGGTTTTGACGGGACATGGGTGCTTCGCCAAATAACTGCACACAGTCGCCGGAGGGAGAGTACACCGTCCTGCCACCACTGCGATTGCGACCAGGATACGGTGCAGCATACGCTCGAGGTTTGTGCCGCTTGGGCAGTGCAGCGCCGTGAACTCGTCGCAGTCATCGGTGCCGACCTGACGCTGCCGACCATCGCCAGGGCGATGCTCGACAGCGTCAGGAACTGGTACGTGGTCGTAACCTTCTGCGACGCAGTAGTTTTGCGGAAGGAGGCGGCAGAGCGCGTGCGCGAGGAACGTCTCCTCGGTGACGCGAGCCGCTGCCGGCGACTGGGGCGGCGCAGGCGCGATTACTAGGCTAGGCTAGGCCCTAGCTGAGGCCGCGGATGACTGGACCGGGGAATTAGTCCGTCACCCGCCGAGAGGCTGACCGTGTGAGGAAAGACAAACGTCCTCCCTGAGAGGGAGGGGACATCGGTTAAGGAGAGGGTACCCCTAAGGAGGTATTCCGTCGGGCCGGCCACTGACGTCAAGTTCACACTGCTCCGGTGGTCGGTCCAACGACGAAGGCCAGTGGTGTCACGGGTGGGTTACGGGTGTGCGTGCTTACGCTCTTCTGTCGCCCCGGACGGAGTGGTGTGAGGAGTGCCGCGACCGTAGCCCACCCTAAAAAAAAAAAGTATTTGTTTATTTTTACTAGATAAAGTTGACACAATTGCTAAACTTCTCCATCTGGGCAAAATTCGCACTCAGATTTCGTAATGTAATTTTTAAATTTTGTAATTTGGGACTTAGTCTGTTATCGTCTAAGTTTAATACAGTATTTGCATTAGTATTAACATATTGATAGAACATTCTATTTAGTAACGCTCGACTAAGGATTGGATCCTGGAATCTCACTTTTATCAGTTGAATTACGCTAAATTTCGATAATTTGCGAATAACGAAACGTTTGTTCAAAGTTCACTTTCATATTTATAAACTTATTTTATTATCAAATTGCCTTGAAGAGTAGTAACAGAAAGCTAATAATACGTTATTTGACAGGTTTTCTTCTAGGATATATAGGTATAAACTTTCTTCAAACAATATATAGAGAAGGAGAATTCGCCTACTATACAACGTTAATGAAGGAGCGATTACTCCCTTGTATTCTTATTTCATCACTACGCGGATATTGTGATTACTGTAATTAGTACTCGGTACACTAATCAGCGAATTAACAAAATTATTATAATTATTATAACGAATTAACAAATAAGCAAATAAAATAAGTAAATCGAGAAAGCTAAAAAAATATTTTTTATAATTATGTACAGTCACCAGCAGGGTATTGGATTAGGAAAGCAATGTGTTACCTTTCCTTACTTTAGGATTGGAGACCTAAAAAGTAGCTGAGGGATTACTAGAAGAATGGGTAACATCACTCTGCTTGGAAAATTGTAACACCGAACTATATCGCCAACCCGCCTGCCAAGGGTGACAATATTGTACTATTGAAGTTGGGCGTATGTTCAATAGGTAATGTAAGGTTGGAGACGAGTACACAACCAAACTCTATCTTTAATTTTCTCCGTGGTGATGAATTAAAAATAGAATTCACCACCGCCTATCTTGCCCATGGGTTTCGTAAAAGACGATTAAGAGATACAATACGCAAGAGAAGAAAGAATTTTCCGTGTGGTGACGGAGTAAGAATACTATTCACCACCCCATATCTTACCCGTGGGTGATCGTACGAGACGACTAACGGATATAAAACGCATATAACATCTATGCGAGAGAAGGAAAACTCGAAAGAAAACCCTATACCAACACGTCGTACCAGCGCGGTATAGTAGGTTAATTTCCCTTCCATTACGGAGGAGGCCCGAGCCCAACAGTGGGACGTTTATGGGCTGTGATGATGATGATGATGAAGAGAAGGAAATCTCAAAATTCGACCAGCATGGTATAGTAGGTCAATTTTCCTCCTGCTGTGGAAGAGGCTCCTACTCAGCAGTGCGACATGTGAGCTGAGGTGATGATAATGACACATCTAATCTATATACGTGTTGTTGTTGATTGTACAATGTTATATAAACGGTCGGTGAACTAGTGAATGCATCGGATAGTGCATCGGTCGAAAGGGTTACAGAACAGCCTCTCACTGCGCGCGCACCGGCCAAATGTCATCGCAAACTATGCAATAATGTAATTATACATTTGTTGGCTTTATGTGGGAATTAGCGAACACAGATTGTATAGTTTCCCTTTGCGGAGAAATCGAAAGTGGTTTCTCTTTCTGTAGTCTGAATTTAATATTGTAACTATATAGCGCTGGAACAGAAGGCACGTGTAGCAATACATAACGCAGTGCTTGTCCCAACATTACTATATGGAAGCGAGAGTTGGGTATGTAAATAAGAGCATGAAAGTAAAATTAATGCGGTCGAAATGCGATCTCTACGGAAAATCTGTGAGTTAGGCTGAGCGACCGCATTCGCAATGACGACGTAAGAGAGCGACTAGGTATGAAAGAGAGTATTGGTGTAAAGATGCGAAAGGGAATGCTCCGATGGTTCGGACATGTGGAAAGAATGCCGAACGAACGTCTGGTTAAGAAAATATACAATGCGAAAGTGGAAGGATGTAGGTACCGGGGGAGACCGAGACTCACCTACCTAGACTAGATTGGTCACGTACTGAAGGAAGGTGGAGTCAAGAATCTCCGAAACCGGCAAGCGTGTATGAAGAGAATTATGAATGTTGAGGAAGCGAGTGAAGTATGAAAGGATAGAGTTCTCTGGCACTCTGTTCTCTCTGCCTTCCCTGCAAGGGATATGGCGTGATGATATGTATGTATTTATGTATATTATATACATATTATATATTAATCGACTTTTACGACAGCCACGGGCAAGATAAGAGGTGGTAAGTCACCGATTTTCTTTTGGTCTTATTTTTTCTATATACATATAATATAATACAATAAATGCAAAATTTCATGATGATTACTTAACTAATTAAGGCGTTTAAGAAAAAAACACTCGCATTTATAATATTAGTACGCCCACTGAAGTTGAATACTGTTCCAATTGTTAATCCAAAAAGCGGAATGCAGGTATGTGGGGAATTATGAGCTCCTCTAATGATGATCACATAGGATAATCCTATGTGATCATCCAGCTTAGGCAATTAAAGTTCAGTTAGACTATGACCCGTTAGTGGCAAATAGGATAATAATGGCAGACGTGATCAAATTATCGATACAGAAGTTAGTTACAAAACCTAATCAAGATATTATAGATAAGAACTGCACAGATGGCATTATGGTCAAGTGTCGACCTCCAATCTGAGTAGCGTGGGTTCGAAACCCGAAGACATTATTTTGTTTTTTTTTCCGATACACAGATGATTATTTTCAGAATGGGTGGAATTCGTATCTATTAATGATATTTTGTAAAGTACCTGACAATACAAAGATTTATTTCCCGGCAATGTTAAGTTTTAGATTATAAAAATAAAAAAAAAATAGTTATTTATATGCATACAACTTATAAAACGAAACAGGTACATTTATGTGTATGTATGTTTGTTTCTATGTAGGATGAAATAAAAAAAGAGATATTATTAAGTTTAAGTAGATAACTAGTTCAGTAAGAACTAGATAAACAGTGTCTGTCAACAGCCGTGAGATCGTAAAAACTATTGTGTGAGGTTAATGTCTAAATTACATAATGATTATTATAGCTAGAAGACGTAACTTTTCAGGTAGGTCACCATCAGAAGTTTTTTTTATCTAAGAAATCTATTAACTAAGTAATTATAAACTAAGTAATTACACTTACTTTTTATTTTTGTCGTGTGACTATCGTATGATCACATCCCGTTCGATCCCTCCGGTGCAGTAAAAGGAACGGCGCGCGACCCCATAGTCCTGCTTTACAAAGTACCTCTCAACGCCATACCAGCAGGCCACCAGTATCTTCGGTGGCCCTAGGTAATTACACATAACATACATTCTTTCTTAACAGAACCTTAATAATACACCTCCTGGTAAAAGGACGTTTTATAGTGGTAGGATCACTCTGTTGACAGTTCCCTGTCTACAGCCGCGGGCCGGTCTGCACGGGGTAGTACCACACTCTTGCATAAGATCGACACCTGAGTAATGCCAATGTGCTATTGCGCTTCGTTCGGTGAGCGAGAGAGCCCGAAGCCCAACTGGGGTGGGATTGGAGTTTTTATTGGTTGGCAGTGGCCTAGCTATACCCCTGGTATTGTAAAGGTTCATGGGCGGCGCTGACACCATCAGGTGTGCTGCTCGTTTGCCCCCATGTGCAATAAAAGAAAAAAAAAGTGGAGACGCGGATTTCAGTCTTAAGGTGCACTTTCTTCAAAATCTGATTAAGAAACCATCATCTAACTACTTTGGTGTATTTTCGTGGTCAATTTTGGTGTCATATTTACGAGGATAGGTGGTAAAAAAATTGCTTAGAAATCTCTTTTATTTTTGCATTGGAGGCTATGGTTTTAACTGCATTATGATACTGTGAATGCAGGTTGAATAAGCATAATGCTCATGGACAGTTCTTTCTTTATCTTTTCAGAAAAAGTGTCTATTAATTTATTTGCAAGACTTTATGCACCATACAGAAATACATATTTTGAGTAGTATTTCTATGACTTTCGACAGTAGGGTAACTCACAATCAAAATTATATTGTCTTTCCATATCTTTTTTTGACAGCAACATAATGAAGCATAAAATAAGTTACAATGACGTTTGCAATAAGTGGGTCAAATAAGTTTGGCACCAATCATTGTTGCATGACTAAACAACACTTCCTTACTTTGTGTCATGGACAATAAACCGTTTAGTGTGTCCAATAATAAACAATGAACCAATTTGAGGTTAGATATAATTATTGAATTTCTTGGAAAAAAGGCATTTGCGTAAGTATACATAATATTGTTTGGGAGTTATGCAATATATATAGTTATGATTATAGTAATATTGAGGATTGCTAATGCTCAGGTATTATGAGGTTTGTCATTATCTTGGATCCTTCATTTGTAACCTAAAGTTATGTAATAATATTTTTCGCATATTTTAAAGGGCAAATTTGGCATTAACCACCTATCAGCCTTACACAACAATTTTTTTTAAATATAATTAAATCAAAATTAAACATATAGTCTATTTTCGCAGTACTTTATTTGGGAACATAAATTCCCTATCTGTATCCATGGCCGTTTCACAAAAAAAAAACGATTAATATAATATTGTACATTTAAAAATAAGTCAAAATTTAAACTCTTATGAATCTAATATTTCCAAATTAAAATTATTTTTATTTTGTTTGGTTTACTGCATTTTAAATAAAGATTTATTAAAATAAAATTAACGTATTTTAATGAAATAATATATAGACGCCTTCTAAATGTGATACTCAGTACCGTAATAAAAACGAAATAATGTAAAATTATATTTATTTTACATCTAAAACGAGAGAGAGACATCTTTACCAATTAAATTCTTGCAATAAAATTGGATTATGTATGTCACATCCAAAGCAACCACATTTGGCCGCTGAAATTCTTGATACCATAAACATAGTTGTTTATTTTCGTATGACTATATACATAAGCATATTTTACGACTCCGATCAGGAAGGCGATATTAATAGAAGAACGTTAACGTTTCATTTATAATACACATTTAAAACGAAATTATGAAATTAGGAATAAATATTTACTTTTATCATTTGTATCAGCCAGGCTGTTTATCATATATCTGGATAAATGTCTCCAAAGGTTGAACGATATGAATGTGGGAGTCCAGATGGGTGACTCAGTGGTCTCTGCTCTGCTTTATGCAGATGATGCAGTCCTGCTGGCACAGTCAGCGACTGACCTGCAGACCCTAGTCGACACAATGACAGAAGATTGTAAGAAAAGGGGTCTACGCGTGAATGTGAGCAAAACCAAAATAATGGTCTTTGAAAGAGGTGAAGCCAGAACAGATGTAAGAGTAACAATAGGTAATGATGTACTAGAGCAAGTGGATGAATTTGTATATCTTGGATGTGGATTTAGCCGAGATGGACGGTACACCACTGATATAGAGCGAAGAGTGAATGCGGGAAATAGAGTGAACGGAGCGTTGGGGCAACTTCTCGGCAGCCACCACCTCAGCCAGAAGGCACGTGTAGCAATACATAACGCAGTGCTTGTCCCAACATTACTGTATGGAAGCGAGAGTTGGGTATGCAGAAAAGAGTATGAAAGTAAAATTAATGCGGTCGAAATGCGATCTCTTCGGAAAATCTGTGGAGTTAGGCTGACCGACCGCATTCTTAACGACGACGTAAGAGAGCGAGTAGGTATGAAAGAGAGTATCGGTGTAAAGATGCGAAAGGGAATGCTCCGATGGTTCGGACATGTGGAAAGAATGCCGAACGAACGTCTGGTTAAGAAGATATACAATGCGAAAGTGGAAGGATGTAGGTACCGAGGGAGACCGAGACTAACCTACCTAGACCAGATCAGTCAGGTACTGAAGGAAGGTGGAGTCAAGAGTCTCCGAAACCGGCGAGCGTGTATGAAGAGAATTATGAATGTTGAGGAAGCGAGTGAAGTATGCAGAGATAGAGTTCTCTGGCACTCTGTTCTCTCTGCCTACCCTGCAAGGGATATGGCGTGATGATATGTATGTATCATTTGTATGACAGATTTTAACAAACATTTTTTTTTCATTCTTATTCAATATCATTGCACTTTTGAGTTGTTTTTTTAAATATTGTCAATCACAGGAACGGACTTTTGAAAATTTATATTTTCTAATAAGTCATTTAATAATAATATGCCTATGTAATGTATTATATAATACAAGTTAAGATTCAATGCATTTACCATATATGCAGTCATAGAATACAGATAAAGAATGAGTGGATTTAACTTTTTCTACTCTTAAAGAAAAGGCGACTTGGTGTAAACAGTTATTTTGAACGGCAGAAATACTTGTCTTCGGACTAAGTATAGTAAGTATTTTATATACTTCAGACGTAAAAAGACTATAAAAAATAGCACTCTAAACCAAATGAAATATGTCAAAGTAAACAATAAATGTACTTTACTCTTATTTTAATTAAAATAACAAAAACAAAGTAAATATGCCACCGCCCGCAGATATTTAAAGCTACTGACAAAAACTGAGCAACGGAATTTAAAAAATAAGCACGACTCCCCTCAATTGCCTTGTTTTGTCCTGATCTCTTTAACTCTCAAAACATGTCTGATCCCTCTGAATATAAAAAATGCAAAGTGGAAATATGGGCAAGTTCGTGAATGCAAATTTTATCCTGCACCCCAATTTTAGATATTTGATGCTTAGTAGTTATGTGATAAGATGTTTTTCTTTCAAGTTTAAGAT
Organism: Lymantria monacha; assembly: GCA_905163515.2. NCBI lineage: Eukaryota > Metazoa > Arthropoda > Insecta > Lepidoptera > Erebidae > Lymantria > Lymantria monacha. The sequence goes on from LR991083.1 coordinate 23,722,637, forward strand.
GATCGCATTCAACTAATTGTATTCAGTGTAATTGTATGCAAAAATTTTGATATATTTGACTATTCTTGATACAGTTTAGATAATTCTATATATATTTTTTATTGGACGCAAACGAGCAAATAGTATACCTAATGGTAAGTGTTTCTGATGCTCATGGATTTTTGCAATATTAAGGTATAACTAGATCGCTGTTTACCAACCAATACCCACCCAGAAAGTTGGGCTTCCGGCTCTTCCACTTACTGAACGAAGCCCAAGAGTACAATGCTGCTGATCAGACGTCCATTTTCTACAAAAGTGTGGCACTACCCCGGACGGAATGGTTTGCGGCTGTAAGCAGAAAACTGTCAATTCTGTGTAGAGTACCAATATTATTTATATAAATGTGATATATATAATATATATATTTGAAACTGATAAATGACGTCATACTGTAATAATAAATTACATATAACATATCTGTCATAGTGAGGGTATTAAGTTTATTTTGTGAAATAAAAAGATCTTTAAAGATTTTCTCGTGTTTGAATTTGATTTTTACTTTGGCCATGTTTAGAATATTCACGCAAACGTCACAAATTTATTCATCATCATTCTCCTACTCTTATCCCAATTACTTGGGGTCGATACAATATGTACTCTTCTTTCATAGTACATATTGTAAAAGTTATTGGCAATAATTTTATGACCGGCCGTCTGCCTGACATCAACCCTCCTTGGGAATGTAATTGTTGACCAAAAGGCATCAGATGAAGTTGGCCCAGGTCGTTATAAGGCTCTTAGCCGTCTTTTACGACAGCCACGAGCAAAGTAAGGGTTGGTGGTAATCGTAGTCGCTACCATACAGCTTATATATGTGTTAGCTGTGTGATGTTTTTATAGGTGAACTTTTCAAATTAATGTTTGTGAAATATATTCAGGTATTTTTTTAAATTACAGCAGTATATTAAACCCACCCACCTGCCAAACGTAGCGATTATATCAAAAGTATTTTTGAGATGTCTATTGGACACATTGAACATCGATACTTTGAAGCATGTAAATTAAAATATAACCATTTTAATGATAATAATGTTAAAACATAAATTTAAATAAAATTATATGGGTGAATATACGCTATTTGAATTCCAGTGGTCCATAGGCAAATTTTATGTTAAACTCAATATATTATTATTTCTATATGCTTAAAAAATAAGGAATATAGTATATTATTTGGCCCACATAATCTATTCACGATAATTGTTTAATTTAAGGCATTAATAGTTTAAAATAGTTATAAATGTATTCTCCTCTGGCCTCCCCATTACTAAATTATAATGGTTTTATGACCAGATACTTTAAATATGTATTCCATTGTGTTTTTTTTACACATGATCATATGCTGTTATAAACATCGAAACATATTTTATCAAGAAACACTATAAAAATATTTATTAATATAAAAAATAATAACTTATTTTCATGTCATGTTATAATAATGTCACTTCATCTGGCGAAACTCAAAGAAATAAAATTTGACTTAAAACCGCAAAGGTATGTTTTTGTACTTGAACAACGCGCGTACAACAGTGTGAAGTCAGAAGCAAGCTAACGACGTTGAGCAAAACTCCATTAATATTGCGTCAGTTTGCGATTAACTGTAGGAAAGCGTGTTTGTGCCAGTCGTTGAAGTATTTCCTTTGGTAAGTATATGTTTTTGTATATTATCGTTACGAAATTGTATATTTGCACAATGCCATGTTTATTTTGTATAGATGTCATGTATTACTTTAAACTGTGGTCAGAAAAGCGAGTGATATTGTTTTTGTAGGTTATGTGCGATTTTGTCACTTCTCTGGCGTCACTTCTCTGGCATACTTCATACTAGAAGAAATACATGAGCGCCAGGGGAGTGACAATATTTTTTTTGTTGATATATAATGTTTTAAGGCTTCATTTCATTTGTTTTAGATACTCGAGTATCATCAGACATCATGGTGAATGTTAAAAAGAAACAAACAAGGGAAGAGAGGTTAGAAAAAAACGTCAAGCTGAAAAATTACGCTACCAACGAATTAATAACGATCCTGTTAAAAATGCTGAATTGAAAAAGTAATAAGTGGTAAAATAGTCAAAAAGTATAAAGTGTTGAACCAAATTAATATGAACCCTATAAGACAGTCATATACTGCGAATAAAAGTTTGTTAGATATGACACGGAAGACAAGAAACGATAAAACGAATCCGAAGTTAGAGAAAGTAGTCGCAGAGTTTTTTGAAGAAGATTGCAATAGCAAATTATGCCCAGGTATAAAAGATAGCATTACAAAAAATAAAATAAAAAACAGAAGAGATTGTTACAGGACACCATGAAAAATCTACACACCAAAACTGTAAAGACTGAATTTATTTTTTATATTAAAAATATCCAAACACTATAATTTATATATGTTTTATTTAATATTAGTCCCCTTTCTTAGCTAATAATCATTAGCCTGTCACTTCTCTACTTTAATTTGTCACTATTCCGCCAATAGTGTCACTCCCCTGGTAACACATTTTCCTCTGGTGCTTATAAAATTAAAAACTAATGTAAAATCTTCTGGCCCTCATCATTACAAATTTAAAAATTGTGTCAAATAGAGAAATTATCAATATTGAATGGAACAGATTACATTTCTTTCAGGGACACAAAAAAATCAAATACCGTATATTCACCCATATATAAGATATCTACTTAATCATAGCCTATTTCCGTCTCACTGTTGGATACTTGACTGTTGACTGCACAAATGGCGTACTGGTTAAGATACCGACCTTCCGTGCCAGTACCGTGGGTTCGATTCCCACACAGGACAATACTTTGTGCGATTCATAAAGTGTTGTTCTGAGTATGGGTGTAATTTGTCTGCGTTAATTGCATGTTTGTAAAGTCCCCCGCAATACAAGGATTATTTTCTTAGTGCAGGAAGGTGTCTTTAACAAAAAAAAAGTGTGTGTGTCAGCACCGACCCACGATTGGAGTTTACTCCTTAAGTACGATTATCAAAACAGGCGCAAAAAAAGCACATATTTATTTACATTTATTAAAACTATTCAGTGAAGTATTATCGCACGTCAGAAAGTGAAAGGTGCGCAGAATAGGTTGCGCACCAAAAACGTAACGAGGTCATTCGATCACTAGATTTTACTCCTCAATTTTTTCTCGTACCGGGTGCCTTATATGAAAATCGATTCTTAAGGAGTAAACTCCAAAAAAATACAGACTTCCAGATAAGTGATATTAGCTTACTTCACCACACCGATGAGATGAGATTGCATAGAGTTTAATAACGAATGTATGTGAGATATATAATATAAATAATACAGGAAATTGGAACGGCGTAGCGGTGTTCTACATATTCTATTAGTAATCTTTTTTTAAAACACCATGAGATCTCTAATTACTTCGATTGTTCATGGGTTCGTTCGTTTCTCACTTGCCTTATTTGTTTTAAACATTACCAAAGGCGTATTGAGGGACCGATAATTGGGTGTTTGCTTTTTATTGCAACGCTGGTTCGTGTACTGTCCATATCGGAATGTTTTCCTAGATCGTGAAATGCCATCCGACAACGTAACCTACCACTTATTTACTGCGTCGGTTTATCTACAGTTTAAGTGGCAGGGATCGACATCTTTGATTTTAAAATAATAAGTTTAATACTCCTATCTGGTCACTACTATTAACGTCTTTAAAGAGAGATCGTTTGACTTGATAATTAAGTAGTATGATGCATCTATCAAATGTGTTCTCAGTTAGAAAATTAAATAATTATTGTAAACACATTTCCTTGTGAGAATGGAGATAACAAGTATCACCTCCTTGATCTCACTACGATCTTCACTCTCCACTATCTCTACCTTACACGTGAGTATCGTGAAAGACAACTAAGAGAGAATATGCAACATCTATATGCTAGAGAAGGACACTCAAAATTAAATCTTATAACAACCTGCCTTATCACCGTAGTATAGTAGGTTAATTTTCCTCACGTGGAAGAAACTTGAATCCAGCCGTGAAAAGTATATCAGCTGAAATGAATGAGTGAATGTTTGACGAATCTATCAATTGTATTCTTAATTTTGAAATTATATTAATTGAATTAATTTGTTGATCATTATCTTATGCAGATGCTTTTGATAATATCGACCTGGTCCAACTTCACCTGACGCCATTAGGTCAACAATTACATTCCCAAAGAGGGTTGACGTTAGGCAGGCGGTCGGTCATAAAAGTAATGCCAATAACTTTTGTAAGATGCAAGCAGATTAGATATTGCATCAACTCCAAGTAATTGGGATAAGTAAAGGTGAATAATGATGGTTTTGTCAATATCAGCAATGAGCGCCTTTTGATTATGTATGATCCTTTATATATCTATCTCTCAGCCTATCGATGGCCCTTGTTAAACTTACGAACGAAAGGGAAAAACTTGGTTAATCTGGTTGAAGATTCTAGTTGGTGTTTTGAGTTTTTAGGAACTCTATTGTTCACACCTCAAGTAATCGCTTAGCTGGTATTTACGATATCCATACCAGGTTCCCGCTTAGTCAGTCGGTTTTGCAACATAATGAGAACGCAATTAGTTTTTTAACACATTGGTTTTTTAACCCGTCACCATACGAAGAACTGGTAGGCGTTGGCTTCCTCTATAATTGAAGAGATATTATCTTGCTATATCATGTTGGTTAGACGTATTGGTATAGGGTTTTATTTCAAAGTTTCCTTATCTTGTATAGATATTATATGCATATTAAATCCTCTAGTTGTCTTTTAACGCGGGCAAGAAATGGGGTGGTGAATTATATTTTAACTTCATCACTTATGTTGACCGACTACGTGGTATAATCGAAAAAATATCATCATTCTCCTACTCTTAGCCCAATTACTTGGGGTCGATGCAATATGTACTCTTCTTTCATAATACATATTGTAGAAGTTATTGGTAATATTTTTATGACCGGCCACCTGCCAGACGTCAACCGTCCTTGGGAATGTAATTGTTGCCCAAACGGCATCAGGTGGAGTTAGTTGGCTTTAGCTTAAGGCTCTTAGTCGTCTTTTACGATATCCACGAGCAAAGTAAGGGTTGGTAGTATTCTTAGCCGCTACAACAAAGCTTATAAGATTATATTCTATAATCAAAAAAATATAAGAAAATTAAATATTATATTTTAGTGAAATTAAGTTGCTATTTTACACACTTTTGTTTCCTAATATCTACCAAAGCCATATATAAACTTCATTTTAGGTAGGTATAAGAATACCTGTGTAGGGTCATACGCTGGCAAATTTTCATCTTTTGTAATATGGTGAAAGTTTAGATGTCACGAGTTCTTAAACTATAAAGCTAAGTTAAGAACAATTTCGTTGATCGTTTATAAAAAAATAAAGTTACAAATTATAAGGAAACCTGAAGAACTTCGTTTTCTTCCTCTCAGCTTATGTACGTCGCACTATTGGGCTCAGTCCTCCTACATAATAATAAGGATATTGACTGACTATATCATACTAGTCAAACGGGTTGGTTGAGCGTTTTAGTTTGAGCTTTTCTTCTTTTTTCGTTATTTACATACATATGCCTTAAGAGAATTTTGATTATATCCATACAGGCGAGCAGAAAGGTAAGCATCTTCTCTAGTATAAAGATATAAATATGCTTATTACCAGACTGCGCTCTTTCTTTTCGCCTCACCGCGGCGCTGAGAATTGTAATAGTTACATACATTCTTTTCTTTAACTTTTTTAGGTCACTTCTGATAACAACTTTTATTCAAGTCTTACTCCGCTATTTATACTCACAGTAATTTGTTTGCAACGAATTTAACATAACCATACAATCCGTCACCACACGGACTGTATATCTGAGTAGTGACGAAGTAAGAATACAATTCATCACCCCCTATCTTACCCTTATAGTAAGAGACGACTAAGTGATATAACATGCATATAATATCTATGCAAAAGAAGGAAAACTCGAAACTAAATCCTATACCAACACGTCTGACCAGCGCAGTATAGTTAAGTTAATTTCCCTCCCATTACAGAGGAACGGCCCAAACTCATTAGTGGGACATATATGGGCGGTGATGATGATAATAATGATGAACATATGACCATACTCATCCTTTATAAACTGAATTTACACTGAAGAATAACAACAAACCGTATGTTTATTGCGTATTACTGGTACAATCATGTTTCGAAGTGAAACTAGTTCGTAAACATTGCTTACATTATAGTATGTGACAGTATCGAAGGAAATCACGAAACTTATGCAATGACTATAGATTTGCATATCAGTATGTAATTTTATACGTTAGATGCTATTTGTAAGGATGTAATATTGTCATATAACTATTCTTCAACAAGTGTTCCGACTGCTGACTCACCATCTTTTTTAACTTAATCGCAATCAGTGTAGCAATAAACTTTTAAAAATTACTGAAATTTAGCATTTAATATGCTTAATTATTTATAAAACCCGATTACGAAGCGAAAAATGATTTCAACCAAATAAAACCCGATTACGAAGCGACAAATGATGGATAAGCACGATTGGGCCGGAATCCCAATAGGCGCGGGTTCGAATCCCGCTTGTGACATCATTTTTCGCTTCGTAATCGGGTTTTATAAATAATTAAGCATATTAAATGCTAAATTTCAGTAATTTGAATAAGAATGTTTGTCTGTCCAAGGAAAACGTAATTTGCATCACATCTTAAAGAAACTGCCTATTCGTCTTAGCTTATAAACGTTCCACTGCTGGGCTAGAACCTCCTCGACAGTCAGAGGGGGACTAGGCCTATAATAGGCCTCAATGGTTAAACGGGTTGGAGAGGGTAATATATTGAGTTCTCCTTCTCTTACAGTGATGTTATATGACTGCGTCTCATAGTCGTCTCTTACAATTATCCAAGCGTAAGAAAGGGATGGTGAATTGTATTCTTACTCGGTGTGGCGGCCCATATCAGCAGTAGAATATTTTGCGGCAGATTATTTTATTTAGCGGAATGATATTAAAGTCCTGAAAATTTAGGCTTAAAGAAGAATGGAAGTTAGTTACTTAGAGTAGAGCAGTGGTAGGACCACGCTGTTGACAGTTCTCTGTCTGCAGCTGCGAGCCGGTCCGTCCGGGGTAGTACCACACTTTTGCAGAAGATCGATGTATGAGTAATGGAAATGTGCTATTGCGCTTCGTTCGGTGAGCGAGAGCGTCGGAAGCCCTATTGGGTGGGTTTGGGGTTTATATTGGTAGGCAGCGGCTTAGCTGTATCTCTGGTATTGGAAAGGTCCATGGGTGGCAGTGACACTTACCATCAGGTGTACTACATGCTCGTCTGTCACCACTAGCAATAAAAAAAAGTAGGAATTATGGTAGCTCAGTAGTTAGAGCAATTTCGTCAGTTTTTTTTAAAATAGATTGAAATCATGCAGTGCCTTTTCATAGATATATATAATTTAAATGACTTTATATTAAAAAGATAAAACGCAGCAAATTGTTCAAATAGGACAATTATTATTGTAACCTTATCATTTAGTAGATACTAGCCTCGTGAACTACTTAAATTATTCTCTATTTGTAGTTTTATGTTTTTTTTTAAAGACAACATCAAGCACAAAGGAAATATCTTTGTATTGCGGGAGAATTTACAAATATACAATTAAGGGGACATAAATTACAAACAGGCTTAAAACAATTTGTGGATTGCTCATAGTATTGTTCTGCTTGGGAATCAAACCAGTGGCACGGCAGGTCAGTGTCTTAACCACTACGTCATCTATGCAGTCAAAATCTGTGGAGTTGTTTTAGATTAAAAATTATTTATGCTTCCAATCGTACAATTTTGCAAGTAATTCTTGTTTGTTATGCGACGGTAATTACTTTTAAGCTTGTCTAATAAACAGTTCATGATTCCACATACATTGCGTCGGTAAAGGTGTTTCATATGAGGAATATTTGAAATAGCTGTGAGGATGATGAACTTTTGTGCGGCGTTTTGCATTCTACATCTATTTCAGTATCGTCGGCTGTACGCCCAGTTACGCGTCAAGTTGTGTTTATAGCATACCGAGTGTTAAATCAATTACTCTTACTAGTGTTACAAATTCCTTTAACAGGAGAAACGTCTTAATATTAACACATAGCAACCAGGAAATGAATGTATTTGGCTCAATACCAAATAGGCGAAATAAGGACAAAGTAATAAAAAGGCCAGTAGGTATCAACTCAAGATGGTCTATTTTTAATGTATACGGATACCGACTTGTGATCTTAAAATATACACTCCAACTGACTGGCGGATTAAATGACTTTGATAAAATATAACATCCAGACTAATTCAAATGAAATTATTTTAATGAGGTTTTCATTAGGACAGAGTTCATTATTCCATCCATCTATGCATCAGCGTATCCACGTGCACTTTTGAACTTAGGATGCCTCAAAAAGTAATACTACTATAATTGCCGAATTTGATCGCCAGTTTGACAGTCGCTATTGGTGTTGAGTTTCCTAATTAAGCGGTGCGTTGTACATATGTATTTACAAATAAGGGGGCAATTAAGGGGTACCCATATATTACATTCTTATGTTTGGATAAAATTATAATATTAAAAAATATTAAAACTTTTTTATTACGATAAACTGTTAAAGGATTTAAAATATATAATAGTGGTCATAGACAATCATTCTAGGATGTCGCAGAGCAATAAAAGCGTTTCATTATCCCCCTCACGAATAGTTACGATCGACCAAGCACCTGTCTCTATTTTATGTTGCGCGTTGTCGTACCCATGTAGATACAGTAATATCTATGTAATACAAAATGTTGTTAACAAAACCAGTGACTTGTACATTCTTTTATGTTACTGTTTATTAGGAAAGGTGCTACTTGCAACCTATGGTTTCTAAAACATATTGCTACCTATAGTACTTTAGTTTTATGGTTTGGTATTTTTATTCTGGAAAATATAAATAGCAATGCATGCTCATCTTTCTCTTGTACAACTTTTAATTGTGGTGGAGTTAATTTTATTATTGTTTACAAATATTAAATAAGCATAATTGTTGGGTCATAGTTGCTATTGAGAATTTATTGACGGAGAGATCCTTTTTGGATTAATTCTTTATTTCAATTCATATCTGTGATTGTTGAGCTCAAGTTTATTTTACATAGCAAGCAAAAAAGATACTAAAAAGCAGTCTTTTCACTTCTTCAAGTTTACTTCTTGTTTTTTTTTTGTAATACAATGGATATTATCTGTTTATGTAATGAGAAGTCCCTTATTTACTTTTTACGAAACATACGCAATAGAAATAAGTGATAAGCCATTGTGTTCTAGTCTATAATCACAGCATATTTGCACCTATAAGGAATTGAATTTAAGAATTCATAATTACTAGACTAGTATTATTATTTATTATTACTAGACTAATAATCACTAGACTGATTAGACTAACAAGGCAAAGTAGTATGTATACAAGAATAATATAGATATTCCTGAGCAATTTACATAAAAACTCTTTCGTCGATCGATCCAGTGAAAATCCTACATTGGGACGTAAAAATATCATTGCTATTTTTTACGACTGTTTGTCATTTTATAACCATTTTTATTCCCTCCACTTTTTCGGTTCGTTTATAGAACAATGATGTATATATCTGTGCCTTTTTTTTGCTATCAAAACTTTGCTACAAGTAGCAATAGATATTATAAGTTGTACATACATACATACATATCATCACGCTATATCCCTTGCAGGGTAGGCAGAGAAAACAGAGTGCCAGAGAATTCTATCCTTACATACTTCACTCGTTTCCTCAACATTCATTATTCACTTCATACACGCTCGCCGGTTTCGGATACTTTTGACTCCACCTTCTTTCAGTATCTACGTGAACAATCTGGTATAGGTATGTGAGTCTCGGTCTTATAAGTTGTATATGAGTAAAGTTTATAAAATGAAATTAAATATTAAATAAGAATGATGTATGTATATAGTAGTATAGTATCTATGTATATAGACGCATTGCTGGTATTTTTCTTAATGGACTTCGTATTGGTATTAAAGTTAATCAGATTAATATTAACGAGACCAGTTAAACGGGATCTGTCCAAGCCGCGGCTTCCTGTGAGGGTGTAATTACATCGTCGACCAAACAAATAAATAATCCGAGTACTAAGTGATGACAGGATAGCACAAACAGATGCAATTCTATGATGATAGACGAGCTACTTCAACATTAAAGCTTTTAATTGCTATTAACTGCAAGGCTTAGTGAAATTATAGTGACTTGAGTAGCGTTTAAAACTCTTTGAAATGCTATTCAAAGCCATTAGTAGTAATTATAATTACTAGGATTGCAAATTATTTCTTAAGTAATAACACTTAGAAGTTAAATAAATTTAAATAACGTTGTGATCAATGGATTTTTAAATTAAACGATTACTGCACAGATGGCGTAGTGGTTAAGATACCGACTTTCCGTGCCAGTGTCGTGGGTTCGATTCCCACACAGGACAATACTTTGTGCGATCCACAAAGTGTTGTTCTGAGTCTGAGTGTAATTTGTCTGCGTTAATTGCATGTTTGTAAAGTCCCCCGCAATACAAGGATTATTTCCTTAGTGCAGGGAGGTGTCTTTTAAAAAAAAAAAAGATTAAGTAGAATTTTTTTTTTGTTTTTTTTTTTAATCTGTAGCAGAAAGAAATGCTTCTAATTACATATCGGGAGTGAAACTGTAGTTGTTGTTCATTAAGCATAGCTCCAAAGTTTGTTCTACTAATGAAAATCTTAGATATTATGTTCGGCATTAGATAAATAGTATTCGGCATTAGATGACGTAGATAATATATTTTAAAGAAATAGAACTAATTTCTAACTTTTCCTTATATAGTGATGGATCTAAAAATATAATATCCCGCCAATTCTTCGTTGGAGAGACGACTATTTTTTTTATTGCTTAATTTGGCAAACGAGCAAGCAGCACACCTGATTGTAAGTGTCACTGCCACCCATGGACCTTTGTAATATCAAGGATATAGCTAGGCCTAAGAATACAAACCCCAAACCCAACCAGCTGGGCTTCCGGCACTCTCGCTCACGAAGCACAACAGCACTTTGCTGTTACTCCGACGTCGATTTTTTGCAAGAGTGTAGTACTACCCCGGACAGACCGGCCCGCGGCTGTAGACAGAGAACTATCAACAGCATGGTCCGACGACTAAGAATGGATATAATATAAAGTAAGAATAATATAAAGTAAGAAAAAAAAAATAAACAAAACCGGTTAATCCTACCCGATCAATGTAGCAAAATGTTGTGAATGGAGGACTTATCCCGGTCTGACTACGCGGTAAAAACAACTATAAGAAATTACAAATATCATGTTATATAAATATTGAATAAAAATGTATCTTTCTTTGTACTTTTACACAATTTTACAATAAAAACCAGAGCAGATCTTTGAGACTTAAGAAAGATTAGCTATAAATATTGCTACTAGACTATCATTAGGTACTACTTTATCTTCTTTTTTACAGTACATATATTTTCCACAGTTGGACACAGACCTCTTCCAAGCTATACTTGGTCAGACGAGTTAGATTTTCTTTCCAATTATGGCTTGTGGTCAACAGGGAATCCTTTAAGAGCATTAGAGAAGAAAAAGCTAAATATAATAGTATATTTTGTGAAGTAATTATTTCACTTAATCTCTTTTTATTTAAACACTATATATACTCGTACATCCTTATTTTGCCGGATACTTTCTAAATATAAAGTTAACGGACATAATTTGACTGCATAAGATGGCGTAGTGGTTAAGATACCGACCCTCCGTGTCAGTGCCATGGGTTCGATTCCCACGCAGTACCATACTTTGTGCGATCCACAAAGTGTTGTTCTGAGCCTGGGTGTAATTTGTCTGCGTTAATTGCATGTTTGTAAAGTCCCCCGCAATACAAGGATCATTTCCTTAGTGCAGGGAGATGACTTTAAAAAAAATACTTATAAAGTCGTTTGTAGATTGCAGAAAATATTATCATACGTATAGATTTTAATCTACATCTGCTCACTAAAGGTCGGTATTTATATTCCTTAGCTATCTGTGAAAATATTATATATTACCTAAATTAATTAATGCGTAGAGTAAAAGCAAATATAAAATGTAATAACAAATTGAATACGATCTAGACGGTTTAACCTTTATTCAGTGAGTTCAAAAGTTCATTGTGGCTATTCGGAGTGTATATACTGTATATGAAGAGTAAATAATGTAAGGTCGGTGAGAGCATTGGCTATGGCAGAGCAGGCAGGGCGCGTGGCTGGCGTCGCGACGGATCGATGCTGAGCACCAGTCGCGCTATGGTACGCAGGGTTGTCCCACTACTTATGAGCCATTATTTTAAATTAGGCTCAATAAAGTCTCATTTTCCTTCATTTTACATGCAAAGTTATGCTGCAAAGCTTAGGTCGATTATATTACATAGCAATCTTATGTTTTTCCTCATAGATAAATGCCCTTACTTGCCATTTGTTTAATGACATTTATTTAATTTTGTAATATAAAATTGTACATAAGTGTATATTAAATACGTATTTAAGTCATCTATTTAATAAATATTTTAAATAACACTTTTTTAATACATGTAAAATAATTCGATTTTGTAAATAAGTGAACAATACAATTCAGGTTTTACTTTCTTTGGTCATTTCAAAAATGTTCCAAGTTCCATCAAAAAATATTTGAATAAAATATTTTGAGTTTTAAGCTATGCATTATTTATTGACAACCCTACGTACAAAATATTTGTAGTCTACTCTTTTATACTCAACTCGAGATGTGAATCGGCGTCTAGCTTATTGGTAAAAGCTCACTAGAATGTCAAACACAAATACGAGGAATATTTAATATCGTATACCATTTTCCATCTTGGGACTAGGTAAATATATAATTTATTAATTCTACTTTTCTCATAAATGTTATGAGATTCCGTTAGGACGTAAAGAGATAACAAACGTGTAACGTAAGAATTACTCAAGATGGTCATGGTCACTCTCCGATTTTTGTCAGAGGGGTATAGTAGATTAATTTCTAACGCATTATAGAGAAGGCTGATACCAAACGGAAATATAGAGAAGACAAAAAAAAAGTAAGAGGTAGCATAATATATAACAACTTCTTTATTACTGACAGGCGGTGCAAGTTATATCTGACTGAAGTGGTGATTAAGAAGAGGGAACTTCAATATCAAATGTAATGCTAAGCTAGTAGTATTATTATAGAAGAAAATCACTAACATAATTGTATAATAAATTTAAAGAAAAAATATTTGAATGTAAATAGTCCATATTCACAGGGATTTTTATAGTATTTCATCATTATCATCATCTCAGCTCATATACGTCCCACTGTTGGGCTCAAGCCTCCCCTATAAAGGGAGGGAAACTGATCTACTATACCACGCTGGTCATACGTGTTGGTATAGGGTTTTGTTTCGAGTTTTCCTTCTCTTGTATAGATGCGTTTTATATCCCTTAGTCGTCTCTTACGATCACCCACGGGTAAGATAGGGGGTGGTGAATTGTATTCTTACTCCATCGCCACACGGAAAATAGTATTTACTATTCCGATTTTTCGAAAAATTCAACTTATGTTCTGTTAACCAATGCGTTAATTTACTTACATTTTTTTTATTAAGGTATACATTATTATTAAGGTATATATTATTATTAAGTTATATACACCGAAGACAAAGATCGGGTACCGGTGGCCCGCTCGCGCGGCGAAGAGAGGTGTTTGCAGGGTGGGTCCATGGGGTTGCGCGCCGCCTCTTCTGTCGCCCCGGGCCGATTTGTCGAGGCGCGACCACCTTGCGAAGAAAAAAAAACAAAAAAAAAGTTATATAGAAATACGGATTTCCTAATTGTTGGTACATACATACATACATATCATCACGCCATATCCCTTGCAGGGTAGGCAGAGAGAACAGAGTGCCAGAGAACTCTATCTCTGCATACTTCACTCGCTTCCTCAACATTCATAATTCTCTTCATACACGCTCGCCGGTTTCGGAGACTCTTGACTCCACCTTCCTTCAGTACATGACCGATCTGGTCTAGGTAGGTTAGTCTCGGTCTCCCTCGGTACCTACATCCTTCCACTTTCGCATTGTATATCTTCTTAACCAGGCGTTCGTTCGGCATTCTTTCCACATGTCCGAACCATCGGAGCATTCCCTTTCGCATCTTTACACCAATACTCTCTTTCATACCTACTCGCTCTCTTACGTCGTCGTTACGAATGCGGTCGGTCAGCCTAACTCCACAGATTTTCCGCAGAGATCGCATTTCGACCGCATTAATTTTACTATCATACTCTTTTCTGCATACCCAACTCTCGCTTCCATACAGTAATGTTGGGACAAGCACTGCGATATGTATTGCTACACGTGCCTTCTGGCTGAGGTGGTGGCTGCCGAGAAGTTGCCCCAACGCTCCGTTCACTCTATTTCCTGCATTCACTCTTCGCTCTATATCAGTGGTGTACCTTCCATCTCGGCTAAATCCACATCCAAGATATACAAATTCATCCACTTGCTCTAGTACATCATTACCTATTGTTACTCTTACATCTGTTCTGGTTTTATCTCTTTCAAAGACCATTATTTTGGTTTTGCTCACATTCACGCGTAGACCCCTTTTCTTACAATCTTCTGTCATTGTGTCGACTAGGGTCTGCAGGTCAATCGCTGACTGTGCCAGCAGGACTGCATCATCTGCATAAAGCAGAGCAGTGACCACTGAGTCGCCCATCTGGACTCCCACATTCATATCGTTCAACCTTTGGAGACATTTATCCAGATATATGATAAACAGCCTGGCTGACAGAACGCACCCCTGCTTAACGCCGATATTGACGTCAAACCAAGGCGACATTCCATCATCCAGCCACACACAGGCTCTACAGCCCATGTAACTGGACTGCACAGCCTGTAGCAGTTTACCGTTAATACCATACTCCGGTAAAATGTCCCAAAGTTCCTTTCGTACAACTGTGTCAAATGCTCTCTCCAGATCCACAAAACTGCAGAAAACCCTCTGACCTAGAGCCAGATGCTTCTCCACAATGTTGCGCAGAGAGAACACTTGATCCATGCATCCCCTTCCACTCCTGAAACCTCCTTGTGTCTCACACAGTAAACCATCGGACACCATCCTCATTCTCCTTTCAATAATTTTTCCATACACTTTTGCTGCCAAACTGGTCAAGCTTATGGCTCTGTAATTTGCGCAGTCATAACGTGCACCCTTGTTTTTAAACAAAGGCACGATGACTGCGCTATTCCAGTCCCTGGGAACCATTCCCGAGCTCCAACATAAATTGAGGAGCAACAGGAACGCCTCCCAGACACAAGAGCCACCAAGCTTGATCATCTCGGCAGACACCATATCAATGCCCGCTGCCTTACCATTTTTCAAACTTCTTATCGCCCATTCAACTTCATCCATACTGATGGCATCGGAGGATGTTGGTGCTTTTATAATATCTTCAGAAGTAAAATATTCAATCAAATCAATCACTGATAAATAAATATCTACTTCTACTTCAACGGGCACGAAACAATTAATACTTCTAAAACTTATTTAGGTCGCCATAAAAACAATCTTTAAAAGAACTAAGATAATTAAGAATTGTTTTTTTTTCATTAGAAGCTAGGCATACTTAATTATTATCGGCATTAAATTAAAAAAAAAAAAGTAAACTAAGAATATAAGTTAGCTATTCCATGTAATATTTGTACAAGTGGTCTAAAGGATCATTGAACTTATACGCAGTAAAATGAATATGAAAAGGAGAGAAATTTTTAGCTTATATGAACGAATAGCGTTAATATCACAAAGGGTGGTCGTTCACACCCATATCATATTAACTTGAGTCAACTCTAAAGATAAAACAGGATGTGATGAGGTGGTCTTAGAAAGCTTACAGTCATAATAAATATTAGTTGTTACCTAATCTAAAAACCGTGATCGTGTGATGTTTTTAAAATAAATCGTGTCAGCAACTCTTTTGTTCTTGCGAGTATTTTAAACGAATAAAAGCCTAAGCAATACTAATCCATCTGACCAGCGTGTATTTATACTTTAATTACAATCCTGTCATGTACGAGGCTCGACCCTAAACGTTGGTAGTATAAAGACTGAAGTCAAGAATTAAAATTAGACCACAGTACTTGCTGTGCCCGTAAACCATTCCCGGCGTCATAGTTTGGTGCAATATTTCAGCATGACGATAATGATGGCCTTCAATGTATACATTTTTTTTCTTTTCTCCAGTTATAATAAAACTCAAATTACTGAAATTTAACATTTAATATGCTTAATTATTTATAAAAACCTGATTACAAAGGGAAAAATGATCTCACAAGTGGGATTCGAACCCACACCTCAATAGGTCCCAATTGTGTTGCCACTTACACCACCGTGAAGTAGGACATTCTAATCTCGTTTTGTATTATATTTATGTCTTTAAGGAGACGTGAGCCATCTATCCGACAATATTT
The DNA here is from genome assembly GCA_905163515.2 of Lymantria monacha. Taxonomy (NCBI): domain Eukaryota; kingdom Metazoa; phylum Arthropoda; class Insecta; order Lepidoptera; family Erebidae; genus Lymantria; species Lymantria monacha. The sequence continues at coordinate 23,739,231 of LR991083.1, forward strand.
ACACATTGTTATGGGCTTAATACTTCAAACTTTGCAGTTAGAATTGTATTAAACGATGACACAACCTTGTTATTCAAATTACTGAAATTTAGCATTTAATAGGTATGCTTAATTATTTATTTATAAAAATCCGATTACGAGTATTCGGGTTTTATCTATACATATATAATAAACCTGTGCTGCTATAATAATATTATTAATTTTACCTCATATCTCACCACCAGGTTCAAATCTCTTCTTATGATTCTTACTCTTTCACTACATAGAAAATAATATTTCTGCTACTTATTATAATGCTGTGAGTGTGAGCAAAACCAAAATAATGGTCTTTGAAAGAGATGAATCCAGAACAGATATAAGAGTAACAATAGGTAATGATGTACTGGAGCAAGTGGATGAATTTGTATATCTTGGATGTGGATTTAGCCGAGATGGAAGGTACACCACTGATATAGAGCGAAGAGTGAATGCGGGAAATAGAGTGAACGGAGCGTTTGGGCAACTTCTTGGTACATACATAACGCAGTTCTTGTCCCAACATTACTGTATGGAAGCGAGAGTTGGGTATGCAGAAAAGAGTATGAAAGTAAAATTAATGCGGTCGAAATGCGATCTCTACGGAAAATCTGTGGAGTTAGGCTGACCGATCGCATTCGTAACGACGACGTAAGAGAGCGAGTAGGTATGAAGGAGAGTATTGGTGTAAAGATGCGAAAGGGAATGCTCCGCTGGTTCGGACATGTGAAAAGAATGCTGAACGAACGTCTGGTTAAGAAGATATACAATGCGAAAGTGAAAGGATGTAGGTACCAGGGGAGACCGAGACTAACCTACCTAGACCAGATCGGTCATGTACTGAAGGAAGGTGGAGTCAAGAGTTTCCGAAACCGGCGAGCGTGTATGAAGAGAATTATGAATATTGAGGAAGCGAGTGAAGTATGCAAGGATAGAGTTCTCTGGCACTCTGTTCTCTCTGCCTACCCTGCAAGGGACATGGCGTGATGGTATGTATGTATGTATGTATTATAATGCTTATTATAAGAACAGAAACTCATAACTTAGGTTATATGTGAATACACTTATAATCTTAATTTTTTGATAACAATTTCATGTTATTTTGTTTGTTATGCTTATGCGCGTGAACTGTTAGTCCAACATTTTAAAACTTGGCATAAACCTTTAGGGACGTGAAAAAGAGCGTATCTTTCATGCAGCATAAAAAGCTCTTTTCCTGAGTGATAGAAAATTTGATAGATAAATTCTACATTATCATGAACGAAGCCACGAATAAGGGCTAATAACTACAAAAAAAAAATGACGACTTCGGTTTTAGCAACCTGGTAGGTTCTGCGAAACCACACTTGTACTTTTATTTATTCGACACTATCTCAACTCTATTCAGTAGCTGATTGTAAAAATAGGAAAGAATTAGAGCTTATTGAGTGAAAACTAAAATTATAAACCGCTTGGTCAGCTGGACATTAAAATCTCGTTAAGTTTAAGTTTTAATGAGTTCCCAATTTGATCGTTGCCAACTTTTGGTTATATTATTACCGTTAAAGTGCTTAAGACAAAACGTTCAAATTTATTAAAGACTTAAGAGCAATTAAATTAAACGGCATTCTACAGATATAAATTATAAATGTAATAAATTAATTATTAAATTTTAAATTATAAATGTGATAAATTAATTATCAAATTTGAAACATTGAAGCATGTAGTCTACTTTAGGGTAGAAATTGAAGAGTTTAAATACATCGTTAATACATTCAATCAGCAAAATTTAATTTTAACGTTAGTAATTATTATAATTTCAGTGTGGTGACGGACTAAGAATACTATTTACTACCCCATATCTTACCCGTGGGTGATCCTACGAGACGACTAAGGGATGTAAAGCGCATATAATTCCTATGCGAGAGAAGGAAAACTCGAAACAAAACCTTATACCAACACGTCTGACCAGCGAGGTATAGTAAGTTAATTTCCCTCCCATTGCAGAGAAGGCCCGAGCCCAACCGTGGGACATTTATGGGCTGTAATGATGAAATGATGATGAATTATTATAAATGACGCGATAAAGTACAGTTATGGAAGCCCAATTACGAGTGAAAAATGATTGTCACAAGTGGGATTCGAACCTAGACCTATTGGAAATCCGTTCCAATCGTGCTGACACTTACACTACCGTGAACTATTGTACGACATTCAATTCTCGCATCGTATTATATTTTCGTCTTTAAGGGGACGTGTGCTATCTACCCGACATTGTTTACACATTGTACAGACTTAATACCCAAACTTTGCTGTTAAAATTGTATTAAAGGATGACACAACCCTATTATTCAAATTACTGAAATTTAGCATTTTAATATGCTTGATTATTTATAAAAACCCAATTACGAGCGAAAAATTATTGTCACATATATACCTACCATCATAGCCATATACCATCCCTACTAGGTAGATGGCACACGTCCCCTTAACGACGAAAATATAATACGATGCGAGAATTGAATGTCGTACAATAGTTCACGGTAGTGTAAGTGTCAGCACGATTGGAACGGATTTCCAATTGTGACAATCATTTTTCGGTCGTAATGGGGTTTTTATAAATTATCAAGCATATTAAAATGCTAAATTTGTATAGTTTTGGAGTTATTCCTAAACCGCATTTTATTATCTTATCTAATATTCCATTTGGCACAATATCCTATTCATATTTATTTGAGAATATCTTGGTTTCTGATGTTACGTGAGTATGTGTAATATATATATAAAAAGAAATTGTTTTGCCTATTCGCGTTTGCATTTATTTTCTTTTTTATTATATTCCCGACTTTTCAAATAATTTGTAACTGTGTTTTTCATTACCATGTTGTTATGAGAAGACGAGAGTGAAGAACGGACTGCTATAGATATGTGATATAATAGTCGTAAAAAAGGCAAATATCAGCAAAATCTGTAATACTCGGATAAACGTTAGAAATCATTGAAAATATCTGAAGCCTCTAGAAAGATCCAGCAGCACCCGACACAACATCCGAAGTCAACACCTCACAATTCGCAAATCATATGCTTACGGTACTAAACTAATAAAACCACTACATATAATAATAAGCCTTATAACGACCTAGGCCAACTCTATATGACGTCGTTTGGGCCACAGTTACATTCCTAAGGAGGGTTGACGTCTGGCAGGTGGCCGGTTATAAAACTATTGCTAATAACTTTTGCAATATGTACTATGAAAGAAGAAAGAAGAATACATATTGTATCGACCCCATGTAATTGGGATAAGAGTAGGAGAATGATGATATAATAAGCCTTATTAACAAATATATCATTCGCATTGTTATATTTTGATGATAATGCCACAAAGGAAAATAAAACTTACATCCTTTTATGTAACATTCAAGATTATGTCTTGTATCCATTACAATAACTGTACGCTATCTAAGGAAGAAAATGTAATGATAATTCTAGCCATTTTGCATGTATATCAGATGTAACGGTCAACATAATGAGAGATTTTATTAGTTATTTATGTACAACATTTATTTTATATTCACTAAAAGATTAGTGTTATAATATACATTTACTGAACGTTTTCATATTATACAGTTTAAAATGAACTTTCTAGAGCAAGAAATAATTTTGTATTCCCTTTTAAGTGTTAATGCCGATATAATAGGAATAATTTTGCAGTGTAGTTACGAATAAGAATAAAATTCATGACTTACTCTCTTATTCGTGGATGTTGGTAATGGCGAATATGGCTTTTTTATTGATAATGGTGGCAAACAGGCAAGCAGCACACCTGATGGTAAGTGTTGCTGCAGCTAATGGATCTTTGCAATATCAATAGCATAGCTATGATGTTGCTTCACCGCGTGTTAGCTAAGGCATCGACGGGGTATGGTACCCGAAAGGGTAACCTGCCAGGCTGGCCACGGATGGCAAGGAAGCGGTACCAATGGCCGGTTTAATGGTGATGAGGAAAGAATACGGTGGGTTATGGGCCACCCGCTGCCCTTCCGTCGCCCCGGACGGAACGGGCGACGTGTGTCCAGGCCATAGCCTGCCTAAAAAAAAGGACATTGCTTCAAGAAAGTTAACCTGGATTGATATAGGATATTATTTTAAGATTTTCATTCCCTGTAGTAACTAATGTGTAATGGTTGTAATTCCCTTTGAGAAGGCATACGTCCAAAAGTGGTATCGATGGACTGATGGATGGAATAGTTTGTTTATATACTTATGTACGTATCTCTACTTTAAAATCTTCAATTTTTATAAGGGGTTTAAGTGTTTCAAATAATTGAGAAGGCATTTTAAAAGATTGCATTGTGTACATTCTTTCGAAATCATGTAGACCTGTTTTTAAAATAAATATTCGAAAGAAAAGAAATTATTTCATTAAATAATTTACTTGTTATCTTGAATCTTTTAGAGATCGTGAATATTTAATTTAATTACCAAAGCTATGTTCGTTCGGGTCATTTACGAAATTTACATTTAAATACGAACTTATATTTTAAATAAAAATTATGATATTTATTCAACACTTTTACTTGAAAACATTGCTCTAGATCATCATCATGATCATTCTCCTACTTTTATCCCAATTACTTGGGGTCGATACAATATGTACTCTTGTTTTATAGTACATATTGTAAAAGTTATTGGCAATAGTTTTATGACCGGCCGCCTGCTAGACGTCAATTCTCTTTGGGAATGTAATTGTTGACCAAACGGCATCAAATGGATTTGGCCCAAGTCATCATAAGGCTCTTAGTCGTCTTTTACGACATCCACGAGCAAAGTAAGGGTAGGTAGTATTCGTAGCCGCTACCATACAGCATGAGGACATCGCTCTAGATATTGTTTCTTAAATTATTCCGATATTATAAGACTCCAATCTCATTTAATTTAAATTAAAATGTCAATGTAACCGGCGTAAATGTTATTGTGTTATTTTTACCTTTCCAACGTCGATATTATTAAGTACAGCAAGTTTTTAATAATACAAGCAATAAAAATTTCCTTACGAACATATCTCTATCTCATTACTGAAATTTTTAGCATTTAATATGCTTAATTATTTATAAATACCCGATACGAAACGAAAAATGATGTCACAAGCGGGGTGACATCATTTTTCGTTTCGTATCGGGTATTTATAAATATCTCTATCTCGTTCTCTAAGAATTTCTCGTGTGAATTTCTTTAATTCGTATAAAATAAAAATATTTTGTGGTTTCATAACATGTGATATAACAAGAAAATAACGTAACTTTACAACTGAATGACGCATTAAGAAAGGAATTGTAAATATTGACCTAAATCAAACGTCAGATGATAGATCAAAGAAGATTAAAGGATATACTGTGATATAGCATATGATCTATTATATACATAAAGAGAGTATTCACTGAGGCGACAATCAAATCATCATCATCTCTGGTCATCGTGTACATCACATTTGGTTCGTGGTAATATATTGTTTTCTTTACACTAAGTCTATCCACCATCACGACTATTTTATTACTTTGCTGATATCCTTTTTTACAGATCTCCATATTGTTTTCCAACGCTTACCCATTTCCTTTAGTTAAAGACAGATCTAGACTATGAGTCATCGCCCTTTACAGTCTGTTTGATATCGTCTATAATAATTATTAATATATATAACTAAAAGTATATTTACATATATAATTATGTAGTATTACGAATGTAATGTCAATTCATATTGATAAATAACTGCAATAGAATGAAAACTTATAGTAAAGCCCTAAACCAGTCCTTCTAATAGTCATCATTCTTCTACTCTCATCCCAATTACTTGGGGTCGATACAATATGTACTCTTCTTTCATAGTGCATATTGTAAAAGTTATTGGCAATAGTGGTATGACCGGCCGCCTGGCAAACGTCAATCCTCTTTGGGAATGTAATTGTTGACCAAACGGCATAAAATAAAGTTGACCCAGGTCGTTATAAGGCTCTTAGTCGTTTTCTACGACATCCACGAGTAAAGTAAGGGTTGGTAATATTCGTACAGTGTAAATCATACAAAAGTATTTGTGCCTATTGTGGAAGAGACTTGTACGCAGTGAAGTATATAAACTGAGAACATATATATATACCAAAATAACAGTGTAATTATAAGTCCTTAACGGAAACTCAAAAGGTTTATCTCAGAATGTTTGTAAACATCTTTATTAGCAGTAAAAGGGCTCTATAGTGTAGAGTTTCTGCTTACCGTGCCGACTGAGACGGCAGTTATAGCAAGTAGGGTGTAGATAAATAAAGATTGACGAGAAGCTTTATATTATACTAGCCACCTGAGCCTTTTGCTCGAACACTTTTATATTTACAAAGAAACATTTAAGCAGCCGTACATTGGAATTAGTTTTAATTTTAATGTTAGCATATTATGTTCGTATGTTCGTTTTTATGTTCTTGTTCATACAAAGCTTCACTTGGTTGTTTCGCTATTTGCATAATGTTCAGTTAGTAATGTAATATTACATAGTAGCAGCATAGGTGTGCGATGACTCAGTAGCGTTGTTTATGGTCGTGAAGAGTAAATGAAAATTATTGGAATCTATAAATATTAGGTGTGTATTTATTTATTAAATTGACGATGAAAGTAAATTAAACCCTAAAATAAAGGTCAAATATTGCTCTGAGTTTACTATTACTATTTTCTATCATCACCCTCACTAGGTGGACTTACGATATCATCAAGGTCACAGGAAACCGCTGGATGCAGGTGGCATAGGACCGTTTTAAATGGCATTCTCGTGTGGAGGCCTATGTCCAACAGTGGACGTTTACGGGCTGATGTATTTATAGATTTTCTATCATCGTGCTTTTATCCTAATTACTCGGAGTCAATACGTACACTTGATCCACTGTACATATTGCGAAGATTTGGATATAGGTATTTCTATAACCGACTCATGTTGATGTAAAGCTATTAGTCGTCTTTTACGATACTAAGAGTATCGTAAAAGCAATGTAAGTGTTGGTAGCACTGGTGACCACCACATAGCATGTTAATTTTACTATGTAAGTTTAGGTAGCACTGGTGACCATCGCAGGTTTATTTTACTGTGTAAGTGTTGGTAGCACTAGTGACCACAACATAGCATGTTAATTTTACCATGGAAGTGTTGGCAGCACTGGTGACCACCACATAGCATGTTAATTTTACTATGTAAGTGTTGGTAGCACTGGTGACCACCACATCGCAGGTTTATTTTACTATATAAGTGTTGGTAGCACTGGTGACCACAACATAGCATGTTAATTTTAATATGTAGTTGTTGGTAGCACTAGTGACCACCACATAGCACGTTAATTTTACTATGTAAGTGTTGGTAGCACTGGTGACCACCACACAGCATGTTAACTTTACTATGTAAGTGTTGGTAGCACTGGTGACCACCACATAGCATGTTAATTTTACTATGTAAGTGTTGGTAGCACTGGTGACAATCACATCGCAGGTTTATTTTACCATATAAGTGTTGGTAGCACTGGTGACCACAACATAGCATGTTAATTTTAATATGTAGTTGTTGGTAGCACTAGTGACCACCACATAGCACGTTAATTTTACCATGGAAGTGTTGGTAGCACTGGTGACCACCACACAGCATGTAAATTTTACTATGGAAGTGTTGGTAGCACTGGTGACCACCACATAGCATGTTAATTTTACTATGTAAGTGTTGGTAGCACTGGTGACCACCACATAGCATATTAATTTTACTGTATTAATTATATACAATCCATAACTTTATTGAAGCGTAATATTGCACATAAGCTTTACCACAACGGTAAATAATAATGTTTGCCAGCAGGTGGGCGATCTGAGTTGATTTTAACATGTGGAGTACTCTTAACGAAAGAGAGTTTTACTGCTTATTTTCTTGGTGATCTTTTAGATAGTTGCTACCACGGAAAAATAAGATATGGTGGCCTGTTATATTTTTAGTTCTTAACTAGATGGAAAAATATCATAGTTAATGTATTCTATAACTGTATTATGGGGAATCCATAAGATTTAACTCCATTTTATTGTCAGCACAGGACATGTTTCCTTAGCCCAATTGTGTAATTTTTGCTGTTTGCATAAATATTACGAGTACTTAAATCAATATAATACAAGTCAATATGTCGCCATGATATTTATCCGTCGCATAAAGGAAAGAAACCATATTTATTTAGTCATGTATCGGAAGGCGTATTCATGAAGCGAACATTTGACCAAACTCGATGGATTTTATTACTACGCAAAAAGTTAAGTCGATCCAAGGGGAAGTGAAATATACGTGATATCCGGAGGTAGAGACGCACGAGCCTTGACTAAATCAATCGGAAGTGTACTACTCTTGTGGGCTTCGTCTCAACGACGCAGTGTCAACACATAAATAAGTAAATACGTGTGCGGTGTTCAGCGGAATCGTGCCAGAGTGAAGCCATTAAACAAAATGTTGAGAGAAAATTGTAGATTTCAAATTATACCCTTTTTATTACTATTTGCAAATTACTAGTTTCCATGTGATGACGGAAGGAGAATCCACATATACACAAATATCCTTTAGGGCGTAAAAAAATATCGTTAAGAAATGGAAAATTTAAAAAACCTTTATGCTAACCCACCTAGTTACTGTGGGGTAGGATAGTTTGCCTTTCATTTCGAAGAAGGCTCCTACAGTTTTAACTACCACTTACCATGCTTGAAAAATAATAAATAACGATTTCGGAATGAAATTGTATTAAGAGCTCTATTAACTTTTAAAAAATTCAAAATATTAACTTTTTGCTCAGCTAATTTTATAGCTAACTGTTCATATTTATACACTACATAAGCGATCATCATCATCACAGCCCATATATGCCTCACTGTTGGGCTCGGGCCTCCTCCGTAATGGGAGGGAAATTAACCTACTATACTGCGCTGGTCAGATGTGTTGGTATAGGGTTTTGTTTCGAGTTTTCCTTCTCTCGCATAGATGTTATATGCGTTTTATATCCCTTAGTCGTCTCGTACGATCACCCACAGGTAAGATATGGGGTGGTGAATAGTATTCTTACTCGGTCACCACACAGAAAATAAAAAAACATCAGCGATATGTATTTTTATTCATACAATGACGAAGAATACAATGTGCTACTTCCCCTTTATAGCTCACGGGGACCGTAAGTCTCGACTAACTAACGTGAACAGGAAACATCACAGCAAATGAAAATCAAATCTAATATTAAGCCAGCTATCTAATCAGTATAGGGTAGTAGACCGGTTTCACAGAGTAGATCTATATTCAATAGCGTGATAATATATATTTGGGATAAGAAAAACAATGTATTTTATTTCGAAAAACTTATAAGTCGTCCGGCTGGTGTCGGAGAATACAATTCACCAGGTTTTCTCTCGTAGCAGTCGTAAAGGGCTATTAACGAATGTATTCACATAACATCACTGTGAGGGATTTAAGTTTCAACGTAAAACACTATATGTCATGTCTAAATCTGATTATACTGATGATGTAGTGGTTCAGATACTGACCTACTAATGTCGTGGGTTCGATTCCCACCCAGGGCAATACTTTGTACGATCAACAAGCTACTGTTATGAATGTAAAGTCTTAAATTTAAAGCCCCCTTCAATACAAGGTTTATTTTTTAGTGCATGGTGTTGTCTTTAATAAATAAATATATAATTCAGGTGGAATAATATACTCTAATTTTATTTTTATTGTGGAGGAGGTGAATGCCCAAAAGGGATATATCATATGGATAGAATATTGAAACCATATAAGTATTTAATCTACAGAAAAAGGTTTGATAAATAACTTACGAACTTTGCAATATTATTTGCCTTTCTTTTTTATTTTGACTTTCGTATTTTCTAAACCTTTACCCAAAAGTTACATTTGCTCCAGATTTATGTACCACCCAAAAAGTTTTAACTCTGTTTTTATATCTCTAGTTTTAAAATTAGTTTTGAGCCTGTTCCCTTCGTACCTTATTTAATACAAAAGAGTCAACGTGAGCAGAAAGTTGAGTTGCTTTTATCAAGATGTGCGAATCTAATAAGAAGAATACTTTATGTTTGTAAATCGAGAAAAGGTTGTTTTTAGATACGACAGTGTGATCACAGAAGAAATTTCATAAAGTTTTATACAACTTTTACGAGATAACATGTTATTTATTAGTAAATAATACTTTAAGTATTAAATAATGCTTTTATAATAGATACACGAGAAAGGATAAGGATAGTTGAGTTAGAATAATCAAATGATGTTTCAAATATTGTGTAATAATGTATACGATTTATTGGCCTTTTTTTTCTTTTATTTTAACTTTTCTTAAGTATTAAATATCTATTCTATTTAATTTCTTTAAACGAGCAATCCTTATATATTTCTTTTTATTTATATATCTCTATATTTTCAGAATCTCAGCAACAGTAAAAGCAATTTCTATGAAATTTTGTAAGCAGAAGTTTACAGGAGTGATCTAGTTACATCTCATTTATACATCGGATTTTTTTTAAATTTATATAATAAGATTTAGTTAAGTACCTATAGGTAGTAGTAGTATTTAATGTATAAGTAGAGAATATACATATAGTTTTATTTATTTATATCATATATTTATCTACGAAGAGGTAAGCAAAAGTGTAATATAACCACATCTGGTCTCACAAATACTTTTAGTTACATGGTCATGAGTATGACTCACAACTTTAATTGAGCAGTTTGGGTAATTACAGGCAATAAGCCTTTGGTGGCAGAAAAGTAAGCAGATGATCAGATGGCATGTGTTAACTGCCACACATAGACCGTTGTAATACTAATATAGCGTAGGTAAGTACCGTAAGGGTGTCCACCCGTAAGGTTTTGTCGGGGCAAGGATGCTTCGGCAAATACCTGTACATTGTCGAAAAGAGGGAGAGGACTCCGTCCTGCCAACAATATGGTTGCAGTGCGGATACGGCGCAACATACGCTCGAGTTCTGTGTGACTTGGGCAGAGCAGCGTCGTGAACACTTTGCAACCATCGGTGCTGCCGACGCTACCAGCCGTTGTGAAAGCGATGGTTGACAAAATCAGGAACTGAGACTTCTGCGAGGCGTGACCTCGCGGAAGGGGGCGGCGGGGTGGATTCGTGAGGAACTCTTCTAAGGCGACCCGCTTCGCCGTCGGCTTATCGGCCGACGCAGACGCGAGTACCTGCGCCTGATGCCGCCCTAACCGAGGTAGCGGGTGACCGGCTGGGGATTAGAGTAGTCACCCAGGGAGAAGCCACCGCGTGAGGATGATGCCCCCGACGGTGAAAGCTGCCGGGGCATCGATTTGAGAGGTTACCCGTGAGGGTAAAGCGTGAACCACCGCGCGGGCCACCAAATACAAAGATCGGGTTCTGGTGGATCGCTCGCGTGGGCGCAACCACACCATAGCTCGCCGCCAAAAAATAAGATGAGGGCCTACTAGAAGATTTTATGATAGGCTAAAGCGTGTTAAATACTATATCAAACTATCAAATCTACTTCGATAAATAAAAAGTTAAATTTTAAAAGTAAATCAACTTCATAATATAATTAACTAAAAATGATGAAATAATATTTTAAAAATATACGAAATTAACCAACAAAAATGAAATCAAAAGTGGGTACAAAATTTAATAGGGGCCTACAATTATAATTGAGGTCGATGGCAAAACCATTAAATGTAAAAAATATATAAAATTTTGTCAAAATATAAACGAAAAGCAAAAAAAAATTAATGTGTAAAAGTTGTGTCACGTTGTATCAATGAGCTAGAAATTCACACCTTATTTACACATTTTAATCATTTAGAAAACTACTGAATCGATTTTAATGAAATTTGAGTTCGTGTAAAACTGGAGATGAAGTAATTGTTAGCCAGAAAATTTGCAATTAGATTAATAGTAACGGAATATTACTTGAATAAATCTAATATAATATACAAACCAACAAAAATACATACATACATAATGCCTTCCGACGTTTAAGCGAATAGCCTCACGCCTGTCTCTCAAAGGCGTAGACAGAGACTACAGATTGATAGACCCACGATCCTGACATACCTTCCTCGCTTCATTCACACTCATCACAGTCTTCATACATGCTCTAGGGTTATGCGTACTCTTAATCTGACCTTTCGCCAACACATCTCCAATTTGATCCAAAAAAGTATGACGTGGTATGGTAGCGTAGTATTATAGACCTCCTAACTAATATTATAAATGCGAATATATATTATATTTATTACTTGGTTTGTTACGCTTTCATGCCTAAACCACTACACCGGTTTTAATAATTCTTTCACTAATCCAAAACTATGTTATCAACCAGGTAGGTAAGTTAGCTTATATTTTATTCCCGTATTCCCATCCATGTCCCTAACAGGAACTACGTGGATGTGTGAAGTGGCACACCTGATGGTAAGTGTCACTGCCGCCCATGGACCTTTGCAATACCAAAGGTATAACTAGGCCGCTGCCTACTAATATAAACCCAAACCCACCCAATTGGGCTTCCGGTTCTCTTGCTCATCAAACGAAGCGCAATAGCACATTGCCATTACTCATACGTCGATCTTCTGCGAGAGTGTGGTACTACCCCGGACGGACCGACCCGCGGCTGCAAATAGAGAACTGTCAACAGCGTGGTCCTACCACTATTTAGATTTTGTTATTACTATCCTGATATATAGGATACTTTTTAGTATTCATAATCACGAGAAAATTGAAAAAGTCTTCAGGATTGGCAGTCACGTGCATATATCAAACTATATAAAGTCATTGCAGCAATTGTATTTTGAGTAGGTACCTACTTAATTTAAAAATGGTTAAGTAACGTTAGTACTCTATTATCTTTAATATTATCTAGGTTTTATAATTACAAATTTTGTTTGCACGCACTAATCACAAAATCTCTTAATTATATTACCTAATATCTTATTATATTAGCTAGCATGTTTGTTGAATAAAAATTACAGACTAATATAAAACGCTGCAACAAATATGAGTGGAACAAGTGTCTACAAGTGTTAGCCAGACTGACAAAATTCAGTAATAATGGGTCCTCGCATCTCAAGTGCTGCAAATTCACTGCAATCATAACATCTGCTGAGATAACAAAAAAAAATATATTATCAATATTGATATTATTAAAGCCGAAAATCGATTTGGGCAATCAAACAAAATAATGATATATAGTAATAATATTAAGTAATCCACACAAATATAGTGACTGGTATAGATAGATAGTTTACATCAAATCTCAAGTTACTTTCACTACATTAATTTAATAAGAATTGATCGCAAGACCCTACTATATTATCTAACGAACAATGTCTCTACTTCAACGTTGTAGAAACTTTTTCTTACTATTCAGAAAAGTTTAATCATCGTTAGCGTAGCTATCGTATATTTTATAACAAAAGTATTTGAGTTATATGGAATATTTGTGATGATAGAATCCAACGTTCCATATCCAACCGCATAAAACGAGACGGTCTGGCGCCGACAGTCGTGCCTATTACAGCTAGCAACTATTTATCATGTCAATCCATCGCTTATCTTGCTGGAAAACATGCTATAACCTCTTACTGGGAAAGAAGCTTCGTTGACAATAGTTAACAGAGATTGTAGATTTTGTAGAATTCCGTATAGGTAATACTCAATTTTACAAAATATCACTTGTTTGGTCATAATTTAAAGACCATATTTATATTTATGATTTTTAAGAGGAAGTTTGAAAGATGCGCCAGTGACGGAAAAGTTAAGGAATGAAAGTTAGACATGGTATGGACATGTGATGAGACGGGATGAAAGTAATGTTGTGAGGAAAGTTTTAAATATGAATGTTGAAGGCTTTAGGGGTAAAGGAAGACCAAAGAAAAGATGGATGGACTGCGTGAGGCATGACATGGATGGACAAGGAGTGACTGCAGAGATGACGTCTGATAGGACTGTATGGAGGAGGATGACATATTGCGTCGACCCCAAGTAATTGGGATAAGAGCAAGATGATGATGATGAGTTAATTTATAACAGCCAGTTAATCGAAATCTATTTGTATTACTGTTTTGAAAGATAAAGAACGGTTTTTAATGTTAAATCTATGTTTAGGTGCATAAACTCTACCCGGGACCAAGGGCGAACGAAATAAGGATTAATCCACCACAGACAGGAAGGTAATTCGTGCCAGGTGACTGATGCCGGGCATCGATACCGGTGGCCCGTTCAATAAATGGAGAGAAGGAAATACGGGTATAGTTCCGGTTCCTGGACAATTATACGGGGTATAGTCAGACAAGAGCTACCTAAAAGAAAGGATAAGTCAGATATCTTTACGATCCTCAGTCATATATTATAATTTATCTACAAAATTACAACTGCATTTTATATAAAACTTCTACAATAACAAAAATTACTTATAATAACAAATAAATAATATTTTTTTCATATTTACAAATTCAATTACTTATCGAATAAAACATGAGATTGACAAAAAGCAAGTAGCAATATAAAAAAAAATGAAAGTCTCATAATATTTAGCACGAAACATAGGAATTAAGCATTTCGCAGATCTTGCGTTAATTTTTATAATATCCTCTTATATTTACAACTTCACATACGACATACATCCTTATTATATCTATCATAAAAATGTTCATGTTAATATTGCCAATAAAATTGATACCCGTTCGGAGAATGGACATATCGTTATGTATACAAACTTTAACAGTATTGGTTTTATATTAGTGAAATAAACTGGATTATATTATTTCAATATCCCTCCACATAAAATTTTACGTTAGTGATTTATTAACTTGATCTTAATACATATACAGAATACTAGGTATGTAGTGGCGGTTACAAATATTATCGTCTTTCTTCTTTTTCTTCTTATGTATTAGCAATCAGCTATTTATACGAGCTATTGGTGCCAGTGTCGAGTTATGAATTAGTCATGCGCAATATAGATCACTGCGCTGAAAAGAGTGATACATATCTTTTGAGTGTAAAGATACATATCACTCATTTAGCTCATTTAGCTCACATAGCTCAGCAGTCAACCACATTATTAAATCACTCCTCTAGCTCACTTTCAAAGATCGTTCACTTTAAATCTATCACTCACTTTAAATCTATCGCTCACTTTAAATCTATCGCTCAAACAAATCTATAACACATTTTTCGCATTAGCTTGATAATGTTTCGAATTTACTTTTCAGATAATTATATTTTTTAGAAGATTTTGTCAAATTCATCTATTTTCTAAAATCTATTTTCTAATAATAAATATTAATTTCAGATAATTATATGTTTTAGAAGATTTTGTCAAATTCATCTATTTTCTAAAATCTATTTTCTAATAATAAACATTAATTATTAAACTTTATAGCTAAGGAAATAGAGTGTATTCTCTTTTGACAACTTAATTACATCGATACGAAAACAGCGTGAAATATCATTCTCGTCGGCCGGCCACGCAACTCACCTATCTCGCTCATTTTGTGAGAGGTAAAACATTCTGCGATGCGAAGTGAGCGATGGGCTTTTTTTTTTTTTTTTTTTTTTTTTTTTTTTTTTTTTTTTATTGTGGGGCTATGGGTGCGTCTCGCCCCGCTGAATCGGTCCGGGGTGACGGAAAGGCGGCGCGTGACCCCATAGACCCACCGTAAAACCTTCTCTCTTCGCCGTGCGAGCGGACCACCGGCACTCGATTTTAACTTCGGTGGCCCGCCCGGCGGTTTACCCTCGCGGGTTCCTCTCCTCGACGCCCCGACAGATTTCGCCGTCGGGGCGTCGCCCTCACGCAGTGGCCTCACGTCGGGTGACCGGACAATTCCCCGGTCCGATCACCCGAGGCCTGCCTCGGTTAGGGCGGCATCAGGCGCAGGTATTCGCGCCTGCGCCGCCCCGGCCGCTGACGGCGGCCCGGGTCGCGGGACTCCTCCCGGACTCGTTCCGCCGCCTCCTTCTGCGAGATGACAGCCTCGCAGAAGGCGGCGACCGCGTCCCAGTTCCTGACGCTGTCGACCATCGCTCTCGCGACAGCCGGCAGCGTCAGGTCGGCACCGATAACAGCGACGAGGTCACGGCGCTGCCGGTCAAAGCCCGGACACGCCTCCAGCGTGTGTTGCGCCGTGTCCTCGTCACTGCTGCAATGGTGGCAGAACGAAGTCCACTCCCTTTGCGCGACCGTGTGCAGGTAAAAGCCGAAGCATCCGTGCCCCGACAACACCTGCACCAGTCGAAAGGAGAGGACTCCGTGCCGCCGCTCCATCCACTCCATCAATACGGGCCGGAGAGCCTCGACGGTGACGACACCGTGTCTAGGCCTCTCCAGCCGCGTAGCCCAACGGGCGATGACGTCTCGGCGGGCGTCCTCGCGCCAGGTGGCTATCTCGCTCAGCGATGGGGAGCCACCTTCGTCGCGCAGTGAGGTCACCCGCCGGTAGAGGTCGGAGAGCATCTCCGCCTCTAGGTCCCACGGGGGAAGTGAGCGATGAGCTAGAACTGAGCTACTGAGCTAGTGATTTATTCGGCGGTAAAGTGAGTGAGTGATAGATTGTGTCTATGTGAGTGATATAGCTCTTTTATATCACTCACTCAGGAGCTATACAACTTTATTATGAATATCTTCACGTTTTTAGTCTTTCAGGTTAGTCATTGTCTAAGTCAAATTGTCACCATCAACAGTGCTATGGCCACACTGTTAATGGTATCTTGTGGGAATTTTGATGGAAAAGGGAAACGTTGTAAAGCACTTTTATATGATATTCACTACATCCCAGTAGTTCCGCCGCATCACATTACATAAAATGCGATCAAAAGTATCTAATATATTATAACACATTAAAATACTAAGATATCGAATATAATACAAGAGCACCACATGACGTTTTAAAATTCCCGTCAAAAGTGTTCACATGAGTTCCAAATATTACCAACCCTTACATTGATTATAGGTGTTTTAAAAGATGCCTTAGAGTATAGAGCTTACATCAACTTGAGCCAATTTCATCTGATGTTGTCTATTCCACGATTACATTACCAAGGAGGATTATGTTAACTAGGCAGCCAGTCATAAACTATTGCCAAAAATTCTGCAATATGTACGAGAAGAGTAAATATTGCATTGATTTCAAGGAATTTGGATAAGAGCAGGATAATGACGATGTTCCGTTCCCCTACGGATTGGCACTACGGAACTGTAGGAGGGAGACGCTGATTAGACTTGTTGGGCTTAATGTTGAGTTTTCGTACTCTTGCATTAATTAAGTAAATCTATGTCGAGTGAATGTATGAACCTCTTTTTTAATAGAGTAATTACGCGGTCGAGCTTTTCTCGCTTTTTTGTGCAATATTTAATTATGTATTTGTCAAAAAAGAGAATTTATCATTCACTTGCTCTTATCCCAATCACTTGGGGCCGACGCAATATGTACCCCTCTTTCCAAATATTGCAAAAGTTATTGGCAATATTTTTATGACCGGCCGCCTACCCGATGTCAACCCTCCCTGGGCATGTAATTGTTGACCAAACGTCATCAGGTGATGTTTGACCCAGGTCGATATAAGAAATTAATGAAGTAAAGTCGATGTAAGAAATTAATAAAGTAAGAATAAAAAAAAGAAATCAAAAAAGAGAATTATTTAAAAAAAATACAATTACCTCATAATCTTTCTGAGGAGATATTAGTGGTAGGTCACTATACTGTTGACCGTTTTCTGTCTACAGCCAAGAGCTGGTCCGTCCGGAGTAGTACCACAATCTCACAGAAAATAGACGACTGAACAGTGGCAATGTTCTGTTGCACTTCATTTGGTGAGCGAGAGTGGAGAGATTGGGGTATTCATTAGTAAGCAGCAGCCTAGCTGTACTCCTGATAAGGCAAAGGTTCATGGCCTGCAGTTACATTTCCTATCAGGTGTGCTGTTCGATTGTTTACCACTGCAAGTAATAAAATAAAGGAGACGTAATTTTTATGATATTTTATCTATTGTCAAACTAAGACCCTTATAAAGAAACAGTAAAGTTACAAACATATGGAATTAAAAATTGTATCGAAAACGTTACAGCAGTTTTTAATGTACATCAAATACATATACATATATAACACAATAATCAGTTCTACAGGTATATTTTACTATTTCTGGTACCAATGTGCTTTTTGTGTCGATATAAGTTAAGTGCTGTTTGTTTAACGAAGCTCTTTAAGGACTATCGTTAATATTTATTCATATTTTATATTGATAAAAAAGCAAGATAAGATAATATTTAAGAGCAGTAATAGTACAAATAGTTATAGGATACCTTTATATTTAACTAGTTTTTATCGGCCACTTGCGCCAAACGGAAATCTCTAAAATTCTTTAGTATTGCGTAACTATTAGATAAGACTTATCGTGTATTCCTTTATAATATAATATACTTTTATTAGAACTGATTGTATTAAAAATTCATTTAATCCTGATTAAGTAGTAAATATCGAAATAAACGTTGAGATTCAATGAATCTCAATCATAATTTATTAATGTCATAAGAAAATCTGTGTGATGGAGTAAAATTGCAATAATTAAATACGTCATCATCATTCATCATTTTCATGTTCTTATCCCAATAACTTGGGGTTGACGCAATATAGTACATATTGCTCTTGCTCTTCCTACATTTAAAGTTATTGGCTATATGACCATTGGTTTTATGACCGTCCGCTAGCCTGACTTCAAGCCTCTCTGTGAATGTAATTGTTGACCAAACGGCATCAAGTGTTATTGACCCAGGTTGATAAAGCTCTTTCGACTGGACGTGGCCAGATGGCCTAGCGTTGGGGTGTCGGGGATAGAATGTCAATAGACGATCTCTCCGGCATCCTGTAAACCGCTGTGGTTTTAGTGGGTATTTCGGTCGAACCAGCTGACTGGCGAGTCCCACACACCCCCTCGTCTGTCACCGGCGAGGGCTAGTGCGTAAATGCATTTCCACAACGTGAACAAAAAAAAATAAAGGTTGATAAAGCTCTTAGTCGTTATTTACGACATCCACGAGTAAAGTAAGGCTTGATTGTATTCGTATCCGCTACCATATAGTTATAATTCAATACGTATGAGATGAATAGTAGAATAAGTAGATATCATCATTATACTAGAAAGACCCACCCGCCGTGCTAATATAGACTATATCTATTTGGGAAGAATAGTGTGCATACATTAGAAAATTATACAGGGTGGAAGTGGACCGCTCCCGAAAACAAAGACAGGTGAACCCACTAGGCCTACTTGTAATGATAGGCTAGAAAAAAAAATCGATCAGTATGAAAAAAAAATTTTTTTTTTCACCAATTTTTTAAAGTTTTTTTTCACATTACATTGTATTAGGACAGTGTCATGTAACGATAACTTGATAAAAAATACGTAACTATACTCAGATGAGAAAAAACGCAATCTATTCAAAACTCACGATCATATGTTCAAGAGTTCAACGACCTCGCGTGGTGAAAAAATAATATTTTTCCTCCGAATTGATTTTTTTCTAGCCTATCATTACAAGTAGGACTAGTAGGGTTACCTGTCTTTGTTTTCGGGAGCGGTCCCCTTACACCCTGTATACTATATTATGTTGTTTGTACCTTGTTGATGGGTAAGTATACAATAGTGGGATGTGCTATAGTTTCAGTTGTAAATGAAAGGCAAATATAAATGAAAAAGTATTATATGAACTTAATTAAGTAATATTATTTCGTGCTAGAAGACCCTTGCAAATATATCGCACAATGAGTAGAGGATGTTTTACGTATATAACTGTAACCTAGCAACACCACGTTTATAGATTTTAATAAAAAAATATATCTTTTTGAAGGTTGATACAGTTGAGGGACTCAACAGATTTCTTTTTTTTTTAATAAAACAGTTGTATCTTAGATTAAAATTAATGCAGTTTTATATGAGATATTTCATAATATCTAAAACAACATTTATGGAAAATAGATTATCGTCTCAACTCAACTCTAAGATTGTGTGGGATTATATTAAAATCAAATTAAGAGTTGTGTACTGATCTTTCATAAACAAGGAATAAGCGACCAGTCTTAAAAATTTGGCCAAATTACGTAGCAGTTAGTTTTCTTCCACTTTTAGAGGTTAGAAGACACACTGTTTACGGATGAAGAAATAATGTATTCATCTTATTGAAACTAAGCTAAGTACAGCAAGATAATGAATAGAATAATATAGATATTATTTCACACTTAACTCAAAACTTTTACATCACTATTATCTTCGTATTTCGCTTACCCGATGTGCTCGATGTTCTACTGCAGTGCATAAAATATTTATCACCGAAAATATTCTAGCATTGTAGTGTTTGGGACGCCAGGTGCGGCTTAGTATCAACAGTATTCTGGTAAACTATCAATTTATGCCTGATTAATGTTCCATACACCATATGCAGGATTAAAATTCATTGTCGTGTTAGATTAGGGATATAATGCGCCACCGATTACTTTCCCGTGGGAGCCCTAAAAACTGACTAGGGGGTTATTAGGGTTACTTTAGTTGATTATTAACTCCTTAGTGATCTAATACTGATGTATTTGAGGTCTAGATCAGCCATAAAATAGTCAGGTCAGTATTAGTATATGACAAAACACGGCATTCGGATTATATGTAAGATCTAAATCTGATATGAAACAATTTTTACGTATTATAATGTTAAATTTATTTTTATTATTCCCATGATTGAAACGCGCCCACATTAATGACTTCTGGATTTTGTTGGGTTGAAAATGTGAGTCAAAATTAAAAATGAGTAGCTACTAAGGTCATAGCTATAATGCTTCTGAATAATGGTGATTATTACCAGTGCTAACATGTGGTATGCGTAAAACCGGTTAGAGAATCATCAGAAAAATATGGGCAGCAGCAACCTCCTAGAAAATTTACAAAACCAACTGCGATTGCTAGCTCGCCCGTTAATCATGACAATTATGGCTTTATCTCATCAGTCTATGCTCAACGTGAATAGTCTGATGGATGGATGGAACAATGATGACGTTATAGATTTCTCATACCATACTCCTCCAGTGCCACCATGAATGCTATTATAAATTCTTTAAATATCAAAAACAAAATAAAAATACAAAAAAGAACAAAAATCATAATATTAAAATGTTAATGTAATCCGTATGAATATAATAAATAATATAGTATTACTATTCTGGCTATAATACATTCACTTGAAGAAAGATAAACAAGCTGGACTCATGAACCTCTAAATCATTTTGTAATATCTCTACTCAATAATCTCTAGAAAGTCGTCTTAATTAACTCAACATAGAAACAGGCTATTTAAATAAATATACTATGTATTTATTAAACTGTTTGAATCACATCCATTGGGGCGGATATCTTATCGAGTGATCACTGCTCGCGTAAGGACATTCCTGAGAAATATCTATTGGACCTGCTTGACATAACAATAATCAACAACATTCGATGTTAATTTATAATTTATATCATATTCATTTTGTTTTATTAGTTATTGAATTTGAATATTATGTGAGACTGATCAAGATTTAAATAACATAAATTAACGATCAATCCTCTTTTCGTTTCAGTTTCGAACGTTTTGACTACCCGTTTTTGTTAATTCTGATATTTTGTAAATAAACCTTTGGTTTTTAGTAATATGTAAAAGAGGAACGTCTTACTATGAGTTATTTTTGTGATATATGTTATCTATATATTATATCATCATTCTCCTACTCTTATCCCAACTACTCGGGGTCGATACAATATGTACTCTTGTTTCATACTAATATTGTAAAAGTTATTGGCAATAATTTTATGACCGGCCGCCTGCTAGACGTCAACTCTCTTTGGGAATGTAATTGTTGACCAAACGGTATCAAATGGATTTGGCCCAGGTCATCATACGGCTCTTAGTCGTCTTTTACGACATCCACAAGCAAAGTAAGGATTGGTAGTATTCGTAGCCGCTACCACACAGCTTATGATATATGTATAAATCATCGAATATTGCCGGCGGCCTGCTCACACGGCGTTATGAGGTACTCGATGGGCGGGTTCTAGGGTCACGCGCCATTCCTTCCGTCGCCCCGTATGGATGGAGCGGGGTGTGATCAAAACGCTATGTTTTGATCACACGTGGGTGTGATCAAAACACGTGGGTGTGATCAAAACGCTACGCTGACAAAAAAAAAATAAAGAAAATATATACCTATCTTTCATCGTGGATTTTTTTGTAAATATTTTAAAATATTTAACTTTATTGTATGTTATTTTGATCTACTCGTATCTATTAAAGTTTAGCCAGCGTTTGCAATGTAAGCATACAAAAATATGATTATTACGGCACGACATTACAAATCTTTGAAGTTTTCGTATTCTCACTACTATACTCTGTCTATTCACGATTTTATATCACCGCACTAAAATCCGTTTCATCATTTAAAAGATCTAAGCGTATAGACAACGGAAGCGACTTTGTTTTATACTATTTACAGATAAAGACGTTGTTCAAATATTTTTTTTTTTAATTTATCCTCCTTTTAAAGTTATATTGCAAAATATGCGATAAGTGTAAAAGGCAATGAAATTCTCATCAACACTATAGATGGTGAATATGTGTTTGACTGTTTGTTAAGCTTTCATGTCATAGCTATACCGATAATGATCATGAACCTTGGTTATAAGCTGTCATATTCGCTCTCATGAACTATAATGTTATATTATTTATGTATTATGTACAAAAAATGAAGGGGTCGTGTCGCTTGCTATTTTTTAATCCATTACTCTATATCATATCATCATCATACATCATTATACTTCTCTTATCCCAAATACTTGGGGTTGGCGCATTATGTACTCCTCTTCCATCGTCCATATGGCAAAAGTTATTGGCAGTAGTTTCCAGCCGCCTGTCTGAACGTCAACCGTTTTTGGGAATGTAATTGTTGATTTGTATCAGGTAGAGTTGCCCCAGGTACATATAAAGCTCTTAGTCGTATTTTACGACATCCACGAGTAAATTATGGGTTAGTAGTATTCGCAATGGCTACCACAGAATAAAATTAATAAAAATTTCAATCCATTGCCATATGAATAAAGACAAATATCTTGCCAATTATCATAATTTCATCTTGAGGATAATGACTCAATGTCTTATTTAGATTATAATAATCATCATCATACATGGGAGGGCAATTGATCTACTATACCACGCTGGTCAGACGTGTTGGTATAGGGATTTGTTTCTAGTTTTCCTTCTCTCGCATAGATGTTATATGCGTTTTATATCCCTTACTCGTCTCGTACGATCACCCACGGGTAAGATAGGGGATGGTGAATTGTATTATTTCTCCGTCATCACACGGAAAAGATTATAGTAATATTAAATTAATAATGTTTAAATTCATATTTTTATTATTTTTGTGGTAACGAACTAAGAATACATTTTAACACACCTTTAAATTGGTGTCGTTATCGACGAGTAATAAATGAAAAAAAGTATATTAAAATGAGTTCTAGTATAAATCTCGCCTCGTGTTTATTTAAACATATTACAAAGACCTTGAGAGTTCAATGTTTTTAATATTGTATACACTTCACGATACGCTTTATTTTACACTATAATAAACGAGTCAAAAGGAACACTTAGTATGTCCACGTTAGTCCGTCGACTACCAAGTACGGTAGGAGTTCCGGGAACTTTGAAGCCTCGACATCTTATGCGGAATATAAAGTGTATAACGTAACTCGTCCTTCCGCCTGTGCACAACTAATATACTTATTTATTTACTCCATTGTCCTATTAAAACAACACAGCCGATATCTCATCTAAAATTTATCAACACTTGGTGACAACACTTCACCAATATTTAATATGTGGCCATATGGCTCTATTGACCCAAATCATATTTTTTTTTAGAGAAAGAATTGTTCGTTCCACAAAATTCAAACAAGCAAACTTACAAGAACATTAGAAACTTATGCTTTCGTTATGTTAACGGAGCAAGAATCTTCATACGCTAACCCATTTGGGTAGAATAGGCTGATTTTGGCGACGGGATAAAAAATCAATTACAATACCGAGGAGTAAGTAAGCAGTGACGAACTACTTACTTACTCCTCGGTATTGTAAAAATCAAATGAGAGTCTCACTAAGGAAATATGCAGTAGCACTCTCTTGGGAAACGTATATAACCTTATTGTGATCGCCATCATCCTTACTAAGCATGGTGATTATGAAAACATATTATGCCCCGCCGTATGGCATTCTAGGAACAACGCCTACATCAAGTAGCGGATGACAGAAGACTGATAGTTTCATTTTCTATTAAACACATTAGTAATTCGTCATCATCTTCTTGGCCAATTTATATGGCACAGTATATTTCTGACACATAAGGAAAAAAAACAAAACATACTTAAAGGTTCTGGCAAAATTTTCAGCCGCCTGCCTCTTTCTTTTTTTTTGATAGTATATCAATAGTGATAGGATCACGCTGTTGACAGTTCTCTGTCTACAGCCGCGGGCCGATCCGTCCGGGGTAGTATCACACTCTCGCAGAAGATCGACGTCTGAGTAATTGCAATGTGCTATTGCGCTTCATTCGGTGAGCGAGAGAGCCGGAAGCCCAATTGGGTAGGTTTGGGGATTGTAATGGTAGGCAGCGGCCTAGTTATAGTCTAGGTTATAGCAAAGTTCCATGGGCGGCAGTGACACTTACCATCAGGTGTGCTAGTTGCTCGTTTACCACCATAAGCATTAAAAAAAATATGGACTTACCGCGCTCAGCCTGGAATTGGCACTAAATCAGTGTAGAGATATTAGCCTTATTGTACGTACGACCTTCACGAGCAATGTGTCGTTGATAGTATACAGAAATTGACTCAGATTCAAAATAAAAATTTATCGATCCGATGTACAAATTCTCCTGCGGAAGAAATGAACAAGCGGCACTTGACATGACCTAACGAGCTAGATATTTTAACCACTACATCATCTTCGTAGTAAATAGATACAGTAGCAATTATGATTTTTTTGGCGGCCCTCTGCGTGCTATGGAATGGTCACATCCCGCTAAATCCGTCCAGATCCGACCCGCCCTACACCTTTTTGAGCGGGCCACCGGAACCTGGTCTTTGTCTTCAGTGGCCCGCCAGGTGGTTTACCCTCACGGGTAGTAGCAGTTATAATAGACAAATATAAACGTGGCTTAACCAGAAGTCTACGTATTTTTAAGTTAAAAATTATCTGATTAAAATATGTACTTGAACTGTAGAACATTTATTTTCAATTTAAACTTATTCTCTTCTCATTGTTTAGTGAAACATAAAGCAAAAGAAATGAAACTGTTTGTTGAAATTTTTATTTATCAACAAGCCAATAAGATAATAATACAAATGTTTTATACCAATGACTTACTTCATTAGATTATTAAATTTAATAAATAATATTTATCTTGTCTGAATGAATTGTTTACCAATCCAATCTATTATTATAACCGCTGAATGATATTTCTATGACTAATAGATTACCTGTAATCGAATAGAGTACCAGTATGTTTTAACTAATTGATATACAGAAGCAATTGTATGTAAATTGATAACTACATTCCATGATTATTGATTTCTTCTTTACATAGATAATATCAACATCAAATTATTTGGTTGCCTTGAACAAACTGTTCAACGTGACGTATCTAAAGCACAATAGTTTTAGTGTTACTTTCTTTACTGTTGTTATTTAGTGAATGATTTATAAATGCAATTGATACTATCCCATTATTTCACGTAGATTAAGTATAACAACGAGGCTGTGTGGTAGCTGCTTCGAGTACTACCAACCCTTACTTTGCTCGTGGGTGTCATAAAAGACGACTAAGAGCCTTATAACGACCTAAGCCAACTCCATCTGATGCCGTTTGGTCAACAATTATATTCCCAAGAAGGGGTTGACGTCCGGCAGGCGGCCTGTTCAAAAACTATTGCCAATAACTTTTACAATATGTACTATGAAAGAAGAGTACATATTGTATCGACCCCAAGTAATTAGGATAAGCGTAGGAGAATGATGACTAAGTATAACAACGACTAAAAGACAGGTCCCTTAGAATTTGTTGACTTGACTTGACCTACACATTGAGTTAATATAAATTACAATTGGTATTTTTTTTTATCTTTTTACTATTTAAACGAGTTAGTAAACTATTTTAAACTGCTGACTTAAGGGTTAGACCTTAAATTGACGGTAAGCATTGGGCCGCACATCACATTGCCGTCGTCCTGGACCGATTAGGTGGAGTGTAACCATAAACTGTCAAAAAAAGGTTGACATTAATTTGGATTTGCAAAATTTTCGGTGAAAACCCTCAACCTCAGGAGCTTGTCCTATAGTTTCCATGATTGTGTACATGTCTTAGTATTATAATATTATCTACTGACAAATAAGTATTTAATCTTATTGAACATTATCACTGATTTTTCTATATTCCAGATGAAACCCTCGCGGTTTACTTGGTATGGCTCGAATTTCATTCTATTATTTGATAATAATATGAGAATAAAAAAAAATAACATTTATAACATTTAATAAAAGTATTCTAAGTAGGCTGAAATTTTTAATGCTCTTTTAGACTCAGTCAGACTAGAGTCAATTAAATTCAATATTTGGTAAGTGGCGATATTATATATGCTATCATTATACTGGTGCATAATATAATTATATTCTTGACATAAAGATATCTTATCCGTGTGGTGACGGACTAAGAATACAATTCACCACCCCCTGTCCTACCCATGAGTGATCGTAAGAGACGACTAAGTAATATAAAACGCATATATCATCTATGCAAGAGAAGGAAAACTTGAAACAAAACCCAACATGTCTGACCAGCGTGGTATAGTAGGTTAGTTTCCCTCTCATTACGGAGGAGGCGCCCTAACAGTGGGATATATATGGGTTGTGATGATGATGATGAAAGATATCTAGTATTCGAACGAGAATTCCAATGTTTATAAATAATTTTATCCCATTTCTGTGCATATAAAGCATAAAGCTAAACTTTAAGCGAATAGAATAGCATTACATATAGTATTGAATAGTACTTTTAAAAATATAGCGAATTCTTTTATTTTTTTTTATTTTTCCCTTGATCTATATACGTCTCGATATTGAGAATAGACTTGGCCTTGGTAAGGAAAATAATGTAGGCACTACATGCTGGTTATACGAACATACATGTATCAACTGTCCGAAGGTCGCCATTGTTTATTTTACAACTTATTTTTTTTAATTACACCACCCTGCACTAAGGAAATAATCCTTGTATTGCGGGGGCCTTTACAAAAATGCCATTAACGCAGACAAAATTACACTAAGACTCAAAACAACTTTGTGGATAGCAAAAAGTATTGTCCCTCGTGGAAATCGAACCACGGCACTGGCACGGTCGGTATCTTAACCGGTACGCCATCTGTGCAGTCAATATTAATATAAATAAATATGATGAAACTGAAAGATGTCTCCTTACAACTTACAGCAATACTCATATTATCTACTTATATTCCTTAATCGTCTTCTACGACACCCACCAGCATGCGATGGAGAGGGAATCGTTCGTATTCTTATTCCATCACTATACGGCAAACTTCTACATACAGTTTAACTGCATTCTATTTTTGTATTCAGCATGCACAACATAAACATGACGAAAAAACATTAAACAAATAGCATTGCTTCATAAAAATATGGATGGCATTTATGAGGTTGCTCAATCAATAAATCTAGAAAAAATAATTTTGTATTTACAATGTATTATGTCACGTACTGAAGGAAGGTGGAGTCAAGAGTCTCCGAAACCGGCGAGCGTGTATTAAGAGAATTATGAATATTGAGGAAGCGAGTGAAGTATGCAAGGATAGAGTTCTCTGGCACTCTGTTCCCTCTGCCTACCCTGCAAGGGATATGACGTGATGATATGTATGTATGTACATTGTACAATGTATTAATTAATTTAATAAATATATTTAATAACAATAACTAAAAAATGACACAGTGTCTTGAGCACAATATCTATTGACAGTGATGCGGAGGGCATATACGATGACTAAACTGTATACCCACATAAAAAGATTAAATTTTCTTTGTTCCAGAGAAATACACAATACATAAAACTTTAACTAATAAAGTCCATAATCTTAATAGTATAGTCACGCCCGACAATGCTGCATGCGTTTGTTTTACAATGATGTTCACATACAGTTACTGTTTAAATTAAACATGCATGCGGTATGGACTCTGTGTATGTAATTAGTGAAGTATCTGCAATTTAAATCTGTGAAACAGGTTACGTAATTTTCTATTGACTACGGTAGCTAAAAGATTATTACAAATTCATTTACCGTATCCATTATTAATTATGTTCTAATTCGTTATGGGATTTCTTGATAACTGTTGTCATATTTTCACGCAAACGAGGTCTTAGTTATTGAAAAAAAATATTTGCTAAGATTCGCCTGTTAGACTGTTAGGAACTTCCATAGACTATATACCTATTTAGATGCTTTTAAATAACAATCATTCTATTATTAACAAACACATTGCGCCTTACATTTTTGCCTCACATCTTGCACAAATGATCAGGGTCGAAGTGAAACACCTGCTCCCATTATCCCTCTCTGCTAATTGAATGGGGCACCAATTCCTTGAATTTGGTGGCTCGTCCGGCGGATTAGCCTTTCGGGTACTTAACTCCGTTGAAGTGCTGGAAACGAAATGTAGGAACGATACTTTCACGTGATAGAAATTACACGACAGCGACAGACTCTGTCATTTATTTCTCAACATAGCAAATTAAAATTAGTTTTTGGTGGACTATGGATGCGTCTCGCCCCGCCAAATCGGTCCGGGGTGACGGAAAGGCGGCGCGTGACCCTATAGACCCACCGTAAAACTCCTCTCTCTTCGCCGTGCGAGCGGGCCACCGGTACCCGATTTTTGACTTCGGTGAAAATTAGTCTACCTAGGACATGAAAGTTAATAAAAAAAGGAGTCACTGTTTAGCCAGTGGTTATTATGTTATCTGTGCTATCTGTATATTTAGTAGTCCGGTAAATTATAAACTTTCATACAGACTTAGACTTCAGAAGCGATGCAATCTGTATGTACCGCTTACTTTAACTTTAAGTCTCACATAGCGATGATACGGTTACTGCCCTCTTCTAGATAAAGAGAAATCCAAAGACGTCGTGAATAACATCTCAACAATTATATACTATCGTAGCTGTAGATACATATTCTTATTTATGATAATATAATAAGCCATTATTCAATTTTGCTTCATGTCTCGTGCTTTGCATAGGGTGGAAGTGCTTTTTTTCTAGTTCTTCCTATTTTCTTTGCTATTTAAATTTGTTGCGGATCCCAGTACAATTAAAAATCATTCTCGAAATGTTTGGTGAA
This sequence comes from Lymantria monacha, assembly GCA_905163515.2. NCBI lineage: Eukaryota > Metazoa > Arthropoda > Insecta > Lepidoptera > Erebidae > Lymantria > Lymantria monacha. Next base: position 23,768,778 of record LR991083.1, read on the forward strand.
TTTAAGCCCATTAAAAAAATTACACCACAAGACAATAATATATTGTCTGGGAAGTAATACCACGGAGCAAATACAAAGAGGAGACGGCCTAAGTAACTGTGCACTGTGATTCTCAAGTAGGCCCTGACGTCATCACGTTAACATCAATAGTAGGCGTGGCCTATTAGTCTTCTGTCGTCGCTGACGGTGTTCGTAGGGTGCATAAAATTATATTTTTGGTGTATTTACAAAAATACTCAGAATGGTGGTGGCGTCGAAGGTCTTCAAGTTACCTTTGGCATGGCTAAGTTTTAGATGGCCCGTGCGTCAATCAAACGGTTGCTACCAGGGGGGTCTGGTCTGCTCGCTTGAAATACTCTATTACATGTCTTGTTCATTGACACCATTGTTGCATTATCAATTGTATAAAGCCTTATTTTAATAGAGTGGTTTGATTCTTTTTTTATATGGAAAAGACAAAAAGGAAGGAAATAATACCGTGTAACTAACATATTTACTAAAAGTCCAACTACTTTCATTCGATAATTTGTTAGAAACCCAAACAAATAATTGCATTATTTGGTCGTATGGAAAGGACACAAATATGAAGAAAAAAAGGTTTCTAAACTTCTGAGTTTATCAGAATGACAGTAAAGAAAAGATGGATTTTTCATAAAATATTAACATTATGAACAATGCTGACAAGCCTTATAAAGAAATTTTCGGTTAAAAACAGTAGTCATACAGCTATTCGCTATGCAGAATTATTTGATTATAAACATTTGTATTTGAATAGAGCAAACAGCTAATAAGATTTGTTTGTATCTTTGAAATAAAAAAAAATTAGCACTCCTTGATATAGGTAAATTCTGAGTACGTCCCTGTTACACCATACACTTACTGACATCTAATGCAAGATAGCTCAACTGCATACAATATACGAAATTAGTAGTTGTGCTAATAGCCGGTAGATGGACATAAAGGAGGGAGTGAGACAAGTACTATTACTTGTCTCACTTTCTCCATTAGCAGCGTCCCTCCTCAGCCCCTGTAAATGACACGCATTGTTTCATAGAAAATATTCATTACAACAGCTCCTCTTTGTATTTGCTCCGTGAGTAATACGCTACACTAAATAACATGTATTTTATTTTATCATCTTGGACCGATTCGTTGGAGTGTAACCAGACCATAAACTGTCTTAAAAAGGACGACATTAATTTTGATTTGCTAAATTTTCGGTGAAATCCCTCAACCTCAGGTCCTCGTCCTACAGTTTGCATGATTCTCTGTATTATAATATTACTGTCAAATATTTAATCTTACTGAACATTTTCACTGATTTTCCTAGATGCCAGATAAAACCCTCGCGTTATACGCGGTATGGCTCATTTCATTATATTATCTTATAAGAATATGAGAAATAAAAAAATAAAAAAATATTTCCAACATTTAATAAAAGTATTATAAATAACAAGTATTATAAAACATATATCGTATATTAACATGAAGATATTAGACCTATAAATTGTTCATAATTTATATAGGCAGTAAAAGCTTAAAACATAAAGGCAAAAAGTTTCACGTATAGATGGGTAATTTGACTGTTTGTAGGGCGAAGATATTCATCAAAACGAAAACAATAGCAACAATAATGAAATTGGGAGCCCTTTCCCTGTACCCTTCGTCCCAATTCCATGACAACCCTCGCAATCGTTTGGCGAAATAAATGGTGCACGAAAAATTTATACCGTCATCGACTCTTTTGTCCTAGATTTTGTCAGCTGACTTAACAACAACCTACCTTCTCTTTATTATAGTTATTCTTTAATGAGTTCATTGTTTATTTTACTAATTTTTCGAGACTTAATAAAATGAAAACCTGTATGTAAATATAGTTGAAATATTTCTAAAACTCTTTGAAATTTGAAAATAGAAATCAGAGCAAGTAAGCTATTCGAGCTTATTTAATTTTTGCCTTTTTATGGAATTAACTTATATTAACTATTAGTACCATCATTTTCTTTTGAAATAAAACTATTTTCACGGATTCTATCGCGTTTAAAGTTAATTTTTAATTTGCCGATGTTTTGGACACTTTACAGCGTTCATTTCATGGTCATGGAAGAGCTTCAGTTAGCACGTCAGTCATATTTTCCAGCCAGTTTTTCATCCTTAAGAATTTTCATTAGATAAAATATAGTGACGATAAGATATATCTCTTAAATAGTTTAAGCATTCACATTATTGCTATTTTATATTAACATAAATTAAAATGATGTTTCATTTTTCAATTTGCCTAAATAACTATTTTCTCCACAAAAAAAACTAACGCTAATAACATACCGAACCCGAACAAGTTGTCGTCCGGATATTTAAAACACTAATACTTTTTAATAGTCAAAACGCTGAAATTCTATGAACATACCATTTCGAAATATCCCCTTAAATAAACTTTTTTTTTTAAATATGTTACCATTTCTTTGTCTTTATAGTTCTTAAAGTTCTGTTATTGAATCTAGTTCAAATATTCGGTGTGTGTGCGCTGTCACCGCTGTATAAATATTAGATATGTGTTTGCTACGGTTGTTCAAACATACAGTTGATATTCCGGCCTAATTTATATCAGTACACGTGGAGATATGCCTCCGTATGATTCTAAGCTTTTGTTCATAATATTATTAATATATTTTGCCCGATATATTATGTTATTTTATTTAAATTATTATACCTTACTAAGGATCTTTTTTTTTATCACGGTGGTCTGTACAGGTATGTCATGTACATATATAATTCATCATTCTCCTGATCTTGTCCCAATTACTTGGGGTCGACGCAATATGTACTCCTCTTCCTACATATTGCAAAGGTTATTGGCAATAGTTTTATGACCGGCCGCCTGCCTGACATCAACCCTCCTTGGGAATGCAATTACTGACCAAATGGCATCAGGTAGTGTTGGCCCAGGTCGTTATAAGGCTCTTAGTCGTCTTTTACGACATCCACGAGCAAAGTAAGGGTTGGTAGTATTCGTAGCCGCTACCACACAGCAAGGTACATATATAATTAACAGATAAATATTACCGTCAGGATTGAATCTGCTATATTTGACACGGTAGGTCGATATCTTATCTACTATACCATCTAAGCCATCATTTCAAAATTGATATTTCAATTAATTAGTTTTAAAATCTGAGGATAAAAATTATACCCATTTAAAATTTTTGAACGAGGAGTTCTTGTACATTTCTATATTATCAGAATCTCGCAAACGGCACTAGAAATTTATATACAATTTAGTATGCAGATGGTTTCTGGGGCCATAAAACGACGGAACAGTCTAATCCAGATAGCACTGGTTCAATCCTTAGATTTCTTTTTCTTTTTTAATTTTCATATATTTTCTTTTCATTATTTCACTAATTACAACTTTATATCTAAATAAGTATATTTACTAAAAACAACAATTTAATAAATATAAAATACCGAGCTAATCTCGGACATCCAGATATTCCTTCTAAAAGAATCACAACACACACGTTTTAGAAATACTAACATAATTTATATAATAACATAAAAATAAATAACCAACGAACGTTAATCGTTCTACTTCGAGGAGCCACGCCATGACCCAAAAACACAGACCGCGATACAAATTAATAAAATAAGCACAAAAAATATCTGACCATCACTAAGAATAGTTCTAAAGACGTTGAGTTATAAAAGGAATCAGTACCAAAAGCGTTGTATTTGATTGTGTCACACGCAGTCCGCTCTGCGTGCGCGCATGTTTACCCGTTGCTTTTAATTATCCATGAGCCATAAATCTAAACGTGTAGTGCAGCATTACCTTAATGTACATTTGATAAACGTTCTAACACGATGCCACATGCTAACATTATGTCATACAGTCAAATTACGAAACTAGTCAACATCATATGATGTACAACGACGAGTTGTTACACTTTGAGAACTGGTTATCGGAACAAGCGTGCATTAAGCGATTCAAGCTAACGCATGGTTTATTAAGTCCACTGATAAAACAGACGGAGAACATCTGGTGTCGAGAATGGTTTCAAGTGTCTTGAAAAACGTTGGGGCTATTTTTTTCAATTTTAAAAGCAAGTGCTTAACATTGTACCTTATGGTAAGCGGGATGGTGGTTTAGGTGGTATGAATAAAAGTTTTGTGTTTGTATTTTACTTTTGGTAATAAATTAGGTATTCAATGTGCAATAATATTCGCTTGCAGATGTAGAAAAAGACAGGCAAGAGACATAAGTACAGGATGGAAAACAATAAGCAATTAAAATTAAAAGAAACACGAAACAAAACCACATTTGTCTGTAGGTATAGCAAGCGTGGTAATGTTGATTTATCTTCGATTGTCGAAGAATATTTTGACTAGTGGTGGGACAAATGACTTGAAATAATATAGAAATACGATTGTATCAAGTTCAAAATATCTATAATAAGTAGGCGGTAATTAGTTTTTAGACTATATATCATGAAAAAAATGATAGGATGTCAAGGATCTTATTCCGTTAATAGACTTGTACGACACCTACGAAAGAAAGCGGTATTGAGGCACACTATATTCTCAGTGCGTCACCATATGAACTTATATTTTACACGCATCAAAAAGACCTGTTTTTGTTCAATTATCTTATTTGATACATCGATTATAGTCGTATAAAATTATGAACAGTTACGGCTTAATTCATGATCATGTGAACATTTATAGCACGGTGGGTGGTAGTATTGTAAACGGTAAGGATTGAGTCACGAATGACACTGAATACGTATTGCATATACACATATTTGAGGTCGTAGGTGCCCACTCGTTAACTCATGACTTTTGTGTTGAGGCTTCAGTAGCAATTAGGAAGTGCTGGAGTGCACGGTAGGCGTCACATCGAGGTCGGCGTTCGAATGCTGGATCACTGCCAACTCGTCTCCAACTCTTTTATAAGTTTAACAATTTGCATTTAAAATTACACCCTATTTCGAGATGTCAAATAACTAGGCGCATAACGGTGTAACTGCCCTCGTTGGCAACACATTCTAAATGTTAGAACTGTCCTAATGATTATTGAATGAAATAAATTTAGTCCATCATATAAAATTGCACGACTAACTATTATACTCAATACATGTACAATTTCTAATGTTTACGCGAGTGCTACACATTTGAAATAAAACTACTTTTACGGATTCTATCGCGTTTGTATTTGATTTTTAATTTCCCGACGTTTCGAACACTTTACAGTGATCATGGTCTCGGGAGGACTAAGGTGTCTTACGTCCAAAATATGTCATTGTTATTACAGAAATTTATTTATATCTACCCTATAAGATATTAAATTTTGACCCACATTGTTATACAAAATTAATACAAATTCATTGCCAGTACAAAACGAGAATGATTCTATATATAACATTTATGTTGTTTATGATTTGTTATAATTAAAGTATTTAATTTATGATAATTATTATTGTGGCAATTTTACAATTTTACAAATCTAACAAAAAAAAATGTACTTATATAAAAATGTGGGTCAAAATTTTATATCTTATAGGGTAGATATAAATAAATTTCTGTAATAACAATGACATATTGGACGTAAGACACCTTAGTCCTCCCGTGACCATGATCACTGTAAAGTGTTCGAAACGTCAGGAAATTAAAAATCAAATACAAACGCGATTGAATCCGTAAAAGTAGTTTTATTTCAAACATATACAATTTTTTATGATAATTCAATGGTGGAAATTAAACCATAATGAATCAAGTAACTTTCTTTTACAATATTCACTTTTAGATCCAAATTATTATTAATAATTACTATACTTATATAAATTGCCATTATCATTGATAACTTCACTATAATACTACCACTATAATTACTACTTATACTATAATGCTACCATTGATATAAATTTAAGATATATAAAGGGGAATGCCCAAGTGACTAAGGAAAATAGTATCGGTATAAATATTACAGTGACAAGATGAAAACCACTGTCTAAGATTCGTATTAGTATGTAGTTTAAATAAAAATAAACATCATATGGGTAATTTGCCGGGTTTCTGAGAAATCGAGGGGTGAACTTTGTAGTTAAAAACTTATTACTTATCTTTTAAATAATATGAAGATTAGCATCTATGCTATTACTTATAAAATATAAATAGATATGCATGAAATGCATTATTACCACATATTTTAAGAAGTTTTAGAGGATATGGGGTTCTAAGCCTCTATTTTTAGGGGTGAACGTCAGGAAGGAAATACCAACGACGACGAGTTCTCAAAGCACTCTTTATTCTAATGAGTCACAAGACCGACTGTGTCCGACTGACTGATTTCATTTCGTTAGCGTTCTTACTTATTAACTAGTACATAATAAAATGCTAATGTCAGCATAGTGTAGGTGTGTGCGTTACACGCTACAAAGTTATTTATAGTAACAAGTATTCCAGTAGGAAAAAACTAAGTACCTACCTATATTTCGCTAAAAGAACTGTCGAAAAATAGCCTATACATTACGGTTGTGTAGGTATAATTAGTCACAATCAAATAAATACTCATTTTAATCAAAACAAAGCTTTATTAAAACAACATGGTTTATTCTATATTTTCGTAGGTGTATTCTTCAAAAATGTCATCTAAAAATGGCGCTGGTGCAGTGATATCATTATGCCGTCCCCAGCTCAAATACCAGGCAATGGTCATCACATGAGCACAACAGCCAACTGTACGCCTGCCCACCAAACAGCTACAATAGTAGCCAGAGATGGCTCTCAGTGTATTAACTGTGTCTTCATTTCTATTTATTAACAGATATGTGTAGTATGAACGGCTGCTTACGTGTCTGGATTTGATTCTCCCACGAATTATATAATTGTTCACACCCAGAACAAGCGGTATGTCGTCTTCTATGACATTATTTATTTACACAGTGTATATGCCATTTTGTCGTACATGTTCTCCGTAGTATGATCTTGCCTGCTTGAGCTGGTATGTGCCAAGAGCTAATTTTTTTAAGTCATCTATTGTTAGCCTTGGAAAATCATTCAAGTGAGGATGGTTCTCATCTATATTAATAAATCCTATGCGTCTCCTGTTCAAATGTTCTGCTTCAACTACATCAGCTAGATGATTAGGAACATTTAATCTCTGCCGGGCTATTTCTAAATATTCCCTGTGTACAGGTTTGTCTTCAAGGACAGGGCGAAACTTGTTAACAAGAGCACAACCAATCCTGAAATCCTCCATGAGATGTTTTATAGCTGTATTGAAATACTCCTGTCTGAACAATTTAAAATCTTGTTTCAATCTGCCATTAACAATCTCAACAACCCATCTACACATTGTGACACAACGTGATTTGTTGGCTTGCTCTGTAGTGAGTTGGTGGTGGCCCTCCAATAAGGATTCAGGTAGATGTGTTTGATATCCATATTCCTGTAGGTGTGTCACTACATCTCTAAAGCCTCTGTCAAGGATAAAAATATCTCCTTCTCTAAAATATTGACGCATAGGTCCATCGGACCTGCTAAATTCTGTTCTCATAATTGTAGCATCATTGGTTGTTGCTTTATATGGTCCCAAACAATCTAATATGTGAGCGTTACAGCATACAATCATGAATGGTTTCACTAGGTTGGTATATTTATGCAAACTGTATGTCTGTTTCTGGAACAAATAGTTGCTACTACTTTGGACATAGATATATGTAGCATCACATATAGTAATGGCTGGTTTGGTCTCTGCAGGCATCGCTAGGTTTCCATAGAACCCCTCAGGTATTAGTGTATTGATTGCTGCCACTTCTTGAACAGTCATATGACTGAGACCCAAATAATGAGGTACTAAATGCAATGTCATAACATCTCGCACTTTCATGTACTGCTCGAGTGTACTTCTCGGCATATTAAATAGGCCACACAACCTCTCATTGCTGTCTCCACTTCTTAGCTTAGTTAAATAAATACACAGTGCTACACTAGCATCTGGCACTTCATTGTGTAATTGTGGAATATTGATCATTAGTTCATAAAACTGTACAGCATTTAGACCTAACCAGTAATGACATAAGTTAGGTTGGATCATGTGGACATTACTAAAATTAATCTGCTTTGTTGACAGTCCTTCCAACATAAGTAGTAGGTTATCCATTTGAGGACCAGTGAAGTCAGAATAATTGACTTGTAACTCATTCCAGCAGTCATTATCCAAATGAAAGTTACAGATCCGAGCACTTTGGGGTACATAAATTCGATAGCGGCTCAAAACTTCTTCTTTCAATGCTCTAGGTATTAATAGCCTTTCAGTATTTCCACAGTTAGTAAAAACACAATGTCTAGTTGATGCAGCTGCACGTTTATATGTCTGTGATGTTATTTTTGGCAGTTGTTGCCTTCTTTGGGGCTGGTATAGGTTGTGCTGTGGTAATGCTGGTGGGTCAGGAATATGTACAGCAATGTCTTCGTCACCATGTACGGGTGGATCAATATTTTCTACAGGTACTGCTACATCAGGTGCAGCAACTTCCACAATAGGTACAGGTTCATCAGCATTTGGTGCAGGAACATCAATATTGGGTAGAGGTTCATCATCAGGCTGATTCATATGATGAGCATCATATTGCAAATGCCGTTGTATGGTCCTCTTAGCTGCCATCCAACATGCTCGGCATACTCTATCCAAATGATGTATCTGAACAAGAAAAATTAAAAGTTAGGATTGGTTAACAGTAAGGATTAATATGTAACTTATATATATATATACAAATATAATACAGACACTTGTCTATTGACAGCAATTACTTGTCAACACTACAGTTATGCAAGATTTTGTAAATAAATCTATTGTCTTGTATATACAATATTATTTAGGAGAATAGGTGTTTAATTTATTTAAAAACTAATAAAATTATCAAATAAAACTTTAAACTAGATTACTGATTATTAATCACAAAAGTATTGAAACTGTACTATATATCATTTCAAATGATATCTAATTAGGAGAGGATGTTTAAAGCAAAGGGATAATTGGTAAACAAAGCTGGCATATACATATAAATACTTAATCATTTAATTTGTTTACATACCAGATGTGGAGATATCCGATTAAGAATGATATTCCTTTCTTCACTATTGGCAGGTACTCTAATTGATCTCACACGAAGTATTGATGTTCCACATACAAAACATACGCTTCGATGGCCCAACACAGGAGTTTGGCCTGAGCCAGATGAAAGTGCGGCTTGGAGAGCAGCAAAGCATTCATTACAAATAATTCCATCACGTGAAATCTGAAAAAAACAACATACATTAGCCTTCGTACCCAACAAAACCAGCATTGTGTAGTATACAAATGGCGCATACATAGTCATAAAAATGACTTACCAAACTGGGTGAAATCCAAGCTGATAGAATAGTGTAGATATCATCGTTCACTTCTCTCAACGACTGCCAACTTCCATGCTGTAGTCGAAGGAAACAGTTTATACACCGACGAACGGAGCTTGCCATAGCGGTGATGTTGTACACTACACACTCACAATCACTTTTTACAAGGAGTCTCTATCTCACAATTAGTAAAAAAGTATATATTTAAAGAGTCTTTTCTCAAAATACGTGCAGTTAATGTAACAATACATAAATCAACAGTAACAAAAAAACAAACTGAACGATCCAATCTGTTTAGCCGCGAACAACAAACATAATAAGATTGACAAGTACGGTTACAGTGTTACTAAAATAAAAAGATTTACATCAAAAATCGATAACGCTTATTACTTCGATTTTTCATACTGATATACAAACACGAGTATTCACTCACAATAAGAAAGAAGGCGAAATATTTTTGTAAGTTTTTCTGTTTATGATAAATACGATCTCATATTTCACCTAGTTTTTAATGTTTCAAAGCTAATATTTTGTTACATTGGCTAACAAAAAGCTGTGTTTAGTTTCGTACAGTCGATAAAATAAATTATATTCTAATAAATACATTTTTTTCGTTGTATAAAAATATTAGTTAGTAAGTTATGAACTGTTAATAATCATAAATAATTATGTTTAATCGATACTTTATTAGATCAGTAGAACATCGATTGATCGATTAATCATAATTATCTGTGTAATAATGTTGCTACAACAAAAATCTATTTAACGGAAAACTACGATACAAAAAAAGACTATTATGTATTACACGTGCATAAACCCGGCAAATGTGAGACTCCACAATACGTGATAAAATTATTTTAATAATAAACTAAGATTTTCCATGTCATGAACTCGTGTCACAGTTTAAAATTAGATGCATCTAGCGATACCGAAAATGGGCATTCCCCTTTATTTTGCTGACAACTAATTTGCAACTAACTTCAAACCGTTATAATTTTGAGTTGTGTGTATTCACTGCAGACATAAAAGTAAAAAATAAATGAAATAGTTGAAGAATAACGAAAAACTGTTATTATTACAATAATACATTTTCTATGATTTTTACTATATTTATTTTTATTTTGCTAAGTCAAAATGTACAAAGCATCTTAAGAAAGCAATCATCATCTCATCTCAATCCATATATGCCCAACTGTTGGGCTCGGGCCTCCTCTATAATGGAAGTGTAATTGACCTACTGTACCACTTTGGTCAGACGTGTTGGTATAGGGTTTTGTTTCGAGTTTTCCTTCTCTCGCATAGATGCTATATACGTTTTATATCCCTTAGTCGTCTCGTACGATCACCCGCGGGTAAGATAGGTGATGATGAATTGTATTCTTACTCCGTCACCACACTGAATAAAGCACGGAAAAAAGCAATATAAAACTGCAACAAACCGCCAGACATCGTTTTTATTAAAAATACAAAAATAATGACATTTTTTTAATGTATTTCATCTTTCTATCTTTCTTATCTAACTAAATTTGATTATAACAAGATTTTTTTCTAATTAAAGCTTTCTCTCACCGGTAGTGATTTTCTTGCATCTCCTAGTCATCGTTGACAATCGCCTACGGGTAAAGAAGGGAGCATTATTATTCTTCCTTCTTCATGACACAGAATAGTACATTACTGCAGCGGCCAGCAAAATAGGTATTGATGGACGAGCGTGTAAATGTGGGCCGAGTCGTAGACGAGGCTCATATACGAAATCCTAGTTGTGGCCAAGGCTTGTATAGTGCTTTTCTCAAATAATGCACGGAAATTAAAACTAAGTAGTATTAAGTAGAACTGTATACATGACGAACAACGAACAACATTTTTTACGTGCTAAAGGGTTAATTTGTTTTTTTTTTCATTATTAAACAGCTTTCGTTTTCAAGCCAGTTCGAAATTCCAATAAAACTCTGATAAGTTGCCTATATTGGTTACTAGAATTTGAAGTAACAAATCGTTCCATTTTTAAAATACACGATAGATATAAATTTACATATATATTTATTTGACCGCTAAAACACGACAGATATGGATTTTCATATATTTTTTGCCGGCCGCTGCTCGCATGTATTTGGTCAGTTCAACAATTCCGATTTATCTCGAAGAAGGTTATCAAAATAATGCTCAAATTTCCAAGCATGTTTGAGAAAAAGTTATTAATAATATAAGATAATTAACTGCAGTATTTCACACTATACCATGGTCACGTAGCCGACAATGGCTGACATTCAATCTGCGTTCATGCTCGAGTGACGACACGTTGTGTATAATACTTGACCAAAACTTATTGAAAGCATAATTGAAATCCGAGCTTATAGTGCCTTCCATTAATGCAAATGATCGAATTCCCTTCTCAACTTACTCTAATGTTAATCCCGGCTGTTCAAGGCCCTTATTAATTATGATTACCTATATCTATAGACGTGAACGTATAGTATTGGGTAGACCCAATGGACTAAGAATACGATATAATAACCTTTTATTGCCCCAAGTATCGAACGTTCTAAATATTATTAAGGTATTACGCACGTCCATCGTATCAGCTAATGGGAAGCTTTTCTAATTTTTAGTATTAATGAACCTCTTGTAATTTCTAAACAAAAGGTTCGAGTTGAATAATTTAAAGAGGATACGTAAATATCCTCTTATGTATCCTTTTTAAATCATCAATCAGTTATAATTTTTAAAATATTAATTGTATTAGCAATTATAATATAAATGTCAATACTTATCATCGTACTCGTGTATTAATTAAGTAATTTGATCAAAACTGCGTTACTGTTGTTCAATAAAGTTTGCAGTCAGACATACAGACTCGTGGACTTTTGAGTTAATAATTATGAATATTTCAGATATGTACTATAATATTTTGTGTATCATCTACAGTTTTTGTCACTCATTTCTAATGATGGCCTTTATAAGAAAATTATTGATATTAAAAAAGAAAATTAAAAAAGAAGTATGAAATATTATAACTCATATTACTCCAAAATAATGTAGATTTCTTTAAGTTAAACAAATTTTAATATTGGTTATTTTTTGAGTTTTATCTATTACATAGAATTTTACAATAAATCAAACCTTTCCTTTTTTATAATATTAGTTTTTCTTATGTTATCAAAGCGTCTTTAGTCTTATCTGAATAATAGAGTATTACATTTTAACAAAAGTTATTAGAGAAATCATTTATAATATCGTAAAAAAATAGGCATTTATAAGCCGGTCCTGTGCCTCGCTGGTCAGATCAATTAGTTTGCCGTTTTATACCGAGTTTTTCTTTTCTTGCATAAACGCTATATCAATATTATATCCCTTAGTCATCTTTTACGACTATGGGATATAATGGATGGTAGCGGCTACGAATCCTACCAACCCTTACTTTGCTGATGGATATCGTAAAAGACGAGTAAGAGCTTTATAACGACCTGGGCCAACTCCATCTGATGCTATTTGGTCAGCAATTACATTCCCAAGGAGGGTCTGGCAGGCGGCCAGTCATAAAACTATTGACAATAACTTCTACAACATGTACTATGAAAGAAGAGTACATATTGTATCGACCCCCAGTAATTAGGATAAGAGTATGATAAATCGTCTTTTACGATACCCACAGGTGAGGTTTTGAATTATATCCTTACTCCGTCCCCACACAGAATAAAAAGTTGAATACAATGTGTGAATTTTTGAATGCGATTTAAATTTATTATATTAGTATTTACTTGAGAACTCTTCAAAGATGTTTAATCGTTATAAGTATTTCGCCATTTTATTTTAAAAAACATATCGTTATACCCAGTTATCAAAAAATCTATTTGTGATTGTAATATGTAAGCTTTATTATAGTAAAATACCAACATTTTATCATACTTACAAGCTATCTCCTTTAATTCTAAAATATATTTTAGTTGTATACTAGATGAAAATTTCATAAAAAACACATTCATGTGAATAAAAGTGAACGATTTGAGAATATTATGAATTAATATTAAATAAAATATGTGGCATAAATTGTTCTTAGCCCAATCATAAATGCCAACATTATGATATTTAAAAATAAATTGCTCTTCAAGAATTTATTAGATATGGAATAGTATTCTTATTAAAATTTCAACACTATTAATTCTTGAATAATAATTAGAATTTTATGGTACTAATTAATGTCTTATATTATGCAAATTTCTAAAACAATGATACTCGCTATTCTAATTAGGTTTTCGGAGATTTTATTTTTTCATATAGACTCAGTCAAAATGCATTGATTCTTGTATCCTAAATTAAACATATTTTTACTTATTTAAACTTATAACGTGGTTAAGGGAGAGTTTCCCTAACAAGACAGTCAGTCGATGAAATGATTAATTTAATGATGATTATAAAATGATTAATTAATTTTATGAATCAAATAATTAATTTAACCGTCAATGTATTATTGCAAAATCGATTATTTTAATTATCCCACACAATTATGGCTATAGTAAAGTATAGTCGTATTCGCCGCCATAGTTTACTATAGCCAAATTATATACAATTGTTATCACGTCCATGTAATAACGTTATAAAAAATAATATTGTGTAATGCCTTTCTTCCACATTATTCTTAAGAGATTTGTAATGATTAATATTACTAATCTCTTAAGACAGGAGTGAGAATGAAATAAGCAGACTACTAAATGTAGCTACTAATAAATAGATATCTATATACTATTATGCAAATGGAGCAAAACTAATAAAACTCCTACTACTAATATATAATAAAAATCACTAATACTAAATAAACAAAATTCTATGCTAACTTTGAATGCTCAGCGTGACAATACGTCAATTAACCCACTTGCATGAACGATGTCCATGTTCAATAATAGAACGTGAAAAAAATTACTATATAATTCATTCATATTTTTGCACTACGATGATTTAGGTTTTATTAGCCAAATAAATATGACGAGTCACAATTCATATTTTTCTGTATTTCTCTAATTTTAGCTACAAATAATAACGTTGTAATGTGCTTCTACTGTATATATACCCTTAAAACAAGATACATTACTCTGTGCGTGTACTAATTTTAAAAAGGCGTTGGAGTTTTCGCGGGAAAGGAAAGTGTCATGTGGTGTTCTTATATAATATTTCATATCTTAGTGTTTTAACGTGTTATATCTTAATATATATATATATATATATATATATATATATATATATATATATATATATATATATATATATTTATATATATATATATATATATAATATAATAATATGTAATTTCATGCACAGGAAGAACTTAGGTGTAGTGAATATGATATAACATTGCCTTACATACGTTTTCATTTGCCACCAAAATGCCCAAAAGACACATTTAACGGTGTGGCTATGGCACTGTTGAAGGCGAAAATATGACTTGCTGACGGACGATGACTTTAACTGAAGTTAATTTAGAAACCAACATTTGGCTTAAAGGTAACCAAGCCATAAACTCCAAAAAAAAAATAGATTGTCGTTGTTGTATTTTAAGTAAAAAACGAGCGCCTTTAAACAGGTAATACAAGCCAAATAATATAAACAAATATATTCAACGGTATAATGGTTC
This sequence comes from Lymantria monacha, assembly GCA_905163515.2. Taxonomy (NCBI): domain Eukaryota; kingdom Metazoa; phylum Arthropoda; class Insecta; order Lepidoptera; family Erebidae; genus Lymantria; species Lymantria monacha. Next base: position 23,783,797 of record LR991083.1, read on the forward strand.
GGTAATGACTCGTCATTTAAGACGGGCTTGCTCTTTCGTTACAGACGAAGAACAAAGGCTTACGCTACGCTCCTGTTAATTCCTCGACACTTTCCCAGTGCTGTGACGTTAAAAAGGAAGTCACGGCCCAAGGTTTGTTGCTCTATGTAGCTTGTTAACCCCTTCTCTGAACTCTGTCACACATGAAAATGAAAGTTAAGTTATAATAAATTATGCACGATTATCTTCAACCGTGGAAGTAAAAAGGAATACATTAACCTCTTTTACATGGTCAATCAAATTCAAAACTAGGTAAGTAGTATGTATAAATATCAATATTATAAGAGATACAATTGTTATATATTTTTTAAAAAAAGATATTTTGATGAATTGTTATATATTTTTTAAAAAAAGATATTTTGATGCGTTGAAAAATTTTTATGAAATTTGAAGGTAAGTAAAGATCTTAAAATATTTTTATAAAATATACTTACTAAGTTTATCAAATTATTACGTGAAATAAACATTGGAGACAGATTTTCATTATTTCATTACTGGATTATACTACCACCAAAATATCAATTTTACGTTTTCCAGACGGTAAGTAAAGCTGTTGGTTTTGCGTCACTCTTCAGATTGCTACCGAATGTAATCCTATCGGATTATGAGAGTGAAGGAGTTGAGAGCGAGAATTAGTTTATGCCGCAACCGTTAATTTTTTACCATGGTCAAAGAATAGAGATGGAACTATATTTTTTTTTATTTGACCCCATAGGGTCATCATCATCATCTCATCTTCTCAGCTTATACATGTCCCACTGTTGGACTCGAGCCTCTTCCATAACAGGAGGGAAATTGATCTACTATACCACGCTGGTTAAACGTGTTAGTATAGGATTTTGTTTCGAGTTTTCCTTCTCTTGCATAGATATTATATGCCTTTTATATCCCTTAGTCGTTTCTTACGATCACCCACGGGCATGATAAGAGGTTGTGAATTGTTTGCTTACTCCGTCTTCACACGGAAGGGTCTATACAGATAATTTCTATGTTGGTGTTACTATATGTTGTAAAAATAATTCTCTTTTATTAGGATTAGGCGAATATGGTGGAGAAACTAAATTAAAATTAAAAATTCTAATATGTTTATAAAAAAATATATAAAAATAATGAGTGTGGAAATTAACTTTACATTTCCACACTCATTATTTTTATATATTTTTTATTATTGAAATTATCTCTAACAAATTATATAGAAATATATTAATATTTCCATTTTTATGAATAACAGAATTTAAAAAATTACTGTAGGCTGTTAACATCTTTATGCTTTAGTGCAATTTATTTATGATATGTATGTTTATATTTTTCGTATATAATAAATCAAAATATAATTATAATATTAATTTATTCATGTAGTAACGTTGAAATAAATTTTAATATATGAATAAAACATATTACAACATATTTTTGTTTTTTCTTAACAATATACGTACCACTTCTAATCACGCTACTGTTGGGATGGCCAGAGGTGTTACAACATAATTTTCTTTCAAGCTTAACACATTATGACCATGACAGAAGCATGGCAGACATTTTGTCACCTATAATGTCACCTAGTCTTATGTTGTGGTTACAAGTCGATAATGTATTGTGAGTAGATAACATCATTAATGATAGAGAAATCCTAAAATAAAATCTCATATCAATTCATCTGGCCGACTTAAGGGCATAACTAGCATTGGTATATATATGATCTGACAAAAAGAATAAAACGTTAAAAAAAATTAATATATTTGTATTGAAACACAAAATTCATCCAATTTCTAAGTACAATCCATAACTTTTCAATATGGCCTTCATAAAAGAGTTGTAAGATATTTTATTACATTTTTATGTTGTTGACATATTTTATCAAAGCCACAAAACTTACGACGATATAAAATTATCAATAAATATTATTTACACAACGAGTGAATGTGAAATTTCTTAAAAACAATCATTATTTTTATTAAGTGACTCTAATTATAACGGTGTCTCTCTTTACATGAAACTAATTTATGAGATATTCACCAATCTGGGTTTCACCTACTTAAAAAAATTGAGATGACTTGCAGCATTCATTGGTATGGCTTATTAAGTTGCGGAATACCCCGCTGCTGAATCTTTGCAGTGATGAGTAATTTCCGTAGTGGATTTCAATTATGACTAATTTCCTTACACGATTAGCTTGCAGAGGCATAAATGTTGACATATTATTTTTATACCCTATTTTTTTGAGGGGCCACGGTCGCTGCACTCCTCGCACCACTCCGTCCGGGGCGATAGAGGGGCGTAAGCACCCACACCCGTAATCCACCCGTGAACCTCGCCTTCGTCGTTGGACCAGCCACCGGAGCAGCGTGAACTTGACGTCAGTGGCCGGACCGACGGAATACCCCCTGAGGGGTACCCTCTCCTCCCTCGGGGAGGACGACGGCCTTTCCTCGCATGGTCAGCCTTTCGGCGGGTGACGGACTAATTCCCCGGTCTAGTCATCCGCATATTATTTTAATACCCTAACAAATGTTAAAATTATAAGACTTTGTGAAATAATAATATAATATTTATACAAAACTATAAATACTTTTTAAATGACCTTGTATTGATTGTCTATAAAACTAATTTACAAACCTCAAAAGATTACCACAAGTGGAATTCGAACAGTTCTATTGGAAATCTGTTCCAAGTGCTTTACCAATAAATCCATCGGTAACCGCGTTACCATTAGTCATTACGTAATTGTAACAGTTACATAATGACTCATTTCTTGTTAATTGAAATATACAAATTATACGTCTTTATAAGAGTATTTCTGTAGGATCAACAGATATTTAAATAAACCATATATCACGAAACAAACCTTAGTCCCACGTAGAAGGCAAGTCTATTGTCGCGGTCCGGCAACACAAACCGGATGTGATTTTGCCGAGAAGATCTTCAATCAAAGCCAGCTGTAGAAAAATCTCGATAATATATTTTTTTGGCCAGCCCAGTATGCGAACTTATGAACAATGTTATACTTGTATCACACGTTCAAGATATCAATCTTTCTCTTACATGTGATAAATCTTTGAAATTGAATCTATATAAAAGTTGAATAAAAGTGACCAGTAATTTTGAAATAAAAATTATTCACTCTGTTCAAACATTACATCAATGATATTTATATTTTAACAGGTATCTGCCCACATTTTATTGTATCTTTTACAAACAAGTCAACTTTTACTATAAATAATTAGATATATTTATCGTACTAAACTTTCTTCATCCTTATGGCACTCATCATAAAATCTATCGTCATCACAACTTGTTGAAACCTAACTATAGACATAACTTGCAACTATTAAGGTACCAATATCTTTGGTATATATATATATATATATATCGACCCTTTTTTTCTGATGGACTGTAATTTGGGTATAAGACGTAAAGGGCGACGTTGGACTCTATAAACTGCTCTACTACCGCTTTCAGTCAATTTAACCGACTATCATAACCGTTTCCTTGACTGTGGTGTCCTACATTGTTGGCCTACAATTTTTGCTATAGGTATATAACATTATGAAATTGACCAATCACATTAGCTATTTTTTTCCCCCAAATTATTGTCAAAACTTTTGCAATATTTTCTTTACATTGTATCAACACCAATAAGTTGAGATAGGATAGGATGATGATAGCTCAAATTAGTTAATAAATTCTAGAAAGAATTGTTCTGTATAGGATTCGAACTCACGATTTTCTAGTGGTCGGAAATTAAACCATTCTACCATGATTGCAATAAGAAATTAGATTTGTATTGCCTATCTATAAAGAAAATTATAGTGTGCGAACCCAATATCCATAAAAATCAAGCAGTAAACACAACTGGCTACATAGATCGCGTACTGACCTAAGTAACGTGACGTAAGTAAGTAAATAGGTCTTGGCTTCGATTCCTACAAAAGACAATTCACAAATTGCTGTTGCTAAGAGTCTGGATGCGTTTTGAATTCAGTAATTGTATATTTGTAAAATTCCCTACGACACAAGTACTCGCGCCTTAATGTGGGGTGCGGTCTTTAAGAAAATAAAATAAATATGAACAAAATCTACAAAAACGTTAATATAAAATACAAAATGAGAGTTAATAACTGTAGGTGGCTGCTACTTACATATAATAAGGAAATCGTGTCTAAATTATTTAATACAGAGGCAGTTAGAAAACTCATCCGTATTAATTTCGTAATAATTGTATATATTTAAGTATTTCCAAGGTAATATTTATGATAATTATCGAGAAATATTTTTTATAGAAACCTTGACTACGTTTACTAAATAACCTTAAATTTTAATACTTCATACATCAATGAAATTATGTACAAATTAAGAAATCAATGTGATTTTTTATTTATAATTGACACTCCATCTAGGCTGGTTCAGTCAAGTTTTTGGTACGAATAGTTGTATAAATTATATTGCTGCATTCCACTTCCAACCGACAACCGCTGGGGAAGAAAGGTTCTAGAATGGCGACCAAGTACCGGACGACGCAGTGTAGGACGCCCAACTAGGTGTACAGGCGACCTGGTGAAGGTTGCTGGGCGTCGTTGGATGCAAGCGGCACAGGACCGCACTCTGTGGCGTAACATGAGGTAGGCCTACATCCAGCAGTGGACGGCATTAGGCTGAAACGATGATGATGATGCTTCCACTTCTTAAAATGATTGAAAAATCCTTAGTCAATAAAATTTATTTAGTCTGTTAGAACGCAGATTTTATTCGTCCATTTCATCCAGGGCGACGGAAGGGCGGCGTGTGACCACATAACCCACCGTAATCCCCATCACCATTTGGCTGGCCACTGGTACCGGACCCTTGACGTCCATGGTCTATGGGATCACGCGCCGCCTCTGCCGTCGCCCCGGACCGATTTGACGAGGCGACACCACATCCATAGTACCCAGCAAAAAAAAAAAACCTGGCACGTATACCCTAAGTCATTTAATTTTACATTCAATAAATAACATGTAATTAATAATTGAATATAAATAAAGCAACAGTTAAGTCTGTAAAGGATTTAAATTATCAATTTTAATATGTATCTCCATAAATGGTAACTTGTATCTCTTTAGTTTGTAAATTGAACTTCAACAGTGATGCAATGTTTGACGTGCAATGTTTCAATATCTACTGATCTAAAAAATAACAATTTATTATATCAAACCCGTGTGGTGATGGAGTAAGAATACTATTCACCACCCCATATCTTCATACCCGTGGGTGATCGTACGAGACGACTAAGGGAAATAAAACGCATATAACATCTATGCGAGAGAAGAAAAAATTTATCTCACCCACTCAGAACAACAGTTTGTGGATCGCCCAAAGTATTGTCCTGCGTGGGAATCGAACCCACACCACAGGCACGAAACGTCGGTATCTACCACTACGCCATTTGTGCAGTCAATCAACTACCTATGCACCTGTGAACTAGTAGTAGTAGTAATCTTTAAGTTATTTAAAAATTTCTTATAATTACATTTGATTTATTTGTATATTAATATGTACAACAATTAATATTCATCATCATCACAGCCCATAAATGTCCCACTGTTGGGCTCGAGCCTCCTTCGTAATGGGAGGGAAATTAACCTACTATACCATGCTGGTCAGACGTGTTGGTATAGGGTTTTGTTTCGAGTTTTCCTTCTCTCGCATAGATGTTATATGCGTTTTATATCCCTTAGTCGTCTCGTACGATCACCCACGGGTAAGATATGGGGTGGTGAATAGTATTCTTACTCCGTCACCACACGGATAAAATTACCAGACGAATTAATATTGTTGTAGTTATAAATAAGACAAGACAAACAGTCTAAGTTAAGCTATTTATGAAATTAAATCATGGTCATATAAAGCCGTAAGAACAAAGCGGCAACCTAAATAATATAGGTACGAATTGTTCAAAATTTATGCGAAAGTAGGGGAGAAAATATTCCTGCAGTTTTTAATGTTTCGTCCCAACCATAAATCAGAACCTACAGATTCGTTTGCAATGTGCTTTCCTTAAGCCGAAACGAATGAATGTAATAATGACAGATAGCAAAAGTATATTTCAACTATTTTTTTCTCAAATTAATATACTTTCTGGAAGCATTATTACTTTAAAAATCAAACTTAAAATATCTAAATGAATTAGAGAAATCGAGAAGTAATCTTGGAGTAGATGAAGAAGTATAAGCTTTATTTTGTTTTAATTTAGTCTACGTGCCAATCATAAACAAAAGTTATATAATTCAAAATTTCGTCTATATTGACTCAGCTGTTTAGTGTGAAGGGCTAATAAATAGATATAATCTTTTATATTCATAATAATAGAGAAATTCTTTTTATCTATTACAATTGCTTATATATTGTTTGCAAATTATTTGTTAATTTGTAATACTTGAAAAAGCATATACCTATAATATATCATATTCCAATAGTATTCGTACTGCGATCAGGCGAAATAATTTGAAATGTAGTATTCACCTTAGTACGCAATAGACCTCAGGAGCTGCAAGCTAAACCAGTACCCATTAGTAAGTACCTAGACGCAAAAACAACAAGGAACGAATCGGGAATGCGCCCCGGATCTGCTCCAGTCCTGTGTTGCTAGATACGAATGTTTAATTCTCGTAAAAAAAAATCTATGCAATTTTGTAAGTATATAAATATAAGCGTGTAGCGAGTGAAGAATACGATATTTTACTATCCCTTACTTTTTACATAAAAATTGTGAAGACTGATTAAAGGATCACTAGGACATTGACTTAAGCAAGTGATGCTATCACTTGCCTGAGAATCTCATAACATCAAATGCGATTACCAACCCGTTTACCAAGTGTAGTGATTATGGCATTATCTTTAAGGATGAGGAAACCATATTCAATGGGTTGATGGACCTGGAACCACGCTGGAGAGATAGGTTAAGATTAGTTTCCAAACCTGTGTTATGTTGTCATCTGCTCAAGTACCTCAGTTATTTTAGTGTCGTAATTCAGTGTCATAGCATATTTTTAAGCTGTTGCTATTCAAAAAAAAAACATTAGTACTATTAAGTATTTATTATAAGAAATGATCCATATGGAGAAACAGGAGAATGATCACCATCCCTTTAAATTAGTTATTGTAAAATTGATTAAAGAATATAAGCAGATAACATCCAAGAAAGAGAAAGAATACTCGAAATAATACTAGCCAGCGCGGTATAGGAAGGTAATATTCCTAAACTGGAGGTGACCCTTGTTCAACAATGGGTACAACGACCAGAAAGAGAAAAGAAGGAACTGTAATATGGTATATCAAAGATTTGTTATAAATTATATCTTAAAGTTATTTCAGTATTTTGTTTAACACGTGTGTCTAAACAGACAGTTTAGTTTTCGTAACTAGGTCGGCTTCACTAAATGTACTTGTGAAGCCACTTAAATTATACAAATAAACAAAGAGATTGTTTAATTTAGGTTATTTAAAGTAAGTTAATTGTGCGAGTGAGGTCTTTTAATTAAAACTTCCTAGAAAACAATTCAGTACAATAAAAAAATCACTCGAAGCCACGCGAATAAGAAGCGCTGAGTCCAAGTAACACAGATTAAAATTGAGTTATTGTTGGATAATGTTTACATCTTTTAAAAAAAGTTCTACTTATAAAAAAATACACATATATATATATATATATATATATATATATATATATATATATATATATATATATATATATATATATATATATACATATATAGAGAGAGAGAGAGATTATTGACATACTAGGTGTAAAATATATAATATTATATATATAAGTATTATGAAATAATTTATTGAAAATCTTATTGATGCATAACTTGCTGAAGCAGCTATACTAGTCCTTTCAATTGTATTGTAATATCTATTCTGTAGTTTAACCAAATATATACTTTTGTACCGAATGTCTGTTATTGATCTTCCGAAATAAAAAAAAAATAACATGCTATAAAGAATAAATCAGATACAATATGTATTTGGGATATATAATATTTAGTTATTCATTATAGTCGGGACCAGTGGCCTAAAATGACTTACACATTTTAAAGAGTTCTCAGATACGTAGATATGTATGAAAAACACATTGTATAAGCAAGCGATATTTATAATTTACGATTTTATACCCTTACATTAAAAATTTGCCTTGAAAAATTGAAAATGCCTGACGTGGAATTGAACCCATGGTCTTTGTATGTCACTGTGTGAATCTAATAGACTATTAGATTCGAGACATATATCGCTGTGTATTAACGAGCTTATGGTATCAACTACTTTTTAATATCCTAGTGTCTATCTAATAACTAAACTACATTTAAAATTTTACACAGATCTCACAGTTGGAAAGATATCACCACGGTGTACAAATATTTTTATAGGCTGGCATCCCAACAACGTTTCCATTAGGTAGTGAAGTAGCACATATCTTTACAAGGACCTCATTTACGATGAATAGCCATTTGATCATGAACAATCCGGTTCTATGGATTAATTACGAGTATCTCGAACGTAAGCTAAACTTTGTTTTGTATCTAAATATATATAGATAATAAAACGAATGTCTGAATCTTCGCGCCATGTAGAAGAATTGATTTTATATTAAAGTTTTATTAAGTAGTTTTTATTCTCATGTAGAATAACATCGCACTTAATATATTTTTTAAAAGTAAAATTGTATAGATACTTAAAAAAGTTTCTATTATATATATGGGTCAAAATCAGAGAGGTGACCATTATGCTTCTGACAAAGTTTTTCTTAACAAAATAACATGATATTACTAAAATATTTATTTCAAAATAAACGTTCTGTGCATAATTACAAGGCACTTAGAATATTTATTTTTTTATCATAATATTTCATTTCATTTCAGACAGAAAATGTGGAAATAGTCATTCCGGGAATGCGTCCTTATACCATGTTTCATAGTTCAGACAAGTCAAAAATATTTACAATTACGACTTAAAATGTTGTAATTTTAATATCAGCTTTTAAAATAATCAAATTAAGGATATACGTAGAAAATAAATTAATACCGTTTTAATTTCTTCATATTTTGGTCATTGAAATGCTGTCTGACGTTTATCAAATCATTCCGTGAACGCAATGGATATTGGTCGATGTAATTAAAACAACACGCGCTAGGTGGCGTTAGGGAGCAACAGTGTGAAGTTCGCTTGTCAAAGCAAAACGCGTGTGTCGTGTTTATGGAAAAAAACTATTGATTTTGACGGTAAGTAACTTTCAATTTGATATATGTGAAGCGTACCTTAATTCCCTGTCACTACGGGAACGCGGTTTGGAAATTAGTTTTTCAAAAATATGTTTACTTTTAGCAAAATTCTTATAAATATTATAGCTCACTTTTTCATAACCTCTAAAACCAATATCTAACATGGCGGCGTCATTCGTGGCATGAAAATATTTATCGAATAGTCATTTCGGGAACGTTATGGTATACGATGGGTATTCCCGAAATGATGTGGGCGTTCCTGAAATGACATTTTTAGGCAAAATAATGCTCTAATGATTTTAAAAGCATAAAAATACATAATTTTGGTTTTAGATATCCAATTAATACGAATAATATGGAAAACGATAAAAATGAAGACGAAAAGACAAAAAAACGATTAAAAAAGGACAGTACAACTTATAAAAAACATCGTGAAATGGCTAATGCAAGGAAGCGCAAGTTTTTAAATAAAATGACATCTGAACAAAAAGAGATGAAAAGACTGAAAGATAGGGAATATTACCAAAGAAAGAAAGCTGAAAATAAAGTTAAGACTGTTAGTGACATGACTGAAAGAGAGAAGAGGAAACAGCGAAAGTTATGGAGAATAAATTCTCAAAAATAAAGACAGAAGAAAAAGATTATGGCAAATATTTTAGCTAACAGCCCCCCAGATTCTGAATATGAAATAGAAAACTATAATTGCGTGTCGAGGAAGACATCAGGAAGAAAACAAGTTAAAAAAGATAGAGCGCAGGCTTACAGAACTGTAAAAAAACAGAAACATAAAATACAGAAAATGCAAAGAATTATAGATCAGCTGCGAAAAAAGGTACAGAGAAGCAGAAGACGTGAAGAAAGAGCATCCCAAAAGAGTGCTGACACGCCGACTCGCAAAGTCGATGAATTAATGAGAGGATGTTCAGTTACTTCGACAGTTCGTAAACGTTTATTATTTGGCGAGGTTTTGACAACCCAACTAAAAGACACCCTTGACAAATTACCGAAAAATTCTAAACAAAGCTTTTCAAAAATGTGTTAGTGGCAACCGTATCAAAAAACATCGTTTTAATAATATGGCAATACAATTTGTCCGCAAAAATAAAAATAATGAAAACATTTTAATATCTAATCGGAAGCATCCAACATTTTTAATCACTGATCAGATTCGTGAAGAAATTCATAAGTTTTTTGAGCAGGATGATGTCAGCAGAATGTGCCCTGGTAAGAAAGATTGCCTTAAGGGAAACAAACAAAAGCGGTCGCTTCTAGAAACTGTGAAAAATTTGCATCCTCAATTTTGTGCCGAGACGGGACTTCGACTATCTTATTCGACACTTTTGAGAGAGAAGCCTTATTGGGTAGTGCATCCTTCAAAATGTGATCGAGATTCTTGTCTTTGTGTAAGGCATGAAAACTTTGAATACAAATTAAATAAATTGAACCGACTAGGAGAGCTGCCGCACAATTCAACTTCCCAATGTATAAAAGCGTTCAGCTGTGACATTACTTCTTATGATTGTATGCTTGGTTTGTGCGGTGAATGTAAGGAGATTAAAATGGAAGCGGGAAGTAATGAAGATACCGTTCAATATTTTCAGTGGCAAGTAACAAAAGAAGACCGAATTATAAAAGGAGAGAGGAAAACCATCAAACTTACTAAAAAAGTTACTGTTACAAGCACAGTCAAAGATTTGAAAATGTCTTTAGCGGCGGATATTTCTGCAATGAAAAAACATGTATACGGAATTAGCGAAAACTTGAAGGCCAAAAGAGAACTAAAACATAACTTAAACGAAACAGAGCTAATGATTCAAATTGATTTCGCTGAAAATTATATGACAAAATATGAGAAAGAGATTCAATCGGTTGGATTTGGAGCTTCAAAAGGTCAAATATCGATACATACAGGAATATTTTATGTCAAAAACGGGACGTCTCTAGAAACTTTTTCGTTTGCCACTGTGAGTGATAATTTAGACCATCAGGCTCATGCTGTATGGGGTCACCTGAAATCAGCGCTACAAAGAATATTGAGTGCTAGGCCTCACATAAATACCCTTCACGTGTTTTCAGATGGACCCACATCCCAGTATCGAAACCGCACTAATATTTACTTATGGATTAGAACCTTAAAAGATCAATTTCCTCATTCTTTAAGTACAATTAAAGTTATAATATTGTGAATGCATTTTATTTTCATGCACAAAATACGTTCAAAAACAGTTACATTCATTCAGGGAATATATCAATATCATTTAAGGAATTTCATTGTCATTTTGGGAACACTTCGATCATTTTCGGGAACATAACAAATTCGCAAATGAATCACTATTAAGTAATACTATAGTTAAATTCTGAATATACAACATGAAATGACCTTTAAGCTATTATATTTATGTCATTAATATATAACGTAGTGCAAAAATGTATACAATAAATTAAAAATTTGGAGCAAAATTTACACCAATTGAAAATTTATGGAGAGAAATTTGAAAAACAAGAGTTTTTATTATAAAAATATTACAAAATAACAACATCTTCTGATTTAGAAACAGGTTAATTACAATTTCTCGAAGTTGATTCTTAAATGCGTTGGTTGTATTATTATTAAAAAAATATTTAAAAGTGTTCCCGAAATGACTTTTGGACCTGTTATTATTCTTATTAACGGGTAGAATTTCTAAAATACATATTTTTGTGCGCGCCTCTTCACAGGACAGATTCATGACAAATGACCCAACAGACTCCACATGTCAGTTTTCTTTAAAAGCAAACTTAATTTTTCAGATTTTTGAAAACCTAAAATGCTCACCTCTCTGATTTTGACCCATATATATGTTATTACACATTACTGCGATCATTATCAATAAACAATACTGTTGCTTTATTACATGAAATATTATATCCTTCTATTCTATTATTTCCACCTCATTTTACACATAATAATATGCCCATGGACGCATTACCGGATAAGCTAAGTTTCCTTGCCTCACTTTTGTTAATTTCCCTTTATTTATTAATCAAAACGCTTCTAGGTCGTTTCAATTTTAAATTATAGGTAGTTTGTCACATTAAAATACTGTAAGGTTGCAAAAAGTCATTTTCGTTACAGGCGAAATGGTTGTAGTAATATCCTCTGTTGATCACTGACTGTAACAGTCATGGTCATCTTTAAACAATCAAGGGTTGTTGCGATTTATAATCGGTTTATTGTGCAACGCATCACCTAGAACTAATCGGAGTTCGAATGAATCAATCTGCTGTTCCCATACCTCGTGAGACCGTTCAGTATCCAGCGAAGTGAATGACCAATTACATCTGAGGGCGGATATGTGTCGGCGATTCTACTCAAAACGTAATCTAAAGGCGCTATTACCTTCACGTAGCTCATCAACTACATAATTCACGTAATAAAAGCAATATGTTGACACTCACCGCTCTTTACTCCGAATAAATTGTTCACTAGATCTATTACGACTTCTCACAATCAACTTCAATAAGTCCAAAGTAAAGGAATTTCACTGCTTATAATATTTCTTCTTTTTTTGTTTCCTTAGCGTCCATTATTTCTGTCGGTTAGCCAGTGACGGATATATATTTACTCCTTTTAGTTGTGATAAGTTAGTTTTTTTTTGAGTTACCTCGTGTAATAAATTACTTACTTGTGTAGTAAACAATCACATAATAGTTGGAAGTTATCGTTTGAAATTCTGTGGTGGGTTATACTTATAACTATGTGTGCTCGTACTTCTAAAAATTTTTCTGGTATCATCTTGTCTATAATTCTTAATAAACTTATGTTTAATAAGAAATTTGAAAATTAATTAGTAATAATATAAAGTAGTCATCATCATTCTCCCACTCTTATCCCAATTACTGAAGGAATAGCGTGTGGTTTTTAGCAGGTAGTGGCGCTACAGTTACCACCGAGCCCGGCATATCCCATCTCTCTCCTGAGAGGTATGTGTAAAGGCATTTTCCCACGCAAAAAAAGGTCGTTATTAGGCTCTTAGTCGCCTTTTACGACATCCACGAGCAAAGTAAGGGTTGGTAGTATTCTTAGCCGCTACCACACAGCTAATAATATAGAGTAGTATAATATTCATATTAAAATTATTTTAAATATCGTAACAGAGGATGAACGTCATAGATTTTAAATGAAGGTCGTTGTAATAGAATTAATACATTAATGTTTCGTTATAGAGATTATTAAATAATATAGAAATTAAAGCGATGTGTTAGTTTGGTTACGCATTGGTCGGCGTGGTCCTATAAGAATATATGTATGTACATACTGTGCGTGGAAGTAGAACGACCTCGAAGGACGGCTCGGTGGCGGCGCGCGCGCATTGTACTCGCCACGGTTGCGCTATATCCGCATAACTCGCTCAAACACGCCGCTTAATTAAAGAATTACTTACGTTGCAATCAAATGATTTTTCTATTTTCTAGTTTCATATTATTAATTTGATCTTGCAATAAAAAAATTTAGATTTACTAACAACTTGATGTGCAATTTAAAAGAGTGCATGAATAGCATAGCTATTTTAAAGGCGATTTCTAATGCAAATTATAGCGGATTCGATTCCAACGTAGCAAACATTTTCACGTAATCAATATGTGATTGTGTTTAACCAATATTCATTTCTTAATCCAATTTGTCTGGACTATATTTTATAGCGTCTGCTTTTCTTTAGTATGCAGGAACAAGTTAGAGAAGTCTATTCATTCATCCACCACTTCACCGCACCACATAACCACATTTGTAGTGGTCACTGTTGACAGTTTTCTGTCTACAACCGCAGGCCGGTCCGTCTCCCCGGCTGGTCGGCGCGGCGTCCGCCCTTTCGCGGCTCATGCCGAACGTGGGCGGACCCAGCTTCGAGGGCCGACGGCTGTATGCGGAGGTGATCCGTTCGATGGCCATGTACGGCGCACCCGTGTGGGCGAGGGCTCTGAACGCCCAGCTCAGGGCTGTTCTGTGGAGACCCCAGAGAGTCATGGCGGTCAGAGCCATTCGCGGGTACCGCACGGTATCGACCGAGGCGGCATGCCTGCTGGCCGGGACACCCCCGTGGGACCTAGAGGCGGAGATGCTCTCCGACCTCTACCGGCGGGTGACCTCACTGCGCGACGAAGGTGGCTCCCCATCGCTGAGCGAGATAGCCACCTGGCGCGAGGACGCCCGCCGAGACGTCATCGCCCGTTGGGCTACGCGGCTGGAGAGGCCTAGACACGGTGTCGTCACCGTCGAGGCTCTCCGGCCCGTACTGATGGAGTGGATGGAGCGGCGGCACGGAGTCCTCTCCTTTCGGCTGGTGCAGGTGTTGTCGGGGCACGGATGCTTCGGCTTGTACCTGCACACGGTCGCGTATAGGGAGTGGACTTCGTTCTGCCACCATTGCAGCAGTGACGAGGACACGGCGCAACACACGCTCGAGGTGTGTCCGAGCTGGGACGGGCAGCGCCGTGACCTCGTCGCTGTTATCGGTGCCGACCTGACGCTGCCGGCTGTCGCGAGGGCGATGGTCGACAGCGTCAGGAACTGGGACGCGGTCGCCGCCTTCTGCGAGGCTGTCATCTCGCGGAAGGAGGCGGCGGAACGAGTCCGGGAGGATTCCCGCGACCCGGGCCGCCGTCAGCGGCCGGGGCGGCGCAGGCGCGAATACCTGCGCCTGATGCCGCCCTAACCGAGGCCTCGGGTGATCGGACCGGGGAATTGTCCGGTCACCCGACGTGAGGCCACCGCGTGAGGGCGACGCCCCGACGGCGAAATCTGTCGGGGCGTCGACGAGAGGAACCCGCGAGGGTAAACCGCCGGGCGGGCCACCGAAGTTAAAATCGAGTACCGGTGGTCCGCTCGCACGGCAAAGAGAGAAGGTTTTACGGTGGGTCTATGGGGTCACGCGCTGCCTTTTCCGTCACCCCGGACCGATTCGGCGGGGCGAGACCCATCCATAGCCCACCAATAAAAAAAAAAAAAAGGCCGGTCCGTCCCAGGTACTATCACACTCTCGCAGAAGATCGACGTCTGAGCAATGGCAATGTGCTATTGCGCTTCGTTTGGTGAGCGAGAGAGCCGGAAGTCCAACTTGCTGGGTTTGGGGTTTGTATTGGTAGGCAGCGGCCTAGGTATACCCTTGGCATTACAAAGGTCCATTGGCGGCAGTAGCACTGACCATCAGGTGTTCTGCATGCCACCATAAGCAATAAAAAAAAATTTAAAAAAAACCAGCCTATGACAGTACTGTATTGAAGATATCTCACTGAGAACCACTGAGGACGCAACCTTAAAGGGAGTATGCTACAATCGCTGTGCTATATATGTGAACTATATACTTAGTTAGAGACTAGCAGCTGTTGCTAAAAGTTTCCCAAGATAATACTGTTTCCCATTCTTCTGATGATTTCTCAGCCGATTTTTAGGATTACCGCGTAAGGGTTAGTGATACATTGCTTTCTTAACTCGTCACAATATGAGGAAAAATATTATAAATGAACCATATTTCTAACCATTATAAATAAATATCGCTTGCCAAATAGACGGGCAATCAATGACCGATTCAGGAAACTATGGCATTCCAATGTTAATCTGACTCACTTGGATGAACGCCGGACACGCGCTGTGCCTTTTAGAGCTCAATCAAATGTCTTTGCAAAGCAACCGACTATTCACGGACAAGTTATACAAATAATAATTGCCTGTTATTTGTTTATAATTGTAGATGAATAGCAGTTGTTATGTCAAATTTATTATGTCATTAATAAAACAGCCATATTTTTTTTTTGTATTTAATTCAAATTCATTTATTATGTATAAACCCTGCGAGGGCACTTACATATTGTCAGTATTAACATTTTAATTTTAATCTAATAAACTACCAATAAATTTATTAAAATTATGTCTATAAATTATTACAACTCCAAAGACCTATTTTTTTAAATCTATTTTCATAGGTTTCTGTCTTTTTAAATATCATATTATACATAAAATACAAAGAGACTTAATTCTGTATTAAAGTTAATAAACCGAGCTGCCTATTAATCTATCTTTGTGAATTGTACGAATAGTAGAAAAATAAATTAAACGGTTAGATCAAAAATTTAATATAAAGTTCTATCCCTTAGAATAATAACAAAGTTGATGAGTTATTATTCTAAGTTCTATCTCTTGTAATTTCTATTTCTTTTCTTACTCAAATTAGTATAATACGTAGTATATTATAAAAAAGTGCGTGTGTCAGCTCCGACGCACCACTGGAGTTTACTCCTTAAGTACGATTTTGATAATCGTATTTAAGCAAAAAAAGCTCATTTGACTAAAAATAATATATATACTTTTATTTACATTTATTAAAACTGTTCAATAAAGTATTATCTCATGTCAGAAAGTGAAAGGTACGCAGAATAGGTTGCGTACCAAAAACGTAACAAGGTCATTCGATCACTAGATTTTACTCCTCAATTTTTCTCATACCGGGCGCCTTATATGAAAATCGATTCTTAAGAAGTAAACTCAAATAAACTACAATTCTACTTGTAGGAAATTTCCTGCTCTATGTAATAATATAAATTCTTATTTTTGTAATATGCTTATCTTTAATTTCAGTTTGTCAGTAGATCATCATCATCATTTTGCTCTTATCCCAATTACTTGGGGTCGACGTAATATGTCATCTTTTTCCATACGATCCTATCAGATGTCATCTCTGCAGTCACTCTCTAGTCTATCCATGTCATGCCTCACGCAGTTCATCCATCTTTTCTTTGGTCTTCCTTTACCCCTAAAGCCTTCAACATTCATACCAAAAACTTTTCTCACAACATTACTTTCATCCCGCCTGTTCACATGTCCATACCATGTCAGTCGTTCACTACTTAACTTTTCCGTCACTGGCGCAACTTTCAAACTTCCTCTAATATGTGATCTTCCTTCAGTTCGTCAGTAGATGTAAGTATAAATATGAGTTAGAATAAGTTGATTTTATAGCGAAGTACGAGTAAGCAATATTATTATTCTATCCCTTGAAGCTACAGTCTTGTTCCGAAACATTATGTTTTCTTTAGTTTCATAATAAAAACAAGCAAATAATAATACACGATAAAAACATATGTAAAGTATTACATTTGTACGAGGGTCGAATCGGCGAAACATTTCGCAATATGACGTTTGCGTAATAACGACGTCGTAACATAAAATATGTAGGTCGGACGTTTTGCCAAATAGGCCCCTGGTCACCATAATCATTACACTACTCTTTCTTACCGTATAAGATTTTATATTAAGTTTTGCTTAGGATTCGTAATGCTATTTATATATGTAGTATATAGTAATGGGATATATTTTTACGATTTAGTTTTTTTTAGTAGTGAATAGGATTGCCAAGAATACGGTGCGTCGTAATGGTTGCTTATTTAGGAAGCCGTGGTCTATAATATCATTTAACTTTTTCTTTTCTTTTTTTGCCCACCAGCTTTGGACGTCGCACCCCGCCAAATCGGTCCGGGGCGACGGCAGAGGCGGCGTGCAACCCCATTAACCCACCCTGCAAGCACCTCTTCTTCACCGTGCGAGCGGGCTACCGGTACCCGATCTTTGTCTTCGGTGGTAATACCGTTTAACTAGGAAGTGTAGAGTAAAAACGAGTAAGCTTTTATTCAGCCTACAGAATAATATATAACAGGTGTGTAATTCTTTTCATTGTGAATGCATGTAAGGCATGTATAATAGTACACATATAAACAATTGTAATTGTTTTGATTTTTTTTCCGTGTGGTGACGGAGTAAGAATACTATTCACCACCCCATATCTTATCCGTGGGTGATCGTAAGAGACGACTAAGGGATATAAAGCGCATATAACATCTATGCGAGAGAAGAAGAGTACTCGAAACAAACCTCTATACTAACACGTTTGACCAGCGCGTTATAGTAGGTTAATTTCCCTCCCATTACGTAGGAGGCCCGAGCCCAGCAGTGGGTGGTTTATGGGCTGTGATGATGATGATGAATTGTTTTTATAGTGGTACTATGTATATATTATATTTCACGGTGGGATCATGGAGAAAGAGTATAATTCACTAGCCGCTTATTTGTGTGTGTGTGTGTGTCGTAAGAGTCGACCAAGGGATGTAATACGCATGTAACATCTATCAATATATGCGTATAATATCTATCTATATACGTATATAACATCTATCTATGTATGCGAGGAAAGTCAAACTCAAAATAATATCTTATATCAACTCGTTCAACCAGCAGATTCGAGTCCAACAGTGGGATGTATTTTGAGCTGTTGATGATTGTAACGACTGATTATACGACTGCACAGATGGCGTAGTGGTTAAGATACCGTCCTTCCATGCCAGTGATGTGGGTTCCATTCCTACGCAGGACAATACTTTATGCGATCCACAAAGTGTTGTTCTGAGTCTGAGTGTAATTTGTCTGCGTTAATTGCATGTTTCTAAAGTCCCCCGCAATACAAGGATTATTTCTTTAGTGCAGGGTAGTGTATTTAAAAAACAAATACCACGCATTCCTTTTTTGTGGGTGTTCTTGAAGATGAATAACTCATATAAGCTTATAATATCACAGTAAGAGAAGAAAAAATTTAAATATTACCCTATATGAACCCGTATAACTAGTTTGCTATATTAGATCTATTTACCTGACATTGTGGAGGAAGCCCACGGCCAAAAGCGTCACATATAGAAGTTAAAAATGAAGAAACTGATCTCATGTAATATATACCGATAGTCAGCGCACTTGGCGATAGATACAATACAGCCACATGCCGACCTCCTTCCGTCGTTCCAAACGGTTCGATTATGGTGTGTCCAGGCCTGTCAAAAAAAAAGGCAGCTTCGAATAGAATTATTCTTGTAAATAAGGCAAATTAACAGTTAGACTATAAAACATTTGTCTTGCCTGTCATATTACTTACCTGCGCTTATCCCAGTTAAATAACTGATTCATTCAGCAGGCCTCAAAGGTAAAACTATTCTTTGTTTTAATTCTAGAGCGTTGAATTACAAAAATAAGTACATTCTTAGAAGAGGCCAGTACTAAAGAGATACTTATTATTTATTTCAAAACTTCTGTAATATATACGGGCTCGATGTAACACGCAGTCTTTTCTTTTTTATTCGGATAGGGCGAGACCATACTTAACAATATGCAAGAACTTTAGCTAGGTGCTAAGGTTTTTTGATCAGCCTGATATCAATCCATAACGTGTCCCTTTCTATTATATACTGTTACCTACGTTTTTAATTTGTAATAAAATTACCAAATTCATTTTCAATATACTACATACATACATATCATCACACCACATCCCTTGCAGGGTAAGCAGAGAGAACAGAGTGCCAGAGAACTTTCAATATACTATCTAGAATTATTTATTGTTATTATTTCAAGGACCTTTTAAGTTATTACTTTTTGTTTTAAAACAATACCTGTATTATGACAATTATAATAAAGAAAGTTTAATACGAATTGCTCATTACAACGGTTACTATTACAACAGTATCTGCTATATACAGGGTGTCCCAAAATTCAACGATAAGCCGGCACCAGCAGATGGACCTACATATGACTACTCGAGAACAAAAAAGAAAAAAATTCTACCTTGATTTTTTTTTTCATTACGACAAAAAAACCGATTTCTTTAAAAATCGTCATCTTTTATTATATTATTAAGTGCCATTGCTACAATTTTACAAGTAATTCTGTGATTTTTTTTGTATTGGCAAGGTAAGTAGTACTACTATCGATCACAACCATTAAAAATTCCAGAATATCTATAGTTTTTACACAAAAATCAACCAAAACTATGTTTTTTTCATAAATTATGTAAGATTTTGACTTTCAGCTCACTTTCACTCATCACAGTGAAAAAAAAAAGTATGGACACTACTGTGGCAAATAGTATTAAAAATTGGCGCAACTAACTACAATTCTAAAATGGTATAACATTCTAGGCAAACTAGCCACAAAAATATACTTAGGTGTACTATTTCAAAATAACAACCATACTTCGAAAATTGTTAGTGTTGATAGTAATCACTTCTACTATGTAGCCAAAATGTTTTTGTTGCAAGTTCTCAGAATTTGAATGAGACATGTGCGTAGTCCATAAGATAACATAAGTTAGAAAGAGATAGATATAGAGAGATTAGAATTTACTATATTATTAAAATTACAATAAATGTTCGAATTGTTTGCCATTGGCAGTAATGCAGGCACGACATCGTCTTAAAAATGAACGTTTTATTTTTCTTGCATATCTGATTCTGTTCATGTGATCCACAGCCTGAATTATTTTTTGGCGAAGCTCGTCCAAGGTTGCAATGGGTTTTGAGTAGACTCTGTCCTTTAGACAACCCCAATAGAAAAAATCCAGGGGATTTAGATCGGGTGAACGAGGTGGCCATAAGATAGGACCAAGTCGCCCGATCCAACGCCCTGGGTACTCTTGGTCTAAGTACTCTCGCACAGGGCGGGCATAGTGAGCTGGGCAACCATCGTTTTGAAACCACATGTTTTGCAAATCACTTAAGGGCACGTCTTCTAATAATCCTGGTAACTCATTTTGTAAGAAGTTCAAATAGCTATTGCCATCTATGTTTCCTTGTAACTCAAAGGGCCCTATCACTTTTCCATTTATTATGCCCGTCCATAGGTTAACCTTAAATTGATATTGGGATTTGTCTTCTCTCACCAGGTGCGGATTTTCATTGTTCCAGCTATGAAGATTGTGAAGATTTAAATAGCCATCTTTCTTGCAGGTTGTTTCATCCGACCATAAAACTTTGTCTAAGAATTGGGGATCTTCCCTGTGTTTTTGCAGCATTACACGGCAAAATGCGACCCGCAGTGGATAGTCCCGCGGTAATAACGCCTGCACGCGCCTGTAATGATATGGATGAAACTGGTGACGTTTTAAAATTCTATGTGCAGTACTTTTTGGAATTCCCGTTGCTACTTGTATGCCACGTACAGAGGTAGTTGTATCGCTTTCTATTTCTTTGAGAACTTCTTCATCGTGTTCCGATCTAGGTCTTCCAGCGTTTCTCCTGTCAGATGGTATACGACCCTCCGAAAATGCTTGATGCACGTTAATAAATACGCGATAATCCGGATACCTTTGAAGAGTAGGGTACCTTGCTCGATATAATCTGCTAGCAGCGTTGGCATTGCATCGGCATTCTCCATAAATTAGGTGCATATTAGCGTATTCTAACGCTGTATATGGTAGCGGCATAATGAATGCTAAACACTTGAAAATAAGGCAAAACTTCTTTAAAAAAACACAAAATCACAGTCTAAAATAATGCCAAGTCAGGTCAATTTCCAGGTCACTTAATTCAATCCAAAGTCGTTAGTATCAGAGCCACTTTAATTAAAACAGAACGGTGTGCAGTAAACAAAGAAGTAGAGCGTACTGACTTGCTGTGCTGCTGAGGACATTAATTACTTCTCTACCTGCATTAATGTTACTAAACAATTAGCATCTATCTATCTCCCTCTAACGTATAATCTCTCTATCTCTGTCTAACTTATGTTATCTTATGGACTACGCACATGTCTCATTCAAATTCTGAGAACTTGCAACAAAAACATTTGGGCTACATAGTAAAAGTGATTACTATCAACACTAACAATTTTCGAAGTATGGTTGTTATTTTGAAATAGTACACCTAAGTATATTTTTGTGGCTAGTTTGCCTAGAATGTTATACCATTTTAGAATTGTAGTTAGTTGCGCCAATTTTTAATACTATTTGCCACAGTAGTGTCCATACTTTTTTTTTTCACTGTGATGAGTGAAAGTGAGCTGAAAGTCAAAATCTTACATAATTTATGAAAAAAACATAGTTTTGGTTGATTTTTGTGTAAAAACTATAGATATTCTGGAATTTTTAATGGTTGTGATCGATAGTAGTGCTACTTACCTTACCAATACAAAAAAAAACACAGAATTACTTGTAAAATTGTAGCAATGGCACTTAATAATATAATAAAAGATGTCGATTTTTAAAGAAATCGGTTTTTTTGTCGTAATGAAAAAAAAAATCAAGGTAGAATTTTTTTCTTTTTTGTTCTCGAGTAGTCATATGTAGGTCCACCTGCTGGTGCCGGCTTATCGTTGAATTTTGGGACACCCTGTATACAATAATGTTCATAATTATTACTTAAACAACTATGTAAACAAATAACTATTTTGAATTATCACAATAAAATAATCTATAGAGTGAAACCGCAACGGTTCTCAATTGTATTTTTTATTACTCATAATTTTATGAAGTATCTTTATTCAAGAAAGAGTAATAGCGCCGAGTACGTTGAATGTATACATAAACAGGGATCGTTTTCGCTTTTTCCTTAAATGTACATACATAATATCCCTTCACGATTTTTATTATTTTCTTCCTGTGCTGTATTTAAAAAACGTTAGCCGTTCTCTCAATACTTAAATTAGCGCTACATCCGCAAGTGAAACCATACTTTTATCAAACGGAAATGTTAACACATCATCTAATAATTGCTATTACAAAAATTGCATGACTTGTAACAAGAGTAAAGTGTGTCGCGTGAGCAGACAATGATATTCTCCGCCCGCCAATCATTCTGTTAATTGGAGAGAATCATTGCTTAGAAAGTACGTCGGTCTCTGTGCGGGCGCAGGCCACGGGCACGTCAATAGTGTGACGAGTGACGAGTGCACCGCAGTGTCAACGGACACGCGGCCGAGTGCAACAAACTACTCAACACGGTCGTTCACGTCACCACTAATTTGTACACGGTAATACTATGCTCATAACACATAGAGTAACTAACGTATTTGTGTTACCATTACGAACGCAAAACGTGATGTAGCAACGCGGGATCGTGAGATTTCATTACAATGAGTGAAGCGGGATTGATATGTCTTCGCTGTTTCTTTATTAATACTTAATGCCTTTTGTAATAGTTAACTATATTTAGCGGTTATTATATTATTATGTAATTTTAACCTGCTTTACTGGTTCAAAGCGGTTTGATTGTAATATGCCAGATTTGTAACCTTTTTTTTTGTTTTCTCTGTGGCATTACATTTATTCAATATCGCGGTAGCAGACGGATGGGCTAAAACCAGGGCCGGATCTACCATATGGCTTTTAAGGCTTCAGCCTAGGGCTCCGTGGATTCAATCCATCTAAGTTAAGTCAAAGTCAAAAATAGACGATAATGATTTAAAGAATTTATCAAAGGAAAGTGCAGAAAAGTTGTTTTATAGTTTGTTAATTTATTTACGATTATATTTAACAAACACTAAGGTTTTCTTATAGTATAATATAAATCAAATATTTTACTGTCTTAGGTGGGCCCCTAATTAGTATTAGCATAGGGCCTCCTAAACTCACGTGGCTCTGGCTAAAATCACAGTGGTCTTTTTTTTCTGCGCTTTTACGGAGCGGAGAGGTTGTGTGACTACATTCAATCTTAGACAGCAGAGTTTGATAAAATCAAGTTATTCTGTATGAAGATATTTTTAATATTGACAATCGAAGTTGACGGTCATGTTTCCCACGATAGTTTGGTGGTTGAAAATCACAGTTGGTGCTGATAACACCAATTACCACACGCAAATGGATAATACTGACATTACGACTATAATTACATTAATAATACGTTTGAATGTAAACTCATTTTATAAAATTAAAATTATTATTACATTTTATATTTAAACTTATATATTAACAAACGCATTAGACGAAACAAACTAAAAATAATTAATAAAAATATCTGATCTCATTAATAGCAGTCAAACAGATTCTGTTTGACTGCTATTAATGAGATATTGATAATTTCACTAATGGAATGAATAGATAAATGCTAAAATTAAGCTCCCATACAACAAACATGATTATTTTGCCATTTATAGATAATGGTACGGAACCCTTCGTGCGCGACTCCGAGTCGCTCTTAGCCGGTTTTTTGAATATAATCAAATTGAGTTTTCAAACATGTGTCAAAATAAAATATCTTTTAAATCAAAATCACTAAGAAGTATTGATACCAACTTTAAAGTAAATCACCCTTAAAATAACTTTCCGCCCCTTTTTAACTGGGTTAGGAGATAAACCTCAATAAAATATGAATCACATCTTTCATCAATTCTGTTAAAGAATGTTTATGCAAAATTTGAAATAGATTGGACCAAGGAATCACGTTGTCCCATACAAACTTTGCCCTGCTTTAAAATAATTCATTCACAATTCAACACCTGTTATGGTACTGTATGAGTTAGAATAGATAAATACAAATCAATAATGAGTATATATTACGTCACTTGTGCTTCTAAGGTCTATTGAACATCGTGAAAGGCGTGTGGGGTGTTTGATTGGCGGCACAGTCAGCGCATAAGGTCGCTGAGTCAGGGGCCCTTCCTGCGCTAAAGCCTTTTGGGGAAATGTTACGTGAGCCGTGGTACGCGAGTAGTAATCCAATGCCACGACGCATTGTTTGACGATTCTGTTAACGAGCCTATGAAAGGAACTGATATAGAATTCATATTATGTTGCTATTTGAAAAGAAAAGGTATATAATACAGACTTTTTTATATTCTAAAACTCCGTACAATTAAGAACATTTAACGCAGTCACGTACGTATTTTCACGTACGTACTTCTAGCTGCTTTTTTATTATATAATTCATATTGTTAGTAGATTATTTATATATCCTTCCTCGTATATAATCTTACCTAGTGTATAATATTATACAGGGTATGTATTTTTCCTTCTATAGGAATGCATAAAATGAAAATGAAATGGATAATGTAATAAAAAAAATATAATGGATGTGCTATTATTATTATATTCTTAATTTTTATAAAGACTACATCCTGCACTAAGGAAATAATTTTTGTATTGTGGAGGACTTAACAAACATGCGATTAACGCTTACAAATTATAATTATACCCAGACTCAGATCAAGAATTTGTGGTTCACATAAAGTATTGTCCTGCGTGGGAATCGAATCTACTATATTTGGCACGATAAGTCGGTATTTTAACCACTAAACCATCTGCGCATCGATTATTAAATTTATATTTGTAGAGATGCTGTTGATGCTTTTGCGGCCATAAATAGCCGGTTTTGCCGGATTAGTACTAAACTCGCAGAAAATCGATGTTTGATTACCTAGTAGCAATTTGCTAGTGAATTACAGTGAATACAGTTAGCGAAAGAATTGGAGGTCCAAACCTTTACGGTAGGCAGCGACCTGACTATGCCTTAATATTGTAGAGATCCATGAGTAACAGTTACGACTTACCATCATGTGAGTTGCCTCATTCCAAGAATAACTTATCATAATATTGATTATTTATAAAATTTATTTATTGTTATGTATATACACTATTCTAGTTTTGTTTACACTTTACATAACAAAAATCGGCCAAGTGCGAGTTGTACTCGTGCACGAAGGGTTCCGTAAAACTAAAAAAAATATGTGATATATCTAAAAATTTAAGGTTTTCGGAATTTGTCCTTTATATGTGCTATAAAACATAGCTTCATGGCAAATTTCAAGATTCAAGGTCGACTGGAAATAATACCCTTTAGGTTTTGATTCCCTTGCAAGTATTTGCGAGTTTCGAAATATGTGGCTTAAATTGCTGTCTCTTTTGATTGCGTTGACATAGAAGTTTGATTTTATTACAGCTTAAAGGTAATATAGACCTAAGTATTTGATATGAATTTCAATTTAATACCTCTACACGTTCAGGAGGAAAAGGGGTAATGAGTTAAAAATTATTAAAATATTTTTATACATAATATAATTAAAAATTTACTGTTTTCACAATTTATCCTTTATCTGTGCGTTGATGTAGACGGTGCTTTATAGTAAATTTCAAGATTCTGAGTTCACGAGAAGTACTGTGTAGGTTTTGATTCCCTTGCGAGTGTCGAAAATTTGCAGAAATTTGCGACATAAACAGCTGTATCTTTAGATTGTGTTAGCTTAGATTTTTTGATTTTTTCACAGCTCCAAGGGACTGTAGACTTGAGTATTTGATATAAATTTCAGCTTGATACCTCCACGCGTTCCGAGAGAGAGCGAGACGAGACGCGAGAAAAAGTATCTTGACAGACAGACAGACGGACGGACAGACAGACAGACGGACGGACAACAAAGTGTTCCTATAAGGGTTCCGTTTTTTTCCCTTTCGAGGTACAGAACCCTAAAAACCGTATTATAGCGTCCAGTCGATAGCTTTAAATTGAAATATAACAACTCTGTCTATTGCCGTGTGGTCAACAATTGCATTCCTAAAGAGTGTTGACTTCTAGCCATCGAGAGCCCTCCCTTATTCAACTAAATTGTCTCCCAATCACGGTTAATTATGTATCTTCATCCATGTTCTTATCCTCACTACTTAGGGTCGACACAATATGTACTCCTCTTCCATAGTGCATATTGCAAACGCTATTGCCATTACTTTTATGACCGGCCACTTGCCTGACAATGCTCTTTGGAAATATAATATTTGGCAAGACAACATTAGATGGTGTTGGCTCAGATTAATTTAAAGCTCTTAGTCATGTTTTACGACAACCATGAGCGATGTAAGGGTTGGCAGTAATCGTGGCTGTTATCACACAGCCCGTGGTTGATTATGTATATGTACTTATTTCTTATTCCTACTCTTTTATTCAAATTCCGTTTACAAACTGTGATGGTTATAAAAATGCTGACAGTGAAGACAATGGCGATTCCAGGTCAAATGTTATTCTCAGCGCTACATAGATTTATTCCTTAGTGAAGGGTCTTCAAAAGTAAGACTGGTCATTGGCTATAGCAGATTATACAAAGTAGCGAATGAAGTAGTGGCTAGTTTATAAATAAATAAAAGCACGTCAAAGGACTCGTGTGTCGTGTTGTGGTCGCGTGGTGATTTGTCAATGTCTTTGGACATTGGAACGGCTGTCAACTGTCAACCACAAATAATAAGTAGATAAAGTATATACGAGAAAATGGATGTGTATTTTTATGAAAAGAAATATAGTAATGTATTTTCGTTATGTATCTTTACAATCCATACATACGTATTCAGTATGAGCCTCCTTTATAATCAGAACGAAATCGGTCTGTTATTCCATACCGGCTAAATGATTTTTTTTATTATAAATTTTATTTGAAGTGCTAGCTGAATGATTGATTACAGACTTGTTGACATTAACCTTTTTAAAAAAAACTAATAGCTAATGTAGACCCGCGTCTGATTTTACCCTAGCCGACGTCACGGGTGACTGGACTAGGGAATAGTCCGTCACCCGCAGAGAAGTTAACTGCGTGCCGTGCCCTCACCCAGCCCAAAGATGATGGGGAGGGAATATGGTGGTTATGGGGTCACGCGCCGCCTTTCATTGCCGAACGGGCAGCGTGTGTCCAGCGATCATAGCATGCCAAAAATAAACCAGAAGTGATGTTACGTCTTCGACGACTACGTGATCCTATACGACTTCTGCAGACAGAAAACTGTAGTTACATGTAGCTTACTTTGTTATATTACATATGTTACATACTCCATACACATAAAACGATACCAATGTAATTGATTCACGTCAGTAGACCAAGTTATTACGAAAAATTAACTCTTAAAATTTGTTTGTCCCTTGGGCAAGTACTTTTTCCTAAGTGGAATATATCTCTCTTTATTAATACCCTGCAACATGTATGAAGTGTTTTATGATAATTGGTTTAATAGTTAAAACGTGAAAGAGTAACAAACAAACTCACTTTCACATTTATGCTAATTACAGCCAATGCTGTAATTATTGTGAAGCTAAAGGGTAAAAAGCCTCTACGTAATGGGGCAAGAAATATGTATGTAGAATAAACAGGTCAAAACCATGACGCTCATCTCTGACTTTTGCTCGCTTACAAACTTTTGCTTGCTTTACTTAAAGATAGATTGTTAGGAAACTTGTTTGAGAAATTTTCTAGATGGTCTATGGACTTTGGCCACCGAAGACAAAGATCGGGTACCGGTGGCCCGCTCGCACGGCGAAGAGAGGTGTTTGCAAGGTGGGTCCATGGAGTTGCGTACCGCCTCTTCTGTCGCCCCGGATGATTTGTCGGGGCGCGACCACATCCATGGTCCACCTTGTGGGGAAAAAAAAAAGATGGTCTATGGACTCAATTAACAAAATTTTTGACGCCATTTTATAGTTTTGTGTTCTTGTTAGTGAGTTTTATTTATACCAATCTGTATCGTATACTATGAGTACATGTTTATATATCTTCTGATAGTAAGCAATATAATTTTAGGGATGAAAGCTAACACTCACTGTTTAAAAGCCTCATAGCAGTGGTCCAAAATTTGCTGGATTTCAAAGCAATTTTTTTTATAAACGCTATTCCGTAAAAAATAAATTTCCATTTAATTATACCACAAATCAAATGGATCAATATGACGCTCATGCTTCATCATGTGGATATTCTTGCAAGATATTTTGATATTTATGACAGATTATATAAAAGGATCAGAAGAACAACGACTCTTTGTCCGAAATGTTAATTTTATAATATACTATATGGCTATTTTGGGTTACCACGATCGCTAAAGGAAAAAAAGTTGTTTGACTTTTTATAAGTGTCACTCATATATTGGGTATATAATTATCGCTGTCGGGGCATCGACTCGAGAGGGTAAACCGCCGAGCGGGCCACCGAAGACAAAGAACGGGTACCGGTGGCCCGCTCGCACGGCGAAGAGAGGTGCTTTGCAGGGTGGGTCTATAGAGTCGCGCGCCGCCTCTTCCGTCGCCTCGGATCGGTTTGGCGGGGCGTGACCACCTCCATAGTCCACGGCAAAAAAAGGGTATATAAGTATAAAATTATATTTTAAGTTAAGTTAAACTGTATATACCTATTCAGAAAATGTCATTAATGATATTAGTTGACAGTATTTGAAGATTAGCGTGCTTAAAAATCGGGGTACGCGATTTTATTTATGCAAATACTATTTGTCTATTAAAAGGTTTTCTCACGTATCAAAATGATATAGCTTACTAGATTCATAAATAATGCGTTAATAATAAATTCGCATTTATTTTCTATTTTAATTAAAATATAACAAAAGGGATAGCGATATTATAAAGTTAGACAAGATAGGAGAATGTTTGAGGGCAAAGACCCCCCATATCGGCTGTCATGTTCATGATACCGGCTATTACCGACGGCTTAACGTGCTCTCTAAGGTACGGATTACTTACTATTTAGAATTAAGCTGTCAATCTGAGTAGTTCGTTTCGTGATTAGTTCATTAAAACAAACATTCTTCAACTTTATATATATAAATAAAAAATATGGAATATAACTTAAAGTAATTTATAATACAATAGAGCCTATAACGCTAAGTTTTACAATTAAAGTATTTACAGAGTAGGGGATAAAAACAAAAGGTGCAATCAGGCATCGAAACATTCGCTGTCCATCGCCCAGAAAGCTAACAACATCCCGACTAGAAATTTTTTCGTCTTCCTTAGCAGGACCGGACCGGGCATGCCCGATCTGGACCAGATAAGGTATGTAACGCAGAAGATATATCTGGACCCGATCAGGAAAACCTTATCGGGTCCAGATCAGGCATTCCTGATCGGGTCCAGATCAGGCGTTCCTGATCGGGTCCGGATCAGGCGTTCCTGATCGGGTCCGGATGAAATTTTACTGATCGGAACCAAATCAATCATCTGCGTTATATATCTTGCCTGATCCAAAACGAGTATGCACAGTCCGGTCCTTTTAAAAAACATGAATATCTTAAAGAACATGTTTATTAGGTAAAAATATAAATTAATATATGACGTAGGCACCGAATGCAGTGCTATATTCTTATCATAGAGAGTCCCAGTGAGCCGTTCCGATTATGGCGCAACCACCAGATGCTAACGACTGTAACTGTCGCCTGAATTTCTCATTCATGATCTGATTGCTCTGTTTTAATCTGATTCCATAACAACTAATTTAATATTAGGCCATGTCATTACGCTACGGAGAATCTTAACATCGCGATTCAAATAATGACGTCATTTTACTAACGCCATCTATTTATTATGACCCAAAACATTAAATGTTAGAATGGTTGTTACAATATAATATTTCTATCTATCTATGTTTTCAAATGTTAGGTACATTCATATATATATATATATATATATATATATATATATATATTATTTATTTTTACTTTAAATATAAATTATTTTTATATTATTAATTAAACATTATTATTATTATTAAATACATATGATTAATTAAAGATTTCAGATTAATCTCCTCTGATGCAAATACAATTTCGCCGTGGCATAAATATGACAATCATGTCACTTTTTGAATTTTGATTGATATTTTTTTTGTGTTAAGAAAACTGTTTCTGGTTCTGATATACTACAAGCCTTACTATATACTTGATGATATTTCACATCAGGCTATCCTGATCAGGACCAGACCTGGTCCTGATAGGGTTTGCCGGATCCGGCATGCCTCATTCTGTCCTGATCGGGTCCTGATCCGGTATGCCTTACCATACTTGATGATATTTCACATCAGGCTATCCTTATTTGGTCTTGACCTGGTCCTGATCCGGTATGCCTTACCATACTTGATGATATTTCACATCAGGCTATCCTTATTTGGTCCTGACCTGGTCCTGATCCGGTATGCCTTACCATACTTAATGATATTTCACATCAGGCTATCCTTATTTGGTCCTGATCCGGTATGCCTTACCATACTTAATGATATTTCACATCAGGCTATCCTTATTTGGTCCTGATCTGGTCCTGATCCGGTATGCCTTACCATACTTGATGTTATTTCACATCAGGCTATCCTGATCAGGACCAGACCTGGTCCTGATTGGGTTTGCCGGATCCGGCATGCCTTATTCTATCCTGATCAGGTCCAGATACATGATCTGGTTGAACCATACTTTTTTTCTAGTCGGGATTACCACATTGAATAGCAATGCTAACCTTTTAAAATATAGGCCAGCCCCATGACCACGTGAAGCAGTAATTTGTATTTTTGCGATGAAAAAAAAAGGACTGACAAAAAGAAATGAAAATTGTTAAATGATTTTTTTTTATTGATTATGGTGGCAAACGAGCAAGTCGCACACCTGATGGTAAGTGTTACTGCTACCCATGGCAGCCCACCTTTACAATATCTAGGTAAAGCTTAAGCTGCTGCCTACGAATGAAATCCCCAAACCCACCCAGTTGGGCTTATACATATAAGTATAAATGAAAAAGATTATCGCATTTGATCAAGCTTCAATAGATCTGTACTGATGAGAAAATAACATATATCGTTAATTAGAAGACATGCAATAGTTGGACAGGATAGGTAGATACGGTTGGTTTAATTTATTAAATGATGAGAGAATTAACGCAACAAACTAGTTCTTGGAGCAATCCAAAAGAATCTGTAATAAGTATTTTTAAATAGTTTATACTGAACTGAACACTTGTTATTAGCCGCTTATGTCTGAGACAGCTGCTCAGGCATGTTTTATCTTAGGATGTCGAGTGACATTTTTCAGTCAGTTAATTGTCAAGACTGTGGATCTCGCAGGCAAACCTCGAGTTTTTTGATGTACCAACTATTGGCATCCCGTTGACATTCAAACACCTGCCTCCTGTTTCTGGTGTTATCTAAGATGTTTACGTTACAATGTTTTAACAGGTATTATGAAATAATAGGTAGATATTACAATTTTTTTATTTTAATATTATCTTGTAGGTAATTGCTCCTTATTTTGATAAAATCTACCTATACGTTTATATTATAAAGCTCTAACTAAAACGTTTTTATTTATTAACATATTACGTTATGAAAAATTTGCTGTGTAGTAGCGGCTAAGCGGTGAGGAAAGTTTTAAATATGAATGTTGAAGGCTTTAGGGGTAAAGGAAGACCAAAGAAAAGATGGATGGACTGCGTGAGACATGACATGGATAGACAGAGAGTGACTGCAGAGATGACTTCTGATAGGACTGTATGGAGGAAGATGGCATATTGCATCGACCCCAAGTAATTGGGGTAAAAGCAAGATGATGATGAGATATTTTTAAATATTACTTTTCTTGCTATAACCACAGATGGCTACAAAAATTAATCGCAATATAACGGATACCAAAAAAATGCAATTCGACAATTTGAACATTTAATAATGTTCAATTTATCGACGTTTTTTTCGCGCGCATTCCGCGTCGATCAAATAAACATCAATCTTTCGTCATTCATAGCCTCAATCCGACAGCAATTTCTGGTGGTAAAATATATGTTGATCAACCACCTTGACGGTTTTGTGTATGTGAAATACAGTCACATATTAAATCGCGAAATTCTACATGAGCAACTACTAACTTTATGCAAACATAAGTTACACACAGATAGATAATTACTGTCCGGTCGATGGCCCTGTACGGCGCACCGGTGTGGGCGGGGTCCCTGACCGTCCGACTCAGGGCTCTTCTGTGGCGACCACAGAGGGCCATGGCGGTCAGGGCTGTACGCGGGTACCGCACGGTGGCGACGGAGGCAGCGTGCCTGTTGGCCGGGAGTCCCCCGTGGGACCTGGAGGCGGAAATGCTCGCCGATTTGTATCGGCGGGTGTCGGGGGTGCGCGCGGAGGGCGGTGTGGCCTCTTTGAGGGAACTCACCGCCTGGCGCATTGACGCCCGCCTAGATGTCATTGCCCGTTGGGCAGTCCGGCTGGAGAGGCCTCGGTTCGGTGTGCGGACCGTAGAGGCCTTCCGGCCGGTGCTGATGCAGTGGTTGGAACGGCGGCACGGGGTGCTCTCCTTCCGACTGGTGCAGGTTTTGACGGGGCATGGATGCTTCGCCAAATACCTGCACAAGGTCGTCAGGAGGGAGAGTACACCGTCCTGCCACCACTGCGATTGCGACGAAGACACGGCGCAGCATACGCTCGAGGTTTGTGCCGCTTGGGCAGAGCAGCGTCGTGAACTCGTCGCAATCATCGGTGCCGACCTGACGCTGCCGACCATCGCCAGGGCGATGCTCGACAGCGTCAGGAACTGGGACGCGGTCGCAACCTTCTGCGAGGCAGTAGTCTCGCGGAAGGAGGCGGCGGAGCGCGTGCGCGAGGAGCGTCTCCTCGACGGCGCGAGCCGCCGCCGGCGACTGGGGCGGCGCAGGCGCGATTACCTGCGCCTGATGCCGCCCTAGCCAAGGCCGCGGGTGACTGGATCGGGGAATTAGTCCGTCACCCGCCGAGAGGCCGACCGCGTGAGGAAAGACCGACATCCTACCCGAGGGGGGGATGTCGGTCGAGGAGAGGGTACTCCTCAGGGGTATTCCGTCGGGCCGACCACTGACGTCAAGTCACTCTGCTCCGGTGGTCGGCCCAACGACGAAGGCGACGTCACGGGTGGGTTACGGGTGTGCGCGCTTACGCCCCTCTGTCACCCCGGACGGAGTGGTGCGAGGAGTGCGCCGACCGTAGCCCACCCCCCAAAAAAAAAAAAAAAAAAAGATAGATAATTACTGGCCAACTGAGAATCTTAGTAAACCATCTGTTACGCATTATAATTCATTTAATTTATTGCTATCTTGATTTTATATCGTTGACATATAAAATAAATTAATTAAATATATACTATAATAATAATAGTCTTAGTAAAATAGAAAGAATAGAATTCACTACTTACTACCTTGCCCATGGCTGTCATAAAATATGATTAACATACATACATATCATCACGCCATATCCCTTGCAGGGTAGGCAGAGAGAGAGAACAGAGTGCCAGAGAACTCTATCTCTGCATACTTCACTCGCTTCCTCAACATTCATAATTCTCTTCATACACGCTCGCCGGTTTCAAAGACTTTTGACTCCACCTTCCTTCAGTACATGACCGATCTGGTCTAGGTAGGTTAGTCTCGGTCTCCCTCGGTACCTACATCCTTCCAGCATAGCATAACTTCTTAACCAGACGTTCGTTCGGCATTTTTTCCACATGTCCGAACCATCGGAGCATTCCCTTTCGCATCTTTACACCAATACTCTCTTTCATACCTACTCGCTCTCTTACGTCGTCGTTACGAATGCGGTCGGTCAGCCTAACTCCACAGATTTTCCGCAGAGATCGCATTTCGACCGCATTAATTTTACTTAATTGTGGTAGGACCACGCTGTGGACAGTTTTCTGTCTACAGCCGCGGGCCGGTCCGTCCGGGGTAGTACCACACTCTCGCAGAAGATCGACGTCTGAGTAATGGCAATGTGCTATTGCGCTTCGTTTGGTGAGCGAGAGAGCCGGCAGCCCAACTGGGGTGGGTTCGGGGTTTGTATTGGTTGGCAGCGGCCTAGCTATACCATTGGCAAAGGTCCATGGGCGGCAGTGCCACTTACCGTCAGGTGTGCTGTCTGCTCGTTTGCCACCATAAGCAATAAAAAAAAAAAAAAAATAATAAAAAAAAAAAAAACTTTCATACTCTTTTCTGCATACCCAACTCTCGCTTCCATACAGTAATGTTGGGACAAGCACTGCGTTATGTATTGCTACACGTGCCTTCTGGCTGAGGTGGTGGCTGCCGAGAAGTTGCGCAACGCTCCGTTCACTCTATTTCCCACATTCACTCTTCGCTCTATGTATGTTCGCTCAGTGGTGTAGCTTCCATCTCGGCTAAATCCACATCCAAGATATACAAATTCATCCACTTGCACTAGTACATCATTACCTATTGTTACTCTTACATCTGTTCTGGCTTCATCTCTTTCAAAGACCATTATTTTGGTTTTGTTCACATTCACGCGTAGATCCCTAAATATGATTATGGAATATAATATTCATATAATATCTATTCAAAAGAGAAAAAACAAGGTCAGAATAGCGGGTTATAGTAGGACAATTTCCCTTCTATTGTAGAGGAGATTCGAAGCGGACGAGTACGACGAATAAGAGCCGAAATGATGAGTCTTGGTTTTTACCAAGATACAAACACGTACAAATTATTAGTATATGCTGTAGAATATTATTTATATTAGTGTTATATATTAATAGTCCTCCCGTGACCATGATCACTGTAAAGTGTTCGAAACGTCGGGAAATTAAAAATCAAATACAAACGCGATAGAATCCGTAAAAGTAGTTTTATTTCAAATGTATAATTATAATTATTTGCTGTGCGGCAGCGTCTACGAATACTACCAAACATTACTTTGCTCGTGGATGTCGTAAAAGACGACTAAGAGCTTTATATAGACCTAGATCAACTCCATCTGATGGCATTTGGTCAACAATTACATTCCCAAGGAGGGTTGACGAAGTAATGAGGGTTGACGAATAATAGTTAACTCGTGATCGGGTGCCGCTTGTGGGATCTGGTCCAGCCCTTTTCCTTTCTTTTTTGTTTTATAAATATTCTTAGTTTAATTTTGTATTATATACAAAATTTTAAAAATGAATCTTTATTCGAAGGGCATATCACTGGAGCTAACATAAATTAAACATGTAACCAAACTCTTTTGTGAAAAAATATAATAAAAAAAAAATGACGAGCCCACTGAGTTTCTTGCCGGATCTTCTCAGTATGTGGCTGCTTTTCGATCCGGTGGTAGATTAATTAAATTTAATTTAAAAAAAAACAATGTAAAATTGACAATATGTAAGTGCCCCTATGGGGCTTATGCAAAATAAATGATTTGATTTGATTTGAAAATGTGGGTCGACCTCCCACTAGATAGGTCGAGGATTTGGTGAGAATTGCCAGTAGTAGTTGATGGTGGGCGGCACAGGACCGCTCCTTTTGGCATTTTATGGACAGGTTAGTTCAGCAGTGGAAATGGATATATAATATGCGCCTAGTTCATTATTGAGAAATGGTCTTTCCACTGCGGTGTATGTGTGTGTGTACGCGCATATGCACGTATATTAGTGTGAAATTATATCGAAAAACCAAAATTTATTTCATCACACTTAATTTCAAGTAAAGGATATTTAAAATGGTGACGAAATTAGCAGTGTAACCATATGACAATTATAGCGCTAACGGGCGTAATAAAAGGCTTTGCTCATATTAACGTAAAAATAACGAACGCAAATTGGATTATATGTTCATGTACAGTAAACGTAAATCGAGGCTTAATGTCTGTGCAATGACGTCCTCGATATAAACAACTAAAACTAAAATATAACACTTCAAATATCTATATATTTGAAGTGTTATATTTTATATATAAGTCCATTTTAATTTATTAAAATCAATATTTTCTGTATGGTGATAAAGTAATCATACAGTTCACCATCTCTTTCTTTCACGCGGATATCATAATAAAATTATTATTACTTAAAAGTTATAAAGCGTAATACATGTATTTCTCATTTTTGTCTTAAGGCCTCGGCAATATATTCTTTAGATAATAAATAAAAAATAAACAATCCTTTAACAATAAAATAGTTCTCCAATATCTCTTAAAGGGACCGCCAATTTTTTGATATATAAGAATCTTTGATCAGCTTTCTAAAACATTGTTCATCTACTTTATCGTGAAAATTCTAAAACACTACATTAAGATAGCATTATATGACCGACAAATTCATTTTTATAATAAATCCAAGTGTTATAATGTAGTAAAAAGATGTGTATGGAATGTACGATTGTAATTAGTTGCAAGGTGAACTCACGTCCGTAGTTGCAAAACTGATAGGAAGCTCATAGTTTGTAGTTTACGTTTAGTAACAGTTTGAATAGTGATTTATATGTAAATATAAATAATAATTACGCGTATCTACTTTATTATTCAACTAACTGAGTTTATGGTTTCATATACGTAAAAATTGTCTATTTGCTTATCTATACATCCTAGCACTCCGTTATACTAATTTAGTAAAAATCGTTAATGTTTAGTTCTACTTTACGAATTTTAAATATTTTACAAAGTAAACTAGTAGTTTTGAATATAAATGTGAACATACCAACAAACAAACTCTTTAGCTTTACTAGAGTAATTACTAATTAACGTCCTTTAACCATTATAAGGTAATGGTAAATTAAGTTGAACATAATCTAGTCTCCGGATGCACACGATTATATTCGGATGTATTACACAAATTTGAAATTCAATGCCAAATTTATATGTACTTGCTATCATCGAACATAGAGAAAATGTGTCAGGGTACATTTAGCGATGCCATCGAAGACAAAGATCGGGTACCGGTGGCCAGCTCGCACGGCGAAGAGAGGAGTTTGCATGGTGGGTCTATGGGGTCGCGCGCCGCCTCCTCCGTAATCCCGGACTGATTTGGTGGGGCGAGACGCATCCATAGTCCACCCAAAAAAAAAAAGAAAAAGAAGGGTACATTTAGCGATGCTCTGGTAACATTCATAAGTATAACCGGGGTATCGACAGAAGACGGTAACCGAAAGGACAATGGGACTTGGTAGCTATAGATCGCCCACATGGTTATAGAGGTATACAGTAAATTATAAGGCTGTACGCTATTCGTTCCACTACCCCTGTTGGTTTAGGCGAGGTGGTATAGTCTGTGCCCAAAAATAAAAGTCTACAATTAGCAAGTTTTTGTTTTTATAAGATGAAGTATAACTATTATAAAATATACTAACAGAAGTTTTTAACGATAAGTAAATAAAATTAAACGAAACTGGAACACTTTTGGATAGTAATGAAGCAACTGTTGGGCGCCAGCTATAAAAGAACCTCGGTAATATCATACATATCATTATACCAACTGGGTAAATACATAATTGTACCCGTTAAGTCTTGAGAGTATCTGAGACATTCTCATATTTATAAAAATTATTAGCGATGCGTGCACCATTCCAAGTTTATATTTTGTTATAGCGTAGCGAGTTAAATGCCAGACAAATTGGTAAAGGTTTGCTGTGTTAAGCAATTAGCGGAACATGGTATTTTTACAGTAACCGTACCATGGACGTGCCTCTTTAGGAAATGTCATACTTAGTTCTACGAACTAAATATGAAGATATTATAGAATGGACGCAATTACGTGTTTGGTGGACGGAATGAAACGTTAAGTATGATTTTTATATTTTAAATTTTTATTATTATTTTGGCTCATATCATATCATAACTGACTGGCTCATATAACTGCTAGGATCGAGGCTCCTCCACAATAGAGAGGGGGTAGAATCTTCTATACCACGCTGTAAAGACATGTTGGTATACGATTTTATTTCGCGTTTTGTTTTTTGTTTTGTTTAGATCTTATCTACTATATCATTTAGTCGTCTCTTACGAACCACAGGCAAGATAAGGGGTGGTGAATTGTATTTATTCTTACCCGTTCAAGACACGGAAAGAAATTACATATCACAAACAAAATATGTTTATTGTAAAATATAAATAATGCGTAATTTACTTGCCCATTGGAATAATCAATTATATCTACTTACATTTTAACACGCCACCTGGTGGCAATTGATTTCTTTGTCTCAACACTTAAGATCGTGTATTTATAAAACTGTATAAACACCGTTGGTAGGTTACAATATACATAATGAATCCTTCACTAACGGATTGAAGTATTTCTATGGATCTTCTAGTTTATTGTTAATGTTGAAACGCCTTATTTGTCGTTATATCTTTTGCTATAATAACGGTTACGAATACTAATAACTCTACATATACACTCTGGTATACATCAGCCTGGGCTAGTTCTACTTCATCATCATCATCATCACATCCCATATATGTCCCACTGTTGGGCTTGGGCCTCCTCCGTAATGGAAATTAACCTACTATACCGCGCTGGTCCGACGTATTGATATAGGGTTTTGTGCTGAGTTTTCCTTCTGTTGTCTAGATGTTATGTGCGCTTTATATCCCTTAGTCGTCTCTTACGATCACCCACGGGCAAGATAGGAGGTGGTGAATTGTATTCTTACTCCGTCACCACACGGATAGTTCTGCGTATGCTTGATTAATGAATCAATTTCTAAAGAAATAGAATTTGGAAATCAGAGTGATATACAATAATCAAATTCTACTTGTATATTTTAGCATTATAGCATTTTACATTGTGCTTGTAAGTGAAAAGCAACTAAATAGTTAAACAGTATTTGTTAAAATAAATCAAATGAAAATATATTTGAGCAAATACTACTTACTTTGTAAGAGCTAAACACGTAGTAAGGAACTAATAACCAGTGGTACTTACTGGATGTGTGAAATGGGTAAGTTAAGGTCAATGATTTTATAGTATTACGGATAAAAAGGCCTTTTGCCTCTGAAGATATATAACCGGCTTTAGTTGTAATCGTACTCACGGGTTGAGAGCCCTCAGCGCTCACCCACAGTCCGGGTAAAGTTGTCATAGCCATCTGAGGCTAACAACTAAGACAAAAAAAAAACAAAAAAAAAAAAAAAAGTAATCGTACTAAAGGTTTCGTTCGGTGAGCGAGGGAGCCGGAAACCCAACTGGGATAGGTTTGGGGTTTGTATTGGTAGGCAGCGGCCTTAGTATTGCAAAGGTCCATGGACGGCAGTGACACTTACCATCAGGTATGCTGAATGCTCGTTAGCCATCACAAGCAATAAAAAAATAACTTATATTAAAATCATGAACCATTAAAATATTGTTTTTATTGCTCTTGAAGGCAAACGAGCAGCAGCACATCTGATGGTAGGTGTTAATGCTGCCCATGAGCCTTTTGTAATACCAAGGGTATAACCAGGCCGCTGCCTGCCAATGAAAATCTCAAACCCGCCTTAGAAAGTTGGGCTTCCGGCTCTCACGCTCACCGAATGAAGCACAGCAACATATTGCCACTGTTCAGACTAAGACTGTGGTTCTAACCCGGACAGAAAGGTCCGCAACTGTAGACAGAAAATTGTTAACAGTCTTACCATTATAGTATATAATAATATGTAATTATTATTCTCCTACTCTTATCCCAACTACTCGGGGTCGATACAATATGTAATCTTCTTCCATAGTACATATTGTAAAAGTTATTGGCAATGGTTTTACGAGCCTCCTTGGGAATGTAATTGTTGACCAAACGGCATCAGATGGAGTTGGCCCAGGTCGTTATAAGGCTCTTAATCGTCTTTTACGACATCCACAAGTAAGGGTTAGTAGTATTCGTATCCGCTACCACACAGCAAATATAAAAATAAATAAAATAAGATTCTAATCTATATCTAAATATTACGAACTACTTACACACTAAAAGTAGCAAATACACTAATTCTATACTATTTAAATTCGTCATTAATTTACTTACAAACCGGCCTCGTATTCCTTAATCATATCTCAATTTAAAACTATAATATCAACAAGATTTATTATATAAAATATTATTTTATTTTTGCGTGTCCGTGTTCGTGCTAATGACAAACAATTTAATTATCCCGTTCAAATTACATGTTACTTTAGTCATTTATCTTGTTTAAATTACATTTAGCTTAGCTGTTTCATTGAGTCGTTAGCTCGTCACTCAAGATTCGAGTTTCACTTGAAATTCAATTTAAAAATTTTGAATAGAATAAGTACAGATCATTCTATTATGATTTTGCTAGTGAAATTTATTTAAAATTATGACTATATGACATTTATATAGTCATAATTTCAAATAAATTTCTTCTTCTTATGTATTGGCAATCAGCTACTTATACGAGCTATTGGTGCCAGTGTCGAGTTATAAATATCTTCACGTTTTTAGTCTTTCAGGTTAGTCATTGTCTAAGTCAAATTGTCACCATCAACAGTGCTATGGCCACACTGTTAATGGTATCTTGTGGGAATTTTGATGGAAAACGAAAACGTTGTAAAGCACTTTTATGTATATGATATTCACTACATCCCAGTATTTCCGCCACATCACATTACATAAAATGCCATCAAAATTATCTAATATAACGTTAAAACAATAAGATATCGAATATAATACAAGAGCACCACATGACGTTTTCAAATTCTCAAAGTCTGTCCACGACCTGTCGG
This sequence comes from Lymantria monacha, assembly GCA_905163515.2. Classification (NCBI taxonomy): domain Eukaryota; kingdom Metazoa; phylum Arthropoda; class Insecta; order Lepidoptera; family Erebidae; genus Lymantria; species Lymantria monacha. The sequence goes on from LR991083.1 coordinate 23,825,108, forward strand.
CGGTGATAGGAATAGACCTGTCGTTGTTGACCATCATATCTAAGATGCTTGACAGCGACAGGTGCTGGTCGTCGATGGCCTCCTTCTGTGAGGAGGTCATCTCTTCGAAGGAGGCCGCGGAGCGGATACGTGAGGCATTTGCTTCTGCAGACTCGCTCCGTAGGCGGCGGCCAGGAAGGCGGAGGCGCCGTTACGCGCATCTCCTCCCGCCGCCTTGACTGTCGACTGGACGTGGCCAGATGGCCTAGCGTTGGGGTGTCGGGGATAGAATGTCAATAGACGATCTCTCCGGCATCCCGTAAAAGCGCGGAAGGGACCGCTGTGGTTTTAGTGGGTATTTCGGTCGAACCAGCTGACCGGCGAGTCCCACACACCCCCTCGTCTGTCACCGGCGAGGGCTAGTGCGCAAATGCATTTCCACAGCGTGAACAAAAAAAAAAAAAAAAAAAAAAGAGAGGACAGAGTGCCAGAGAGCCCTATCCTTGCATACTTCACTCTCTTCCTTGCGACACTATACATGTAATTAAACTTGTAACCTAATAGGCTAGCCATATTAAAGTCGATCAAGGGCTTAATGCGTATTCAAGTTCTTGAACGACTTTTACAATACCCATAAGCAAGATGAATTGATTTGATAAATTGTATCATATTCACTCACTATACGAATGTCACTCTATACACTAAGCATAAACTATATAGACAAGGCAAAAAAAAAACAACTAAAAAGACAAACCTTTCCTAAATTTCCCTCCAAAAAGTTCATAGACAATTTCATTTAGGTTACATACGACAGCATATGTAACCTACATCGAGCTGTATATGACAGCTGCCTAATATTTACGCTACGTGGTTATGTTACAAAAACTGTTAGTACATCGCCCCAGTTTCCTTGCATATATAATTATATACAAAGATAGAAAATAATGAGCTGAGTCGTCTCATAAAGAAATCCACTAAAACTGCGGAGAACGTTAAAATTAGATAGAGTTGGTTGGTATTATTTTTGTTAGATCTGATTATTATTATAAAAATATAAGTATAATATATATTGACAAATTGTTATTTGAACCTACTATTCCACGCTAATCAGACGGGTTGATATAGGGTTTTATTTCGAGTTTTCCTTCTCTTACTTGTTCTCTGCAAATTATATCTCTTAGTAGTTTTATACGATACCCACGAGCGTGGTGAATTGTATATTCTTATTCCGTCACCACATGGAAAAACTATTAAATAACCTGAGAAATAATTTTGATTAGGATTGCTAGTTTGATCATAAAATTGTTAAGATAATTTTGTCACATTCTGTTGTAGGACATTCAATTCTCGCATCTTATTATATTTTGGTCTTTAAGGAGACGTGTGCCATCTACCCGACTTTGTTTACACATTGTATAGACTTAATACTCAAACTTTGCAGTTAGAATTGTATTAAACAATGACACAACCCTGTTATTCAAATTACTGAAATTTAGCATTTAATATAAGCATATTAAATGCTAAATTTCAGTAAATTGGACATTCTGTTGTGTTTGTTTGAGTGTTATAATAGGCTATCTCACAACCAATTCATACCCGCATAGAATGTGACCAAAGGGATGATCCTTAAACTTATGCATATGATCATTACGACCATATGCATAAGGTGACGGAGAAGCTGTGATTTAGTGACTACGTAAATATTTTTATACTTAGGCTTATGCTGAATGACACTTATATTAGATATACTGTTGTCCTGTACAATGTCTCTATAAATAAGACCGACCATTTCTGGTCGAGTTTACTCAGCCGCTTGTGAGTGTGAAGACCTGCATTCGAATTTGGGGTCAAAGAAAAACCAACGTTTGACGTTTTCTCTACTGTAGCAATATAGAAATTGTCGCTGGTTTAGTATCTCTCAGAAATTACTTGACTAAATGTATGTTTTACACTCTTTCTCAAATGACTAGCTATGTATTTTGTTACCACCCTTTTTTTTTTTTTTTTTTCCGCATGGTGGACCATGGATGTGGTCGCGCCCCGACAAATCCATCCGGGGCAACAAAAGAGGCGGCGCGCAACCCCATGGACCCACCCTACAAACACCTCTTTTCGCCGTGCGAGCGGGCCACCGGTACCCGATCTTTGTCTTCGGTGGCCGTATGTATTTTGTTACCACCCTACGCTCTGAAATGAAGATATAAATTTTAGAGTTATAAGATTTTACTAAATTTAACTGATTGCCATTATACAGAATACAAATGAAATGTGATTAAAAACAACAATCAGATAAGAACGTATACTATAAGTTTGACTGCACAGATGTCGTAGTGGTTAAGATATCGACTTTCCATGCCAGTGTTCCCACACAAGGCAATACTTCGTGCGATCCGCAGACTGTTGTTCTGAGTCTGAGTGTAATTTGTATGCATTCATTGCATGTTTGTAGAGTACTCCGCAATACAAGGATTATTTCCTTAGTGCAGAGTCGTGTCTTGAAAGAAAAGAGGACTCACCTTCATCGCATATTTTTCATATAACCATATAAAAAAAAAAGATATTAATTACACACCTATATAATAATATAAGAGCTGGTCTATAGGTTTTACGTTTTACAATTTTGATATGGACCTAGAGACTATTTCATTCACATATTAACCGTTAAGTTGACCGTAGTTAGAATTATATAAATAATAATCTGGTATATCTCAATTAAAATCGTATGTGAGCAAAGAGTAATTAAATTGTAACGGTCATACAGCTCCTTGGACCATGTAGCATATTTGATAAAATACCTACTGTAAAGTAGTTTAAAAATATCGTCCAACTCGTCACGCTTGCTCTGCGGGATAAGATTAGAATATTTTTAAAGACCACGCTAGCAGTGAAATAAAAAAATTACCGAGGTATGAGGAATTTTTATAAAATAAATGAACTCAAAATGAAACTAACACGAAACAATAATGAAATAATTAATTTTAGTATCAATCAGATTGTGTTCTTCGTATACATCCTTGAATTGTCAGCTTTAGAAAGGGTAATATGAATAATTAAGCTATAATGGTTTCCGCGGAATGTATATATACATACATATGCACTATACATTTGAAATATATATGTTTCTGTTTAACTCACTACTCATAAAGTTCTATTTCATATTTTTTTTTACACATACATACATACATATCATCACGCCATATCCCTTGCAGGGTAGGCAGAGAGAACAGAGTGCCAGAGAACTCTATCTCTGCATACTTCACTCGCTTCCTCAACATTCATAATTCTCTTCATACACGCTCGCCGGTTTCGGAGACTCTTGACTCCACCTTCCTTCAGTACATGACCGATCTGGTCTAGGTAGGTTAGTCTCGGTCTCCCTCGGTACCTACATCCTTCCACTTTCGCATTGTATATCTTCTTAACCAGGCGTTCGTTCGGCATTCTTTCCACATGTCCGAACCATCGGAGCATTCCCTTTCGCATCTTTACACCAATACTCTCTTTCATACCTACTCGCTCTCTTACGTCGTCGTTACGAATGCGGTCGGTCAGCCTAACTCCACAGATTTTTCGCAGAGATCGCATTTCGACCGCATTAATTTTACTATCATACTCTTTTCTGCATACCCAACTCTCGCTTCCATACAGTAATGTTGGGACAAGCACTGCGTTATGTATTGCTACACGTGCCTTCTGGCTGAGGTGGTGGCTGCCGAAAAGTTGCCCCAACGCTCCGTTCACTCTATTTCCCGCATTCACTCTTCGCTCTATATCAGTGGTGTACCTTCCATCTCGGCTAAATCCACATCCAAGATATACAAATTCATCCACTTGCTCTAGTACATCATTACCTATTGTTACTCTTACATCTGTTCTGGTTTTATCTCTTTCAAAGACCATTATTTTGGTTTTGCTCACATTCACGCGTAGACCCCTTTTCTTACAATCTTCTGTCATTGTGTCGACTAGGGTCTGCAGGTCAGTCGCTGACTGTGCCAGCAGGACTGCATCATCTGCATAAAGCAGAGCATTGACCACTGAGTCGCCCATCTGGACTCCCACATTCATATCGTTCAACCTTTGGAGACATTTATCCAGATATATGATAAACAGCCTGGCTGACAGAACGCACCCCTGCTTAACGCCGATATTGACGTCAAACCAAGGCGACATTCCATCATCCAGCCGCACACAGGCTCTACAGCCCATGTAACTGGACTGCACAGCCTGTAGCAGTTTACCGTTAATACCATACTCCGGTAAAATGTCCCAAAGTTCCTTTCGTACAACCGTGTCAAATGCTCTCTCCAGATCCACAAAACTGCAGAAAACCCTCTGACCTAGAGCCAGAAGCTTCTCCACAATGTTGCGCAGAGAGAACACTTGATCCATGCATCCCCTTCCACTCCTGAAACCTCCTTGTGTCTCACACAGTAAACCATCGGACACCATCCTCATTCTCCTTTCAATAATTTTTCCATACACTTTTGCTGCCAAACTGGTCAAGCTTATGGCTCTGTAATTTGCGCAGTCATAACGTGAACCCTTGTTTTTAAACAAAGGCACGATGACTGCGCTATTCCAGTCCCTGGGAACCATTCCCGAGCTCCAACATAAATTGAGGAGCAACAGGAACGCCTCCCAGACACAAGAGCCACCGAGCTTGATCATCTCGGCAGACACCATATCAATGCCCGCTGCCTTACCATTTTTCAAACTTCTTATCGCCCATTCAACTTCATCCATACTGATGCCATCGGAGGACGCCGTTGTCGAATGTTGATCTACTAAACCACATCCAACACCGGCGCCAACCGTAGCATCCGCATACATATCGCCAAAATATTCACTCCATCGGCTTAACACGTCTTGTGTTTGTGTAAGAATGTCTCCACCTTTAGACCTTATTTTATTCATTCTGAAGGCTGACCAACCACCCCGAGACCTCTTCACCTCCCTCCAAAAGAGTTTGGTGTTACCCTCGAAGTTTTTAGTCAGCCTATCTTCTGCACTCATACTTGCTCTATCACGTTTCTCTTTCACTAAGGCCTTGGTGTCATTCTTACATTGCCGATATATTTCTTTCTTCTGTTCAGTCATACTGTCATTCAGATTCAAAGAAGAGACATAGTCCAGCCACGCTTTCTTCTTTTGCTCTACGGAAGCTGCCACTTCCGCATCCCACCATGCATCACCATTTGTTTTTCTATGCTTCTTTGAACTTCCACATACTTCTTTCGCTGTATCTACCATACTCTCTTTCAATACTCTCCAGCATTCTTCAATGTCCGATTGCGGCTGGCTTGCCATCGTCAGCCGTTCTCGGACACCCTCTGCATACTTTTCTCTTACACACTCTTCTTGCAACCTTTCAACCTTTATTCTTTCAAGCCCTCCGAAGTGGACACGCTCTCGCCAGTGCCTCCACTTTCTGAACAGACCACTAAATCTCGCAATAACGAGATAGTGGTCCGTATCGACTGTGGGGCCCCTGTAGGCTCTTGCGTCCAATATTTTGCTTCGGAGGCGACTGTCTACCAAAATTAAATCTATTATGCTTTTCTGTTCATTCCTTCTCCATGTATACATATGGATGTCCTTATGTTGGAAAAATGTGTTTGACACAATAAGGTTTCTCTCCATGCATACATCCGCTATGAGCCTACCTGCGTCGTTCACTCTCTTATCACCAAATGGACCAAGTACGTCCTCATAGTCGGGACGCTTGGTCCCCACCCATCCGTTCAAATCTCCGCATACAATCACGCGTTCACTGGTTTCTGCCATATCCAGAACTTCCCTAACATTATCCCAAAACTTCTCTAGGTCTGATGCCACCGAGGATCCTACGGGAGCATATGCTACAACCATGAATACCTTGGTGACACCTAGTTTTATACGGACCCAGAGAAGTCTGGGATCATACATTCCGTAATCCTTCACACCTGAGGCCAAGCGAGAGGACAACAGCACTCCTACCCCCATGCTGGCTCGATCGCTTTGTGGTACACCAGACCACAGAGCCATCCCGCCACCAGGAAGATCGCAGGCGTCGCTGCCCCTTCGCTTGGTCTCTGTTACACAGAGCACGTCTAGCTGTTTGTCCGCCATGACGGATATCAGCTCGTGCAACTTACCTTCCACACAACCTCTTACATTCCACGTGCCCACCCGGCACTCCGTTCTCCTCGACTCGCCTAACTGGGCAAGGCGTGATGGGTGGCGGCCCCCATCGCCGCAACTGCCGATGTTCGTACCGACGGGGGCGGGTCGGTACGCGTCGCCTCCGGGGGACGCCCTAACCCGCATTGCGGTACGCATTTCGAGATTTTTTTTTATCAATATATAAATATATATTAGAATTAAAATTAGCTAGTGACTAACAGACAACAATTATCTGTGTGGTGACAGAGTAAAAATACAATTCACCACCCCATATTATACCCGTGTGTGATGGTAAAAGACGGAATATAAAACGCATTTAACATCTATGCAAGAAAATGCAAACTTGAAACAAAACCCTATACCAACACGTCTGACCAGCGTGGTATAGTAGATCAATTTCTCTCTTATTACGTGGTAGGCTCGAGCCTAACTGTGGGACGCATATGAGCTGAGATGATGAGTGATTAACAACGTCAGGATTTAATGGAAACCCATAAGAAAACAAAAAGATATTATATGCATGATATAAGGTGATTTCTGTTAGTTTCTCGTCGCAAACTATTAGATAAGATCTAAAATTCGATTGTTATTGTCCATACAGAGGACCCCAAATCATTGATTGTTGCCGTTCATAGAGAGGACATGCTCCAAATCAATCACTATAACTTAACAATAGATTAATCGAAGCGTTTGATATTTTGATACGTTGTTTGGTAAAAGATATCGAAAAAATATACCGGTGAAATTATATATTATTGAAGTATACTAGTAACAACAAAATAAAATCGAATAAATTTATTGTGCATAAGGGCATTTACATATGGTCGATATTACATTTTGTATGAAATTAATCTAATAATCTACTACCGGAGCGAAACGCGGCTGAGAATATCCTGTAAGAAATACAACGATGCCTTCGAATCAGAATATACTTTCGTTAAAATATAATACTAAACTAAAAAAAAAATAACTAATATGAGTGGATCAGATTCCACAAGCGGCACCTGATGACGAGTTAATTACTAGAGCAGCTATCATTTCCTTCAACCACATTGGAGGGAAAAGAGAGACCTGTTCCACTTAGCTACCGTAAACAGAGAATTTTTCTTTGAGCATGACCAATGACCATAAAGTATTTTTTTTATTGCTTATGGTGGTAAACGAGCATACAGCACACCTGATGACAAGTGTCACTGCTGGCCATGGATCTTTACAATACCAAGGGTATAGCTAAGCTGCTGCCTACCAATACAAACCCCAAACCCACCCCAGTTGGCCTTCCCGCTCTCTCGCTTACCGAACGAAGAGCAATAGCACATTGTCATTACTAAGACGTCGATCTTCTGCGAGAGTGGGGTGCTACCCCGGACGGACCGGCCCGCGGCTGTAGACAGAGAACTGTCCACAGCGTGGTCCTACCACAATCAATGTATATGATAAAAAAAAGGACCTTAAAGATCAACGTGATCATTAATCTGTATCAATCAATTTGATGTCTGCAAATGTCACTCTAATATCGACTCGTGAAATCTTCACAGTCAACTGCAGATAAATTGCTGGACTTTTGACGGGAATTTGAAAACGTCATGTGGTGCTTTTGTATTATATTCGATATCTTAGTGTTTTAATGTATTATATTAGATAATTTTGATGGCATGTAATGCGATGCGGCGGAACTACTGGGATGTGTGTACCATTAACAGTGTGGCCATTGCACTGTTGATGGTGATAATTTGACTTAGACAATGACTAACATGAAAGACTAAAAACGTGAAGATATTTATAACTTGACACTGGCACCAATAGCTCATATAAGTAGCTGATTGACAATACATAAGAAGAAGAAGAACTGCAGATAAATTGCTTTTAACACGTCAATGGACAGATTTGTGTCTCATGGATAAGATAATATTGCATATTAGTTGTATACAGCAGATCCAAAAGTTGCTAATGTTATTAACAATTTCTTTTTCAGAATTGACATTAAAAAATTAAAGATATATACTCATATAATACATATTTCTACTCTTACTGACCACATTGAACACGATCGATTTCTATGGTTTTCTCAGAGATATAAAAGTTATATCGAATACCACTGCAGACGCTCTAAATGCTACTAATATCTATCTGCGGTCTATGGTCGATGTTATCGATATATCTATGCGGCTGTTTAGTATTATGGCATTTGTACGTACTCATATTTTATTTGAATCATCAATATTTGAAGACAGTTGTTATATTTTGAATATTTTCTTGATCCTAATTTTTTTTGCATATAATATTATTATGAATTTATGCCGCAAGAATATAAAATTCCCTGTGTCGCGACGAGATAAGAGTACTTTTGTACTTTGACACCCCTTAATTGCTCGTAAAAGTCGTAAAAATAAGCTGCAGAATCACTAGGAGACTGGTCTGTAGATTTTTTTTGGGCAACGTATAATAAATATCTCATTATAGGTTTCTATGATAATAATCATTTCAATCATCTAATTATTTCAATTATTATTCTCTTATACGACGTATTGCTAGGCTCTAGCCTCCTCCACATAGGAGGGAAATTGATTGATTGATTGATTTATCTCAAGAATTCCCTCTCTTGTAAAAATATTATATGCATAATATATCCCTTCGTCATTATTTTACTGTACCCACGATTAAAACCAGCCAGTAAATTATATTCTTACTTCGTAACCACACGAATACATTATTGAAATATCATTTTATTATTATTATTCTCCTACTCTTAACCCAATTACTACAATTACTTGGGATCGATACAATATGTGCTATTCTTTTATAGTACATATTGTAAAAGTTATTGGCAATAGTTTTATGACCGGCTGCCTGCCAGACGTCAACCCTCCTTGGGAATGTAATTATTGACCAAATGGCATCAGATGGAGTTGGCCCAGGTTATAAGGCTTTTAGTCGTCTTTTACGACATCCACGAGCAAAGTAAGTGTTTGTAGTATTCTTAGCCACTACCACACAGCTTATTGAAATATTATAACAATAATCCTTATAATGTGTAGATACTTGAAATAAATAGTACTAATAAATCAAAATAGGTAACCTTCTACGTAGAAAATAATATTATAATTGGAGTAAATACAGAAAAACGTGTTATGCAGACATACAATGCAAGTGGAATGTCCACTTGCACTTTTTGACAGGCTGTGGTCTGGTCACACTCCGTCCAAACCATCCGTGGTATCTGAATGATGTCCGGCACCACATAACGTACATTATTACTTCTTCTCGGCAATACAATGGGCCGCTAGAATCTATTTCTTAATTTTGGTGAATATAATTGAAGCCAAAGAGCATTTAGATTGTTTAAATGCGTTCAAAACAAGTTAATAATTATCACTCGTCGAAAGTCAATGTCACTGACTGTATAAATAAAACGTGTTATGCAATACTGAATTTTATTCAACGATAATAAGTATATATTCATATATTCATACATTTATGAGGCGGTAAAATAGTTATAGTATATTACTGAACGAAATGATTGTACAAATGGCGTAATGTTCTAAGTAGCGACCTCTTGTGCCAAAATTCGTTTGATTCCAACCCAAGAAATGGTTTCTGCGATCCATAAATGATTCATTTAAATCAACGTTATCTCAGATTATACATGTTTCACTCATGGGGTTTCATGGGGCCTCCTTTGTGGTCAAGCCTCCTCCACAATAGGAGAGAAATTGATCAACTATACCATGCTGGTTAGATGGGTTGGTATAGGGTTTTATTTTGAGTTTTATTTGGCTTTCATAAATGTTATATGCATATTATATCCATATTATATCCCTTAGTAGTTCTTTTACGATACGCACGAATAAGGTGAGGTTGGTGATTTACATACTTACTCCATCACCACATGGAAATATTCATTTAAATATAGATCTAAATTTTATTTTTTTATTGTAATATGTTTTATTACACAATTATTCAAATTTATTGGATCGGGATGATGCAATTTAAAAGAGCTTCAAATATATAATACAAGAACTACAGAACGATATATAAAACAAACCAGTGAACCAGTTGATAATAAATATTTTTGTCTAACTTTGAAGATAAATAATAAAAATAATTAGTGTTTGTGGTTAACAATTCAATATGAAGGAAGCAACTAACATTTAATTTTTAATAATAAGCTTATAATATGTGTACGTATAATATGAGTCATCTGTGCAAAAAGTAACGCAAATTTTGTATTTTTTCAAAAGTATTTTTCTATTTTGTCCCCTTCAAAGTAATTCCCCTTGGCCACAATACATTTGTTCCAACGTATTTCCAATCCTCGAAGCATTTAAAAAAAAATCATTTTTTGTGATCTTGTTCAGCTCCTCCGTCGATGCCGTCTTTATCTCCTCAATCGTGGCGTAGCGTCGTCCTTTCATGGGCCTCTTCAGTTTTGGGAACAGAAAATAATCACAGGGGGCCAGGTCTGGGCAATACGGTGACACTAATGGTTAGTGTGTTGTTTTTGGCCAAATATTCGCGCACAAGCAACAATGTGTGTGCAGGGGCGTTATCATGGTGCAAAAGCCAGGTTTTGTTCTTCCACAAATCCGGGCGTTTACGGTGGATTGCTTTACGCAAATTGCGCATAACTTGCAGGTAATATTCCTCATTGACCGTACTACCCTGTGGCAAGAACTCATGATGCAATCGAAGAAAACTGTGAGCAAAACCTTCACGTTCGACTGAACTTGACGCGCTTTTTTCTCGTAGGTACTCATATCATTATGAGTATAAATATGAAGTAAATACAAGAAAAATAGTAAGGCATATCTACTAATATATTTACATTTAAAATCTGCTATTTAAAATTTTGCTATCCAAAATGGCATTGATTAAAAACTTTCTTTTTAAATTCAGAAATTTATACTGTCTATAGGGCGCCATATAAAATGACACGTGACGTAGCCTATTTTATAAGCGGTTAACAATCGAGGTACTTGTAACGATATCTTATTTTTTGAATTACGATAAGCTGTTTAATAGTTATTAGGGCATATATAAATATAAATATATACACATACATACATACATATCATCACGCCATATCCCTTGCAGGGTAGGCAGAGAGAACAGAGTGCCATATATATAAATATATATAAACCATATATATCACGGTCAAACACAACCCTCCTCTAGAAGTTGGCAAAAAAACTCTATAGTAAATTGATTACTGATATGTTACTCTTGCTGACATCCCTTATTCTTCTTTAAGGACATACGAATATAAAAGGGAGGGTAAAGAATTCTACAGAATAATATTCGATTATTATTGTAGTTCCTCAGTAAGCAAGGGATAAAAAATGTTTTTTTATATAGACAGATATTACGACGTCCGAGTATATTTGATATTACTGATCAGGATTGATCACTATGGTTATAGGCTCAACTGTATATATAATAAAAGATAGACGTGCAAAATTATTTTATTTAGCGTTTTTATTTATTTCAAACTGAATTTCAGATGTATAAACCAAGGACAATTTCATGTTATGAATATTAATTAATATCTTCCACAAATTCAAGATTTTATTTAATTTTACGGGATAATCTTTAGCAATGATTATCCCGTAAAATAAATGAACCATAAATAAACCAACCCCCAATAACATTTTATAGATTCATACTTAAATTAAATTTATACTCTTATTCAACAAGTTCTAAGGTGGATATGTACATTGGTTTGTTCAGTTATCGTCCCACTGAGACGTGTTATAGCAGTAGATACACTGGCCAGAATATTTAAAGCACGTAGTTAAATTACCTAATTACCTCACAATCTCCTATTAATCATGTTTATGTGAACATAAAAGTAGAATGTTACCGTTCTCTGCCACTGATACTTTTATGTAATAGCATATATTTTAAATCTGAGATATATCATTAAGACTACAGTATCATGTATCTATATGGAGAATGTTGGCTGTTGGTTGTTTTTTTTTTTAAATATTTGAAATAAAACTACCTTTGTGGATTCTATCGCGTTTGTATTTGATTTTCAATTTTCCGACGTTTGGAATACTTTACAGCGTTCATAGTCACTTGAGAACTAAGGTGCTTCATGTCCAATAAGTCATCGTTATTACAAAGACTTATATCTACCCGCTACAGTATCAGTTATTCAATTTCGACTAATATGTTTAATACAAATTCATTGCCAGTAGAATAAAATCAAAAACAATCGCGATAGATTCCATAAAAGTAATATTATTTCAAATGTGTAATACTCGCGTAAACATCAGAAATCATTATTCAAAATAATTTTACAAAAAAAAAATTAAAATAAAGATAGTAACAAAAAATGCGTAAACGTATTATATCTATATTCTACTCATAGTATTCAAATACCTAATTATATACCTTGGTAATCTATAAAATAAGGTATATAATTGGCTATTTGGATACTTTTACGTAAAATATTCAATTATTACTAATATTTTTTTATACATACATATCATCACGCCATATCCCTTGCAGGGTAGGCAGAGAGAACAGAGTGCCAGAGAACTCTATCATTGCATACTTCACTCGCTTCCTCAACATTCATAATTCTCTTCGTACACGCTCGCCGGTTTCGGAGACTCTTGACTGCACCTTCCTTCAGTACATGACCGATCTGGTCTAGGTAGGTTAGTCTCGGTCTTCCCCGGTACCTACATCCTTCCACTTTCGCATTGTATATCTTCTTAGCCAGACGTTCGTTCGGAATTCTTTCCACGTGTCCGAACCATCGGAGCATTCCCTTTCGCATCTTTACGCCAATACTCTCTTTCATACCTACTCGCTCTCTTACGTCGTCATTACGAATGCGGTCCGTCAGCCTTACTCCACAGATTTTCCGCAGAGATCGCATTTCGACCGCATAAATTTTACTTTCAAACTCTTTTCTGCATACCCAACTCTCGCTTCCATACAGTAATGTTGGGACAAGCACTACGTTATGTATTGCTACACGTGCCTTCTGGCTGAGGTGGTGGCTACCGAGAAGTTGCCCCAACGCTCCGTTCACTCTATTTCCCGCATTCACTCTTCGCTCTATATCAGTGGTGTACCTTCCATCTCGGCTAAATCCACATCCAAGATATACAAATTCATCCACTTGCTCTAATACATCATTACCTATTGTTACTCTTACATCTGTTCTGGCTTCATCTCTTTCAAAGACCATCATTTTGGTTTGTTCACATTCACGCGTAGACCCCTTTTCTTACAATCTTCTGTCATTGTGTCGACTAGGGTCTGCAGGTCAGTCGCTGACTGTGCCAGCAGGACTGCATCATCTGCATAAAGCAGAGTAGTGACCACTAAGTCGCCCATCTGGACTCCCACATTCATATCGTTCAACCTTTGGAGACATTTATCCAGATATATGATAAACAGCCTGGCTGACAGAACGCACCTCTGCTTAACGCCGATATTGACGTCAAACCAAGGCGACATTCCATCATCCAGCCTCACACAGGCTCTTCAGCCCATGTAACTGGACTGCACAGCCTGTAACAGTTTACCGTTAATACCATACTCCGGTAAAATGTCCCAAAGTTCCTTTCGTACAACCGTGTCAAATGCTCTCTCCAGACCCACAAACCTGCAGAAAACCCTCTGACCTAGAGCCAGATGCTTCTCCACAATGTTTCGCAGAGAGAACACTTGATCCATGCATCCCCTTCCACTCCTGAAACCTCCTTGTGTCTCACACAGTAAACCATCGGACACCACCCTCATTCTCTTTTCAATAATTTTACCGTACACTTTTGCTGCCAAACTGGTCAAGCTTATGGCTCTGTAATTTGCGCAGTCATAACGTGAACCCTTGTTTTTAAACAAAGGCACGATGACTGCGCTATTCCAGTCCCCGGGAACCATTTCCGAGCTCCAACATAAATTGAGGAGCAACAGGAACGCCTCCCAGACACAGGAGCCACCAAGCTTGATCATCTCGGCAGACACCATATTAATGCCCGCTGCCTTACCATTTTTCAAACTTCTTATCGCCCATTCACCTTCATCCATACTGATATCATCGGAGGACGCCGTTGTCGAATGTTGTTCTTCTAAACCACATGTGACACTGGCGTCAACCGTAGCATCCACATACATATCGCCAAAATATTCCCTCCATCGGCTTAACACGTCTTGTGTTTGTGTAAGAATGTCTCCACCTTTAGACCTTATTTTATTCATTCTGAAGGCTAACCAACCACACCGAGACCTCTTTTTTTATAATAGATGCAAATTTAAGAATAATATGCAATAATAATTATAAAATACTTATACACATGCAAGAACTTACAAGCTTTTAATGTTTTTGAAAGGGACATATTCTACCCCTTCGTCGTAAAATGATGTTTGTTTAGGGCAGACGTCCATTAGTATGGAGATCGAGAATTTGACGTCATTTTATTTGTATTGCCGTCTTTATCCAATTATTAAAATTGAAATGCTTGTAACTAGCTCAACATTTATTTACATAAACATTTTTGATGTTTTCAAATATTATTGAGGAATTAAATTTGTTTTATTACTCTGACTGCTAAGATTTTAATACAGTTTTAAGTGATTATGCGGGTTATGGTGTGTGGTGGGTGGTAAATTTTATTCATCATTCTCCTACTCTTATCTCAATTACTTAGGGTCGATATAATATGTACTCTTCTTTCATAGTACATATTATAAAAGTTATTGGCAATAGTTTTATGACCGGCCGCCTGCCAGAGGTCAACCCTCCTTGAGAATGTAATTGTTGACCAAACGGCATCAAATGAAATTGACACAGGCCGTTATATGGCTTTTAGTCGTCTTTTACAACATCCACGAGCAGAGTAAGGGTTGGTAGTATTCGTAGTCGCTACCACACAGCACTAAATGTGGTGGTAAAAATTTTATTATATATAGGTATATCCCATAAAATTTGATCAATATCTCAATTATAAAGATTATTATATATCTTTTATAAGATGTCGATTAACACAATACGTTTTTACAAAATACTAAATAGTGATTAATTTGCCGTAGGAATTATTAATTTGCCTGTGATTAAAAGGAGTCTATAATATTTGAATGAAGAATTAGCTACCTACTTGTGATACAAATTTTAAATTCGTATTTATAGTTTCATGTACGATTTTCGATACAGGCACTATAAACCCGCCAAGCTTTTAAATTTTATTTGCTTATATTTATCTTATTTATAAATAAATAAGTGCAGTCATTTTAATTAAATTGTATGTATATCTAATCATTTAGCTACTGCTTAAATACTATATACTTATACAGTATATCTTCGGTGTGGTGACGAAGTAAGAATACTATTCACCACCCCATCTCTCATCATCACCATCTTGCCCGTGGGTGATCGTACGAGACGACTAAGGGATATAAAACGCAAATAACATCTATGCGAGAGAAAGAAAACTCGAAACAAAACCCTATACCAACATGTCTGACCAGCGCGGTATAGTAGGTTAACTTCCCTCCCATTACGGAGGAGGCCCGAGCATAACAGTAGGACATTTATGGGCTGTGATGATGATGATAATATAACAGTATATAACTTAAATTAACTTGTTATTGTGTATTAACAATATAGGTACGTATAGTACGTAGGACGAAATCTTAAACAAAATGCGTTTTTTTTTTAAGCCCGATTACGAAGCGAAAAATAAATAATTATCTAAGCATATTAAATGCTAAATTTCAGTAATTTGAAAATGTGTTTTCTTAAAGAAGCCATAAAGCCTTTAGGTGAGTAGTTATTAACCAGCATTAGCATTATTATCAAACCCTCTGAAGTGATTTAATCATACATACATACGAGTACATATAAAAAAACCGAACAGTGAAATTTTATTATATGCAAGTTCTAAAGGAATTGTATACTGAAAAATCACAGAAATGAAAGTTGTTGATAATGAAAGTATTTAATGAAGTATGAAAGTTGTATACGTGGTAATTATTATCGCATATTCAACTTTCTATTTATAGGATATTTAATTTAATTTTAATCGGTGATATCGTAAAGGAATTACCGGACAGAAATTGTATCGAAAACCATTTTTAAACATTACACCGCTCATGTGATTAAAATTTCGTAACTTTTTATATGTTTTATGATATGCTTTATATTAAACCAGCATTTTTTCGTGACTTCGTTTACTTTTTCGGGATATCAGATTTTCGTTCCGTATATTACTGTTCCCCTTTCCTGTACTTAAACACAGCGTGGTATTTATTCAAGTCAGAATGCCTTGTTATGAATAATGTTTGATTTAAAATGTCCCTAAAATTCCCTCCTTTTCTCTATTCCTAATAAAATGTATACATAATGTCATAAGTAATTAAATCGTAATAAATAAACTAATTCTCGTATTTATATAGTCGAGATTGATTTGTAATTATCTACCTATGTTTATGGGATGTATATCGAACTCCTGCAATCGATTTCTTAACTATTTTGGTATTTCGATTTAGATCTGCACTTCATAAATTGAATTTCGATAAAAGTAACAACTTTGAAATACTCAAATTACTAAAATTTTGCATTTAATATGCTTAATTATTTATAAAAACCCAATCCGAATATATTAAATGCTAAATTTCAGTAATTTGAATAACAAGGTTGTGTCATCGTTTAATACCTAACTGCAAAGTTTGAAGTATCAAGCCCATACATTGTGTAAACATTGTCGGGTAGATGGCGCACGTCTCCTTAAAAGACGTAAATATAACACGAAGCGAGATTTGAATGTCCTACAATAGTTCACGGTGGTGTAAGTGGCAGCACGATTGGGACGGATTTCCAATAGGTGTGGGTTCGAACTTTGAAATAGTATAATTTTGAAGTATTAGTAGTATACGCTGAATACACCATACTACAATGTTTTTGTTTTATTAAAACAAAAAATGTTGGTCATTTTATAAAAATGTAGATTTAGACAACATGTAGATGTCTTATCTTATCAGGTCATTGTTGAGCACGGGCTTCTGGCACATTAGAGATATAATTAGCCTACTATACCACGCTGGCTTGATAATTTGGCATAGGATTTTATTTCTAGTTTGTTCTCCTTTATATCGATATTATCTACTTACGTCTAGGATTTTACCAGAGGGAAAGAAATGGGTAATAAAATTTTGTAATCTTAGTCCATCAAGTCATACATTAGACATATAAAATGATAATTTTAAATAACTTAGGGGACCTGAATTGAAAAATATCTTTTATTATCTCACATTTGCATTTTTACCTGTCGTCTACGGCGACATGGGTTCATTCATTTGACATTAAAAGCTGGTTTTAAAAAAATAATAACAAAAATATTGTATACTGTCCTAATCCTTTTGTTTATATTTTATTAAACATGAAAAATCTTTATTGTAAATTTGTTAACAGCTTTAACTAAAATATGTCACAGAATTTAGTGAAATATGATGATTGAAGTTAGGGTATAATCTTTGATTCACTAATGAAGTTAGTTTGTAAATATCTAACAGCTTTTTTCTTATTTTTTTTTTTTGCGTTGGACTAGGGACCTGGTCGCGCCCCGACCATATCTAATAGCTGCCAGTATCACTAAATATAAATATTAATTATTTCAAGTCGACGTAGTATTGAATAATTTGGACGATTCCAACTGCACAGATGGCATAGTGGTTAATAAGACCTTCCGTGCCAGTGCCGTAGGTTCAATTCCTACATACGACAATATTTTTTTGCGATTTACAAAGTGTTAATCTGAGTCGATGTGTAATTTGTCTGCGTTAATTATATGTTTATATAGTCCCCCGCAATACAAGGATTATTTCCTTAATATACATTACCCTGTAGTACATACATACATTACATACATACATGCATATCATCACGCCATATCCCTTGCAGGGTAGGCAGAGAGAACAGAGTACCAGAGAACTCTATCCTTGCATATTTCACTCGCTTCCTCAACATTCATAATTCTCTTCATACACGCTCGCCGGTTTCGGAGACTCTTGACCACCTTCCTTCAGTACGTGACCAATCTGGTCTAGGTAGGTGAGTCTCGGTCTCCCCCGGTACCTACATCCTTCCACTTTCGCATTATATATCTTCTTAACCAGACTTCGTTCGGCATTCTTTCCACATGTCCGAACCATCGGAGCATTCCCTTTCGCATCTTTACACCAATACTCTCTTTCATACTTGCTCGCTCTCTTATTCCCTGTAGTTTCTTTAAAAAATATATGTAGGTATATACAGAGTATTGTCCAAAGACAGCGAATTATCACTTTTCAGAATCCTATCATATTTCTTTTAAGTATTTCAAATTTATTACAACGCCGCATATATTTTTATTTTTTGTCAAGATTTCTTCATTTTTTAAAAAAAAACTACTTACGGATTCTATCGCATTTGTATTTGATTTTTAATTACCTGACGTTACGGACACTTTAGTAAAGTGTAAAAGTAGTTTTACTTCAAATGTGTAATACTCGCGTAAACATTAGAAGTCATTATTTCTCCTTTTATTCTATAATGCTCTATACTAACATTAGTTGAAAATTCTCCTTTCAAATACATCTATTTCTTGATACCTACTGCCTAACTATGGTGCATATATTTTAGTACTGTTTATCTCTAGAGCATTTATACTCTTGTATATTTTATGATACTATCCACATATCGAAAGCTATAAGAAGTATATATAGATGCAGTTTTCGAGATAAGCCAAAGTGATTGCCAATAATGTTCCTATTAAAAAAAGCAAATATATAGCGAACATTAGAGATGAAATGTTTATTAGATATTACTATTATATTGAATTGATGTTCTATTTAAATAAATTTATATTATTATTATTATTATTGTCGAATATATTAATAATATTTAGATGAAGACATTTGATTGACATTTCCGTGTGGTGACGGAGTAAGAATACAATTCACTACCCCAATCTTACCCGTGAGTGATCGTACAAGACGACTAGGGGATATAAAACGCATATAACATCTAAGCGAGAGAAGAAAACCTCGAAACAAACCCCTATACCAACACGTCTGACCAGCGTGGTGTAGTAGGTCAATTACCCTCCTATTATGGAGGAGGCTTGAGCCCAAGTCCCAACAGTGGGACATTTAGGAGCTGAGATGATGAGATGAAGACAATATTATTTTTACTGAATTTAAGCAAAATATGTTAACAGATTTAAATAAAACCTAAGTATTTGACATAAAAATAAGTTTTCATTTACTTGGATAGTGAAATGAATATAAAATCCTTATTCCAACTTCGAACAAATTGTTGAAGTTCTGGATTTTTTTTATATATCGATGATGGAAAAGTAAATCATAGTATAAAATATTTCCAGTAATCAGTGATGATAATAAACCGTTTAATTTGCTGTATTAAATTTTACCAACGAACACAATATTTAAGTCCACAAACAAAAATGTTTGCTAATCATGCAGTTAAATAATGTTTACACTTCTCACATCTCACAACCCCAAGTTATATTACGTAGGGTACGCAGGGGTGCACAAATTCAAGCACAAACTTTTTCATTACACTTTGACTTGTCTTCCTTATTTCGACACTATGCTGTTATTAATTTTTGTATACCATTATTTTTAAATATCATACAATATAACCGTCATTTATGTCAAAGTAAGATAATTGGAATTTAGAAAAGAGTCCTAAATTATAAAAAAAATCGTTTCTTTCTATAGTTATTTAGTAGGGCCACACTGGTGATAGTTTTCTGTCTACAGCCACGAGCCTCTTCAACCAAGGTAGACCGCACTCTCGCAGAAAATCAACGTTTTAGCAGTGGTAATGTTTTGTTGTGCTTCGTTCAGTGAACAAAAGAGCCTGGGTAAGTTTTGTTGGTACACAACGACCTTTTTTTTTGCGGTGGGTTATGGACGTGTTCGCGCCCTGCCAAATGGGTCCGGGCGACGGAAGAGGCGGCGCGCAACCCCATAGACCCTGCAAACACCCTCTCTTCGCCGTGCGAGCGGGCCACCGGTACCCGATCTTTATCTTCGGTGGCCCGTCTGGCTGGTAGACAACGGCCTACCTGTACTCCAGTTATTACAAAAGTCCACGAGCGCCAGTAACATTTACCATCAGGTGTGCTCGTTTGCAATATATAAATCCATGAAACAATTTATCCATGTCCACTGTTGGCATATGCCTACTAGTTGGACTATGTAATAACGCCATAATTGGTACGCTTAACAGGCACGTTAGAGATCACAGATGATGTTATAAATTTCAAAAGAAATGGCACAAGAGTATGCTTCTAGCGACTCTCCTGATGGGCAGTCAGTCAGTTTAACGACTTTAACGGAAAAGTAAGGTGTGGTGACGTATTATATACTCTACCAGTTCCACACTGGGCATTCTTTCTATATACTCATTCTCAATTACCCTATAAAATATGTATAAAGTGGCCTTAATTGATAAATAATAGAGGAAACACGAGTGCTGTTTGTTATGTGATGAGAAACCATTCGGTATTCACCGATTATTAAGTGCAATATTCCTAAATTATGTGCTAATTATGTGTTATTAGCTGTGTGGTAGCGGCTACGAATACTACCAAACCCTACTTTGCTCGTGGCTGTCGTAAAAAGACGACTAAGAGCCTTATAACAACCTGGGTCAACTCCATCCGATGCCGTTTGGTTAACAATTATTTTTTTAATCATACATTCCCAAGGAGGGTTCACGCCTGGCAGGTAGCCGGTCATAAAACTATTGTCAACAACTTTTACAATATGTACTATGAAAGAAGATTACATATTGTATCGACACCAAGTAATTGGGATAAGCGTAGGAGAATTATGATGATTCCTAAATTATGTCCATAACTTTCCTTATTGTTTATAAAATGAATACGCATCTAAAATTCTGTTTATTATTAATTAGTAAGCCTTTATTAATCAAATAAGTAATTACTTGGAGCGTAATAACCGCAAACGTGTACAGTGTACACGCATTATACAAATGCCAAAGTATGACGTGTCCCAATTCATTCATAAACATACTTTAGTACTACAATTGTGACAAGTATTATAATTAGTTCAATTTTCTCATCCATTATAGGCTATGTTACAAATATTGCTTACTGAAACACAATGCGTACCGAAAACAATGGCCATATGGATCATTATCACGGACGCTTTTATTCGTAAATCTATTGTTTGAATTAAATCGGATGAGTGAAACAGCATGGAATGAATGGATACACTTGTCGCGTGCATCGAGCTCGGTGGTTCGCTTATCAAATGGTGTAAGAGTAGAGTATAGCCGAAACTCGAGTGGTGAAGCGATTCGAGTGTGGGAGTCGGTTGTCGCGGGCATTCAGTCGCGCCGCGCGCACCGAGACTGTCGCTCCTCGCTCTGAGCTTGTTCGCTATTGAGAGCAACGCGCCACCCGCCCTTATCAAAACATTCCCGCATTGGAATCGATCCGCATGTCTTACGCGCCTTGTAGTGATAACGACGATTCATGACCGCTGCGTGACACTGTGACTTGGGTGCCCGTGGATATACTGCTGTGTTGTGTTTCACATGTGATATAAGTTTCGATTTATAAATAAACAGTTCAGGATAATTGTCGAGTGTCGCATTAATATACTCAAGGTTTAATTGTAAGTAATTATTTTTTATACCCATTGTAATTCAAAATTTGTTTTAATTTTGTTGATTTATATGACTATATAGGTACATTTTTTAATGTAAAATGCATAGAAACCACATAATTCAATTAAATAATTACTATTATATGCTTTAATACCGTGTTTATGTATGTAAAAATTTAAATTACAATAATTTTAATTTTATAGTGAAATAGCCTCTGACGTTGAAAAAAATAAAAAGTGTGTTATTTCATTTCCTCGCACTGATAGTGAATTGTATATCTAAGATATACTTTCACATTAAACTATGAGGTTGAAATAGACATTCAACGTTAATATAGATTGATAAATGAAGCAGGAAAAAAAAAAGAAAATATTGCACTGTTCAGTAAATAACGCGGTCAAAAGATACGCTTTGGTGAAACGTTAATGTTCTAAATTATAAGTATTTATAACGTGTTTATACATTGATTTACGTGTATTACACGCATATTTCTCTAGCTTTCATATTTCTTATATTTGCTGAAACAATAGAACAAATAAAACTATTGACAATATAAGAGTCACTAATAATAGCGACTAAAAATGAATACGAATTTTACTTTTCTTTTAATTATCACATAAAACTGCTAGAATGTATAGAAATCTACATGCAAAGAATAAGACTATTATAAAAATAATTTGAAATTAAACAGATATATTACACGGATATTTTTATTCAATAAAAAACACATAAAAAAGAACTAAAACTAAAATAAACTTATTTAACAGCTGGTAGCAATGAAACATACATCGTTTTATTACTATAAAATATATGTGCTTTTGTATAATTTCATAACTGTGAACAGAAAGTTGAGTTAATTATAACCAAGGTTTTCATTCTAATTAAAATACAAGTTTATAATATTGATTTAAATTTTAAAATATAAAAATACAATGTGATAACAAAGACTTATACTTTACGTTATTTTAATATAATCTTAGATTTACAATTAACTAAAGATTAAAGTATGCTTCGGGAATGCATAAATATATCACGTACGTATATATCTTATAATAATTTAAATAACCACATTAGCAACAGAGATAATGCATAGATAACTAACGTGTTTAAAATGTATGCATATATCTCGGATTAGTATTAAGATCATCCCGTCTGTGCCACACACATAAGCATTGATCTCATAAGGCATTATTGTTAATAGCGCTTGATGACTTATCATAATGATATTGAGTTAACGTTTTAAATATGTATGAAAGCTGATACACCTACACATGTTACAGTAAACATAATGATGTTTTGATAAATGCTTCATTGGATTTATGGCAAAGGCACAAGCAACTTCAACAGCATTAATTATGATGCCTCACACTCAATAACTTGATTAAGCATTATTGTTTTTATTATAAATTAGCTTCTGCCCGGCTTCGCCCGCGTAATAGGTTACTTCCCCAAATTTTTTCATGCCCCATTTTTTATTTTACCCCCTAAGGGTTAAATACCCTTTTACAAAATTTTAATGTCATATTTATATCTAATCAATAGCTTAAAAGTTTCAAGCTTCTGACTTTAAAAATGACGATATTTCCTTACAACTTTTCATCCCGCTTTACAACCCTTTTTTGCATTAAAAACTCTATGTCCTTTATTAGGCTCTAGACTATCTGTACCAAATTTTATTTAGATCGGTTCAGTAGTTTTGGCGTGAAAGAGCGACAGACAGACAGAGTTACTTTCGCATTTATAATATTAGTAAGGATTATTAATTATATCACAGTGAATAAAACAAAATATATGGGTGTGTACAGAGTGTACTCTGTCTATCGCTTGAAAAATAAAGGCAGAATCGTATATAAATTGATAGAAGATATATTGCTTTTCATCCTCATGGTGTTTAATTAATATACAAGAGTATAACTGAACTTGTTTTGTCAGATAATAAAACTCGGAGCATATTAAATGTAATAATAAAATGTATTATAAAAAGTGTGAAAAAACAAAAAAATCAAAGTGATACTCCGTATTAAATCTATTTAGAACGATTCCTAAAAGATCGTCTTCATTCCCTCTCTAAATCAATATCTATCATAGTCGTTAAAATATAGCATGATCTCTTCTTCTTCTTATATTTATGTATTGGCAATCAGCTACTTAAATGAGCCATTGTTGCCAGTGTCGAGTTATAATTATCTTCAAGTTTTTAGTGTCTTCAGATTAGTCATGTCCGTCAGTAAGTCAAATTGTCGCCATCAACAGTGCTATGGCCACACTGTTAATGGTATCTTGTGAGAATTTTGATGAAAAACGAAAACGTTGTAAAGCACTTTTATATGATATTCACTACATCTCAGCAGTTCCGTCACATCACATTACATAAAATGCCATCAATTATCTAATATAACACATTAAAACACTAAGATATCGAATATAATACAAGAGCACCACATAACGTTTTAGATTCCCGCCTAAAACTCTAGCATGATCTCTGTGACAATTGTCACTAGTGCCGCACGCTTACGATACAGTCCGTATTTTTGTCGATATAATTCCTTATTTTTTAAAGTTATTTGCTACTGCAATTGAAAAACAATGAATGAAAATTTTATTGAATTTCAATCAAATGGTTGGATGAATCGATTATAAATTTAAAACAATCTATGAAAATCTTATTGAATTTAAATTAATAGATTTTATTTAATTTAAACTAAAGCTGTTAATTAATTCTTTTTATTATTTGAAAGGAATACAAACAAGTTCATCGTTACTATTATCATCATCGCTGGCGCATTCCTCTAGGTTAATGATGAGTTCTTGATCACAGATTATTTCATGAACAATCATGTTTATTTTATAAAAGAAATGGTCTTATTAATATTATAACTGATTTCTGAATATTAAATTAACGCAATTTACTTATTTTATAGAGTAACCATGTGGTTTATATAGGTAATGTATTGGTTTTACTTGTTTTATAAATAATTAATAAGAATGTTATCGATTTACGTTTATCGATTGCCCCATCTCTATCTTATTCTCAGTCCAGTATGACCTAGTACTGCCGTAAGCATCATATTTTTATAAAACGGTTACTAAGTATTATAAAACATATGAGGTACAAGTTTTGGTGTAAATATTCATATTTTTATATTCATAATTCAGTTGAAATATAACTGGCACGTAAATAATAAAAATATAGGCGATACAATAAAATTGTAAACATGACGCGTATTCATAATTATTTCATCGGTTTTGACGCTATCTGTCACAGAGATCAAGCTATATTTTAAAAATTATAAATGGAATACCTATCTATGTATATGACTAATTTTCTATACATAGATATGTTTTACAAAATAGTTTTTCACTAGTAATGATGGGATGCTTAATAAATATAATAAAACTATTGATTGGAATTTGTTGAATGCAAAAGCTAATTTTATATGCATAGTGATTGTAAATAAATCAATTTCTGAAATGTAATATATACACATAAGCAATAAAAGAATAAAACTAATAAATACGTTAATTACTAATTGAAATATACGAAGTCAGTGACTTCATAGTCACGGGAGGACTGACTTGAAATATTTCACTGTAAAGTGTTCGAAACGTCGGCAATTTAAAAATGAAATACAAACACGATAGAATCCATAAAATAGTTTTATTTCAAATAAAATATATGAAATTTGTATTTTGATATTCCAACCCGAAGAGATCTGATAGAAAAAAGGCGATATTGCTTGTTTCACAAGGAATTAGGATAGGATTACTTTACTCCTATACCAATTACTCACCATAACTTGCTGATGATGATGATGTCGTCAACCTGCCTATCAAACGTGCCTACAATGGTATTATCTCCGATATCTCAAACACTTAATGTCAAAAGGCTGATAGATAGAGTTAGATGAACAGTAATATGTACTGTAATATGTTTTTAAAAACATTTTATAGATGTTATGTTATGTTATGAATGTTGAGGAAGCGAGTGAAGTATGCAAAGATAGAGTTCTCTGGCACTCTGTTCTCTCTGCCTACCCTGCAAGGGATATGGCGTGATGATATGTATGTATGTATGTATAGATGTGTTTTAATTACTGACTGCCTATGTTCATTATCTTCACCATCGTTTCAACTCGCATACGTCTTACTGGTAGACTGGAACCTCTACCAAAATAGAAAGGAAATTGACCTATTATACCAGGCTGGTCAGACGAGTTAGTGTGGGTTTTATTTCGAGTTTGCCTTCTCTTGCGTAGATTTCATATACATGTTATACAAAGTGTATTGTAAAAGACGATTAAGTCAGTCGTCTTTTACAACAACCACGAGTAAGATAGGAAGTGGTGAATTGTATTCTTATTCTGTTACGACACGGAAAGCTATGTTTATGCTTGCAAACTATCTTCACCCATGCCTTCTTTAGTCTAGAATTCAAGTTAAGTTATATTTAGGCTAATTTTTTATGCCTTTTTATTGGCCGCAATTTATATAAAATACCCATGACCGCTGAGAGTTTCTATGTTCATAGACGTATTTATAGTTCATAATCATCATCACAGCCCATATATATTCCACTATTGGGCTCGGGGCTCTTCCGTAATGGCAGGGAAATTAACCTACTATACCATGCTGGTCAGACGTGTTGGTATAGGGTTTTGTTTAGAGTCTTCCTTCTCTTGCATAGATGTTATATACGTTTTATATCCCTTAATCGTCTCTTACGAACACCCACATGTGGTGGTGAATTGTATTCTTACTGCGTCACCATTTATAGTTCAGCAAAACTTATTAAGATAATAACCATACTATGATAATTCAAAGATATATTGGTTAAATTAGGAGTACAGTATATTTTTTAACCTATCCAGTAGCTTTTATGTGTTGAAGTAACAAATTAAAAGACTAATTAATTAATTACGGCAAGCAGACGCTTGGCTGTAACTCTGTTATTGGCAAACTCTGTGTGCGGTAATTACGAATTACAATTCAGGTGTGACTGTTTGCATCTATAACCAACAAATAATATTTTTATTAAATGTATAAAACTTAGTTACTTTATATTTATCATCATCATCATCTTCTCAGCTCATATACATCCCACTGTTTGGCTCGAGTCTCCTCCATAATGAGAGGTAAATTGACCTACTATACCACGCTGGTCAGACGTTTTGGTATAGCGATTTTGTTTCGACTTTTCGTTCTCTCGCATAGATGTTATATGTGTTTTATATCCCTTAGTCGTCTCTTACGATAACCCACGGGTAAGATAAGGAGTGGTGAATTGTATTCTTACTCCTTCACCACATGGAAGACTATTACTACTTTATATTAATTATAATAAAATCCGTGTTATAACAGAGTTTGAACTCAAATTACCATCCTTTATCCTGCGCATGAGAGGTGTATGAACCGCTAAGGGATACGTATATTACATATAACATCCATGCAAGAGAAGGCCATCTCGAAGTAAAGCTCTATTTACTTATTATATTAACACATCTGACCAGCTCTTGGTCATAATGGGTCAATTTCCCTCCTATTGTGGAAAAGGCTCAATCCTAGCAGTGGGACTCATATGTGCTGAGATGTTGATGATATGTATAAGTTCCATTTGCTATCATAATTATTTTTTTTATATTTATAATAAAAATTAAGACTTTACTCTTACTTTACTCATTTATTATTTCTTTTTAATAATTTTTCGGAATGTTCAAAGGTAATTAATGCGTCTACCATCAGTCTATCAATATGTAGCTCTCTCCAAAAGAGGGATAACACCATAATAGTCAAGCTTGAAATTCGTAGTCACTTAGGAAAGAAGTGCCGTTCACTCGTCTGGTGATTATTCAAGTAAGATTTACGAAATCCATGATCAAGACACATGTATTTTTAAACTGTCACCATAGTGGTAATAAAAAGAAACAGAAGCATATAGTAAATATTGCATAATGCAGAAGTATTTTCTATCATTCATCTATTAGCCCTGCGTCATCAACTATTGAACAAACGTCTCTTTACGTAAGCCATAATTACCAAGCTCGGTAGGTGAACTGAAAAAATTAGCTTGGATACGCATTATATTGACCCGAAATATATTATTTATAACTTCAGCACGTCCTATATGTGATAAAAATATATTCGTGTTAGTGCAAACAACAGCGGTTTAATGTCAAACTAATACCATGTGCATAGATAACAACACGTCACGGCTGTCACTACGACAGACTTAAATGAATTTTATAATACGACATTATAATAAGGCCGTAATATTAGTCATAGGATAATTGTGCAAACAGATTTAGACGCTTCTATCTTATCATCATCATTCTCCTACTTTTATCCCAATTACTTGGGGTCAATACAATATGTACTCTTTTTTCATAGTACATATTGTAAAAGTTATTGGCAATAGTTTTGTGACCGGCCGCCTGCCAGATGTCAATGCTCCTTGGGAATGTAATTGTTGACCAAACGGCTTCAGCTGGAGTTGGCCCAGGTCGTTGTAAAGCTCTTAGTCGTCTTTAATGACATCCACGAGCAAAGTAAGGGTTGGTAGTATTCGTAGCCGCTACCACACAGCTTAGACGCTTCTTCTCTATGCAGACTATATTTCAATCAAAGTATTTATTATAATGCCATATAAATAATAGCAGATGAAAATGAAAGGTATAAAATTTTGATAATAAATTAAAAAAACGAATAATTAATTACTAACAAATTAATTAGAAATCTTAATCTCTGACGTAATCCCTTTATTATTCCAAACATAGCTGTCACCTCGTTATAGGATGATTAAAATACTCCTCCCTTTATAAAAACTTGTTTACGAGCGAATATAAGAATATCTCAGTAATTTGGGCTCTCCTAATTACTTAACCTCACAAGAGAGCACAAAAAAACGATTAAGTCCTGTAATTCATTGATTAATTCCAGATTAATAGAAAGGCTAGTATCCATACTTGCATTAATTCGAGCATGCCTTACTAATAAACGCCATAGGGCACATATAAAAGAACGGAAACATTAGCCAGAGATAGCAATTCTATTCTAGAATATTTTTTTTTGGTACAAAAATTCCTTTATAAAGAATAATAATAAAATTTTTAAGTCTTGTCATCATTTAAAAGTAGCTGTAACAATATACTTAGGTTAGATAGATGATAAGTGTGTTACGTCATATAAATACTTTAATTTATTTTCCCTAAAAACTTTAATACTTTTCAGTAATAAATATATTTGAATTAAAAAAAATATAATTCACAATATATTACACCTACAAGAATACTTTATTAAACCTTTACTGCCGATTAGTGACTATTTATTTTTCTCGTGATCATTGTGAAAATTGGCTGAGGGATTATTAAGGAAATTTTAGCAGTATCCTGCGAAATTTATAATACTAACTACAATCGCTAATTTACCTGTTAAATATGATGATTATGATATTATCGATTAGAGGAGGTCCCTGTCCAACAATATATTTGAATAGGCTAATTGATGATGATGATGACGAATGATGATTTTGCATTTACTTAATAAAAAGCGAAATAACTCTAGACGTGTCCTAATTGCTTTATTCGGTCTATTAAATTAGAAAAAAAGTAGATAGATAAGCACTCTTTAAACCTAGATTTTTTATATGAATAATTCATCACCTCAGGAATTATAAATCTGGTGTGCAAAAGACGAAGATGTCTATATAATGAAATTTATAGGTAATTAATTATTATTTACTAGTGACAGTTGTCATATGTC
The DNA here is from genome assembly GCA_905163515.2 of Lymantria monacha. Classification (NCBI taxonomy): domain Eukaryota; kingdom Metazoa; phylum Arthropoda; class Insecta; order Lepidoptera; family Erebidae; genus Lymantria; species Lymantria monacha. The sequence goes on from LR991083.1 coordinate 23,854,665, forward strand.
ATTTATGATAGGATGTGTCAGGATAATAGGATACCTATAGACTCTGTTATACTTATAATAGATATTTCATGACAAGTAGCATTCCGAAATAGATGGCATTCATACATATTATTTAAACATTTCAGCTCCTACATTTTAACATGCGCTGACTTAATAACATCAAAAGAAATACTTTAACCTTGAACACAACCAAGGGCAATGAGAGAAAAAGGTCTTGTTTAGTAATTTACGTCAGAGATACTTTAATATTTACAAATTTAAGGTTAACATTTCAGTAAAAGGTCTGTGAATACATTTTAAGCATGCATATATTACATAAGAACATTTAAAGGAAATCTGGTAAATTGCGTAGAGTATTTTATTACACCAAAATTTCGGCCTCTCTACATAAATCAAGGAAGATTTTGTTCCGTGACTATGAATGCTGTTCTGACTATATCAAATGCTATAAAATCTAAAATTAGTACATCCTATGCTGGCTGGGTTCGTAGGTTGATAACAAATAGTGGACTCGTATTCGCAGACAATAAAATCTCTTATTTCTATTATTATACATTAGCATTTGCCTGCGTCTTCATTCTAATATTTTTTTGATATACTCTCCCATGAAAAGCCCTCTCCCATTTTTTTTATTTTTATAAGTATTCCTGTGAGTTCTTTCTATAAATAATACGTAGCTGTCATTTTATTATTTTAATGTCGAGAAAGTCATTTTACGATTTTCGTAGTACATTTCAGATGATGAGATGATGAGATGAGAGAGAGATGGACATTTCAAAATTAATTTCGTACTACGAAATTCATTTTGAATTTGTTTTTCTTGCCAACTTAAGTCTTTATTTTATTTATAGCTATAGGGGTCAATTGCCGGCAATAACTCGAAATATATATTTGCTTTTATCACAGGTACTTTTACGAAATTTTAAGTTGAAATGTTTAGTAACAAACTTTTTGAATTTATTTTTATGTAAACGTTAAAAAAAATCATCTCAACGAATGCCTATTTCATAGCAACTACACATGAAAAATTTCAATCGGTTGAGTTTAAAATATAACAATTTTTGACATATGTTAATAGATAAGCGAGGTAATCAATCGCGTTTTCCCTTCATAGCTTAACTTAATAAAATAAATGGTTAAATCGAATCAGATTTTATTTATCAAGAAAGAAGAAATAAGTATAGCAATATATATATATATATATATATATATATATATACATATATATATATATATATATATATATATATATATATATATATATATATATATATATATATATATATATATATATATATATATATATATATATATATATATATATATATACAATCTCAGCTATTTTTACTCCGTCACCACACGGAACGATATATACATTAATTAATTTTAAGTCATATGTTATAACCATCGATATATAGGTATGTACTATAACTCTATGGTTATAATATAACTGTCTACTTTTATAATCCATTAAATGTTTATCATATTGTAATGAGACGTATTAATATCTATTAAGACAGGCTCGATTTAGTTATAGGTGTTGTATATATGTTTATTACACGTTTAAACATCAGAAAATATGCTTTTAAGCGATTTCTAAAAGGAGGAGATTCTTAATTATTATTATTTTTTGTAAAATATGAACACGATTCTCACGGATATGAGCTAAGGAAACATATTGTTGTTTCCTGTATTAGTTAACTAGAAAACTATGAGTATAGTGAGCAATTTAACTCGAATGAGGGAATATCTTATAAGTTACAAACAACTATAGGCTGTAATGACGTATATTATCTTGTCTCTGAAAGACCGGCAAACAAGGTCTAATCTAAGAGTAGATCCTGTGCAAAACGTATAAACATACATTCAAGTTTTTAATCAAAGAATGAGTAAGATTTATTTATTTATTCTCCTACATTAGCGCAAAAAATGTTTACAGCTGGTCATATGACAAAAATAACTTTATTTTGATAATTAATACATAGTTATAATTGAATAATATTTTTTTTATTGCTTATGGTGGCAAACGACGTGGTCTCTAAATGTCGGCCTCATAACAAGGCTCATAGTCGCTCAGCGTGCTATGGAGAGGGCTATGCTTGGTATTTCTCTATGTGATAAAATCCGAAATATGGAAATCCGTAGAAGAACGGGTGTAACCGACATTGCCCTAAGGATTAGCACGTTGAAGTGGCAATGGGCAGGCCACATCGCTCGACGAACCGACAACCGTTGGGGAAAAAAGGTTCTTGAGTGGCGACCACGAATCGGACGACGCAGCGTAGGACGACCCCCCACTCGGTGGACTGATGACCTCATCAAGGTCGCAGGAAACCGCTGGATGCAGGTGGCACAGGACCGTTATAGATGGCATTCTCGTGGGGAGGCCTATGTCCAACAGTGGACGTTTAGGGGCTGATGGATGGATGGATGGATGGTGGCAAACGAGCAAATAGCATACCTGATGGTAAATGTCACTGCTGCTATGGAGCTTTACAATACCATGGATACAGCAAGGCTGCCTACCAACCCAAACGCACCCGAGTTGGACTGCCGGCTCTCTGACTTATTTTAAAGTTTATATATAACGAATTTATTTTACCATTTACTATATGCGCAACATATGTATGTTAATAGTCGAGGGATATGCAAGTCTCTTTTGAAAATTATTATACTTTTCCTAAATATATTTATTACGAATTAAAAAAAAAACCATTGTAATTTTGTATTCCGCACATGTTTTATCATAGAAAAATTCCTTCAAAACTTAAACTTCGCAGGAGAACTTTGGAATTAATATTCGACGTTTCACCTAGATTCTATCCCTATCCCTTCCTTTCATAAAGTATGCGTTATATGGATTCATCATTCTCCCACTCTTATCCCAATTACTTGGGCTCGATACAATATCTACGTTTCCTTTTTTTTTTTTTTTTTTTTTTATTGCTTATGGCGGCAAACGAGCAGACAGCACACCTGATGGTAAGTGTCACTGCCGCCCATGGACCTTTGCCAATGGTATAGCTAGGCCGCTGCCTACCAATACAACCCTGAACCCACCCCAGTTAGGCTTCCGGCTCTCTCGCTCACCGAACGAAGCGCAATAGCACATTGCTATTACTCAGACGTCGATCTTCTGCGAGAGTGTGGTACTACCCCGGACGGACCGGCCCGCGGCTGTAGACAGAGAACTGTCCACAGCGTGGTCCTACCACAATAAAAGTTTCTTGCATAGTACCTACATATTGTAGAAGTTATTGGCCATAGTTTTATGACCGGCCACCTGTCAGACGTCAACCCTTCTTGGGAATGTAATTGTTGACCAAACGGCATCGGATGGAGTTGGCCCAGGTCGTTATAAGGCTCTTAGTTATCTTTTACGACATCCACGAGCAAAGTAAGGGTTGTTAGTATTCGTAGCCGCTACCACACAGCGATATATTGGTTAACGGTGTATTGATTAAAAAGTTCTTGACGTGAGTTTTAATTATAATATACTATAAATTTGCAATAATATACAATCAGTATTGTGTGGTGGAAAAGGCTACGATAAATACCAACCCTTGGATTGCTCGTGGGTATCATAAGATACGATTAAGACCTTTACATTGGCCAACTCCATCGGGTTAACGTCAGGCATGCGGCCTATCATAAAACTGTGCCAAATATTTTGCAATTATACATGAAAACTAAACGAATAAATTGTACATGAAAACTTGTGTGTGTAAGCAATATTTTTTTTAAATCGCCCTGCTCCAAGGAAGTAATTCTTGTTTTGCGTGGGACTTTACATACATGCAACATATATTAACGGACACAAACTACATCCAAACTCAGAACAATGGCCTGTGGATCGCGTAAAGTATTGTCCTGCGTAAGAATCGAACCCACGGCACTGGCACTGAAGGTTGGTTCTTAACAACTACGCCATCTGTGCAGTCAATAATATATAATAAAAATAGGACGATAATACAATATTTTATTTTAATGTATTATTATTATTATATATTAAATATACAATCTGATATTGACAAACTTGTAGTCCAAAAGAAGTGTGGTACAATTACAAACAAAAAACATCGCTATTAGTTATGTAACATTCAAATTAGAATAAAATACTTAATATATTACATACATTAACACTTATAACAAGATTTATATTCTGTATTGCCAATATACAATGTATATCTATAATCGACTATAATGTGAACACGAATCTCTATAATGTAACATGGAAACATTAAAGTTTTTGCACGAGATACAAAAAAAGTCAGTGAGTCGCCGGCGCTTTTCTGCAATGAACCGAAGCCTCGACGCAGATGCGACCTGAATGCCATCAGACTGTCGCGACACTGTTAATCTAGAGTATCTAAACCATTCATCAACATCACCCCCTTTAATTAAATACTCTTAACATCTGAGTACACTAAACAAATTAATTTCTACTATGTTTAATGTCACGAGCTCAATACTCATCTGAATGTGGCAGTTGAAATTTTAGATGAATAGACAAATATTGTTTCTATGGGAATACATATATCTTTAAGTAAGTAAAATAACTTAGTATTCAGTGAAAGATCGGCAATAGAATATAGCTCAACACTATATTTTAATTTAAGAAGCTCATATATACAGTACAGTCATAAAAAACTAAAAAAATACGATTGTGGTACTAGTTATACTAATTATAAATAATGTTACTAGCTCTAAATGATTAAATACTTTTGAATATCTGCAGTATATTATTGATAAAATAAAATATGTAAGTACAAAAACTAAAATTCGCCTACGCAAAAAAGAAAATATTTGATAAATAACAATCAATATTTAGAGCATGGTCGTGTGTATTTTTAACCGAAGGACTGTTTACAAAACAAAACGTGTTAAAATATACGAAAACAGCAATAAGTGACCCTTAAAGTAAGGCGTTATATAAATGCGACTATAGTACGAACATCGCTGGGTCAAATATTTTCTTGTCATTTTGTTTAGAGTGTGATATTTTCGTTACATATTGCATTTTAGTTGTTGGTCTTATTTTCCTATTTTTAGATTTTATTTTAATGTAGGTATTTTGAAGGATTATTATAGTCTATTCTATACTATATTATAATACTGAAGCGTTTGTTTGTTTGAACGCGCAAATGTCAGGCACTACTGGTCCAATTTGAAAAATTCTTTCAGTGTTGGATAGCCCATTTATCAAGGAAGGTTGTAAGTTATATATTATCACACTAAAACTAATACGAGCAGAAGACTAATGAAAAATGTTACAAAATCAGAAATTTTATTTTCCTTTTTAAAGCTTCCGCTGCGTGCGCTGCGTAAACGATTAATGTTTCGTAAAAATCATGTATAAGAGAATTATTCCTCTTTTAAAATACTAAAAATTAGTCGGGAAGAAGCTAGTATGATATATGGTAGCGTATCTACAAATAAAATCACTTTTATTTGATACCCAACTCTCAACACTCAACAAATTTTCGTATGAGCTAAATTAACTGTTCTTGTGCCTGAAAGCGATAATGTTAATAATATACATATATTTATATTTCACTCAGACATACCTGAGGGTACAACCAAAATCCTTACTAATATTATAAACGTGAAAGTAACTCTGTCTGTCTGTCTGTTGCTTTTTCACGCCAAAACTACTAAACTGATCTAAATTAAATTTGGTACACAGATATTCTAGAGCCTGATAAAGGACATATGCTACTTTTTAATGCAAAAAAAGGGTTGTAAAGAGGATGAAAAGTTGTAAGGAAGTATCGTCATTTTCAAAGCCAGAAGAAGCTTGAAAATTATTTTTAGGCTATTGATTAGGTATAAATAAATATGTTGTTGTTAAAATTTATCCTTAAGGGGTAAAATAAAAATAGGGGATAGAAAACTTTATGAAAGTAACCTTTTACGTGGGCGAAGCCGCGGGTAGAAGCTAGTTTATAATATACATATATGTTTAGTATATTTAAAATACTTGCACATTTTCCAAGTTAAGTTATCGTATATAAAGTTTTTACTGAGATAAGCGAACGGCGATCACAAACTCAATTTTATTAGTTCACTTCGCAAACCATGTCGCGTACTTACTTTGTTGCGAAATTTATATAAATAGTCAATATCAAAATACTCTCTTGATGGTGACAGATAAAAATAGAGAAAAATATAAATTTTATTAAGGTTCTCGAGTAGTTAGAATATATTACAAAATGACGTGGGAACAACCGTATAAATCTGACCAACTCGCCTTTTCTTATGTATCTATAAAACATTTTTATTCTCAACTCATATACGTACTCGTACGTCCTGCTATTGGGCACCAGCATCCTTTATGGCAGGTAAAACTAATCAGACGTACTGGTAGTCGATATTATTTTGATTTTATCTTATTTTGGGGCAAACGGCCATTCATTAATTTCGTAAGGATGATTTTGACAATTTTTGACACCCATTGCACTAATGTAAAGATACATAAGATTTTACAAATCCATTTACACCCCCTTCCTTTTAGGCAATATTTAATCTCGTTTATCTGAATAAAAAACGTTGTTAGAAAAGGATTAGTTACATAAAAACTCACATTTTGACGTAAATCAAATTTACTGAAGGGAGTCAAGAGTCTCCGAAACCGGCGAGCGTGTATGAAGAGAATTACGAATGTTGAGGAAGCGATGAAGTATGCAAGGATAGAGTTCTCTGGCACTCTGTTCCCTCTGCCTACCCTGCAAGGGATATGGCGTGATGATATGTATGTATCAAACATTTTAGTTTTACCAAATTTTATTATTGATTTATTTTTTATCATTGCTATCAGCTGTAGATTATCTTTCTATTATTAGTTACCTATCTAGTCTTTGGAATGTGATTATTGTAATTAAAAGTAAGTTTTTAAATAATCTTATAGTGAAAGAATATAAATTAATTAAACAATCTTTAAACGAATAACACGTAATATATATAAAATAACGATCGACTAGCTTTAAATTACTCTTAAAGAAAATAAATTTTATAGCAAAAGCTAGATCAATTCTAATAATAACTTGTCGTCTGGACTGATGGATTAGTAAGCTATGTTATCCAATCGAAAATGAAAACGAAATCGAAAATGAAATCGAAAACGGAATCGTAAACAATTGGTAACTTTATCAGATGCAGTGTTAGATGAAACTTCATTTGGTACGTCTATTGGCATCTCATCTTCTTCTGGCCACTCCCCTTCTTCGCCAGCGGTAGGATGGTAAGTAGTACGACAGAGCACATTTTAAAGGGCTTTAGGGGTTAAAGCCGCCATTTGTTGAATATAGGAACTACGCAAGAAGTTATAAAATAAATATTAGTTTGAATTAACAAATATGCTGTTGAGATCGCAATTATTATTGAATAAAAAATATCTAATCATTCAACGCTATTGTTGCTTTAATATCAAGGAATCATTTCTTTTTTATTTTCTAAATGATTAAAATAAAATTAATACATGCGAAGAATTCACCACAGTATAATTATTATTTGTGACATTCAAAATGGATGAAAATTTGTAATATAAGATTAAAAACGAAGTGAAGTGAAAGTGAAGATTATGGAATAAAGAAAATCATTCAGCATCCGAAATAGATTTAAAATAATAAATTTTGACTTGTGCAATATTACTTAAGAATGGGTTTTACCCCTTTCCCCAAGACCAGAATATTTATAGATTTTCTTAACCTCCTCTCTTTCCGGAGACCTTTATGTAGTTAATGAATGGCTCCTAATGTTATCTGTAGTAGGTATCTACTTCAGCTCTTTTGTTCGACTAACTTTACGCAATAAAGAACGATGGCGAATTGCAATGTTGACTATTCTTTTTGATAAATATTATAAAGTAGATTAAAAACTTTTTAGTAAATACTTGTTCTATTTCTCAGTCTATACGCGTGCCTATGTTGGGTACTAACCATGCTTAAACTAAAAAAAATAGTCCACCACTTCATGCTAGCCAAAAATGCTGACAGAAAATAGTACTAGTAGAGTTTTTTCTATTGCTGAGATGTTGTCGGTTGTAAGAACAACACTTGATTAATGTTTGGGACGCTCACGATGAAAAAGGGTTTATGAACATTGTATCATTATTCCATCAACACATAGATAAGTATAATAAATACAGCATTTTTAAATTTAATTTTTGTACTTGCTGTTTATTATTTGCAAGTTACAATTATAAGTAAATCATTTAAAGCCTCTGGACGAGGTGGCTGGATGAGTCTGTTCGCCACAAGTAGAGACGTCGACCACGTGAGGGCGACGTCTTGGCAGCACTGTAGTTTGTGAGATGTTACTCGTAAGGATCACCCGCCACGAAAAACTATTAAGTGCTTTGAGTACATTGCAATCTCTCGGTAAATTCTTATGTTGCATATTGTAAAATATACATTGGAATGTTATAACTTATTGTATCCATCCCCATTTCATCATAAAATTTAAGGTAAATTTCAATGTAAAGTAATACGACACTAGAATGCTACACTTGCTTATTGCTGTTAAATTGCTGTTAAATGTGACTTTATCTAGCTTTAACTTATTTAATCCTGAAATGCTAATTCTTCACAAGATTACACCTGACGGTAAATAGCGGTAATAGGCGGTATAACATGCGGTCTTTAATATAGTTTGATCCATTAGCTTTTTGCTAAGATTTTACCTCATTTGACTAGGTTTTATCACTCAATGTGTAATAATTAGTACTCGTAGTATTCATGAGGACAGGTACTGTTCACCTAGTATGAAGGACTGGTAACTTATTTTTAGGTTAAAAGTTTATAGTACCTATTTCAAAATGATAAAATTCTCATTGCATTTAAAATATCTGAGTTATCCAATTATAACATTGGTTAGTGTAGTAATCTCTTATTAATTTGATAAATTAGCTTTTAGTCATCAAACAATAATTACCTAATAAACTACTAATATAAGAAGCTAAGTCATTCGATCATTTTAAAAGTTAAATGGAACAAATTGTGAGTTAGACTGGTTTGGTGTAACTGCGGAAGCGAACAGGTTTCACTATTGAGATAAGTATTAATTGAATTTTTAATTTTTACTTATCTATAATGCTCGTGAGTGGCCCCAGTATCATCTGGAACAGTTCTTTTTTTTTAACTTATTACGTATATGAAGTAATACGGCTTTCACTAGATCCAACAAGTTATTACAATCGAGACAGCACGCAACAGTTTTTAGGTAACTAAAGTGTTCGATCATTAGACAACGCTACGGTGCATTAGTCACGCATTACCATAAAGGTTCATAACAACTCCCACATAGTTGCATTTTGCCCTCAATGTAAACTTAAAGTCAACCTTAGGTTTACAGGCGTAAGAAGTTATTTTTACGATATCAGGAACAGGTCTTATAAAATATGTAATTAGTTGCATCTCGTGATAATTTAATTTGAACAGTGTATTTACTGTCTCAAACCTACATTAACTGAATGATAGACTAGTCTAATACTTAGAATAGTTTATAATGTAGGTTAGTGTTTACCGTTGTAGGATTACTGCAATATAATTAAGAACTAATTTGCGTCGTGAAGAAATAAGAAAAAAATACATAATATAAACTATTAGGCATGTAATCAGTTGACATCATTGCAGAAGAAGAAGGTATATGGGTTGAAAAAGAAGACTAAGACGAATATATATAACATTGAAATATCAAGTTTAAGTCCCAAATCGAGGTTTCGAATTTTAAATGTAATTACCGTTCTTTTTTTTTCTCTTTCCTTTTCTTTTTTATTTTTGTAAAATTAGTTGTGTGCTTCTAATTGAAAGATGTGTATGAATATTTATTTTATTTTAATAAATTGGTCAACACTCCCGGTAGTGTTTAACAAATGGGCCTCTTTTAGAATAATAGCTTACTATTGTGGCTAGCTACGGGACGGCACAGAATTTGGATAAGTTTTTTTTATAGTAATATTATCTTCTTACTTCTGTTTGTTGTCTCGGACGACAACCTCGAGCAAGATGAGGGTAATGATATATTGTATTAATAATCAATTCAATATCTAACTAAAATTAAAATATATATATATATATATATATATATATATATATATATATATATACATATATATATATATATATATATATTGGGATAATAATATACCTGACTGTTTCAATACTGTGTACCAGAGCTGAGCTGCGCTTTCAACAACTCTGCGTAATGGTTAGTTAGGAGTACAATATACCACGACCCTTTACTCTCCCGTAATAGTCGTAAAGTAGGAGCTGGTGCTAGGAGAATCCCAGGTACATGGCAGTTTGAAATTCTGAGAGAGGCTCTCTAGGCAACTCATTCGGTATTAGCTTCACTTCGTGGGAATACCTATCTAGTGCTCTAGATGCAGCGCACGTCGATAGATTAATGGATAGATGGATGGAAACACATGTTCTATATGAATATAGTAAGTACAGAAAACTTGTAAGCCACATTATACCCTGCAAACATCTAGCTAACTACAGCTGATGCTTGATTAGCTTATATACTCGAAAAAACTCAAAATATATTCAAGTAACTATTTTTAACAGCATATACAAAACTATATTCACTTGTATAAATCTCCATATCAAAAAATTTGGCAATAAAACGTAATTAAATAAAACTTTTGAAGAATTTCTCAGTTTCGTTAAAAACATTCCATGACCATGAAGCATAACCAACAACTAGCTATAATTGCTCAAGATAATTGGTGAATTCTGCACATCGGGCAGAAAAAATATCGACATCATAACTGCCATACAATCTTATACTGTGACGATTCAATTCTGTTCTATAAATGTAAAGCACATGATCATATTTTTTTTTCTATGTGGTGACGAAGTAAGATTCATCACCCCCATTTTAATTAACAAAGAACAGCTATGGGATATAATACGTCGATAAGATCGGTGCAAGAGATGGAACCCTTAAACTATATTATATGCCAACCCGTTTGACTTGTGTAAGTAAATGTAGTAGTACCACGCTGACTAGATGGGTTGGTAAAAAGTGACTGCACAGATGGCGTAGTGGTTAAGATACCGACTTTCCATGCCAGTGCCGTGAGTTCGATTCCTACGCATGACTATACTTTTTGCGACCCCCAAAGTATTGTTCTGAGTCTGGGTGTAATTTATCTTCGTTCATTGTATATTTGTAAAGTCTCCTGCAATACAAGGATTATTTCCTTAGTGCAGGAAGCTATTTAAAAAAAAAGTGAATGCTTCGAGTTTTTGAGTTTGCAATGATGTCAATTGCTTAGAAGCCATATTCTACGACCACCGTTAAAAACAACCCAATAGTGGGACTTAAATGAATATCGTATGCATTACGAGTCACTCTCAGTTTCAACTTTTAATTGAATTTTGATTAGATTATAATTAGTTGAATTCCTATAACTCCTATGATATACAACTCTTTTATCAATCATCAAATGTCTTGAGTAATAAACTTTTATGTAATTATACTTACATAATGAAATCACATCGCGTTTTAGTCAAATTTAGTGCAACAATTCGACATATAACAAAATATCATACGTCAAAGTTAGTTAATATTAATAGAAAGATAGTTTTAATATTGCATTTATAAAAGCGATGGCTATGTTACTGAAGGTTTCGTTTAATTACATTGGTAGAAAAACTCCAAAAAGCACTGTTAGGTCATACTTACTGCACTGTAGCAATTTTTATGTATCAGATTACATAAAATGTAACCAATATTATTTAACCCTGAGTATTAAAATATTAAATTTAATATAAAAACGTTATTTTATACTTCCAGATTACACCTAAAATGGCTGTCAATCCTTACAATTATAATTAAAACAAAAGCACTATTTAAAATGTTGCATCCAATATAGGCTGTGGTTTCTTAAGACTTGGATTCCATTTAAAAAAAAGCATTAATTAAAACGTGACTTAAGTTTTCGTTCAATACATTTATACACAAAGAACTTTGCATATTAAGACAGGTGTGCTCATCAATAAATAAACACCTACATTTAACTAATATCGTTAGATTACAATATATTATATCTATGCATGAATTCAAAATTACGAAACACCTCCACAATCGCGAAAGAGTATAATTAATATTACGACCCTGAATCACTTGTTACATCACATCGGCAGACATCCTCCAAGGAAATATTATATTATGCAAATATATAATCGTATACTAGATATGAAGTTGCTGGGTTCCAATTCTGTGACAGGAAACAGTCCAGTTTGTTTTATTACCAGCTATTAATGTCTCATAGCTGAACGTGCTTGATTTACCCACATGAGGCTTACGTAAGGTAGACTACTTCAGATACCGTTACATGTAGCATCACTTATCTAATCAATTAAGACGAACGTTGACCCATCCTTATCAATACACATTAAATACCTTGATAATTAAACAATAAGTGACTTTGCCCTTTACATTCTGTGGTGATGGAATAGGAATATAATAGAAATATATTTCAACATTCATTCTTCTTTGTATCGTAAAATGGATTAAAACGTGCACAGATAATATCATGTACTGCTGTATTATATTATTACTAAAATAGAAAATTTCGAAATTAAAGCTGATGTTTACCTATCTGGAACGAGTGGTATACTAAGCCTTTCTTTAACTTTAAAGTAGGCTTGTATTTGATAATAAGAGGTAGGTCTTAGAAGAATTACCTTATCTCATTTTGAGAAATGTCTATAGATTTATGGTTTAATAACAAGAAATATCTTTCAGCTCTACTTAGAAGCTCTATATTCTCGTCATTGTTTATTTAACAAAACTTGCTATTATAATAGCGTTTATTATAGATATATCTCATTGTGGGTTGTAAAGAATGCATTTGGTTGTAGGAGGATAGTTTCAAAAGGCCTTTTTTGCTTGAATGGTAGAGTCCGCCTACAAAGCGCGTGCGACGCATCCCGCTCGCCCACACGGCACTAAATTTTACTTTAACTGTTCCCGCAACAAATTGTTCACGTGCTTTATGTTGCTAGCGTTCCCTTTATCTTAATTTGTTAGAAGCAATATTAATTACTAATTGTTTATAATAGTGATTATAGCTATATATTTTATTCTAACGTACAGATAATATTATATTAATTAAAGGCGATGTAAAGATAGAGACATGAATATTAAGCTTTTATTCGTCTGAGGCTAATAATATTTTGTATTCTAATGGGTTCTTAGATAGTTCAAATTCATAATTAGACGTGGTAGGTGACACTGCTTGAGTTCTAGGAATTTTATTATATGTTTTTTACAGCATAGTACCTATTAGGTGTAATAGTTCTATATAATTATTTCGTTTACCTTGCAGTCTAGTTTGAGAATACTGTAGACGTTTTAATAATGGTAGTTTTACAATATTTAATACAAACAAGACTAAAATATGAAACATGATCACAGTTTCCTAATAAATGAAAGTCTAAATGATCTCTTCATTTAGACTTTCATTTATAAGTCATGTTACATATATTTTTTTGCAAAGTTCACCAGAAATGTTACCAGGATAATATTATATTTTTTTTTAAACCAAAGTGTTATATGAAATACAATGCCTTAACATTGTTTAATGTTACAGTATTATCTTCATAGAATGGGTAATAGTCAGGTCACTATAACCCGAGTGTGGGAGTTAACAATTTAATTTACACAGAACTTATGTAACAAAACTGGAAATAAGACTATAAAAGACAAAAGATAACCAAACAAATTGTATAATTTTATAATGTAGTCATGCTATTGCAGCATTTCGAAGTTTATGTTGAGTTTTATTGTAGTGTATGTTACTAAACCAGGTTGTGTGGATAGTTTTTTAGTTACTTGAGAGATAAATAAGTTTGTAAGAATATGATTACAGTTAATAAAAAGTAACTATCCCCATTAAGGGTTGGCGTTGAACATTGAGGATATAGAGTTGACTTTCTTTTTTATAGCTTTTGGTGGCAAACGAGCAAGCAGCACACCTGATGGTAAGTGTGACTGCCGCCCATGGACCTTTGCAATACCAAGGGTATAGCTAGGCCGTTGCCTACCAATATAAATCCCAAACCCACCCAGTTGGGTTTCCGGCTCTCTCGCTCACCGAACGAAGCACAACAGCACATTGCCATTTCTCATATATATATATATATATATATATATATATATATATATATATATATATATATATATATATAATAAATATATATATATATATATATATGTATATGACTTAATGCAATTTCTAAGTTTTTTATTTAGTAGAGGCCAATTTTACATAGTGCCATATTACTAGCGATTTATTCCCGAGAAGAATTAATATTAAATAGGTTATAAAACATCTACAAATTCATCATTCTCCTACTCTTATCCCAATTACTTGAAGTCGATAAAATATGTACTCTTTTTTCATAGTACATATTGTAAACATATTAGCAATAGTTTTATGACCGGCCGCCTGCTAGACGTCAAGCCTCCTTGGAAATGTAATTGTTGACTAAACAGCATAAGATGGAGTTGGCCCAGGTCGTTATAAGACTCTTAGTCGTCTTTTACGACATCCACGAGCAAAGTAAGGGTTGGTAGTATTCGTAGCCGCTACCACACAGCAATCAGAAGTCATCATCATCTTCCTCTTATCCCAATTACTTGGGGTCGACGCAATATGTCATCTTTATCCATAAGATCCTATCAGACGTCATCTCTGCCATCACTCCTAAACTATCCATGTCATGCTCACGCAGTCCATCCATCTTTTCTTTGGTCTTCCTTTACCCCTAAAGCCTTCAACATTCATACCTATAACTTTTCTCACAACATTACTTTCATCCCGCCTCTTCACATGTCCATACCATGTCAGCCGTTCACTCCTTAACTTTTCCGTCACTGGCGCAACTTTCAAACTTCCTCTAATGTATTCATTTCTTACTTTATCCATTCTTGTCACACCACACATCCATCTCAACATTCGCATCTCCGCTACATGCAGTCGTCTCTCATCCATCGCTTTTGTCGCCCAACATGCTGATCCATACAGTACAGCAGGTCTTATTAGGGTTTTGTATATTTTGCCCTTTCACGTTTCAGTGCCGTAAGTATGTAATACATAATTACGGCACTGAAACGTGGTCTCTAAATGTCGGCCTCATAAAAAGGCTCAAAGTCGCTCAGCGTGCTATGGAGAGGGCTATGCTCGGTATTTCTCTACGTGATAAAATCCGAAATACGGAAATCCGTAGAAGAACGGGTGTAACCGACATAGCCCTAAGGATTAGCACGTTGAAGTGATTGCCACTTCACAGGCAGGCCACATCGCTCGACGAACCGACAACCGTTGGGGAAAAAAGGTTCTAGAGTGGCGACCACGAATTGGACGACGCAGCGTAGGACGACCCCCCACTCGGTGGACTGATGACCTCATCAAGGTCGCAGGAAACCGTTGGATGCAGGTGGCACAGGACCGTTATAGATGGCATTCTTGTGGGGAGGCCTATGTCCAACAGTGGACGTTAACGGGCTGATGGATGGATGGATGAATACATACATACATATGGAAGGAAGGTGGAGTCAAGAGTCTCCGAAACCGGCGAGCGTGTATGAAGAGAATTATGAATGTTCAGGAAGCGAGTGAAGTATGCAAAGATAGAGTTCTCTGGCACTCTGTTCTCTCTGCCTACCCTGCAAGGGATATGGCGTGATGATATGTATGTAATAAATAATTAAATTTATTATACCAAACGAAATAAAACAAATTTTTATTAAACAACATTTATTAACTTATAAATTAATACAACAATTAATTACAAATATAAATGCAAAAAAAAACCAATTCATTTTGTGACATTTTTGACGTTATGTGTGATATTTACGCGAGTATTACGCATTTGAGATAAAACTATTTTTAGATTCAGGACTAGTCTTCCCGTAACCTCGTGGTCAGGAAGGTGTGCGTAAACACCCTTTAATTCGAGGGGTACTCTGGGGTCGCATGTTGTACCCGTGACCTGCCGCCACTTCATCCATCCTGCATCAATTCTGTGCTTCACCTCACGATCCAGGCCGCCATCGCTCTGAATAAGAGAACCTAGGTAACGAAAATCTGAGCATACTGGTATAGGTACTCGATCTAAGGACATGGGTGTAGAATTGGAGAGACCGCCGAAATCGCAGAACATGTATTCTGTTTTAGGTCTGCTGATTTTCAAGCCAACATTCTTAAATTTACAGCGCCACTTTTCCAGCATGCTTTGTACCTCAAGGCCCTCCTCCCTGACGAGAACAATGTCATCAGCGAATAGCATGCACCAGGGTGCCTCTTCCTGTATCTCCGATATTAATGCATCCATTATTAACAGGAAGAGGTAAGGACTTAACGCAGACCCTTGGTGCAGACCCACTTCCACATTGAACTCGTCGGAGTCTCCAGCCGCTGATTTTACGTACGACCTAGATTGTCGGTACATGGCACAGATTAACCTAATGTACTTCACAGGCTCACCTTTCTCTTTCAGTAACCACCACAAAACTGTTCTCGGTATCCTGTCGTAGGCCTTTTCGAGGTCAACGAATACCATGTGCAAGGTTTTATGTGCACCACGATAGTTGGCGCAGTGCAAATATGGCATCCGTTGTCCCGCGGCCCGACACAAAACCGAACTGGTTTCGGGTGATCTCGCTTTCTTCTCGCAATCGCTTCTCAATAACTTTTTCAGGAAGTAGTCAATTTGCGTAGAGTGGTGACTACTTTTGTAGGTAATAAGGTGCTCCTCGCTTTTCTGGAACCACGTGTTAACGATGGCCAGGTGGAACGATGAGGCTGCTTGAAGCAGTGTCTCACCACCATCATTCCGCTTTCCATACCCCCACCCTCCATGCACTATTTCATAACTATCATTTGTTACTCCAACGTGTCCATTAAAATCACCTCCTATACATTATCTCCTCACTTTCTAGAATGCCAATCATAACTTCATCAAAATACTGCCAAAACCTTTCTTTCACTTCATCCTTACATCCGGCTTAGGGTGCATACGCGCTAATGATATTCATAATCACACTTTCCCCAAACAATTTTCACCACTATTAACCTATCATTCATCCTTGTCACGTTCGTGACACATTCTTTCAAATGTCTATCTAATACTATTCCTATACCATTCCTTTTACCATCACTACCACTATAATAAAACTTATATCCTTCACCAATTTCTCTAGCCCTAGTACCCTTCCATTTCGTTTCTTGCAGGAATGCAACATTTATTCTTCTCCTTTTCAACACATCTGCTACCTCCCTTCCCCTTCCAGTCATCGTACCGACATTCCAACTTGCATACCTCATTTTTATCTCTTTCACACTAAGGGCTCGCTTCTTACGTCCCACCCGCCCGTGATGCAACAACCCTTGTCCATTTTCCACAGAGACCGGGTGCTGCCCCTGCGCGTCGCTTGCGGGGTACGCCCTAGTCCTGTCCTCATTCATTTCATTCTTTGACATATTGCAATAGTTTCGGCAAAGAGTTTAACGACCGGCCGCTTGCCTGACGTCAACCCTCCTTGGGAATGCAATTGTTGACCAAACGGCACCAGATGGAGTTGGTCTAGGTCGTTGTAGGGCTCTTAGTCATCTTTTACGATACCCACGAGCAAAGAAAAGGTTGGTAGTATTCTCAGCCGCTACCACACAGCGAAATGAAGTATAATGTTTTCAAAATGTTGAAATGTATGTATTTAATTCAATTCATCATATTCAATTCATCATATTCAATTCATCATATTCAATTCAATTCATCAGCCTAGTGACATTTATTGTTGGACTCAACGAAAGACGCTACCCCACGAAAGAGGTATAATAGCCACGCTTGGCAGGTGGATTAATGATCGATGTTACGAAGTTCACAGCAAAACCCTGCAATTTTTAACCATGTTTTTTGACCCGCGAGGAACCTATAAATTAACAGAACAATGTATTTTAAATTTAACAGATGTGACGTATAATACATATTCATCTCAGCTCATATATGTCCCACTGTTGGGCATGAGCCTGTTCCATCATTATGGGAAATTAACTTACTATATCACGCAAGTCAGACGTGTTGGTATAGGGTTTTGTTTCGAGATTGCCCTCTCTTGCCTATGCAATATGCTGTTATATGCGTTTTATATCACGATCACGGGTAAGATAGCTTGGTGAATTGTATTCTTACTCTGTCACCACATGAAATACAAATACATAATAAAAATACACATTAATACATATAAATGCGTAATTAAATTAAATGAAATATATTTTTTTGTAATAGATAAGTATTTATAACCATGCCTATAACGTTGATCGTTATACAAACAATGCTAGTCTATAGTTTATGTGTTTTATTCATACCATGGATATCATATGTCTGTGGTCACAAGTACTTCTCGACTCGTCTAAAGCACGTTTATCTGTTTACATTGCACTAACAAACAATGAATCCTACTTTCGAGATTTAAATAACACCAAAAAAGCTCAATACCGTATTGTTTTGTTGTTTCTTTGTATTCTACAGGTAATACGAGGCCTTAACGGAATGTTTTCATAAAGCTACTTATATACACGTGTACAAAATTGTTAAGACTGTTAATTTTTTTTCTAAGACATTTCTAAATATATGAAATTTAACTTATGATGGTTAAAGCACCAATAAATATGGCAGCATTTTTCTTTTTTTGTGAGTTTCATATGTGAATGGGTAGCTAATATCAATACAAGAAGCAAAGTACTTAAGTAAATTGTATTATAATAGAATATGTATAATAAGCCGACTGGCTTATACTTTAATAATTAACAAGACTAAATAGGGTTGCATAGTCTAATTTTTCTTTTAAGAGAGAGCTCATCTCATCTAGGAGAAGTATATAGCGCCTAACTTAAATTCCTAAATATTTAAATTAATATATTTCTCGTTCTTTCTATGGTATAACTACATGACTATTAATCTAGTATTTCAGAGTTCAAGTGAGAGAAAAGTATTATTGGATTTTCTTAAATAAATCACGAATTTCTAAATCGTGACGATAAACGACAATAGGCTACCAGCCTAATATCTTAAAATAAGAATTAGGTGTTTAAATATAAGCACATTAAACCTCTGCTTAGTATTTTTTGTATGTACAAAGGCTAACTTTAAATAGAAAAATAAAAAAGGTATTGTATACATCAAGCTATTACTTACAAAATGTAAGCCACTTTTTTATAACATAAAATGGAAATGAAAAGTTAAATACCAGCACAGATGGTAATATAATAGGCACATGTAAAACAGTCCAACATATATTTTAATGTTAGACACAATCTAACACATTGTTGTATTGTAAAAGTGTTCACAAAGAAATTATGTAATTTCCAAAACAATGGGATCTCTTCTCACCTATATATTTAAAGAGTTATGCGTATCGAAGTTACAAGTAGCTATTAACAATTCAGTGTCAAAAGTTATGCTTTAAGATTTTATTACGAAATATTTTCTTTTTCTGTACATATTAGTAAACCTAGCCCGTTGGTTTGTTTGTAGAAATTGATATATCGCAGCGCCACCTGATGGCGAGTTAAATATAAACTTTCCCCATGAAAAAATATATATGCATACCAATTTTCATAATAATCGGTCAAGAGTATAGTGAAGTCATATGTATATAAAAACATGGTATTTTATAGATATAGATATGGAGAATCTGTATCTCTATTTAGCACGTATGATTGAGTGCAAAATGTAGTCAGAATTATCTTTAGTTGTTAGTCTAAAGAATTGAGGACATCATCATCATCATTCCTCAGCTCTTATCCCAATTATTCAGGGTCGACGCAATATGTACTCCTTGTCCTATATATTGCAAAAGTTATTGGCAAAACTTTTCTGACCGGCCTCCTGCCTGACGTCAACCCAACGTTGAACAAACGGCATCAGGTGGTGTGGGCCCAGGTCGATATAAAGCTATTAATCGTCTTTTACGACATCCACGATTAAAATAAGGGTTGGTAGTATTCGTAGCCGCTTTCACACAGCGAATATATGTTATAGAATTCAGGACATCAGCGAATAAATGATGCGATAGTATGTTTATCCCTTTTTTTTGTGGTGGACTATGGATGTGGTCTCACCCCGCCAAATCGGTCCGGGGTGACGGAAGAGGCAGCTCGTGACCCCATAGACACACCCTGCAAAGTTCTTCTCTTCACCGTGCGAGCGGGCCACCGGTACTCGATCTTTGTCTTCGGTGGCCCGCCCGGCGCATGTTTATCCTAGAGATTATAATATGAGGCCTAATTGTAATTTATTTGTTCAACATGATATAGTAGGCTAATTGCAAGTGTAACGAATGAGCTGTAAATAAAAGTGTAGGGATTGCTATGAGTCAGATTGTTAGTTGTACATATTTGCATGTCAGTGGCGGTCGGTCCGTCTCAACCTCACTAGATTGCCATTAAAAACTCTTCCAACGCCGCCCTATTGTCTTGCAATAACTGGCGATAAAATACTCACTACGTGACGGAATTTTTATGTTTCCGATCCCTAGACGTTACTGGCATTATGATATTAAAAAGTTTTTAAACAATTCATAAATACATAATCATGTATAACATACCAACGCATCTAATATTATGAAAGCAATTTTATAATATTCATTAAATATTTAACAATGCTAGCGTGTGACACTTTATTCTGAAATGTGCTTCCTTAATTACTTCGTATGCATAATTATCAATTTCATCCATTATTATTTCTAATCAAGTCTAGAAAGACGATTAGTTACCTTTGTAGACCGACAGAATATCAGTTTTCCACGGCTAGATTACAGTTCCTCATCCAGATTTTACGACGCTTACAGCAGATATTTTTTTTTAATTACTTATAGCGGCAAACGAGCTAACATAACACCTGATGATAAGTGTTACTGCCGCTCATGGACCTTTGCAATACCAAGGGTATAGCTAGGCCGCTGCCTACCAATACAAACCCCAGTCCCACCCCATTTGGGCTTCCCGCTCTTTTTCTCACCGAACGAAGCGCAATAGCAAATTGCCATTACTCAGACGTCGATCTTCTGCGAAAGTGTGCTACTACCCCGGACGGACTGGCCCGCGGTTGTAAACAGGAAACTGCTCAACAGCGTGGTCCTACCACTTTTAATGCTTTAAGGCTGGGGAAACATTACAATTTTCAGCAAAGTTGGTATTACTTTAAAGGTTAAAAATCTTGTTATAGTTTATTTATTTATGAACACTTGCGTCACATAATAACTAGACACTTTAAAATAACTTGTAGATGGGACTTGGACTGTAGTATAATATAGAATAATTAATTTTATCCAAAATAACGCCATTGGTAAAAATATAACTTATAACATTACAGTGGAGCGACGCGTTGCCTGCACCCGTGCCGCCTGCATCACTGTCTACCCCATGTGCACTGGTATGAGGTGAGTCACTATTCTTAATATAAACTGGGATTGCTACTTGCTAAACTCTCGGCCAACCATAAATAGTTGATGACTTCAACGACGCGTACCTCACACAATAATAGCATGTAGTTTTTAAACTATACTTTGTAATAAATAGTAAAAAGTAAAGTGGGTTTATTAATAAAGATCTTCTTCAACTAATACGGCCCATTATTGAACACGGATCTACTTCAAAATGAAAGCGAAAATGGTTTAATCTGCAACGCCGGTTAGACGGGTTGATATAAGATTCTATTTTGAGTTTATCTTCTCTTGTAGGAATTTTATCTACTACATGCCTTAGTCGTTTGTTACAACAAAAATACAAGGTTAGGAGATTCTATTACTCTAAAATCACGTTGTAAATATATTACTAAATTAATAATGATATAATCCTCTATTAGAGAATAAGTCCTTGTTACAGCGTACTTTATTAAACAGTCAACGGTAGAAATACCTAGGTGCAAATCGATAATTATTGGATTGTACTTAGAATTGTGCTTTATGGTAATAAAACCTATGATACACAATTTAGTAAATTGCCACTTGCCATGCCATTTGCAGTCTTTACGAATCGTATATAATCCGCTATTAGATTTATGATTTATCTGAGAGAGAAAAAGAACTGGTTTATTAACCGACTTCAAAAAAGGAGGAGGTTCTCAATTCGTCTGTATTTTTTTTTATGTTCGTTACCTCATATCTTTCAACTGAGCAAAGAGATTCTAATAATTCTTTTTTTATTTGATAGCTGGTGCTTTCCGAATGGTCCTATTTTAATTTGGTCCAGTTCTGACAATGGCATCCATGAGAAAACCATATAAGTCTAAAATTAGCATTAAGTATGAGTGCGACAAATGAACGAGTAGCTCAAGCCCCGCTACTAATAAAACAATCTATGTGTGTCTGTAACACTAAAAAGTAAAAAATAAAAATAAAAACTATGTTTATAAAAACTTTGTTGTGTCGTGACAACTTTTGGTCTTAATTTTTTCCGTCTAGCCCCCTTTCGCAACGCGCGATAAGGAACTTCGTTCCAAAAACCCGACTTCAAAAACAACTTAAAATACTATCATTTGTATGTGCTATCTATTGATAGGTTTGAAGTCGGTGCCGGTATCGGTATCTTTAGTGTAGCAATTTCATTACAGTAAGTACCTAAGCAGTTTATAATTTTGTTAAGGGCTTGACACCGATTTCAAACCTGTCAATAGATAGCACATACAAATAATAGTATTTTAAGTTATTTTGTACTTTTTCGTTTTTGAAGTCGGGTTTTTTATTATAATATCTTATTAGGCTCCCTGTGATATGATACGCTTCTGTGTATCTTCGGTGATAAACGTAACAAACTTAAAAAAAATATTTAAAATGATTGTATTTTATTTTGCTTTTAATTTAATAAAACTAGCACGCAGTTTCTAAAATAAAGCGTGTAACTTGCCATACATTATATCGTGAGCTCGCCATTAGTTAGCAACACACCTGCCTCGCGACTCGATGTCAATGTCCGTCAAACGCGACCCTCCTATCTCTACTTACTTCACTAGGTACTTTATAAGAACGGAACCGATGCCATCATAAATAAATATTGCTTTAAATCATCATTATTTATAAATTGATAAGTAAATAACCAAGTATATACAGGAAATGTTTGTTAAATGGCAGATAAGTTGTACCATGTAAAATGATATTTATGTTCTTTTTAATAATTATAATAACTAACATTGAGTGAGGCACAATTTTAATATTATTTAAACAACGTTTTGTGATTTAAAATTAAAATTTGGTATTAAATTTTTTGAAAAGTAAATATTGACAGAAAGTTTTATACAGATGGCGAATCCCGACAAGAGTGCAATCTGTATGTTCAACTACTAGCTAGCTTTCGAGACATGAAAAGGTACCAATAGAAACTAGCCAAAGGCTTAAAAGAATGCATACATCCAAATCTTACTTATAAATATCAATTTTTAATGTATATATATTTACTGTAATAATATTATTTAGTCTAATCTTATCCTTTCTAATAAACTAAGTGAACTGTTAGAACTAGCTAGAACATTTGAAATAATTCACAAAGTTTCTTATTCCTTTTTTAGATAAGCAACTAGTATAATGCTACACTTAGAAGGCCTAAGTAAAGCAATTAAAATGATAATGCGCAAGGTCAATAATTAATAATTTATGTTAATATTAATAATAATAAATGCGATAAGTTTTACACTTACTGCTGGTGTTCCACGAATGTTATGTGCAGACGTGGAATGTCATCGGTAGGTGTCCCATCCCAATATTTAGATTAAATTTCTTCAAAGGCCTCTGCGTGTTGGATCCATATCCCCATGTAAGCCTCCCAAAGGACCGGGCATCTTCCATACGGAAGATCCCGTGAATTAAAATGCGATAACAATTAATAACGCATTTTACGCAAACATTCATTAACTGTTTGCTTACTTATTTTAGTAGTGATCATTAGAAAACATTTATAATTATTTCTACATATAGCTTCACTCCCTTGGATCACGGCCTACCCACATATTTCTATTTTTTATTGTACACGAATTTAGAGAAACAATATTTTTATTTGGTAGTGCAATCCTTGCCGTTTTGACAAATCAATGTAACAAAGAATGAAATATATACTTTAAATATGTACATATCATATATATTAAAAATATTGTTTTACTATATTTTCAATGTAAAATGGTTGCTTTGTTTATCAAGCTTCTTAAATTTTCGAAAAATGCTACACGTTCAGAATTTAAGACTAATTATTATTATATGTATTTATGCAGTTATTATTATTTATGTAATAGAGACTTAGATGCGAATAGCGTGATTAATTTGTACACCGAATATTGTAGCAGGCCTATGTTCTGTAATGAAATAATAATGATTATCTTAGAATTTACTGAAGCGCAATAAAATATTTAAGCGTTCTGTACTGATAAATATGATTTATATATAGAAGGTAAGGCCTGGCCTACTTTTATCATTTCCCAATAGGCTATGATAAGTTCTAGAGAATAATTATTCTTCTTATTATTCATCCTTCAATTAAAAAAATTGTTATTATTAACAATTTTTTTGATTAATTAAATCATTAATTTTAATTCACTCATGCTCCGATTGTTGATCTGCGAGTATGTTATCGGTGAGAGATTGAATACCAAGCATAATAGTAAATACATCAAACATTTCGCATTTTTAAACCTATTAAAAATATTTCCTTATATCTTTTAATGTATAATAATTTATAAAATGTTGAATTACCACATAAGACGGCATTTAAACGCTTCGAAATAGAGTATCACTTTTATGATAACTTTCATTGCAGACTTTCTTTTGTTCGTGAAATTTTGTGATGCGAATACTTGTTTTGAATCATACATGAAAATATATTAAAATATTTATTCACGTCCGTTAATAAAAAAAGCTTGATTACTTAATGCTATTTGGCAAGCTATGACCTCCTTCGACTATTGTAATAAAAATTAACGTATATGCCTTGGAGCATATACGAAAGGATTTTGACCTTAAGAAAATCTATGTAGTATTGATATAGTTTTTGATGATGAAAATAGCTATTATTCGTACGGAGGTGCCTATTAAAATATAAAGATAGAAGAAAGCTTCTCTAAAATAGTCTAGTATTGAGGTGACTGATAACCGCGGCGCGTGTGGCGTGCATCCGGTAGGAGCACGGCGCTTCCTTAATCCATCATACGTTGCGTCACTACCGCTCTGTGCCCAAAATAAGCACGTCTTATAGAATAAATATTACTATAATGTCATCATTGAAAAATCATTCCATGAAATTTTAGTTATTTTATAATTTTTAAAGTATTTGATATTTGGTTTACTCCTATACAATAATAATTTAATTAATCCTTACTAATATTAGAAATGCGAAAGTAACTGTGTCTGTCTGTCGATCTTTCACGCCAAAACTACTGAACCGATCTAAATAAAATTTGGTACACAGATAGTCTAGAGCCTGATGAAGGACATAGGCTACTTTTTAGTACAAAAAAAAGATTGTAAAGGAAGAAGATTGTAAAACTTTTCATCCCAAGAGTCGTAAGGAAGTATCGTTATTTTTAAAGCCAGAAGCTTGAAACTTATTTTAAGGCTATTATTGATTAGATATAAATAAACATGACATTAACATGTTGTAAAAATTCAGCCTTAAGGGGTAAAATAAAAATAGGGGATGAAAAACTTTAGGAAAGTAACCTTTTACGCGGGCAAACCGCGGGCAGAAGCTAGTTTACTATATTTTGAACTAACATTTTGCTTCAGAAAAGTTTGTTCTCAAACGAACGATATAAGCGTTCCACGCAAGCAAAGCTCTAGGTACTTAGATAATATAATTAATGGAACCGCTTAATTTATTAACCATCTTACAGCTTTCTCTGAAGTATCCACGCAAGTAAAAAACATTAAGGACCCGATTAGATTGGTATGATAGTGGTTAAAAAGACTACCGTCGTCGATTTCCGGCGATGCTGCAACTACCGGAGACTCGTTTATGAGTCACTAGAAACCGACTGTGCAAGATAAACGTTTCTGCTACCGGCCTTTATTATATTATTAGCTGCCATACTCGTAAAATTATGGTCTATCTGTCAATCACTTATATTTAATGACAGGTGGTTTTGGTTCATATTCTGAAACCTTTTCAGTCAATTCCGGACTTTAGTCTTTAACTATTATTACTCGTATTTTACATTAAAAAACTTAAAAGGCCTATTTCGTGATTCTTTTTTTGCACAATTATTAACAACGTTATCCAAGTTTAAGACAGGCCTTGGCATAAGGATTCATGCAAATTTCTTGCTTATATATATATATATATATATATATACACTCATTTGCAAAAAAAACGGGCACCTAAGCAATGAACCATTTCAAATGTTAATATTTCTTTGTTTGATAATTATAGGTAGTTTTATCCACACAATTTGGTAAATTAATAAGAAAATAATCGTTTTCATCAGTATTTCATAAAATTTAGATACAATTTATGGGAAATAATGCTAAACCTCGCTAGTAGTGTATATTCGCTAGTAGTGCATATGCTCATGAAGTAAAAATAAAAAAGTTTTTTTGTTTGTTTTTCTTTAATAAAGTAAAAGCAGATAAATGTTTAGTATCGAGTGTGACCCCCTCTAGCTAAAATCACAGCTTGAATTCGTCTGGGCATGCTAGCGAGTATATCCCGGATACTTGCTTGCGGAATACGTTCCCACTCCGCAGTAATCACATTCTTCAGCTCTCTGATGGTCTGCGGAGCCGGGTGTACTGATCTCACACGCCGTTTCAGAACGTCCCAGACATGCTCTATGGGATTGAGGTCGGGACTTCGAGCTGGCCAATCCAAACGACGAATGCCGACCTCTTGCACATACGCATTAACATCGCGGGATCGGTGGGCGCGAGCATTGTCGTCCATAAAAATCGAGTCTTCACCTAGAGCGGCCAATGCGGGTTGTGCATGAGAAATTAGAACTTCCGTTATGTATCGATGCCCAGTCAGTGAGCCGTTTTCAATGAAGACTAACTCTGTACGATCCATTGAATTTATTCCTGCCCAAAACATAACAGAGCCCCCACCATAAGGTGTGATATCTTCGAAACATGCCTCTGCAAAGCGTTCTCCTTGTCTTCTTAGCACTCGCCGACGTCGATCTTCACCGAACAGAGATATCCTGGCTTCATCAGAGAACAAAACCCTATTCCAATCGTCTTGAGTCCATGATTCACAATTTCTAGCGAACCTAAGCCTGTGAACTCTGTGCTCACGGAGTAATTTGGGGCCGCGGGCCGGGCGGTGACTGCGTATATTGGCAGCGAGAAGCCTCCTCCTGACCGTCCATAGACTAATATGCACATTTCTTACTTCTTGGAGGTTGTTCTTAAGATCCACATACGAAGATTTGCGATTTCTCAATGCGCGACTCACAAGAAAACGATCATCCCGTGGTTGGGTACATGGTTTTCTTCCAGAACCAGGCCTTCTCTCGACGGAACCAGTCTCCTGATATCGCTGCCAGGTCCTTTGGACTGTCGAGCGACTAACATTTAGCCTCCTAGCCACGAAACATTGGCTGCAACCCTCTTCAAGCAGCGCGATAATTTTGGTAGCTTTTACCACTTTATCTACCATTTTTGATACAGCCAAACAGCATTAAATAAAGCTTTGACAGTCAAGGATATGAAATTAATCGATAAAAATTGAATAAAAGTTATGAAAGTCGATGTTAACTTCTGGAACTTCGCGCCAAAAATGTAGGATAAAAAGGGGTTTTCTGTAAAAATGAACATCAAATGAAAAATTGAATTTAGAACGTACTTTTTTAAATACCACAGCATTTTTAAAACCGGCCAGTAACGTGTACAAACGATTGAAACCTTTTTGGTATTGTATCTTTTTAAATATGAATGAAAATCAAAACCGCCCGTTTTTTTTGCAAATGAGTTTATATATATATATATATATATAGGTATATTATACAGAGGCAGAATTGAATTTAATTTAAATTTATGTGGATACTTGACTAGGACCACTTTTAAAGCCCAGTACTAATTGGTGATATAATCCTGGACGACAAGTAACCTATTAGAAAGGACCATCTAGTTTAATCAACTTTGGCAATTATATCCGCAAGACAACTCTGACTTTTAAATCTCATAGTATTTACATAGAAACGTAGAAAATACGATTCCTTCTGTTAAGTAGTAAGTACGTGGTTGAATGAAAAATGTGGAGATGTTACACCTCTGTTTAATGCTCCTACAAAAAGTTCGTGACTATGAAATTAAAATTCTTTAATTAATAAATTTTAATAAAAGTTAAGACACATCTGATATTATTTATATTCTCTATTTCAGTGCAGTTGGCGCGTGCGGACTAGCGCGATGGTTGCGTGAAAGGTCATCATGCGCCTCTTCCGCGGGCCGAAGCGCAGGGAAGTGACCGGGCCGCGAGCCGTCGCGACGCCGTCTCCACGCAGAGACGTCGCCGCCGCAGACGTTGCTACAACTCCGCAGCACATTTTAACAGACTTTGCACTTGTAACTGCACTCCCAGCCATGGTTATGGAGGATGATGTCAAGGAGATGAAAAAAGGTAAAATCATTTTTTAAGCTAATAAAATTATGCGGAAACACTTACTAATGATTTTGAGCACATTTATTCATCTATATTAAAGTGCAGTTGTTTTTTCAGTGTTTGCTACGTGGGGTCGCCGTATGGGAAAAAAACTTGAAATGTTAAAAAAGCCTGATTCCAAAGAAATTAATCAAGAAGCAATACAAACAGCAGACTTAAACGAAGAATCCACAAATATGATTACCGGCCAGTATAAGAAAAAGCAACATTGGAAAATGGGGCGAAGCAGTTCGGATTCTACGTCACTTAAGAAAGATAATGACACAGATTCTATAAAAAGTGGATCTAGAGACAGATCGCCAAGTCCATTCAAATCGTTTTTTCATCGAATGGGATCGACAGGAATGTTAAATTCTGCAAAATCGCAGTCTCTCAATATGAACAAATCATCTGACAATTATCCGGTATCAAATGGTCCTGCTTTATATCGTAGTTGTTCTACATCTCATCTGTCAACTTATGTCAAAGCAGATGACCCTTCAGATGACATCGATTTGCAAAATTCTGAAAATGAAAATAAGTGCTCTCCTAAGAAGATGAATAGTGGACTTTCTGAAGACACTCTAGTAACGTCATCAACTAAGGCTGTTAGTTGTGATAACATAACTAATTTAAATGATGGACAAACTAACAACGGTGCATCTAAAAAGCCGAATTTTCCATATGCGTTCTTGCGATCTAAGCTATCGGTTTTACCGGAAGAAAATAGCATAGCCTCACAACAAAGAACTAGTTCAATGAGACAAAGTTTTTCAGAAAGGATGGATAGGAGGTCACCAAAATTTCGAAAAGAAAATAAATATCTAGCGAATTCACGATCCGAGGAGCGATATCAAAGCAATGATAGTATATCGTTTCATGATGACAATTTGTCATTCAATAGCACCTTGAGAAAAGATTGCGAATCTTCCCGCAGTTCCATGAAAAGTATAAATGAAATTGATGGAGATTTTTATCCATTAGTACGAGGCGATGATGCACCTCGAAGAGCCTCAATGATTTCTCAAAGAGCTCCATTAGATTATGACCCTATGCTTATACCCCGAAATAGAAATAGTTTACCTGTATATGAATATAGTTTAGTTTTAGGTTCAATGCGAGACATAAAAACGGAATTTAGTTCGTCTACGCAAAGTATTCAACATGGTTTGGAAAATGCGGAAGTGCAAGCTCATCGCTTAAGTAACTATGTTAGTTCCAACGAATCTGGTTATGATAGTGATGGTCGCCCAACAGATGAACATAGCAATCATTCCCCACCAGGTTATTCTTCTCACTTTGTTAATGTGCCTATACCCAATAAACCCATGGATACTGAAGGAAATACACCGACTTTCTCCAGACAGTTAAGTTTAAATAACAAAGTTAATATCGGCAGAATTCAAATACCGGTACGAAGAAGTTCTACTCCATGTGCTCTCCTACCAGTGGAGAAGAATAATTCTTATGAGTATCATGAGAGCAGAGAAAACTTAAATAAGTTTTCTATTGATAATTTACAACATACAATATTTGATCATCTTGAATCTAAACCACCTCCACTCCCAAAGAAAAACATTAATAAAAAACAGCCTTATGTTTATAAAACTATAACTCTAGATGAACGGGTACAGACTAGAAAAATTAAATTTTTACACTCCCAAGTACTACCTGCTGAACTTTCAAATAATTCTAACTTTGAAAACGTTTCTGTTGAGTCTCAACCTCCGATTCAACCAAGTTCTACATCTGATATTTTTGGCAGAGGACCCTGTACTAAGCGTTTTAGAAAAATAAGACTTTTAAAATCAAGATTGGATGAAAGCTTAGGAGTATACTTGGCACAGCATAGAGTAGACTTTGACAGCAGCGGCTCGAATTTTGAAATACGATACATTGTAGTTAAATTAGATTTTGATGGTATAGCTCATAAAGACGGCAGACTAAGAATCGGAGATGAGATAGTCAACGTAAATGGCAGAGTTCTAAGAGGTTTGTCTTCCTTAAAAGAAGTGCAACATATAGTTAATTCTTGCTCAACTGAAGCTACTCTCGAAGATGGGACATTATTTCAAAGATATCAAGTAGACCTTGTAATGGCACATGATGAAGTAACGCCCATAACATTAAATAGAGTCATGAACAGTCAGCCTTTAGAACAAAATAATATGACTTTGCCGGCATCTAATGTACCTCCAGACATAATATCACAAACTGTTCATAAACCAGCACCATCCAACCAAATAACAATAGAAACACATTTCCCTACTGATAACCAATTTTATATAAGCAGTAAAGCTAGAGACTGTTCGAATGAGCACATGAATTGTGAATATAATGTTAGTAGATCAAAACCTCACCAGAAATGTGAAGTTGGAATTCAAGTTAACAATAGTCAATTGAAATCAAATCCAATGAGTGATGATGAAAAGTTACTTGAAAGACACTGTTATACACAGTCATCATCTTTGCAAAATATTACAAACATAGAGATTTCATTACGTTCTTCGCCGATTCCTAAAACTCACAACCAAAGCAACAATTACCGACCAATATCATTTCACAGCTCTCGACCATCACCGGTACCTATGGCGTCTCAGTCTATTTATAATGATAATTCCAGTAACGAAATTAAAGAAAATTTCTCACATTATATTAAACATGTTCCAAGGTTATATCAAAACAGATCTTTTGAAAGCATACCTGAACAATTAAGAAATACTAGTCGGAGTAGATTTTTCAATAGAGTTGGGTCACAGAGATGTTCTCAGAATCCTGGGCCACATATATCGAGACATCAAGAACATGCTGCTACATTAAACAATCAAGATAATCAGCACAGGGTTCATTACTCAAATACGTCTATACATAAAGTAGAATTTTGGAAAGGTCAAGGACACAAAAGTCTCGGTTTCAGTATCGTGGGTGGAACTGATTCCCCAAAAGGGCAAATGGGTATATTCGTCAAAACCGTATTTCCTAATGGTCAAGCGGCCGATAAGGGTACTATTTTTGAAGGTATAATACTTACAAGTTATAATTATAAACATATTTTTCTTTTATAAAACCTATTTTAATACTTTAAATAAACATCCATTTCAGGTGACGAGATCTTGTCAGTAAACAATGTGCCAACACGTGGGTTGAGCCATGCTGGGGCAATATCACTTTTTAAACAAGTAAAAGAAGGTAAAATAGAACTGACGCTTTCAAGGAGAAGGTAAGGATCATTAATATTTCAATAAAATATACATCAAATTCAAAATTTCCGTATGGTGACGGAGTAAGAATACAATTCACCACCCCCTATCTTACCCGTGGGTGATCGTACCAGACGACTAAAGGATATAAAACGCATAAATCTATGCGAGAGAAGGAAAACTCGAAACCCTATACCAATACGTCTGACTAGCGTGGTGTAGTACGTCAATTACCCTCCCATTTTGGAGGAGGCTCGACCCCAACAGTGTGACACATATGACTTGAGATGATGATGATGATACATCAAATTATACTCGTAAGTTAGAATAACATTAGAATAAAAAATTCTATAGGTATAGTTTTTCTAAATTGAATCTTTTTTTTTTTTTTTTTTATTGGTGGGCTATGGGTGCGTCTCGCCCCGCTGAATCGGTCCGGGGTGACGGAAAGGCGGCGCGTGACCCCATAGACCCACCGTAAAACCTTCTCTCTTCGCCGTGCGAGCGGACCACCGGTACTCGATTTTAACTTCGGTGGCCCGCCCGGCGGTTTACCCTCGCGGGTTCCTCTCGTCGACGCCCCGACAGATTTCGCCGTCGGGGCGTCGCCCTCACGCGGTGGCCTCACGTCGGGTGACCGGACAATTCCCCGGTCCGATCACCCGAGGCCTCGGTTAGGGCGGCATCAGGCGCAGGTATTCGCGCCTGCGCCGCCCCAGCCGCTGACGGCGGCCCGGGTCGCGGGATTCCTCCCGGACTCGTTCCGCCGCCTCCTTCTGCGAGATGACAGCCTCGCAGAAGGCGGCGACCGCGTCCCAGTTCCTGACGCTGTCGACCATCGCTCTCGCGACAGCCGGCAGCGTCAGGTCGGCACCGATAACAGCGACTTCTAAATTGAATCTTAAGTTGATCGTAAAAAAATATTAGAGTACGCAAATATTTACTTAAATTATATGAGCAGGCAAACTTAGAATAGAATTACTGGCTAACTTGTATGACACATAAAGGTTAACCTAGGGCCGCTTCACCTCAGTCTGCCGCCAAAAAAGGGCACTTTTTATTTTGTGGATTAGTGTTTAGCATTATGGCGTAAATGAAAACCGGTCAAGTACGAGTAGAACTCACTCCCAAAATGTTCCGCACCACTATTTTTTTTCCTCCTTGCGGTGGACTATGGATGTGGTCGCGCCCCGCCGAATCGGTCCGGGGTGACGGAAGAGGCGGCGGGCAACCCCATAGACCCACCCTGCATGGACTCCTCTCTTCGCCGTGCGAGCGGGCCACCGGTACCCGATCTTTGTCTTCGGTAGCCCGCCCGGCGGTTTACCCTCGCGGGTCCCTCAAGTCCTCACGCGGTGGCCTCACGTCGGATGACCGGATTAATCCCCGGTCCAATCACCCGAAGCCTCGGTTAGGGCGGCATTAGGCGCAGATATTCGCGCCTGCGCCGCCCGAGGCGCCGGCAGCTGCCCGAGTCCGCATGGAGGGAATCCTCCCGGACTCGCTCCGCCACCTCCTTCTGCGAGATGACAGCCTCGCAGAAGGTGGCAACCGCATCCCAGTTCCTGACGCTGTCGACTTTCACGACAGCCGGCAGCGTCAGGTCAGCACCGATGACAGCGACGAGGTCACGGCGCTGCCCATCCCAGCTCGTACATACCCCGAGCGTATGTTGCGCCGTGTCCTCGTCACTACCTCACTGGTGGCAGGACGGAGTCAACTCCCTCCTCACGACCGTGTGCAGGTACTTGCCGAAGCAACCGTGTCCCGATAAGACCTGCACCAACCGGAAGGAGAAGACTCCGTGCCGCCGCTCCATCCATTCCATCAGTACGGGCCGGGGGGCCTCAACGGTAACAACACCATGTCTAGGACTCTCGAGCCGCGTAACCCAACGGGCGATAGCGTCCTGGCGAGCGTCCTCGCGCCAGGTGGCTATCTCGCTAGGCGATAGGGAGCCACCTTCGTCGCGTGCTAAATTAACCCGCCGGTAGAGGTCGGAGAGCATTTCCGCCTCTAGGTCCCATGGGTGTTCCGACCAATGCACATGCCGCCTCGGTCGACACCGTGCGGTATCCACGGATGGCTCTGACCGCCATGGCTCTCTGTGGGCGCCTCAGAAAAGCCCTGAGCTGGACGGTCAGAGACCTCGCCCACGCGGGTGCGCCGTACATGGCTATTGAGAGGATCACCCCCGCATACAGCCATCGGCCCTCGAAGCCGGGTCCGCCCACGTTCAGCATGAGCCACGATAGAACGCACGCCGCGCTGACCAGCCAGGGAGCAATCCTGCGGAAATGCTCCCGGAACCACTAACGCCCGTCGAGCACCAGGCCCAAATACTCCATATGGGCCTGGATGCTGATGTGTAAGGAGTTGACGACTAACGAGGCGCCGATAGGCAGCCTTACGCGGGGCCCATGGAATAAAAGGGCCTCCGTCTTATTTAGGTCCACCCTGAGTCCAGCGCCTCGATTTGCCTGACCATCTCCTCGGTGCTAAGAGTGGCCAGGCTCGCCGCCTCTTCGAGTACGAGCATATCGTCAGAATAGCATAGCTCAGCCCGGGGAGAGACTCCCTCTCAACGCCCACTCGTATCCGATGTCCCACAGAGTCGGCCCCAGAACAGACTCCTGTGGAACACCGCACGTAATGGGTATCTGCACAATGTCGCCTGCGGGACCCGCGAGAGGACACTGCGCTCCTCCAAATAGTCTGCCACCAGATGCCTCAGGTACAAGGGCACCCCATGAAATCGGAGCGCCTCCCCGAAGCAGCTGAATGGCAGACTATTGAATGCGTTGGCGATGTCCAACGACACCGCGAATAGCACTCCTGCGCCGGTGACAGCTGCCGCGGTCATCTGCCTCAGGCGTAGCAGTGCCCCGATGGTCGAACGCCCTCTTCGAAAACCGAATTGAGCGTCCGTAAGATCGAGCCCCACCTCGCCCAGGTGCCGGGCGATGCGGGCAGCGAGGATACGCTCCAGCAGCTTAGCCACATCGTCCAGGACCACGATGGGCCTGTAGGCCGACGTCGAGTCCAGGGGCGTCCCGGCTTTGGCAGGAGAAAAATGTTTCGTACCATAGACTTGACGTATCTTTCACAATTTCCTATAAAAGATAAATGAAAATTGGTGGCCACTTTTTTCCTATAAAAGATAAATAAAAATTGGTGGCACACCACACACACGTTTCTAAAAATACTAGACTTATTACTTTTGACGTCCTTATCAGTTAATTTTCATCTATTTTCTTAAATAATTCTAAAACTGTTGATTTTAAAATTATAAAAAAGAAAGCCATTTATATTAATACCTTAAAACAAGCTCTATTATTTAATATGTGACACGAAAATGTTGGCATTATAATTTTTGAATAACTATTATCTCTTTATAGCATTAAGTAACCATCTATTATCAACCATTTACTATCCACATTCTCATTATCGATATTACAAATAATTATCACATATTAATACTAGCTTGAATATATTCTCCCAAGAACTAAAATACGTGACCGGTAGTAAATTCAACGTTGTAGTGTGTTCACCTTTGTCTCGAAATAAGCCATGTTGCGCCGAGCCCATATATGTATATATATATATTGGAATAAGAGCAAGAAGATATTAATAACTTTCAGGGTTCAATAAATATATAAAAAAAAATCATTTAATTTGTTTTAAACGTGTCATTTTACTATGTAATGGCAATACTTTTTAATACTTGCAATATAACTTCTTTCTCTTTTTTTTCAGAGCACCTAGGTCAAGATCCGTGGAACCGCTAGGCAATTTTCGCGGTGAAGTTAAAAGGGATTAAACGTTTTGTCCTGCAGAGACAATGGTGTAATTAAGTGTAATAATTTACTTTATATTAATAGCCAAAGGCAAACCGTAGGCGCATGCACGCATCGTACATGGTTCACTTTTACTTTAATTATTGCTTCATCAGATTATCATTAGATCTAACGATATTATTATTGATAACGTAATAAGAATAATCGTCCATAAATATATTCAATATGGTAAGATCATTTTAGTATTAGTGAAGGACTGCAATAGACGGCAAATTTACGTGTCCAGTGTGTAAAAATATATAGCAAATTCTATATAGAACTTTACCTTAAATACTTAAGCATTAAAATTTTTTTTTTTTTAATAGATCTATCATTTTTATTTATTCTGTTCCCTCTGCCTACCCTGCAAGGGATATGGCGTGATGATATGTATGTATGTATTTTTAATTATTATATATTAACTTGTAATATATTGTTATGGATAAAGTTATTCCTATTATTGAATATTCTTATTTGTTATAATCGTTTGAGAACTAATTAACGGCTACGACGTGGTCCGCCCAATGCACTTATAGTAATAATTTGCAGCGTATAATTTGTCGTCTATTGCGAAACTAAGTGCACGTTAAATTAATTTCGTATGTCATAATACTGTACGTAATATGCAATGTATATCATGTCTAGCTTATAATGTTACACGTCTAGCGTTATAATGTAACATAATTATGTTAGCTTCTATAAAATAAGACTGTATATGATAGTTGTAGTTAATTTAAAACTATTTGTTATAGTCTGTTTTAATGTAACTATTGTTAAAGTTAGTTTTGCTAGATCTCGTTAAATGCTGTAACTTGTATATAATCTAATAATGTTAGAATTATTCATTACTATGTTATATACACTGGAAGACTTCCATAAAAAGGACGCATGACATTTATAAAATTCAATCAGACTGATATATTTAAATAATTTGTGTACCTATTTTACTGCCAAAGCTTATTAGATTTAACATAGGAATCTTGAAGCATTTTGTTTTAAACATTAATAAAAAAAAGCTGCTACAGTAATATCACGGTAAAATCATGGTTGACAGCTAATAATTTTAATTTAAATAATGAATTGCAAATCCTATGAATTCGTGAGTGCTTCCACATAATTATATATCTGTATTGATAGTTACGAATTATCCAACGAATAAACTCCGTCCACAAGAAATTACAACAGTCAATTGTTTGAAAATCATTGCGTTTAGTTTCAGCAGAGAATTTCGTATTTGTCAATATGAAATTTAATTAATTTTACTTACTCAATTTAAGGAATGATTGTAAGTAACCCATCCGTTCAATATTGTAAGCTACAGATATAAGTA
Organism: Lymantria monacha; assembly: GCA_905163515.2. NCBI lineage: Eukaryota > Metazoa > Arthropoda > Insecta > Lepidoptera > Erebidae > Lymantria > Lymantria monacha. Next base: position 23,891,664 of record LR991083.1, read on the forward strand.
ACAACATCGGATGATGTAAATAAATAATTGCAATACCTCGATGCTTTTGAAATTATACAGCAGGATTCAGATAATTTGATTTTTTTTAATAAAACCCACTACATACTAAATTACAAAATACAAGTTAACAACATAATTAATAAGCTCAAAATAAAAAAAAAACATCTAAAACGTGTTAGTTCAAGCAATAATGATATTATTCATTATGCTATAACTTTTTCTATTGATCGTCTAAATCTCACAAATTACCAGATAAATTATTTGACATCACACAATATAGCTACGCCTCTTAAGATCCAGTGGTCTGGGTTCTTGATAGTCGGCATCCATAGCGGTGTAACGAACGTCAACCCGGTGCGGACTGGCTTCTTGTAGACCGGACACTAGATAAACAATTATATTTTATCAATTCTTAATATATTTCAGTACTATGATTTTCTATATAATTAATTTTAATTTGAATAGGGCCTAAGTGAGAATGAAATTCAACTTTGTAAAACTAATTATTACAAAGCTTGTGAGTTTCAGAATAAGGGCCATGCGAAATTTATCTTTTTAATGTACTTTTTTTCTGTTTTAATGTAATTTTCTACTTTTAGGACTGATTACACTATTTAACATATATACATATTTTAAACTGAACATAATTTTGAAATATATGACCTGTTTATATTGATATTATAATAATAATTTTCGTTTGTTTCAAGTGCGTACTTTAATCGTATGATAATTCACATCAATATGATTACAATACACATTTGTATGACACTTTAAAATCGGTCCTCAATTATTTTATTATCCAATATTGATATGCAATATTTCATTGGAAGCCGCGATTACAAGATATTCAAACAAAATAAAGTAGCATACAATTAGGTAAACTCATTAATTCTGTCCAAGGCCAGTATTATAAAAAAAAATCTTTGAGATATTTTTTTGCTGTATAAAGACCAACTATAAAATGTACCTCATAAAGCTTAGGATCCTTGGGTGCAGTAGAGTTAATAGCATATACATGGACAACCGGCAACTGAGTATACAACACTTTAAGCGTTGATTCACACAAGCGCATATTACGCCTATCCCACCCTGCGCCATCCAAGAATAATCCATGCACATACACACCTTCCTATAAACATGCCAATAAACCAATATTTTAGTTATATGATGTAAATATATCGATATTTAACTTCATGCGTAATAAAAAAAAAACAACTCAATAAGCCACATCGTAGATGTATCATTTGTGTATATTTTTATAAATCACTGTATATGTATTGTCAATAAATATATTTAAACTTCATAGTTACTCTTCAATTACCTAATTATTAACTGTGCTGCAAAATTTACAATTAAATAATTATGTAATTCACAGTTAAATCTACGTTTTAGACTATATATTCAACTAACAATAAATAATATATAAACAGCTACATATAAATCAGATCATTTATTTGCATAAGGGCACTTATAAATTGTCAATTTTACATCTTTTTTAAAATTAATTCAAATTAATCTAACACCGGATCGGCAAGGAGCCACAATCTGAGAAGATCCGACAAGAAACTCAGCGGGCTCCTCATTTTTTCGAATTATAATATTTTAATCAAAATGATTGGATTAATGTTTAGTAAGTATTTGCTTCCTGAGATGCCCTTCGAGCAAGGATTTATTTTTAAAAATGAAATACAAAAACAAAACAATATATATATATATATATATATATATATGTATAACAAAAAAAGAATTGCTGGACCAGATACTATAAGCGGCACCCTATCACGAGTTAACACGTTCAGCGCGGATTCACTATAATAAAACAGACTTCGTAACTTACTATCATAGAACAAAATTCTGATCGGAGTGTTACCGACTTATCTTAAATATCACACTTATATTATAATATTAATTTTATATCAGTGACATTGGTTATTTATAAACAACAGTAATCTTACCGTTATACTTTACTACCATGCTTTTAGTGCCTACATACAACGCCTACTGGAAAACTAACTGCATCAAACTATAATATAGCAATGCGTGATATAGTACATAGTAGTAAAAATATTTATTCTAATGTATTTCATCATCATTCTCCTACTCTTATCCCAATTACTCGGGGTCGATACAGTATATACTCTTCTTTCATAGTACATATTGTAAAAGTTATTAGCAATAGTTTTATGGCCGCCTAACAGACGTCAACCCTCTTTGGGAAAGTAATTGTTAACCAAACGACATCAGATGGAGTTTGCCCAGATCGTTATAATGGCTCTTAGTTGTCTTTTACGACATCCACGAGCAAAGTAAGGGTTGGTAGTATTCGTAGCCGCTACCATACAGTGAATTTATTCTAATGTATTACTCGAATTAATTAACATACCACATCTATATTAGAACTATTATTGCAGGGTCTATGAATAGACTACATTTAAGATTGACATAACAATTATTATCAACGTGACATAAGTCATATTAGTTAATAGAGCATTAGCAATATGCTCGTGATACAGGTGTAAATATTCTGGTACTATATTTAGATAACTGATACTGTATTTTGAAAAATAAACATGGATTCTCACCAATGGCGCAGCCTTTATTTCGTCGATAGTAAATTTAGTGACGTCGTTATGTAGGGAGACCATATCGAGCGCCCAGCCTTTATGGGCCCGCGTCACTTCTTGACGCATAGCCGTCAGAAAACCTTACGTATACCAAAAACTTAATAGTCAATAACCATAATCCTATATTAAGCAATTCCTTAAAGTTTTAGATATTAGAAAGGCAATAAACATACTTAAACCAAAATATTTTGGTAAATAAGATATCTCGTTTCAAATTTGATATAAACTTTTTTCAAATTATATTTCAAGGGTACATTTCAAGGGGTTTTTTCATCATAACCCTTTTCCTTTCAACCGATAAAGCGTGACAAACCCTCATACTAATATAGACATCCCTAAACTTACGCCCTAATAGTATTAATGCAGGTAATATTTAAAAAGTTTTCATAATCAGTTTTCTTCTGGTTTCTGGTGCTTAAACGAGTATTACACATTTGAAATAAAAATACTTTTACGGATTCTATCGCGTTTGTATTTGATTTCCCAACGTTTCGAACACTTTAGGCCGTTTGTTTACCGCCGTCGTCACCGAGAACGAGATGACGGCGCCGATTTAGCGATACATACATTTACTATGGCCATGTGTCCACCGCACGCCTATCACCCGAGAGCCGTCATCCCGGCCGCCGATGTTTCGAGTAGTTCGGCGTGACTGCTAGAATTCGCCACGGTTATATGACGGGCCGATAATACAAAACACATTTGTTCTTGTCTACACACTACCGTCGCACCGCGCCGTTAGCCCGGTTTTTATTTTGTCTATCATAAAATTTGTAAAAAAAGTAGCTAAGAAATTCAAATACGATATTTATACATTAATTGTAATTGTAGAGAGTAAAGACTGTTTATGGGATAAAACAAAGGATGTGTCCAAAGATAAAATTTTGAGAAAATGCGTGGCGCGAAGTTTGCCTCTTTTTGGAGCCCAACTTTGAAAATATAGAGCTCCTAGTTTGATTTATTCTTACTTAAAAGGAAAACGCGACTACCACGCACGACAAAGCTTTAGAATTGAGCCACCGATATATCGGTGCGGTGGACACACGATCGCCGTCACGTCATTTTAAACTCGGCCCGAAATAATCTCGTTCTCGGTGACGGCGACGGTGGACAAACGGCCTTACAGTGTACATGGTCACGGGAGGACTGATCCTCCCGTGACATATTAATATTTTTGCGACATATTAATATTAATAATTTATGATCGGATGTTGTCCTCCCGTAACCATGATCACTGTAAAGTGTTCGAAACATCGGGCAATCAAAAATCAAATACAAACGCGATAGAATCTGTAAAAGTAGTTTTATTTCAATTTTTTCTTCTTCTCAGCTTCACTGTTTTATATCCAAAGGATTTTTTCCTCTTTAAATCTAATGGACCTACCTACTATAAATGTATAAACACTAGCTAGAAGACTTAGTATAAGGTTTATTTGCGAGAATTACGTGTCTTGTTGTTGTATGCTTACATCACATACACCATTCTTACAACTGCGGGAAAAGATGGAGTTGATCACCATAGTATTTATATTGTATCATGATACAAAAAACAATCCTTGGTTTACATTACCTTGTGGATTAAAGAATCCAGTCATCCAAAAAGATAAAGGTCTAGCCTGGAAGCACCATGTGGAGAATTGTATATTTCTTTCCAAAAATTCCGTAAACCAAAAGCCCAACGTAGAGGATGACCATGATGACTTAAGCCAAATATTTGGTACTTTTGCATCATAAATGTTATCTAATGAGTCTCTAAGTGCCTAGAATAAAGTAGTTTTTCATAGTGGTAAATATTTATTAATTGATACTTGTTTTATTATTTATGAATTGACTGCACAGATGGCGTAGTGGTTAAGATGCGAACTTCCGTGCCAGTGTCGTGGGTTCGATTCCTATGTAGAACAATACTTTGTGTGATCCACAGAGTGTTGTTCTGAGTCTGGGTGTAATTTGTCTGCGTTAATTATATGTTTGTAAAGTCCCCCGCAACAAAAGGATTATTTCCTTAGTGCATTGCACATTCCTCATTGCATTCATTAGTGGCCGGTGTTTAAAAAAAAATCAAAAAGGTTAAAAATAATTTAAATAGATAACATAACTAAGCTCATAATAACATCCCATCCGACAGATGGTTTTACTTTCTGAACGGTTGATATATATATTTAATAAATATTTATCAACGTAAGCATGTTTTATATTAAAAACGATAGGAAGAGAAAAGGAATATAAGAATTGGTCTATACTAGGGCGAATAATTTGTGGCACATTTTTCATTTTTCTCGGTGTGTCTATCGTAGAATTGTTTTGTCAATATAAGTATTCACTGTTTGTACTACTTTTATTGTATTACCTCATTCATTATAATTGTACCGTCGATTGCGAGTAACAAATCCTTCAAAGTTGTTCGGACTAAATCTATGACCCGTTGCATTCGGTCAATTTCTTGACGCAAAAAAATTACCATAGACCCCAGTGCACCATAAAGTTTTAATCTAAAAAAGAAAAAGGTACATAATAAACTAAATTTTATTAATTTTCTTAATTCTAAATTATATATTAAATACCTCTCCTTAACTTCATGAGGATCGAAATTGGCGGGTACTTTTTCAAGCATTTCTTGAGATTGTCTATACACAGATGCCTCGCGAGTTTCACCAGTACCCCCACTAGATTCTTTTGGCTGGATAGATAAAACGGTGTCTAAAAGCTCTTGAGTAGTATTTTTTTGATAACTATAAGAATATATAAAACTTAATTACTAAGGGAAAGAGTATAAGAGGTTAATAATTAATTCTTATTTATGTACGACTATTTTCAAAATAAATAAGAACTTGGTGCATCGTAATAATCATCATATGTTCTTTACATTATAATCTAAATTTTAGCAAATATATTTAATAAAATAATAAGCTTTTTATGCACTCTTAACTTGTAGATTAATAAAAGGTCCAAGAAAATATGACTGTGTGAGGTACTCAAATCGTTTGAACACAGACAACATCAAAGACAATTGTTTGCAAGAAAAGGATATAATTACCGCGGTCTTGAGTGAGAAGAAGTCTAAAAGAGACTAAAGTGGAATTTACAAGTACATATAATCTTAAATCGTCAATAGTTTTTATAGTGTACGCAACATACAGATTTTCACAGACCTTGGGTTACAGTGTTCTGATTTAAGTAAGGATCTTTAATTTTTTGAAAATATTATATAATATATTTTATGTTTCTTAATAAAAGTGTAGCTTTCCAATGGTCAAAGAATTTTGAAAATCAGTCGTGTAGTTTTTGAGTTAAACAAAGATTCAAGAAATATAATTAAAATATTAGTTTAAAATAATTAGACTAACGTAATATCAGCATTAGTGTGCAATCCATAGGCTTGAGGTGGATCAACAGTTTTCATCTTTTCAATTTCTTCAATATACTCTGGTATATTTTTAAACTTCATGATTCCGTAACTTTTATAAAATTGAAAGTCTTCGTTAAACAGTTGGTCTGAGAACCACACTTTCGTGAAGGTTGTTAGAAGACGGTTATCGTAGTCGTCCGTAACACGACCTCCATATTGTACAGCAGACACCATGTAACTAAAAGTTTAAGTTAACTTAATAAAATTTCTTTTTCAACCAATATTTCTCCCGTGTGCCTCCTCCACATTATGGGAGAACCTAATCAACCACGTTACTCAAACTGTTACTACAAGATTTTATTTAAATTTTTCTTTCTTTGCTGTGAAATATTATACATACATACATATCATCACGCCATATCCCTTGCAGGGTAGGCAGAGAGAACAAAGTGCCAGAGAACTCTATCTCTGCATACTTCACTCGCTTCCTCAACATTCATAATTCTCTTCATACACGCTCGCTGGTTTCGGAGACCCTTGACTCCACCTTCCTTCAGTACATGACCGATCTGGTCTAGGTAGGTTAGTCTCGGTCTCCCTCGGTACCCACATCCTTCCACTTTCGCATTGTATATCTTCTTAACCAGGCGTTCGTTGGGCATTCTTTCCACGTGTCCGAACTGTCGGAGCATTCCCTTTCGCATCTTTACACCGATACTCTCTTTCATACTTACTCGCTCTCTTACGTCGTCGTTACGAATGCGGTCGGTAAGCCTAACTCCACAGATTTTCCGTAGAGATCGCATTTCGACCGCATTAATTTTACTATCATACTCTTTTCTGCATACCCAACTCTCCCTTCCATACAGTAATGTTGGGACAAGCACTGCGTTATGTATTGCTACACGTGCCTTCTGGCTGAGGTGGTGGCTGCCGAGAAGTTGCCCCAACGCTCCGTTCACTCTATTTCCCGCATTCACTCTTCGCTCTATATCAGTAGTGTACCTTCCATCTCGGCTAAATCCACATCCAAGATATACAAATTCATCCACTTGCTCTAGTACATCATTACCAATTGTTACTCTTACATCTGCTCTGGCTTCGTCTCTTTCAAAGATCATTATTTTGGTTTTGCTCACATTCACGCGTAGACCCCTTTTCTATTATATAATAGATTATTCTTGCTTTCTCTCTTAATTTAGAACTGACTTATATTCCTTTGTCATCTTTTGTCATCAGCAAGTAAGAAAAGTAGGGTCAAGTATTATCCCAACCATTTATTCATAACACACTGTTAGACATAGGTCTTCCAATGAGGAAATAATGCCATAAACGCCACGCTTAGCAGACGGGTTGATGGTTGTAGTTGTTATTATAAGTATCACAGGAGAGTGCCACTGATTCACTTAACAATTCTTCACCTAGTTATTAACAGCTGCAAATTAAATGGTGGTAAGAGACACTGTACTCTAAACCGGTCGCCATACAAGCTATTATTACTCATCACTACACGGCTACACAGAAAAGTAACTACTCTACTAAAACATAACTATCTCTTTAAAAAATATCTTTTAATTCTTATGATAAAAAATAAGTAATAGTAAGGCTAGTTTAATTTTTTGTACATAAATTTAACCCTACTATTCAATACATTAGTCAACCGCGAGACGAAACGAAATTGAAACGCATTAAAATATTGATTCTAACAACTAGTTATACATAATATATAATCACCTATAATCTTAATATATACTTAATATATATACGCGTCACGTTCTTTGTCCGCGATGGACTCCTAAAGTACTTAACCGATTTTAACCAAATTTACACAGCATGCGTAGTTTGATCCAACTTAAAAGATAAGATAGCTTCCATCTCAATTTATAGTCGCAATATTATTTTATTGCAAATTATTTGTCTATTATTTGACAGTCACAAATATCTGTTTTCTCGAAACGATTCTAACAGATGGCGGTATCTATTGACTAGATTAAGTAAAAATTTAATAGATGGCGCTATGTTAAACGTAGAAACGTTTCATATAAGCTACAATTTATTGTATAACCACCACGTGTTATTGAGGCTACCTTAGCCACAGCAATGCGTGGCCGGGTCTGCTAGTCCTCATATAAAATTTAATTATAAATAGACAAGCAAACTTAGAATATAAAGAAAGATAGCGTTATTGATGCATCACAAAAAAAGCTTACCGCGTTGTGTTCCAGCTTACTGATTGTCCTGGTTCGAGTGCATCCAAATGATTCTGAATAAACATGCAAGATGCTAACCAATCTGCTGAATTAAACTCGTAAGGAATATTCCAGCCAAGTGGACCGAATTTCCTTCGTTCTTGCACTACAGTATGTAGAAAAGATATAGTATAAATCAAAGGCAAATAGAAAACACTGTCACTATAATCAAGGAAGTCTTGACTCATTGAATCGTATGTACGCATAAGACCCGCTTTTATACCTGAAAGTAATTTTATAATATTATTAGTAACGGGAAATAAATTATTATAGCTTAAAAATCTATTACAAACATCTTGTATAAATATCTAGTCTTACCAGAAGGTGGTTCGCAGGTATATTTTATGGACACTTGTAACAATGTAATTGGGAACTTAGGGTGAACTTCCGTTGTTATCCATAGTCTGCAACGTCAAGTTTTGTTAGCAACTTTTCTAATACAATAAGAAACAAAAAAATAATTTCAATTTCTTTCACCTAAACATTTCATGAATTTGCTCCGGATCCTTTTCAAGTTCACCAAACTGCTCAACAAGCTCCACCATATATTCCAGACCCAAGTGACAATTTTGTAGCAGCACCCATAATCCCTAAATGCAAATCACGCTATAATATTTTAGATGATACATTCTTGTTTCTTTTTCTACTTATTATTAAGTACAAAAGGTTTAATCGTGGTAGGACCACGCTGTTAACAGTTCTCTGTCTACAGCCGCGGGTCGGTCCGTCCGGGGTAGTACCACACTCTCGAAGAAGATCGACGTCTGAGTGATGGCAATGTGCTATTGCGCTTTGTTCGGTGAGCGAGAGAGCCGGAAGCGCAATTGGGTGGGTTTGGGGTTTATATTGGTAAGCAGCGATCTAGCTTATACCCTTGGTATAGCAAAGGTCCATGGGCGGTAGTGACACTTACCATCAGGAGTGCTGTGCTGTCTACTCGTTTGCTACAATAAGCAATAAAAAAAAAACACAAAACAACCATTTCCAATCATAGACTCAGGAATAGGAAAGTTCTTACCTCTTTTAGAGCACGTTCTATAAGTTTCCTCGCATGAACCTCCTGTCCTTGCCCCATAGATATACACTCACAAATACTTTCCATTCGCTTAGCGGTTATCTCGATAGACGGTGTCGGATCAGAGCCCATAGCAAGAAATCCAATAAGTGGAACGAGTGGTCGTGATTCAATTACCATTTGCTACAATAATAATGGATACATATTTAGAAATTAGATTGCATTTACATTTCTGAATTGATCTTAACCACTACATTAATAGTTAACAATATAATTTTAAAAAGCAAAGAAAATACACACGTATTTTATTTAATAGTCCAATAATATTAAAATTTCTTACCTCGTAATTAACTATAACAGCTTCAGTAAATCGATTACCCATAGACTGTTGTACATATTTTCTATATAAAAAGAAACAATATTAGTATGTACCTCTAGTTGGAGACAAAAATAAATAATTCTGAACATGGAGATAAATCACTAAGCAAGAATTTAATAATATAAAAAGAACGATAAATTGATTTTAGTAAATATTTTAAGTCACTCACAAACTTTGCGCCAATGTTCTATCTGGACACCAAGCACGCACTACCAATAATTTTCTAAATACGTCTAGAGTGTGGTAGCCATCTGGTAGGGCTTCATCTTCTGGGGCTTCCTTATCAAACCTACAATAATTAGATGAATTTTCATTTTCTTTTTTAACAACAACCCCACCAACTACGTTTTCAATGCTATGGTTCACAATAACGTACTTTACAGGCATGCAAATGATGGACACAAATTACATATTGAATCAAAACCATCTATGGTGTTCACAAAGCAATGTCCTACCTAGAAATCGAACCCACAGTAGTCCGCACACGAATTCGAAATTTGGTAGACTCTCACATCATACAGTATCGAAATCTCTCAAGTATATAGATTTCATTCGTAGTTAGAGCAAGACATAATTAACAATGTAAAATTACTTGTAGACTTAATTTTTCCAAGAGCTAGAGAAGTGGACTGTGGGTTCCAGTTCAAGAATTATTTGAGAAACATGATTTATAGTGCTGAGTTCTCTCCATACCACACTGGGTACATCATCGGACTTAAGATTTTATTTCAAGTATTATCAGTGACTATGGGGAACAAAAATTTTATAGTGCTTTAAGTATTTTTTCGTAAGGTTGTTAAAAGGCTAGAAAAATACAATGTCTTCTTCATATTGAGATATGCTTTGATCGCGTAGTCTGCAGAGTAATTTGTTGGTCGTACGGATTTTATCACCCGCTTGAGTAGAGTACCAAGGGATTTGCCTTCGGTGGCTTGCTTTCTGACCTACTCTTTCGAGGACCTAACCTCTTGACGCGTGCTTCACTGTGGTTTGAAGACAAGTCTCCGTGCTTTTGGGGATTTTACTCACCAACTTTTCCAACCTTTCTCATTGTTGCAAACTTGATTCAATATGTTCGTAAATTGTCGCAGCGTTGCCAGTTGAACCAGATTGAGCCATGTCATATCAGTTACCCATTTAAATGGTTTGGGTGGACACGCGTTCAGATCCAATGCAGCACCACCTTAACATATATATTTTATGATGATCTATTATAAAATTCATAATGTATATAATTTATTGAACTATATAAGAATGTAAATCAAAATCTTTACCTTTTATCATCATCTCAGCTCATATATGTGCCAGTATTGGGCTCAAGCCTCCTCCATAATGGAAGGGAAATTGATCTACACACCACGCTGGTCAGACGTATTGTAGGGGTTGTTTCGAGTTTGCCTTCTCTTGTATACATGTCATATGCGTTTTATATTCCTTAGTCGTCTCTTACGATCACCTTTGGGTAAAATAGGGGGTGGTGAATTCTATTCTTACTCCGTCACTAGACGGATAAAATATCTATAATAAAGTTATAATACCTTTAATAAAGTTCTGAAATTCTTCGAACGTAAAGTATTCCTTCTGTAAGTCAATCTTTAATGCCAACAACAGCGTAAACAAATACTTGTGTTTCTCATAAAATCCTCGACTGATGAACTTGAACACATCATATGTCTGTTAAGCATTAAATTTACTACTTTTATATGTTAAATCTTGACACAGAAAGTAGTTTTTAAATATTCATGCACATATGCCTATTTTTCTTTACTTAGCTTACTATGCCATAGAGGAATGTCTAGAAAAGCAGAACTCAAAAAACCTTTAAGTACGCAGTGCTTTTTTGGCCAAATTGTCAAACTAACACATAAAAATCACATTTTGGATTCTACTAATTTTCTGACACTGTTAAATTGTCAAGAAGAAATTATTAACATTTACAAATGTATAGCAATAGTATTTCTATTCAAATGTAGACAATTTCATTATCTTATAAAGTTTTATTTTTATGAAACGAAATTTCACGAAACCGCTGAGTTTCTTGTTGGATCTTCTTAATTTGTGATTATTTTGAATTGATTTAAAAAATGTAAAACTGACAATAACAAGTGCTGTGTTGATTTGAACTGATAAATAATAATTTTATAAAATTCATCATCATCTCAGCTCATATAAGTCCCACTGTTGGGCTCGTGCCTCCTCCACAATAGAAGCGAAATTGACCTACAATACCACGCTGGTCATATAGGTTGTTATAGGGTTTTATTTCGAGTTTTACTTCTCTTGCAGTGACATTATATGCATATATATATATATATATATATATGTAACTCGTGATCGAGTGCCGCTTGTGGAATCTGGTCCAACCATTTCTGTTCTTTTTTGTGTTTTTTGTTAATGGTGTATTTAACTTTTAAAAAATAAATCTTTACTCGAAGGGCATCTCACTGGAGCTAATGGGGATTAAACATGTATCTAATAATATTAGAAAACATACAATTTAAAAAAAAAATGACGAGCCCACTGAGTTTCTTGCCGGATCTTCTCAGTTTGTGGCGGCTTTCCGATCCGGTGGTAGATTAATTTAAAAAAATAAAATGTAATATTGACAATATGTAAGTGCCCTTTTAGGGCTTATGCATAATAAATGATTTGATTTGATTTGATTTGATATCATGTCCCTTAACCCAACCCACTTCATCTTTTACGTTACCCACAGGTAAAAGAGGATAACAAACAAGCAAACACACATTTAGTTATATTAATTATAAATTTCAAATGATTTTACCAAATGATCGATAATAAATGCAATCCTTCTACTCGTTATGGGACTCTGCGGTGACCTTTCCATAGATATATCAAAACGTTCTAGAAATTGCGCTAGCGAGGTCTGGTACATATTGCAAACGAGCGACATATTGCAGACTAAAAAATACAGCACTGAACCACGTGTCGCTACTGGTCGATATTCTTCACGAGCCAAGTTGATTTTTATCTCAGTTTCCTTTGCAACATCTAACTTTTCTTTAACCTAATAATAGAGACAATAAAAATAAATATATCAATAAGTGAGCCTACACAGCATTACATACAAGTAAACATTATATCTATTCATCATCATTACAGCATATAAATGTCCCAATGCTGGGCTCGGGCCTCCTCCGTAATGGGAGGGAAATTAACCTACTATACCGCGCTGGTCAGACGTGTTGGTGTAGGGTTTTGTTTCGAGTTTTTCTTCTCTCGCATAGATGTTATATGCGTTTTTATATCCCTTAGTCGTCTCGTACGATCACCCACGGATAAGATATGGGGTGGTGAATAGTATTCTTACTTCGTCACCACACGGAAAATATATCTATTATCTATTAACATTTCATCTATTGGCCTATGGAGGTCTACTACTGGAAATAGCGCAGTCAGGAGGATAATTTCATAATCGCCACACTTGGTAGGCAGGTTGGTGATTACAATTACAGATATAAATTGACTGCACAGATGGCGTAATGGTTAAGATACCGACCTTCCGTGCCAGTGCCGTGGGTTCGATTCCCACGCAGGACAACACTTTGTGTGATCCACAAAGTGTTGTTCTGAGTCTGGGTGTAATTTGTCTGCGTTAATTGCATGTTTGTAAAGTCCCCCGCAATACAAGGTTTATTTCCTTAGTGCAGGGTGGTGTTATAAAAAAGAAAAAAAAAAGAAAAAAGAAAAGAAAAAAAAATTGCCCAGGAGAGTGCTTCTGCTTAGAGATCTTTCTGACGGCATTAAAGCACAAAAAATAAGGGTTGATACGCTTTAAGCCATTTGAATAAAATACAGATTTAGATGTAATAAAGTATGTTTTCACCTAGTGCGGTATGATCAATGATTGTATAACCGAGGAGAAGTGGTCGGTTATAAAAATTAATATTCCCTTATCCCTTTCTATAGTTTGCTATTTTTTACAAGAACTGCTGCTAGATCTTCTATATACAAGTTAAATTATGAATTCTTACCTCCGTGGCCGTAGCTTTTGTAACATTAAGTACTTGAATAAGCGAAACATCTTCGACAAGTGAACCTTGTATTGTAGTCAACTTGTGTAGAAGATTGGCTTCTAGCTCCTGCATTTTACGACGGTTAGCTGTCACATCCATGATTAGCTGCGTCCGTTCTGCTTCCATTTCTGCTTTCTCTGTTAAGATAACCCGACCGAGTAGCTGATCTTCCAAACCTAGGAGATTTATTAGAATTTCGTTTTAATATTGATATCTACTAATACGGAATAAGGAAATTGTATTTTTTGGCGTCAAAAATGATTAGGAGATTTAAGCAGATAGCTTTGCTGCAAATCAATTAAACTCATCATCAAAATGAACATATGATGAGAAGACGTGATGAAAGTAATAGTGAGAAAAGTTTTAAGTTTAAATGTTGAAGGTTATAAGGGTAAGGAACGATCGAAGGAAAGAAGGAGTGAACGCAGAGATGATATTAGATTGTGTGAAAGGACATATTGCGTCGATCCCAAGTAATTAGGATAAAATAATGGATGACTTGTATAGAGATCTATAAATAATGTATTTATAATTATTACGTTAATATGCCGAACGAACGTCTGGTTAAGAAGATAAACAATGCGAAAGTGGAAGGATGTAGGTACCGAGGGAGACCGAGACTAACCTACCTAGACCAGATCGGTCATGTACTGAAGGAAGGTGGAGTCAAGAGTCTCCGAAACCGGCGAGCGTGTATGAAGAGAATTATGAATGTTGAGGAAGCGAGTGAAGTATGCAGAGATAGAGTTCTCTGGCACTCTGTTCTCTCTGCCTACCCTGCAAGGGATATGGCGTGGTAATATGTATGTATGTACGTTAATATGTTGTATCCATATCATGATGTATAAACAATACGTGTATAAACAAATTCATAAATATATCGTTACTATGATGATTTCGACAATTACCTTGCATTGTGACAGTAAAATCTATGATAGAAGTCCGAGCAGAAATCTCGGGCGTGTACGCTGGATTAGGTAGTTTTGTAGTTATATATATTTTATGACCAGCGGTCACATCAATCTCTTTATCTCCTAATTTTACCTAAAATTTAATCATTAATAAACCTTTTTACATGTTAATATAACAAATGAAAAAAAATATATATTACATCACCAATGTCATCGTCATCACATCCCATAAACGTCACACTGTTGGGCTCTGGCCTCCTCGGTAATCGGAGGGAAATTAACCTACTATATCGCGCTGGTCAGACGTTGTAGTCAGTGTTGCTATAGGATTTTTTTTTGAATTTTTCTTCTCTTGCATAGATGTTTTATGCGTTTTATATCCCTTAGTCGTCTCGTACGATCACCCACGGGTAAGATATGGAGTGGTGAATAGTATTCTTACTCCGTCATCACACGGAAAATCACCAATGTAAACAACGTAAAAGAATATGTAGGAAGCTATAATTATGTATAATGATGAGTATTTGGTAGATATACTGAAAAAAATTAAACGAAAAAATCATACTCTTATCTAAATATATCAGTTTGCTAACGAATATTTTTTACGGCATACCTGCGCGCTGCGGCATAGATTTTCTTCAGGAATACCACAAGTTTCTTTTTCTTTTTCAGTCGTATTCAGGGCTAATCAAGGCTTTACAGACTTGATTAGCCCTGTATAAAATTTTTCAAATTATATCATTATCATCTCAGCTCATTTATGTCCCACTGTTGGACTCGAGCCTCTTCCGTAATGGGAGGGAAATTGACCTACTATACCACGCTGGTCAGACGTGTTGGTATAGGGTTTTATTTCGAGTTTTCCTTCTCTTTTCACAGGATAGGATATTATATGCCTTTTGTAGCCCATAGTCGTCTCTTACGATCATCCACGGGAAAGATAGGGGGTGGTGATTTGTATTCTTACTCCGTCACCACACGGATAGATAGATTTCAAACTATATAGATAGATTAAATATATTATATGGGCTACTAGGGTATACTTTGTATGTGGATCCTATCTTGATATAATTCTTCTCCAGGACGTTATCCAATACTGGATCTAATTCCTCAGATACATCTTCTATTAACATAGGCCTGCCTAAAGATACACAATCTTCTATGTGATTTCTGGAAATAATAATTGACAATATTAAATATAAAACGTATATATATGCATGTAGTAATTTTCATCTATTGATGCTTTCATCCTTCCAAGTCCAGTGGAAGATATAGGTATCCCCACGAGAATGTCTGGTATGTAAGTACAGTATCCGGTAATATGTAATACAAATCAATCCTTGGAAAGAGACAATCGACAAATTTCGGCTTCATAAAGCGCTGTCGCACCCTATCTGTATGACATTGTACGGAGCATTGACAATCTGTATCTATTAGGAGCAGTTAATTTAGATTTTTTGTTACCAAATAAAAATATGCTGTTATTATAAATTGTAGCAATTATATCAACTCTATAGATAATTTTTATTGGATGCAACTGCATTCTCTTGTACTTGTACGAGGGGTAAATTTGACACAAGTAGTGTTTGATATAGAACACGCTCTACGAAGGCGATGATTGATTGCCTCTTTCTATGTGCAATATTTATTTCTGGATACTGTAATAGTGATATGACAATTACTAACGTATTTAATAATATAATAATAATAATAAATAAGCCTTTTATTATTTCTCATTTAACATGCAAATTATTACAGTGTGATAAATTATATTATAAAGTATTTTTACAATTTTTTTTTTATTCTATTTTGATTTACAAATTATACATTTAAAAATATAAAATTAATTTGAATTGAATTGAATTTTAGATATAATATACAACTAGCAACTATTACCTGTATTAGTTATCCGTGTGGTGACGGAGTAAGAATACAATTCACCACCCCCTATCTTAACCATGGGTGACCGTAAGAGACGACTGAGAGATATAAAATACAAATAACATCTATGCAAGAGAAGGAAAACTCGAAACAAAACCCTATACCAACACGTCTGACCAGCGCGGTATAGAAGGTTAACTTCCCTCCCATTACGGAGGAGGCCCGAGGCCCAACAGTGGGACATATATGGGCTGTGATGATGACGATGATGACCTATATTAGATTAGTTTGGGTTACCTAGCTTTATATTTGCCAATATCAATGACTACTTTGTCCTTCAAATAAACTTTGGCTGTATTCGATATGTTCATATGTTGACGGTATCACCACCTTCTAGGTGATTTGGAAATTTTCTAAGAAAACCGTCAGCGATTTAGAAAATTTCTTAGAGAACCGGCAAAAGAACTGACTAGCTTATCATAAATCGGGCATATTTGTAATTTAAAATCCAATGTATTTTGATTTGTTTTTTTCAACCAATTAAATATTTTGTATTTCTAATACCTGAAATATTTGTGGTTAAGAGTGGTGACGATCAAATTATTGAATTTTTCCATATTTTTAATCCAATTTTTACCCTGAGTCTGGGGATCGATCAAAAGTGGAAAGCGTGCAGCCTCCGTTACAATTATACCGTTTTGTATCGATAACTCATCAGTAGGCAGTCCATATAAATTCCATTCTCCAATCTGAAAAACATTTAAAATTACTTGATTTATGAACGTCGATATAATATTTACAGAAACAATTCAGTAATATTATGATATTAATCTAATTAATTATTATTAAATAATGACATTTCTATGTATTGACAAGCGAGTATACTTTTCATGCACTAAATGATTTAATGTTACTAACCTTTACATGAATATATTAAGATTTATAAAGTTTCGATAAAAATATTAATATACTAAACCAGTTATTGCAAAATGTGTGTTTATTAAATAACTTGACCGTAACTGGAAGCTTTTATATTGAGAGAGCGTTTCCGTTTCCGTCGTCGAAGCATCAATTTTAATACTTTTTCTCCCCTTTTTTACCGGAAATCGGTGGCGCCACCTGGCGATCGCGCACCATTTTAAGTTTCTTGTAAAATCGAGCGCATTTGAATTCATTGGCGTTTAAGTTTTCGTCGAAGCAAGACATCTCAACAGCACTCTCAGTCTGTTGTACTATATTGTATATTTAAGTACCAGTATAAATAAGTACAAGTATAAATTGTAATTAAAGTATAAATAAATCTCCCCTAAATAATTTGAAGTATATAGTGGAAGTATTAAAACAGTACCTACATTTAAAAAAAAAAAAAGTTAGGGATTCAAAGATGTATTTCTAAATGGTTTTTGCCATTCGATTTTTATCACTTTGCTTGACGTTAATTGCACATCGTGTCTTAGTTAAAAATATTTAACTTATTTATTGGAACTATTATAACCTTTTCATAAATAATTTCTAGATATGAGTGATAGTGCTTTAATTGGCGAGCCGTTAGCCGGCCCCAGTGGTGAATATAAACGGAAATTAAGTAGCTCGTCTAGCAGCGATAGTAACACCTCTAGTACATCCTCGGATTATCGACGGAGGTCGTCAGAGGGTATAGAGCTGGAACAACAATTCGGTCTTGAACCTGAGCAGGACGATACTAATATTTGTTTTGAAATTGAAACAAAGTTAAAAGAACCATCTGTTCCTAAGACCCCTGATAGTTTCTTAAAAATGTTGTCCCATGTTCAAAAACTAGGCAGCACCTCGTGGGCTGACGTAAGATACGCTGATACTCAGAAATTGTATAATCATACACCAGGTTTCGTTGACCTGGAAACAAATGTCCTCACGTCATCTCACGTATGCAGACAAATCATATGCTGCTTTTACTTACTGCATACTCAAGCAAAAGATGTCATTACAAGAAAGCATTAGAAATCTTCTTCTCTGGGCAAAAGGTACAGATTCAATCAATGCTCATAACCTAAGCGTTAAAATGGATGAATTATTTTTGAAAGGAGACATTTTCAAGGTCTCCTCTGACCTTCTTCAATTAGCATGCGGTCATAGAGCTGAAAGTATTGAGATGCGTCGGGAAACTATTATAAGTCAAGTTCGTGACCCTTTGGTGAAAGCATCTCTAAATAGGATTCCACCGTGAAACACACATATCTTTGATGCTGGAGCTTTCACTCTTGCCTTAGAGAGATCTGGCGGGGTTCGCAAAACGTTTTGGCCTCCTAAAACTAATGGCACTTCTCAATCGAAGATTTACCAGCCTAATAATCGTTCCTCCCGGGGACAAGGCATGCGGCAATCTGCAGTGCCATCGCGTGGAACTCAACACCATTGTGTTAAATACGGTAACCAAAATACCATGCACTATCATGAGTGTAATCCACCCTCGCGGGGTGAATACTGTATGGAAATCCACCCTCAACCACCTCCCGTTTCCAATCACTATAATGGTAGAGGATTTTTTCAAAATCGAGCCTCGCGGGCCGATCGAGGGAGTAGCAAGGGATGTGGAAATAATCGAAAATCTTCCAGAGGTGCCCATAGCTACAACAAAAGACAATGACTGGAAGCCATTTCGGGCAGGCCAGTTAGTACACTATTATCAGGCATGGAAGAAAATGGGAGCACCACAGATAATATTAAAACTAATTCGAGGATATCGCATACCGTTCTTTCAAAAACCACCACTAGTTTACCCAGACACAAGAAAAAGTGCATATCAAACTCCTGTATCGGTAGAGATGTCTGGCATAGTCCAGAAAATGAAATCTCAAGGAATCTTAGTAGCAGCCCCATTTACACCAAGTTTTATCTCTCCTCTATTTCTGGTGCCCAAGCCGGACGGATCGCCCCGACCCACATTCAACCTCAAAGCGCTCAACGAATACATAACGGCCAAACCATTTCATTTGATAAATATGCACAAAATACCCGATTTCTTACAACCCGAGGACTGGATGTGCTTGGAAAAGTACTTGGTACTGGAAAATAAGCTTGAGACAGATCTATCTTGATCTGTCTCAAGCTTATTTTCATCTGAGAATAGTATCGTCTCAAAGACGATTCCTAAGACTCTTATACAATCGAGAATTATTTGCCTACCCTTCGGCCTGAGCACAGCTCCAAAAACATTTTCTATTCTCACGAATTGGGTTGCCCAAATATTAAGACAGCAATGGAACATCAGAATTGTGGTCTACTTGGACGACTTCCTGATAGCACATCAGAACCCCCATATGCTTCTCGAGCATGTCAAATGCGCAACACAAACATTGCAGAGATTGGGGTGGCAAATAAATTTAGAAAATCAGAGTTAATCCCACGAAAAAGCATAAATTATCTGGGAATAATATGGAGCCCATGGGTCAATCTAAAAAACTTGCCAAACGGCAAGATAATAAAGACTATAAAAGAAAAGATAAACTTAATACTTTGTCAAAAGACTACAACGTTAAAGGAATTGCAGAGAATAGTAGGGCTTTTAAATTTTGCCAGTTTTGTGGTACCACGAGGTCGACTCAAACATCGCCAAACCTTAATGTTTATGAACAAGATACCAAAAAATTCTGTCAAAACGTACCCTCTGCCACAAGACGTATGCATCGAATTAAGGTGGTGGATTCAGAATTGCCATCTATCAACATCTTTGCACTTTCCTCCTCCAGTGAACTTTCTAGTAACCGATGCATCAGATATAGCTTGGGGAGTACAACTGAACGATCAAGCCCTCTGGGGCGACTGGTCTCCCGAAGAACTACACGTACATTCGAATCAGAAAGAGATGCTAGCTATATTACACGCTATACAAAATCTAGCTCATTCACTCCAGGGCAGCTCTGTTTTGATACAATGCGACAACACAACTGCAGTAGCACAGTTGCGGAAGGAAGTAGGCATGGAATCGATTACCCTTATGAATATTACCTATCAAATTTTGACATTGCTAGATCATCACCAAATACATTTTTCAATACACCACATCCCAGGCAGGTACAATCATGCCGATCACTTGTCGCGTCATCAGCAACCGACAGAGTGGCACCTACTACCAGCCTGCACGGAAATAGTGTTTGCCAAGTGGTGGACGCCTGTAATAGATTTATTCGCTTCGGAAACTGCTCACGTAGTACACAATTATGCCTCTCGGAATTTGAGAGACCGCAAAGCCATGTTTCATGCGTTCAGTATCCCATGGAATTTTCCATTGGCATGGGTATTCCCACCTCCATTTCTTATTCCAAAAGTATTAACTCACTTGAATCAGTCGACAGGAACATTTCTAATAGTCGTTCCTCGTTGGGAGAAAGTGTTTTGGCGGGCAGATTTGAAGGCACGAGCCCTCGAGCCACCATTCACGTTGACCAATTTACACAAACGACTGATCGATACATCAACGGGATACCCACCACCGAAGGTCCAAAAGATCCTTCTCGAGGTGTGGAAATGTGGGGGTGGAGTGAAGCTATAAAGACTTGGAATATTGACCAATTATCGCTACTTAAGAATTCCTGGCGTAATTCCACCTTAAAAATTACGATGGGGCTTGGAAACGTTGGCTTTCATGGTGTAAAGATAACAACGTTAATCCAAAGAACCCAAGTGGGTCGCAGTTAGCGCAGTTTTTATCGGATTTGCATTTAATTTATAAATTGTCGTATAATACTATTCTCGTCCACAAATCTGTAGTGGCTACATTGTGTAACTCTGAAACATCAAATCATCTGAGTTCACACGTTTTAGTTAAACATATATTGAAATCGATTGCCTTAAAAATTCCAAAACATATTAAATCACCAATTTGGGATATCAATAAATTAAGCTCATTTCTGACAAATTATTCGGTAGACTTAAACAACGCATTTTAAATATTACGCCACACAGCTATTCTTTTATTATTATGCTTTGGCCGACGAATTCACGATTTAACATTATTAAGAGTCGATACCGATCATTTCATAAGAACCGATAATAGTGTGATATTAATAATAATTAACACCTGAATTTGGTTCAAAAACTGATAATAATAACTATAGGCAGTCTAGTTGGAAGTTTCTTTCTAATCCTAGCAATTGTAATCTTAATCCTGTCTTTTGGATAAATAAAACTGTGTCTGTATTACATGCTAGACGTAAGAATGCACAAGCGCAAAATATGTTTATTACAGTTAAAGGAATAGCTAAAGCCGCCTCACGTACTGTAATAGCGGGTTGGGTGAAAACTCTATTTAAAGAAGCTAACATAACAGCTGCACCAGGTAGTGTCAGGTCTGCAGTCGCTTCTAAAAGCTGGATGAATAATGTTTCAATTGAAGACATTTTGAAGCAAGGTAATTGGCGATCAGCTAATACATTTCACAAATTTTACAAACGTGAAGTAATGAAAAATAATGATTCTCACAATATAACTCAATTATTTACACCTATTTAAATTAAGAAATGAGACTTATTTGTTAAACTTGTATCAGAGTGATATTTTCTTGTGTTTTGTTTCTTATACGATAATATATATTATATTTTGATGTCGTGGTTTCTACTAAATAGTTACTAATAAATTACCTAATCACATTGACGTGGTTTTAGTACTACGGTGGCGTCACCAGGCGAAAACAGACTCTCAATATAAAAGCTTCCAGTTACGGTCAAGTTATTTAATAGCTGCGTTTTACACTAAATAAAACGCATATTAAAATACTTACCTAACTGGGAGCTTTGCTTTAAACTCTGCCTGGTGCATATTGAGCCAATGAATTCAAATGCGCTCGATTTTACAAGAAACTTAAAATGGTGCGCGATCGCCAGGTGGCGCCACCGATTTCCGGTAAAAAAGGGGAGAAAAAGTATTAAAATTGATGCTTCGACGACGGAAACGGAAACGCTCTCTCAATATAAAAGCTTCCAGTTAGGTAAGTATTTTAATATGCGTTTTATTTAGTGTAAAACGCAGCTATTTTGAAAGTTTCACAATTTGAAAGGAAAGATTTATTTATTAATTATATTGGATGACGGTGTGAATGTGCAGCTATTGGATCAATATTAATTTAATAAGAATTGAAATTTTAAACAATACAAACCGTAGCCGTATCCGTTAACTGTTCGGTTATATTTAAATTCATAGACACTGGTATTTTTCTTTTCAATAATTCACCAAGCCAGTTCGATATAATCAATCCGCGGAACTCTTGATTGAATGGTCCAGAGTACGATAAAAATCTGCAATATAAAATTAATAAAAGAAAGTATCACTTTAGACATAATTAATTAAGACAAACATCTCTAAACTTCTGTAGTTACAAAATATTATACAAAACATAAATAATAATTTAATTTCTTCTACCGTAATAAATAAAAAGTTTAACAAAGGTTTTAACATATTTGGCTGAGTGCTGCAATACTACGAGATTATTATTTGTACGTATCACCATCATCATCAGCTTAGGATATATATCTCGCATTGCTGTGCTTCTTTACAGCAGGAGAGAAATTGAGCTACTATATCAAGCTGGTTAAACGTTTAATGATAAAGAAATCATATTATTCCAGCAACGAGACAGTAAAATAAACTTAAATGAACAAAAATAAATCATACTCATATTATAAATATCCGTGTAGTGACAGAGTAAGAATACAATTCACCATCCCCCCTTTCTTACTCGTGGGTGATCATAAGAGACGACTGAGGAATATAAACGCATATAACAACTATGCAAGAGAAGGAGAACTCGAAACAAAACCCTATACCAACACGTCTGACGAGCGTGGTACAGTAGGTCAATTTCTCACCCATTATGGAATAGGCTCGAACTCAACAGTGGGATATATATGAGCTGATATTATAAATAATATGTTGATGAAATGATATTATAAATATTAAAAAATGTTTCTAGTCAGAAAAGGTGACCAGCTCAGCATAAGTTAAATAAGAAGACATCCAGCGCTGATTTTCCGTTGGTAACCCATATAAATCATCGAAAGATATATGTATGTATAAGAAAATATGGGACTACAATTAAATCCCTGTGTTTAAATACTACATAGATGCTTAAATATTTTTACTAAATGCAACGCAATGTATAGTAATAATAAAAGTATATATTATTATACATATAAATGGACGTCCATTAATCACGTGATTTTCTTTTTAGCATTTTTAGGGTTCCGTAGAAAAGGAAAAAAACGGAATGCTTATAGGATCACTTTGTTGTCCATCCGTCCGTCTGTCCGTCTGTCAAGATCCTTTTTCTCAAGAACGCGTAAAGGTATCAAGCTGAAATTTATATCAAATACTCATGTCTACTGTCCCTTGAAGCTGTGAAAACATAAACTTCTAAGCCAATGCAATCGAAAGATACAGGCGTTTATGCCGCAAACCTCCGCAAATTTTTTATAACCCCTCCTATCCTTTGGTGATACGTGAGGTTTAAGACTATGACCTATATTATAGTTTTCGAATTTAAATTGATTTAATAATAGGAAAGAATTTATTTTAAACTTAGAAATTAAATAATAATTCATATATAATAATGGAATAAGCAACTGTAAAGTTTAAAATACATTAGACACATATTAAGACAAGAATTATCTAACCCAATAAGTAGTAAAATATCCCCAACTAGTCGTTCTATTTCTGATTTAAAGAGCGCTGACTGTTCAGTCCATCGAATGCGCTCTCCACTAAGTCCGTTTATGAGTGCAGTAGCAGCGTCCATTTTTTCCTGGCATCTGGCTGCATCATCTAGAACGGCTTGCTTCAGTGACATGGCTTCATCAAATTCTTGTTGTACCTCAGCCAATTCTCGCTACCGGATATGTTCAGTTTTATTTTTAAATGTAAGCAAGAAATAATGATATTATTTAATAAAAATCAAAAAGAAATAAAGTTCATGTGCTTGTTTGAATAATTAAATAATGGAAAGGAGTTGACGGAATTACCACCAAAGTAGCTGCTGAAGATAGGTGGCAAGTCAATTTTAAAAGCCTTTCAGAAGTTGTTCAGTTTTGTCATTCTCAGGCCCGATATAGCCCAAAGAATTAGCACGTTAAAATGGGTAGGCCACATTATTCGCTGAATCAACAATTGCTGGGAAAGAATGGTTCTCGAGTGACGACCACATAGCGGTCGACGTAGAATAGGATAAGCTAAACAGCTTTATGTGGACTGACGACATCTTAAAAGTCGCAGAAAGCCATTGGTCCCGCCGTTAGGACCGTTCTGAATGACGTTCTCGTGGTGAGGCTTATGTTCAACAGTGGACATTTACAAACTGATGGATGGATTGAATGAATAACAATTATTAAATGTTGATAAGGAAAATAATATATATGACCTATTTTTATTGAATATAAAAACATTATAATATAAGACTATACATTATAATTTAGATCTGCCCGAGAACTTTTGCTATGAAAAAATAACACATACCTCTTTAGCCTCAAGTTGAGCTTCTGCAGCCTCTAGTTCCCTCTTAGCCGCTTGGTACTTGCCTTGCATCACCGCTAGGTTGGCTTTTAGTGGTAATACATCTTTATTCACCTCGTAAAACTGTGCCATCGCAATGGTCCACGAAATAAGGCCAGCAACGTTACCACAAGCTATCTTGGCTGCTGCATACGTATATTGCCTAAAATAATTTTAATAAAAAATGCATTATCAACTAATTACTTGAGAGGTTTGAATGATTTCACAGTCTCGTCATATTTATATATCTAGTTAACGTTTAAAATTTTAAGCTATTACGTCAACGGAGGGACGAACTGAGGATTAGATTAATTTGTTGCCAAGGTGGTGGTGATGCTTGTCGAGACACCAATGTTAAAAAATCGGTTCTGGTGATCAGTCCAATTGGCAACAAAAACGTAATCAGGATATGGGAACGCATACTGCCCGCACTGGACGGATCAGGCAGGGTGTATCCAAACCATAGTGTCAAAAAAAGACTGTTACATCAAATAATTTTCATGCCAGCTATTGTGTAATGTAATGCAAAAAATACTTGTAGTGAATGTAAATTACTAGTAAACAAACTCAAAACAGTATCCCAATACTCAGCACGGGTCTCCTATAGATGAGGATCTCGCTGACCAGATGGTATACGAACACTACGTCAAAAGAAGCTATGCTAACAGTTTCACGTTATTTAATGTCAATATTTTATTTAAACACCAATGTTGTTTAGCGAGGTTAGCAATAATATCAATAATAATAATATAAATACATATTACATTAATAACAATTTTTATTATCCCAGTAATTGATATGGCAACGGCGATTGCGTTGAACTCTTGACAGTGGAATTCCGCGGCATACAATTGTTATCTGCTGTTAATTATTAACATTGATTGAAAGGTGATATAAGTTTTAAATGTTTTTTTAACAGGCTATCGAACGCAAAAATATTTTTTTATTATCAAACTGGTAGTGCTTGAGATTCGTTGACTTGAACAAACAAACTCTCCAACTTTCTAATAGTAATACAGATTTCCTTCTCTTGTACTATCAAATGTATTATTCTTTATTGTATTATTTACTGTCATAAATAACTAAAACCGCGTGTTTTATTTGTCAATTATAAATAAAAAAATGTAAACTTACGGAAATCGGAAATATGGTTGCAGCAAATCAACCATTTCAGCATTAATGTCATCTTTTGGATAATTCTTCAAATTGCTCAGAAATCTTGCATCTGCCATAATCTGTACAACAATTAAACAATTTAGTTCTTTCTATCTGTTCTATCTGTCCTGCAGCCTATCCTGGGGTGGTTAATAACGTAATCGCCAGACTTAGTAGATACGATAGTGATACGAATAGGTGAGACAAAATTCCCAGGAAACAGCTGCTATCCATTTTCTATCAATTTCACAGTTGATTTTTACTCGAAATTTTTAAGTAATGGCAGTTATACGTTATATTATTAACCTCCGCATATAATTTAAATAGTACTAAGACCACACGCGGGCCGGTCCGTCTGGGGTAGTTCCACACTCTCGTAGAAAATCGACGCCTAAGCAGTGGTAATATGCTGCTATGATTCGTTCGGCGAGCGAGAGGGCCAGAAGTCCATATTTCTGGGTGGGTTTGGAATTATTGGTAGGCAGCGGTCTATCTCTAGTATTGTAAAGGTCCGGGCGACAGTAACACTTACCATCAGGTGTGCTGCTTTATTTCCTTTTTCTCTTGTACTTAATCTTCATGTAGATATATAGTCTATGTATAGCTATGTAATTTTAAAGGTTACATAATAAATTACAAATAAATATTAAAGTTTTACCTTCAATGACTCTCCCCAAGAAGAGGTTAAGAACTGTTTCTCAGAATCAGGTTTAATTGGATCAATTCGCTTTCTGAATAATAAAATTACAGCATCCATAATTAAAGTAATAAGATAAGGTGGTTTGCCCAACTTTCTAACAGTTGCAATATCACTGGCGTTAATAGTCTGTAAAAAAGGACATCAGGTATTAATA
Organism: Lymantria monacha; assembly: GCA_905163515.2. NCBI lineage: Eukaryota > Metazoa > Arthropoda > Insecta > Lepidoptera > Erebidae > Lymantria > Lymantria monacha. The sequence continues at coordinate 23,918,635 of LR991083.1, forward strand.
ACTACTGTAGTTCTACTATAACATTTTAATATCATCATCACAGCCCATAATGTCCCACTGTTGGGATCTGGCCTCCTCCGTAATGGGAGGGAAATTAACCTACTATACCACGCTGGTCAGATGTGTTGGTATAGGGTTTTGTTTCGAGTTTTCCTTCTCTCGCATAGATGTTATATGCGTTTTATATCCCTTAGTCGTCTCGTACAATCACCCACGGGTAAGATATGGTGATTTGTATTCTTACTCCGTCACCACACGAATAACTTAAACTAGAAATATCACATGTAAATAAAGAAAGCAATTATACAGTTTTATTAATACCTCTAATATTGGTGACCATTTTAATACTGAGGAAGATAGAAACACCATGCCCATTCTATTTACAGTAGCGGGTGAGGCATTATCTACATTATCTGGCTCAAATACCAGTTTGGTGGTGAATAGTATTCTTACTCCGTCACCACACGGAAAATTTTTAATATAATATATTATACATTAAAATATGAGGAGTTTTGACAGGAATGTAAAAGCGTCATATGGTATGGGTGGTGGTATTCTATTTTATTCAAAATTTTAGCCTTATATTAAGTAATTAAATTGGCATTTTATGTAATTCTATAGTTAGAAAATGCTGGGGTATTGGTAATATAATATAACACTGCTTTATACACAGGTTTTTGTTTTCCAACAAAATCTACAGAAGATACCATTAAGTATAGCCATAGTACTGTTAAAGAAGATTTGATTTGATTTGTGAAGAAAAAGTGCAATTCGACATTGGAAATAATGGTTATGCAATAGTAGCTCATTGCCAATATAAAAAGAAAATAATCCTCGATAAATAGAATTTAAAAACGGTTTATATGAAATGACATGATATGAAAGACATTTTCATGATTTAAGTTATTTACTTGCAAATGCATAGATAGTGACTGATGACTGCACATAAGTCGTTGTCATCTAGCTAGCGAGCTTCAAAGCAGAATGTCACAGGTTTTATTCCCACATAGAACAGTTCTTAGTGGGATCCACAATTTATTATTCTAAGTCCAAGAAGTCTGTTAATTTCATATATGCAAAATCCTTTTCGCAATTTTTATTATCACGTACCTGTAATGCTGCTTCAGCAGCGTCGAGAGCGGGCTTTGCATCAGCAAGCTTTTCCTCTGCCACCGCGGTCTCAGCCGCAATCACTGTTACTAGCTTCACGGCAACTTCCTTTACTTCCATTACTTCTGCTTTCACTATTTCAGCTGCTGCTTGGGAGTCTGCCACAGCTGCTAAAACCTAAATATTATAACCAATTCTTTAATCATAATTCCAACTACTAATTTATTTTAAGAGATTTTAATTTATAGCCATAAATTTAATTTTAAATAAGATTTAGTTTTATTGAAAATTTTAAATGTATTATTGTAATATTATTATAGGAAAAACTTAATGTAAAAGAGCAAGTAATATTCATAAAACAGTTTACTTGATTTGTCTAAATATAAACTACAGATTATACCTCTTCAGCCTTAGCTGTCGCTTCCTTAATTTCTAGTTCCTTTATTTCCAATTCTTTTTTCAGTTCATCTACACTCGCTGCAGCTTCAACTAATTTTTGCAAACCTGTAGTCATTCTATAAAACAAAATTATAAAGATCTACCATAATACATATAGCTATATTAGTGGTGGTAGAGCCACGCTGTTGAAGTTTTCTGTTTACAACCACGGGTTTGATTGTTAGCCTAGCTATGTTATTGCAATGTGTTATTGCAATAATAGAAACACTTACCATCCTTGCTTATTTTCCACCATAGCTCATAAAAAAGACATTTACATATAGGAAAACCACTATAAAAGCGTTCATTATTTACGATTCTTCAGGCCTAACTGTCCTAAAGATGCCTGATCTAGGTGCGAAACAAAAGTCAAATTAATATACGAAATATTACGGCCAATTGAATGTACAATAATTAATACAACCGGAATATAATATTTACTATTATCAGACCGTCGGATGACCGGACCGGCGATTAGTCTGGTCACTCGAGGAGATGCCACCGCGTGAGAATGACGCTGTGACGTCGAGACATGAGTCGATATGTCGGGGCATAGACCCGAGAGGATACCCGCGAGGGTAAACCACCGGGTGGGTCACCGGAGGCAAAGACCGGGTTCCGGTGGCCCGCTCGCAAGGGGAAGATCTATGAGGTCGTGCGTCATTTCTTCTGTTACCCCGAACGGATTTAATGGGGGTGTGACCAAAAGCAGGCGCCAATAAAAAATTCTCAGACCATAGATGAGCAGTGAGTATTCATTCCTATCCTCTATTTCAAAATAATAATGCTGTTGCCATTTATCTACTATTTTTTGTAACAGCTTTGAGTATATAATTTACGAGAGTACGTACGTATTTGAAATGTCATAATGGCTACGTTTGGCAGTTGGCATCATAGAATACTCACAAGATGCCTATTCTCCTAGTGAACCCTCAACTACTTTTCACGACTGCCACGGCAGAAAAAGAGGTGATATCATCACCGATTTTATTCGTAACCTATTATATGGGGCATTTCCAATAATATATTCTAAATTCCAAACCTTCTAGCCATTTCTGCGATATTTTCATGTTTTGTTTTATAGAGATATTTGTATCCTTCTAAGAAAGACAAGTAAGATTTGGGTGTGACATGAGCCTGTCTCCTAAATCGTTCGTAGTAAGATACGCAAGTGTCAGCTACGTTGTCCTGAACTATGCCCATTATCTCAATCAACTGTTGTTTTGTTTCACTCGAACACACAACCTGTAAAGGTACACACTTTTTACTATATCGGCTTATCTGATATCAACCCGGAACTAGACAAGGCGTGGGGAGAGGGATATACTTTTACTGATTTAAACTTATTACTGTACGAAGAGAAGGAAAACTCGAAACAAAACCCTATAACAACAGGTCTGACCAGCGTGGTGGTATAGTAGGTAATTTTTTCTCCCATTATAGAGGAAACTCCAGCCCAACAGTGAGACATATATGAGCTGAGATGAGACTATATCAAGTATTCGCTACTGGTGGCATGCTCAACAAGTGGAGAGCCAAAAGACGTCGTGTTATGGCGCCTCACGCTTTCATCTGTCGTCCCGGACCACTAAATGGATTGTGACTAGATTACAAGCGCTCAAATATGTACAATTTTTTGCTCTATTAAATAAAATCTCAATAAGGCTTAAACAATTTTGTTTTCATTCAGATTGTATTTGGGCTAAAGTCTTAACGCATAAATGTGCAAAGGGTTGTATTTCAAACTATATAGTTCATGTGTCATTATTATATTTTGTTTTTTGTAGAGCTACACAGTTGACAGTTTTCTGTCCACAGCCGCAGACCACTTCGTCCAGGGTGAGCAGTGAAAATGTGTCATTGCACTTTATTCAGTGAGTCAGAGAGCAGAAAGTCCAACTTTCTGGGTGGGTTTGGGGGTTTCGTCAGAAAGTTAGCTGTACCCTTGGAATTGCAAATACCCAAAAAAAGAATGTATAGATAATAATAAGATGTAGTTAGAGCTCTATATCTTCCTAGCTGTACACATACATAACTCGAAAAAAAAAATATAATCACTGTTACGATATATGTACAATTGTACATATATATGTATGAAATGTAACTCACATTAAAATCCCACAAAAAGTGGTGAGCTACTTCTATTAGTGCTTCTTTGGGCCATTTCTGGAACCAATCCATTATAGATCCCGATATCAAACCAGGAAATTTCAAAGCTCTACTCCTAAACTTCTCACCAACCTATAAAAAATATAAATTTTCAATATAAAGACACAAGCAATTTTTAAATTATAACATTATTTTTTTATTTATGTACATATTAGTAACGTCGTACCTAATAGTATTAATAACGAGCTATGTGGTCGCGGTTAAGAATACTACCAACCCTTACTTTGCTCGTGGATGTCATAAAAGACGACTAAGAGCCTTATAACGACCTGGGCCAACTCCATCTAATGCCGTTTGGTCAGCAATTACATTCCCTAGGAGGGTTGATTCCTGGCAGGTGGCCGGTCATAAAACTATTGCCAATAACTTTTACAATTTGTACTATGAAAGAATAGTACATATTGTATCGACCCCAAGTAATTGGGATAAGAGTAGGAGAATGATGATGTACATATTAATAACGTCATTAGATTTATTAATAGGTAGTTGAAAAGATAAGTGAATTTTAAAAAGTATCGAATTATTACTATTCTATATACATACCCGAGAGAGAGTACCTCTAGAGCGAGTAGGTACGAAAGAGAGTATTGGTGTAAAGATGCGAAAGGGAATGCTCCGATGGTTCGGACACGTGGAAAGAATGCCGAACGAACGTCTGGTTAATAAGAAGATATACAATGCGAAAGTGGAAGGATGTAGGTATCGAGGGAAACCGAGACTAACCTACCTAGACCAAATTGGTCACGTACTTAAGGAAGGTGGAGTCAAGAGTCTCCGAAACCGGCGAGCGTGTATGAAGTGAATTATGAATGTTGAGGAAGCGAGTGAAGTATGCAGGGATAGAGTTCTCTGGCACTCTGTTCTCTCTGCCTACGCTGCAAGGGATATTGCGTGATGATATGTATGTATGTATATACATACTCGAAAAAGTAACCCGCCGGGCTAGTCACGGACGTCAAGGATTCGGTACCAATGGTCGACCCAATTGCGATGGGGAGAGAATACGGTGGGTTATGGGGTCACGCGCCGCTCTTCTGTTGCCCCGGATGGAACGGCCGGTATGTTTCCGGACCATAACCAAAGTAATAAGTATACTATACATAAAAATCTTCGGATATAAAATAAGTTTACCGGTGAGAAACAAAGAACAACGTGCAAATTGGCTCTAGAACGCATAATGAAATAGTCATACAAAACATCGGGCACTGGAATCCTTTTTGGTGCATATTTCTTCATAATCGGCGTCAACTCATTGACAATCTCGTCTATAAACAAAACAATCATATCAACTCTGATCAATTTTGATCAATATTTTCAAAACCAGTTGAACAGCAAACTCACCCATTTCCTCTTTAGAAAATAAGTTGGCAATTTCTCCTGAACTAAGTATATTATTCAGAAACTCTAGAAACTGTTCATCTTTGATATCATTATCAGTAAATATAAATGAAACACCTTTTCCTTGCAAACCGGCGATTCGGTACAATATCTTAATATCATCCATAAAATTACTCACGTTATACGATCTGTAAATGTAGACAGTGAGTAAAACATTTTAATTATATCATTCCCGAATAAAATTTTACCTTGTTTACCTGGTTAAAGTTATTTGATAGAAGGTATAATTGGCTATAAATGATGCTAATTTTGTCAAACTTTGTTTCCCAGATCCTCCTACTCCCACCAGCAAAGCGTTGCCCCTGTAAAAAGAGTATTATTTTCCTTATGAAGAAATTGACTTGAAAAGATACAAACCTATTAAGACACAGTACTAAAGTAAGTTATCCATGTGGTGACGGAGTAATAATACAATTCACCACTTCATAGCTTACCCGTGGGTGATTGTGAGAGACGACGAAGGGATTTAAAACGCATATAACATCTATTCGAGACAAGGATAACTTGAAACAAAACCCTATACCAACACAGACGTTTTGACCTGCTATACCACGCTGGGCAGACCACCAGCGTGGTATAATAGATCAATTTCTCTCCCATTATGGAGAAGACTCGAGCCTAATAGTGGGACATATATAAGCTGAGATGATGGTATCTAAAGTAAGAAAGTATATATCACTATTCTACTCTTTACCAACGTATGTCATATAACTTGAATAGTATTTTGCTAGTTGGATGTTTAACTTTATGGGCCACAATTTGCATAGTAAAGCCGGAGGATAAGAATTCTTTTTACCTATTGGGTTGCTATTCTGCAAACACTCATAAGTCGTCTACTATTACGACACTTAAATGAAACTTGACAATAAAAAACTCAAAGCTAGATTGAGAATATTAAGATAATATATAGGACCATGTTGCTACCAATCATTAGATAGAATGTGGTCGAGTGATAAACAAATTAATCTGCTTAAAATATAGAAAATTTTGAATTTCTGTAAACATATTTGCACTTACCGTGGGGTGTTAATAACTCTAGATATAATAAATAAATGCACCATCGCATCATGGAAGAATACCAAATCCAGATGAGCACCTCTAATTTGTTCATTAAATGATTCTTGAAACGTCGTTAGTTTACTAAGTACAAACTCCCAGCTGCAAGCAATTTTAGTAAATTATTAAAACCACTACTACTAAACAAAATTCGATTGAGAATACCGAAAAATGACATCTAAATAACTCACGATGGCAATTCTTCATACACTTTGGGTGCATCCGTACTGAAATCCTCATCTTCGTCACCCGTTGGATCAATAGGTTCTCGTAAGAAATTCACAAAGAATGTCTCCTCCTTAGGGAATTCTTCTACATACTCCGGCATCTCTGCAGCAGCTATCTTCCAAAAATTTGTTATAAACCATTCTCTGTCTTCAAATGTAGTGAATCTGCAAAAGAGTTTTATATTATATAGCTGTCTTTTGAAATTGCAGTTTTCTACAGTTAGAAAGAAGGAAAGAAATTTTATTTTATAAACCTTACACATTAATATGGAGACCAACGAAAGAAATAAAATACGAGAGGTGTCAAGGGACACCCGGATGAAACGAAGTTCTATTTTAATTATATAATTTTTTTCTGCCTTAAGCGATTTTTATCGTTATATTTTAGCCAATTTGCAAAATATCTTTATAAATTATAGGCTATGTGTTATTCTGATGTGCAAGCTATATTACTATAAAGTTTCATCAAAATCCATTCAGTAGTTTCTACGTGAAAGAGCAACAAACATGTTCACATCCATACATTATTACAAACTTTCCCGTTTATAATATTAATTAATAATTAATTAATTAATATGATAATAATAGGATATACAATTCCACTACACTACTAAAACTTTTGGGCCCCGAGCTCGAACGCGAGCGACACGAAATTAATTTCGTTGCGCATTATTTTGATTTTGCTATATCTCTTAAGGTATTGATTTAATTTGCATGGTCTGAAGGAAAAAAATTATCTTCATAAAGTGCTCCAGCCAACTAATGTATTTAAAATGATAAGGATTAATACAGTATTTGTGTAAATAGCTTTTCAATTATCGTTTTATAATAGGCCATTTTTTAAAGTATTAAAATGGATATAGTATGTTATCCTTAAGAGATAGACATATACCATCGTGGACTTTTTTGTAGGCCTTTTTAAGCTGTATAATACTGTAGTACTTTATTTTGATCTATTTCGTAGGGTTCAGCCAGCGTTTGCAATGTAGGTAAGCGCAAAATACTGTGTTTATTTACGACATCACATTAGAAACCTCTAAAATTATCAGTGTTTCTGTACTACATTATGCATACTCGTATATTATACATATAAACCTTCCTCTTGAATCACTCTATCTATAAAAAAAATCGCATCAATATCCGTTGCGTAGTTTTAAAGATTTAAGCATAAATAGGGATATAGGGACAGAGAAAGCCACTTTGTTTTATGTTGTGTCGTTACAACTTTGTTGTGTCGTGACAACTTTTATCTTATTTTTTTCCGTCTAGCCCCCTTTCGCAACGCGCGATAAGGAACTTCATTCCAATTACTTAATTCCAATACTAACTAAAACACATGAGTCGAACATATACGAGGCCATAATATGGTGCCCGTCTCAGCTTATCGTCCAGTAGACACGATACTACACCGCTGATATCATAAAATATATTCATTACCTGTCACAAATTACCCGCAAACATTCATGAAACCATAGCTTGAAAGCAACTTGTATTGATGGAAGCTCTTCTTTTTTTATAAATAATATACCTTCCCATATACGAGACAAATCTCTAAGATTGAACACGTAATGAAATTTCGCTGGCGTAGGAAGCATTTTTATCTGTAGGATAATTTAAATGACACTAATATAGAAAGGATGTAGAGAATATTTGTAATAGCGTTTAGTTAAATAACTTTTGCTGTAAAGAAATATATCCTGGACTTAATCTATATACCACGAATGCATAAACTATCAAAACAATAAAAAGACCTATAAATTAAAGTTATATAATACTGAGATAATTTTGATATAGACCGATATAATTGATATCAAAACCGACTGAGAGATCTTCAGTAAAATGGGCAATCGCACATTCTTGGGAAACATGTAAAATTTATTTCGATAACCAAACCACCTGCCAAACGTAGTGATTATATCATTATTTCCCGTGGCAAGGCGTGTGGACGCGATATTCTGGTGGATTAAAGTATAGCTATAACATTAAATTTATTACTGGTAGGTATCAAAAGAATTGAACATTTGCAATTACAAATAGTATCCTGGAAAACAGTGGTCTCATATCAGCTATTGAAACTAACTATAAGTAATTTGTTTTATTGTAATGCATTCCAGTATTCCAAATAATGTTTAATCCAGTTTAAGATCCTTAATAAACTAATTTAGCCGTAAGGTGCGACGTTTTATAATTTCGTAATTTAACTGTTTGTGAGCACTATCAAAGCATACGGTGAACATCTATGTTATATATTTCTCGCAGCGAAATGAGTACTATCATTTAAAAAGATATTTCTGATAACGTACTTTAGTTTGTTGCCATATAACACGGGTGACTGGCACAAGTTTTGGCATAAACTCCACTATTTTCTTGTCAAAGCGTGATTTACAAAAATAGCCAACGCTTATCGTTTCTGTAATTATTAAAAATTACAAGATTTTAATTATAAAATTAAACCTAATTAATATTTAATAATTAATGAATTAAAAAAATATATTATAATAATTACCAAAAATTCTATCCATTGACCCTGTATTGGGTAAGGTACAGTTGAAGATGCAAAATTGCCTCTTTAGACGTGGGGGAATATCGTTTCTGCCTCCACCTATGAAAAATAATAGATAAGTATATGATCTCCATGAGTTTTATATAATAATAAAACTAGCGAACTGACCTCACTTTATTTCAGTTTAATAAGATTTTTAACCTGAAGTAAAAAGTGGAAACTCGAAAAACGACTTTATAAATGAACCGAATGTAATTAATACATTATTTTAAGGATCTAAAATCATTTGCGCTAAGTTGCCTTTCTAATGAAACCACTTTGGGGCACATCGGTGGGATGGTTTCAAAGTCTGTCTACCTATGGTAGAACGATTGTGGTAGAATGATTTTTATATTTTGTGTGTATAGAATTACTATAATCATAATCTGTAACTCTCTGCAAGTGGCGGACAGATCTCCGGTTCGTCCACCTGCAATCTCAGTGAAGGAGGCATCAGAAACAGGTACTTGCATCTGCGCCATCCGCCATGGCGGCACCGGAGGACGTCAGCATGGAAAATCTCCACCCTGACCCGCTCTGCCACTTCCATCTGATTGCGTTGAATCGAATCATTGTAGTTCAATTCGTAGACTAAAATATAATCAATCTGATAGTTCGCTCTAAGATTTTTGGACAATGTAACCGACATTCATACACTTGTAAAAATATTGAATTATAAAAATATTTATATCTTTTTATTGGAAAGTGTAGCTAAAAATATTAATATTTTAATAAATCCTCTAAAAATATGAACAAATATATAAGCACCAGGATGTATCATAGCACCGAACATTTGAATGTCAGCAATAGTGATGAAATCACCGGGTTTGTCTAAAGAGAAGAATCCACCACCCTCCATCATTTGTCGCACTATTTCATTCGTCACCTGAAACCACAGATGTTAATATTTAGTAATTTTTATTATCATCTTCACTCTAACTGTATACTTTTCTTTATACGTAAACATATCAATAGAATTAATTATTGCAATACAATATCAGAAAATATGATTCTTATAGTGGTAGGACCACGCTGTTGGCAGTTCTCTGTCTACAGCCACGGGCCGGTCCGTTCGGGGTAGTACCACACTCTAGCAGAAGATCGACGTCTGAGTAATGGCAATGTGCTATTGCGCTTCGTTCGGTGAGCGAGAGAACCGGAAGTCCAACTGGGATGAGTTTGGGGTTTGTATTGGTAGGCAGCGGCCTAGCTATACTCTTAGTATTGCAAAGGTCCATGGGCGGCAGTGACACTTACCATCAGGTGTGCTGCTTGGTCGTTTGCCACCAAAATCAATAAAAAAAAATAATGCCTTTTAACTGAGAACAGCTGATTACATTTTTGCTTATTACTTCTTCATATGAGAATGTTTAAAAGTGGCGCAAGTGACGGATAAGTTAAGGAGTGAACGTTTGACCTGGTATGGACATGTGATGAGACAGGATGAAAGTAATGTTGCGAGGAAGGTTTTAAGTATGAATGTTGAAGGCTCTAGGGGCAAAGGGAGACTAAAGGAAATATGGATGGACTGCGTGAAGCATGATATGGATAGACAGGGAGTGACTACAGAGATGAAGTCTGATAGCGCTGTATAGAAAAAGAGGATATATTGTGTCGACCCCAAGTAGTTGGGATAAGAGCAAGAGAATGATGATGATAATTCTTTGTGCCATTAACAAAGGATTATTCAGGGTTTGGGTGTTTGCCCCTGAATTGTATATTTCTGAAGAACACAAGATTTTATTTTTTAAGGCATCTTGAAATATTTAAAAAATGGTTCTGTATATTATTCTGCCTACGTAAATTAGTTAGGCAGTTTGGTAATAACTAATGGAGCTGAAATTATATTTATAGGTAACGTATAATGAATACTTTAACTATAAGTTACTAATAACTACAGACTTAAATAGCTGGTTATTAAATTATATGTTATCAATAATCTTGGATATTACCTGATCTCCCCATTCGTTGACCACAGGCATATTGATATCGTCAACAAATACTGTCATAGATTTACCTCCCGGTGGTCCATAGGTCAAACCGACACGCTTTTCTACGTACGATTCAATAATTCTCTACAATATGAAAGAAACTATCAATACTAAACTCTATAATAACATATCTTATAAATTTATTATATTAATTAGACAGAATTTTGAATATATTACAATTAAAATAATACTTAATTTTCTATAAATTCTTAATATATATTTCCAATACTAAATTTATATCTATAAAAGAGGATATTTGTATATATGACATCACTAAACTCAGAAACTATTTGACCGATACTTATGAAAATTGGTAAGTACATATATGATTTTTTTATATGGAGAAGGGTTACATGCTATCCCCATTGATGTAACTCGCCACCAGGCGGCGCTGCAATATACCTTAAGGCACTGTGATACTTCTACAAATAAACCAACGTGCTTGGTTTGCAAGTAAAATATAATAAAAAAAATAACTTTCAATTACTTCTTTACCTGGAACATATTAGGAGTAGTAGCTGATGAGAAATTGATCATTTTAAATAACTTAAACTCGCTATCGTAATGTGACATATAACTTTTTAACATAACAGTTTTAGCAGTTCCTTGTTCACCGATCAAAAGCACTGCCTTATTTTGTTTAGCAATAGTTTCAATTAAGAACGTGATACAAACATTATCAATATTTGGGACAAGAATCGATGCATATTCTGGAATACTATCGGATGGATAAATATAGTCCTCCACATGTTCAGACCTGTAAATAGTGTTCGTAGTCAAACATACTAATAAACATATATTAAGAATTAAAGTCATATAAAGGAATTTTGTAATGCCCTTCCTAATTCTTGCTATATGTATGTATGCAACTATAATTCGTAAGATCTCAGTTACGTATCTTAGGTGAGGTATAAATTATTATTGAGATTTCTTGTCATTTCATGCAGTACATGACAATTTAGTAGTGGTAAGACCACGCTGTTGATAGTTCTCTGTCTGCAGCCGCGGGCTGATCCATCCGGGATAGTACCACGCTCTTGCAGAAGATCGACGTCTGAGTAATGGTAATGTGCTATTGCGCTTCGTGCGGTAAGTGAGAGAGCCTGAAGCCTTACTGGGCAGGTTTGAGGTTTGAATTGGTAGGCAGCGGCCTAGCTATAACCTTGATATTGCGAAGGTCTATAGGCAGGTGTGCTACTTGCTCGTTTACCACCATAAGCAATAAAAAAACTTACATAAAACTAAAATTTTAAATGATGAAATAAGACGGTCTTAATAACGCCAAATAATATAAATTATACTAACCAGTGTTGCCAAACACCGGTCACGCTAACCATGTACTCGAAGGGCATAATCCATTCCTTAGACTTTGCACCCGGCCAATCCATTTTCACGGCTAGCTTAGTCATAAACTCCGCCATACGTGTCCGAATATCCAGCTCTAATACCGCACCCAAAGACCACATCATAGAGAAGATAAACAAACGCTCTAAGTGCCGATCGGTATGTACCTCTAAACAATAGAAAGATAAAAATACAGTTCATCATCATCATCATCTCAGCTCATATATGTCCCACTGTTGGTCTCGAACCTCCTTCATAATGGGAGGGTAATTCACCTAATATACATATTGGTTGGTATAGCGCTTTGTTTCCTTCTCTTGTATAGATGTTATATGCATTTTATATCCCTTAATCGTCTCTTACGTTCACCCACGGGTAAGAGGATGGTGAGTTGTAATCTTACTCCGTCACCACAAAACACCAAATAATGTTAAAGCAAATTTTGTAGAAACATATTGATTTAAAAAAAAAGGATTTCTGTGAAATAACTGTCAAAATATTGTATATTTTAATGGCTGTTAATGTAACGTAAGTAATACTCACTGCCACCAGGAATTTCAATTTGTAACAGTCCAGTTAAAACGTCAATACACTGCCTGGAAAAATATTTTTATATATAATGTAATACAGATACAAATGATTATTTATTAATGCAATACCTAAAGCTACAGTTTAATAGGTGAAAACTCCAGCATATTTAAGAGAAAGAATTTGATAATCATGTATTGTTCGCTGTAAAAGGACAACACTTGGAAACCCTCAAGCAGCAGAAATTATCGATATTTGGTTGCAACTCAACACGTTAAAACTTAGCCTTCATATTACTTGTAATATTTACTTTTTAAAGTTTTGTGTAATGTATATTAAAATATATGGAGTAAACCCCGTAAACCCCACATAGTAACTCAATTAATTTGGTTTGTAATTTAAAGTAAATTACTAATGGAACACCATATGGAATTTTGTTAGAATAAAAGAGTGTTTATTTTAATATAAGATCTTTTTCTTACAAGTTTTATTTTTCTACTTTGAATATTGTATTTGATTTTGGAATGCTCTATAGTTTTCTTGTTTGGAAAAACGTGTGATGTGTATCAGTACATGAATAAAATTATCTGAGGAAGTTTCATCAAACTTTTATTTTATTCACATATAAACCTGACTCTTAATCTAAGAGTAACTCTAACTAGAGTTGGTGGGTGTTAAGGAGTTACCCCACTAACAAATTTAGATTTGAAATGTATATGCATTGGTATAAGAATAATATTTTATAAACATGTGAATTTGTGAGTGTAAATACCTAATATATATTGCTTCGAGGAGCTTCATTTTAACAGGTAATTTTTGTTGCACATAGGTATGAACTTCATTGTATATTTTATTAAAATTATTTCGCAGTGTATCAGCTTCCTTCTGTGTACGCGTCTTTAACCAACCCTGTAACACCATAGGCATCAACAGCATTTAATAATAATACAGCTAGATCGCAAACAATTTTATTATTAAGCATACATTTTTAATTTAGGTTATTACTAAATTCGTATTTTAAATACGACATTATTAGCACTACTCCTTTCAATCTTATCAAATTTTATCGGTAAGCCAAAGTATTGCCTTCACATTTCGAAGGCGTTTTATACTCAACGGTATAACATACACTGGCTCTAAAGAAAAACGAATATAACCAAAATACACTAAAATATTTAATACACCTAATGTATAAAATTATTTAATCTATGCGATGCTGTTAGCTTTTTGGAAAGAAGATACGTAGTCTAAACTAGAAATCATCATCATCATCTCAGCTCATATATGTCCCACTGTTGGGACCTCGGGCCTCCTCCGTAATAGGAGGGCAATTCACGTACTATACCACGCTGGTCAGCCATGTTGGTAAATGGTTTTGTTCAGAGTTTTTCTTCTATTGCATATATGTTCTATTCGTTTTATATCCCTTAGTCGTCTCTTACGATCACCCACGGATAAGATATGGTGATTTGTATTCTTACTCCGTCACCACACGAATAACTTAAACTAGAAATATCACATGTAAATAAAGAAAGCAATTATACATTTTTATTAATACCTCTAATATTGGTGACCATTTTAATACTGAGGAAGATAGAAACACCATGCCCATTCTACTTACAGTAGCGGGTGAGGCATTATCTACATTATCTGGCTCAAATACCAGTTTACTATTTTGTGCCATAGAAATTCGATCACCGTTAGCCAGTGTAAGTGTTTTGTTATCATCTAATACAGAGTTCAAATTTTCTATCCACACAGCGTCTACTGGACCATCTATATAACAACAACGTAACAATTTAAATAAATCTTAAGAATTTTCCAACGTCGGAAATTAAAAATCAAACACAAACGCGATAGAATCCGTAAAAGTAGTTTTATTTCAAATGCGTTATATTCGCGTAAACATCAGAAAACATTAAATTACTGTAGTATTCAACATCATATCATCACAAAAGCTTATGATAATTCTAACTGGTGCACACGGGCCTGCCCCACAACGGGAGAGAAATTGACCAACTATATTACGTTATGTTGATATAAGATAAGAAGAATATGAGTTAAGTAGATATACAATGCCAAAGTGAAAGAATGTAGGTACCGGGGGAGACCGAGACTCGCCTACCTTTACCAGATTGGTCACGTACTGAAGGAAGGTGGAGTCAAGAGTCTCCGAAACCGGCGAGCGTGTATGAAGAGAATTATGAATGATGAGGAAGCGAGTGAAGTATGCAAGGATAGAGTTCTCTGGCACTCTGTTCTCTCTGCCTACCCTGCAAGGGATATTGCGTGATGATATGTATGTATGTATGTTGATATAAGATTTTATGTCGTATTTTCCTTCACTTGCATAGATATTATGTGCTTAGTATATCCCTAAGTCGTCTTTAAAGAGGCGTACAAGCAAGAGAGAAGATTAGAGTTATGTTATTCTTCGATAAACTCCGTAAAAAGTATGTGATGCTTAATTTTTTTTACACACTATTAATACATATTCTAGTTAACGCGTGTTTTAATGTTATTTTCGCATAAAAATTGATATCCTTAATTTAATTTAATTTCATCAAGATGTTATCTAAATTGTAATTTAAAGTATATATTATATTTACCTAAAACGATCCAAGTTGTATCAGATTTCTTTACTTTTAATGCTCGTCGCCATAAAGTGGAGAATATACCGTCCGTCCAATCATTTGTAGCTACATCCAACCGACCAAACATTTGCGGCGCGGTTATAGCCTGAAATTCATCTTAAATATAAACATTTGTAAATATCTGAATATTGACAACATTTGCGTTTAATATACAATGGAATATCGGTCACTCCTATGCCAAGGTAAATGCAATACAAAATAGTGTTATTAAGTTTCCAAGTTACGAAGCAGTTTAAGACACAGATAATTTGATTACTCAAAATTTCGGCTCAGAAAGAAGTAATTTTAAGTTACTTAGAAATTTTAAAGAATGTATTCATAGCACGTGTATACCAACAACAAATTAGAAGCAGAGAACATTCCTTTTAAATTTTATTGCTATAAGTTTAGGATAATTTACCAGTAAGTCAGTAAACAAGTATTTTATTAACTACGACTTACAAAGTCTGCTTTGACATTGCGAGTTATAGGGTATAAATATGAACCTTCCATTCCTCGCCTGGATCTAACATTTTGTTCGAATTACAAAGTCTGAATAATTTAAGGTACTGCCTATTTACAGGTACAGTGCGAGGTTTTAAATTATAAAAACAGCAAAACGTGTGACCATCGCAATAAACTATGGATTTTTGTAACTGGAACTCGTTATTTCTATACATTTTAAGTTTTTTCGTTGTACCTTGGGATTCATTCTCATTTCTCTATGTGGTTTTCCCAATTCGGTAAGCGATGCCATGAGAGTGTGTATACATGTAGTTTTACCGGAACCCGTTGGTCCCATGGTCATCAGGCCATGTCGGACTAATGACGTCTCGAACAATTGAATAATTTTTAAATTCCAATCCGGATGATTCACTAAACCCGTCCGTTCAGTAACTGTCGCTATAGCTCTTTGCATGTCTCTAAAATCACCAATCAAAATTAAAAGGATCTCTGAAAGGGGCTGTACCAATAACTCTTTTTTTGTTTTTATGGTGGCAAACGGGCAAGTAGATGTGCTATCTGGCAGGTGTTATTTATTTAGGACGCCAGCCTTTCTGCTTGCTAATTTATCTTTGTCACGCAAATGGCTCCCAAACTGGACGACATTGCTTAATAGTCTGACGTCAGTCGACATTGCTTAATAGTCTGTCCTCACCTTTAATCTCACAAGCTCTGAACATATCAAACAAAATAATCCAGGTTGCTATTGAGACTTTATTAATACTAAAAATAATAACTAAATGTATGTGTGTCTCGCTCCATATTTTGCTTTGCTTAGCTGCTTAATTTTTGCAATAGTTCGAATAGACCAACTATTTCAAATAAAAAAGGTGTTATACAGAAGTTATCTATCATATAAGTTGCAAAATAAAATGATGAACATCTGTCAACAGATATTTCAAAATGTTACATACCGCCATTGTGTTTGACTAAGCTTGATGCCAGGGAACAAATCTTCAATCAAAGAAACAAACAGAGGTTCATCTTCGTCAACCAATTTAGATACATTCATTTCCCTGAAAAGAATAGACATGTGAAAACAAACTCTAAAAAATACAACTATTGTGTATAACTATTGTACATATTAATGATATTTAATATAAGATTTAATACTTCGTATGATGAATTGAAAGTATAGTTTCACAAACATTTATTATGAATGACTACTAAATATCATAATTATCATGCTTTTATCCCAATTACTTGGGATCAACGCATTATGTACTCCTCGTTCATCGTACATAAATATTGTGAAAGTTATTGGCAATAATAGTTTTATGAACAGCCACCTGCCTAACATCAACCCTCCTTGGGAATGTCATTGTTGACCAGTCAGCATCAGATAGAGTTGGCTGATGTCGATATAAAGGTCTTAGTTGCCTTTTACGATATCCACGAACAAAGTAAGGGTTGACGGTATGCGTAGCCCAGCTACCATACAGTATTACAACTACTAAATATAGGCATATAAAATCTCTGCAGGAGAAAGAAAACTCAAATTGAAACCCTAGCCAGCCCACCTCACTATTCAGTATACTACATATATTTATCTAATTTATCTTCTAGTGTCAAAAAAGCCTAGTAGTACATATATAAGCTGGAAAAAGGTCACTTACTTCAATACTCTCATCATAATATTCTCCTCAGTACTATCCGGGTTAGCACGTTTCTGCGCTCCCATAGTACGCAGCACAGATAGAATGTTCCGTAATCCAAAGTCATAATGGACCTGTTTTGATAACTGTTCCTCACACAGTTTGTATAGGGTGAAAAATTTACGAGCTGAAAATAATGTATTAATATACTAAAATACATAGTCATATAGTCACAATATTAGTAGATAGAAGTCTCGTCAATTTTCACAATAGTGGCTTATTTGCTATTGCAAAGTGCGGGTGCATGAATGGTTTGGCTGTTTGGCAATTTTTACATTTCACTCTACTCTGATGAGTAAAAAAAACGTAAATTAAAAATACTTTTTCGTTTACTGATTATTTTAGAACTAACATACAACTTAGGTGAGGAAAGTTCATCTCAGTGATTAAATAAGGTCTTAAATTCCTTATTTCTCTGTTTATGATTAAAATTGCTCCAATATGAACAATTCGGCAATCCCAACGTTATTTAAGTTTCTTGTATATTTAAATCCGTTTTATCTTAGACTTTTAACATAGATAGCTCACAGGTCTAAATACTAAAATTCTCTAAAAAATATTTTGAATTCAATTTCCTTAAACAAATATAGCGTCAACAAATTCTTTTTTTATTCTCATAGTACTGTTTTCTTTAAATGTATAATAAGAAAATTCCCAACGACAACGACCCTTTCTTAAAAATAAAATAAAATTCAAATGTTTCAAGGCCTTTTCATATATATATTTACATATTACGATATAATTTCTCCAAAATCTTCAATTTTTTTAATAATTATAACGGAAAATGATATATACATACGTTGGGTGATCACCCAAGAGAAGTAAGTAAGAGACAAGTGATATAAAACGCATATAACATCTATGCAAAGAGAAGGAAAACTCGAAATAAAACCCTATACCAACACGTCTGACCAGTGTGGTATAATAAGTCAATTTCCCTCCCATTATGGACGATGCTCGAGCCCAATAGTGGGACATATATGAGCTGAGATGATGACGATAATGATAACAGAAAATTATGTATATACTAACCTAATAGAATGTTGTCTTTAAATCCACAACTGGCTAATTTCACTCGAATGATAATTTGTCTGTCCGGAACCATCATAGCCACCGAACGGAATTGAATCTTTAAATTCTCTGGTAATTCTTGACGACCGGCATAACCCGGATTCATAGTAATAATGAACGCAAACTCCGTATTCAAACTTACTGTATCACCATCACTAAAATAAAGAAAATTTTAGCTCAATCAATGTTTAAAAAATTGCTTAAAAACCTTGTTTACGCAAAATACTTTTAACGAAAATTCATCTGTGTGCTGAGTGTGAGTTTTGTCGTTAACATGACGCGTTCTACAGCGAGCGCGTAAGCATTTATACAAATGACATTTGTATAAAGAAATGTAGTTTCAAAAACGCGCCGCCAGTGCCGCTGTACATTGCTGTACATGTTAACGACTAAACTCACACTCAGCACACTGTACATTTTAGAATAAAATCAACACAAACAGAAATAGTCCTACGTATTACCTGAATATAAAGAATTCTTTCTTTTCCCTTCTAGCAGTGAGACAAATATAAATTTGTTGCGCAGCCACTGATAGTACTGGCAACTCAATGCGATTAAACTCGTCGAAACAGCCCCACGTGCCCGATTGTGCAAGACCTTTGTAAATACGACCCAAACCTGAACAAAGTGTAATTGATCGTTAGAACTAAATTATGAATTAAAGCCCCAAATTTTTACACAATTATACCAAAACTTTTATATGTACTAAATGTACATACTTTTTGGCAAACATTTGTGTAGAACCTTTCAAAAATATTAATATGTAATATTATAACTAATAGGTAGCAAAATCTACATAAAACTCCAACTATAAATTGTGATTAGGCAGATATGCATATTCCTAACGAGAAAAGGTTGTAGGATACACGTTATGATACTGGCTTACCAACTTTCAGTTTGCATGAATGTAATTTTCTCAGAAGCTCAGAAGTAGCATTCATTATACCATTCAATGGACAGGGTGATCTAGCCTAGCTTTTAAATATAAAAAAAAAAATAGTAATTTAAAATTAGTACAAGGCATAATAAGATTCTACAATTTATAAATACCCGATACGAAACGAAAAATGATGTCACAAACGGGGTTCGAACCCGCACCTATTGGGAATCCGGCCCAACCGTGCTGCCACTTACACCATTGTGAAACAAGTTGTGTGTAAGTGGCAGCACGGTTGGGCCGGATTCCCAATAGGTGCGGGTTCGAACCCCGTTTGTGACATCATTTTTTCGTTTCGTATCGGGTATTTATAAATAATTAAGCATATTAAATGCTAAAAATTTCAGTAATTTGAAGATTCTACAATGTTAAACTATATACAATGCGAAAGTGGAAGAATGTAGGTACCGGGGAAGACCGAGACTAACCTACCTAGACCAGATTGGTCACGTACTGAAAGGAGGTGGAGTCAAGAGTCTCCGAAACCGGCGAGCGTGTGTGAAGAGAATTATGAATGTTGAGGAAGCGAGTGAAGTATGCAAGGATAGGTTCTCTGGCACTTTGTTCTCTCTGCCTTCCCTGCAAGGGATATGGCGTATGTATGTATGTTAGACTCTATCTAATATTCGTATGTTGACCAATTTTATTTGATAGACTTCCGAGAACAATTTCCCAGAGCACGCTGAGACGTTTCACTTACGCGGCCTCGCTGCGAAAGACGCTAATCTAGCTAATAAGCTAATCCTCAGTTCGTCCACTCGCATGTAAGTTACCAACGAACATCATAACGTTGTTATTAAGATTGTTACCGTGAAGATACTATTGAAGATCAAACAAATATTATCTCGAAATAAATAGCACCTAAAAATATTCTAAAAGCTGAATTAGACATAAAAGCGTTAATAAACCAACCTCTAAAATCCATCTGATCAGAACAATTGAAAACAATAACTAGTTTGCCGAGAGCACGACCCATGTCCTTGGTAGTTTCAGTCTTGCCAGTACCAGCCGGCCCAGCGGGCGCACCACCCATACACATGCCGATAGCTTGCGAGAGTGTGATGTAGCAACGATCCGTGAGGGGCGTAATTACTAAGCGTTCCGTTATACCCAAATACTCGTTCTATGTAACAGTATCAATTTTAAAAAAAAGTTATATTAAAGTAAAAGAAAATTGTCATATAATAAGAAATAGAGAACTATAAACCTTTACATAATTGAAAATTAAAAGCAATATTTGTCAAATTTGTAACACAAGTCATTCGTAGCTCTACATAATGCTTATAACAAGTGCTTCGTAAATCACTTGATCTTCTACTAGAACCGATTTCGTTAAAAAAGGAAACCGAAATCTTTTAAACAGACTACAATGAAATTATTTAATAAATATTCTTCATCATTATCATCACCATCTCAGCTCATATATGTCCAGCTGTTGGGCTCGAGCCTCCTCCATAATGGTAGGGAAATTGACCTACTGCACCACGCTGGTCAGACGTATCGGTATAGAGTTCTGTTTCGAGTTTTCCTTCTCTTGCATAGATGTTATATACGTTTTATATCCTTTAGTAGTCTCTTACGATCACCTACGGGTAAGATATGGGGTGGTAAATTGTATTCTTACTCCGTCACCACACGGAAATATATATAAATATTCTTATATCCAAGGAAATACAATTATCCTATCCTAATTTATGGGCATTTGGTGTAGCATGTGTTCTTGCTCTAATGTGACAAGTGCGAAAACAAACAGCACATGCTGCATAGGCCAATTTGGTTAAGTTTTATAATTGTTTATAGCTGTTTTATATACTCATCCAAATACAGGGAGTTACATTTAACCCATTCCATGCCGACCACTCGGATTCGAGTGGGGCTGGGTTATAGTAGCGGCGCCTCGCACTCGGATCCGAGCGAGCATTCCATTCATTTTGTAGTAGTAGGATCCGAGTAGTCGGCACTCAGCGTGCTGTGTACTCGGATCTGAAAAATGTGCTTTTTATTGAAATTATTTCAATATAATATTTATTTATATTTTCAAACATTCATAGGTACTTAATCAAAATTCGCCTTAAAAAGTTTTGGCACCCGGCTATTATTTTTATTTTGTAGGCACAGAATAGGTATGCTGATTGTAAAATATAGCTCGAGCAAAAACTAATTGCAAGAAAATTTGTATTTACCACATTTTCAAATACATAAGGTATTTTGTTATTTTGCATTTTGGATATAACTGCTAAAAATTGCTTGTCAAAAAAACAGTTTCTGCCCGATTTATATTTAAAAGTGAAAGAACGTGTTAGCGCACGTTCAACTGCTGTGTGACCTTATGGTAGTTATTTAATATGTTTTACCTGATAAGTAAAATCTACATCTGTTATGGAAATTAAACAGTCATCAGAATCTTCAATATAGTAGAACCGAGCTTGTTTCTGCCATTCAAAATCCATCGGCGACTTAATTCTCATTTTTACAAGGTCATCAAATATGTCTCTGTAATTTCAAATATTAATAATGTTACGTGTCGATATAAAAACTTAATGAGGTACATTATTTTTACATTTGATGAAATTGCAGATAATACAAAAATCAATGAACCTCTTAAGATTATTATTACTCCATCCATTGATAATAGATACGGTTTTAGTTTTCATGTCACTATTTCTTCTCTCCTTGCCATCGTAGAAGATAACTAAGGAGTAAAAGTAAGTGACGTTAATTAAAAAAAAATTCTATAGAAAATTCTATCCAACTCACTTGACCAGCGTCATAATAAGTAAAGTTCGGTTTACTTACTGTAAAGTTGTGTACTATGAGCATTGCAGATAGTTGTGTTGCAATTAAAAAATAAAGGAAAACATTTATTTGTTATATTTCATTAATAGTTTCCCACTTAAGGCTAAGATATTTTTATATATTTTTTAACGATAACACCCGGCAATAAGGAAATAATCCTTTCATTGCGAGGACTTTAAAAACAATTTAAATGACACAAATTAAACCCAGACTTAGAATAACAATTTGTGGATCACATGGTATTGTCCTACGTAGGTATCGAACCAAAACACTGGCATGGTAGATATCTTAAGCATTACGCCATCCGTGTAGTTAAATATTACACTCTAAAATTACATACTATTTAATTCCTAGCATTTATTCATATTATTAAAATGTTCTATAGAGAATAAAAATCCTATGCAGAAATATCAAATGTTGTCAAGTAAATTTTCTTTTACCTCTGATGCACATGAATTGTAATCATAGTTTCCACTTGAGTTCTGTCTAAGGGCACTAGATCTTTAACCGTCTGATCAATTAGTCCATTAAGTAAATCAAGAAACTTTTGATTGGTAATTCTCATTATATAACGGTCTACCCTTGCTTTCTTTAGCGCGTACTCAGCGTCACTCGTCCACAAGATCTGCATTCCTAATAAACCAGCCTAAAAGAAAAAAAAAATCTATATCCTTCAACCTCCCATATCTGGAATAAAACCTACCGCTATGATGCTATGACTGTTTATTAAAAATATCATGATGAATTCATCATGATTTCATTAATGAGACCTAACAACTTTATACAAACACAGATAGATTCGTCATATAGCTTACCTAGGTCATTTGCTTTTACTTCAGCAACACAAGTATCGAACAGACTCAGGGGCAAAACTCTTTTAAGATTGATAAAATAGTTACAATTGATGTGTTGAACAAGACGTGTTAG
This sequence comes from Lymantria monacha, assembly GCA_905163515.2. Classification (NCBI taxonomy): domain Eukaryota; kingdom Metazoa; phylum Arthropoda; class Insecta; order Lepidoptera; family Erebidae; genus Lymantria; species Lymantria monacha. The sequence continues at coordinate 23,941,961 of LR991083.1, forward strand.
TATGTGAAAGCTGATATAGAATGATAAACTTCTTTAGGATCCTAACTAATAAAATAGGCACAAACTAAATTCAACATATTTACGCATGTTTTAAAATTACAAAAAAAAATATAATTAGGGTTTCTTTTCATTATTATCTCATGCTTCGGACAATAATTACCTGACCAGCGAAATTCCAGAATCCCACAAGAAAATCAAACTCTGCATCTCCAATCATTGTTTGCGCTATATTAGCGATTACATTTCTAACAGTGTCTTTCATTGCATTCAGCAAAGTATTTAACCAATTCTGTAAGCAAAGAAATTCATTATTTATAGTGTGTATGTACTTAAGAATACTTCATCATTTCAGCCTATCGCCGTCCACTGCTGGACGTGTTACGCCACAGAGTGCGGTTCTGTGCTGCCTGCATCCAACGACGCCCAGCAACCTTCACCAGATCGTCCGGTACGTGGTCGCCACTCCAGAACCTTTTTTCCCCAACGGTTGTCGGTTCTTCAAGTGATGTGGCCTGCCCATTGCTACTTCAGCGTGCTAATTCTTCGTTCTATGTCGGTTATACCCGTTCTGCGTATTTTCGGATTACGGTTTCTATCACGCAGAGTAATCCCGAACATAGCCCGCTGAGCGGCTTTGAGCTTGGTTTTGAGGCCCACATTTAGGGATCACGTTTCCGTGCCGTAAGTCATTACTGGTAATACATACTGGTCGTAGACCTGTGTTTTCAGACACTGAGGTATGTTGGACGAGAAGATCTTCTTAAGTTTCCCGAACGCTGACCAGCCGAGTTGGATTCGTTGGCTGACCTCTTTCTCGAAATTGGATCTACCTAACTGGACTGTTTGTCCAAGGTAAACATAATGATCGACAATTTCGAGAATCGCATTGCCAACGAAGACCGGTACATGAACGACGTGGGCATTTGACATGACTTTCGTCTTGTCCATATTCATTCGTAAACCCACCAGTTGGGATACCCTTCTGAGATATTTGAGCATGGTGCCGAGATCCTCCATGAATTCTGCCATAACGACGATATTGTCTGCAAATCGAAGGTGAGTGATGTATTTGCCGTCAATGTTGGTACCGAGTCCGGTCCAGTCTAAGAGCTTGAAGACATCTTCCAGTGCAGTGGTGAATAGTTTCAGAGAGATAACATCTCCCTGTCTCATGTCTTTCTGCAATTGGATCGGTTTCGTACTCTTATCCCGGATACGGACTGACATTGTGGCGTTCCTATACAAACATTTCAGCACTTCGATATAACGATGATCGAACCACTGGAGAGATTGCAGCACCGCCCATGGTTCAACTGAATCAAAGGCTTTCTCATAGAACATAAACGCTATACACAGAGGCCGATTGTACTCCTCGGTCTTCTGGATAATCTGCCGAAGCGTGAGGATATGGTCTATGGTGCTATAGTCTTTTCGTAAGCCAGCTTGTTCGGGCGGCTGGAAATCATCAAGCTTGCACGTGAATCGATTGGTAATAACCCTCGAAAACAACTTGTAGACGTGGATCAAGAGTAAGACAGGTTTGTAGTTCTTTAGAAGAGTTTTGTCGTCCTTTAAGAACAGCATCACCACACTCCTGGTCTACGACTCTGGAACGTTGCCCCCGAGGATAACGGAATCAAATAGCTTCTGAAGGGCTTTTAAGATCGGTTTTCCGCCTGCCTTCAGGAGCTTCTTGGATCTGGGATCTTGGATATGGAATCTTGGATCTGGGATCTTGGACCAAACCGACGACAGGATTTTGTGATGCTTTATATAACTGTCCATAGAACCTTTCGACCTCTCCTAAGAACTCACTTTGGGATGAAATGACAATGCCGTCATCGATCTTCAGCTTAGTCATTTGGCTTTGCCCAATAGATAGATCTTGTGCGAACACTTTTGAGCCACGATTCCGCTCTATAGCTTCTTTAACACGGAGCGTGTTAAATCGGCGAATATTGCGACGCACAAACCTGGAAATCTGCTTATTTAGCTGCCTATGTTCGAATGAAGCCTATGATCGTACCTATCAAGAATACTTATGAACCAAAAAAAAATATTTTTGCAAAGTGTCATAAAAACAATTGATAATACTTATGTAAAAACGTTACCTCTACTCCACCTAAGCAAAGCACCGGTTTATCCAAAGCGATATGTTCTCCATTATCTGAATTCATAGCTATGATCCTTTCTTTATCATCAAAATCAACGGTATATATCGCATCGAAAATACTTGGTAAATGAGGCTAGAAAAGAATATAGTTTTGAAAGTATATTCCAAAGTATAAAAAAGCAAAGCAGTTTGACAAGACCAAATCTATCAAAACTTGTCTGTAAAAATGCTTGAAATATATGAAGGAAATTAGTACCATTTAGATTTACATCAGTGTAGTAAACTAAGATGCAAATGTCCCTATATTAAGAGGAAATCTGCACTTGACAATATAAATTACATACATACATATCATCACGCCATATCCCTTGCAGGGTAGGCAGAGAGAACAGAGTGCCAGAGAACTCTATCTTTGCATACTTCACTCGCTTCCTCAACATTCATAATTCTCTTCATACACGCTCGCCGGTTTCGGAGACTCTTGACTCCGCCTTCCTTCAGTACATGACCGATCTGGTCTGGGTAGGTTAGTCTCAGTCTCCCCCGGTACCTACATCCTTCCACTTTCGCATTGTATATCTTCTTAACCAGACGTTCGTTCGGCATTCTTTCCACATGTCCGAACCATCGGAGCATTCCCTTTCGCATCTTTACACCAATACTCTCTTTCATACCTACTCGCTCTCTTACGTCGTCGTTACGAATGCGGTCGGTCAGCCTTACTCCACAGATTTTCCGCAGAGATCGCATTTCGACCGCATTAATTTTAGAAAGAGTAGAAAATTTTACATTTACATACTATAGAAAATTTTGTTTGTCAGCAACGATGTTCGTAGTACAACGTAAACAAGTGTTTTCACAACGATTTATTTTCAATAAATAAATATTCCCAAACGAAACTGTTGTAGAATATACTCTTAAATAAAACGTTCATTCTTATACTTTTATATAGTCTCTTTATTTATTATTTATGATGAATTTCCTGCTTTAGAAATCTTATATAAAACGATTTGTTAAATTTTACATGGTAGCAGAGCGTGAGCGTTAAAGATCAACGTATACCTAAATCATATATTGAAAAATGTCGAACATAAAAATCGACCCCCTCACAAGGGAAAATTATGATACATGGGTAATACAGGCTGAAGCAGTGCTAATTCGACAACACTTATGGAAATTCATCCAAGAGACTGATGCTGCTGTTCAAGATAAGGAAGGAGACAGACAGGCAAGGTCACAACTAATCCTTATAATCGCTCCTTCTGAGCTTAAACAAATTAAAAATTGCTCAACAGCACTAGAGTTATGGAATAAACTTAAAAACATATATGCTAGTAAAGGACCGGCAAAGAAAGCCTCCTTACTAAAACAGCTTATATTAACGAGACTGGAAGGTAATGATGTTCGTAGTCATCTTAACATATTCATGGACATTGTAGACAAACTTGCAGACATGGATGTAAACATAAATGAAGATTTACTAACCATTATGATGCTGTACAGTCTTTCTTCAGATTACGACAACTTCAGAGTCGCAATTGAAACGCGAGATACCCTTCCAAAACCAGACGAACTTAAAACAAAAATCATTGAAGAATGTGAAGCTCGTCATAGTCGGAGTATAAACAATCAAGAGAAACCAAGTGAGTTGCCTATACAAGAAGAAGCATTTTATGCGTCTTGTAAAATTTGCAAACGGAAAGGTAACATATTTAAGCGTAAAAGTCATAAAATTTGTACGAATTGCTGGGATAAAAACAATGAGAAAGCTAAACAACATAAGAGCAATTCTCATAAAAACCATTTCGCTACGAAGTGCCTTCTCACTAACAAGAAGAAGCCTGACAATAGTATTTGGATCTTAGACAGTGGCTGTACATCTCACATGACTTATGAAAGAGATCTTTTCAAAAAGATTGATAAATCATCAGGTAAGCTGAAGTTTGCTACTGATAAGCTAGATGCAGAGATAAAGGGGAAAGGTACAGTATCCTTTACTACAAAAAATGATGATAGCGTAGCACCTACCCATCTGAAAGATACACTATATGTACCCAGTCTATCTACTAACTTGATGTCCGTTAGTAAAATGACTGATGTTGGCTGCTCCGTCTTATTTAATAAGGATAAAGCGACGGTCACTAACCCTAAAAGCAAAATTACTCTAACTGCATACAAGCAAAACGATGGACTTTATTATATGCAATGTAAACACAATAAACGCATCAATTTGGCAAACACAGCGTCGACTACAAATAAAAATTCGAACATTAATGAGTGGCATAAGAAACTCGGCCACATGAATGCCAAAGATTTAAAATATGCACAAAAAAATGATGCGCTACTTGGTCTAAACTTTGACAATTCAGAAAGCTTAGACGAGTGTGAAGCTTGTATTCAAGCAAAATTACATCGAGTTTCTGCTCCACGAGAGAAAACGACTCAACGCACAAAACAACTCTTAGAAATCGTTCATAGCGATGTGTGTGGACCGATCAGAACGCCTACATTAAACGGTAATAGATATTTTGTCACATTCATTGATGATTTCAGCAGATATAGTAGAGTGTATTTCATGAGAAATAAAAACGAAGTCTTAGAAAGATTCAAAGAGTTTAAGGAGTCAGCGGAAACACACACAGGTAACAAAGTTAAGTACTTACAATCAGACAATGGTACTGAATATGTAAATAAAGATTTTAATGCTTTCCTAAAATGCTGTGGAATAGAGCGCAGACTTTCGGCGCCATACACGGCAAGCCAAAATGGCTTAGCTGAGAGGAAAAATCGCACTCTCATTGAAAAGGCAAGGGCTATGATGATAGATGCAAAAGCACCTTTAAAATGCTGGGGAGAGGCAATATTTACTGCAAACTACCTTTGTAATAGGAGTATTAATAGCGCTATTCATCACAAAACACCATTTGAGCAATGGGTTGGCAGGAAGCCATGTATAAATCATCTCTACATATTTGGTTGTAAAACGTATGTTTTATTAAAAAATGGCAATAGTCATAAATTTGCTTCAAAAGCGATACAAGGTATGTTTGTTGGGTATTCTGAAACATCCAAAGCATTCAGAATATACATACCATCTAAAAATAAGATCATAATTTCGAAAGATGTCAGAGTCATGAGAAAAATGTTTTATGATGAACAAAACAAAAATGAAGACTCCAAGCTTTTATATGATCTAGTATTATCACGTGAACAGACAACATCACAACCAATACCTCGTAAGCAAGTTGAAATTACGCTTGAGGATGATGACGATGATGATCACGAACAAATTCAACAACAGATCGATAGCGACGCAGCAGATGATGATGACGAAACGCTACAACAAAGCGTACTTGAAAATGTTTGTCAAGAAAATGTAGACATAGATAGTGATCAAACTTACGAATCTCTTTCAGATACTGAAACTGAAGAAACCACAACACAAAATATGAGATCGTTACGAGATAGATCAACTATTACTGCTCCTAAACGCTATGATGATTTTATTTTAGCTGCCGCAGAAGAAATTGAAAATCTGCAGAAGCCAATAGAACCTGTAACATTTAAAGAGGCTTTAGATTCTCCTGAAAAAGAAAAATGGCAAGAGGCTATGGATACTGAAATTTCTGCCTTAATAAATAATGAAACATGGGACCTAGTGGATTTGCCCAAAGGAAGGAAAGCCTTACCTTGTAAATGGGTATACAAAGTTAAAATGAATCCAGATGGCTTAGTTGAAAGGTACAAGGCGAGAATGGTTATCAAAGGTTACTCACAGGAACCTGGCGTTGACTACGATAAAACATTCAGCCCAGTTGTTCGCATGAGCACCGTACGTACACTGCTTGCTGTTAGTGCACAAGAAAAACTAAGCTTAATGCAGTTTGACGTGTCAACCGCATTTCTTAACGGCACTGTTAATGAGGAAATCTATATGAAACAGCCTACTGGTTATCAGGATGGCACAAAACGGGTGTGTAAACTTAAACGCAGCCTTTATGGTTTGAAACAAGCACCTCGATGTTGGAATATCTGTATAGCAGAGTTCCTTATAAAATCTGGTTTCGTACAGAATGAAGCCGATCCGTGTCTATACGTTCGAGTTCGAGGACAATCAAAAGTGTTTATTGCACTGTACGTCGACGACGGACTTGTAGCATACAATACAATTAGAGCAGGTGAGGATTTTATAAAAGAGCTTAGAGCGAAATTTAAAATAACCACGAAGCCTACATCATATTTTCTTGGAATGGAAATAAAAATAAGCAAAGATGCTATTAATCTATGTCAGAAAACTTATACCAAAAAGGTGTTAAGTAAATTTAGGATGGCCGATTGCAAGCCAGCCCCAACGCCAATCATTCGTGAAAATGAGAAGGCAGAGGAAAGAAACAATGTGGATGAGTTGTTTCCATACAGACAAGCTGTTGGAGCATTAGCTTATTTATCAGTAGGCACAAGACCTGATATTTCGTATGCTGTGGGTGTTGCATCTAGAAACCTGGGAGCACCTACCAAAAATGATGTGTTATTGGTGAAGCGCATCTTCCGTTATTTAAAAGGCACCCCGCAAAATGGATTGAAATTTACTAAAAATTCACATCCGAATAATCTGATCTGCTATAGTGATGCTGATCACGCAGGAGATAGCACTACCGGAAGATCAACCTCAGGAATGGTGTGCCTATACTCTGGAGCTGCTATAAGTTGGAGAAGCCAACTACAAACAATGGTCTCAATTTCATCTACTGAAGCAGAGGTCATAGCAGCTAGTGAAACTGCTCAAGAGATTTTATGGTTGAATCGCCTTCTCAACAGTTTAACCAGGACTCGTAAACCAGTGCTAAGATTAGACAACGAGTCAGCTGTCAAACTCTCACATAACCCAAAGTACGAATATCACAAGCGTACTAAACATATTAAACTTAAACATTTCTTTGTAAGAGAATGTGTCAGTAATGGAGAGTTCACAGTGGAACAGGTATCCTCGGAGTTACAGTTAGCTGATATGCTTACCAAACCTTTATTCGGCCCTAGAATCAAAGATTTGAGTTCAAGAATGGGACTGAAGAATTTGACTTCAAATTCATAAAAACTGTCGAGGATGTTAGGAATAGAGACTCCTTGCATTGTATAGGAATTGTCTCGTATGAATAATTTTCAAATATAAGAACTCGAAGTGTTCTTTTATTTGACATATATAAAAAGATAGAAGACCCATTGAAAGTTGTAGAATATACTCTTAAATAAAACGTTCATTCTTATACTTTTATATAGTCTCTTTATTTATTATTTATGATGAATTTCCTGCTTTAGAAATCTTATATAAAACGATTTGTTAAATTTTAAAGAAACAAGTTTTTGTATTGATATTTATTAAACTTAAGTATCATATCCGCTCAAATTACGATAAAATAAACATCAGTAAGTAAAAAAAAATAAAAAGAAATAGAAAGACTAAAATTATAGAATGAAATATTATTAGCTGTTAACTATGAGTACTTTATTAGCTTTCAAATAATGCAATATCATTTAAATCAGCGAAGCAGCATGATAAGATGTGGATTCGTGAAGAAGTCGTGCCAAGTACCATATTCTAGAGTAAAAAGGTATGGATGTTTCTCTTGGGATATACATACATATTTAAAAATAATTTTCATCATCTCACTAGCAATAAGCGTTTATCTCAATATCTATTTACCTCCCATAATACAGACTGACTAATAACATTACAAATCAAAATATCGTAAGCTATTTTAGAAAATAATACATCATATAATTATTAAACAAATGAGAATGATGGATGGAAAAATTTAGAACATACCTGTATCGAATGTGGATCTGAAGCCTGTCCAAGAATTTCTAACAGTACTGGATCCGACACAAAGAAGAATCTGGGGAAGATAAGACGCTTTGTCTCCAAATAACCGGTGAGAGATTTTTGACACGCCTCCAACTGTTCAAATAAATGTGGTAGCATTTGTTTCAGTGTATCATCAGATGTGCATGTTTCGACACAATTCACAATATCCCTTGCTCGGTACATAATTTTTACATATTGTTTGTCAATAGTCTGTAAAAAGAAAAGTTCTTTGAAAATATGAAAGTAAGCATTTTGTTTGTAAACAAATCTCAAACCAAATAAATTTTAATAACTTAAAATAATCTGACAGTTTATATACCACTGTAAATACCTATATAGAGGGGAAAATTAAATACAGTATTATTAAAAAAAATACAGGTATTATTAAATCAAACAATAACAGACCCCAAATCGTTTTGCTTCCTGAGGTAATTGCTTGGCAATATCACCTCCAACAAATACAGCCTCCAGATACATCCACAAAGTCTGAACTTGTAACCACTTCTCTAGAATATCACTTGTGCTCACCAATTTATTGATCCACATTAAAATATCTCTTTTAAATGGCGTATTGTATCTACAAAACGTATTAGGAATATTTTAAATTAAAATACATATAAAATCTTTTCTCTTCTGAAGAGTCTGCTGCAGTATTTTTTTAAATTAGTTATAAAACTTTGCCCTTAGTATAAAATCAAGTCCTTATTAATTTAATAACTAAAAAAGGATAATCGTTCTATATTTTATTCCAAATCCTTAAACTGTAACAACAACAAAAGCCATTAAGCGCAGAGATGCTTCAGAACTTCTCCTATTAAATTACAATCAAATTGACATCAAAACAAATCCCCGTTTGGTGAAGAGTTTTAAATCCAATGTGTTACTAGCCCTTACTTATATAGGCCGAGTCGTATAAACCGGTTGAAAGATCAACAGTAGAATGGACAGCAGCACTCTTTCGTGAAGTTTATAACTCTTATTGTGATTGTTCATTCACGTGACGGGCGTGACTATTGTAACTTTGTCCTTGCTTGGAAAACCAGTGCCTAGTGGACGTGATTACTCTGATAAATGGATGGCGTATAGATAACTTTTACTCACCTATTTGAAGCCAAAGAATTTAGAATCATCAATGAATCTTCTAACAAAGTAATAATATCAAGTGTTTCGGGTGGTTTAATTAATAATTCACCTCTATTCTTAAAGCCACAGAATGTAAGATCTATTAAAGCCCAATCCGCAGCCACTTGCTTTAATTTAGCTTCTATATCCTTCTCTTTTACTGCACTAATGCAAATGTCCTAATAGACAGATATCAAAACTGTATACTTTACCCGCACAAATACTATGTCTAGTTTACTCATTAGTACAAACATGCGACTACCGACACTATGACCTTGGGCTCGAAATCAAAGCAGGTGTTATTTATCCAATGATAAATTCTTAATAGCAAGCAGAAACCATTGAAATATACCAAGTATATGTATAAGTATTTGTATAGTGGGATCACACTATTGACAGATTTCTGTCTACAGCCGCGGGACGGTTCGTCAGGGGTAGGACCACATTCTCGCAGTAAATCGACGTCAGAGCAGTGGCATTGTGCTGCTGTGCTTTTTTCGGTGAGCGAGAGAGCCGGAAGCCCAACCTTCTGGGTGGGTTTGGGATTTAAATTGGTAAGCAGCGGCCTAACTATACCCTTGGTATTGCAAAAGTCCATAGACGGCAGTGACACTTACCATCAGGTGTGCTGCTTGCTCGTTTGCCACCAAGAGCAATAAAAAAATTTGCTCGGTATATAGCATTCGGTGTAGTTATATTTTAACATCATCATCTTAGCTCATATATGTATATCCCACTGCTAGGTTCGAATCTCATCCACAATACGAGGAAAATTAAGTTACTATACGACATTGGTCAGTTGGGATGGTACCTATAAGGTTTTGTCTCATTTTTCTCTTGTCTTGCAGTGATATTATCTGCTTACGTCCCTTAGCCATCTCTTACGACCACCTAAGGATAAGAAAGAGGGGCGGTGAATTATGTTCTTACATAATCACCACACGGATAACTACTATAATGTATAATTTAACAAATATTTTTTTTAATTACTTTAAATAATACACAAAAATCTGTGAACTTTTATAAGTTTCATAATGAATAAACTTCAATATGATTGAAGTTGCTGATACTAACAGACATTTTGTATTCTATTCATCAATTTTGTTTACCTTTCTGCTCTAGTAGGGCTCAAGTCGAGATGAGTCATTATGTTGGTCTGCTTATAATAAATAATATGACTACATTTTGTAATATATTTACATCAATTTTAAATAAAACTATTTTTTCGGACTCAAACGATGTTGTATTTGATGTAAAGTGTTCAAACGCTAACGAATCCGTAAAAATTGTTATATTTCAAACGTGTAATACTCGCATCAACATCAGAAATCATTATATTTACATCAATTTTAAATACAAGAAATTTAAATCACTAAAAACCGCTTACTTCAACTTCTTCTCTATATTTTAGTAGTGGTGCCTCCATAATATTAGCAAGAGTAAATGCTTCCGACTCCACATCCAACACACAATCTGTAATCCAAGAAGTAAATAATGATAGAAAATTGTTAATCATGGAGGCAAAGACGAAGAAATTGAAATAGCTGAAATAGTATTTTAAGACTATGATGTCAATTTCTATACTGTTGATGATGCAAGGTAAAAAAACTCAACCTATAAACCATATACATTTTGTTTTAAATGGTCTAGAAAAAGAAATAACAAAATAAAGTTGTCACAGGATAAACTAGGATAATGAGTTGGATTATCCCACTTTTTTAGCTTATGGTGATTTTACTGCCGCTAATAAACGTCACTGCCGATCGTGGGCATTTGCAACACTAAAGGTTCAGCTAGGCCGCCACCTAACAACCCAAGCCCCCAAAAATTTGGCTAACCGACTCTGTCGCTCACCGAACGAAGCGCAACAGCTCATTGCCCTACCAATTAAAAACAAACCTACCATTGGTCTACCACGGAGGGGTTGGCCCGTGGCTGAAGACAGAAACCTTTTTGCAGTCTGGTTCTACCACTAATAAATACCTAAGCAACTTTTCAACTGAGCAAAATACGTTTGAAGGAGTATCTAATTTGATTTTAACAAGTCAGAAAATATTTCGAATATGAAATAAATCTATTTATAACATATTTGATGTAACACATTTTATATATATGGTATTCATATTTCATATATACCTATAATACTCGTGTAAACATCAAAAATCATTATGGGTTCATCATATATTTGTTTACTTCGAAGAAAAACATATCCATCCGTTACAAAACTTGTATAGCGGAGCGAATCCGAACAACACTACGATGAGAGCCAAGATTACTATGAATAACAAATCATATGGAAAGATTGAATTTTGACTATTTTCTGAGACAAACATAAATTTGTATATTCTTCAATTTGTCGTAGGGCCACGCTGTTGACAGTTCTCTGTCTACAGCCGCGGGCTGGTCCGTCCGGGGTAGTACCACACTCTCGCAGAAGATCGACGTCTGAGTAATAGCAATGTGCTATTGCGCTTCGTTCGTTGAGTGAGAGAGCCGGAAGCCCAACTGGGTAGATTTGGGGTTTGTATTGGTAGGCAGCGGCCTAGCTATACCCTCGGTATTGCAAAGGTCCATGGGCGCCAGTAACACTTTCCATCAGGTGCTTTCCCGTTTGCCACCACAGGCAATAAAAAAATATCTCTCTATTTAATACATTTCTGTAATTTTATCAATGTCCTATATATTGACTTACTCAATAAATCTTCCAATCTCTTCCAATGTCTTTCCTTCATAGCTTTATCAGCCATCAGCTCCAACAAGGGACAAGTCTGATTGAAATCATCAATCTTATTTTTTAGTTCTATGAAAGCAGGCCAATCTTTCATAGCCCTTGGCAATTTGCGGCATCTATATAACACGAATTAGTTTATTCTTTTTTTGGTGCAATTATAATTACTATAAATCAAGAAGTGACGAACACAAGATTAATCTTGAGAATATAACCTTAAAAATACACTAGGTACCTACCTCACATCAAATTCTGCTAACTGAGCCACTATTTGTTCAATATTGATATCAACCCATGCTGTCTCAAAGTAACCGTCAATTGAATTCATGACAGCCAAATATAAATTGTAACTGTTGATCAAAATAAATCGAATTAAAGTACTTATTTTTACCAAAATAATAAACCATGATTAGAATTGTCTCGTACAGTTTACTTAATAAGTTGAATTCTTTCTTCTTTTGATGTAAAATAGGATAATCCTTAACCTCCATACCAAATAATTTTTCGCCGCTAGAATACATCTCGAACCTTCTCCATAATTCATCAAACCTCGACTGGAACATTATTACTCTGCAAAATAATATTGATATTTAACCGTTATTAATACGTTAATTTCTACTGGCATACATTTTGAACTTAAATATACCTATCACTAGCTTCTCGAGCAGATAAGCCAGGTGTTAAAGGTCCAAAAGCATCAAAATCAGCATCAAACTTTAATACATCCTCCAAGAATGTAGCTACACCTTCCGTGAGTTCTGTTTGCAATGGGCCTTGCATATCCACTATTCTTTGCTGTACTTGTTGAGACTATTAAACATAAGAATATACTTGTTAAAGCTCATTATATAGAGACATTTACTATTACCGTGGTATCGGAAAAATAATACAATTAACCATCCTGTAAGTGGGTGTCGTAAGATACATCTTTTTTTTAGGGCTGACTATGGCATTGTCACTGGCCCCATAGACCCGCCCTGCGGAGCACCTTTCTTTACCAAGAGAGCGGACCACCAGAACCCGGTCTTGGTCTTTGTCCGGTGGCGTCGTAAGATATGTCTAAAGGATATAATATGCTGTAGCATCTTACACTTATTTTTACTGCATGGTGACGGAGAAATAATACAATGCACCCCCTCTATCTTGCCCATGGGTGCCGTAAAAGGTAACTAAGGTATGTATATTACATATGACATACAAGCAAGAGAAGGAAATCTCGAAATAAAACCCTATCCCAACCCGTCTACCCACTGTGTCAGTACAGTAGATCAAATCCTTCCTATTATGGAGTAGGCTTGACATCAGCAGTAGAACGAATGTGAGATGCAATGATGATGATGATGATGATGATACCAAGACGATGTATTTGGTCAACAGAAATTTCAATGATTACGTATGTACATATATAAAACAATCAAGATTGAAGTAATATTATACTTACAGTTAACAACATATTCTGAAAAGCATAACGCAATCCATATACCATATCCGCATCCTCTCTGGGAATATCAATATTAAACTGAGTAAACATCGAGTAGCATTCTTCGATAATATCCAGCTCCATATCCATTCTAATAATAAATATTTTAGATGTAATTTCATTTAACTAATTATTTTTAATATTTTTGTTACAACATATTACACAGAGATTTAAGATACAATCAAATAGAATTGCAAATTAATGGAAATTGGTCTTATTCTTATTAATTTAGTCTTATTAATAGTAATATTTAAATAATACCGTGAAAATGGATATATCAATAATCAATATTCTAAATGTATACGAAAAAGCAGGTAAATTAGTTTCATTTTACAAGGAAGCGCGTACGTATATTTAAATTACAATATGCATTAAAATGAATAAAGACCAAGAGTTTCAATTGACTCTTTTGACTTCCATTACATTTAACCTTTGCTTTTTTACAAGTGTGGAAAAACATCACACAGTTAATATTATTTTGGCTATAGAACAAGTACAGGTAATTGAAATAATTGTTTTACAAACAACAACGGAAATTTAAAAAAAAAGATACATACATACATATCATCACGCCATATCCCTTGCAGGGTAGGCAGAGAGAACAGAGTGCCAGAGAACTCTATCCTTGCATACTTCACTCGCTTCCTCAACATTCATAATTCTCTTCATACACGCTCGCCGGTTTCGAAGACTCTTGACTCCACCTTCCTTCAGTACGTGACCAACCTGGTCTAGGTAGGTTAGTCTCGGTCTCCCCCGGTACCTACATCCTTCCACTTTCGTATTGTATATCTTAACCAGACATTCGTTCGGCATTCTTTCCACATGTCCGAACCATCGGAGCATTCCCTTTCGCATCTTTACACCAATACTCTCATTCATACCTACTCGCTCTCTTACGTAGATAAAAAGAAGATAATTTGAACTATGTATTATTTTATTATATATTACATAATGTTATAAATATATTACCCAATAAATTCGTCTCGTATGAGTTCCAGGCACATCATCGCGATTCTCACATCATCCAAGTCTTTGATCTTTTTGCTCATTGTCTTCATTCGGTCCTTAATGAACTGCATTATTTTTGTTACACGTTCTTTATATGCTATACATAACAGTTTACCCAATATTCTCTTCCACTCGATGGATTCCAAATGTAACGCTAATTTTACATTATCTGCGAATGAAATTTAAGTTTTAACACAAATAAAATAAATTAAATAGGGACTGTGTCAAATGTCTCTATAAATAGAAAAATTATAATAGCGCATGTTACAATTTTCAAAACGTTTAAATATTTTGTAATTGTCTTACACGAGGCTATGATTTCAGAAAAAAAGGCACTGGTGGAGGAAGTCAGGTAGGATATAAACGTGGCTATGAAGTAGAGCAGGTGCTTGGGTCGGCACAGGTGTGAGTACCTACGTCTGATATCCATATAAACGACAACGAAGATAGTCAAACCGGGATCAATGAAGAGTCCAATAAGGTCGAATATATAGGGGTGATGTTCTGGTCTGAAAGGATGCCAACAACAAATGGGTGTCAGAAAAGAGCCATCTTAGTAAAGCAACAAATCGTAGCAGCGGTGGCATAATAGATAGAGGGGATATATGATAATTACGGAGACCGATTTCGCCCTTCTATCGCTCCTAGTGGTTAGGTACCTAAATATGAAAGATCGTAGGAAGTAGGCGCCATATACATGGATAACGGAATACTTTTACACTGAGGAAATAATTTTTATATTGCGGGGGACTTTACAAACCTTCAATTTAATGGACATAAATTACACCCAGACTCTTAGAATAACAATTTGTGGAGCGCACAAAGTATTATCCTACGCAGGAATCGAAACCCCGACACTGATCAGTAGGTTGCTATCTTAACCACTACGCCATCTGTGCAGTCATGTTAAAAATACCTGTGTCTATTTGAATAGATCCTATTATGTGACGATTTGGCAAATCTGATACTTCGACTGTCTGCCGTTCATACTTGAGAAACATATCCTTTACGAAGACATTAAGAGGATTTGAATCAACGAAATTCTGGACTTGCTGTACTCTATCTTCCGCCCATAAATGATGAAATCTGCTGAAACCCTACAAAACAAATTATAATACTTAGTTTATTATAGGATTAATCTAAAAAGTCAAATAGTATTAAATTGCGGTAAAGAATCATTTTTAATAATGTTACATTATATAGGGGCTGAAGAAGAAGAAGATTACTGACGTTCGATTGAGACCTGATAGTTACATGTAAATGTTACATATTCACTTTAAAGACGAGTAATAAACCTTTTAAATTCTTAGTTCAAGGATACCAAAAAATGATCTAAGAATAGGTATACAAAATATTTGAACTATTTTATATACAACAGATATACTCTGTGGTAGCGGTTACGAATATTACCAACCCTTACTTAGCTCGTTGGTCGTAAAAGATGACTAAGAGCTTTATATAGACCTGGGCCAACTTCACCTGAAGCCCTTTTGGTCAACATTTACACTCTCAAGAAAGGTTAACGTCAAGCAAGCCAGTCATAAACTATTGCCAATAAGTTTTGTTATATATACGAGTACATATTGAGTCGATCCTAAGTAATTGGGATAAGAGCAGAAGAATGATGATGTGATGATGATAATGGTTTATATACAAAAAATCTTATGTTCAACGGCTGCCACCCCGTTGGGGAAGTTAAAACAACTGCGATTGGCAACAACTATCAAAGGGTGGCGATTAAGGCATTTTGCCTCTTAAAGAGGCTTATGTCCAATGGTCAGCTGTCGATAGGGTGATAAATAGATGAATTATAATTCTGCTAAAAGTTGCTGTGAGGTAGTGGCTACGAATAGGTACTATCAATCCTTACTTTGCTCGTGGATGTCGTAAAAAACAACTATGAGCATTAAACCTGAGCCAACTAAACCTGATGCGGTCTGGTCAATAATTACATTCCGAAGGAGGATTTATACAACTAAAATGAGACTTGTCAAAATTTTCTTACATCTAGCAGTATTTCAATATCAGGTTTGTACATATACATTATTCCTTGTAACGCCATTACGGATCTAACTATATCCTTATGCTCTGATACTGTTCGGAAATAATTTCTAATACCACCCAAATTAGAACCAGATCGAGAACCTGCAAAAAAAATAATTACTTACTAGCTTCTGCCTGCAGCTTCGCCTGCATAAAAAGTAACTTGCAGAAAGTTAAACTATAATCGCAGCGGAACACATTTCCAAAAGTAAATATCCTGTGTGTTAATTCAAGTAATAATCTATGTGCCATTTTCTATTCAAATATGTTTAACAGTTGAAACGTGATTGTGTGACAAACATCCAAGCATTTTCACAAACTTTCACATTTATAATATTAGTAGAAGATGAAAATCATAGTGGTAGGATCATACTCTTGACAGTTTTCTGTCTACAGCCGTGGGCCGGTCCGTCCGGGCTAGTACCATACTCTCGCAGAAAATCGTCGTATAAGCAATGGCAACGTGCTGCTGTGCTTCGTTCGATAAGCGAGAGCGCCGGAAGCCCAATCTTTTGGATGGGACTTGAAATACCCCTGGTACTGCAAAGGTCCATAAGTGGCTGTAGCACTTACATTCAAGTATGCTACTTGCTCGTTTGCCACAAAGAGCAAATAATTCGCCAATGATTTAAAAGAAGGGTGGTCGTAGAGATCTTCTAGTGTTCGAATACAGTTATGACAATACTACGTTGATTAGGTAGTAATATACCATGACTTTCTGCAAGATAAAAATGTAAGCAATAAAGGCGAGAATAAACAGGAAAGCATCTCTCTTATCCCGCAATAATCTCATAACGCCTACGGTGTCAAAGGCTTTAATTATTCTCAAATATTTAAACACATACTTTATTTATTACTTATAGCCATAAATAATTACTATTTATATATTATAAAAATCATTTCTATGTAATAATAATGACAAATAATATATTTTTATTTAAATATAAGCCAAGATAAGAAAAGACAAGTCCCTATTAAGAACTGGCGTGAAGAATAAGAACACTTAAAACAAAGTTATACCTGAAACACTTCGCGTTATTATAAGAGATTTGCCGGCTAATTTATCTTTCTTGATTTGTTCTTGCTGTCCCCACATAAACACATTCCGATGTACATCCATTATACAATTTAAAATAACCTAGAAATTAATATACACATGTCATTAAATATGTCATTATAATCTAGCCCATTTTCCAATGCGTTGACAAAGTATAATATATATAAGACAAGCGAAGAAAAACTTGAAATAAATACATATACAAACCCGTTCGACCAGTGTGATGCATTCGGTAAATTTCTAACTCATTGTGGCGGAGGCTCGTGCCCGGTAGTACGTACAAGACCTAAACTAAAAGAGCTCAGCACACTAATAAAGTTGTTGAAATAAAATGATCACACTTAACAATAATCCTCCCTATGTAGTGGATTTAACTAATCCACTACATGGACCACTTAAGAATATAATGCGTCAATATCCATTACATTTCTTAGGAGTCACAATAACAGCCTTAAGGATCTCCAGAGGAATAGCAGCAGCACTCCCAGAGGAAACTTATAACACCAACCATATTCCCTAAACTGCTTGGTGATTTTGGGACGTTATTACCCGTTGGGCAGTCCGCGGCAGGAGATGCCTCGGCTCGGCATTCGGACCTTGGAGGCCCTCCAACTGGCGCTGATCAAGTGGTTGAGTCGGCGGCAGGGGGTCTTATCTTTCCGACTGGTGCAGGTCTTGGCGAGGCATGGTTGCTTCGGCAAGTACCTGCTCACCGTCGCGAGGAGGGATAGGACACCATCCTGCTACCACTGCGATTGCGACGAGGACACGAAGCAGCACACGCTCGAGGTCTGTGTGGCCTGAGCAGAGCAGCGCCGTGTACTCGTCACAATCATTGGTGCTGACCTGACTGGAACTGAGAACTGGGACGCAGTTAGGAATGAGGACGTGGTCATCATCTTCTGCGATATAGTCGAGGCGGCGGCGAGGGTCCAAGAGGAAATCTTCTTCAGTAACACGCTCCCGTCTCTCTCTGTCACCCTACCTGCGCTTGATGCCACCCTAGCCGAGGCCGCAGGTGACTGGTCCGTGGAATAGTCCATCATCCACAGAGAGTCTGACCGCGTTAAAGCGACGCCCCGGCAGCAAGCTAAGGCATCGACGGGAAATGGTACCCGAAAAGGTAACCCGCCGGTGATATAGGGTTTTATTTCGAGCTTTCCTTCTCTTACATAGATGTTATATGCCTTTAATATTCCTTAGTCGTTTCTTACGATCATCCACGGGCAAGATAAGGGTTGGTGAATTGCATTCTTACTCCGTCACCACACAGAAAATATAATACATGCATATTATAGTAAAGAAAAGCTGATCATTTAAAAGATAAGAAGGAGGAACGACGGAGACTATTGCTAGTCTATTATAAAATGAAAAGTTTGACTATTTGTAGGTAAGTACTATAGCTCAACTGCCAATAGTTTTTCTAATAACATATGTTACCTGTGAGAAAACAGATTGTATCTCTTCCAGAGTAGGTTTTATTGTAATATTTGGTATTTGCAAGTACATATGGGATAGCATAAGCGGTTGTAATTTCTTTTGTTCTTCCGGATCAAGAGTCATTGTCAGAAAGCTGAAAAAATATATACAAATTTTTATTCTTCTATTTAGTGCTATATCTATTCTATATAGTGCTATTATCCGTGTGATGACGGAGTAAGAATATAATTCATCACTACCTATCTTACCCGTGGGTGATCGTAAGAGTCGACATATAACATCTATGCAAGAGAAGGAAAACTCGAAACAAAACCCTATACCAACACGTCTGACCAGCGTGGTATAGTAGGTCAATTTCCTTTCCATTATGGAGGAGGCTCGAGCCCAACAGTGGAACATATATAAGCTGAGATGATGATGATGATGATGATTTAGTGCTATTACATGCTGCAGTTCTTCAACAGTGTTTAGTTAAATTTAAGACGGAGATAGTTTATCTTAATAGCCTGGAACTAATACTCAATTCAAAACTACTCATTATTTTGATTCAAAATTATAGTTTCGAACACTTTAGAGGGTTCATGGTCCCCCATGAACACGAACGCTGCTAAGTTCGAAACACCGAGAAATTAAAAATCTAATACAAACACGATAGAATCCATAAAAATAGTTTTATTTCAAATGTGTAATACTCGAGTAAACATCAGAAATCATTATAATGTCATATATCATAGCAAAAAACAGATATACAATATTTACCTGGATACAGAAGCTCGCCGTCTCAGCGTATCAAGACTCTGTCTGGTACATTTTGTTAATGATTCTACGCATTTAGTTGCAAAATAAGCGAATAACTCGTTACATTCATTCATTATAGGTACTACGTCAAATCTATCAGGATCCTCTATCTCCATAAATGCTAAAAGATGTACTTAAATTAGATACATTTAAATTATAGATACGAGTACACCTATCCTTATAAACGTAGACAGATAACGTAAACCTTAAAGTTATTAACGTAAGACTTATTTTATAAGAGATTATTAGCAAGTACTTGGTTTATAATAAATTAACCAAAGAATCCAAAAAAGAACCAATTGAACTTAAATTATCTAAATTGGATAGTCTCGATCTGTTAAATGAGTGTCAAAAAAGAAAATAGATATTTTTCACTCTTGCAAGTGCTATTTTTAATAACGATAATACTGCTTCTCTTAATTTTATCATGAGCAATAACTTTACCTAAGTTGTATTACCGAAATATCCTTCACATTACTAAATTTAAGATATTCTTATTTGGGAATATCGCAATAAAAACGTTTTGTATGACTGGTGTGTTAACTACGCCTTAAAGTATGCAAAAAGATTATATGAGCAACATACCGGCATCTTCAGGAATAACTCTTGTAGCTGATGTCACTTGTTTTAATGCCTTTTCTAAGTCCAACCTTCAATTTATAAGTGAAATTAAAAATAGTGATCATATTTTATAGAATTTATGAATCATACGTCAAACACAAAAAACATAACATAACCGTAATTATGCATTTTTTTTTAACAAAATAGATCAACAAGATAAGGAATACTCAAAACAAAACACTATACCAACACTTCTGACCAGCGTGGTATAGTAGGTCAATTTCCCTCCCATTATGGAGGTGGCTCAAGCTCAACAGTGGGACATATATGAGCTGAGATGATGAATTATACAAAATGAAATTACCACTTGTCCTTTAAATCTCTAATTTGTTTGGAAGGTACGCTGGCAATGAACTTATTTATGAGCTCTATTACAGCAATTTCAGCATTCCATGATTTTTGTTGAATCTCTTGTGCTGTGGAAAAGTAGATACTGATTCGAGTAACTATCATTAAAGATCAAGTGCTCTTTAAATAAATTTTTCCTTTTACATTTTTTTTCTAGTCAACGTGTACCTATTTCATCGCGTCGTATAAGATTTTCTTCGTAGAAAACTGAAGGACTGACGGCTTTCTCAGGCAAATAAACTAGCATTGTTTTAGTGATTGAAGCTAATATAGCATCGATGCGAGCTTCTTTCATATCTACCACCTAAAAATTTGAATTCAATAATTACATTATTGCCAATGTTTACGCGAGTTTTACAAATTTGAAATAATGTTATTAATATGTTCATGGTCACGGGAGGACTCTCCTCCCGCGACCATAAACGCTTGTAAAGTATTCGAAACGTTAAAAAATTAAAAATCAAATACAAACATGATAGAATCCGTAAAAATAGTTTAAATTCAAATCAATAATAATAATTTAAAAGGTGTACGATATCACCTTTCACAAAGTAAAAAAGGGATATTGATACATTGTATTTAAGGGCAATAGTTCCATAATCGCAACGCTTGGCAGGCGCGTTGGCGGACGCAGTCAATGATATAAGTTTCTCATAAGTGAGCGCTACTGCCATTTTTTTCGGTGATCTTTCAGCCAATTTTTACAACTGCTGTGAGAAAGTATAGAGTGCTAATACATTTTATTCTTAACCCGCCACCACATAAGAGGGTTATGTATATTTAATGGTATTCCTTAAATGTAGGGCGTAAAATGTTTTTATTTCAAATGTGTAATACTCGCGTAAACATCAAGAATCCTTAGGTTAATTATCCTTACTAATATTATAAATGCTAAAGTAACTGTCTGTCTCGTCTGTCGCTCTTTCACGCCAAAACTACTGAACCGATCTAAATGAATTTTTTAAAGCCTGAAGCTTGTAACTTATTTTTAGGCTATTGATTAGATATAAATAAATATGACATTAAAATTGCCTAAAAAATTTACCCGTAAAATAAAAACTTTAGGAAAGTAATCTTTTACGCGGGCGAGGCCGCGGGCAAAGCTAGTAATTCATACATTAATTAGTTGTAGCGTCATCTTCATTATCCTACTTTTATCCCAACTACATGGGGACGACACAATATTTACTCCTCTTTCATCTTTCATATTGCAAAATATAAAAATGTATTATGACCGTCCACCTGGCCGACATCAACCCTTCTTGGGAATGTAATTGTTGACCAGACGGTATTAGGTAAAGTTCGCCCTGGTCGATAGAAAGTTCTTAGTCGTCTTTTAGAACATCCGCGAGCAAAGTAAGAGTTGATAATATTCGTAGCCGCTACCACACAGCAAAATTGTTGTAATTAATTACATATAAAGCTAAAAGTTTGATACGAATTGACTAATTTTAGGCATCTAGGTGGGTCTGCCTATGATGAAGGCTAAGAATACAACGTATCTCTCAGATCTAAGGTTGACGACTTTCGGGAAATAAGCAGGCACACAGCATCATTTAATTATTCATTGGAGATACATAGTTTATTTTTTACCTCTTTCACGAATAAGTCTACTTCATCTAATACGGCTTGGATGCGCTCACAATATGCTGGTATCTCAAGAGACGTCCATGTGATAGTTGAGAATCCTGGTTGAAAAGCTTTTTCTAATTTTATTAATTGAGCTCTCAGTAACGGCAAATATAACTTTGGCATACTCCTACAGGAATGTTAAAGAACGTACCATTGAGAGCAATATAATTTTTATTTATTTATTCTTTAAGATAGAACAGATAGCAAGATTTATATGTATCTACATATCTTTATATAAATGTATATGTGTATATATATTATATTGCAATATTACAACGGCTAGGTTGACTTGATTCTTAGTATAGACGTGCATTAGATACCCAACATCTGTATTCGAATGGTAACATCAACGCAGGCAAATCAAAAACCTATAGAGGTCGAAAATTGACCATTCCAAAGAATACGTGCAGAAACCATCCCATTTTTCATCCCTATCTGAACATCAAATATTGTCACATCCAATTTTGACAAGAGAATAAAACATTTTAATCATGGATATGTTCCAAATTACTAATATTCCATATTAAATTGGTTTTCAAAAGACGAGGGCATTTATCTCAAAGTAGTGATAACCACTTATCATTAGAAAAATACTATTTAAATATTGAATATATTATACAAAAATAACAAGATGAAATAATCCTTTAGAAAAGTACTAAACAGTAGATATCTTAAGCTGTTCAAAAAATATAGCACGTAAATAGGCTCCCACGTTTTTTTTTTCGAGTTTGGTCCATGGTCGGCTCACTCCTCGCATCACTCCATCCAGGACGAAAGATGGGCGTAAGCACGCACACCCTTAACCCACCCGGGACACCTTGCCTTCGTCGTTGGACCGACCACCGGAGCAGAGTGACTTGACGTCAGTGGCCGGAAATAGGCTCCCCTGCTAAATTATTTTATAACGTTTAAGATCTTAATAGATATATTTATAGCCCATTACTATATCAATTGCACTATTCTAAAAGCACTATTTCCTCTATTCTCAATACTTCCTACTTTAGGTAAAACCTTTAATTTTATATACAAAGTAAAGCTATACCTTCTGATCTGATTATTTCTTTCAACTAGAAATTGGATTTTCTCATAATTACCCAAAATTTTATCTTTACAGAACGCAACAATTTGAGCACCATCGGGTACACCTTTAATCAGAAAGCAATATTAAAATACACCAAAGGTTTTACGAGTATTATAATATCCATATATTATATTCTTACTGAGTCCCAATTGCCACATGTATTCCACTTCCCTAATACATTCCGGTATGTATATACTAAAGTTCACAATGTACATATGTGTTGTTGGGTGACGTATTAGAAGAGGCGCGATTAAACCAAATCGAACCTAAAAATAAATTAATACAATCATTATACATTTAAAAAAAACATTTTTAATCCTTTGATGTTATTCACGTTACATGTATCTTATCTTACGTTAAATTTAATTGATGGATGCGAAATTCCACACTTGCAATAGGGTAATTATATGCATCAAGTATTAAATTCCATTAATCATTTAGTTATTACTTGAAAACAAAAAAAAATGTGCTATCCAACATCAGAAATCAATAAAACATACCTGTCCAACATTTTCAGTCCAAGCGTGATGGTAAATAAGTTCGTATTCTGTGAATACAATAGCCATAACGTTGTATAATTTTATGCAACGTTGTGTATTCTGGAAAACATAGTAATTTCATTACAATATTAATTTCTTACAACTCTGTCATATGAGTTTATCCATACATTGTCTATTAACGCGCACTGTAAGACCTAGCTCTCCTTGAGGGCATAATACCATGGCCACCGAAGACAAAGATCGGGTACCGGTGGCCCGCTCGCACAGCGAAGAGAGGTGTTTGCAGGGTGGGTCCATGGGGTTGCGCGCCGCCTCTTCTGTTGCCCCAAAAAGAGGCATAATACCATAATCGCCACGCTTAGTAGGTAGTTTAGGTTTTCCAGGATTAGTTTGTTACTCTTTGTCCTGGTTAGGTTTTACGACTCCTACGGGAAAGGAAGAGGTGCCTCTTACGAAGAAGTCTTGTACGGTGAAGTAATAATTTGCGTTAGGCCAATGAAATAACGAGATATCTCGCGTGCGAATGATTTGTAAATAAAAATATTATTTATAGTATAATAAATCAATTGTGCATTTACAATTATTTTGTCACTAGCTGCCGCTCGTTCGCTCGCGTAAAAAGTAACATTTCCAAATGTTTATTATATCCCAGCAGAACACATTACCGAGATAAAAAGGCCTATCCTATGTGTTAATTCAAAAAATGTTTTATTTATATGACAATTTTCATCCAAATCTGTTCAATTGTTTAAGTGTGATTAAGTAACAAACATCCAAACATCTTCACAAATTTTTACATATATAATATTAGTAGAAGTATTAGGATAATGTCTTGATACCATATGAGTTATAACTTCGTAATGCTTCTTAAATGTCCTCATTGGAACTTTAATATTATTATCATAAAATCTAATCCACATTATACGTCCAGCAACTGGTGGCATATTTTTAGGCAAATCCGGTCGTTCTCGTTCTTCATTGTATCTAAAACAATGCATGGTAATTTTATTTATTCAATCACAATTACTATTAAAAGCAGCGATCTAGTATCTAAACTAATAGAATATCTGAATTTAAAACTTTCTTTCCTTTAAATATTGCATACAACCCTTTTATTGTAATTTGCAATTTAGCTGGTATTGTAAAATATGAGTAAAAATATAAGCAAATGGCATCGCTACAAGAGAATTAAAACTCGAAATTAAATGTAGGTACCACTAATTAATTCTATCATAGTGGTATTTCTTAACAAAAAATCCCTTTCTTAGCGGAGAAAATCAGATCTTAATACCAAAACGCATATGACAAATACTTGGTCGAATTCTTTAGTCACAAGCAAATTAGCATTCACCTAATAACCCAATAGGCTTAATGATGAAAGATGTTTTTGCTGTATTGTAACAGGAAGAAAAAATCTCAAACCTAATATGAATTCTTACTTACGATTGCCATTTACTAACCATCAGATTAAATACAAGAATGCAATACTTTTAGATTAAAAGGTTACAATCACAGCTTTTATTGCAATTACACCAGCATCAGCATTTTCTTGTGGTAGGACCACATTGTTGACAGTTGTCTGTCTACAGCCGCGGGCCGGTCCGTTCGGGGTAGTAGCACACTCTCGCAGAAAATCGACGTCCCAACAATGGTAATGTGCTGTTGTGCTTCGTTCGGTGAGTGAGAGAGAGTCCAACTCTCTGGGTGGGTTTGGGATTTTTATTGGTAGGCAGCGGTCTAGTAAGGTCTATGGGCGGCAGTAAGTTGCCACCATTTGCAATAAAAAAGCATCATTAATGGTGACAATACTAAAATTTATCATAATTATTAATTTTATTGAAATTGTATACCTGTCTCTTATTGATTCTATTTCAGCTGTATAAGTTCTAATCAAATCATAATACTGATCTTCGAGATACAAACAATTCAAATCGAGTTTTTCAAATCGTTGAAGTAAATGCAGTGCTATTTCTGTTGTAGGACACTTATTGACACTCTGAAAGTTATTATTTAAAACACCAATAGCTTATGTATATCGCCTCTTTGCTTCAATAATGTGTTATCTTGAAAAATGACATTTTAGAGGAGTCTTTTTAAAGTCTCAAAAAATAACTGTTTCGCAACCTATTTTTCTTATCGTAAATCTGATTTAAATCATAGATGATTGAATTATAGAATAGTGAAATAATTAAAATCATAGATTTTTATATCAATTCTACATCATCACAGCCCATAAATGTCCCACTGTTGGGCTCGGGCCTCCTCAGTAATGGGAGGGAAATTAACCTACTATACCGCGCTAGTCAGACGTGTTGGTATAGGGTTTTGTTTCGAGTTTTCCTTCTCTCGCATAGATGTTATATGCGTTTTATATCCCTTAGTCGTCTCGCATGATCACCCATGGGTAAGATATGGGGTGGTGAATAGTATTTTTACTCCGTCATCACACGGAAAGAAATATATCAATTTTTTTTTTAAATTTGAGAAACACTCCTCTAAAATTTCCTTCTTCAAGATAACATATTATAGAAGCAAAGAGGCGAATTGTGGTCCAATTTAAGAAAACTTTAGTTTGTGAAATGAACTTAATGAATAAATTGGTTTTTGAAGGAAATTAATTGCTATATAAATTATTTCTAACATATAATATGGGTATATGAAAGCTATTGAAATTATATGGTGAGCATATATAATTAAGGCAACACCTTGCACTGAGAAATAAATCATTTTGTCGCTGGAGATTTTACAACATACAAATAACGGAATTAATGGACACAAACAACTGGACTTATAATCTTTTGTGGATGGTACATAGAATGGTCCAGCGTAGGTGAATTAAACCCACGATAGGTACTCTGCATAGATGATCGCTATTTAGGTCGTTATACTATCTATGCAGCATGATAAAGAGTATACGAAATAATCTGTGTGTTAACAGATTAAGAATACTTATCACCGATTTATTTCTCACGAATGTTGTAAACGACTAATGAAAGATATACGCTGATAATATCACAGCAAGAAAGGGAAAAATATGTTTTGAAGTGAAACTTCAATACGCGCATGAGGGTAAAATTTTTAGAGTGAGTAAATAATTATTGTATTACATACATATATACATATCATCACGCCATATCCCTAGCAGGGTAGGCAGAGAGAACAGAGTGCCAGAGAACTCTATCTCTGCATACTTCACTCGCTTCCTCAACATTCATAATTCTCTTCATACACGCTCGCCGGTTTCGGAGACTCTTGACTCCACCTTCCTTCAGTACCTGACCGATCTGGTCTAGGTAGGTTAGTCTCGGTCTCCCTCGGTACCTACATCCTTCCACTTTCGCATTGTATATCTTCTTAACCAGACGTTCGTTCGGCATTCATTATTGTATTACACGCTCTATAATAGTAACACTAAAATTGGGTACTATGAAACTATAATATACAGGGTGGAAGTGGACCGCTCCCGAAAACAAAGACAGGTGACCCTACTAGTCCTACTTGTAATTATAGGCTAGAAAAAAAATCGATTCGGATGAAAAAAAATTTTTTTTTTCACATTGGATTTTAAGTTTTTTTCACATTCCACCGTATTAGGACCATGCCATGTAACGATAATTCCATAAAAAGTACGTAACTTTACTCAGATGAGAAAACACGCAATGTATTCAAAACTCCAATACCTACACGGTATCCGCCGAACAGATGTTTTGATTATTGAATACATTGCGTTTTTCACATCTGAGTAAAGTTACGTATTTTTTATGAAATTATCATTACACGGCACTGTCCTAATATGATAAAATGTATAAAAAGGTAAAAAATGCTGTAAAACAAAATTTTTATTCAACCGAATAGTTTTTTTTTTTCTAGCCTATCATTACAAGTAGGTCTAGTAGAGTCATCTATCTTTGTTTTCGGGAGCGGTCCACTTCCACCCTGTATACTTAAATTAATTATATAACACAAAATATTAACATTAATCATGAAGTTCTCCAATAGCAGCTCTTGATTAGCGACGTGATCTTTATATATTTTATAATCCTTGTCGAAATCTGGACGCCTGTTAAATATTAATACATAAATATTAATCGTAGTGTTAATTATAGTCTATCTAATCTAAGAAGTGCACTTGGACAGCTGTCAGTGTAAGTTGTCTAGGTATGTGAATCAAATAATCGCCATCGAAAATATCCGATTTTAATGTGAAATCGATAATAATTCTTTGTAATTAATAATCGGTTTATTTTTTTATTTTTCAAAAAGGAGATGAAATATTAAGTACTAAATTAATAATACTAAACAAATTTAATTATTTCATCATAAAATCTATTCATTATATTTAGTAGGATTAGGTTAAAAAAACAGAAACTGCATTTGAAAATAGCTATTTATTCAGAATCACTACTATTACTTGAATTATCAACGTCGCGAACATTAATAATTATTTCCTTATCAATGAAATTGTCGAAACGTACATCTCTGTCAAAATCTCTATTCGATTAAATATATTAATCTAATATTTTTACCGATTATTTAGATATTTGTGAATTGGAAGTTGTCAAGCACTACTGTTTAGAACGTTATGACGTGATATTGTAAGGTCGTCAATAATAATTATTATTTACCATGTTATTTTAATTTTAAATTAGTTTTACGAATTTCAACATTACATTATTGTACAAAAAACTCACCCGCAGCGTTAATTATGTAAATAACTTACTAGTTCTTTAAAATTTCAGATTTATTGTTTGCAATCATGTGTATACGTTTGACCGAGGTTATTGTGTATTAAAAAATGCGAAACGTCAAAATGCACTTCTTAGATTAGATGAACTATAAATGTTGAACTTTCTTTTAATTTTATTAGTAAGTTACCTGTGATCTAATGCATCATATGTTTTAGTTGAAATAGTTTTAAAGAATTTATTAAAGTTATTTGCGTGCTCCTCGATTCCCTCGAGTGTAGTTTTATTTAGTACATAATATGTAATATACGTTTGAAATAAATCTATTATCTGAAATAAATTTTAACTAATAGATCTCTGATATATAGTATGTAATCTATTTTAAAAATATAACTGGTTTCTTTCAAATTATAATAAATGTTTTAAGTTTTAATATTTGTTCGAAATAAATGTCATTCTTAATGTGAAAGGTATTACATTCGATAATATTTTTATTTTTTAATTCTAGAAATATCCAACCAAAATAACATGTTTTTCTTCTTAGTTAGCATAGTATTCAACCCCAGTAGATCACCATTACAGTCACATTATTTACTATTACAAAGTGCTAATTTATCTTCAGTTGTAAAAGTAACAGTTCAGTTGTAAAGTTTACTCAATAAAAGACTAACTTAAAAGATACTAGTCGTTATGGCTGATTAGGGCTAATTGAATGAGTAGATCAAAATTTGTGAATCTTACCTTTGTTAATCTCTTTCGAAAAGTTTCAAATTTCCCAAATATATACATTTCAGAACAATCAAAAGGTCTTTCGTCTGCTGCCTCCCGCATTTCATTTTGAGTTTCAGCGTAACACTCTCGATAAAAATTATATAGGTTCAGGCACAGCTAAAAAGGATTTAGTTAGATAATAGAATTGAAAAGGAGTAATAGAAAATATAACGATTAGCCGCATTAAGAAAATACCTCATTTTTATCTAAATTAAACGATAAGAACATAAGCGCCCTAGAAGTAAAACAGCGTAGCAATATACTCTGTCATCTGTTTATTCGGAAGTTTCTATTTTTTTAAATTTGAGTATATACAGGCATACTATAATTTTTAAATGTTTTATTAACTTTAAAAATGAATAGTATTGTTCTAAAATTACAGAGTGTATCTTATTATAATTCGTATTCTAACTTGTAAAAAATTACACTGTCTCATTTTCATGTATTTTGTTACACCCAAGAATAAATCCCTGCGGCGCGGCGGCGCCAGAAACTTTACAAATTTAAAATTAACGGACACAAATAACACAGATGCAAAACAATCGCTTGTGGATCATATAAAAATTGTTGCGCGTGGGGACCGAATCCCTATACTCAGCAAGGTCGGCAGTTTTTTTTTTAATAGACATTAACTCTGTACTAAGGAAATAATCCTTGTACTGCGGGGGACTTTACAAATATATAATTAAAGCAGACAAATTACACCCAAACTCGGAACAACACTTTGTGGATAGCACAAAGTATTGTTCTGCATAGGAATCGAACTCATGGCACTGGCACGGAAGGTATCATAACCACTACACCATCTGCGCAGTCAAACTTGTACTGTTGTGGAGGCCATACACGCTAGGTTTTGCATGATGGTTTTAGCCGTGCATGCGTAACCGACAGCTAAACCGAGTTTCATATTACACATACACGTTAAGGTTTGCATGCACAGTTTTGCTACTAACTCTCAGTTGAACTACGTGACGGTGTGTGTAGGACGCCTACTCCTCAGCTGAGCTACGCAGTACGACAATTGAATACAGAGAACTGTAGCAGGCAAGCTCGCCGGACGCCACACACGCTCGGTTATGCTCGCGCGCAAATATAACCGAGCGGTAAAAATATCAATTTTGATATTTGCTCGCTTGCATGTACATGCACAGATAACTGTACAGTTTAATCACATACACGCTAGGGCTTGCCTGTCGGTTAGGCATGCACAGCTAAAACCAAAATGCAAAACCTTGCGCGTATAGCCTCCATTACGGTACTTTGACTGTTACGGTCATTATACAATCGACGAGCATTCGTAGATGTTTAAACAAAACGTCTACATGAATATATGGTGGATGCTCATAGGTTGTCTAATCGTGCAATGTTGAATAGAGAGGAAAGAAGTAATTACTTCTTCTTCGTTCTTTCTTTATTAATTCTTGCACGCGCTCTCACAAATATATTCTATAGTCTTTATACCTATATAGGTACATGTTATTCTATATGCTTTCAGTATAAATAATATTTTCGTTTCCTAATCAAGAGATTTTTGACTTTTTTTTTGTTCTTACCTAATATTAACTACTTATAATAACTAGTATATTAAACTTATTAATTTACTTACGTTTGCTTTTTTTATAAAGTTAAGCTTATCCTGATTCCATATTGTTTTTTTGCCATTATTAGTCAAATATTCCATACACATATTAAGAATTTGATTGGTCACTTTGACGAGTAGGGTGGATATTTGCTTTGTAGTATTATAATAACGGGATGTAGCAAATATCATACGTATTGTATACAATAGACCAGGAATATATTGCTGCATTGTTGCCGGATCGCATCTAAAAATATATTTAAGGTAATTACACCCAATCCATAATTCAGCCTTTTGTTATCCACTGCTGGACGTTGGCCTCCCTCATATTTCGCCACAAAGTGCAGCCTTGTATGGACTGCATTCAACGACTTCCAGGAACCTTCACCAGGTCGTCGGTCCACCTGGTGGAGAGCGACTAACACTGCGACGTCCAACACACAATTGCCAATCAAAAACCTTTTTCCGCAACGGATATCAGTTCATCGAGCGTTGTGGCCTGCCCATTGCCACTTCAGCATGCTAACTCATCATTGGTAGCAGAGAATTCAGGTATCACATATGCACAAATCCATAATAATAACTTAATAATATTCATTGATTATGTTTCATATCGTACCTATACAAAGGTTCACAATACTTCTCCAAAGCATATAAATATTTGACATTATCATACGCTTCATTATAGTAATCGGTTACAAGATTATCCAATTGTTTCCATTTCTGAAAAAAATATATACAGACTACAATCATACTTGGTTTTCTTTAGTAATAACAACTACTAATCCAAACGTTGGTCATATGAGTAATATTAGTTTGAAGACATAAACAAAATAAAATAATAAATAACCATTTCACTTAAAGCAGTCTGGTTAATGACTATATTCTCAAGCAGATTTCGAACACATAGTGGATTATAAAACCTAGTAAAACCGTTTCAGTTTAACTTGTGCACTTGTATAAAGAGCTTCTAAGTGCACTTACACGTACACTGTTGTGGTCATGCTCACAAAAAAGGTGTCTGCCTGCGGTAGCTATGTGGAGCGGGTTTCTCCCTTCCCTCGAATGTGGTTGAGGGGCCTGATGGCTGCTTTAGGAGTTAACTCATGATCGGGTGCCGCTTGTGGATTATGTTCCAACCATTTCTGCTCTTTTTTGTTTTTTGTAATCTTGTATTTAACTTTTAAAAAATGAATCTTTACTCAATGGGCATCTCACTGGAGCTAATATGGACTAAACATGTATCCAATAATATTTAAGAAAACATATAATTTAAAAAAAATTACGAGCCCGCTGAGTTTCATACCGGATCTTCTCAGTTTGTGGCGGCTTTCCGATCCGGTGGTAGATTAATTTTAAAAAATATGTAAAAATGACAATATGTAAGTGCCCTTATAGGGCCTTATGCATAATGAATTATTTGATTTGATTTGACTTAAATAAAAAGACATACGTATTAAACTTATCTGATTTAAAGAAGAATTTAATGGAAAGCAAAAGAAATCTAACAAAAAATGTATTTTAATAACATAGGTTAAGTATTGATAATAATAATTAAGTGCTAGTATACTTAAAGGGGTAAAACTAGGTTTATACTAGGTACTTATAAAACTATATATTAAAACTACTAAACTACCTTCAGAAGTTTAGATTTTGCTCTAATTAATGTATGAATGTACATCATTGTTGGATCGCTCTTAAGATGTTCAATTATAGATGTAAAGGTGGTAAGTTGGCGTCGCCAATGGTCCAACTCCGCTAGTGGACCTATGTTAAACGGTTCACGTCTTAATTGCTGACTTTGTACTAAAACCTGAAAAACACTTTATCTAAATTAAAACAGACCATGTTTTATTCATTATTTATTTACGTCTCTACTTTTATTGTTACACATATTTTTTTAAACTATCAGTTATAACAGCGTTGAATGTTTTTTTTTTGTGTGTCTTAGTTGGTAGCCTCAGATGGCTATGACAACTTTACCCGGACTGTGAGTGAGCGCTGAGGACTCTCAACCCGAAGCGTTTATTTAACGTGTTACTATTAATGATTTACAATGGTGCGTTTAGATATAGCCGCCCATAATATTTGGCCAAAAAAAGCCCACACAAAGAAAACGACAGAGAATGAGTGCGAGAGTACCATCCACCAGCCTCCCGATGAAAAATAGAAGCACCAGGTGCGCATTCTAAAAGCCCTGGCCTGAGGGGGTGGACCCAGGAAGTCCACTGTCTTAGGAGAAACAGGCTCGAGACGACGGCGCGCACGTGTTCTGCGTGTGCCTCTCGTAGATGAAGGGTTACGTACTCCAAACTGAAATGGGGCTGTCAGAAATGGCAGCCAAACCTTATCGGAGGCAGAGGATAGAATGTGATGAACATAAACTCCGTCGGCAATAGGTAGACAAAGGACCACCGCGAGGTTGTGGCGGTTAAATAGTAATTTGGATGCAAGCCTCCTATAAACCTTCTGTCCGCCCGGCGGCGGTAAAGGACTAAAGGGTATCCTCGCTTAAAAAATAGATGAATGGTTCACCATTTTAGTGTTTATCGTGAAATGTCCTAAAAATAAATTTAATCAATCATCATCATCATCACAGCCCATATATGTCCCGCTGTTGGGCTCGGGCCTCCTCCGTAATAGGAGGGAAATTAACCTACTATACAGCGCTGGTCAGACGTGTTGGTATAGGTTTTGTTTCGAGTTTTCCTTCTCTTGCATAGATGTTATATTCGTTTTATATCCCCTAGTCGGCTCTTACGACCACCCATGGGTAAGATAGGGGGTGGTGCATTGTATTCTAACTCCGTCACCACACGGATAATTTAATCAATATACAAGCAAATCTTGAATACATCATACCATAGTTATTTGCTTTATCCACTGTTTAACATACGAGCAAATTTCTTCCAACACAATAGTCTTAGTAATCGCTGCTTTCATTTTGTCCGAATCAGATAATTCATCCTCATATAATGCTATATCTATTTTGAATCTTGTACAGCAGTCCAGATCTATTTTCGTTTCTGGATAAAGATGATTGTTAATTATAATCGCATTATTAATACAAAAGTGTATTAGTGTGGCTGTTTAGTGTTTACCCTTCAATCACATGTAGATGGTTAGACAAGTGTAATATTTGACAAAAAAAGCTTGTTAGACCACGAAATATAGTGTTTTTAAAGATTTCACTTAGGCATATCTCATGTTACTTCCAGTAAAGAAGAAATATTTACCTAGCGGTTAAACTGGATTTTAACAATATACAACTGTGTGAATCTTAAAACTGTTTTAAAACTATCTAAGTTTTATGAAATGAGAATATATGACTCTTTGAGCTTTATCTCTTTGGAAAAGAATAGTAACCCTATTACTTGATAAACTATCTGAACCATCACACGGATGAATTATATTGAATTTAGACAGACCAATAACTAATAAAGTCAACAATCTTTAAGCAGTTTAAACATCGGAATTTGATTGACGGGTGTCGGCGATGCTAGCAGGGGGGAGGGGATGCATCATTGGCATCCTGCCACGAGTGCGATTGCTACGAGGATACGGCGCAACACGCGCTCGAGGTCTGTGCTGCCTGGGCAGAACAGCGCCGCTAAGCCGCAATCATTGGTGCCGACCTGATGCTGTTGACCATCACTAAAACGATGCTCGACAGCGCCAGGTCACCGCCTTCTACGAGGCAATCGTATCGTGGAAAGAGGCAGCGGGACGTCTCAACACAATTGTTTGTTGCCGGGGCGTCGATGGAGACGGTACCCCAAGGAGTAGCGCACCGGGTCGACGGATGTTAAGGAAACGGTACCAACTAATGGTCAATCCAATGGCGATAGGGAGGGAATACGGCAACTTATGGGGCATGCCACCCTTCTGTCGCCCCGAATGTAATGGGCGGGGTGTAAACAAACTATATCCTGCTAGAAACGGTTTTAATATAACAATTTGTATTTAGGACTACATCCCACACTAAAGTATAAATTTTTATGTTGTGAAAATCTTACAAAAATATAGTTAATGGACACATGTAACGTCTCAGACTTGACTTAGTACAACGATTTTACATCACGCAAAGAACATTGTGTAGCTACTTTTTATTGATATCTGTATTGTACAGATGATCTGTACAATACAGATATCAGCCCGAATAGTAAAGATATTTAAATATTCAAACCTACTTTCAAGGTAGTCAACGAACAGCATTATCTTCAATATATAATATTTAATTGCATCCACACTCCGAGGATTAGGAGGATTAAGGTCTCCCCAACCCGCGCTTTGTTTGATTGCAGGCACATAGACACGTTGCATAGTTTTGTATATTCCTGACACTATGTTATCTGTTTCTTGATTAATATCTATTACTACCATGAAATAATCCTGAAAAATTAAATATAACTCTATATTCCAGTACTATCTCCAGGTCTACTTAAACTATCGATTTTTTTCTCCATCTATGTCTTCTCTCCCATATATGTCTTCCGTCTCCCATATATGTCTTACTCCTAGGATGAGGAAAGGATTAAAGACATTATTACATTACATTATTACAGAATTATTTATTTTATTCCGTGTGATGACGGAGTAAGAATACAAGTCACCATCCCCTATCTTACCCATGGGTGATCGTACGAGACGACTAAGAGATATAAAACGCATATAACATCTATGCGAGAGAAGGAAAACTCGAAACAAAACTCTATATCAACACGTCTGACCAGCGTGGTTGGCTATAGCAGGTCAATTACCATCCCATTATGGAGGACTTTCGAGCCCAACAGTGGGACATATATGAGCTGAGATGATGATGATATTACAGAAAACTGACACTGAATTTTTGCCATATAAACATCATTCTCCTACTCTTATTCCATTATTTGGGGTCGATACAATATGTACTCTTCTTCCATGGTTGTAGAAGTTATTGGCAATAGTTTTATGACCGGCCGCCTGCCAGACGTCAACCTTCCTTGGGAATGTAATTGTTGACCAAACGGCACCAGATGGAGTAGGCCCAGGTCGTTATAAGGCTCTTAGTCGTCTTTTACGACATCCACGAGTAAAGTAAGGGTTGGTAGTCGTCGTAGCCGCTACCACACAGCTTATACCAAATAAACGTTCACTTTAAATGTTAACCTACCTCGTAAGCTCAAAGTCATACTGATGCTATGAATTTGGCTAAGTTCTAGTTTTTTCTGTTAGATACCATCCGGCATTCCAGGATTTTTTTAAGAGCTCATATAACCGATATTATTCGAAGGTTTAGTTTGCTGAAGTGACAATGAAAATGTCATATCGCTAGTCGAATCGATAACCATTAGAGAGAAAAAAACTTGTCAAGTGCCAACCACACATATGGACACACTGTATAGGCCGGACCTCCGCAACCAGATAGATTCCGGCGAATAAATATTGTGGGAAACCGTTGTATAATATAGGCTGCTTAAGATTGTTCGACTTGGCATTCTCACTAAGTGAAAGTATGTACAATTTATAAAATTACTGAAATTTAGCATTTAATATGCTTGATTATTTATAAAAACCCGATTACGAGCGAAAAATGATTGTCACAAGTGGGATTCGAACCCACACCTATTGGAAATCCATTGCAATCGTGCTGCCACTTACAACACCGTGAACTATTGTAGGACATTCAATTCTCGCATCGTATTATATTATATTTTCGTCTTTTAAGGAGACGTGAGCCATCTATCCGACATTGTTTACACATTGTACAGACTTAATACTCAAACTTTGCAGTTAGAATTCTATTAAGCGATGACACAACCCTGTTATTCAAATTACTGGAATTTAGCATTTAATAAGCTTATTATATACTAGCGGCCCGACCCGGCTTCGCACGGGTGAACATTTATTTATTAAACATTTTGGCATAAAAGTACAGTAAATGCAGGACATACCTAAATAATAATGTATTTAGCAATAGTGTATCGCTGGCTTCCCTTGGGTTGATGTTTGAAAACAAAGTGAGTAAACAGAATAAATGACATCAACTAGTAATTTTAAAAAACATTTCACTGAGGTTTAGAGTATAGGTATACTAATAATAATTGTATAGGTATACTAATAATAATACTGTATAAGAACTGATTATCACATATTTCATAGAATAAAAAATATAGCACCCCGACTTATGTGCTAAGTTTTTTTTGCATTTATTTTTCCTTTTTGATTTATATTTTTTATTTATTTTAATGTAGTTTTTTTTTATTTGTGTATCATTTCTTTATTCAAGTACATTTTTTATTTTAAAGACTTTTAAATTTTATTAGATTTTTATTTTAATTTTCCATTTTTACCTTAATGCTTCACTATACACTATGTTAGCAGTGGTATTTGTAGATGGCAATAAAACATATTGATTTTCAGGAGACCCTACTCGAGAAAGAAAGTCGAAAATAACCAAAAGTCTTGTTCCATTACACATATTGGGAGGGCTTAAATTTCTCAAGCGAGCCGCGCGGCTACCTATTTCATAGATGTGCCCCTCTCCTGCACTCCACCCCCGCCGCACCGGCGCGTCACGGCGGCGAATTAATTTTATTTCAATTTTTTTAAACTCGTAATATCTTTCGAATGGAGTGTCCGATTTTAATAAAATAAAAAGTCATTTACAGGTATTTAAACAGCCTTGCTTGAGAAATCATTTATTTAGGTAAGGATTAAGGCAAAGGTATAAATAACTTGGGCTGATTATGGTCGAAATTTCTATTAAATTTTAAAATGTTAAAAAGTAGTTAGAGTGACATAACTACAATAGTTAGACACATGCTATCGCGACATTTTTTGTAGAAATTGATATGTTTTTTAATATTGTGGAACATTTTTGGTTCTATTATCAATAGTTTTCGCAGCACATGCGATGCAAGATATTTTATGGGCGTTTTTTTACACCTTGGGTAACATTATTGTAATTTTAGTAGGGATCCTTATATTTTTCTTACAATTAAAATAGCCTATAATAATCAGTGATAATGTTGCATTCAAATGGTGAAAAAATTATTTAAATAGGTCCAGTACTTTTTAAGCCAATTCATTACAAACATACTTACACACAAAGATTTCCTCTTTATAATATTATTATAATATATGATATGATAAAAACCCGATTTCGAGCAAAAATTATTGTCACAAGTGGAATTCGAACCTGGAATAAACAATGTCGGGTAGATGACACACGTCTCCTTAAAAGACGAAAATATAATACGATGCGAGAATTCAATGTGAAGAGGGAGTTGTGAATTGTATTCTTACTTCACCAGCACACGGAAATATACAATATTATAACACAACGATAACTTACTTCCGTTATGTTTTTAGCATCGATGGCTTTATTCTTAATACGGTACATGGCTATACATTTGCCTTCGGTACCGATAGTTGCGCCATCAGATATGTAAGTCCTATCCATTTTACCCCTTTGATTAGGTACAAACCGACCAGTATCTATAAAAGAAATATATTATACAATGGATGGATGAGAAATAAATTATTCCTATAATAGATGGACTTTATATATGTCATAGAGAAACTTTGTTTGATGATGATAATGATAAGTGTAAAATCAAGACCATTATACGAAAAACTATTTTAGTTGCTTCGTCTCAGCCCATATAGCCACGTCTCCCTAATGGGCATGGGCCTCCTCCAGATGAGGAAATTTAGCATACCATACCAGGTGCACCAAACCTTATTGTTTAAATTTCGAGGTTTTCCATCTCTGATCTCTACTAAACAATTATTATTAAAAACATTAAAAACTTTATATACATACAAAAATAAGCTTTTTCGGATCTTAACATATTGGTTTTTAAATTACGGTCACTTATTAGAAAATTTTCATGAAGAATATCCTTAGACTCTCTTTGGATTTATCTATCGGTTCTACTAAATATTGGTTGTCAGACAGCATTGAAATAAAGTAAAAGTTTATTTATTTTTATTAATTTCTATAGAAGTAGTACGCTTTATCTCTGAGTACACGACATTGTTAGAGATCCATAGTTAACTATATAATTTCAATCATACAAATTAGGCTGTGACTATTTACCAGTCAAAATAGGTCGATCTATATAGGCCTTAATAGGTCGATCTATTTAACAGTCTATCAACGTCCACTGTTATACCTACTTAGGACTTCACAAGTGGGGTTAATGCTATAATTGCTACGTTCGTCAGTCGGGTTGGCAAGTGGTGTTATAAGTTGCCCAGGAGTTTTAAAATCCATTCAGCAGTTGACCCTTCAACGGGTATCTACTCCCAAAAGTAAAGGGTTGCCGACTCATAGCTTTCTTAACCCGGGAATTGATAAGTTTTTTATAGATCTCAATATGTTTTGTTGCAGTGCTCGTATTACAAATCCACTACTCATGATTCGTAGTTGCAATTTCAAGCTTGACAAATGAAGTTCTTGTTCTTCAACCCAAATGCGTGCTCCTACATTACGGTCCTCCGACAGAATGGGAGGAGGAATGGCCTATTATATCGTGATAATGGATAAGTGGTTTGGTTTCAAGTAACTTTTTGCTTAAATCATTTTTTTCGATGCATCTTATTATCTTTTTCTTACTTACGTATCTTAGTCATCTTGTGAGTCATCCGTGTGTAAGAAATGGCAGGTGAACTTTAATTCGGTTACAATAGAGAAAGAAGTAACAATATTGAGATAAATTTATCGCTTAAGTAATTCAGTATTTTTTAGAAAATCTCCACAGTTATACCAGTATTTACCTATGTATGTTTTAATCACAGGATCGTGAATAATAAAGGTAATAACAGCATCTAAATCAAAGAGAAAGATTAGAAGAATGTTACCCATTTTTACTGGAGGTAGACTTGCATCACATAAAACTATACAGTTACTTCCACCTTCAGCAATAGCACTATCTAACAAATCAATATGAATATCTGCATCATAAACACCTTCCTGCAATCGATTATTTTGATTAGAGTACCGCAAGTTCAAATCAACTCTATAAACATATCTTAACTACCATTAACATAGGTTCATATAGATAAATGCTGTGTGGTAGCGGCTACGAATACTACCAACCCTTACTTTGCTCGGGGATGTCGTAAAAAACGACTAAGAGCCTTATAACGACCTGGGCCAACCACATCTGATGCCGTTTGGTCAACAATTACACTCCCAAGGAGAGTTGACGTCTGGCAGGCGGCCGGTCATAAAACTATTGCCAATAACTTGTACGATATGTACTTTGAAAGAAGAGTACATTTTGTATCGACCCCAAGTAATTGGGATAAGAGTAAGAGAATGATGAAATAGAAAACTGGTAAGGCCACAAAATAGTGTCACACAATAGTGTGGCCCACAAGTTTTCTGTTTACATCCGATCTGTCCAGAGAAGCACCATACTCTCACAGAAAATCGACTTCTAAGAAGTGGCAATGTGGCGCTGCACTTCGTTCGGTGTTGTCTGGGTGAGTTTTAATTAGTAGGAAGCGAGCTAGCAGTATTCTTGGTATTGCAAAGGTCAATGAGCGGCAGTAACCCTTAACCATCAGTGTGCTTCTTGCTCGATTGCCACCCTAAGCAATAGAAAAGCAGACTTCTTCTCTTTTCATTAGAGATTAAGAAAACTAGCGACACGCACACAAATACACAATTTGATGAATATGGCTTACCAGTACATATTCTGGAGATTTATTTAAAATAGTAGCCGCATTCTCTAACAGGAATCTGTGTTGAGTTTTAAGGCCACCAATTCGATTCTGCCGAGCTTCTTTGGCTTTTGCCTACAATATAATAATAAAAAAGCGTAAGGTACATTAAATGAAACAATGCAGACATAATTAATTGTTCAGTTTATTTACTTGTTTATCTTTATAAGTTTCATGAGCCAATCCCAAAGTACTCATTGACACCTTACTTTTTCCTTGAATGTCCTGAATACGAGAACTGACGTCGAGTATAGCATTTAAGGCTGTTCTATCTACGTCAACGTATTCTTCGGTACTCAATTCCAAAGTGGATCGTGCTTTCCTACCCGCCCTTTTAGATACTTCACTTATCTTGGCACTAATATCTGACATCACGCCAGGATCTCCCTCAGCATTGAAGTCTTCACCCTCGGCAAGATTCTTTCCACCAACAGCTTTCTCTGCCAAACCTGCCGTCTCCACTGTTGTACCTGCTACATCTTCTATAGCACGGGAAGTGTCTTCTACATCTGGAACTGCCACATCTTTAGGCTCTGCTCCATCAGCTTCGGCCATTTTCAAAGATAATGTACGCCAAAAGTACTTCGGTATTTAAATTTCGGAAATTAAAAACTATAAGTTGTTCACACTTCCACGATAAAAATGTTTTAAAACAAGCTGTCAATTCTTTATTTAAAAAATATGTATAAACGAATGAAGTCTTCATTCGTTTATACATTTTTTTTTTCAGTCAGCCAGTCCTAAACTAAAACATTAGATAATAGGTATCAATGTTATTAAAACTAGAATTATAGTCTATAAAATATGGCATGATCTCTGTGACAGTTCTCACTAGTCCCGCACGCTTACTATGCAGTCCGTATTTTTGTCGATATAATTCCTTATTTTTTAAAGTTATTTGCTACTGCAATTAAAAAACAATGTATGAAAATCTTAATGAGTTTCAATCAAATGGATGGATGAATCGATTATAAATTTAAAACAATCTATGAAAATCTTATTAAATTTAAATTGATGAATTTTATTTAATTTAAACTAAAGCTCTTAATTAATTCTATTTATTATTCGAAAGGAAAACATCCAAGTTCATCGTCACTATTATCATCATCATCGCTGGCGCATTCCTGTAGGTTGATGATGAGTTCTTGGTCACAGATTATTTCATGAATAACCATGTTTATTTTATAAAAGAAATTATCTTTTTCATATAAAAGAAATGGGTTATTAATATTATAACTGATGTCTGAATATTAAATTAACATAATTTACTTATTTTATAGAGTAACCATGTGGTTTATATAGGTAATATATTGGTTTTACTTGTTTTATAAATAATTAATAAGAATGTTATCGTTTTACGTTTATCGATTGTCCCATCTCTATCTTATTCTCAGTCCAGTATGACCTTGTACTTGCATAAGCATCATATTTTTATAAAATGGTTACTAAGTATTTTAAAATATATAAGATACAAGTTTTGGTTTAAATATTCATATTTTTGTATTCATAATTTAACAGTTAAGACATAAGTGGCATGTAAAAATTGAAAATATAGGCGATACAAAATAAAATTGTAAACATGACGCGTCTTCATAATTACTTCATCGGTTTTGTCGCTATCTGTCGCAGAGATCAAGCTATATTTTAAGGACTATAGGTTATCCACAAATTAGGTGCCAGACCAGCAGTACATGGTATGTTACAACCAGCACGAAGGGCTGCAACAATTAAATGTAGCTGCAACAATTATATGTTTGACTGACTACTCGTCTAGCGATTATGACAAATTAAGAATACCTATACCTAATGTGGTATTACCCCTTACTTTCCAGTGGGAGTCATAAATATCGGCTGAGGGTTCAGCAGGAGATTGGTCAACACTTTCATGAAAACCATGCACTAATTAATGTAGGCATTGAACCTAATGCCTCACGACATTTGTTAACTTTTAATTATATCATAATCGAACCCTTATGACAACGACAAGGAACTTTTGTTTTCATTTTGTGTGATTTTCAAATTAGGCCGAGTGATTAACATTCAGGGTACCTACCTACTTTATATCTACTCAAGCATTCATCTACAAAAAAACTACCATAGGACACCTACTATACGTTAGGTATACCTAGATCAACCTTCCTTTTATGCATGGAGACTAGAGTAAGGAGTACCATCTCAGTGTATTAAGAAGTGTCCATTGAACGGGAGCAAATTAAAGTGGCGCTATAGTAGCAAGTGTAAGAATTTTAAAAAGAGCGCCACAAATTTCATAGGTTCATAGCATGGAGAATAGAGTAAGGAGTAACATCTCAGTGTATTAAGAAGTGTCCAATGAACGGGAGCAAATTAAGGTGGCAAGGTGGCGCTATAGTAGCAAGTGGAAGCATTTTAAAAAGAGCGCCACAAATTTCATAGGTTCATAGGTTATTATTTATCAAATCACAGTTGACTACGTAACTCAGCACACTTCACTCTGCTTATTACTGCTACATTCATATCATTTCCACTTGCTACACTAGCGCTATTTCGGTGAGTGTTCGAACAATAATTTGCTGTTTACAAGTGAACACTTTTTTGACTAAACCCCCATACAAGATGGTATTCCTTAGTTTTTACCTTCCATAGTTCATAGGTTATATTTATCAAATCATAGCTGACAACGTAACTCAGCACACTTCACTCTGCTTATTACTGCTACGTTCATATCATTTCCACTTGCTACACTAGCGCTATTTCGGTGAGTGTTCGAACAATAATTTGCTGTTTACAAGTGGACACTTTTTTGACTAATCCCCATACAAGATGGTACTCCTTACTCGACTTTTATGGAATAATATCTAAGACGTATACTTATTTTTTTTTAGGAGTTTATGGCTTG
Organism: Lymantria monacha; assembly: GCA_905163515.2. NCBI lineage: Eukaryota > Metazoa > Arthropoda > Insecta > Lepidoptera > Erebidae > Lymantria > Lymantria monacha. Next base: position 23,985,425 of record LR991083.1, read on the forward strand.
GTTACTTAGACCTTCAAGCCAAGTCTTCATAGTTTAGACAATTCGTGCCTTGTCTTCCGTATTACCACTTCTTCAAATTGAAATTAGTCCTTGATAGTCACTGTCCGTCAGTAAGTGAAGTCGTTACTGTCAATTTGGCGCTGATAACCAAATTCATAGTTTCGTTGGGTGTTTTGGGTAAACACGAAAATACACGAAAACCACTATTACCTATACCATATTCACTACACTTCAGCACTTTAACTGTATCATATTCCATAAAATACCAGCAACATTATTCAATATAGCACTACAAAACACTAAAGAAATGAATATAATACAAGAGCGTGACATGACATTTCCATATTCGCGCCAAAACTCCAAAAAATAATCATGTTATTGTTTACAGCTAGGGATGCAACAACGGTCAGAAAAAACATCGATGTTACGATATCGATGTTACCAAAAGTGAAACATCGATGTTGAAAATATCGATGTTTATGAACGATATAGCGATGTTTATGAACGATTTATCGACGTTATTTTTATCACCATTTATATAAACTTTTGACGTTTATTCCTGCAATGCAAATGAAACATCGTTTTTTTTAACATCGTTGTATCGCTCAAACCACCTTAGCACGCCTTAATTTCCGTTTTCAATAACATCATCCTTTTACGGCACTGTCACTCTATCTTTTAAAGAAATACCATACACACTTCTCAATGCTCTCATTCTTACTAAATGCTATGTTTATTCTTTTTATATGTCTTTTGCATTGCCCAACGTTCACTACAAATCAACAGCGTGGGCACACACTAACATATCCCTATCACCCTTTAAAATAAATATACATCTAAGGAAAATAGTCATTTTCCTTAGATGAATTTGTGAGTGAGCGAAACGCTAAATTGAAAAATGTATACTTGTGACTGAGACAGGTAATCTGTGTAAATCACAACAAGAGCGCAAGATGGCGCGTTATGTCTATATACGATAAAACGTCGTTCTTGAACAACGATTTATCGTCGATGTTTTGGTTTCAATATCGATGTTCAAACATCGATTTTTATGAACGATATATCGATGTTTGAAAACATCGATGTTTTGTTTGCATATGGAAATGTCATGTTACGCTCTTGTATTATATTCATTTCTTTAATGTTTTGAAGTGTTATATTGAATAATTTTGCTGGTATTTTATTGAATATGATACATAAGCGCTGAAGTGTAGTGAATATGGTATAATAGTGGTTTACGTGTATTTTCATATTTTGAAAAATGCCAAAAAAACATCATTAATTTGGTTATCAGCGCCAGATTAATGGTAACGACCTGACTTACTGACGGACAATGACTATTAAGGCTACACAATAAAAAGAAGTGATAAATTATACGAATAGTATTAAATAAGACTTGGCTGTATGGGCTTTATTCCCTTTGCCTATCCGAACGGACGAACAGACCCAAATAAAAAAAATTTCAGCAATTAAAGAAAAATAAAATAAAGCGGGAAAGTTAAGATTACTTTTTCTGCAAAATTTGAAATAATGCGTCGAAATTGGCGAGGGCGTTACAGAAATAACTGGTCTCATACACGAAATTCCAAAAACTCTGATAGTCCAAGTTTAAATAATTCATCGTCCACCGCACGAGTACCAAGTTCCTCAGGTTCTTCAAGAGCACCAGCTAATCAATTACCAGTAGTAATACCTATTATTACTGGAGATAATACATGGAAGCTATATTTTCCTTCTCTTGGTAAGAGTTCTAAAAATGCCTGATATTTTTTTATTATTCGCCTATTTGGAAGTACCTTAGTAATAGAAAACTAACTACTTTTGTTTTAATACTAGATCAACAATCAAAACCTGAATTAGCTGGTTGTATAAGGTCTTTTAAGGCTTACATTGAGAGAAATAGAAACTTGTTTGATTTGGAAAAAATAGACCACACTCGCAGTGTACCATTGGATGTAGCTAATCTAATTAGCGATAAAGAATTTATCAATAATTGGCCAGCATTTAACACAGAACTTTTTGAAAGCCCTGATAATACTTTACGACTCCTTGAATATTGTTTACATGAGGTAATATAGAGTTTAAACATTTCATATTAAAAAATCACAATATTAAGTATTATTTTATTGTAGTTACCTTTTCCTTTACAGACATTTAAGTTAGAATCTAAAATTAAAGTAAGAATAATAAATCACCAACCAGTAATTCCATTAACAAATTTAAAGGTAAATTATTTTGGTGAGTAAAATTATTTGGTTAATCATATTCATATAATAGTTTCAAGTTCAGAAACCTTACAAACTTAACTCACATTCATGACATCTTTTTCCATATAGTTCTCAAAACAACAATGGTGTAAAAGAATCACACCTTTCTTTTTGTGGGTGGTGTAAAACATGTAAAAAGTAGTATTACTGTAAGAGAAAAAGGTAAATGAAATCTTAGGCCATCTTATCCACAATGCTAAGGTGCTATTTATCCTCCCATTTTATGGTTGGCACCCGATCAGTAATGAGACCTATGTGTGCTGAAGTAGAAGAATTAGTATTGAATAAGTATGTCATCTGTTACTTAAAAAAGACAAAGTAATTCTTAGAAGCATACCAAGAAGAGGACCAGACTCAATATATGAGATCCTAAATCTTAGGAATGATTTCCAGGTAAATTGGTGACTATCAAAGGCACTGTGATAAGAGTAGGAAGTGTTGGTCTTATTTGTACTTCTATGGCATTTGAATGTTCAAGCTGCCACAATATTCAAACAGTCATTCAGCCACAAGGAATGTTCACGGGTATGAATATTCACATTATTGTCATTTCACATAATTTCTACTTACAAAACTGTATAATGTTTGTAAACAGATGCATATCCCTGCAAGTACTTAGGTATAAAAATATCATACAGGGTCATGTATATACTATAAGTGTTCAAAAAAATGTGCTTCTATATAAATTTTTTAATCTTATAATATAGAATTCTTTAGTGTATATGTTAGTGAATTAATCTTAATAGCATCATGGATGAAATTTTTAACATATATTTGTTCCTTATATCCATATCCTGTACAGTTCACATTCATAGTTGTGCCCTCAGATCTTCTAAGATTTGTTTGGCATATCTAAACAAGAGGTAAGTCAGTCTTCAAGGAAATTATTTGTCATAGCCACTAATAATATATATTTGATTCATATATTGTACTATGTTATTAACTTGTACTATGTTATTACAGCACCAGTTTCTTGCACACATTGTCATGGTGGTGCCAAGTATGAGCCTTTGCAATCATCGCCGTTCACTAACACTACAGATTGGCAAGTTGCTAAAATACAAGAAATTCAGTCGCAGGTAAAGTGTATACTTTTACATAATTACATACATACATACATACATATCATCACGCCATATCCCTTGCAGGGTAGGCAGAGAGAACAGAGTGCCAGAGAACTCTATCTCTGCATACTTCACTCGCTTCCTCAACATTCATAATTCTCTTCATACACGCTCGCCGGTTTCGGAGACTCTTGACTCCACCTTCCTTCAGTACATGACCGATCTGGTCTAGGTAGGTTAGTCTCGGTCTCCCTCGGTACCTACATCCTTCCACTTTCGCATTGTATATCTTCTTAACCAGACGTTCGTTCGGCATTCTTTCCACATGTCCGAACCATCTGAGCATTCCCTTTCGCATCTTTGCACCAATACTCTCTTTCATACCTACTCGCTCTCTTACGTCGTCGTTACGAATGCGGTCGGTCAGCCTAACTCCACAGATTTTCCGCAGAGATCGCATTTCGACCGCATTAATTTTACTATCATACTCTTTTCTGCATACCCAACTCTCGCTTCCATACAGTAATGTTGGGACAAGCACTGCGTTATGTATTGCTACACGTGCCTTCTGGCTGAGGTGGTGGCTGCCGAGAAGTTGCCCCAGCGCTCCGTTCACTCTATTTCCCGCATTCACTCTTCGCTCTATATCAGTGGTGTACCTTCCATCTCGACTAAATCCACATCCAAGATATACAAATTCATCCACTTGCTCTAGTACATCATTACCTATTGTTACTCTTACATCTGTTCTGGTTTTATCTCTTTCAAAGACCATTATTTTGGTTTTGCTCACATTCACGCGTAGACCCCTTTTCTTACAATCTTCTGTCATTGTGTCGACTAGGGTCTGCAGGTCAGTCGCTGACTGCGCCAGCAGGACTGCATCATCTGCATAAAGCAGAGCAGTGACCACTGAGTCGCCCATCTGGACTCCCACATTCATATCGTTCAACCTTTGGAGACATTTATCCAGATATATGATAAACAGCCTGGCTGACAGAACGCACCCCTGCTTAACGCCAATATTGACGTCAAACCAAGGCGACATTCCATCATCCAGCCGCACACAGGCTCTACAGCCCATGTAACTGGACTGCACAGCCTGTAGCAGTTTACCGTTAATACCATACTCCGGTAAAATGTCCCAAAGTTCCTTTCGTACAACCGTGTCAAATGCTCTCTCCAGATCCACAAAACTGCAGAAAACCCTCTGACCTAGAGCCAGATGCTTCTCCACAATGTTGCGCAGAGAGAACACTTGATCCATGCATCCCCTTCCACTCCTGAAACCTCCTTGTGTCTCACACAGTAAACCATCGGACACCATCCTCATTCTCCTTTCAATAATTTTTCCATACACTTTTGCTGCCAAACTGGTCAAGCTTATGGCCCTGTAATTTGCGCAGTCATAACGTGAACCCTTGTTTTTAAACAAAGGCACGATGACTGTGCTATTCCAGTCCCTGGGAACCATTCCCGAGCTCCAACATAAATTGAGGAGCAACAGGAACGCCTCCCAGACACAAGAGCCACCAAGCTTGATCATCTCGGCAGACACCATATCAATGCCCGCTGCCTTACCATTTTTCAAACTTCTTATCGCCCATTCAACTTCATCCATACTGATGCCATCGGAGGACGCCGTTGTCGAATGTTGATCTACTAAACCACATCCAACACCGGCGCCAACCGTAGCATCCGCATACATATCACCAAAATATTCACTCCATCGGCTTAACACGTCTTGTGTTTGTGTAAGAATGTCTCCACCTTTAGACCTTATTTTATTCATTCTGAAGGCTGACCAACCACCCCGAGACTTCTTCACCTCCCTCCAAAAGAGTTTGGTGTTACCCTCGAAGTTTTTAGTCAGCCTATCTTCTGCACTCATACTTGCTCTATCACGTTTCTCTTTCACTAAGGCCTTGGTGTCATTCTTACATTGCCGATATATTTCTTTCTTCTGTTCAGTCATACTGTCATTCAGATTCAAAGAAGAGACATAGTCCAGCCACGCTTTCTTCTTTTGCTCTACGGAAGCTGCCACTTCCGCATCCCACCATGCATCACCATTTGTTTTTCTATGCTTCTTTGAACTTCCACATACTTCTTTCGCTGTATCTACCATACTCTCTTTCAATACTCTCCAGCATTCTTCAATGTCCGATTGCGGCTGGCTTGCCATCGTCAGCCGTTCTCGGACACCCTCTGCATACTTTTCTCTTACACACTCTTCTTGCAACCTTTCAACCTTTATTCTTTCAAGCCCTCCGAAGTGGACACGCTCTCGCCAGTGCCTCCACTTTCTGAACAGACCACTAAATCTCGCAATAACGAGATAGTGGTCCGTGTCGACTGTGGGGCCCCTGTAGGCTCTTGCGTCCAACATTTTGCTTTGGAGGCGACTGTCTACCAAAATTAAATCTATTATGCTTTTCTGTTCATTCCTTCTCCATGTATACATATGGATGTCCTTATGTTGGAAAAATGTGTTTGACACAATAAGGTTTCTCTCCATGCATACATCCGCTATGAGCCTACCTGCGTCGTTCACTCTCTTATCACCAAATGGACCAAGTACGTCCTCATAGTCGGGACGCTTGGTCCCCACCCATCCGTTCAAATCTCCGCATACAATCACGCGTTCACTGGTTTCTGCCATATCCAGAACTTCCCTAACATTGTCCCAAAACTTCTCTAGGTCTGATGCCACCGAGGATCCTACGGGAGCATATGCTACAACCATGAATACCTTGGTGACACCTAGTTTTATACGGACCCAGAGAAGTCTGGGATCATACATTCCGTAATCCTTCACACCTGAGGCCAAGCGAGAGGACAACAGCACTCCTACCCCCATGCTGGCTCGATCGCTCTGTGGTACACCAGACCACAGAGCCATCCCGCCACCAGGAAGATCGCAGGCGTCGCTGCCCCTTCGCTTGGTCTCTGTTACACAGAGCACGTCTAGCTGTTTGTCCGCCATGACGGATATCAGCTCGTGCAACTTACCTTCCACACAACCTCTTACATTCCACGTGCCCACCCGGCACTCCGTTCTCCTCGACTCGCCTAACTGGGCAAGGCGTGATGGGTGGCGGCCCCCATCGCCGCAACTGCCGATGTTCGTACCGACGGGGGCGGGTCGGTACGCGTCGCCTCCGGGGGACGCCCTAACCCGCATTGCGGTACGCATTTCGAGCCGGATTAGCAGTCTAATTAGACTGGCAGGGGACGCGAACGAGCACGCTCCGGACTATGCCCCCCTACATAATTATTAGTATATAAAAGAACATCAACATTCAAATTATCATTAAATTCTCTATATATTCACACCTACCATTCTTCACCTAGTACAATTTCAAACTTAGTACAATTGCAGGTTGTCTTACAATCATTAGTTTTAATTGAGCCAGAATGCACTTCAATAGTTGGATCCATAGAGATCAAAAAGGACTTTTTTATTCTGCGCATGCAAAAATCCTATGCCACTTATTTCTTCATTCAGTTGAGAGATAACACATAATGACAAGTGCATGTTAAGGCAGTTGATGCTTTTATTATTATAAGTAAGATTATAAAAATAAATAGCTCTGTGGTAGCAGCTACGAAAACTGCCAACCCATACTTTGCTCATGGATGTCGTAAAAGATGACTAAGAGCCTAATAACGACTTGGGCCAACTCCATCTACATCTCATCTACATTCCCAAGGAGGGTTGACATCTGGCAGGCGACCGGTCATAAAACTATTGCCAATAACATACATACATATCATCACGCCATATCCCTTGCAGGGTAGGCAGAGAGAACAGAGTGCCAGAGAACTCTATCTCTGCATACTTCACTCGCTTCCTCAACATTCATAATTCTCTTCATACACGCTCGCCGGTTTCGGAGACTCTTGACTCCACCTTCCTTCAGTACATGACCGATCTGGTCTAGGTAGGTTAGTCTCGGTCTCCCTCGGTACCTACATCCTTCCACTTTCGCATTGTATATCTTCTTAACCAGACGTTCGTTCGGCATTCTTTACTGCATCATCTGCATAAAGCAGAGCAGTGACCACTGAGTCGCCCATCTGGACTCCCACATTCATATCGTTCAACCTTTGGAGACATTTATCCAGATATATGATAAACAGCCTGGCTGACAGAACGCACCCCTGCTTAACGCCGATATTGACGTCAAACTCAATTCTTGTATAAGTATATATATGTAATCTGAATCTCGAAAACGCCTCCAACGATTCTCTTGAAATTTAGCATACAAGGGGTTCCGGGGGCCATTAATCGATCTAGCTAACTTTCATTTATAGAAAATATTGTTTTGTCAGTATTTTTCGGCAAAAAAAATATAATTTTTCGTTGTATTGAAACTATTAGAATATGAAGGTTTCAAATTTTGACGCTGTCATTAAGAATAGGCATTTAGCTCAGTTAGTAAATCAAGTAGTCTAATCCATGGGTCTAATCCAAACAAACGGGAGCTCGGTTCGGATCCTTACTTTTCTTAATTACTTTTTGGCCTTTTTTTATTATTTTATTAATTACTATCATTTGCCCGCATCTTTGTCTGCGTAAAAGTCGAAAATGGTTCTAATAGGATTTATGTTTGTTTTTTTTACGTTATTTTATTGTTATTTATAAATTATTATGTATAAATGTTTGCATACTTATATAGTATAACAACCTTTATTATAGTGTAGGGAAGGTATAATAAACATGAAAATAAAATGAAATTTTTATTATATATTATGGACACGAGGCTTTTTTCTTAACAGTCTATGTTTTGAACACACCGCGCCCATTCCGACAGAGGCGACGGAAGGGTAGTGTGCAGCCCCGTAAGCCACCGTCTTTTTCATCGAAATTAGGCCGACCACTGGTACCGCATCTCTGACGTCCACCCGCGACAGTACCTACCTGTTACAGTATTTCTTTGTAAACAATATCTTTTGTTTTTCTTTCGGATGCTAGAATTACCAGGCTACTCTGTGAGCTTACTCTGAAGCATGTCACATACAACTGCCTATGGGAAAAGCAGCTTTCTCTCAAGTCTACTACCGCTACCTTAAGAATTTGACCTCGAGCTTTGTTTATGGTTTTTGCGAAACAGACTTTAATGGCAAACTGCACTCTCTGAAATTCAAAGGAGTAATTTGATTGAAGGTATTCAGAGAATCCTAGGACTAAATACAGACTCTGCTTGAAAATAACCTGTCAGTACATTTGACCCGATTACATAGTAATGTAATGCTTTTTCTTGCAAACTGGTGGTATTGTACAATTTTGGCGCGCCAGCCTTAAATTTTAAGATGTAAGTTGGGAGACCGGGAGCCTTCAGAGTATTCAGGAGCTTGAGTGGTTGTTGGACTCGGAGTTTATCACTTATTTAAAGGATTTGTTTTGATATTCGACCCCTTCAAATGATTTAAAATATTTGCAAGTAAATATTATAAATTAATAATATGCAAAAGAAGGAAAACTCGAAACAAAACCCTATACACGTCTGACCCGCGTGGTATAGTAGGTCAATTTCCCTCCCGTAACGGAGGAGGCTCGAGCCCAACAGTGGGACATATTATGGGCTTGATTGGCTATGATGATGAATGGTATAAAGAAATCGAAACGACTGTGGTAGCGCACATAGGTAAGTCATGGCATCTTGCGACCAATCTGATCAGCATTAACATCCTGTCTCCTTATCGTATCTTACTGATTGTTCCTAATATGACTCAGTCCTTCCGTCTCGATTTTTACACATATGTTGATTAAACGCTGGCTAAACAGCAAACAAAAATATAGCAAATAACTATCTCTCTTTCCTAATCCTTATGCGGTAAAATAAAAATGGGTAATACATCTTATGAGCGATGGATTTCAGTTATTAAGTGCAATGTGTTATCATGGCTCTCAATTACAATATTTGGCTTAGAAAATTGCAGTCCAATTTGAAATTTCAAACTCTACGTTCCTATGACGCCGTGTCTTAAAAGTGTATGACCTTTTTATAACTTAGAAACTTTCAAATGCCATATTAATACAGTATTGTGGGTTTCGAGACATTCCAATTTTAAAGAGTATTTCCATTGTACCAAGCTTTTATGTGAGTTCAACCTTTTCAGGGTTCCGTATCCTAAGCGTAAAACGGGACCCTATAACTAAGACTTCGCTGTCCGTCCGTCCGGCCGTTCATCTGTCTATCACCAGGCTTTATCTCATGAACCATAATAGTTAGACAGCAGCCAGACAAAAATTTTCACGGATGATTTATTTCTGTTGCCGCTATAACGACTAATACCAAAAAATAAAATAAATATTTATGGGGTGCTCCCATACAACAAGCGTGATTTTCGCTACTTTTTTGCTAGATATATTTTTTAGTTTCTATTTTTACTTTTTGAATTTATTTTTTATTATATTTAAATATATCTTCCAAAACACACTAACAAGAAAATACCGAGCAAGGCTCGGTCATCCAGATATTAAAATATAATGTTAAAACATTATTTTATAATGACCAATTATATGATCAGTTACCATATATTCATCAATGTTTCAGAGCTTATCTGGAACTATTCCAAGAAATGTGGAGATTGAACTGCAAGGTGATCTAGTTGGTACTGCTTGCCCTGGAGATGTGCTATCTGTTACTGGTATTGTACAGGTATTTTATTATATCTTCTAATATCTTAGGCACATAAAATATAAAAAAAAGCCCTGTCGTTAGTAACCATATTAGGGATTGTAAAGAAAATATAATTTAAAAAAAATATTTTTTTGAGAGAGCCAGAAGCCCAACGGGGTGGGTTTGGGGTTTATATTGGTAAGCAGCGGCCTAGCTATACCCTTGATATTGCAAAGGTCCATGGGCGGCAGTAACACTTCTCATCGGGTGTGCTGCTTAATCATTTGCCACCATTAGCAATAAAAAAAAACCGCTATCATGCGCAATCTTGGAGCATGGTATTCTTGGATGTCACCATCTAAAAAGAAAGTGTTATCTACCACCTTAGAGCGACAGTCATTATTAATGAAGTGTGATGTTACTAACTACATCATTTTCTATGCTTATACTCCTTTCATTTAATAGCAATATTAAGGGATGGAATATAAAAGTATAATCCTAGTGGTTATATTGAATTTAGTGTAATATCATTAACATTATCGTTTTTTACTCTTAAGCCAGTATCCAGTATTAATGCATATAATTAAAAAGTAATTTCTTTAGCCTATCAAATGTCCACTGTTACTCATAAACCTAGACGACCGACTCAGCTTCACACCATACATAACGCAAGTCCACGCGCGTGGGGTCTTTGTGATGGGACGCCTCCATTGTTTATTAAATGCTAGGTCTAAATTAGCCTTGAGCAGCAAGGTCCGATTATACACCGCTTGCATACGGACAGTCATGCTCATGACCTATGCTAGCGTAGTGTTCGCACATATTGAGCCACACAGGATCCACAGGCTTCAGACATTACAAAATAGATACATGCGCCGAGCTACAGGAGCACCGTGGTTCATACGAAACGTCGATCTTCATATCGACCTCGAACCACTGACCATCAGGCAATTTATGAAACAGTGCTACCGCAGCTACTTTGACTCTGCCATGACACGCCCCAACCCACTAGTAGTTGGGGTGGTTGCCTACACGCCCTCTCGTATTAGACATTCACACTCGCTCAATTAAGAGCTTACACGGCCCGCGAGGCCATTACACATAAATTGCCGAGATTTCGTCCTTGCCGTCTAGGTGTTAAATCGCGACGCGCAAAAGTCCAAATCCAAACGTGGGCATGCCCACTTTGCCACCAGCGACGCCCCAAGCCGAGATCCGTTCCCAGCAGAGGGAGCTCTTGAGCAATGTCGCTTATTATATATATTATTATTTTAATCTCGTTGAGAGCCCTCAGCGCTCAGTTCAAGTTTCCCAGGAGAGTACTGCTACTTTCACCCGGTGCTCCCTTAACCGATTTTTACGGCTCCTACTGGTAACTAGTGGTCTCTAAATGTCGGCTTATAAAAAGACTCAAAGTCGCTCTGCGTGCCAGGGAGAAGGCTATACTCGGTATTTCTCTACGTGATAAAATAGGAATACGGAAATTCGTAGAAGAACGGGTGTAATCAACATAGTCCGAAGAATTAGCACGTTGAAGTAACAATGGGCAAGCCACATCGCTCATCGAACCGACAACCGTCGGAGAGGGATGGTTCTCGAGTGGCGACCATGTATCGGAAGACGCAGCTTATAAGGACTCCCCACTATGTGGACTGACGACATTATGAAGGTCACAGGAAACCGTTGGATGCAGGTTGCACAGGACCGTTTTAAGTGACATTCTCGTGGGGGAGGCCTATGTCCAATCACCTATGTGGACGTGTGCGGGCTGACGGGTGGATGGATGCTTGTAAGTAAGCGGTGATGACATAGGAGTAATAATTATATTAAGCTTTAAAAGAAAATATTATTAAAATTATTTTTATTAGGTTCGTGGTGAAAGTAAAGGTGGCGAAGATGGCAAAAGAGCTGCAAGACTTTTACAATTGTATATTGAAGCTGTTTCTATTCATAGCCACAGGAATTTGAGTAACCCAACACTATCATTCACTCTAAAAGACTATTATGCCATACAGGTAACTATTATTCATGTTACTACTATAATTGATAAATATATATAATTGATAGATAATATATATTTTTGGAGATGTGATAGATACGATAGATATATATGAGATATACTCTATCAAGAACGCATTTTAAAAGGATGGTATAAAATCTTTCATGATCGAGTACGATTTGCATTTAGCCAGTTATTACGCCATTTGGAATGCAGCCGAATAGCTCGTTGGTACTTCACAAAGGCTAAATAGCAGTCCATCTATCAGACTGTCGAACTCCATTATACATACATAACCTCCCTAAGGAAGATAGTAGATAGAGGTCAGGAGAGTACTACTAGCCATTTTTTGGTGGTAAAATAGCCGGTTTTTACAACTGCCACATAGATGTAAATTTGAAGTAGTTTGGCTCTATTTAAAAAAAAAGAAAGAAAGTTATTTTGCGAATTCAATTTTATTTTCTGTAATTCTCTGCTAAGGTTACCTACTTAAATGGCTTACAAGATACTGTATGATTATACTGATGCATACAGCATTAGTATGATTTAAGCCTACACTGGTAGTATTCGGGTCATCGAAGACAAGGACCGGGTGCCGGTGGCCCGCCGTAGCCCGCTCGCACGACGTTGAATGATATTTGGAAGGGCGGGTTCTGGGCTCACGCACCAGTCCTATCCTCGCTCCGGACACTCGATCCGAGTGGGGTGTGGCCCTATCATAGTCTATTGCCAACAAAAAACTTAATATTGAATTATAAGTCAACCTTACAAACTTAAATTATATTATAATGGCTAATCTCAAAATTTCCAATGCTTCAAAAATCTACTCAAAAGTGGTCCTAGTACATAATAATGCTGACGTCACAATGTAATTTATTGAAATTGACTGATAATTATGCAAATTAACATTACAGTAAATGACTTACAGGAAATTCACGCATCAGAAGATGTATTCAGATTACTGGTGCATTCGCTATGTCCAACAATATTTGGTCATGAAGCCGTTAAAGCGGGTCTCATACTGGGTCTTATAGGCGGTACGGAACATGACAACGGACCTAGAGCTAACCCTCATGTGCTAGTTGTGGGAGACCCGGGGCTTGGCAAGTCGCAATTGCTACAAGCTGCAGCCCATGCTGCACCTAGAGGTACTTTAAGATTTACGTTACCATTTAGATGGCACTTTTTTCTTATTACGTATTGGCACAGTTTGTTTCCATTATTGTGTCTTAATTCCTTAGGGCACAAATCTCGTCTTTTTTGAATTTTATCTCGATTTCGTCACTCAAACTTTTCTCGAGCAGGGGTGGTCCATTCTCGATAAGTCTTCGAGAACAAACAAATCACGCTTGTGCAATTTGCAAAGTTCGATTTCGAATTTTTATCTCGATTTCGTGATCTATTCATATGCTGAGGATTGCTCCAACTACATAAGAATTTATTCTTTAATATATTTATTATGGGTTAATCAAATAAGGGATATAATGTTTTTTGCAGGTGTGTATGTATGCGGCGCGTCCGCATCTGCTGGTGGCTTAACTGTAGCTCTTGGCAGAGAAGCTGGAGGTGATTTTGCTCTTGAAGCAGGAGCCCTAGTATTAGCCGATAAAGGTGTTTGCTGTATTGACGAACTTGATAAGGCAAGGGGCAATTAATATTATTTTTTAAGTAATAGAATATATATAATAGAAGCTATATAACCTATGCGAATAATTAATATCTAATTATGTATAGAGGATTTAAGATATAAATAACTGTGATTTAGCAACGACATGTTTTTACATTTTGTTAAACATACTTTCTGCATGAGAAAATCAATTAACGTTTTCAATAAAGACAATGAATGTCTTATAATATATTTACGAATAATATATTCACTTAATTTTTCGTTTTAATTATTAATTATTATTAAAATTTATGTAGTATTATGAGAGATAATGTATACATAGATACGAAATAAATTACGCATTAGGTACGCATTTATTATAACATTAATTGAGTTGCAAATAGCAGGTATATTATACCTGCTTTACCTATTATTAACAACTATAGTTTCGCATGTATCACAATGATCATCTTTCCAGCTTTTAGTTTTTAAATTAACCAGATTTATCAGAATATTAATTCTTCGCGATTTTGATATTGAAACTATCGTAAGTTTGTTGACACATTATATATCTACATATTAGATTAATATATCGCTTATACGAAAGAATAGTGACACATTTCTAAAAATTAAAATTTTCAATATATTTTCGGTGGTGGAGGGGTGTAAATATTATAAGTTCTCCCTATCAATTCTTCGTTGTCATTCTTAAGGAAATTATGCTGACGTTCGTGCATTTGGAATCGCTGTTGAACCGACCTGAAAAAAGGAAATACTTATTTGGACCCTCCTGAAAATTTTTGTTTTTTTGAATTGTGTCACTATTCTTCCGGACAAGCTATATATACTCACGCATTTAGAATGTAGAATAAGTTGTTATTATTATTTTGTTAATTATGGTTGTGATCGATCCAGATGACCAGTCACCATAGTAGTTTGCTGGAAGCGATGGAGCAACGGCGCGTAAGTGTGGCAAAGGGTGGAGTAGTATGCAGTCTGGCGGCGCGAGCCACAGTCCTCGCAGCCGCTAACCCCGCGGCAGGATCATACAACAGGTATTAATTAAATATTAGGGGTGTTGCAGTTGCCGTATCGGTCACGGATATCAGGGCATCGGTACCAGTGGTCGGCCCACTGGCGATGTGGAGGGCACATGGTGGGTCAGGGAACCACTTGCCGCCTTTCCGTCGCCTTGGACAGAACGGATGCAGTATATCCAAACGGCCAAACCTACCAAAAAAAATGTTGCGAGTATTAAATGTCGGGTCTCATATTTGAATAATATTGTATTATACAGGTTTCAGATGCGATTACGGATATTAAATTTTTAACGAATTGTCAAAAGAAAAACAAAGGATCAATGGGGAATATGCACGTGACTCCAAAATGAACAAAATATTTTTTTTTGTAATCTTTATTGCTTAAAAAACATACCTATACAATTATTTTTGAAATTCATCATTATTTAATAGTGAAATTTAATTATCAAAAATCGCCTTTTTTAACGGACCCAAAGAAGTCTGGGATCATACATTCCGTAATCCTTCACACCTGAGGCCAAGCGAGAGGACAACAGCACTCCTACCCCCATGCTGGCTCGATCGCTCTGTCGTACACCAGACCACAGAGCCATCCCGCCACCAGGAAGATCGCAGGCGTTGCTGCCCCTTCGCTTGGTCTCTGTTACACAGAGCACGTCTAGCTGTTTGTCCGCCATGACGGATATCAGCTCGTGCAACTTACCTTCCACACAACCTCTTACATTCCACGTGCCCACCCGGCACTCTGCTCTCAAGAATGGATGGATCAAGTGTTCCCTCTGTGCAACATTGTGGAGAAGCATCTGGCTATACGTCAGAGGGTTTTCTGCAGTTTTGTGGATCTGGAGAGAGCATTTGACACGGTTGTACGAAAGGAACTTTGGGACATTTTACCGGAGTATGGTATTAACGGTAAACTGCTACAGGCTGTGCAGTCTAGTTACATGGGCTGTAGAGCCTGTGTGCGGCTGGATGATGTAATGTCGCCTTGGTTTGACGTCAATATCGGCGTTAAGCAGGGGTGCGTTCTGTCAGCCAGGCTGTTTATCATATATCTGGATAAATGTCTCCAAAGGTTGAACGATATGAATGTGGGAGTCCAGATGGGCGACTTAGTGGTCACTGCTCTGCTTTATGCAGATGATGCAGTCCTGCTGGCACAGTCAGCGACTGACCTGCAGACCCTAGTCGACACAATGACAGAAGATTGTAAGAAAAGGGGTCTACGCGTGAATGTGAGCAAAACCAAAATAATGGTCTTTGAAAGAGATGAAACCAGAACAGATGTAAGAGTAACAATAGGTAATGATGTACTAGAGCAAGTGGATGAATTTGTATATCTTGGATGTGGATTTAGCCGAGATGGAAGGTACACCACTGATATAGAGCGAAGAGTGAATGCGGGAAATAGAGTGAACGGAGCGTTGGGGCAACTTCTCGGCAGCCACCACCTCAGCCAGAAGGCACGTGTAGCAATACATAACGCAGTGCTTGTCCCAACATTACTGTATGGAAGCGAGAGTTGGGTATGCAGAAAAGAGTATGAAAGTAAAATTACTGCGGTCGAAATGCGATCTCTGCGGAAAATCTGTGGAGTTAGGCTGACCGACCGCATTCGTAACGACGACGTAAGAGAGCGAGTAGGTATGAAAGAGAGTATTGGTGTAAAGATGCGAAAGGGAATGCTCCGATGGTTCGGACATGTGGAAAGAATGCCGAACGAATGTCTGGTTAAGAAGATATACAATGCGAAAGTGGAAGGATGTAGGTACCGAGGGAGACCGAGACTAACCTACCTAGACCAGATCGGTCATGTACTGAAGGAAGGTGGAGTCAAGAGTCTCCAAAACCGGCGAGCGTGTATGAAGAGAATTATGAATGTTGAGGAAGCGAGTGAAGTATTCAGAGATAGAGTTCTCTGGCACTCTGTTCTCTCTGCCTACCCTGCAAGGGATATGGCGTGATGATATGTATGTATGCCTTTTTTAAATTCCCTCGCAAATTTCTAAAACGCAACGCGATTGGTTGTTCTTGAACAACCAATCGCGTTGCGTTTTAGAAATTTCTGGTCTTGACGTGACGTCATCGTACACTCGAGTCTTCTGGTATCAAGGCGTTTCTATAGTGATTATTTTCTATCGTTACGCAGTTATTTCATGAGTTATTAGTATTCTGTGTTCAAGTATTAATCCTTGTGAATGAGAGACTTAACAAACGTCACTTTTTGTCCCTGTTCTAATGCCATTATTTTGTATTGCATATAATTCTCTGTATCTGAAACCCGATAGAAAAATGAATAATAAATAATTTCAAACTTTTCTCTTACTCTAATAAGTTACATGTTTTCATTCATAGGTATCATAGATGACTAAACATATATTACTTTTAGACCCATGTACCTATTACATATTGAGAATATATCTTTAAGAACTTTACATAAACTAGGTAGTGTACGTCGAAGTTTGTTAACAAAACAAGTATGTGCATGTAATTAAGGAAAAATGATTCTTTTATGTACTTCATCACTTCTCTAATGTGTTTACTTACGTTAAAATGATCTTCACAACAGTATAAACTGCTCAAACACAACACATTGTCTTTTCTCATCGCCTTGCATCATTTTTTTCTTATTTATTACATTTCTCGGCATAAGGAAATATACTTTGTTAGGTACAGTTTTGATAATATTTTGGCACATAGGAACGACACAATATTTATAATACGGTTTTCTGTTCTTTTCCATGGTAATAAGTTGACTTTACACTCCCTTTTTTAATTTTCAATAACTTTGTGAACCAACAATTTCGTTAATGACATCCAACATGTGTGTGTATTCTGACGTCACAGAAGCGCGCCATAATAGCCGCGTTTTTATCGCCCAAAAATGATAGTGATTTTAATAAATTTTTTTAGCTTAATGTTTTATATTTTGGATGTGTTATATTTATTTTTGGTAATGTACCTAATAACTAGTACAAACGTTTAAAAAAATAAAAAGATATGCATATTCCCCATTTAATTTTATTTCTAAGTTAATATTTAATAAATGCTAGATTCTGCCCATGGCTTCGTCCGCGTGTAGGTAAAGTAAATTATCCAAAGTTGAACTATTATCGCAAGGGAACACATTATCGGGATAAAAGAAAATGTTTTACGAATGTGCCAATTTTCATTCAAATCTGTTCAACGGTTTGCGCGTGAGCAAGGCACAAATCATCATCATTCTCCTACTCTTATCCCAAATACTTGGGATCGAAACAATATGTACTCTTCTTTCATAGTACATATTGTAAAAGTTATTGGCACTAGTTTTATGACCGGCCGCCTGCCAGACGTCAACCCTCCTTGGGAATGTAATTGTTAACCAAACGGCAGCAGATGGAGTTGGTCCAGGTCGTTATAAGGCTCTTAGTCGTCCTTTACGACATCCACGAGCGAAGTAAGGTTTGGTAGTATTCGTAGACGCTACCACACAGCATGAGCGAGTCACAAATATCTTCACAAATTCTCACATTCATAATATTAGTAGGACTACAATGTACAAGAGACATGTTCTTTTTCAGACTCTGTATCCGAAATTATTCCAAAGTTTCTATATCAGATTAGATTATGGTTTGGATATCTATCCAATAGTTTCGGTTACGTTATGAAGGTTCGTAATGACTAATCTTGCCCAAATGCAAAACCAAGACTCACTGCAAGAGTCTCCCAGTGCTCGCTTAGACAACATTTTACGATTCCTTTAGCAAAGAAAGGATTGTCAACATTTTGTATTCTTTACACCAATATAAGGGGGAAATAATTTGATGTCATTTTAAACAGTCAATGTAAATAGGTGTGATTATAGCCCCACTCTCGTTTAGTGGTATGTATCTAATTATTGATAGTTGTACAGTTAGTGCTACTAAATGAATGGCATTTCATTAATTTAGTTGAATTTTTCATTTCTATCAAAACAAGTGACTCTTTGTTACTCTAACAGCGAGAGTTGCAAGACTTGCGACACTCGCAAGTCTTGCATTTGGGCAATATTAGTAACATACATACATATCATCACGCCATATCCCTTGCAGGGTAGGCAGAGAGAACAGTGCCAGAGAACTCTATCTCTGCATACTTCACTCGCTTCCTCAACATTCATAATTCTCTTCATACACGCTCGCCGGTTTCGGAGACTCTTGACTCCACCTTCCTTCAGTACATGACCGATCTGGTCTAGGTAGGTTAGTCTCGGTCTCCCTCGGTACCTACATCCTTCCACTTTCGCATTGTATATCTTCTTAACCAGACGTTCGTTCGGCATTCTTTCCACATGTCCGAACCATCGGAGCATTCCCTTTCGCATCTTTACACCAATACTCTCTTTCATACCTACTCGCTCTCTTACGTCGTCGTTACGAATGCGGTCGGTCAGCCTAACTCCACAGATTTTCCGCAGAGATCGCATTTCGACCGCATTAATTTTACTATCATACTCTTTTCTGTATACCCAACTCTCGCTTCCATACAGTAATGTTGGGACAAGCACTGCGTTATGTATTGCTACACGTGCCTTCTGGCTGAGGTGGTGGCTGCCGAGAAGTTGCCCCAACGCTCCTTTCACTCTATTTCCCGCATTCACTCTTCGCTCTATATCAGTGGTGTACCTTCCATCTCGACTAAATCCACATCCAAGATATACAAATTCATCCACTTGCTCTAGTACATCATTACCTATTGTTACTCTTACATCTGTTCTGGTTTTATCTCTTTCAAAGACCATTATTTTGGTTTTGCTCACATTCACGCGTAGACCCCTTTTCTTACAATCTTCTGTCATTATGTCGACTAGGGTCTGCAGGTCAGTCGCTGACTGTGCCAGCAGGACTGCATCATCTGCATAAAGCAGAGCAGTGACCACTGAGTCGCCCATCTGGACTCCCACATTCATATCGTTCAACCTTTGGAGACATTTATCCAGATATATGATAAACAGCCTGGCTGACAGAATGCACCCCTGCTTAACGCCAATATTGACGTCAAACCAAGGCGACATTCCATCATCCCGCCGCACACAGGCTCTACAGCCCATGTAACTGGACTGCACAGCCTGTAGCAGTTTACCGTTAATACCATACTCCGGTAAAATGTCCCAAAGTTCCTTTCGTACAACCGTGTCAAATGCTCTCTCCAGATCCACAAAACTGCAGAAAACCCTCTGACCTAGAGCCAGATGCTTCTCCACAATATTGCGCAGAGAGAACTCTTGATCCATGCATCCCCTTCCACTCCTGAAACCTCCTTGTGTCTCACACAGTAAACCATCGGACACCATCCTCATTCTCCTTTCAATAATTTTTCCATACACTTTTGCTGCCAAACTGGTCAAGCTTATGGCTCTGTAATTTGCGCAGTCATAACGTGAACCCTTGTTTTTAAACAAAGGCACGATGACTGCGCTATTCCAGTCCCTGGGAACCATTCCCGAGCTCCAACATAAATTGAGGAGCAACAGGAACGCCTCCCAGACACAAGAGCCACCAAGCTTGATCATCTCGGCAGACACCATATCAATGCCCGCTGCCTTACCATTTTTCAAACTTCTTATCGCCCATTCAACTTCATCCATACTGATGCCATCGGAGGACGCCGTTGTCGAATGTTGATCTACTAAACCACATCCAACACCGGCGCCAACCGTAGCATCCGCATACATATCGCCAAAATATTCACTCCATCGGCTTAACACGTCTTCTGTTTGTGTAAGAATGTCTCCACCTTTAGACCTTATTTTATTCATTCTGAAGGCTGACCAACCACCCCGAGACTTCTTCACCTCCCTCCAAAAGAGTTTGGTGTTACCCTCGAAGTTTTTAGTCAGCCTATCTTCTGCACTCATACTTGCTCTATCACTAGGTATGCGTCCGATATATCAAAACGAATCTGAAATCGGATTTCAGTCAGAAATCGTATCGTATCGATATTCAACACTATACAAACTGATTTTAGAAAACGTATTTCGGCAGAAACTAAATCAACACATATCAAAACAAAACGACGAAAACGCAAACTAGTAATAAATCTAATCATCGCGCAATCGTTTTCTATTGCTAGTTTTGCAAACCAAACCAATATTTGAAAACTTACTAACTATCTCTTTCACTCCGCTAAGCGATCGCTTAGTCAGAATGAGAAAAAGCGAATTTCATTAAAATTCGCCTCCTTTCATTCTAACTAAGCGATCGTTTAGTGCATTGAAAGAGATGAAGCGAATTGTCATCTGTTTTGGAATTTGGCGGTTTCTAATAAACTCAGAATGGCAGATGGAAACGAAACAGAATTACAAGAGTCAGGGAATAAGATCTATATTAGAATGCAACTACTTCCATGATAATATTACACAATACTTAATGATAGTAGTTTAAGTTTTGTGTTTGTTGAATAGATTTTTGAATTATGGGAGAGTTTTTGCACACTTGACCTTGGTGACACGTGCGGTGTGCGCGTAATGTTATTTTTGTGATCTCGTGAACTATATAATTAGATAGGTATTTTACGATTCAATACTAAGTATACTAACGTATGTTAGTATCATGCATACGATTTGATGATAAATAAGAAATAACTATTTAATGTAAAAAGGTAAGATTTTCGCTTCGTAATCGGGATTAATAAAAAAAAACCATACAAAAAAAATGTACATTATATAATCTAATCATGAAATCATTGTAAATATGACGATTTTTAAATACGCAAGAAAGTTTTGTAAAATATCCAAAACAAAACATTTTTGCTAGTCTAGTACTCTAGTTAAGCCTAGATAAAGCATGAAGGAAAATCGTACACCTAAATCCAATCAACAAAGAAATTATAGAAAAATTATTTGAATGCGTTCGTTCGATTGCGTTTTTCGTTTGCTACGCTAAAATAACTAAAAACATCGAATATCGATCGAAACTAAAGTAAACCCGCTCCGTCAACCGCTCTGGAAATCGATTTCTGAAATCGGTTTTTAAAATCGATTTAAATATCAGAAATCGAATTTGTATCGGTTTGCGTAAAAATCTGAAAACGCCCATCTCTATCTATCACGTTTCTCTTTCACTAAGGCCTTGGTGTCATTCTTACATTGCCGATATATTTCTTTCTTCTGTTCAGCCATACTGTCATTCAGATTCAAAGAAGAGACATAGTCCAGCCACGCTTTCTTCTTTTGCTCTACGGAAGCTGCCACTTCCGCATCCCACCATGCATCACCATTTGTTTTTCTATGCTTCTTTGAACTTCCACATACTTCTTTCGCTGTATCTACCATACTCTCTTTCAATACTCTCCAGCATTCTTCAATGTCCGATTGCGGCTGGCTTGCCATCGTCAGCCGTTCTCGGACACCCTCTGCATACTTTTGTCTTACACACTCTTCTTGCAACCTTTCAACCTTTATTCTTTCAAGCCCTCCGAAGTGGACACGCTCTCGCCAGTGCCTCCACTTTCTGAACAGACCACTAAATCTCGCAATAACGAGATAGTGGTCCGTGTCGACTGTGGGGGCCCTATAGGCTCTTGCGTCCAACATTTTGCTTCGGAGGCGACTGTCTACCAAAATTAAATCTATTATGCTTTTCTGTTCATTCCTTCTTCATGTATACATATGGATGTCCTTATGTTGGAAAAATGTGTTTGACACAATAAGGTTTCTCTCCATGCATACATCCGCTATGAGCCTACCTGCGTCGTTCACTCTCTTATCACCAAATGGACCAAGTACGTCCTCATAGTCGGGACGCTTGGTCCCCACCCATCCGTTCAAATCTCCGCATACAATCACGCGTTCACTGGTTTCTGCCATATCCAGAACTTCCCTAACATTGTCCCAAAACTTCTCTAGGTCTGATGCCACCGAGGATCCTACGGGAGCATATGCTACAACCATGAATACCTTGGTGACACCTAGTTTTATACGGACCCAGAGAAGTCTGGGATCATACATTCCGTAATCCTTCACACCTGAGGCCAAGCGAGAGGACAACAGCACTCCTACCCCCATGCTGGCTCGATCGCTCTGTGGTACACCAGACCACAGAGCCATCCCGCCACCAGGAAGATCGCAGGCGTCGCTGCCCCTTCGCTTGGTCTCTGTTACACAGAGCACGTCTAGCTGTTTGTCCGCCATGACGGATATCAGCTCGTGCAACTTACCTTCCACACAACCTCTTACATTCCACGTGCCCACCCGGCACTCCGCTCTCCTCGACTCGCCTAACTGGGCAAGGCGTGATGGGTGGCGGCCCCCATCGCTGCAACTGCCGATGTTCGTACCGACGGGGGCGGGTCGGTACGCGTCGCCTTCGGGGGACGCCCTAACCCGCATTGCGGTACGCATTTCGAGCCGGATTAGCAGTCTAATTAGACTGGCAGGGGACGCGAACGAGCACGCTCCGGACTATGCCCCCCCTATTATATTAGTAACGACTAAGCGTTTGACAGCTGGATGCTATGCCCGATTAAGTGCAAAGAGATCCTAGGTGATAAACACCAACTTCTTTCATTTAAGATCATAAAATACATTCTGTATCATTGTTGACGTGAATTCCTTTAGGTATCGTAACAGACTAACGGTCGATGACTACATTTTGTTCTGCGTGAATGTCAAAATACAGGATCTATAATTCCTATTTCCTTAAATGCTGTGTATTAATTATAAAAGAAAGAAAGGTACCTACTGATAATGTATTCGAAGTTTTACATGAAAGAAAATATCACCAATCTTTATCTATAAGTTCGGTAAATATGTACGTAACTGAACTCGTTCGAAACTCTTTTGTGCGAGCCCCTGGTTTAGCTTTTAGATTTGTACTGAACTAGGTCTGTTGGATCAGGTAATAATACAATGTAATCATTCTGTAGTTACAAAAAGTAAATTATTTTGAACATTTTACAAGACTAAATTAAAGGCACGAGACCACCCGTATTAATATATTTTCTATGTCCACATATTTAATATCAATTACAATATTTATTTCAGATCTAAAACGGTAGCAGAAAATCTCAAACTGAATTCTGCTCTTCTCTCCAGATTTGACTTAGTTTTCATCCTGCTAGACCAACCAGATGAGGTAATATACCTTATGATACTCATATAATAAGTGCTTCTTATTTCCTTTTTAAATTTAGATTTTTATCATGTTTAAATAGTAACATATTGGTTATTAACAAATATGGAATACTAATGCGGAAGTAAGGTTTCTAAACTAGTTTAATTCAGTTTCTTACTTTCAGAAAATGGATGCCATGTTATCAGAACATGTACTGGCCCTACACTCCGGACATAAAAGTAAACTCTCAACCAAAACTAATTTGAATAATATAAATACAAGCCAATATGACAATGAAGCTTCGCTCAGGTAATAACAAATTCTTCAGGCCATCACACTCCGCCTTAGACAGCGAAGGCGCTAGTATATGCGCCTTATACCGCTCTAGCTGAGGTTGCGAGTGGATAGATGGAGGATTAGTCCGCCATCCACAGAGTTGCCGACCGCGTGACGGCGAACCTAAACCGCCGCACCGCACCACTTTAATTGTTGCCGGGGCGTCAATGAGGACAGTACTCGAAAGGGTAACGCACTAGCTTAGGCTGGCCATCGAGATCGAAGAATCGACACCAGTGGACTGTTAAATGGCGATATGGAGGGCAAACGGTAAAATCATGGGATCGTGCAGCGCCCTTCCGACACCTCCGGACGGATTGGGCGGGATGTGTCCAGACTGCGTATAGCCTGCCACATAGAAATTAATAACATATCTGACATAGTTCGTACATAATTGATTTAGTATGTTCATTAAGAAAACGTAAAACTAGCAGACTTATCAGATTGTATTAATTGATATTGTTCGCCGTAATTTTCTTCGATCTTTTTCACCACAATATTTATAAATTGTATTTTCTTTGTTACAAGAATAAAATACATCATAATATGTACTCCTGTAGTAAACTAATTTTTCTACTCTACTCTGTTACATTAAATTCACCTACGAATTAGTAAAATTGTTAAATGGTTCCAGTTAAATTTCGGACTGAAATCAGTTTTATTTTGTTAAAAAAATATTGTGATTACTATTGCAACTCCGCGGGAGCACTTTCACCAATGTCCAACTAGTAATGTAAAATTGTTCAGATTTTCTAGAATTTTCATGAAGTAGGGTATATATATACCTTCACGTTCAATAAGCTTGCTATACATACATACATACATATCATCACGCCATATCCCTTGCAGGGTAGGCAGAGAGAACAGAGTGCCAGAGAACTCTATCTCTGCATACTTCACTCGCTTCCTCAACATTCATAATTCTCTTCATACACGCTCGCCGGTTTCGGAGACTCTTGACTCCACCTTCCTTCAGTACTTGACCGATCTGGTCTAGGTAGTTTAGTCTCGGTCTCCCTCGGTACCTACATCCTTCCACTTTCGCATTGTATATCTTCTTAACCAGACGTTCGTTCGGCATTCTTTCCACATGTCCGAACCATCGGAGCATTCCCTTTCGCATCTTTACACCAATACTCTCATTCATACCTACTCGCTCTCTTACGTCGTCGTTACGAATGCGGTCGGTCAGCCTAACTCCACAGATTTTCCGAAGAGATCGCATTTCGACCGCATTAATTTTACTTTCATACTCTTTTCTGCATACCCAACTCTCGCTTCCATACAGTAATGTTGGGACAAGCACTGCGTTATGTATTGCTACACGTGCCTTCTGGCTGAGGTGGTGGCTGCCGAGAAGTTGCCCCAACGCTCCGTTCACTCTATTTCACGCATTCACTCTTCGCTCTACATCAATAAGCTTGCTATCGTTTCTTAAATTCTTATCGGTTTGAAGAAAATTATGTCTAATTAGTTTACGAGCTAGTATAACAAAAAATCTGAAACAAAGGAGACAACTATAAAGCTAGAATTAGGGAAGCTAGGATTATTATTTATTTACTAAAACTTTATACTTGCCTATCCTTTTCATCTTGCAGTCAACGATTGCGATTGAAACCGGGTGAGGTAATTGACCATTTACCTCTTGTGTTATTGAGGAAATACATAGCGTATGCTAGACGATATGTTCATCCAAAAATAAGTACAGAAGCAGCGAATGCCCTACAAAATTTTTATTTAGAACTTCGACATAATCATCAAGAGGGCTCCCATGATGGTACGCCGATTACAATGCGGCAGCTTGAAGCATGCATAAGATTGACGCAAGTAAGGTTTGCCAAGTTGCTTTTATAGATTCCTTATATACTTCCCAACCTTTCAAAATTCTGTTAACACAAGTGCAGTCGTAGCTTCTAAATGTAAAGTGCTCTAATTGTCTTCTGTGAAATTATGCCCTGTAATATGAATTACCTGATAGTGAAAGTCACAAGGCGCGGCTTCTTACGTTTGTCAGAGAAAACTAAATTTTATCTAGCCACCATGTAATCATGTTTAAATGTAAACATACAAAACGACAAAATTGAGTTTAAAATATTTACTTTAAATTATTAACGCATGATACTCACATATCTAAATACTAAACGGGTTCTCGCCACGTTTGAAAAGTGTATATATGATTTTCTTTTTATCATACAGGCGAGAGCAAGAATTGATCTTAGAGAAGAGGCGACTGTCCAAGATGCCAATGACGTCATAAGTTTGGTGAAACACAGTCTTATCGACACATTTAGTGACGAATTTGGCAATATCCAGCTATCAAGGTCTATCAACGGATCAGGTGTCAGTTCAAGAAACAAAGTGCGTTTTCCAAATTTTTTATTCAATTACTAGAATTATTACATTATAGTACCTACCTACCTACAGTATAAAAATAACATTACAGTCATACAAATAGCATTTAAATAATTGTCTATAAATAAAAATAAGGAACTCAGTATTGAATTTGTAATATTATAACTAATTTAATTATGATAAAACCCTGTTTCAGTTAAAGAAGTTCCTGGACGCATTAACGCGTAAATCACATCAACTGGGCAAGACAGTCTTTACTAGGCAAGAAATGATACAAATTCATAAAGCGGCTGGTGTGGCGGGTGATCCAAACGATTTAATAGAGGCAATGCATACACATTCTTATTTATTATTAAAAGGTTCTAACACATATCAATTGACAACAATTTAATAAAATATATTTTTGTAAATTGTATATTATTTTGTGTACCCAAACAGGAAACCTAAATATTTTGTTATATTAAGTAAATGTGTGGTACTTGACAATATTTACGAGATGCTGATGCGGCAATGTGTTGTAAAACAATATTAGGTTTTGAGTTTTGGGATGGTCTTAAGAATTTAGGTCAAACACTATTTTTTAGTTGTCATGTCATTTGGTGACATGTTGTCATACATTGGTGATTACAAGCCCGAGGCCGAAATGTCCCATCCAATACTGTGCTTACTCTGCTTTACGACAGCCTACATAATAAGGCGGTATTGACATATTCATAACTCATCACCATCAAATTTTCGTTATCGTTTAATTTTCAAAACAATATCACAACTACCCTTAATTTGATATCATATCTGACCTAAATAGTTACATTTTAATCTCATTGGAGAAATGGATCAGATCTCCATATTAGGAACTAGCTCTACTATGTGAGCCATTTTTTATAAATTTTTAATCCTCTTCCTATCGATGTCCACTCTTAGTATACGCAAAAAACTACCTCCCTCTCTAGTTTTCATGTAGTAAGTCACTAATTTGACTTTAAATACTCTTTCGTAAACAGAATATTAAAAAAAAAGAAATTTGGCTCAAATTTATGTTTATTAATATGTCATTACCCCACGACGCCAAGAGTGCGTGTATATCTATAACTACAATTAAACAAGTTTAAAAAAATGTGATGTAATATAGCTGATGGCTCAGTAGGGATGCCTCCCTAAGAGTTTAAAGAGCGTTAATGCTGAATGATCTAAGTTTTATAATGGAAAATTCAACTAGTGACAAAAACCTAAAATCCTTTCCGGCCCTTAACGTAGTATTTTTGAAAAACAGTTTCCCCTAAATAGGTCACATAGGTTGGGTACCTTACCTGGGAAACAAATGTCCAAACACCTATAAAAACCATAAATTATACATATAAATGACAAAGTTGTCAGCGTCCAGTTATTCAGCATAAATGATAAAATGTACAAATACTATTACCTAAACAGTCTTATTATCAGTTTTTCTTGTTTCTGTTCTAGAAGGAACATCTTTCAGTGCTACACAAACGTGGCAGCAACAATAGAGTGATAGATAAACTATTGCACAGTTAAATAATGATGGAGATCTGAATAACCCAAAATATAAATTACCTACTTCACTACCTGCAAACAAATAAAAATTTGATATTGCTGATAAACCTAACAAAGGTGCACATAGAAATGCAATAAATCGAGCTTCCATAGCATCTGTCTTCAGTACTTTTTCTTTAAACGACTTGTATGTTTGACCTTCTCCGATAGTTTTTGAAACCTGCTCCAACATAATACCTAAATAATTCAATAACGTCCAAACAAATATATTCCAAGTTGTTCCATGCCACATGAAGATAAATATAAATGTGTTAAATGAAGATATCAACTTGTAAAACAATTTAGGCATTGTGAGACATTCTTTTATAGTGTTGTATATTGGCACATGAATATACCTGAAAAATAAATCAATTTTATTGTAAAATATGAAATGTGCTAATGACCCAAGGCTTGCGATGCCAAATATCAGTTAATCTTCAAATATAAAAGGGTATATAATTTCTCTCTTATAAATTTATTCCGTTTAATCTTTTAATAACTATTTGATAGGTCTCTGTACACTCCGACGGTGTAGACCTATCAATAATCTAAGATTGGTATATTATACTGGACGAATACACTTCTCTTGGATAATACTAAAATAGCAGTCATCATCATTACCACCAAAGCTCATATATGTCCCACTGCTGAGCTTGTGCCTCCTCCACAGTGGGAGGAAAATTTAAGGGCCGTCCATTAATCACGTGAGGTTTGAAAGGGGGGGAGGTGTTTGACAAAAATCACAACGGGGAGGGGGGTGTAGTAAGATATCACTTGTATTTATATTTTCGTCAAACGCTGCGATTTCTAAACTGAAAATTTTTAATACGTTTATATATGTTTAAAAATGCTTAAAAAAAGATCACGTGATTAATGGATGTCCCCTTACTTACTATATCGCACTGATTAGACGGGGTGATATAGGGTTTTATTTCCAGTTTTCCTTCTTTTACATAGATGTTATCTACATATAATCCCTTAGTTATCTTTTAAGACACCCACAAGCAAAATAAGGAATGGTGAATTCTATTCCTACGCCATCACCATTTGTAATTATATAGCAAAGTATTATGTATGAATACTCACGTAAACAAAAATCTGTAAAGGCCGACATCAAAATATCTCCACATCTGCGAATATAGATGTATTCTTGCTATACATCTCGGAGTGGGAGGTGGCTCAATGTGGTCTAGTCTACAATATGATGCAGAGGTCCCATATGAGATAACATATTTTAAATGAAATTCCAAACCCATCCACAATCCACCTCCACAAAGTGCAGCAGATGGCAACATCTCCACAGCCTAAAAAAATTCAAAAGTTACAACTGGTATATGGTATAATAAATACTAATAATTTATAACATAGAGGCTATTTGATATACCTTTATATTATTTTGCATTGCAAAAAAGTATATGTAGTGAAATGCTAAATCCAGTAATAGGGTATATATTAAATATAATAACATGTCCCAGGTAAATCTTTTCAGTCTTGATAACAATTGATCATTTTTATTGTGAAAGCTTCTCTCAAATTCCTCATAAAGAACCATTGGTCCAACAAATAGCACCGGCAGATATAAAACATAACAAAACATATTTAAGATATGTTCTAAAACTGGTAATGCAGCATTGTCACTTTTAGAACTTTCTACTTTATTAACCTTTTCAACATAATCAACACAAAAACTAATACATCTTAATTCAAGCCAAGGAATTGCATATAACATTAGAAATACTTCCTCATCATATTCAGTATCTAAAAATTGCCACAAATAGTATTTGTACTTGATAGAGTTAAATATAACCAACAAGGCTATACTAGTTACCCATATGGCTTTTCTTTTACCACCATAGTACACAATTACCCAATATATTATAGGCTGACCAAGAGTAATAATAAGCTGTTTCACTCCCATGTAATTTACAATGTAAATTACACTTGAAATCAGGTACCAATATTTGAGAATAGAGACATTTGTCCTCCGTATTATCTCAGATATAAAAAACTGTAGTAGCATGTAAAACCATGAAGTATATATCCAAAATTTCCATGAAGTCCATTCAACATCAGAGTCGTCTTTTAATCTTCGTAAGAATCTCCATCCAGTGTTTAAATCTGTGAGTGTATGTTGTATATTCGGATGGGTTTGAAATAAATCTGAAATATTTTTTAAATGCTCAATTTAAATACATGGTGTGATTATTAAATATAAATAAAAACACTACGTTACTACAAACTAAACAATAAATATAATTAAAAACATTTACCATTTTGTGAATCAAACAACTTATATATTGAATACAAACAAGCTATAGTCCATCCACTAAAGTAAAAAGTATTTTCAATAGAACTTAATTTGTTGTTCATTATTGCAATGTACGATTAGTTTTCACTCAACATTTTTAAATAATATTAAAATTCGATTATTAACAACAATCCCTAAATTACATCTTTCAAATTTGACGGTAATTGAACGATTCGTTCTGAACAAATCATTCAATTAATCGATCAGAAAAGAACGGGTGTAACGAATTATTCACTTCGACTTTTCAACGCAGATGCGTAAAGTTTTATGTACAAGTACAGATAAGACAGGACGTCACCATGCTAAGTTTTGCTCACAATTCACAAACTTGTTCACTTTGTACGCCTGTGAGTGTATCTTATATAAATAAGTATAGTTATTTAAACAAAAACGAAGGCCGGTTGCTATAAGCTATTCGTTGATCTTCGTAACGATCTATCAAATAATGTCCTTCATGTCTGTGTAAGTAACACATGAACTTGCCAGGATTTTGCTTCGGCATTAGGCTATGGTGGTCCGTCTAGCTAGCGGATTACGTTTTTATCACCTCCTTAACGATATGATGATTACGTTTTTATCACCTCCTTATATATATTATTTCTCTCTGCCTACCCTGCAAGGGATACGGCGTGATGATATGTATGTATGTATCTTAACGATATCCTGTCACATCGACGTATTAAGCCTTCTTTGCAGGTAGAAGTACAATATCCTTCTCTTTCACAAATCCTGATCGAGGTTAATTCTGAGCTTCATCAAACTCAAAGATTACAAAATATTGGTCTTTCTGTGTTCGACTGGAGGTCTTATAATTTATGAGTTTTGTTACCTTTTTACTCGACTGCGCAACGCAAAGGAGTGGTATTGTGTTTAACAGTCTATGTATGTATGTATGTTTGTATGTTCCTTTGAAGCACTATATAGACCAAACGCCTGAGCCGATTTTTATGATTCGCACGTCAATCGATTCCTCTTACTCCGGCGAGTGTCACTAAAGATATGATTAATTAATGAAAATTCAATATGGCGACTACTGGACGCCATATTGTGAAAATTAAAAAAATTAAAGTCAACAAACTATGTCGAGTGGGGTATCGTTGAATAGGTATTTAAAAATCATTATTAGTTTTCTCTCAACATTTTTCGATCTGACTGGCCGTTTAAAATTTATATTGATTTAAAGTTTCGTAACAACCTTTCTCACATATAGGTTTTTTAGACAGTAGAAATATACGATGAAAAGACGAAAAATTCATATAACTGGATGTGAATGGACATATGCTGAAGTATCTAGTAGGTATATTGTCCAATATACCATAGGTAGTCCTACCTAAAGTATCTAATGTCTTACGCGGTCGCCCATCTCCAATTTCTAACGATTCAGTACTCAACTTCAGTTGAAAAACTATATATAGTTAGGTAGGTACTTACCTACTTATTAATAAATAAGATAACTATAGCTACTTAGGTATTTATAACTAAAAAGTATAAAATAAAAAAAATGATAATAAATAAGATAGCTATTTTTTTTTATGTAAATGGCGTTCACAAGATTTCGCCAATAACTCAATTTAGATTGACAGTTATAGGAGTTAGGCAAGTACACTTTAAGTAAATTCACGAGTTAAATTTTGTTGTTGGCTTTAGAATTTTCGTTAGTTGGATTATCCTAAAAAGCTATATAGGTATATATATAAATGGAATGAATTTAGCTTATAGCTACCTAGGCATTCATAACTAAAAAGTATAAAATAAAAAAATCAAAAAACCCGACTGCATAAAAAGTAACCAAAACTACGTACATACATAATAAAAAAACTGAAAAGAAAAAAACAAGCACTTAGATGTCCGGTAGTCTAGAATTCCATAATATATTATTGAATAAATACTATTGCAGAAAATAAAATATATTTTAATAATAGAACATGACAACCTCTAATTTTTCAGTGGATCCCGACTGTTCAGTTGTCATGTTCTATTATTAAAATATATTATATTTTCTGCAATAGTATTTATTCAATAATATATTATGGAATTCTAGACCACCGGACATCTAAGTGCTTGTTTTTTTCTTTTCAGTTTTTTTATTATGTACGTAGTTTTGGTTATTTTTTACGCAGTCGGGTTTTTTGATTTTTTAATTATTATTTTTTTGTATCTCTTCTCTCTAAATAAACTTCATATTTTTTTTATATTATAAATAATTTAGGTGAGCATAATTTTTAGACTGAGTGGCTGGGGGGGCACACTTAAAACATTACTTGTTTTTACTGACCGTCGCGCCGCCTACAGATTGGTTGTACAAACTTAACTGCTGCCATTTTGTCCTGCCTGTCAAACGTTTGACAACTGAGAATTGTTATTTTTTGTTCCTAGCGTAGGTACTTATTGTCATCGATCTATTTTCGGTTATTGATATTTTTCTGAAAATTATCTCAAGTTTCAATGTTAGGCTGATATTATTATTGTTTAATTATCAGCTGATATGTTTTTTTTTATATTTCAGGGTAGCTTTCATAGTAAAAGAAAATTCTATGTAATTACACATACACATGTAGATATGTATATATATTACTTCAACTTTAGTTCACCGCCTAAACTCTGGGTGGAAGCACTTTCCATACATGCATATTTTATCATCGAGTTGCCACTCTTTTCCAATTTAATAACTTTACTCTTTGCTGAGTGGCGTCTGGCTAATGCAACCTACGTAGCGTACGCGTGCCTGGTAAGTATCATCATCATCATCATATCAGCTCATATACGTTATAGCGCTGGGCTCAGGATAATCAGATGGCCTTTTATAGGATTTTCGAGTTTTCTTTTTCCTTATGTTATATTCATATTATACTCCTTAGTAGTCTTTTATGACACCTACGGATAGGTTAAGTAGTGATGAATTGTATTCTTACTCCATCACCATTCGTAAAATAACAGCTACCTACCTCCTGAAAATAACAATCACATCTAGTGCCTATGTTACTTCATATAGGCAATCTTCAGCTCAAATTCATAATTAGATAGCACGAACGAGAGACGGCTTGTGTGCACTCGGCTCCTGGACTCGATCTCCACGTAGGATGAATGATTGTTGCAACACAACTGTTTCTTCTGAGAGTGCTTCTATTTTTTTAATATTACAGTCTGAGGAATTACACAGAGACTGAGGTATTGCTAGGGACTTTACAAACACATAACATGGATACAAATTACACCCAGACCTAGAACATCAACTTGTAGATTGCACAAAATATTACTCCGCGTAAGAATCGAACTCGTGGCATCTGGCACGGTAGATCAGTACCTATCTCAACTACTAACATCTGTGTAGGCAAAATTGTATCTTAACTACCTACTATAGTCTGTGTAGGCAAAATTTAATGTTTGTGGAGTGATACAATGTTTATTCTTTAGTGCAGGTGCTGTTTCTAAAGAAAATAGTTCTGACGTTTACGTCAGAATTACACATTTACTTTTATTTCATATTTACACTATAGCTTTATACCTACATAAATACACCAAAATAAATCAACTTTCAATCAGTGGAGGATAAGGAAGGTAATTAGAAAGAGAGTGGAAGATACTAAATTTGTAAATTAGTCCAGTAATTTTTGATTAACAAATTAACACAAAGAAACGATCCTCTTAAGAACTTATTGTACCTCAACATAATCGTAGATTTTGAGTTATTAAGAATACAATGTGTCATCCACTATATTTTAAGCGTGAATTTTGTAGAAAGTAGTCAAGGGACTGGGGGGCACACTTAAAACATTACTTTTTTTTACTGACCGTCGCGCCGCCTACAGACTGGTTGTACAAACTTAGCTGCTGCCATTTTTTTCCGTCTGTCAAACGTTTGACAACTGAGAATTGTTATTTTTTGTTCATAGTGTAGGTAGTTATTGTCATCGATCTATTTTCGATTATTGATGTACTTTCTGAAAATTATATCAATTTTCATTGTTAAACTTATATTATTATTGTTTCGATATCAGCCGATATGTTTTTTTTTATATTTCAGGGTATATCTCATAGTAAAAGAATATTCTGTATAATTACACATGCACATGTAGATATGTATATATATATATCACTTCAACTTTAGTTCACCGCTTAAACTCTGGGCAGCAGCACTTTCCATACATGCATATTTTATCATCGAGTTGCCACTCTTCTTCAGTTTAATAACTTTACTCTTTGTTAAGGGATATTAAGAGTTACAGGGTTAAAAAAACGTGTGTGATATCTTATTTAATAAGGTTAATAAATACCTAGTATAATACAGTGACAATTTTTGATATAACAATAGCTAACTCTTAAAAAAATATAATGTTCTTGCGTTGTCCCAGACCCTAAGCACATGAAAACTGATATACATATTGCTTTATATTTAATTACCTTTTCTTTGAATTATATATGTGCAAATCCTATTTTAAAATCAAAGGTGAAGTGATTTAAAATAAAAGTGTGGCAGCTCAAAATAATAAAAATAAATGTACATAACTAGACTACATTAGGGCCTGTGCACGCCACGTTTTTTAAATGCGCCGTCGACGCGCGTTTGTAGCGATACGCACGTAAGTCAGACGCAGCCTGTAGATCTTTGCACACCTGTATAAATTCATATACGCGTTTGGATCGATACAAACGCGATGCAAACGCGCATGTGTAGCGATACAGACGTGATGCAAACGCGCATGTGTAGCGATACAGACGTGATACAAACGCGCTGGCATTTTGCGTTTTTAAGCAAAATCTCGTCAACAGTAGCAAGGTGGCGTCGGTCGAAACAGCATTGATTGCACGCGCTTTGTTATTAATTTTTAAAAAGAGGAAGATGAAAAATTGTGGTCGTTTTTGGGTACATCCATTTACAAGCGAGAGAAGATTGTGTGGACATTATACAACAACTCACTTTTTTCACTGATTCACACTTCCCTCGTTGCGGGGGAAACCCCGCCCGTAGGGAAGGCGCGCGCGCTAGCGGTCGCATCGGTGTCGCGCGTTTGAATCGATACAAACGCGCGTTAGCATCGCGTTTGTATCGATACAAACGACAACAAACTGCTCTGTAGGATAAAAGCGCGCCATTAAACGCGCCGTCGACGTGCGTCTTAGAAACGCGCGTCGACGGCGCGTTTAAAAAACGTGGTGTGCACAGGCCCTTAGAGACGCTGCAGACACCGTTGTTTATAAGGCTCTAGATTTCAACAGTGACATCTCAATCTATGACGTCATCCCACTAATCATTTATCGAAATTGTTCTCTAAACGCTTAATATTAGAGACGATTTTACCATACCTATTTACGACATCCAGTCGCTCATTCGTTCTCAATGATCAACATCAACATTGAGCTCTTTAACAAGTACTCTTAACACAGACGGACGGATCATTCTTTAATTATCACTTATACTAAAGTATAGATGAAAGAGATAAGCTTTTTAAAATTTAGTTTAGTTAGGTATAGGTTTTAATTTAGTTAGGTGAGGTGTTTATTGTGTTAGTTGCTACAATCTCGTAACTTTACACCGTTACGTTAGTGAAAACAGTTGAATCATCGATGTGTGTAGATCAAATACTTACGTGGAATTTCTTTTTAAAATGAATAAGGCTGCAATATTACTTAGTGGAATATTATTTCTACAATTCAATTCAGGTAAGTAAAATATATTTTTCTAGACATAACTGAAGGCCAATTGTTAACATTCCTTTCCGTTTTCTAAGGTTGTATAGTTTTCTACGTCATAATATTTAATATCTTTTAAAAATATTTTTTTGCTATTGATTAAACTTCATTGTCGTATAGGTAATACTAATCAACCACGAGGAAGACTACCAAAATATTTAATAATCTTTTAGACACTCATACCCAGACAAATATTTCTGACACTCATACCCAGACAAATATTTCTGGGTCACACAACTATTTGTTTTATCAATAACAAACCCCTAACACTCCTATTGACTTATTACTGAAACTGCTAGTTCAGTGCTTTAGTTATGAGATTTTATGTTATCTAATTTACAGCTGTGGAATACAATAAAAAGCAGCTCAATGCAAACACGGATTTCTTATTACATGAAGGTGGAGTACCAATTAATGGACCAAAAAATGACGTTCGGAATCCATCTCTTTCACAATCCTACGGATCGATGACTTACGGCAACCAAAATGGGGGAAAACGTGATTACAACTCTCAATTTCCAGCATTGGGAGCCCCAGTTACACCTAAAGCAACTAGTACAACTGCTGGTAATCAACAAAATCGCGCACCACAACAAAATTCTCAATCTAATGGAATGAGAGACTACGTAGCTCCTCAAATGCCAACACTTCAGCCGATCACACCAAAAACAACAACAACAGCGATGCCCAATAATAAAAATAGTGCTCCTCAACGAAATCCCCAACAGTCTAATGGTCCAAGAGATTACGTAGCACCGCAGTTTCCAGGACTTAAACCAATTCAAAATAACCAGCCAGGTCAAAATAATATGCCGATTGCAAACAATCAACCCTCCGCAGGGAAAGTTAATGATCTTGTAAATTTTTATAATAATAAAAACCCTAATCAAGGACCGCCCAGTTATAGTAATATAGCAAAAACACCCACAAATAAAAATGGTCCTAGTTCTTCAACGGCGTTTACACAATCGATACCAACGACACCGACTCAACCGACGAAGCCTATGAGTTTTAGTTCTGCGGTAACAGGAACAAAACCAATAGCAGCAGCTACTCCTACAACTGCTAAACCATCGACACGTATACCAAGTACTACTGGATCTCGACCGGGATCACCAGTTTTGCCAAGCTCCATCGTAAATAACAATCGTGGTACAAATACAAACAATGGGAATACTGTAACTAACGCTGAATTAGAAACGCTCAGTGAAGAATTATTAAGAAAAGACACCAATAATGCTGCTCGTTATATAACAATCAACTATCAAGAAAAGACTACGTCACAGTCTAAAGAAGATAAAGCACCGAGACCGTAAGTATTTGTAGATTTAGAGAAGTTGCGTCCTTATATTATACAACTTATTTAAAATTCAAAATTTAAAAACTTTTCATATAATTGGAGGGTACCTATTTACTAAAATAAAAATTGAACTGTTTCATACACGGATATTCTCATAAATAGAGATACAAGTTCTCATTTTATAGATCGAAGAATATTTGGCGATTGTTTAAGGTATTTTTGTTTATGCGACTAATCACGCTTTTTATAACTGCTGCTAATATAAAGTACTTACTGCTGTTAAGGAAGGTGATAGTTCACTCAGTTCACTGATAACGATAGGTATTGCGTCCGTCAATTGTATGAGATAGGAACTACTTCTGCTAACAGTCGCCATTTTTACAAACAATCATTTATTAATCCTTGATCGCGAGTAGGTAATATTAAATATCTGGTTCTTATTTTTTTAAAAGTTCTTGCATAAGAATATTACCGCTTGTGTAGCGAAGGACTTTGTAATAAAACCTAAGTATATACACAGATTTCATGCCTATAGATAATTATTTGATTTTGTGTGAAGTTTATTAGGTGCTCAGCCTACAATTCGAATCGGACTAACGAGTAACGACCTAACATCTTAGGGAGGGCACTAGGCCATACTCGGGTAGACATAGTTATATGTTTGCATTCATATGTAATATCACAGATATTATAATACACTCATTTGCAAAAAAAACGGGCACCTAAGCAATGAACCATTTCAAATGTTAATATTTCTTTGTTTGATAATTATAGGTAGTTTTATCCACACAATTTGGTAAATTAATAAGAAAATAATCGTTTTCATCAGTATTTCATAAAATTTAGATACAATTTATGGGAAATAATGCTAAACCTCGCTAGTAGTGTATATTCGCTAGTAGTGCATATGCTCATGAAGTAAAAATAAAAAAGTTTTTTTGTTTGTTTTTCTTTAATAAAGTAAAAGCAGATAAATGTTTAGTATCGAGTGTGACCCCCTCTAGCTAAAATCACAGCTTGAATTCGTCTGGGCATGCTAGCGAGTATATCCCGGATACTTGCTTGCGGAATACGTTCCCACTCCGCAGTAATCACATTCTTCAGCTCTCTGATGGTCTGCGGAGCCGGGTGTACTGATCTCACACGCCGTTTCAGAACGTCCCAGACATGCTCTATGGGATTGAGGTCGGGACTTCGAGCTGGCCAATCCAAACGACGAATGCCGACCTCTTGCACATACGCATTAACATCGCGGGATCGGTGGGCGCGAGCATTGTCGTCCATAAAAATCGAGTCTTCACCTAGAGCGGCCAATGCGGGTTGTGCATGAGAAATTAGAACTTCCGTTATGTATCGATGCCCAGTCAGTGAGCCGTTTTCAATGAAGACTAACTCTGTACGATCCATTGAATTTATTCCTGCCCAAAACATAACAGAGCCCCCACCATAAGGTGTGATTTCTTCGAAACATGCCTCTGCAAAGCGTTCTCCTTGTCTTCTTAGCACTCGCCGACGTCGATCTTCACCGAACAGAGATATCCTGGCTTCATCAGAGAACAAAACCCTATTCCAATCGTCTTGAGTCCATGATTCACAATTTCTAGCGAACCTAAGCCTGTGAACTCTGTGCTCACGGAGTAATTTGGGGCCGCGGGCCGGGCGGTGACTGCGTATATTGGCAGCGAGAAGCCTCCTCCTGACCGTCCATAGACTAATATGCACATTTCTTACTTCTTGGAGGTTGTTCTTAAGATCCACATACGAAGATTTGCGATTTCTCAATGCGCGACTCACAAGAAAACGATCATCCCGTGGTTGGGTACATGGTTTTCTTCCAGAACCAGGCCTTCTCTCGACGGAACCAGTCTCCTGATATCGCTGCCAGGTCCTTTGGACTGTCGAGCGACTAACATTTAGCCTCCTAGCCACGAAACATTGGCTGCAACCCTCTTCAAGCAGCGCGATAATTTTGGTAGCTTTTACCACTTTATCTACCATTTTTGATACAGCCAAACAGCATTAAATAAAGCTTTGACAGTCAAGGATATGAAATTAATCGATAAAAATTGAATAAAAGTTATGAAAGTCGATGTTAACTTCTGGAACTTCGCGCCAAAAATGTAGGATAAAAAGGGGTTTTCTGTAAAAATGAACATCAAATGAAAAATTGAATTTAGAACGTACTTTTTTAAATACCACAGCATTTTTAAAACCGGCCAGTAACGTGTACAAACGATTGAAACCTTTTTGGTATTGTATCTTTTTAAATATGAATGAAAATCAAAACCGCCCGTTTTTTTTGCAAATGAGTTTACTATAGTATACAGGTATTACTTTTAAGGATAAATGCCTATGATATATTAAATATTGTGAATATTTTTAAGATCTTTCGTAAATTAGGTTATGTTTTTGTCGAGATTTGTAAACAAAACAAGTAGGTACCTATGTTATAAGATAAAATGATTCTTATATGTATTTTATCAGTTTTCTAATGTTCCTACTTACAATAAAATTATATTCACAACAATATAAACTGCTCAAACATAATCCATCATCTCCTCTTTGTCAGGTAATGATATTAGTTTGGCCCATAGGAATTACGCAATGTTTAAAATATTTTATTCTGTACTTTCCCATTTTGTCACTCACTTTTTTTTAAATTTCAAGTCACTTTATGAACCAAACACTGTTGTTGACATCAAACCCGAGGTATATAACATGTCAGAATAAGCGCGCCAAAACGACCGCGTTGAAATCGCCCGAAAATGATAGTGATTTTTAATATTTTTTTATTTTAGCTTAATGGTTTATATATTGGATGGGTTATAGATGTTTATTTTTAATTATGTAATAACTAGTAGAAAAGTTTACAAAAATAACAAACAACATAGGTACATGTTCTCTATTGCAGAACTTCGCTG
Source organism: Lymantria monacha (assembly GCA_905163515.2). Lineage (NCBI taxonomy): Eukaryota > Metazoa > Arthropoda > Insecta > Lepidoptera > Erebidae > Lymantria > Lymantria monacha. Next base: position 24,025,563 of record LR991083.1, read on the forward strand.
AAACACTTGCAATATCTTCTATTAAATTTCTTTTGCTACATTGAGGAGTACGATACGTTTAACTTACTACATATTTGTAGGTTTATGAACGACAATTGTAACTGTTGTCTTCAGTATATTGTCAGCATATTCCTTTTTTACAACTCATTCTATACGTCCCAACGCTAGAGACAAACATTGAAATAGAAAAATGACCACTATTTTCCTACTTAAAATTTCACGCTAATCAGAAAACTGAATTGGCATAAAATTTTGTTCTAAGTTTTCATTTTTTGTAAGAGTTTTTACTTACCAACTCTTAACTAACTTAAGAGGAAAAAAATTAAGATGGTACATATTGTGTTCACACTCCTTTGCCATACAGTTAAAGCGTTAACTTCATTAACTAATTGCGTTGCCCAGGTAGGCAATACCTAATGTCCTCATCATATATTAAATCATGTGTCTACATAAAATGGGTACCTAATTCATCATCGTCATCATCATTTGAGCTCACACATGTCCCACTGTTGATTTCGAGCCTCCTCTTCAACGGGAGGGACTATCATCATCATCTCAGCCCAACATTATAGATAATGGGAGAGAAATTGACCTGCTATACCACGCTGGTTAGACGTGTTGGTATCTATACCTATACAATACTTATTATATATATAACTATACAATACTTATTACATATACCTATATAAAACTCTAGTTTTGTTTCGAATTTTTCTTCTCTTGCATAGATGTTAGGTATATGCGTTTTATACCCCTTAGTCGTGTCTTACGATCACCCACGGGCTAGATAAGGGTGGTGAATTGCTGAATTGTATTTTTACTCCGCCACCACACGGAAAATAGACGAGTAGGTAACTAATGATAAAGTATTGCATACTTGAAAGATCACCATAATATAATTGTTGTATGTGTAGGTAAATATTGATATTTTCACTAGCTAAAATGCAAATATTATCTTACAGATTGCTCACAGTATCATCTGAAGCGTGGAATATTCCCACTATTCAAAAGTTTGTTCCACTTTTAGACAATTATGAAAAAGATACGACAGTCAACGAATATGTTACAGCGCAGGTATTATGAACCTACTCTTTGTAAGGACCACCAACATGTAAATCTAGTCTTAATTGTTTCCAATTGAATTTACCTGCAATACAATATATGTACTTGCTTGTATCACAGGCAGGTTTCTGTATGATATCCCTAAAGAGTTAATGTAATCAATAATTTGCGATCTATAGAATAAATAGGTTAATTTGTTTGATAGATAAAAAAACTAGTTTTCTTTTAAAGATACCATCCTTCATTATGGAAATAATACTTGTATTGCGGGGGGCTTTACAAACATACGCAGACAAATTACACCCAGACTTAGAATAACACTTTGTGGTTCGCACAAAATATTTTCCTGCGTGGGAATCGAACTGGCACCTGGCACGGAAGGTCGGTATCTTAACTACTATGCCATCTGTGCAATCATTTTACATAAAGAATAATATAAATTAATCAATTTACATAAAGGTGTAGATAAATTAAAAAAAATATGTGTTACATCCACGTACCTATAGCATAATTGACGAGTGAGTAAATGATTAGATAATAGCTACATTAGCTACATACATAATCTGTCTTGTCTACATTTCACTTAAATAGTAATATTATAAAGAGTAGCTAATTTTGAAAATGTATAAATTAACTTTTAGTGCTAAAGCACTAACGTACTTATTTTAGAACAATGCTTACTCTCGAGAACAGCAAGATCTAATTATAAACTTTGTCTCCAATTAACTCTCAAATGAAAATTACAATGTGTGACAATTAAATAATTTAATCAATAAATAATACAATAAAGTTCATTGTCTTTTGATCGTTTTACAGGAACGTATCGAAGAAAATAATTTTATGGATGCTGTGATGTCCACGACAGTGATGAGGCATTTGATGACATTTTTGAAGAACAAAGGTTAAATAAAGATCATATATTCATAGTGATTTCGAATAAAATAAAGGTGTAGGCTGTAATATTTTTATTTGATTGCAGGCTATGTCACACCCGACCCCAGAGTGCAGCGAGACTTCGTGAAACAAATATGGTTTACTTTGTATTCAAGAGGCAAAGGCAAAATTGGCAGCTCTGGTTTTGAACATGTATTTTTGTCAGAACTTAAAAATGAAGATGTTTTAGGTAAATAAATATACCTACAAATGTACATATACAAGAATATCTCCGTATCATGACAGGCTAAGAATACAATAGCACTCACTTTTCCGTGAGAGTTATGAAATCCTGCTGAGTGATCACCAAGTGAATATGTACCTAGCAGGTTGCTTGCAAAATTTTTAATACCAATTATGACCGTTAACTCGCCTAACAATCGTGGCAGTTATTGCGCGCATCGTCCACAGGCGCGCCACACTCATGGCACCCTGGGGCCCTTTCTCTCGCAATTCTGTGCAGGTACTTACCGAAGACCCCGTGTCTAGTAAGCACCTGCACCACCCTGAAGCTTAGGCTGCCGTGCCTTTTGTTTATCCAGCGGTGGAAATGTGGCGCAACCGCCTCTACAGTCCCCCGCCAGTCCGCAGTGCTACGGGGGACTCCAGTTCTTCTCGCCACCGCTGGATGTCTTACCTTCGGGCCACTTGCAATGTTCTGCCCAGTCTCTTAACGCTGACTTGCTCGCCGTCGGCCCACGCCGCAACGCGAATTCGGTAGGCCTCCGCCAGAGCCTCAGCCACTAACAGCCAAGGTGGGTAAACCGCCAACAGCGTTACCACGGTCCAGGACACCGTACGGTAACCCCTAATGGCCCTCACCGCCATGACCCTCTGCGGTCTACGCAGAAGGGCCCTGTTGCGGGCAGTGAGGGACTCCGCTCAAATAGGGACACCATACAGCATCATGGATCGCACGACTCCAGCGTATAATCGCTGGCAGGACGACCTGGGACTCCCAGTATTTGGCAGAAGCCAGTCTAACGCCGCGGCTGTCTTGACGAGCCTCGGGACGAGCAGGGCAAAGTGTGGCCCGAATTTCCATCCAGAATCAAGGTGTAGACCCAGATATTTTCATCATCTTGGACCTCACCGGTACGGTAACCCCAGACACACCAATGTGTGCTCCTCGGGGGGACCATGACCTGGGCCATGAAATAAGAGGGCCTCGGTTTTCTCCACTGAGACCCTCAGGCCGTGCATGCCAATCCGGTCGACGACAAGCGCAACCTGCTCCTCTGCCAATCGGGCAGCTCACCGGAAACCCGGCCTCCTTGCCGTGATCAGAAGCCGACCCCGTAGGAGGCAGTCGAATCCGATGTTCTACAGGATCGGACCGAGGCCCAAACCCTGTGGGACGCCGCACTCCACTCGATGGCGATCTATGCACCCGTCGCCTCTCTCCCAGAGCACGTTCCCACCCTCGAGGAACGCTTCCAACAGAACGATGGTGTTTGGTATGTGGCACCCATAACATAAAATTAATTTATATGTCTAGAAAAACCGGCAGTAACTATTAATGATATTTTAGATTTTTTTTTGTTTGTTTTTTAGATATCGCCGATTACACGATAATACAGCCTCCACGTATTTGGTGTCATTGCAAAATAAATACCTACCGTATATCTAGCTGTCTATGTTTGTTAATCAAGTTAATAAAAATGTTGTTCTTGAACAGGTTTTCATAACTGGATATATTTCACAAGAGAAGAAGCTGCTAATCGATTAAATTATTTGGGATACATGAAATATGTTGAACTAAATGATGTGAGTATAATTTAGAAATTATTTAATGAAATTTTGTTTAAAGGCATTAAAGTATAGGTGCCTACTCAAGGAGAGGAAAGCATACTCTAATTTCTGTGTTCTGAATTTCATCTTTTATATGAGTGTGGTATTCTATAATATCCTGAAAAGTGTGCCTGTGAAGTATACTAGGTTAATCTGTGCTATGTACCAACGATCTAGGTCGTACGTAAAATCAGCGGCTGGAGACTCCGACGAGTTCATTGTGCAGGTGGGTTTGCACCAAGGGTCGGCGTTAAGTCCTTACCTCTTCCTGTTGATAATGGATGCGTTAACATCGGAGATACAGGAAGAGGCACCCTGGTGCATGCTATTCGCTGATGACATTGTTCTCGTTGGAGAAGAAGGACTTGAGGTACAGAGCATGCTGGAGAAGTGGCGCTGTAAATTGGAGAATGTTGGCTTGAAAATCAGCAGACCTAAAACAGAGTACATGTTCTGCGATTTCGGCGGTCTCTCCAATTTTACACCCATATCTCTAGATGGAGTACCTATACCAGTATGCTCGGATTTTTGATACCTCGGTTCTCTTATCCAAAGCGATGGCGACCTGGATCGTGCGGTGAAACACAGAATGGATGCGGGATGGATGAAATGGCGGCAGGTCACGGGTACAACATGCGACCCCAAAGTACCCCCTAAATTAAAGGGTAAAATATATAAAACCCTAATAAGACCTGCTGTACTGTATGGATCAGCATGTTGGGCGATAAAAGCGACGGATGAGAGACGACTGCATGTAGCGGAGATGCGAATGTTGAGATGGATGTGTGGTGTGACGAGATTAGATAAAATAAGAAATGAGCATATAAGAGGAAGTTTGAAAGTTGCGCCAGTGACGGAAAAGTTAAGGAGTGAAAGGTTAACATAGTATGGACATGTGATGAGACGGGATGAAAGAAATGTTGTGAGGAAAGTTTTAAATATGAATGTTGAAGGCTTTAGGGGTAAAGGAAGACCAAAGAAAAGATGGATGGACTGCGTGAGGTATGACATGGATAGACAGGGAGTGACTGCAGAGATGACGTCTGATAGGACTGTATGGAGGAAGATGACATATTGCGTCGACCCCAAGTAATTGGGATAAGAGCAAGATGATGATGATGGTATTCTATAATATCGTTATCTCATGGCCTTTTTTTGGCAGGCTATGGTCTGGACACACGCCGTCTATTTCTTTCGGGGCGACGGAAGTGCGGCGCGTGGCCCTATAACCCACCGTATTCCCCATAGCCATTGAGCCGGCCACTGGTAACACATGCTTCACATCCATGGCCAGCGCGGTTACCCTTTCGGGTACCATCCCCCATAATATTATTGCGCTGCAGAGGTCGGGTGGTAGTCGTAAATGATATCGAATATTGTATACGGTCAGATCATGACTCGCAAACAATAAAAATACTAAAAAGTTTAAGTTAGTCTGATCCTTGTATTATAGGATATTTACGCGTTTGACCGATATTTAAAGTATATTGAGATAATATTGAGTTGGTAAGCGTATCAATAGCCGAGATACATTTGCAAATATATTTTCATAGGCTTTTAGGTAGCTAAAATCTGTGTATTGTCAATATCCAGAGTGGATGGACAACAGTTACGAAATTAGTGTTAAGTATCTCATCATTCCTCATTTAACCTTTCGTCGGCCACTACCGGATGTCCTCCATAATGTCACTAAACAAACACACGTAGGACATGTAGGTACCTAAATTGCCACCATTACCGCCATTATAATTGTTACTTGCTTACTTACATTTACAGAAAGGAGCGGTATTAAAATATCACTTTAACGAGCAAGGTGTGGATAAGCCTGTAAATACAATGTTTATTGGTACATCTCCGGAATTGGAATTGGCGCTGTATACGCTTTGTTATGTCACTCGTGTTGGCGATGACTGTAAGCTGAAATTAGCAACTAAAGATGTGAACATTGTTACTTATAATTTCCGTTATCGAAGCAAGAATCTTCTTGGGAGTGCTTTTCCGCAAATTTAAATTTTAAATATCGTTGAATTCTCTAACTTCGGCTAAATGCATATACCTAACATTTAAAATCACTGTAGCAGTATAATCAGAAATCATCATTTTATTAAAGAGCACAAATATTTTATTGAAAATGAACAACTACATAAACTTGAATATGTTATTCAAATTACTGAAATTTTTAGCATTTAATATGCTTAATTATTTATAAATACCCGATACGAAACGAAAAATGATGTCACAAACGGGGTTCGAACCCGCACCTATTGGGAATCCGGCCCAACCGTGCTGCCACTTACACCATTGTGAACTATTTTAGGACATGCAAATTTCGAATCATATTATATCTTACGTCTTCAAGGTGACGTATGCCATCTATCGGACAATGTTTACATATTGTATAGACTTAACACTTCAAACTTTACAGTTAGAATTGTATTAAACGATGACACAACCTTGTTATTCAAATTACTGAAATTTTTAGCATTTAATATGCTTAATTATTTATAAATACCCGATACGAAACGAAAAAATTTGCATGTCCTAAAATAGTTCACAATGGTGTAAGTGGCAGCACGGTTGGGCCGGATTCCCAATAGGTGCGGGTTCGAACCCCGTTTGTGACATCATTTTTCGTTTCGTATCGGGTATTGAATATGTTATATATAGATTATATTTCAGATACCTAAATGTGAATGAAATGGGTTATATATTAGTTAATTGCTGTATAATACGTAGGTAATGTTAATAAAATGTATTTTTATATTTACTATGTTTTATTTTAAACCTGGATAAATTATTTCTCTAAGAAAAAATCTAATTTGTAACTATTCGTTAAAAATTAATTCGTACCAAGTCATACCATAAGAGGTGCAGTAGGTATGACTCTGACTCCTATACATTCTTCCCAGGCCTAGCACGTATTTTTGATGGGTAAGAATTCCTTAGAATTGTATGTGAAAGAAGAAGAATTCCTTAGAAGTGTCAATAGTCAATCACGACCTTCCACACCACCTTCAGTAATGCAGTGAGCACATTATTAACATTTTTTAAATTTGTGCGGTAGTAAGTAATATAATTTTAAACATTGCGCCAAGATTTATTTGAGTAGGATACCTAGTGAAATAGACAATGAAAGAGAGACTTCCATGGATAAAAATGGCCTTGTGGTTTAGTGGATTAGGTATGAAAGTGGTTTTGGGTTTGTCTTTGCTTGAAATCATGATTTGGAGAAATTCCGCTTTGTTATGGTTTATCAAATAATGCCCAAAAATTTAATCAATGTCCACATTATAGCACAACAGTTGTACATGTTATATTTTATTAAATTATTAGAATAGAATTAGATTTAAGAAGATATATAATGCGAAAGTGGAAGGTACATCCTTCCGTACCGGGGGAGACCGAGACTAACCTACCTAGACCAGATTGGTCACGTACTGAAGAAAGGTGCAGTCAAGAGTCTCCGAAACCGGTGAGCGTGTATGAAGAGAATTATGAATGTTGAGGAAGCGAGTGAAGTAGGTATGCAAGGATAAAGTTCTCTAGCACTTTGTTCTCTCTGCCTAAACTGCAAGGGATATGGCGTGATAATATGTATGTATGTATGTATTTTGGGCTGTGTAAATATTACGTAGGTTTTATGTAATGTATCATAAACTACGCTAGTCAATTGCTTGCTACGCTATACCTATTTACCTATTTAGGTGGGCTTTTGAGTAATAAGTACTTGCTTAGCACTAGGCACTTTAAATTTGTCCTCCGTACAAAATGATGCCACTCCCCGACGACTGAGATAGACTTCATCTTGACGGACAAACGACAAATATTCAATGATGTCTCTGTGAGTACCAGGATTAAAACTGGGAGTGAAGCCGGGTTCTGAAAATGTTATAGGTGCCAAATTAACTATCGATATACCTATCCAAGTGCTGCAGTGTTTGTATAAAAACGCTACTATGTCGGTCCGCATCCAGGATAAGAGTACGAAACCGATCCAGTTGCAGAAAGGCGTGAGACAGGGAGACGTTATCTCTCCGAAACTGTTCACCACTGCGCTGGAAGATGTCTTCAAGCTCTTAGACTAGGCCGGACTCGGCGTCAACATCAATGGCGAATACATCACTCACCTTCGATTCGCAGATGATATCGTAGTCATGGCAGAATTCCTGGAGGACCTTGGCACCATGCTCAATGACCTTAGCAAGGTTTTCCAACTAGTAAGGCTGCAAATGAACATGGACAAGACGAAAATCATATCTAATGCCCATGTCATTTCTGTACCGGTCCTGGTTGAGAATGCGATTCTCGATGTTGTCGATCACTATGTTTACCTAGGACAAACAGTCTAGTTAGGTAGATCCAATTTCGAGGAAGAGGTCAGCCAACGAATCCAACTCGGTATGGCAGCGTTCGGGCAACTTAGGTGGATCTTCTCGTCTAATATTTTGCAGTGTCTGAAAATAAAGGTTTATAACTGGTGTGTGTTACCAGCGATGACTTACGTCACTGAAACGTGGTCTCTAAATGTCGGCCTCATAAAAAGGCTCAAAGTCGCTTAGCGCGCCATGGAGAGGGCTATGCTCGGTATTTCGCTACGTGATAAAATCCGGGATACGGAAATCCTTAGAAGAACGGGTGTAATCGACATAGGCCGAAGAATTAGCACGTTGAAATTGCAATGGGCAGGCCACATCGCTCGACAAACCGACAACCGTTGGGGAAGAAAGGTTCTCGAGTGGCGATCACGAATCGGACGATGCAGTGTAGGACGACCCCCCACTCGGTGGACTGATGACGTTTTCAAGGTCGCAGGAAACCGTTGGATGCAGGTGGCACAGGACCGTTGCAAATGGCATTCTCGTGGGGAGGCCTATGTCCAACGGTAGACGTTTACGGGCTGATGGATGGATGGACAATATGCTTGTCTCTACTTTTACTCTCTATAGGTACGTACTATAATACAATAAAGATAATATTATACATAGGAGTTATTATAATATTAAGATAATTGTACAAATTTTAAATATCATTGCGGACACTCAGTAAATCAATACTAGTAATAAAAGTAACGAAATTTGAAAACAATTGATAGTAGCGATTTATTGATAGTTTCTTTGTTATTAGATGAGGAGATTCATTGTTAGAGGCAATAAATGAAGATAATTATAATTTTTATTTGTAGATAGAAAATATAAATTTAATCCCTATTATATATACCTATCCCTATTATTAATAGTATAATATAAACTATATATTTACTAGTGATTTACTTGTGAAATTTGATCTTATCTTAATGATCAATTGGCAATACCATGAACCTGATGATATACCACTATAATGCATAATTGGTGAGCTATCATAATTGGTGTTAAGATATTCCACTATAATACACACTTATAAGCGTTCATAACGCAACGCTTCAAATACCCCTTGATTCTTTCACATGACGACCGCGGTCATTGTCGTCGCGGCGAAAATATCTCTAATAACATTATTCGTTTAGGCCACTCTCACAATGGGCATGTGCAAGAGTGAACCAATATCCCATTCCTTATGCGATAACGATTGTAACGTTCGCAATTATAGTGAAACGAAATGAACTAGTGAAACGAATGAAAAATAAAACAGTTGTCATCGTTAATCTTGTGAACGCTTAGTGGAACTATGGAGGGTAAAAACTAAGGAGTACCATCTCAGTGTATTAAGAAGTGTCCAATGAACGGGAGCAAATTAAGGTGGCGCTATAGTAGCAAGTGGAAGCATTTTAAAAAGAGCGCCACAAATTTCATAGGTTCATAGGTTATTATTTATCAAATCACAGTTGACTACGTAACTCAGCACACTTCACTCTGCTTATTACTACTATGTTCATATCATTTCCACTTGCTACACTAGCGCTATTTCGGTGAGTGTTCGAACAATAATTTGCTGTTTACAAGTGGACACTTTTTGGGCTAATCCCCCATACAAGATGGCTCTCCTTAGTTTTTACCCTCCATAAGTGGAACGCAAAATATATAATTCTTGACCGCAGTGGCTATTTTGCCGAACTACCATAGACAAATGTCAGTTACAGCTTCATATAATTACGTTACAATTGTAACTGTCAATGTCATATTCTTTTATAATCTGTGGGAAGAGCTAAAGAGTTGCTCAATGAATGAATAATTCAATTTTCGATTTGCGTCAGTAAAAATGCTGTAATAATATTCAAGACTGCAATAATTGAATAAGTTAAACTGAATATTATTCATTCCATAAAAACCCCTAAATTAGTTTTATTTCACATATTATATTTTGATGAAACGTATAAGTGGCCTTATATCATTTGGCATGTAGACTGGCAATAAAATTGTTTGGTATTTCATGAGTATGTGTGTAATTGTGAGAATGTATTGTCGTTTTTGTTTATGTGTTAATGGATTTTGACTGACAGTTGTGGTTTGTTTATTCTATTTTACCGAACTACCAACATAAGATGAGCTTTGACACCATTGCTTTCTATAGTAAACAAAGGTCTAGGACCTGGTTTTTACATATTTGCGTTAGTGTGCTGTATAGATATGGTCCCAAGTGAAGATAGGAATATTGAGAACATTCCTTTTTACGGATGTAATTGATTAAAATTGCTATCAAATATAAAAAATATATAAAGTAAAAACAATATGTACTTCAATGTTTTAAATTAATTTCATAAAATATTATTATTATAATTTCTTATCCTACAACAATACTTTGTGTATTGTTGTAGGTTGTGTGGATAGTTATATATATAGTTATGTATGTAGGTTGTGTATAATAGTTATAGGATACGTAGTATCCTTAACTAGGCTGTGCGTATATATGCTTGCGTCGTATAATAGGTACATGGTTTCCAGTATAATGATTTAACAAGCCAAAACGTACTTGTGTAGGTACCTATAGTACAGGTCAGGTGGTCCACTGTCTCAAAATAATGAGGGAAGAATACTCCAATTTGAGGAGTAAAATACACATTTAAAACTTCCCTTTTATTCTTCCATTGTACCTAATGCAGGCACGTGCCGACTACTTATACTTGGTACGCTTTCAAGCCGGGTTGGCATATAATTTCGTTTCAAGTTTACTAGGTACCTGCTGCAGTGATGATAACTGCCTTATGTCCTTTAACCTTGCCTTTTGAGGCAGACGGGAAAAGAAGGAGTAATGACATATTGTATTTTTGGAACACCGTCTGCTCTTTTACCTATGTCTATATCTATTTAGTTACCTACTTCAAAATAAATAGTAAAAACTATAATTGTATCTAATATCTATTTAAAATCTTTGTAAACGATTTGCATAAAATATTGTATAGCAGTATTTTCAGCTAACAGAATATAATTTTACTTTGGCTGAAAACTATTAGAATATGAAGGCAAATTTTGATATTGGTTTTGAAAATAAGTATAACTCAGTTTGGAAATCGAGCAGTGTATTACAGGCGGCTACGGTTCTCGTCTAGGTTTTATCTTTTTAATTTTAACACTTATTTTTTCAATATATTTTTTTTAATATTTTAAGATCTAAATGTGTTTGCCAAAAACATTTAAAAAAATACCTACGCCATCCATATATTGTATAATTTTATGTGTAAAATAATTACCTATAGGAAATATCATGGGTTCGATTCCCTCGCAGAACAGTTATTTGTGCGATCCATAAATGATTATTCTGAGTGTGGGTTTTGTTTATGTAGATTATATATTGTCTGAATGGAAACGTTAAAAATGAAATACTGTTTATTTTTATAAAATATGGTTTATTACTAGCAAAATGTTGAGCCTTGTGAAGGCTCGCGTAGTTTTTTTAACGGGTAATAAATTTTAAGACAGTTTTTTTAAGTATTATTTTTTATATAGAATATCGGATTGATATGGGTTTCGGTAAATAATTCATACGACCAATCATTTTAGATATTTTTTTATTAATCAAATTAAATTATACGTTAATTGATTTAGAGGTCATCTAGTATTATAAAGATAAACTATGATGTCTTCCAGTACAGGGTTTAGTTCGGCTACAGCGATGTTAAATCTTTAGTTGTCTAACAGATGGCATTAATGTACTATTATAACATTCTTTTAATATAACACAGTATATTCTTTTAATATAACACCCCAACTATGAATAATACATAAATTCTTGTCCCTAAAGATTACACAAACATTTAACGAACGTAAAGATAATTATCAAATTATATTAAGTGTTATTTTACAACTTGATGTGTAGTGTCATCTGGTATTATACAGATTAACTACGATATCTTCTAGTGTTGAGTGTATTTCTGCTACAGCGATGTTAACTCTTTAGTATTTTAACAGATGGCGTTAATAGTAAAATACGTCTATTCAATGAATAAAAATTGCTAATGTTAATTTTTTCTAATAGTCATAATTTATTTTTTGATAAATTACACATCTAGATATGATGTTAAATTACTATGGCACAAATATATAGGTGTGATAATTTTTCAATAAAGAGTACTGCATAAATGCTCAGGTTGTGGGATAGTGTTTGGGCTCGCTTTGTTAAGCCAATTTGTTTCTTATTTAAATATATAGGTAAGTATATTCTACTACTTACTTGTACAAAAAGTGGGCAATCCCTGTTTTTTCTTTCATAAGCTATTTTCGTGTTATGATGGAGAAATAATAGCTTCAATATGACACTTGACCTTTTCCATTCCTACGGATCATTGTAAGAGACGACCGAAAGACATAAGCAAATAACTTCATAAACAACGTCACTACAAGCGAAGGAAATCTCTAAGTAATACCCAATATTAACAATTTCCCTTTCATGTGGAGAAGGTTCGAGGGCCGCAGTAGGACACTTATGAGCTGAGATGAGGCTACAGTTTAATCACACCTTTCCGGAACCATTCGGGTCAACGGAAGGGCGGTGTGTCCTAATATCACATGCCGTATATATCTATATCCCTTACAGCTATTTGAGCGGGCCATTGTTACAGATTCCTTGACTTCGATGTCTCGTCCGATGAGTTATCATTTTGGGTACATACACGCTTCGACTACAAAGCGCCGACACGTCACCCTCACGTGGTCGGTTTGTCGGTGGTTGTGGTAGGTATATTAATTATATACAAGCTTCGACTACAAAGCGACGTCACTCTCATTTTGTAGAATACCTATAACTATACCAGTTATAATATATGATTTACTAACAGGATTTATCTAATAGGTCGCTATTTTGTATTACCTACATACATTCATAATTGTGCATAAATAATTAAAACAACACTTAAAAATAATTTATTTATTGTCATACAAAATATTTACTTACATTATGCTTATTTGAGACTCACTAACTCAGAAACATAGGTTTATGACCAGTGTGTGTTACCAGGGATGACTTATGGCACGGAAACGTGGTCCTTAACTGTAGACCTCATAATAAAGCTCAAAGTCGTTCAGGGTGCTATGGAGCGGACTGTGCTCGGATTTTCTCTGCGAGAGAGAATCCGTAATACGGAAATCCGCAGAAGAACGGCTGTAATCGACATAGTAAGAAGAATTAGCACACTGAAGTGGCAATGGGCAGACCACATGGCTCGACGAACCGATAACCATTGGGGAAGAAAGGTTCTCGAGTGGCGACCACGTATCGGACATCGCAGTGTTGATCGCCCAATGGTGGGCCGACGACCTGGTGAAGGTTGCTAGGAATCATTGGATGCGGGTAGAACTAGACTGCACTTTATGGTGAAATATGAGGGAGGCCTATGTATAGCAGTGGATTACAAAAGGCTGAATGATGAGACTCACTAAAAATAAATTTTTTGAAAATGTGTCAGCAGGTGTGAATGGGAGGATGAAAATTGTTTTGATATTTCTGATATTTTCAACCTACAATACAAATAATGGAAATCATTTTGAACTTCATTTTCGCCTATAGTCAGGTAATTCTTGCACAGAGAAGTAATATCTGAGACTACACTAACACATGTACGTTAATCTATTTTAATCAACAGAAACAGCACATATTCCGTTCACTATTCGACGTAAGCCTTCCCCACAGATGAGATGCAATCGCTACGCTTGGCAACATAGCAGTGCGTCTATATACGTTTCTCAGGAAGAGGCTGCAGCACATTCTGCTGGAGAGACCAACTCTGCCGTTGAAACAAAACGGTCACATAAGGAGGTGGTGATAATTATATTCTTATCCCATCGCCACACGGTAAATAGGATATTAAAGGCAATATATTTTTTTTTCTTTAGTGACCGGCTATGTCATATAGACACATGCGCACTCCCAAAATGTCCGAATCGACGCAGGACCCCATAACCCGCCGTACGCGTGCCTCTACACCGTGCGGGCGGACTACTGCAACCGAATGTTTGTTAGCGATGGCGCATCCGGTGGGTTACTCTTTCGGGTATCATCTCGATTCGAAGCCCTCACACAATAAACCTCACTACAGGTACTCACACCTGTACCGCCCAACGCACCAACGGTAGAGCGTGTCACCATAGAGTATTTTCTTTCCCACCCGCCCTATTGCCTAATTCCGCCAGACAACTAATTCGCAAAGGCTGCGACCACATCCCAGATTCTCACGCTGTTGAGCATTTTCCTAGCGACAAAACTTCAACGCCTTGCATTGCTTTTTCTATTTGCCTCCGTCAGAGATGGCCTCTGCGTGGACGAAGTCGCGTGCAAAAGCTAGTACATTATAAAAACCACATGGATGGTAACATGAATAATATGGATACTAACCATTGTCAATTGTATTATTTATTATTGATATAATTATCAATTGAAATCATTGTGACGCTTAATTAATTAATTATAACCCCACTGCGCAGAATATGATGTACCTAAATTTAAATATAACACCTGTATAAACCATATTTGAGGAAATAAATTCTCCGTGTGGTGACGGAGTAAGAATACATTTCACCACCTCCTATCTTACCTGTGGGTGATCGTAAGAGACGACTAAGGAATATATAATATTATATATAATGCATATAATACCTATGCGAGAGAAGTAAAACTCGAAACAAACCCCTATACCAACACGTCTGACCAGCGTCGTACAGTAGGTCAATTTCCTTACCATTATGGAGAAGGTCTGATTGTTTATTATATGGCGCTATATAAAAATCACCACATAAATTCCATTCTTTTTATCACAATAACTATTGAAACAGTTTACCGTTTGTTTTAGAGTTAGTATTAGTACATGTCAGATGCTAGAATCAATGATGAAATAATATTTTATAAAGGTGTATGGCCGTGTTTTTATTGTGGCCAAATTGTTTTGACTGAACATTAGTCTATCTATATACATACTTGTAATAGTATAAAACAATTATAGCGAATGGTAGTAATATCCAATAGTGGTTATTCGTGTTATTAGTACCAGGTACAACCTGGGACACTGAACCTTCCACACGTTGACTGTGAGCACTGCCGATTAAAATGCGTGCAGTGGTCAACAAACTGAAGTACTTACTGGTTCTCAAACACCTCGTGTTCCGCATATGACTCGCTGGGATCGTCCACCAATGCCTCCAAGTCACTATGTAAAACATCATATTTTACGTATAAGTTTCGAATATATCAATCCAATATTCCGTTTCAAATATTTGCACCTCATTCAACATTTTACAAGCCTTGTTTATGTAACTCGAAAAATGTGTAAGCATAGCTATAAATGAAGCTCGTTTTAGGGCGATTAGGGCATTAATCATTCTTCAAGCAAAACAAACAATTTGACGATAATTGTGAACGCAAAACTTGATAAACAATTGGTAAATAAAAGCTGTAAAAATATTAATGGTCTAAATAGTATAACCGCCTATTAATTTTAAAAACAGACGTAACTATTTAATGAATGCAGTCGCTTTTATGCTGTAAAATACAAGTAAGTAACATACAGACCATTTCCTGTTTTTTTTTATGTATTGGCATTATGTTAATTAGTTTACACTTCATAAGATATTTTTCTCCTTTTTATCCATAAGTTTAGAGTATAATCACTATGTATCAGTATAGCAAAATTAATACACTTTTAGTGTCAGAACAAAGAGTAAAGTTATTAAATTGAAAAAGAGTGGCAACTCGATGATAAAATATGCATGTATGGAAAGTGCTGCCACCCAGATTTTAGGCGGTGAACTAAAGTTGAAGTAATATATATACATATCTACATGTGTATGTGTAATTACATATAATTTTCTTTTACTATGAAAGCTACCCTGAAATATAAAAAAAAAACATATCAGCTGATAATTAAACAATAATAATATCAGCCAATGTTAATTGAAACTTGAGATAATTTTCAGAAAAATATCAATAACCGAAAATAAATCGATGACAATAAGTACCTACGCTAGGAACAAAAAATAACAATTCTCAGTTGTCAAACGTTTGACAGGCAGGACAAAATGGCAGCAGTTAAGTTTGTACAACCAATCTGTAGGCGGCGCGACGGTCAGTAAAAATAAGTAATGTTTTAAGTGTGCCCCCCCAGTGTCAGAAGTAGGATGTTATTCAAATTACTGAAATTTTTAGCATTTAATATGCTTAATTATTTATAAATACCCGAATACGAAACGAAAAATTATGTCACAAGCGGGGTTCGAACCCGCACCTATTGGGAATCCGGCACGGTTGGGCCGGATTCCCAATAGGTGCGGGTTCGAACCCCGCTTGTGACATAATTTTTCGTTTCGTATTCGGGTATTTATAAGTAGGATGTTATGTTAACATTATGCTACTTCTAAAACATCGGATACTAAGGTGGTAAAAATATGAATTTTCAATATGAAAAAATTTGAAACTTGAAAAATACAAACATTTGCAATTGTTTTACTTTCAAAACGTATTTCTGTCATAGTATATTTCACCTCTATTTAAACCTCTTCAGAATTAAATTATTGCAAACACCGAAACGCAGTACTTTTATTTATAAACAGGAACATGTGTAGAAGAGTCCATGCTTATTATATTCTTTTCATATAACACCCAACTAAGAATAATAAACTCTTGTCCCTGGAGATTACTCAAACAATTAACGGACGCAAATAACATTCAGACGCAGAACAATTATTCTTACGCACAAACTGTTGTTCTGCGCAGGATCGCACCTAGGTCTCTCAGCATGGAAAGTCGTTACTTAGACCACTGCACCATCTGTGCAGTTGAGGTTAAAAATTACGAAATCATATACAACCATTCATCCCGTATTATACTTGCTAGGGGTGAAATTTCCAAAAGATCGATCTTAACTAATACCATCTTTTCATGAGGAATCTATGTAGAAAATTTGAAGTTTGTATTATTCACGGAATATATAATTATTTAAAGAAAATTAATATTAAAGAGTGCATGTAGAGTACCTGTGCGTTTTTCTGTGAGGTGATGAAGTAAGAATACAATTCACCTATTTTGTTTGTAGCTGTCATAAAAGAGTTCTAAGGACTATATCTATGTAAGAAAAAAAGAACTCAAAATAAAATCCAATACCATCCACACGTTACTACTTTATCACCCATCTCAGATGGGTGATAAAGTAGCTGGTCAGCCAGCGCGCATATAGTAGATTACTTTTGCTCCTATAGTGGAGGAGGCTTAGATGCAGTGGCGCGTATATGAACTCAGGTGATGACCTGTGTTTCTGCAATTAATACCAAAGTTCTGAGCGCCGGGGTTTTTTGGTGCAATCACGTCAAAGCCTCATGTGGTTGGTTTTGTATTAGGCATATTCAATATATTTGTTTCATTAAAAAAAAAATATGGCATTTGTTAAATGTAATGCATGGAAAATGGTAAACATTTTTTGAGACACAACCAAGAACGGCCACACCCAACGAAATAATCTTTATATTGTGGGGATTATACTATTTACGGACACAAATTACAACCAAATTCAAAAAAACAATTTGTGAATCGCACATAGATCTTTCCTGTGTGGAAATCAAACCCATGGT
Organism: Lymantria monacha; assembly: GCA_905163515.2. Classification (NCBI taxonomy): domain Eukaryota; kingdom Metazoa; phylum Arthropoda; class Insecta; order Lepidoptera; family Erebidae; genus Lymantria; species Lymantria monacha. The sequence goes on from LR991083.1 coordinate 24,043,331, forward strand.
ACCGACATGTTAGGTCTGTATCTTAACCACTGCGCCATCTGTGCAGTCAATAGTTGTGAAACAGTTGTTTCAATATGTATGTTTTCATCTTTTACCAATTAATAGTGGCTATACCATAGCACTACTAGTAGTAATAATTTGATTTACTGACGGACAACTTAAATGACATGATCAGTAGAAAAATAATTGATGGTGTACATTGCACGACATGAGTGTTCATACAACTATTCGATCTACGTAGAGGGCACTGCGCCCTTTCAAATAATCCACCACCAGTCCCATCAGGTTTCAATGAAGAAGGGCCCGGGTAGGGAGTTTATTGAACGCCGCGCGATAGTGGCGACCCCAAGGGTTACGTTTGAGACTGTCTAGCATCTCCTCTCCTCTCTCATCCTTAGCGCAAAAGACGGCCAGCCTGAAGGCCAGACAGCGCTCTTCAGTAAGCCTTTCACGGCTGGCCCTGGCATTGGTTATCGCGATCACGTCTCCGACTGCGGGTGAAGGACGTATATACGGTCACGAAACTACGACGCACGCCTCCTGTAAGAATAAGACCACAACTGAGTGTGTAAGAACCAAGATCAAGTCACATTTTGATCCTGTTGAAAAAAATATCATTCAATTATAACATGATTATAGTCTGACTATAGTTCAACTAATCTACTGATGTGTATTCTCTTAGGAATGGAAGCAGAATGCATCTACAAAGACTTCAAAATCATGATGGTCATGCTCTTATCCCGAATTACTTAGGGTAGAAACAATACATAGTCAATTTCTATCATACACATTGCAACAGTTTTGACAATAATTTTATGAACACTTGCCTGAGTCAAACCTACTTAGAAATGTATTTAGTGACCAGAGGGCAGCATATATAATTGGCCCAGGTCACTGTAAAGATTTTAATAATCCTTTACAACACCCACAAGCAATAGAAGTGTTAGTAGTATTCATAGCCGTCATCACACACCAATATTCAAAGACATGAGAACATCATCATCATCATCATCATCAACCTGCTCTTATCCCAATTTATTTGGGGTCGACGCAATGTCTTCTCCTTCCATACAACTCTATCAGATGTCATGTCTGTGGTCACTCCTTCTCTTCAAGTCTGTTCAAAGACATGAGAACATTTTCTTTTAAATTAAGGCATAGGCTTAGACTGAACTAAGTATAGAGCAATGTCAGTTTATTACCTAAGCAGGGCAATGCACGAATGATACTTCTGATTATAATTTGTATTTATTAACTAAATGTTAATTTTCCCTGTGATTCAAAGTTTTCTCACAAATATAATTATGTATTTCAAGCAAGCGATAATTTATGAATATAAATGCAAATAAGTGTATATTGTATGTCTATGAGGATATCATGCACATTTGTGTACAATATTAATACTTGTTGGTAATGCGTCTTGTGTTTTACAAAACTTGATATTATGACCACTACTAAAATAACAATTTTATATTAAATATAAATAGCTATGACAAATTATTGCCTCTTCCACGTAGGAATAGCAGTTCTTTAACAACAGGTTGATAATGAGACGAAGATGTATCAATGTAAGGTTATGTTATTGTAATATAAATGTAAAATTTTATAGACAGTTATAAAGACAGTTATATAGGATGAATTACATTAAAACTGACTTACGGTTTCCTGTTGAGACAAACATGATCCTATTTTCTAAAACACAATATCTTTAATCTAGAAAAAGTCACAATCGCGATAGAAAATTCACTATCGTCTTGTTATCCTATCTAAATTGTCAAACAAATTAATTGCCCTTAATTGGGTTCAAAATGGCAACATTATCCGTGATGAACGAACTACTTGGGCACAATTTATAATTTTAATTCGCTATTTTGACTTAATAACTCGAAAATAGGTATTTAATAGTCTGTGGTCATCATCTGACAAGCCGGTACTATAGCTGCGGCCATTCTTGACTTCTTGTCAAATGACAGTGTCATTTAAATGATAAGAGAAGGTGAACGTGTACACCATTGTTAAAGTATTTCATGAATGAGAATTATGCAATAATTTCAAATTAAACAAAGAAAAGTAAGACGTTAATGAAACGTGAATAATATAATATTCTTTAAAAAATTTACCTACAACTGATATTAATTCAAAATATTTTTGCAGTGCTTGAAAGGTGTAAATAAATTTGCATTAATTCCTGTTATTTTTTGAAATTATAATGTCTTCATTAATAAATTTGAATAGTCGCGTTATGAATGGTGTTCTAAAATTCAAGGGCAGTTTGTCACAGATTAATTGTATAAATTGTTCGGGAAATATTTTATTTAGAAAATACTCCACACGTGAACTTATGAAGGAAGCTTACTGTCGTACGAAACTGAAATTTAAATGTAAGTATAGATCTTTTTTTTAAATCTCTGTTTTTTATTTTGTTGAAATATGATAACTCAATACTTATTTTTGTTGTTAAAGCAAAAAAATTACCACAAGATGTAAATCCACGGGGGGTGTTTGCATGCAATGAGCTAGATCTATCTGAAGTGCAAGTATATGGATTTGATTATGATTACACTTTGGCACACTATAAACCTACTTTGGAACACCTTTTATACAATCTGGGTAGAGAAATTCTCTTGGAAAAATATAAGGTGTGTATTAGTTAAATAGGTGTGTATATAAAAATTTAAGTTAAATATATGGCTTTTTATACCGATCACAAGACATTAATATTATATGTCTATATATCTCTTGCTTTAGTACTGTTAAATATTTTTCTGATAGAGACATTTTTATTTAATTTATTTTTAATAAAATATTGATACTATACTTTGTATATATTTTTTGTATTGATAATTTTTTTCACAATTTGGATTATAACACATTTTTGTATACCTAATACTCAGGTAACAAATTACCAAGGGGCTTGATGATAAATAGGTAACCAATTGTAAAATTTGTCTTATACTCAGTAAATATATTTTGCTCTTCTTTTATTTGGGGCTAGAAAATGGAGACCTGCTGTGTAGGACTGTGTAGTTATCATCTCAATATATTTAATATATGGAGATGATAACTTTTTATCAACTGAATTGTTTATTCTGCTTTCAGTATCCACCAGAGATCTTGGAGTTAGAATACAAGCCCAATTTTGCAGTGAGAGGATTGCACTATGATATTGAGAAGGGCCTTCTTCTAAAGTTAGATTCTTTTCTCCAAATACAGTTTGGTTCAGTCTATAGAGGCCTTACCCAAGTCTCTACCGAAGAAGTACTCAAATTGTATAAAAATAGAATTATACCTATTGCTTATGTGGAGGGTGATACTAGACTGCATAAGGTATTATTTATATATAATTAAAGAATATAATACTAGGAGGGAATTTGACCTACCACCATGCTGGTCAGACGTGTTGGTGTAGGGTTTTATGTCGAGTTTTCTTCTCTTGCATAGATGTCATATGCATATTTTATCCCTTAGTCATCCTTTACAATCACCCATGGGTAAGAGAGGGGATGGTGAATTGTATTCTTACTCTGTCACCACATGGAAAATTTTTATACAATATTAATACGATATTTTTTATATAGGTCTAAGACTAAAGAAATATATGAACACAACGAATGAAGATAATGTTTGATTGGCTGCACTATAAACCATAGCTGTATAATATAACAATAACTGTTCGTAACAAAGCAATGTCTATCAATACCATGAAGTATTTTCATTGTGTTAAGGATGAAAATGTTATGTAGTAGGAAGTACTAGGCTAGACTGTGTCTAGTAATGATTGGCACTTATAAGCAATCATTCATTTGTGCCCCCCTTTGATGTAGACATAGCTATCATATTCACAACTCATTGATGTATAGTGCTAAGTATTTCTGAATCTATAGGATGTTTCAAATAGATTTTATATTATATAAATGAAAATCTACATATTCTAGTGTAGGTAAATGTATAATTTTTTGTATAATAGCAGTTATAATTGTGCCATACAATATTTTTCTACAGAGTTAGTTTTATCTATTTTGTATATTAATTCTTTTAAATGACTTACATTTTATATTTAGAATAAATAATCAGACTGAAACATTATAATTTGTTATAAGTAAATAATTAGGATATTTCATACTTTATATAGTAGATATTGATATATATGTATATATTTACTTAATTTCA